>JALMGJ010000030.1:3030000-4504166 GCA_023362775.1 Charina bottae | reverse complement strand
GTATGGTATTGGATCTTGACTAAATAACTGTAGTTCAGGAAATTATTTTATATACCCTACATGCATACTTCAGCTCCACCATGCCAATTCAGCCAGCAATCATTGAGTTAACACTGTCAGAGGACCCTCTGGGTTTGATGATTGTAAAAAGGTAAAGGTTCTCCCCGCACATTTGTGCAGTTGTGTCCGACTCTAGGAGCCAGTGCTTATCTCTGTTTGTTAGCCAAAGAGCCAGCGTTGTCCGAAGAGGCTTCCACGGCCATGTGGCCGGCATGACGTACACAGAACGCTGTTACCTACCCACCGAAGTGGTACCTATTCATCTACTTGCATTTGCATGCTTTCGAATTGCTAGGTTGGCAAGAGCTGGGGCTAATGTGGGAGCTCACTCCGTCATGCGGGGCTAGGGATTCGAACCTCCGAACTTGCAATCTTCCAATCGACAAGCCTGGCATCTTACCTGCTGAGCCACCACGCCCCTTTTATTAAATTAATTAATTATTAAATTAATTATTTATTATTAAATTAATAAATGAATGGCTAAGTATTAATATAGGGCATTCTGTGCATCATAGGATCCAGTAGGGTGCATGTAGCCAACATTTCTATTGTATACTCTGGCTAAGCACTACAGAGCACACTTTTTGCCTAGTGAGTAGCAATAGCAGCATGGAACAGTGAAGAATGAGAGAGAGAATGAGGAGGCAATCTAACACTCTCCTCTGATTCATTTGGATGAGAGGAAGTGACAGCAGAAAGAAAAGATTGGAGTTCTCACATCTGAGGGACCGCCTCATCCCCATTACATCATCCTGTCCCACCCGATCTTGCAGAGAGGGCATGCTGCGGACCCCCTCTATGAAAGAGTTCCATCTAGCGGGGTCTCGGAGGCGAGCCTTCTCTGCAGCAGCACCCGCCCTATGGAACATCCTCCCCCCCAGAGATAAGACAGGCCCCTTCACTCCTGGACTTCAGGAAAAAATTAAAAACTTGGCTCTGTGATCTCGCCTGGAGCAAGAAGCAAAGTGGTCAAGCTTGGGGATTGCTGATTTCCTAGAGCCGCCTCAAATATTTTAAATATGTTTAGCTTCACTGTAAGAACCACCTGCCACTTGGATTTTATTGTATTTATATTTTTATTGTTGTTTTTATTGTATTTTAATGATGCTGTGGTTGTGAACTGCCCAGAGTCCCTCCTTGAGGGGGAGATGGGTGGTCATAGAAATTTAATAAATAAATAAATAAAGCCTTCAAGTCAGTGTTGACTCCTGGCGACTGCCAGGACTAGTCCCTGCAGTTTCTTGACAAGGTTTTTCAGAAATGGTTTGCCATTGCCTCCTTCCTAGGGCTGAGAAAGTGTGACTGGCCCAAGGTCAGCTGGCTTCATGCCCAAGGAGGGACTAGAACTCACAGTCTCCCAGTTTCTAGCCTGGTGCCTTAACCACTACACCAAACTGGCTCTCACTTCTCATATGCTATACCTTAGGGGGTTACAATTGGCTCAGTTCATAAAAATCAAACAAACCAAGGTAATGTACATGTAACTGAAGTGTATCCAGAAGAGTGAATGAATTAATGGGCTATAATATCTGCGCTAAGCAGCTAGCAGCCTTGACTTGAAAATCCTGTTGATAATTGTTTTGCATATTCTAATTTCAGAGTTGATTTAAGAAAACATGACTCTAGCTGGGTTTTTGGTACTGTTCTTTACAATTAATTGATTATCACTGGTATAGAGGTATTACTCTGGAGAGCTTCCAAGTAGTAAACAGATTTGTTAATATTGCCTTCATGTACACAGCCACATAATAGCTGGATTCATACATGGGACTAAACCAAATGTAGTTTTTTGGCTTGGGCTTCACAGCCATTCTGGTTTATAAGCTAGGATTTGTGGCTTAATGTGTTGTGTAAATACAACTAATTGTGCTCATTCAAAAAAATGTTAAGTAAACTACAGCCTCAGATATTCTTTGAATCCAGTTATTGAAATGTACTGTGGTATTCTTTGAAGGCTGTGCAAGCATAACACAGAATTGGCTGTTGACAATGAGTAATTGTCAAATTGGTGTCCATACACTGAACAGTATAAAGTCTGCCTTTGGTCTACAGATCACACATAAAGCATGATATATTGTTAATTAAAATGCTTATTGTACCACTAGAATCTGCTGCAAAGGGTCCTTCCCTTTTCCGAGGGATTCCATTTCATTTTGCTTCCATCAGCCGTTAGCGTTCTGTGGCTATTGAGCATCTCCATCTCTTCTGAGATGGTTTGGGATGGATGGTTCTTCCACCTTAAATGTGGGGGGAGTTGGGTGGTGATAAATTTGATTAATTAATTAATTAAATAAATAAAATTTTGTTCTTTGTTCTTCTAGAAGGTACTTTTGGAAACACTGGCACTCTCCTAAATGTGCTGATACATTTGAAGATTCAGGGTGTCCTAAAACTCTTTATTACTTTTGCTTTTTTAACTTTTGATGCCCAGCAATAAAGGGACAGTGAAGCTGTTTTGATTTTAAATTATTTTGGTCAAAAGAAAGAAGAGTTGCTTTTAAGAAATAATGGAACACAAAACTGAATTAACTAATAGTGATGCTCCATTTGGGTTAAACTCTTAATAACAGAATTATCCCACATCCCAGTATAAAATGACAGAATTAGTTAACATAAAAAAGTAATGTGAATTTTTTAAAATAAACATTTTTATAATGTTCTTGATATCCTGATTCCAAATTCAGTCACACCACATGGAGTAACACCAACATTTAGTGATACCAATTTTAGAAACTGACTGTGGTGTATGGTTCACTTCTAAGATTATTGTCAGTGTCGAATTTATGAAAAAAGAGCGTAATAAAAAGTATTTTGTTCAGTAATAATAATTAAAAAATCAACTATGGAATTTAACAAACTTTTCTGAATATTCCTAGTCTGCCACTAATACTATTTTCACTAATATGGGAAAAAGAACAAGTCATGGGTCTGTTTGTTTGTTTGTTTTCACCAAGGTGGAAAAATATATTGACCAAAACGTTATGAGTTCCAAAAACTTAAAAATCTATCATCTGGATCCAGTCTGAGCTATGTTCTGGGCATCTGCTTCTTTTAAGCTAAAATTCTGGTTAATGTTCACTGGTGAACATTAAAGTCCGTTGAAACAACTCAGCCTCTGAAACATAAAAACTACCCCAACTGATTAAAAAAGATTCACAAAGCCTAATCAGAGATATGCTGTCTCTCTGTGTGTGTATGAGAGAGAGTGTGTGCTTTCCCTCATGCTGCAGTGATTTTGAAATTGAAACGTTGCACTGCTGAGAAAGTGCCATGAAAATATAACCTACTACATTCCATGAAAATAAATAAGCAAGGCCACCCAAATTTTCAATTAGTGCTTGAACAGAATGCAGGAAGTGGCCCGAGAGCCGTCAAAGGCTGCCTCAGGCTGGGTCGCGGACATGGAACAGTGACAGGAAAGCTTGCAGTAAGGAATAGAGGCTCAGTGTGAAGATGGCCTTTCTCCAAGGAAAACTGCATACTAATAGGTTAATGCTGATATCCTGAAACATACAGCCTGGGTATTACAAGCTGGAATTTACTTTCTGAAAAGGCCAAGCCTCAAAGACGGTGCTTTTCTGCTGATAGAATAACACTGAAGAGTTCAAACTGCATTAGAGGTTGTACAGCTTTAAGCTTCCTAAACTTTCAAAAACCAGGCACATATTTTTGGCCACCTGAAACAGCAATAACTGGACAAGGCTTGTGAACAATAAAGGACAATGTAATATTCCAGGATTGATTGGAAACCTGCTGGTGTCACCTACTTGGGCCTTTCAGAAAAATGCCATCTTAGGCTATTCTACATACAACAGAGGAACTCACAAGGGACAGCCCTATTTTTGTGGACTGCATGGTATTGCGTATTTTTTCCATATTTACTCCTCCCTCCCAAAATTCATTTGTGTGTTCTTAGTGCAAACTTCCAGCCATGAAAGTTTAAAAGGTCTGAATGGGGTTTTTTCCCAGTTGATTCATATAATCTCCAAATGTATTTCACTGAGTTCTTTGTCCCTCTGCAAATATCTAGAAAGAAAGAAAGAAAGAAAGAAAGAAAGAAAGAAAGAAAGAAAGAAAGAAAGAAAGAAAGAAAAAGAAAGAAAGAAAGAAAGAAAGAGGGAGGGAGGGAGGGAGAGAGAGAGAGAGAGAGAGAGAGAGAGAAAGAAAGAAAGAAAGAAAGAAAGAAAGAAAGAGAAAGAAAGAAAGAAAGAAAGAAAGAAAGAAAGAAAGAAAGAAAGAAAGAAAGAAAGAAAAAGAAAGAGACAAAATGATCCAATTTTCCATATTTAGGTCATGGGTAAAACTGTCATTCTGAAGTTACTTAAGTAGCTCTCAGCACAATATTTTGTACTCAGCAGAAATAAGTCAGTTCAGTAGAAGTGGCTTCTAGGTAATTGCGTTTAGGACTGCAAACTATTAATGATGCCTATTTTTAAGGAGATCTTAGCATTGCACATCCATTGTAGAACAGAATATTTGGACATGTACTCCCTGGTCCTTTAGAAAGGTAGTGACTGTTATCTAAGATGACAAATTATTTTGAGGTACCATTGAAATGGTGCAAAATATCAATTATGCATAGATAGCTGCATATGTTGAACCACTGGTGTACGGGGAGTGTTCTGTGCACAGAAAATGTGGGGTTTTTTGTTCCATATATAGGGATACTGTATGTATAGTATACATACGTATTTATATAGTCATTGGGCTTTTTTGCCTCAGGATTAGGGCCTGAGGCATCCAGAATATTTGATGGTTGTGTCTAAATTCTGTTTGAATTTAATGGTTACTTCATCAAGCTGAAAGATAATTCCTAACCCAGTCTAAACTCAATCTGTTTTGCTAGGGTATCCTGAAAGTTTCCTATTGGTCATCAGTTATGCCAAGTGGCATTTCACACTGGGCATAGAAGATCAGAGCAGTGAATGAATTTTTTTTTAAAAAAACCCCTTCATATTTGTTAAATTGCATATAGAATCAAGGTTTACTATTTGTAACAATGTTTAAAGTCTTTTAAAGAACCTTTCCATGAAGTCGTTCTACATAGCCAAATCATTGCAATAATGTGTTTGAAGTATCATCAGATACAAACAGTATAAAAGCCAAACAGAATCTCCAAATGTCAAAAGTAACTTTTGTTTATGTTGCATTATTGTAGCGCAGCCCTCTGGTGATTTTAAGAACAGGGGGAGAAAGCTTACAGAGCAATAAAAAAAGGTAGAGGAGAAAAACATGCAATTTTACTGATTTGAAAATGATGTATGGAGCAACATGATGTGTATTATCTTTGTCCTTTGTTTTGAAAACAATACTTTGAATACCACTGGCTTAATTCTTACCACATTTCTATAATGCTGTGTAAACTGAGAGACTCTGCAAAAGAACAACATGTATGGGAATGCCTCCTTAGGTTGCTTTAAACTATAGAAGAAAAGGCAGTGTGTGCTTTACAGAGAAATGGCTTTCAGGAACCTTTTGACATTAGACCAAAGAACAGGAAATTAGGCTGAGAATTGCAAGTTGTCCTGCCTTGCTGTACACTTATGTATAAATAACTTTCACATGACAGTTCTTACTTCTGAATAAATATGTAGATCAAATGATATAATTGTATTGACATTATCTTATTTTGACACTAAAACTTGATAGTAAGCACAAGTCTTTTAAAAATTCATTTTTATTTTTTGCAGGAGTAAAACTGCCATCTTTCAAAACTACATACTTTTTTCCCCAAACTGGTGCAAGGTATCATCTTTAAATTAATTCTCTCTTGAAACTTTGGATTTAAAAAAAAAAATCCTAGTATCAGAATATAGTTTTAAGTGTGGCAAAATGTAGCATGTTTGTGTATGTGCATGAACAACTAAAAATGGGCCCAACGAAAATACATTAAATGTATCCGTTTCCATATGTGACTTGTTGTTATCCTTTGTATACTCTTTACCTCTGTAGCAATGGCATTTTTTTGCATGGCTATTCATCACATTTGTGTAATATGACACTGCATTGGCTATACATCACTTAGAATTCAGCAGTTTATCTTATTTTACAATAAGAAAAGAGTGATTTAAAAAATGTGAAAATATTTCTCCAGTTCTAATCAAGTGATGTTTATTCATAGAAATGGTGGTTTGGTGCTTAATATAATTTTTAAACCTTAAGGCATCAGGCTAGAAACTGGGAGACTGTGAGTTCTAGTCCTGCCTTAGGCACAAAGCCAAGACTGGTGATCTTGGGCCAGTCACTTTCTCTCAGCCCTAGGAAGGAGGCAAGGGCAAACCACTTCTGAAAAGCCTTGCCAAGAAAACTGCAGGGACTTGTCCAGGCAGTCTCCGAGAATCGGACACGATTGAACGGATAAAAAAAAATCTTAAAACCAATTTGCATATCATCATATTTCCCCCATTAAATCTGTAACAAGGTGGTTTTTTTGTTTGTTTTTTTAGCACTTGCAGATACCTACACAGCCCAGGATGTGCTGTTTACTCTAGAGTACCTTGAGTCACCGTGCCAAATATTTTAGATAATTCTAAATATAATTCCCACACGTCAGGCACACATGCATGTAAAGTAGTTGTCTTGAAGTGCTGTAGTCCTATTTTGGTCTGCAGGCACATTTTAAAACCAGGCCAAAATGGGGACATGCATACGTACATCTGTACCTGATACGTGGTAAGTGGGACTCTTATCTTTCTGTTCTGCCTAAGTTTAAATCCTGGGCAAAATGCATGGGAAAATCCTATTTCAAGGGAAAACTCCATCTAGAGTTAGGGTTAGGATTCCTTGAAGTCAGGGTGAAAAACCAACTTCAGGGTTAGATTTGAGGATGCTCTTTATTGATAGTGGGCCTCTTAGCTGTCTATTCTCTATAAGTTTAAGTCCTGGGCAAAATGAAAGGGAAAATCCTATTTTGAGAGAAAACTTCACCTAGGGTTAGTCTTCCTTAGGGTTAGGGCCAAAAATCTACTTCACGGTAACATTCGAGGAGAGTGTTTATATATAGTGGGCTTCTTAGCTTTCCTTTCTGCCCAAATTTAGATCCTGTGAAACATACATGTGAAAATCCCATTTGGAGGGAAAATTCCACCAAAGGTTACAGTTAGGCTTCCTTGGCCAAAAAACAACATCATGGTTAAATTTGTAAAGGCAGTTTATGCAATGTGAGACTCTTAGGCTTCTGTTCTCCCTAATTTCAACTCCTTTGCAAAATGCATGGGAAAATCCTATTTGGAGGGAAAACTCCACCTAGGGATAAGGTTAGAGTTAGCTTCCTTGAAGTCAGGGCCAAAAACCAATATCACAGTTGGATTTGGGGAGGCTCTTTATGCACAGTGGTCCTCTTTAGGTTTGTGTTCTGCTCACGCTGAACTCCTGTGCAAAATGCATAGGAAAATCCTATTTGGAGGGAAAACTCCACCTAGGACTAGGAAATGACATTTTTTAAATTGAAATAGAAAGCCCTTCTGCAAGTACACCGCCCTTTCCTTAAAAAGTAGAGATGGGCGAGCTAATGGAAACACAAAAACAGCCCTCAAAATGTAATCTAACTCACCCCCTATCCTTCCCTTTTACCCTGGATCTGAGCCCCAGCAAATGAAAACAAGCTGAAAGCTGGCATGGCAGTCTAAAAGTCCATAGAGCCCCAAATGCAAAGTCTTCAGGGCTCTCATGTGGCGGACTGTCACGTGATTGGGATCTCCAGTCCCAAGGCCAAAAGCGGTGCCACCATACATAAAGCATGCAGTCCTTCTCCACTTGGCAAAGTCTGTAAAACCTCCCACGATATTGGAGGTGGTTCTGGAACACAAATCTAGTTTTTCCTGGGCATCCGTTCTCAGCGAGAGGGAAACCTGATGATGGAGGATAAGGAGCACTTCCACAGGGTGCATATGAGTGACCTGTCCCCTTCCTCGGACTCCCCTCAACCCCGGGACAACCCGATAAAGTGGTTGATGGGGATGCAGTAGTGACAGAGGAGAGTTGGGATGTTGCAAAAGGGCGGTGGGCGGGACCGTTTGGCAGCAGGGACACGGAAGCCCAAAGCACCTGAGTACCACCCAGGTGGTAAGGATCCAGGGGGTAGCAAAAAGACCGGTCCACAAAGGCGGGGCAGTTGGAGGGGTGATGGAAGGAAAGGCAGATCTGGGCTTGGTAGTCACAACAGGCAGCAGCAGGCAGTACATGGGAGATGGACAGCGATGAAAGGCACTCTGTACCAAGAGGAATGTGCGGCATCAAAGGGTGCCGCAAGGCAAGCAATGACTGAGGTGACCATGAGACGAGATCTGACGTCGAACCTTCATCCAGAGAGGGGAGGTGCATCAGTGCCAGAGGCACCCAGCCTTTGATCGGTCCCCTGAAGTTCCAGGTCAAAAAGATGGACAGCAGCTGCAATTTGAGGGCCGGCAATCCAAGGACAGCTTCTTTAACCGAGGCCAAAGGATCGTATAGCCTTTGACCTTGTCAGGTTCTCGACCCTGCTCCTTCTCCATACATATCAGAATGTTTGCATCAAGGAGGTCTAGTTCTGTTTTCTGATGGAAAACATTAGTTTCTTGCAGGAAAGGTCATCACGCTGGGTGAAGGCAGTCTCAAAATATTCCCTCACCACAGCTAAACCCTTGGGGCTACTGTGAGAGGGTCTGTCAGGGTCCATTGGAATCCCTCCATAACCAAATGCAATCAGTGGACCAGTTGCTCTGTGGACACAGGGTTTGAAGCCATCTCGGTGTGTTGCCATTGGGTCTCTGCCACCTCCTCCTACCAGCATTTGGGACCCATGGGGTCACTGGTCATTTACAATGGTGCAACCAGAGGCGCCTCTCTCGCTGAGACTGAAATGCCATGATCTCTTGCCGAGCACGCTCCTGGACTTCAATGGGTAGGGGACAACCCTTGTTCTCCAGGCCATGGCAAAAAATGAAGGTGCAGATTGCCGCATGGAAATGCTGAAGCTCCTAGTCAAAAAGGCAGCAGCTGTGGTGCTGGCACAAGAGACATCGCCCACTTGCAATGTTCCCACCACTCGTATTCCTTGCAGAGAGGTCACTGATGGAGATAAGCTCATGAAGGCACTTGGCCAGGAGCATGCATAAGGCCTTATCTCTGTCCAGTGTATGGAAGGACAAGCGCTAAAGGGGCTGGGGTGGAATGAAGGACAGCCCCACACCAACGGTGGTCAGACTACAGTATGATCCAGAGGTGACAAGACACAAGGTGATCCTCAGGAACCCAGATAACAATCCACCTGGCTGGCGCATCGGGGATGGTAATAGGTAAACTTACCGAGTAGTCAGTCATCAGCCTCTTCATCAGGGATCTCGGTCATTGGAAGTCCTAGGGTGGGTCCTGGGAAAAACATTCCGTACTGCTTGTCCCACATCCTAGAGATAATGAGCTCCTCAGAGCTGTTTCACATGATGCCCTTTCATGGTCAGTGGCATGGGGGCACATGCTCAATGTGGCAAAGACCAGGAGGAAGAGGGGCCTGGGTTGTCCTTATCTGTCAGTATCAGTGACTGACAATCTGCCTCTGTGGCCCTGATGTTGAAACCCCTTGCTACAATCAGGGAGCGCCACGTGGCGAAGCCCATTGTATCTGTGCCCAGATGCCTATTCTAACTGCAGCCATCTTCGGTGAGGCATAAAATGCGCAGAGGTGGAAGCTCCTCACTCAGCAGGTTGTCACTGCTTTTGCTTGTGTTTGTGGATCCGAAGTACCAGATGATTGGATCGCGTCCCAGATTTAAAAGTCCAAGTACAGGAACCAACTGGGAATCATTTCTACAAAGCGATCAATCTTCAGACCCGGCCATACTCTGATGAGAACTCCTAGTCTGGTTTTTGGCTCTTCTCCATAGGACCAGAAGGAGAGAGACTGATAAAATGGTTCAAGGGGATCCTGTACTTACGAGGAAGGCCGGCACATCACGGAAGAAGGAAGGGGTTAGGGTTAGGCTTCCTTGCTATCAGGGTCAAAAAGGAACAACACAGTAAGATTTGTAGATGGTGTTTATGTACAGTGAGCCTCTGAGAAGTCCGTTCTTCCCAAATTGATACCCTGGGCATATGAATGGGAAACCCCTATCTGGAAAGAAAACTCTTGCTAGGGTTAGGGTTAGGGTTAGGCTTCCTTGAAGTCAAGGACAAAAATGAACAACACAGATTTGAAGAGAGTCTATGAAGGTTCTCAGTCATCCAGGTGGAATTGTCTGTAGCTTGAATCATGTCAACTGGATTTCTATTTTCTCAGTGGAAACGTTTCGCTCCTTATCCAAGAAGCTTCTTCAGTCTGAGTAAAGTTTGTAAGGGAATCCTTAAATATGTTTCTATGGTGGCTGTGTGACCTTACACCTGGGGCTAGGTCATGGTTATTTGAGATGTTTCTAAGTCCCTTTATTATCCAAAGGAGGATCGTTAAGATTACCTTGCTGTTGTTGAGATTGTGAAATGTTCTTAATCTTCCTAGGCACAGAAGACAAAGCAGGAAGGAAAATAGGGGAGAGATTGTGCCTGAGGCCCCCACCTCTATTCAAAGAAGGATTTTCCAAGTTGGCATAAATGGATACCTTGACCCCTCTTTCAAACCACTTTCAAACCAAAAGCAATGTAGTGTATGCAATCCAGTGCAGTGAGGAGTGCTCTGAGCTCTACATTGGAGAAACCAAACAACCTTTGTACAGGAGGATGGCCCAACACAGGAGGAGCAACACCACAGGACCAGAGTCAGCAGTTTACCTTCATCTAAAGGAAAAAGGACACTCATTTGAGGACATTAATGTTCACATTTTAGACAGGGAAGATAAGTGGTTTGAAAGAGGGGTCAAGTCATCCATTTATGCCAACTTGGAAAATCCTTCTTTGAATAGAGGAGGGGGCCTCAGGCACAATCTCTCCCCTATTTTCCTTCCTGCTTTGTCTTCTGTGCCTAGGAAGATTAAGAACATATCGCAATCTCAACAACAGCAAGGTAATCTTAACGATCCTCCTTTGGATAATAAAGGGACTTAGAAACATCTCAAATAACCATGACCTAGCCCCAGGTGTAAGGTCACACAGCCACCATAGAAACATATTTAAGGATTCCCTTACAAACTTTACTCAGACTGAAGAAGCTTCTTGGATAAGGAGCGAAACGTTTCCACTGAGAAAATAGAAATCCAGTTGACATGATTCAAGCTACAGATTTGAAGAGACTTTTTGAGGATAGTGAGCCACTGAGAAGTCCTTTCTTCCCAAATTTATTCCCTGGCCAATATAAATTGGAAAACCCTATCTGGAAGGAAAACCCAGGTATGGTTAGGGTGAGGTCTGGGCTTCTTTGAATTCATGGCAAAAAGCCAACAACACAGATAGATTCATGGAATATGTACAGTATATGGATAGTGAGCCTCTGAGAAGTCTATTGTTCCCAGATTTATTCCCTGGGCAATATGAATGGGAAAACCCTATCTGGAAAGAATACCCTAGCTACAGGTAGGATGAGGATGTTTCTTGAAATCATGGTGAAAATCAACAATACAGCTAGATTTTTAAATGGCGTTTATGGATAGTGATCCTCTGAGAAGTCTGTTCTTGCCAAATTTAGGTCCTGGACAATATGAATGGAAAAATCTTATTTGGAGGGCAAAATCCACTTAGGGTAATGGTTAGGCTTCCTTGAAGTCAGTGCAAAAATCCAACCATACCATAAAATTTGGGAGGGTTTTTGTGGATTGGGAGACCCTTAACATTCTGTTCTGCCCAAATGTAGGCCATTGGTAAAACAGATATGAAAATCCTATTTGGGTGGGAAACTCTTGTTGGGGTTAGGGTTAGAAGTCCTTGATGTCAGGACCAAAATCTAATGTTATGGTTAGATTCCAGGAGCCCCTTTAAGGATAGTGTGCTTCTCAGCTTTCCATTCTGTCTCAGTTGAAATTCTGGGCAAAATGCCTTGGAAAATCCTAATTGGAGGGCAAACTCCGCCTAGGGTTAGGATTAGGCTTCCTTGAAGTCAGTGCAAAAACCAACAGTACTGTAGGATTTGGGGAGGTGGTTTATGGATAGGGAGACTCCTATCATTCCATTCTTCCTATGTTTAGGTCATCGGCAAATGAATGGGAAAATCATATTTGGAGGGAAAACTGCACCTTGGTTTAGGTTTAGTCTTCCTTTAAGTCAGGTTCAAAAAGCAACCTGATGGTTAGAATGGTGGGGGAGGGGGGTGTCTATCCATTTCATGGAGAGTGGGCCACTTAGCTTTCTGTTCTGCCTAAGTATAAATCTAAGGCAAAAACATGGGGAAATCCTATTTGGAGGAAAAACTCTACCTAGGGTTAGGGTTAGTCTGAATAATTATGGTAGTAGAAGTGTGATGTTGCAGGTTTCAAGCAGTGAGACTTTCTGGGCACGTCCACACATTCCCTTAACTGAAGCTGGAAGTCACTTTCCTAACTCTTCTTTATGGACATGTTCTGTTCTGTTCTGTTCTGTTCTATTTATCTATCTATTTATTTATTTATTTAAATTTATATGACCGCCCATCTCCCCCAATCGGGGGACTCTGGGCGGTTTACAATTTTTTAAAAAAATGCAGCCTTCCTCTCATCATCAGCTACAGCCAAGGCTGTCTAACTTTGTATTGATTTGATTTGGTGTGAAAGTGATGTTTTCCATCTTCTCCCAACACAGGCCTGGCAAAATGCCCTTTGGCAGCTCCTTCTTGCTGCTTTTGGCTGCTGTGGGGACACCTCCTCCCCTTCGGTTACTGGCAGCTTCCCTCAATGGACTTTTTTGGCTTGGACAGTCGTAGCAATCAGGTGCTGGGTACCTCTCTACATAGTGCTTGACTGGCAGTTCACAAAGCACTGGTCAGACATTATCCAGGCCCCCTATCTCCACAGATGTAGCAGCCTTACATCAGACTGCTAGAGAGATTTTTAAAAAAATCAGCCCTGACTGACAGGAGGCAAAAGCTGTCTCAACCAGGAGACTCCACCCATCATCACCTGTTTTTTGACAGCAAGAGGGAGAAAGAGAGACAAAGTGAGAGAAGGATGAGCAGGGGAGAGAAAAAGGCATGCAAGAGAGAGGAATGTGGGAGTAACAGATGGGCAAGAGAGAAAGGGAAAGAAAGATGACAGAAGGAGAGAGACCAGCAAGAGAGAGCAAGCAAGCAAGAGTGAGACAGACAGGTGGGCTAGGGTTAGGGTTAGCTCGAAAGACAGACCTGTGAGTGAGAGAAAGTGAAAGAGAGCAGGAGAGAGGAAGACTGAGCAAGAAAGAGTGACAGAGAAAGGATGAGCGAGCACAAGAGTGTGGGAGAGAGACGGGATCATCTGTGAGATGGGGTGAGGGCTTCAGCATCTGATCCACTGGTTGAGTGGGGGCTTCTTGGTAAAGAAGGAGAGGCAGAAATTCCCCACCCACCATGTGGATTGGGTGCCGACAGATGCCTAAACCCCATGAGCCCAGCCATCCGTCAAACCTCGCCTCCCCTACTCCAGCCCCCACCTCCACACACATTTGGCAGGTGAGAGAGGAAATGCAGCGTCAATCACTGCACCCTAGCTTGGCCTGCGGTTAAACAATCAAGAAGACACAAGAAGACACAACTTGTCTGCCTCACTAACAAGGCCGAGTAGAGAGAGCTTTTGGGGGCAGCTCCTTAACGCTGGCTTACTTTATGCAGCCTTGTGGACTAGAGAAGGAAAGCACATTAAACCAGCTGTCTGGATGAGCCATTTGTTCACGTATAATGAATCAATCTTGATTTGCATGAAGATTCCATTAGTGGTTAGCTGTTCAAGTAGCATAACAAGGCAGAAGGTTATTTTGCAAGGTGTAGAGGCAACTTGCAAGACTAGAGATGATGAAATTCCAGGGTGCCTTGCTTGTGAATATTGCTCTTTCTTCTGCCATAAGAATTGTATTCTAGTACAACATTGTTGCATGAGTTCCTATTGAGTTTAATCAAGGAAAGTTCACATATACATGTTGACTATCAAATTTAATCATACCTAAGCTTTATTCTGGCTTATTGCCCCTATTGTCTTGTTGTGTTCCAGTTGCTGGACCTCATATTCTATCCCTCAAAGGGGAGTGCATAAAACAGGGTTTAAATCTTGTGCACAGTATCTTATCCAGTTGGAGCAGGATCTCCACTCCAGATCTCCTTCGCCAATATGTGTGACAATGAGCTGAGCTACTTGGAGTTTGATTTGCTCTCCCACTCAAATAGCTGGAATTTATTTGATGAGTGAAGACCCTGAATTCACAAGGCTTTATTCTAATTTAGATCAATCAATTATCTAAATTCAAGCAACAAACCCTTATTGGTATAACTCTTCAATGAAAGATGTGCTTGAACGATCACCATTGGCTGTTGTGGGTCTTCCGGGCTGTGTGGCCATGTTCTGGAAGTTGTGGTTCCTAACGTTTCGCCAGCATCTGTGGCCAGCATCTTCAGAGGGCAGGAGCACAGATAGAAGCAAAATCTCTCTGTGTTCTATCTGTGCTCCTGCCCTCTGAAGATGCTGGCCACAGATGCTGGCGAAACGTTAGGAACCACAACTTCCAGAACACGGCCACACAGCCCGGAAGACCCACAACAGCCATTGAACTCCGGCCGTGAAAGCCTTCGACAATACATTGATCACCATTGGATTTGTGAATTATATCATCTTGGACAAGCAGAGCAGATGCACCAGTTTTTTCTAACAGAGTGGGGAGCACGGGTTCAAAGAATCTGCATATTCTGGACATGTGCCGCTGTTTATTCTGTGCAAGGGATCTAGGGCACCCCTGTTAGTTTTAAGCTACTGCATGTACCCCATTTGATGAATACATTTTTTGGCAAGCTGTAGTTATTATTTCACATGTGCGAACTCTGAAAATAGTGTAAACACGGACTTGGAAGTATCAAAAACATTTATGAAAATGGTTGACTGCAATCTAGCATTATACCATGCTTACATATATCATATGTTAGCAAATGAAAATGTAACCTTTATTAAAAGCTTTGATAGTGTAAAGAATGTTATCAGCAATTTTTTTTAAAAAAATGTATTTCCTCAGTTTAAAAAATCTGAACTTAAAAAGATTCCCCCTTCTGAAAGAAGGCAATTTAACCAGCTTTAGTTTAGACCAAAGATGTAGGGAGATAATTCTAATGTAAATGTCATTTATTTATCTTCTATATTAAAACCAGTGCCATCAATCAGTGAATAAACAGTTACAAACCCACATTACTAGTTGATTGCATTGCATGGCATCAGTCAAATGCAGTAGTTAGTCAAATGCTGTTTGTTCCATTTCATTACTGCCTTCTTTGTTTTTTTGCTTTCTGAAATATCATCAGTGCGTTCTCTTCCTGTCCTTCCCTGCCAACTTTTTCACTCAGTTGCTTCTCCTTAGTCATCTGTGTGGTTCACTGCTATTTTCTTCGCTTCACAACAGGTCTGTTTACTACCCTGCCCCCTTTATTTTATTCTATGCCTCTTTATTAATTAACGTGTGCGATTTTCAGCAATGGATAAAATACAGCTCTTGGATAGTTTATTTAAATAGTATGTGTTAGGGAAAACACAGGAAACAGCCTATTGCTAAGTCAGAATTTTAATCTGTTTCTTTTCTCTTACGACCTGGCTTTAATTTCCAATGCACACTACTTTTTACTCTTTTCTAAGCTGTGTTATATTGCTTACCTCAAAGGAGAAGAGTGTCCTGGGTATGTATGTAATCATATTTCAAGTCTTGTTTAAACTCTTTAAGTCTGAAGACATTCCACTAGAATATGGTACCTATGTGATACACATGTTTTCAGCTCTAAATCTTTTTGCTGATTAAGTTCAGTAACCAATTACTGTTCTTTTCATCAAGATCTAAAACTGCTCTTATTTATAGGAATTCTGATCTACTTTCATCAAATCTGCAATGCGCGCGCACATGCGCGCACACGCACACACACTCTATAGCTATCCACAGAATAAAATTGAATATTGTGTACTTGTAGGATTTCAAAACAGCTAGGAGAATTTGTGAGAGTAAAATTCTCTGTCGTCTTTAAAAGAATGTCTTCTAGAATTTGGAGGGTTTAAAGCTTCTTATTTGCTATTTGCATGAAACATATTTACAGAATTAATTACACAAAATATATTTGATGATTCAGAGAGCTGTGTACACTCCCTGTCTAGACCAAACAGCATTCAGTACTATATACCCTACTGCACAGTATTGGTTTGATCCTTTTTAAAAATGCTTCTACATGCATACACAGGTATTATGTGACATAGTGGTATTGGGTCCCATTTTGCTCTTGGTCCAGTGAGAAGGAAAATGGGCAGAGTGCATCCATTTGCTGACAGATGATTGATACTGACAACCTATCATTAAGAATCTGTTTCCTGGTCCATCCAGCAGAGGATATGCAAGAGGTCAAGCTAGGTGCTAAAATGCATTGTTCTCAGTTAAGACCCAGTTGACATTTTACTTCCCAAATGTTAAAGAGCAAAAGCCATAAGCAGTGCTATCAATTATGGCTGACAGATGTGCTTTTACAATGTTCAGGTTTCCCTGTAATAGATATGGAAGAAGTAATTAATCTACTTGTACACCCATACATGCTTCTCTTATTAATCTACCAGTCCAGTTACTACTCTGTTTTTTCTAAACAAAATTCAGGGCTAGTCTAAAAAGTCCTGCTTAGACAATTCTAAAAGCATTTAGTCAGAATTAGTGGATTTTTTAAAGGTGGTATTCTCTAGCATGAAAGTGAAACTGGGAAATGATTTGGTGTGTCCTGCCCAAGCCAACTCCCTGCTTAAATTTCAAGGAAAATCAGTAAAATGTTAAGTTATTAATTTATGCTCCTCCTGAAGATCAAGTCCTCACCAATGCAGCTCCATTACAGTCTCTGGAAATTTATTTTCAAAGCATCATTTTAAAATTATGTTGCTGAGTAAACATCATGATATTGATTCAAGTAAGATTAGGGGCATGGTGGCTCAGCGGGTAAGATGCCAGGCTTGTCAATCGGAAGGTTGCAAGTTCGGTGGTTCGAGAACAGCCCCGTGTGACAGAGTGAGCTCCCGCACTAGCCACAGCTCTTGCCAACCTAGCAATTCGAAAGCATGCAAATGCAAGTAGATAAATAGGTACCACTTCGGTGGGATGGTAACAGCATTCCACGTGCGTGATGCTGGCCACACGTCCGTGGAAGTGTCTTCGGACAACGTTGGCTCTTTGGCTAAGAAACAGAGATGAGCACTGGCCCCTAGAGTTGGACACGACTGCACAAATGTGCGGGGGGAACCTTTACCTTTACCTAAGATTGGTGGGCTTATAGACTCTTAAGAGAAATACAGTATATGAGTGTTTGTGTGTGTGTGTGTGTTTAGGTCACAAAGATTGGTCTAGAGCAGCCTTCTTCAACCCAGCATCCTTCAGGCTGCAGCTCCCAGAATTTCCAGCCAGCACGGAATTCCATGGAGGAAGGCTGAGTTATGGAATTCTCCTCTGTGAGAGAGGAGAGAGAGGAGAGGAGAGGAGGTGGCAGGAAAATAATAGTGGGGTATGGCTCTACCTTCTTTTGGCTCAGGCCCTACCTATCAAGAACATTTGGCCTTTCACCAGAAGGAAAAAGGATCCCCACCTAATTGAATACCTATCTACTCCAGCATTCTGTTTCCAGCATATCTACAGAAGATGTTCTGGGAATCTTGAGAGATTACACAGGATCAAATTACCAGGTTCCAATAGCATCCACTGAAGAGTTTTCAAAGATTGCAGATCAGGCTCAGTGCCAAAGGATTTGAAGATAGCCAGCATGAAACCAATTTTTTAAAAAAGCAACAGAACAAAGATCTGGGAAATTATAGGCCAATCATCAGATTAATGTCTGTTCCAGGCAAATTGGTAAAACAAGCCTTGCTGAAGGAAAATCAGCAAAGATAAATCCTACCTCACCAACTGTGGTTTTTGTTTTGTTTTGTTTTGTTCTGTTCTGTTTTTTGTTTTGTTTTGTTTGAGAGTCAACAAGTACATGAATAGAGTAACCCTGTTAACATTGTATATCTGGATTTTTAAAAAGCCTTTGACAAAGTTCATAAAAGGCACTTGAGTAAACTTAGTGGCTATAGGATAAGAAGACCTGTCTTTTTCTGGATTGCTAATTGGTTAAAAAGCATAAAGCAAAGAGCAAGAAAAAATGGGTAGTTTTCTCAATCAAGGGAAGTAAGAAATAGAGATCCTCGAAAATCTCTGTTGGGGCCAGTGTGTTTTAGCAGTCCATTAGTGATCCTGTCTTAGATGTAAGGTGTAAGCAGTTAGCTGGCCAGGTTTGTGAATGATACTAAATTCTTTAGGGTTGCAGAAGCTAGAATGGTTGGGTCTCTTTAGCTTGGAAAAATGCAACTGAGGGGAGATATGATTAAGGTGTATAAAAGACTTATGATAAAATCTACATCAAGGAAACACAGCTAGAGGATTTTAGGAGTTACTTTGCTTTTCCTAGAATCCTGAGATCCACTAATCAGAAGCTTGTGCAGCATGCATAAATTTAGAATTAAATATATCTGAGCCCAGGAATTTGTTTGGAGAAACAAATATGAGCTGAGCTCATTGTCCTTCCATGCCAGACTTAACTTCTAGTTCTCCCAGCCCTTGTTATCACACACACTTTTCTTTATTTCAGTAGAATAATTTGGAAAATGGGAGTTGTTTGGCTGCTGCTATTGTTACAAAATTGGGAATTATAAACCTTTGCCAGTCTACTTGAACTCATTCAGAGAAGTCTACTGCAAATCACAACCTGTCCATTCCTGTTGAATATACGATACACAGTATTCTATCCACTTTAATTTAGAAGCAAAGTCTTGTAACAGTGGGATTCAGAAGGAGAGATGGGTTTTCCATGCAAGGAGCTGAAACTTGGGAGAAACAGCACCGTTTTAATGCATATCAAGCCAAAGAATTTTTGATTAGACGCTGGTGACACACCGTCTCACACAAATACTGCTTGACCTCACATAGCAGGACTGGGAAGATGTAGATCTTTGAAAGTTGATACAGTTGGGAATAGGGACCAGATAGTCTGATTTAAGATAAAGGAATTTGTTTGTTCAGATAAATGAGAAGAATTCTAACTGGAATAAGATTGCTTCTACAGTGGGATGCCGCCAGTGCCTTACTGAAAAAGGAGAGAGAAAAACACTCTTAAGTTGAACTCGACTCCTAATGACTACAAGGATATAGCCACCTAATTTTCTTGGCAACAGTACAAAAGTGGTTTGTCCCTGCTGCCTTCTGGGATGTCTTTTTTACTACCAGCCTAGCCTACAGCTCTGGAATATCCTGGAGGTTTGTCTCCTACTAATGTGCTAACCAAGTTCTGCCCTGTTTAGCCTTTTCAAGATCAGCTTAAGTCAGCTTAAGTTAAGAGGGGCGCGATGGCTCAGTGGTTAAGACGCCAGGCTTGTCCATCGGAAGGTCAGCGGTTCGAGACCCAAGCAGCACGTGATGGAGTGAGCCCCCGCACTCGCCCCAGCTCTTGCCAACCTAGCAATTCGAAAGCATGCAAATGCAAGTAGATCAATAGGTACCACTTCGGTGGGTAGGTAACAGCGTTCTGCGCGTGTCATGCGGCCACATGACCGTGGAAGCGTCTTCAGACAACGCTGGCTCTTTGGCTAAGAAATGGAGATGAGCACCGGCCCCTAGAGTCGGACACAACTGTGCAGGGGAAAACCTTTACCTTTAACCTTAAGTCAGCTAGATACAGATAGATAGATAGATAGATAGATAGATAGATAGATAGATAGATAGATAGATAGATGATAGATAGAGCTTTTCCTTTATCAGTGGCCAACAGTTTTGGTCCAGGTGGAATTAGAGTTGTGGTGGAGGGGGCTTCAATGACTTTCTTCCCCAAGAGTCTCAGTTGCATTCTATAGCCAAGTTCACCATTTTTCTGCAGTGGAGAGCAACGATATCAGTCAGAATCTTTAGAATAGAGAGGCTTTCAACTCCTCTGGGCAGAAGCTTGATGCCTTCCAGGTCCATCACATCTAAGCCTTCTTGATAGCTGTTTGGTGAGATGGGGGAGCATGATCTCTCCAAGTTGAAATAAAGAATTTGTTGTCCTTTTCAACCTTGCAAGAGAGAACCTGTGTGAATACACACCCACATACATACACATATACATATGTGCCACCCCTAATCCATTCTCCACCAAATGTAGCCTAAGGAACCGAAAAGTTTTATCAACCATGACGATGGCTTAAGCCAGTGACTTCAAAGTGGACATTGGAGCTCTTGCCTTTTCTCAAAGCAGCTGAAGACACTTCTAGAGGGTCCTCACAACAAGCCTGTGAGGAAGACTAGGCTGGGAAAAAGTGACTGCCTCTTTGAGCTTTACTGTTGATAGGGGCAGGAACCTGGGTCTCCCCACTCCCAGCCCCACACCGTAAGCACAGCGCTGAATAGGAAGAAGCAGGCAGGCAGAGCCCCAGTCTTTCACCTGCGTAAGGCCAACAACATAAGCCAGGAGAGAACCATATTTGTGCCACACACATGGAAATCTTCCATTGCCCCACTGCTCATTTGAATTCACCTTGATGAAGGAAGAGGCAAGGGAGATAGAAAACAACTGCGATAGCGCCCGCATTGTGGAACATCTTGCCCCCGGAGGTGAGGCTGGCCCCCTCACTCCTGACCTTCCGGAAGTCTCTCAAGACCTGGCTCTGCCGCCTGGCCTGGGACGTCAGAGGTGGCAGTGCCTCCTGGGGGTGGCTGGCCCCGTAGTGCCTTGATCCTGACAGTGGATTTTAACCATCTTTTGGATTTTACTTCTTCTCTCTATTTATTGTGTTATGATAATTTTATGTATAGATTTTAACCTCTGCTATTTTGTAAACCGCCTGGAGTCCCCTATTTGGGGAGATGGGCGGGGATAAATTTAATAAACAAATAAACTTCTATCCCATAAAATCCTGGGAAATACTTGCCACAAACTGGCAGGCATTTTGCAAGATCTTTTGGGAAAGAAATGGTTTCTTCCATCCCCTGAAAAGAAGAGAGGAGATACAGGCCTTCCCAATAAGGATGTGAAGTAGAAGAGATCTTTTTGATCAAGACTTTTCGATCAAACCCAACCCTGTTGACAAGTGCAAAATACCCCTCATGATGAATATCACACTCCTTCTGGTGATGGAGTTGCTGCTCTTTCAAAGTAACCTCTGCCACAGTCTTTCTCCAGCACTCTGGCTTTCTGGTTTTAATGACATGATTAATAATGCTTGCAAGGTCTCTTCCCTGGGCCAAACAGCTGGGTTATTGCTTCAGAAACAGCTGTTTCATAGCTAAGGTAGCCTAGCTTCACTAACCACCTCACGGAGGATTTATTGGTGACTTGTCTTTAAACATTACCCTGATAGCAAGATGGTCTTGTACTTAATCACGCACAGGGCTACACAAGCTGTATCCTTTCTTCACAAGTACACACTCAAGGGAAACGTTGCCAAAGTGCTTTTTGTTCCAATGCCACACATAAGGGTCCTACCAGATGTTCCCATTTTATTCCGACTGCTTTTAAAGGGAGAGGAGGAACCAGCATCTTTTATATTCCAAAATGTTAATATCATTTAGCAGTAAATATAATACCCTTATAATATTCAATAAACATTTCACAAAACACAGACATTTTCATCAGGAAAATATTACAACCCTGAACCTTTTAACAGATTTCTTTTTTTTAGAAGAACTGCAACATCTGGTCAGCAGTTTCTAATTTCTAAAAGGCTTGGAGTGAAAACATAAAAGCCACTGGGCAGATTCTGAATTATGAATCATTTTGCCAGTTGTTTACCCTTATGCCAATCCTACCACGCCCTTCTGTTCTCCTACATGGATGTAATCAAGTCCATTGCAAATATATTTTTCCTTTTTTTAAAAAAAGCATCTAGCGTTTAAAGAGCAGGAGGAAGCCATGTTGTGGTAAATTAATGAAAAATCCTTGTTCATTTAAGTTTATTCACTTTTATTTCCCAAAGCAGCAATATCTACCTACTATGTACTTTTCCCTCAGTGATGGCTACATGCATCAACAGAAAAAAGTATAAATAGGGTGGTACCAATGTGCATAACACTAGCATATATGAAATTTTAAAATGATCACTATATTTTATATAGTATCCCATGATGGTGATGATTTTGTGTCCAGAGCTGTGGTTTATCCCATGTAGTGGAGAAAATAAACCTAACAAACAAAATGGAGATTGCACCCTTCCCCCTTCCCCGCCCCCAGTCTTTTGGATATGAAAGTTGGAAAGGGAGGTGCCTTGAATCTTCCTGCCCAACTCTCAAAAGTACAGAATTAAACAAACTCTGTGTCAATCTTGAAAGACAAGATAGCTGTGGAACCATGCAACCTTGCATACCGAGAAGATGTGAATGAGAAATACTCTTCTAAAACCAAGGAAGCGAAATCTATAAATATAAAAAGGAGTGTATTGAGAAAAATAAAATAGAAGGGAAAAACAAGTGAATGCAACTATCACGCTTATGAAATTTCAGATAAGTCAATACTCTAGCAAAATCAGTTGCCTATTTTTTTCTTGAATAAACTCTGGATTTTGGCACATGTTCACTGCAGAGAGGATGGTTGGAGAAAGATGATCTGGCTTCCTGCTTGGATGTTTGTAGTCAGGCCCTCTTCCTCCTCCTCCTCGTTCCTGTTTCTTCTTTTTGATCATCTTCCTTCGGAATCAGTCCTACTGGAAGAATATGAACATTAGTCACAATAAATAAAAAATCCCATAGTCCTGCAAAAATATCCTGTAAAGGAGCATTCTGAAGCACAGTTTGTCACCATGTATCTTCCGAGAAGGAACTCAAACCCCCAAGTCAGAAAGTCTGCAGTAGGAGACCTCTGTCAGTGACGTAACACAAACAGTTTCAAATGACCTGATCATTACCTATTTTTGCCATTCCACAAACATCTTTCCTTAATTCTTATCCTATCCCAAGTAAGGGGGATAAGGAAAAGCCAACCACATGGAGGAGACTGACTGCTACTTTGTTCAGTCAAGGACAGTGCTCCATCTATGATACCCTGCATTAAGCCAGTAAATGAGAAATTAATCTAGGAGCTAAGCCCACTTGGTATGGTCTGATTTTCACCAGTTCTGCCTTTGTAAAAATAGGATTCCACGCGAGAGGGTTTTTAGGGAAGCAAAGCGGAATTCTGCCTAGTCGGATCTCTCTGCTTGGGGTCAAGGCATCAGATGCTTACGGGCAGCTTGCCATAGGCATCCACAACCTGAAAATTTGCTGATCTTTGGAAAATGCAAAATGCAATACAGTAGCAGTTAGCCAATTAAAACCTATAGCTTACAGGTAGCGTGTGTGTGTGTGTGCGTATTTTATTTATTTATCTAGCCATTTGAACACAACCTTGCCATATATTTATGATATCTCAAATCACTGCATAATAGTGTATGGCAGGGTTTTCCAAAGTTTTCCCGCGGCGACACACCAACGGCAACACGTGAGAAAACCCGGAAGCAACCCACTTCTAAAAAGGGTATATGTTCCATACGGGAATCATACATGACTCACTGAGGTCTTTAAGTGCTCTGTCCAGCTGCTTTGTAAACAGAGCTGTTACCCGCACAGCCTGAAGCCATGGCATTATGGGATGTAATGGATCAAGGTGTTTGATATCTTTCTGTAAACCATGAATTTTATTACAGTGAATTAACATGTTAATTTAGGAAGAGTCAACAGAACCTCATGCAAAACTGACGCTGTGTATAAGTTAGCTCTCCTGTTGCCTAATGATGTGAGAGTGATGAAATCAAAACAAATACCTTTCAGCTTCATTAATGTAGGAAAAATACCCCTCTGTTTAATCACAGCAGGAGACGTTGACAAAACTGGTACCTCCAGGCTGCAGACTTGCATGCTAATGTTACTGTCCTCCTCCTGGTAGCCTGTGCCTCACATCCGAGCAGACCACCGTGCTTTGCGTTATCATAACTCGGGTAAACATTGTGCGGGCCCAAGAGCTGAAGAAGAGTTGGTCCATGCTGTCAGAGGTTCATGCCTGCTTCCTATTCGAAGCTTACTTTGACCCAAGCCATGACCATTTGTCTCCAACATGTAAATCAGAAATGGAGTCTGTAAATCAGAAAGAAAGGATTCACTCCACTGAATTGTTTGATGGCAGTGTGTTAACATACGTTGTGCAATATTGTGAAGCACTTCTATTCAACCCCAGTTTTTATTCCTCAAATCTTCAGAGAATTGAGCTGTCCCTCAAATGTCCTCTCCATTATTGTCCCTGTAACACTGAGAACTCCTCAGGAGCTAACCAGCCTTCCCTCCACCTAACCAATCAGGGAGCACAGGAATCAGCATTGTGCACACTCTTCCAGGTCCTCAGTTTTTCTCTTATTGATTTACTCAGCAATTTTAAAAATTCAACTAGTTGCTTGGAGGGTGGGAATCTCAAAAGACATCCTTTTGGCTCTTTAAAAACAAAAAACAAAAACAGTGGTGTGGAATCATGGTGCCTGAGTTTCAGCAGAGAGGGAGAAGTGAGGAGCCAAGATCAATAATAGTTCATGCCACTCCTGACCTTGAAACTCTAGCGTTACAGCTTCTAAACTGTTTTTTAATTATTCCATCCCTGAGCCATAGCTTGGCTGGAAGTTAACTGGGACAGCAGCCAAACAAAGGCAATTGCCATGAAAACCCAGGGGTATGGCACTGATTGAAGTACTGTATGCTGCCAAGGTGGACTCATAGAATGTAGGGCTTGGATGGGACTTTGGAGATCATTTAGTCCAACCCTCTGCCCAGTATGAGAATCCACTACTATAGCCTCCCGACAGATGGCCATTCTGTTTATGTTTAGATATTTCCAGAGAAGGAGAGTCCCCCTTTTACTGAACTAGTCCATTTCATTACTGATGAAAGCATCAGACCCCAGGGATACCTCAGATTGTATTGGTAAAATGAAGGAAACCTATGAAGAAAATCTGTAATTCACCTTTCACTGTTGAAAAAGCAAAATCTAAATATCAGTGAAGATTGATTGATTGATTGATTGATTGATTTAGACTTAGATGCTGCCTTGACTCTGGGCAATAATTAAGGTGAAATAAATAAATAAATAAATAAATAAGCAAGCCCCTGCTGATATTGGGATTTTGTACATATGATTAGATCTGAATACAGAGAATACTTTGGGAATTGGTCATTTTATTAACGTTTCCTTCAAAATTTCCCTTGGTATCTAATATTTTCATACATGCAAATATTTCTGTGGCTATTAGTATGTTTCTTCATTCTCATACATATAGGTCAAAGGCTGAAGTCTAATGTTCTATATCACTATGCTCAATATTTAATTAAATTTAAATTTGAATATCAAGATGGCTGAATGCTTTTATAGAGTGTCTTTTTTTTACTTTAGTGATTGATGACTACCTCCTTCAAACTTAATTACTCTTTAGATTGGAAAATATATTTTCTTGCTGAAAGAGTTCTGCACTTGGAAAGCTCAGTCTGATGGCACTGGATCCTTATAGAAAAGCACAGGCCCTTGTCCAGTTTTCTGAAGAAGAGCTCATCTGGATTATTCCATCATTCCCCAGATTCAAAATTCTGTAATGGTTGAACCAACCTTACTCAACAGGCAGGTCCACCATTTTTTTTAATGGTAGGTACCACAGAGTTGCTTTGGAGTGACAGGCTGGGGGCTACACTGTAAAACCTCAGAGGTAGCCATGATAAATTACCTGGTAGGGCCAGGAGCAAAAAATAATTTGGTTTAATCTATTGTACGTGCAGGAGTTAGCACAGTTAACTTGATTAAATAGGATTAAGGTGATTACTCACCTTATCTTCCATATTTTCTCCATGAGCTCAGAGCCACATCTGTGCTATTGCAGAGTGTGATCTCCTTTTTTCTTGGCACACGGTCACTATAAGGCCAATTTTCCAGCAGTGGTGTTCCTGAGAAGGATGGAATGCATCTGGAAGCAATGCTATGTAAAGAAGGAACATCATTCTCAGAGACATTCCTGAGGGAAAAAAATTGGCTGCCCTCAGGTTTAGAATGCATGCATCTCCTCCAGTCTTTCTTAGAACAAAGCAGCCTCATTCCAGAAGGTTCAACTACCATTGTGACATCAGAGCATCTAAATCTATCACCTTAGACCAGTTCACAGAGCAATTAATGAGGCGTTCTACTGCAATGCCCAAGCTGATCAGTCACCCACTTCAGCAAGATAAGACTTAAACACTATGGGCAGGGAGCCAAAAGTTCATGGTCCCTAACAATACAGTCCTACAATATGTACTTACAAGAATTAAATATGTACTTACAATTTAATTAAATATGTCTACCAAATAGTGACTAGAAGATTGCAGGCTCAGTCTTTTTCTGGGAAGAGGGGAGCCAGGAGGAAGAATGTAACTATAGCTTACAGCTTTGCTAATTCATATTGAACGTTGACCCCCCACCCCCATGAACTGTGTTACCTAAAGCCATTTTTTTAAACTGTGAGACAAAAACACTACCTTTTCACCCTCAGTATTTAGTGGGAAATGGTCAGGAAGGTCTGTTGACAAATAACAACACATTGGCTTTTGGAAAGGCTTGGAATATGTTGAAAGAAGAATGTAAAATAAAACTGACTCAAACCCTTTGATCATAAATCCACCAGGAATGTTAATGAACTGTACATTTGAGGAGAAACGGGGGCTGTCTCATTGATACACTGTTTTCAGGATGGAAAAAGGGCTTTCAAAATGATTGCAATTCTAAAAATGTTGGATCTCTTGTTTGTTACTGGAGACCTTTTGTACTTGACAAATATCTCCATTAACAATTTGCAAACAGATCTTGCTTTAATTTGTAATTACTTACTAAGATGTCAGTGTTTCCATTCATTTTGACATTCAGTTATTTTTACTTTTATGGAGGCACTCTGATGTCAGGTGGCTAAAAAGCCATATGTCTCAACATCCTAGTGATAGTATACATTTTGGAGGGGGGATCTGGACTATTTTCTCTCCAATGCAGCCCTCCATTTGTAAAAGGGCAACAACTTCAAAACAGTTTGCTAGCATTAAGAATCATAAAGCAGTTTCTTTATTAAAAGTGTCCTTGACTTGTTAAACACATCCCATAAAGCGTTTGTATGTATTCCTCGTTCACATCAATGCCAGTGAGATCACATGAGATAACTCATTTGAAACAGTTCTATATTTTTTCAAGTGTTTTGAGATTGCCCAAGGAGGTCACTAGCAACTTGCCAGTTCTCAGATATTTCGCTCAGTGTTAATTCGTTGTTCCTTTCAGGAAAGTTGAGAAGCCATAAGCGACAGGGCTGTGCTCTAGCAACACCTGGCCAGTTTGCTGGTGATGGCACTTGCAGGAGATGCATGACGAACACTTCCTTCTGCTGCCAAGCAGTTGTCTCTTGGTGGCCTGACAGCAGCTCCCTCATTAATGCAGGATCAGGTTCCTCCACATTGCTCACCAATTAACTTGTGTTTATACACACAATTCCCACTCCTGTTTTATGTGGAACCTCGCCCCAGATGGTAACAATCAGGAACATGACCCCTCCTTACTGCCTTGGTGCTTCTGTTTCTTTTTCCATTTACTTTTAGCTCTTCAATGTATATATCTAAAGATTACAAGCTTGGTCCAGCTATTTGTGAATGCTGCACAAGAGTTACTCAACCCTCCTGTATGCAACGACAGATGGTGGGTGTTTAAGTCCATTTGTTTGTCCACAGTTCTTTGCTGAAGAATTAGGATGTACTGAAGCAGAGACTTTAAAAATGTATGAAGTTCTAAACAGGGCTTTATCACCAATGTAGACATAGAAATTCCATAGCTTTCCCCAAATCAAGTGTACACACGTATATATGTCGATAACTTATAGATTTCACTTTCTTTTTCAAATCATGCTGCAACTGTGCAAGAGACTGTATACATTTTAGCCAGCATATATTTTCAGCAAAGTACCAACTTAAAGAGACATAAAGCAATGAAATCACACAGATGTGTGACTAATAATATTATATAAAATGCATGTTCCTTTTAATAATAAATATGTACAGTGTCAGGATGTAAAATTAATTAAATGCTATCTCAGTAATCAGCCACATTGCAAGGAGATGACTATGAGTCATAGAACTGTTGACTTAATTGAAGCTATATCATCTTAATTTAGCAATCTACTAAACATGTATTTTGGAGTAATCCCTATTTGACACAACAGGACTAGGGCTTGCTTCTGAATAAATGTGCATACAAAAGATAAAAAGACTCAACTGAGCTTAGAAAAGACAGTTGAAGAAAGAGTTCACCATCTGGACATTATCTGGACAATTCAAATCTGATATTGCAAAATGCAGAAACCCTATAAAATTGCAGACATGAACATTGTAGATACTTGCCAGAAATGCTGGCTGATTCATATTCCTTTCAATTGAGGAATAAGGAAATGGAACAAGTAAGTTGAATTAATTGAAGAGTTTTTAAAATCTCGTTTTGAGGAAACATTACTAGAATTGGCCACTAGAGGTCACAAAAGAACAGTCAGCTATTCCTCAAACTACTTTTCACACACTTGCATTCTATTTTGCTGGTATGTTTAAGTAATTCCATCTTCAGCATGCCATCAGCAGTCAGTTTCAGAAGGGGGAGTTGTGAGGCTTAATAAAGCATGAGATTTGACTGCTGGTGATGATAGATAGATAGATAGATAGATAGATAGATAGATAGATAGATAGATAGATAGATAGATGGATGGATGGATGGATGGATGGATGGATGGATGGATGGATGGATGGATGGATGGACGATAGATATTCATTCATTCATTCATTCATTCAATAAGGCCACCCCACCCCAAATCAAAACTGACTCTGCACAGCATAGAATTGAAACCAGTACCATACCTTTAAAAAGTAATCAAAATAAAGAGGAAAAGGACATCATGTAACATAGAAAACACACACCACAGCCTAAACAAACAATACACATTAAATGGGTACTACTGACCTATTCCAGATCTTGGAGAAAAAGCCAAGTTTTTAAAGATTGTCTAAAGGCTTGCAAAGTTGGGGCAGACCAGAGATTGCTGTGCCAATGGGCAGGTACCAAGACAGAGAAGGCACACTTCCTAGGTCCCATTAGATGACACTGCTCAATGGATGGGACATGAAGTGTGCTGGCTGTATCCAATTGTACAGGATGGGCAGAAACTATTGGAGATAAGCAGTCTCCTGGATAGTCAGCCATAAAGGGTTTTATAGGTGGTAACCAGCACCGTGAACTGCATCTGGAAGCTCACTGGTAACGTTTGATATTCATGTAGCAGAAGTGTTCAATAAATAAAGGTCCACTCATAACTGCTTGCATTGCTGCATTGTGGGCCAGCTGTAGCTTCTGAGTAGTCTTCAAGGGCAGTCCTGTGTAAAGTGTGCTACACTAGTCCACACTGCAGGTGAGGTGACCAGTGTGTATGTGACTGTGAGAAGGGGCTTCCAGTCCTGAAAAGGGTGCAATTGACATACTAGATGAATCTGTGAAGGCCCTCCTGACTAAAGCTGCCACCTGTTCATTGAGCACGAGTTGTGAGTCCAAGAGGACCCCAAGTTGCACACCAGCTCTGAACAGGGAAGTGCAAACCTGTTCGGAAACAAAGATGGAGCATCACTAGGACCAGAAGAACTGTGTACTCATAGCCACTCAGTCTTGTCACGGTTAGGTTTGAGCCTGTTCCTTCCTATAGAGAGTAGAGGGGATGGCTTGACTGAGAGAGGGAAGATCTGTTACCAAGGCAACAAACAGATAAATGTGGCTTAAGCCCATACCAAGATAGAGATCTATGAAACCACCTAAGACAAACCCCACCGCCATTTCACATGAGGATCAGAGAGGGAGGAGAGGAAGCACATTCAGACTTGCAAGATTCCATTACTATAACCATTCTAATAAAATTAGCTTTAGGACTACACATCTGTTTCTTGGTCTGGTCTACCTTGTAGGGCTGACACTCCCCATCTAAACCTATACAGTTGAATGTCATCAGTGTACTGATGATACCCCACCCCATGTTGACAGATGACCTCACCTAGCACTTTCATGAGATGTTAAATGAGAGGTGAAAGTGTCAAGCCCTGAGACACCTCACATACTAGGGGCTTCAGGCTGGTTCTTTCCCCAACACTGACTGGAATCAGCCATGGAGAAAGGAGAGCCATCACAACACTGTGTCTCTCCCTCTCAGACATTGTAGCCACTCCAGAAAGATACCATGGTTGGTGTATCAAAAGCCACTGAGATATCAAGAACTAGGATGGTTACACCACACCTGTCCTGGCTCTGCCAGAGGACATCAACAAGCATGATCAATGCTGTTTCCATACTTGTGAAGGGCTGACAATATTATACCCAATCCAAAAATCCAACTGCAAATCTGTTTCCTCCAGGAGATTCTGGTGCTGTAGGCTGACCACCTTCTCAATAACCTTACTTAAAGGAAGGTTGGAGGCTGGATGAAAATTGTCCAAAACTGTTGAGTCCAATAGTAGATTCTTGAGAGGGAGGTATACCATCATCTCCTTCAAGGCAGGTGGAACCACCCCATCTCATGCAAAAAATATAGAGAATATTCTCTTTTCAATGCAATATAACTTTACCACACTCTTTGCAGATCAGTTGTGTCTGTGAATAACATGAATTTGATTAACATCTGCCAATCATACATTCTATAAATATTTAATTTACATGTAATAGAAAGAGAAATGATTTCTACATTTACATGGACTGAATTTTTACAATATAAATGGACTGATTTCTAAGAGCACAACTGATTGATCAATTTCAGTTGGGTGGTTCTTTATGAGAAGTTGCCAGTAAGAGTGTCACCAGTTTTGATAGAACTAGGTATGAGTCACATCTAAAAAGGAGTTTATTTCCCTCCCTCCATCCCTCCTTGTGATTCAGTTAATACCTTGCTTGTTTATGTGTATAAATAAACATGGGCCTCAATTACTTGTTTCTTCATTCTAGCAAATCAGTGCAATCAGTTCAAGGGACTTTCCTGGGTGCAACATCACAGCACTGGGTATTGATTTGAATGTCTGCAGTCTGCTCTTATATTCCAAATTACAGTTCTGATGTAATCCTTCCCTCCACCCATCTGATTCACCATCCTTGCTTTTTGTATCATATTGTCATATGAAGAGGATTTTTGGTCTCAAAAGTTTGCCATCTTTGGTAGCCAATTGATCTAATAAATGCATTATTGTATTGTAAAATTTTGGATTCTTCATTATGGCCAGCAATTTAAAAATATAAGTACAAGACAGAACTATGTGGTGGGTGAAATGACATTGGTGTTCACATGATGCAGTCCAAAAATAGTACTGAAACGCTAGAAGAATATGAAATGACCTCAGGAAATAAACAGCTATGAGATGAGGTAGCCAGAAAGCTCAGCCAAAGTGCCAGATGTTATTGTTGGTCAAATCCACTCTATTTGGCAGCTGCATCTTATGATTACTTGCTCCCCATAATCAAGTATACTTCAATTTTGTATATTATAAAGTCAGAGGGTGAGATAGGGTAAGACAGGGATTCTTTTAAAGCTACTTTCCAATTCCTCACTCTTGTCTTTAAAAAGTACTTAAGATATATCTATGAAAAACTGTATCACACAAAATGCAAGCCTTGAAACTCAAAACAAACAATAGTTGGCATTTTTATTTACTGTATTTGTTTGCCTAAATGTGTACAATGTATGTTTTACATAAGAACACACACACACACACACACACACTCCTCCAGATGTTTTGATCCATCAGTTCTGCTGCCATTGGCCACATTGACAATGAGAGGTGAAAGTGTCAAGGTTGATGGGAATTGAAATCCAAAATATCTGCTCTACAGAAACATTGGTTCACAGATTATGGTAGTCTCCCCCCCCCCAAAAAAAAAAAAAAAAACCCCAATGCATATATCCAGACCTAGGCTATAACAGCTCTACTAAAGTACCTGCCAAATCTTGGAAGAGTAGAAAAGCCTTTTTCATGCGTTATTACATGCCTGAAGGAGATCAGTGTACTGTAGCTAATAGGGTTGTATTGGCCTTACTGATGAAATTACATTTGTAGATTTACAATATCTAATCTGAGAACATCTGATTGGAGAAGGGGGAATTTGTGCTCAAACATCTTTATGCACAAAGTCTTTCATATTTCCTATCCTTAACATTCAGTAGGCTGTCTTCCCTGCAAATGTCCACACCGTATACAGTATATCCATGCCAAAAACAGGGCCAGAACATGGTCTCCTTTCATGATGCTTCTTTCAGATGCAGGCCAATTTACTATCATTACCCTTTACCGTAGTTACTATTGAAACATTAATTTTAAAGCCCTTTTATGTTGCAGGAAATATTATATCCATTTAATAATGAAAACCAGTCAGTTCTGCACAGTGGTGGAAAGAAAATGGTTTGATTAAATGACTTTCATACCATGACCTGTTTGCATTTGTGAGCATTTCAACAAAAAGCTTAATAATATGGTACAGAGAATATTATTAAACAAACTGCAATTCTTCTTCAGTCAAGAAAGGGCTGTAGGAAGTAGAATAATGTAGGGGAAGTCCAGGTACCTTGCCAGTTTTGACAAAGGTTAGGCTGCTCAGCATATTCCACTAAGTGGGCTTTTTAAAATCATTTTATTTTTGAAGCACTCTGAGAAGAATACATGGGGAGAATGCAAGATAGGTTCTTCGGAAGAATGACTGTGCTGCTTAACCAGAAGGATTGTTCCTCAATACACTTGCTAGAGAGATGGCTGCCCCAATTATGAAACTATTATCCCACTGTACAAATTGGGGGCACCGTTGCAAAGTAATTCTCCTAGTCCTTATCTCCCCTAGTAGCCACCAGCAGTATAAGTTGGGGAAGCCTAACACAGCTGGAATATAGGTATCTGGTACAAACCCTAATGATGTCACACATGTCATGATGCTATTGTGTAGAGTGCATAATCTGCATGATGGTGTGATGTCACATATGACATCACTTACCCTCTTTGTTCCCCCTCCCCCCATGGACATCCATAAACGGGGACCTCAACATTGGCCCTGTGATATGAGCCAAGGAGCATGGAGTAAATCTTCGCATGGGCTGGATCAGTCAACCTCTTTTCTCCATCAATAAAAAGGGTATAATGGTGAAGAACCTCTTTATAAAAGACGTAATAAAACCCCAAATAATGCCTTGTGCCATGTCAACCTGCCCAGGCTTCTAAGTCATCCTCTGATCCATGCTGTAGCCTGTTTCCACACTGCAGTAAGAAAGGGAGTGAAAGTGGGGGGAGAACATTCTCCCTAAAATGGTTAAGCTGATGTCAGCACTCACAACCTTTCATCACCAGGCCAAGATCCTTTTAGTCACCCAGGAATACACCTGTTTGAAATAACATTTATGCTGCATTCACTGCAGCAGCGCTACTATTTGAAAACTGAAATTACTTTTTTAATGATGTTTGAGTGTATTGCATTGGGGAAAAAATCACCCTGAACGCATTGTTAAAGGCCAGTATAAGAATCCAACAGACAAAGAAAGGTATTATGGGTAGGTATATATTTTAAAGGATCTGACCAAATGAACTTCTGGCTTACATTAGCAATGAGATAAATTCATAAAATGCTGCTGTCGTACAAATGTTACTCATTATATTGTGGTTTGCACATGGCTCAGAAATATGGCCATTCCAGATCTAGAAGGAATGATTTTAATTTATGATAAATCAGCACGCTGTTCATATACGGTTTCATCAGAGCTAGCATGAAAATGGAACACTTCCATACTAAGGCAGACACTGATCCATCTAATTCAGTGTTCTGGTAAGAATAACTGCTTCTCTCTAATCAAGTCAGAAATTGCATATAATTGTCTATCACATCTCCACCAGTTTTTTGTTACCAGTTTTAAAAACTTCATAAGGTTATCCCCAACCACAACTGCCTGGTTAGTGATCCTTCCTTCCTTCCTTCCTTCACTGTTGTTTTTTAAAACTTCAATCTTCCCAGGGTAGCATAGAATATTAATCACAACATTCAAAATCAAGGCAACTTTCATAAAATCAGACATTGGTTTTAAACAAGTTTAAGCACCACTCAATTACAACAAACCAAATAAAAGCAGCAGATACAATAAATAGTGGCTAATTCCTCTGCAAATATTGTGTCTGCAGAGGCATAGACAGTGGTCTGGTTTAGGATTACCTGCACCCTTTGGGAAAGGTTGTGGAAGAGCCCTTTGCAGGATTCTTCACAGATAAACTTGCCTGCATTTGCTTGGAGTTAGGGGCTACTTAGGCAGAGTCTGGTGAGATGATCCAGGCCATAACTTTCGGTTCCAGTCAGTTCCAGTCGGTGTTGATGGGGGGGAGAGATTCAGCCCGCGCCTCCTACTTTGTGGGGTGCCTCAGGGCTTGGTTCTCTCCTCCTATTTAACATCTACATGAGGCCACTGAGGGAGATGATTCGATGGTTTGGGGTGAGGTATCACCAGCTTTATATCTCCACCCCGGGTTGCCTGAGTGATGCCGTGAATGTCCTGTCCCAGTGCCTGGAGGCTGTAAGGGCCTGGATGGGGTGCAATAGGCTTTGACTCAATCCAAGCAAGACTGAGTGGCTTTGGGTGTGTGGGCCTTCCAGTGACAAGGTTTTTCCATCGTTGGTCCTGGACGGCATGGTGCTGCCCCAGACGGACCCAGTGCGCAATCTGGGTGTCCTCGTGGACTCATGGCTCCTGCTTGAAGAACAGGTGACAGCTGTGGCTTGGAGGGCCTTTGCACACCTTCGGGTTGTGCACCAGTTGCGCCCGTTCCTGGACGTAGAGGCTTTGCTCACAGTCACTCATGCCCTCGTGACCTCCTGTCTGGATTACTGCAATGCGCTCTACATGGGGCTGCCCTTGAGCATTTGGAAGCTTCAACTGGTACAGAATGCAGCTGCATGGGTAGTAAATGGAGTCAGATATTCGACACATTTAACACCACTACTCCGTGAGCTGCATTGGTTGCCGGTGTGCTTCCGGGGGCAATTCAAGGTGCTGGTTGTCACCTTTAAAGCACTTCATGGCTTGGGACCGGGTTACCTAAGGGACTGTCTTCTCGCAGTTGTTACTACCCATCCAGTTTGGTCTACGGGTCCCGTCAGCCAAGGAATGTTGGTTGGCGGGGACTAAAAGGCGTGCCTTCTCTGCCGTAGTGCCTGCTCTCTGGAATATCCTCCCTTCAGAGATCAGGATGTCCCTGACTCTGTTGGCCTTCTGTAAGGCCGTGAAGACCTGGTTATGTGCCCAGGCCTGGGCCCCCGAGTGTGTTAAGGGCCCCATTTCTTGGCTATATTAACATCTATGCATTGTTTACTTGGCGACCATATATATTTATTTTGTACTTTTGGTTGTATTTAATTGTTTTATGGTTTTTATGATTGTAAGCTGCCCAGAGTCACTTGTTGAGATGGGCAGCTATAGAAAACAAACAAACAAATATCTTGGGAGATCAGATGGGCTTCTTTTGAATTTGAAGAGACTGAAGAGGTGGATGCTGTGTATTGGACCCATACTCCACCTGGGTCCTTTGGGCAGCTGAAGAGGGTGTGTCCAGGAGAGAGAGATGGAGAGGGTGTTACCACATGATTTGAAGGAGATAGTGGTACACCCCACACCTGAAGGACCATCTCTCAATCCAACCATTTTGGATAACTTCCTCCCTATCTCCAAACTTTCCTTTGGGTTGAAGATTTTGGAGAAGATTGAGTAAATTCAGCTGCAGAGGATCCAAGAAGAATGGATTCTCTAGACCTCGTTCAATCAAAATTCAGACCTAGGCATGGGATGAAACAATACTGAATGCCCTATGTTGGGACCTAGATATGGAGAGTACACTCCTCCTGATTCTATGGGAACTCTCAGTGGTATTCAGTACCATTGTCCACAGCATCCTGCTGGGCACCTGCAGAGGGTGGGAGGCACTGTTTTGCAATGTTTTGCCATCTACCTGAGTGGGCACTGTCAGTCAGTATGCATGGGGGGGGGAACTAGTTAACCCTTTGCTAGTTCAGTGTGGGATGCTACAGGGCTCAGCACTCTTTCCCCATGCTCTTTAGTATCTACATGAAACAGCTGGGAGAGGTCATCTATTGGTTTGAAGCAAGGTTAGAGTCAATATGCTGACTCTAATTGTACATCTTGATATTTCTGTGATGTTTTATAAAAATACCCATCCATCCATCCATCCACCCACAAATCATCACCCCTGCCCAGGCTGCAGGTCCTGGAAGGGCCTGGAAGGGTCAAAAGAAGCTCAGTTTAAATCCCTGCAAGACCAAGATGTTGTAAGTGGTCAGTCTGACTTGATTCCTAAGTTGGTTCTGGATGAGGTGGTATTCCCCTAGAAAGAGTGGGTCTAGAACCTGGGAGTCCCCCTGGATTTACAGGCTCAAGCAAGTAGGAGAGCCTTTTCAGACAGACAGACAGACAGACAGACAGACAGACAGACAGACAGACAGACAGACACTTTATTTCGTTCATTGACATTTAGTTAACCAAATAAAGCAAAGTTAAACCCTGACATCAATAACTGTTGGCAACCGTTTGTGCACGTAGCTTGCACATAACGTAGCAGAATTTTGCTACTTTTAGAGAAATAGATTTATCCTTGTTGTCTAACAAATAATGCAAATAGAAATTATTGGAATGCCCCAGAAATTTAAATAAAAGAGGGGCAATCAACTGATGGCGAATGTCCCTGTAGATCAGTGCTTTCCAAAGTCCCGCCGTTGGTGACACTTCAATGGCGGCGGCACGGGGGTGTGCGCGGGGGCGGCATGTATGGCAGCAGCAGCGGCGGCGGCGGCGGCCTCGTGCTTCGCGCTAAAACCTGGAAGCGCTGATGGCATGCTGCTGCCGTTGCCGCTGCCACTGCACACACCACTGCCATTGCTGCTGCCGCCACCGCACACACCACCACTGTTGCCGCTGCCGCCGCTGCAGCACACACCACCACAATGGCGGCGGCAACGAGCCATCAGCACTTCCGGGTTTTGTCGCGACACGTTAATGTGTCGCGATACACAGTTTGGAAAGCTATGCTGTAGACAATACAAAAGAACATGAGCTGTGGTTTCTACGCGTGTCACAGGGGCAATATCGGGTTTCAGAAAGGGTTTTCCTATATTTCCCTTCCAAAACAGCTCACTAAATTGAGCTAAAGATAAGGCTGTCCTGAATTTGTGGACTTTAATGTGATATAGATATGAAGCTGGTTTAGGTGCTAAAATTTGGTTATTTACAATTATATTATGAGAAAAAGCAGCAATTTCTGTTTAGCCTTCTATAGCTAATATCCGTTGCCTTACTATTGATCTAGCTTGATCTAAACCTAAATTTAAGATAGTATCACTGGAAAAGCCATAGTGGCTCAGTTTCTTTTGGATAGCTGTTTCCCAAGAAGATTTGAAGTTGTCTGCCAATATTAGATGGGTCAGTCCTCTGGGGTTGTAGTTTTAGCTAGTAGGTAAGGATATTTATCCAGAGATTGGATTCAAATTTACTGACTCCTGCTTCCCATCAAAGTACTGCATTTGGGACACAGCGGTTAACCTGGATGATGCTTCTCAGAAATTTTGTTTGAATTCTTTCTAAGGTAATCATGCTGTTATATGGTCCTAACTGATCCCTGTATAGCTGTTGTGCTTGGGCTTTAGCTGCAAACAACTTTATTGCAGCAGGAATAAACTGTGCTCCTCTAGAAAAATAATAAGTTTGAATAGCTGATGCAGATCTCTGTGCATTATGAGATACATAATCCAGGTGGGCATTTCTACTTCCTGAAGCTTGAAAAATTATCCCTAAATATCTAAAGATCTTAACCTGCTCAATGGACTGTCCACCTAAGTTTCAGCTTCTCTGTTTTGGGCATTTGGAGAAAGTAAGAATCTTAGTCTTGGAGTAATTTATTATTAGATCCTCCTCAGTACAGTAATGTGTAAGTGATCACAAGGCTCTTTTAAGGCCAACAGAAGTCAATGACAGAATTACTGCATCATTGGCATACAGTAATACATCGATATGTCAATGGGCTAGGAGAGCCTTGTCCAGCTTTGGCTGGTGCACCAGTTGCAGGTCTTTTCAGGTTGGGATGCCACTGCAGCAGTGACTCGTATCCTAATCCCCTCGCCATTACACAATTGCAATGTGTTTTACATGAGGCTGTCCTTGAAGATGACTTGGAAGCTGCAGTTGGTTCAAAATACAGCAGCCTGATTGCTGACAGGAGAAGGTAGATTCAGTAGTGTAACACCGATGTTGAAGTCTCAACACTACTTAACAATAGGTTCCCAGGCCCAATTCAAAATGCTGGTTGTAGCCGTTAAGGTCCTACATGGCTTGGCATCCCTGTATTTGCAGGATTGTTTCTCCCAAACATAATTACCCACCTTGTGTGTTCTTCCTGAGAAGGGCTTGTTCTTAATTCCCACCCTACATGAGATTAAGATTAAGATCCCACATGAGAGGTGGGAGCCTGAGATGTATCTCCTCAGTAATGACCCCACTTTATGGAATACTTCATCCTCTGAGGTAAAGGGAGCCTACTCCTTGCTTGCATTTTGCCAGTCCATGTAAACCTCCTTATTCTGGCAGGCCTTTGGCATAGACAGTGGACCTGAGTTGCTTGGGTACTTTTGCATCTATTTTTATTTATTTGAGACATGTGAAGATAGTGAAATATTTCACTATCTAGTCTCTAGTTTAGGAGTGGGCAACCTTTTGTGATGAAGAGCCTCACTGAACATTTTTGAGGACCACAAAGAGGGTAGGGCACATATACACAAGACTGCAGTTGGGGGAAAGATGTTGGGGTCTTATTCGTTTTTAAGCTCTGATGTGCCTATTTCTAGAGTTTTCACATATTTTACTCCTCAACATTATAGTAAATTGCGCATCAGGTTTTAGCAATCATGGTCAGGGGACCACCAAAAAGGGTCTCAGAAGCCTCATGCAGCTCTGGATTCAGAAGTTGCCCTTTCCTACTCTAATTGCTCCCCAAAATAAATCTAACATTAAACTGGTATGGATTCTTCAAGATCATCTGCATTTGAGAGTTACTTGTTGAACGTTCCCATTAAAAGTGGGAAAAGGTAATCTTTTTAAAACTCAGATACTGTTAAACTGTCCTGGAACTAGCCTACAGCACCATGGTGCCCACAATACTCTTAAAGGGTGTACCCTGAACCTGAATTTAAAAAAAACAAAACACATTTGAAATGATCCAGTTCTCAGAGATTTTAATGTTGTTATAAAGATTTATCCTTGGGAATGAGCTTACCAAAAACTCATAAGATTTGGGCTATTTTTATTTCTGGACGACTGCCCCATCATGACATGACATCTCTGCCACCTAAAAAGGTTCTGGTTCCTCCATTACCCAATTCTTGCCCTCTTTCATAAGGTCCTAATTCTCATGTCATTGTTTGGAGCTACTTCATAAGCTTTACTATGCAGCCCTTAGAGCACAAATTATGAGGTCAGAATCTCGAACATCTGTGTCTCATATAATATTTAAAACTCCAATGGCATTAAATAAATATTAAATCCAGGTGGTGCAGTTTATTGAAATGTTTAATTGAAGTAACACAAGTAAGGAGCATCAATTGAGATGTCAAGCTCAGAAGGTTGACAGCATCCCAACAAATCTGTGGTTGGTAGCAAGAGATTGTGGAAAATCTAGAAAGGAAAGGATCTGGTTCACCAGAGGAAAGCATATTCCAGAAGTTGTAATTGGTTTGTAAGACTCATTTAGATTACTATTTATACAACACATTGTTGTTTGTCTGGGTGAATAAATATTGGTCCAATTCTGGCATGGAAATGGTTTGGAGGAGAAATAACACTTCAGGATGGGACTCCCTGAGAATCTAAATAATCAAGTAATGAAATGCATTTTTCCAGCTGATTTTTAATGTGACAGTGCTTGTTTTTAAAGAAAGTACTTCCATGATGAGTTGAATTGGTTCGGAATGCTTGATATGATGTGGAGTGGCTAGATTCTAGGACAGCTGAGAACATTTTTAACGTCCACTGTTTCTTTTTGAAGGAACTAAGAGCATTTTAAAGATAAAAGACCTGGGCATATCCTAGAATTGCTCATTGATCTAATTTCATTTAGCTCCAAAGTTTTATTTTTGTTTATAGTTCTGCATGTTACTAATTTATAAAAATCTTTCATCTACTGTACTTTTCCTAGTCAGTTCTTATACAGAGAGCATATTTTGTGGGGGAGAAAGAACAGATTCTAGTATCCCTGGTGAAATATGAATCTTTTTTAAAGACTTCAAAAGAAAAACTGTTAAAATTATTATTGCTTTGGAACTCAAAAATTAAGAAACTGATGCTACTGCTTGGACAATCTTGCACTTTTTCTTTTTAAGTTGTTTTTTTTTAAAGGCCAACTGCTTTAAGTTGCCAGAGAGCAATTTGGATTGGAAGCAATTAAGCAACGCTTTAGAATTTCTCAGCAAAGTAAACTTAGGGCAGAATCCAGCTACATGTTAATCAGTGGTAGGTACAGTACACTCTTGCAACTTAAAACCAATTTATTTTAATTAGATTTACAGTACATCTAATATATATGCCTAGCTTTGCTCCCTTAGAATACAAGTATATCAGAGACATCGCACAAATTGTAGCAACACAACTGAGTTGCGACAGAGCATACATCAACAAGAGGTCTCCGCCAGTTCCATTTCTCTGGTAAAACATGTGTGGAAACCATGTTTCCAATTCATTTGTGTTACATTCACACTTCAGAGGTTCAGTTTGTGTATTGGGGGAAATCCTTCAGAAAATTTGTTTTTTAATGTGAGGAGAATGACCTTTGATATAGTTATGCATTTTTCAGTTCCTTGTCTCTGAAGCAGATGTATCTGTCAGCTCTTTTGACAGTAGAGAGTTATGGAGACTTGTGGGGGAGTGGGTTGTGTAATAATTGTTTAGTTTAAGCTAAGACTAAATTATATTGTACTGAATTTCCTGGAGAAAGACAGAAAGAGAAATCTGAACAAATAAAATAAGTGTTAAAGGTAATGTGCAGTAACATTCTTTCCTTAGAAGCAATTGTGGATTGTGGACAGAAAACAACCAGGCCTGATCATCCTATTTCCTACATGCTGGCTCCATTTGAGGCTATGTAATCCATTTTATTTTACAGCTTTTTGGAAAACTGATAGAAAATAAATAAACCAATAAAATAAGCATCAACAACACATCTGTAGTAGTTCTTCTGTAAATCCATGTTTATAATGCACGCTACAGCATAAATTGAGCACTCTCAATCTGTAAGTGGATTGCTTACTCATTTTGATGAATATTGGGGTGAAGATGGGGAATGGACAAGAATAATGTAGTGAAACCATACATTGTTTGACATCAATGAAAACCAATGATAACATCTGCTTTAATAAATCATAGAGGAAGAGTTATCAAGAGGTGTGAACCAGCTTAGTCCATGGAATCCAGATGCTAACACCCAGAAATCAAATGGTTTTAAAAAATGTCTTTAGATGTTACCCAAATTAATGGTGGAATTGAAATGAAAACTCTCCAATGACATAATCTCAACTCTATATACCCGCCCAGCACTTGGATAAGTCAAGGAGGGGGGGGGGAAAGCAGGTAGTATTCTCCTAACAGCTGAATTAGTACATTTGGAACACATATTGCAGTTTTTGCCACATTTGGTATACATTAGAAACCAGACCAATTGCATATTTATTTTCTCCTGTAGTGGAAAAGCAGCTAAGGGAGGGAATGTTAAACAACCCCTCCTGTCAATTGGACACATAATTTTTAACAACTACACTGGGACACTGTAATGCACGTCTGCTATAGAACACATTGTTCAGATCTGCCAAAATTCCCTCATCTGTCCAACTAATAAAGGTAAAACAGCCTTGCATTCCTCAGCAGGAAGGCAATTTCAGGCAGCAAACTCTACAATCTGTTAACACCAGGTTTGCATGTGAATTGATTAACCCAACTGACTGCAATAGGGCAGAACTGGCTTCATCGGGCTTTGCTCTCTGGAGGGTTTGGAAATGTCAACAGAGGCAGTGACAAGACACAGTATCTTGGGTAAAGTGTATTAAGGGTATTGTATTAACCAAAATTATAACCAATTCTCCATGCTCACCTAATTCTCCTCCCCTCCCCTCCTTAAGTTCACTAATTAGATCAGAGCTTTCCAAACTCTTCATGTTGGTGACACACTTTTTAGACATGCATAATTTCGCGACACACTCTTACAGCAGGGCATCATTTCGCGACACACTCTTACAGCAGGATACAAGGCAGACACTAGGACCTGCGCAGAATCACAGCAGGTTTGGAGGCAGCCAGGCACAAGGCAGGCACTAGGACCTGCACGGAATCCTGGCAGGGCTTCGGAGGCAGCAGCAGCCGTGAAACATTCAGACACTGCAGCCGACACACTAATGTGTCCCGACACACAGTTTGGAAAGCTCTGAATTAGATACTACATTTTGAAACATGGATTCACTGAAGAAGAAGGAGCAAGCTGAGATGCCGCCCACATCTTTGTCATCCCTGCATTCTCATTGGCCTTTTTCAAGAGGCGGTATGTGATTGGCTGAGCTCACCAGCATTACTGCTTTGGGGAAAATATTTAGATAAAAGTAGCAATGGGCCAACCCCATTCTTGGATAGTCAAGCAGCATGTTGGGTCTTTTTGATGAGCCTAGCACTGAGTAAAACTACTATACTCAACAGCAGTGGGAGTGGGCAGTTTGATAATATGGAGGCATCACTCCTGTGCTCAGTCAAACAACAAATGGAGCACTTGGGATGGGAGGAGGAGGTGTGTCAGATAGTGGTGCAAGGGAACTGGAGCAACCAGGATACTGGAAGGGCACTTTGTTCTAGAACTCTTTCAAATGTGGCAGTGGCAGAGGCAATGCAGCCACATCTAGAAGAAGTTCAGTCCATTATAAAAACTCTGCCTGTGATATTAGATTGGTAAATGTCTTATATGCAGAACTCACTACATCATGGAATATGTATGAGTGTTATCATAAGTGATGATTTAAATCATCCAACAACTGTATAACTCTATATAACTACTGTATGTTCATGCCATGCTCCCTATATGAATTCTGACAACATAATAATAATCAGCAAGTTCAGGAGTTCAAGATGCCCCACATGCATTATTTAAATATAATCCTTATAACAATCAAGTAAAGATCAACATTATTACCTCTGAATATTGCAATGGATGGAAAAACTGAGGCAGGGAGTAGAAAAGCATTAATGAAAGAGAAAGCATTTCAACTGGGGACGTACTGATACAGTCACTTATACCAGCTGTGCTTAGAATTACTACTGTAGTAATTCTGTGGAACTAGCAATTTGTTCTCATTTTATCTTGTAATTCCCAATATAATAAACAAATAAATGGAGTTATAAAGTGCTTTACCTTTAGCTCTTGTTGAAATAGAGAAAATAAAGAATAATAAACACACTCCTATTTCAGCACTTTGTGCAGAATTGAATTACGTTTCCCTACTTGGATTGCTTATAGCTTTACAACAGAACAAATGAAAATACAGGGATGCCCTTATGATATTTAGAGAAAGCCAAGCTCCCCATTAACTGAGAACAAGGTAATGTTTTTTTTTCCCTTTAAAAAGGAACTGCTTGGATAATTTATAATGGAAAGTCCAGGGGAATTTCTTACCCCCTCGCCTCTGTTAATCACATTTTTTCCCAAGTGGCCTAACAGAAGAATAATTGATTTTCAGTCATATATCTTCAGCCCAATTGTGAGATTTGCTTTGCCAATAAGCAAATATTTAAGTTTGGGAGTGCAAATTGCTGAATCAGTGCTAAGTCAGTACAGCGTTGATAACTATGATATTACACCACAGATGCAGAGAAGTTACTGTGTCCTTATAGGCCAATAATACTGTATATTCAAACATGAGATGCCAACTTGAGGCATGTGGGATTTAATTCTTCGTAATGTAGATTGGTTGCTGAAATATAAATATTTGGCATGATATTCTCCAACTGTATTTATTTTAGCAAAGTCTCAGATCAAAATAATCTTGCAACGTTCTGAAAATGGACCTCTGAACTAGATATGCATGTCAAAGGGGAGAAAGTAGTGACTTCTTGTCTTATATTGATAATTTTGCTATTATAGGATTGGTTCCAGATTTAGTCATATTTAGACTATAGCAGTTGAAGTCAAAGCAATTTAAATTATTCCCCACTAACATTAATTTCAGTGGGTCTGTTCAAGGGGTGACAAAAATCTGGAACCAATCTATTGTTTGTATCAACCATAATAAATATTTAATGATTTTAAAATACACAATTCTAAATGCTCCTCAAAGTGGATCTGTGGACTTTATTGCATTTGTATATTCTATATTCGAATATTGTCGTCCCCCCCCCCATACCTAGCTAAATCTCAAATTGTATCCCAATGCTTTTTTTCTTACAGACTTGAGCTTTGGATATTAAAAAAGAAAATGAGAATATATTTAAAAGTCATGTTTCATTATTAACTCTTCTCTTAGCCCATCAAAAATGAAATATGTAACTAATCTGTTTCAATTAAACATAAAGTTGACTTAGGGCTCTCTGTGTATATATAAATATATGAAATCCTGGGGTGGAGAATCTATAGCTCTACATATATTGCTAAACTACATCATCCAACACCTCATATCACCCAAGCTAGCTGGGACTACTGAGTTTTGAGCCAGTGTGGTTAAGTATTGGACCATCAGCTTTGAAAGCTCACGGGATGACGTTGGGCTAGACGCTGTCTCTTAGCCCAATCTATGCCACAGGATTATTGCTGGGAGAAAAAAAGTGAGGGAGGGATATCACATATGCTACTTTGAGTTTCTGGAGGAAATGTGGGTTATAAATCTAATAACTAAATAAAATAGAATGGGCCACTAATTCCCACTTCAGGTGTATCCTCATCCCATTCTATTCCAGTCATCCCAACCAATTCTCATTTGGAAGGATCAACATGAAGTTCAGTTAGGAAATCTGTCTATCTGCCTGCCTGCCTGCCTGCCTGCCTGCCTACCTACCACATTTCTAGATTGACCAAATCCTGAACAGGCATTGTGTGATAAACAGTAAAAATAAAGAAAAATATCCTGATAAAACAACCCCCAACTAAAACAGCACATTCCTATTAAGATAATCACAATGACCCCAATCAGCCTGGGCCTAAGGCACAATACACCAGGACTGTTTTAACCTGCTTCTGACCACAAGGAGAGTAGAAGTTTCAGGTGGAAGAGAGAATTGCATAAACTGTGGGCTGCTAGTGAGAAGGCCTCCTGCCTTATTTATGTCCCATGTTCCTCAGAAGGAGGGGAGACTCTCAGCAGGGCTTTCTCACCATGACTGAATTGGCTGGGCAGGTTCTATTCTGGCAAAGTGTTATCCAATATAACCCAATGCTGCACTGTGTATGGTTTAATTATTCCTTCTTTTTTTGAGGTAAGCCGCTCAGGGTCATCTGGAGTTGGGTGGCCTCTAAACTGTATAAATGAAATAAATAACTGGAGCACCAGTTGACCTTGGATGAAGGCCATCATGGACACAGCCTCCACCCACTGCTTAAGCAGAAGCAACAAACCAGGAGGACTCCCAAGTCCCAAAATCAATTCCTTCCAAGGGAGTGACACTCAGTTCAGAGTAACTACTGGGACCAGTGTTATTAGAATAAGGTAAAGGTTCCCCCCGCACAGTTGTGCAGTCGTGTCCGACTCTAGGGGCCGGTGCTCATCTCTGTTTGTTAGCCAAAGAGCCAGCGTTGTCCAAAGACGCTTCCACGGTCATGTGGCCGGCATTATTAGAGTACCATGTTGTTTATTGACAAACAGCAGCTCTAGCATGAAGGGTTTTACTCTAAACTTGTTTTTGCTCCATCCAAATCTTCATAGCCTCCAAGCACTTGTTCAGGTCTTCCACAGCATCTCTGGCTTGGCCGTGGGTAGTAAAGTTAAGGGGTAATAAGGTTAAGCTGGGTGTCATAAACAGATTGCTGGCACCTCATCCAAAACCAGTGGATGATCTCACCCAGCAGTTTCATGTAGATGTTAAATAGCATAGGGGAGAGCACAAAGCCCTGAGAAATTCTGCTCTGGAGCAATCAAAAGCTTCAGCAATTTGCTCCAACACCATTGACTGGAACTGCCCATGCAGATATCAGCTGAACCCCCATTAAATGAGCCCCTGACCCTCAATTCTTTGTAGGTGTGCTAGAAGGATACTGTGATAGTGCTGAATGCTGCCAAGAGGCCTAATAGTACTAACAAGGTGCACCCCCCACATCTAGGTCCTGACAATGATCATCCACCAGAACAACCAATGCTCTTTCTGTCCCATGATGGGGTCTGAATTCCAACTAAAAAGAATCCATATTATCTATGCCATCAAGGATCCTCTATAGATGTTTCACAAATCTATAGCTGCTTCACAGATCTGGTAATATACAGCTTAAACATTGCATCCTATGTTTTATAGGCTGACATCTAATGCATATTTATCTTTAAATGGTAAATGTCACATTAGATCTGCTAAAAGTGGTTTGTCAGCCTCTCAGTCTGTCACTCTCTCTCTCCCTCAATACTTTTGGAGAACTTTATGGAGTATATTTCTGACATAAGCAATGGAGACAAAAATGTATGTTGCCCTTGATTCTACAGCCCTTGGCTTAATTTAATGCAGAAGAAAGGAGACTATGTGCTTTTCTTAATGACATGAACACTACAGTATATTCCAGTTTTTATATAATTTCTGAATGACCTCCAGTTGATACTGGAGTCTCTCAGAAAATATTAATGCTTCCCTTGTGGATAAGTAATCCCAGTTCCCAATCAATGCATATAATCAAGTTGACATATCATTAATTTTTCACAGGCAGCTTCCAGGTATATTGAGAGAATTCATTTTCAAACTATGTGCTGGGACAGCTTAGGGTACCATGAGAAATAATTCACTAAATACTTAAAGGCAGGATTACATATCTGAAGACATAGGATAAAGTATTTTGTCTGTCTGTGATATACTACTTTAGTCTGCCTTTTTCCTTATCAGTCTTCCCTACTGACAGACATTTCCAAATGAATATTTGCCATAAAATGTAATAATTTCATTATTCAGCCCTTGATGGACTAGGGATGCAGTGGAATTGACTTCTCCCACTCCATCACAGTCTGAACCATCACTCTGGACCCTCCCCAACTTCTGAATGGAAGACATATTCAGTCCACATATCAGATGCCTTGGAAACATTTCATGTTCGACTGAAAGGATTTCTCCTAATTTCAAGCAAGCCTTCAATCTAGAAGAAGGATCAGTGAATGACAAGGTAGGATAAATGATTTTGATTTATTTCCTTTCCCATTTATAGTACCTCATGCCACTCTTGCATGTTGTCATGGAGGGTCTCCAGAGCAGGTGGTCGGGATGAAGCACAAGAAATTAGGAGGGAAAAAAGCAGAATCATTCTTTCCTCCAAGCATTCCCTATTCAAATTCCTTTCATACTTAATTCAAACTCCTCTATGCTAGATACCTCTATGGAAGTCAAAAGTCATATGTGAATCAGCTTACATGGCACTAACATTAAGCAATCTTCTATTTTTTCTCCAATATCATGTGCTGTTTAAATTTTGCAATCCTAACAATTAATGATGACCTGAAAGAAAATAATTTCACCCCTCCCCCCACTTCAGCTTTCCTCTTTGAAGTTATTTTAAAAATATCTTGGGACAAGCAGTAGCTTGACTTTCTCCAACTCTGTTGTTCGTTCTGTGAGAAACTGTGTCATCCTGTTAAGGCTATGTGAGGGAAGAGGGCTTCCTGTCTAGCATTGCTATCATCAAGTTTCAGTCCAAATAAAGCCGAAACGGTTGGTGGGGGAGGCAGGGCTTTTCTAGCAAGACTCTCTGTACATTTGTTTTGATAGGACTTCAGTTGCCAATCAAAAGGCTGAGCAAGCCACCACTTGATCCAATGTAGACTAAACAGCAAGGGGACTGGTTATGGGAATTCACTTGCAAGGGGATTTCCTGTTCTGTTGAAAGGTCAGCCCTAGTAAAAATAAGAGGCAGGGAGTACATTTACCTTGTGCTTCAAATGTGTAAATATCAAAATCCAGTTCTAATGTCCAGAGATAACAGTGAAACCTTTGTATCAAGCCTCCCCAAACCTTTTTATTCCAGCAAGCCATTCATATCTGTTTAAGTGTTATACCATGACCTAATTATTCAATAGCTACCCTTTTACCTGGAAGTTAAAATCTCCTAGGGGTATGATGTATGTTTTTATTAGAAATGTATATTAATGATTTTAATTCTGTTGTAAACCGCCCAGAGTCCCCCTTGGGGGAGTTGGGCGGTGATAAATCCAATAAAATAAATAAATAAATAAATAAATAAATAAATAAATAAAATGATGCCATGCTGGCTTCTGCATCTGGCAATTAGCCAACAGATATGGTCTTCATAATTATATAACATTTTGAAATTGCTCTTTGCTGTGCCAATACTAAAAAAAAGGTAAAGGTTCCCCCCGCACATTTGTGCAGTCCTGTCCGACTCTAGGGGCTGGTGCTCATCTCCGTTTCTTAGCCAAAGAGCCAGCGTTGTCCAAAGATGCTTCCACGGTCATGTGGCCAGCATGACGCACACGGAATGCTGTTACCTATTAATCTACTTGCATTTGCATGCTTTCGAATTGCTAGGTTGGCAAGAGCTGGGGCGAGTGCAGGAGCTCACTCCGTCACGCAGGGCTAGGGATTAGAACCTCCGAACTTGCGATATTCTGATCGACAAGCCTGGTGACTTACCCGCTGGGCCACCACGCCCCTATACTAATATATATGCCCAATACTAATATTGCTTAAATAATTCCTCTGACCCAACAGCCTATGATTCATATCAATATACCTAATCATTATCAACATGATGTACCCTAATGAGGAAGAATGACTTCATTTTCTCATACTATGGAATATTCTCATTCTGTGTTGATTATTAATAAAAATTCATAGTTTCTCCCTTTGGCAGTCAGGCTATTCACAGTTGTAAAGGAACTGTTGGGACCGGGAACTAAGTGTGTATATCAAATTTCATTGAATCTAAAATTATGAAGTGGAACAGAATATGGATTTTTATTTCCCCAAGATAGAGAGAATTGATCTGAGCCTGCTTCATTCCTATTCTTTGCCCAAATAAAGCACTGGACCCAATCTTTGGGGTACAGCAAAAGGCAGCACTATGTCAACTGCAGCCCTTCCACCAGAGCACCAATCATTTGCTATGCCATGGTGAATGGGAGGCAGTGGGAGTATTGGATTCCAGTGACTGACAGTTCTTCCATCCAATCAGAGTGAGCATTGTGATCAGTCCAACATTGGTAGCACCAATCACAATGACTTGGAAGATTGAGAAATCCTTTTTTGTCCTGTTTGGTTCATGTGGTTCTGCAGTGCTGTTGCAAATCTCATTCCTGAACTGTGTTAGCCAGCTAATCTGGCCTAGTGATTTACTTTAAGAAAAAGATCAGTGAATTAATCACTAATACTTCCCCTTCACCCCCAGACAAACAGCTCTACCATGTCCAGGAAGGACCATCATAATTTTCCTTTGCACAACTCTCTTCAGTTTCTCTGTTTGAGGTGTGGCACACTTGATCACTACAAAAGAAGAATTATTGCAGCAAATTTCATCCCATCCCATCCCAATAAAATCATAGATAGTTTAAAACAGTAATAACTACAATAAAGTATTTAAGGAGCATAGTTTAAAACACCTGCACATTAATTCCATTCTATTGACAACCATAACAGTTATGTCTATTTGTGTGTATTTTTTTTCAATGTTAGTTGATGGATGGACAGAGCTCCATTTCCATCCTCTGGATCCAGACAGCAAGTTGGATCAAACTCTCCAGAGCAACCTATAAAGGAGTATGGTGGTTCTGAAGCTCCAAATTGGGCCATAAACCCAGTTGGGATGGTCTCTGTGCAATTGTAAAGGATTGTTTCACTTCTATATTGGCCGACCCCTGTGATGAATTATAAGACATGCAGGTTGGAATATTGGCAGTATTCTTAGGTTCTGGAGTAACTGCTGGTCAGGCTAGTGGGGATAGGAGAACAGCAAACCTCTCTCTCTCTCCAGGAGGAAAGAAGTACAGGGAAGGGTTTTACGTTCTTCGCCTATAGCCCTTTAGTGTCTAAAATCATGCCTCAGATGTCTGTGGCTTGAATCATGTCAACTGGATTTCTATTTTCTTAGTGGAAACGTTTCACTCCTTATCCAAGGAGCTTCTTCAGTCTGAGTAAAGTTAGTAAGGGAATCCTTAAATATGTTTCTAGGCTGGCCTAGAAACATATTTAAGGATTCCCTTACTAACTTTACTCAGACTGAAGAAGCTCCTTGGATAAGGAGTGAAACGTTTCCACTAAGAAAATAGAAATCCAGTTGACATGATTCAAGCCACAGACTGTTCCACCTGGATGACTGAGAACCTTCATAGACATGCCTCAGATGCTTTTTCTCTGTGATCAAGACTGTTTTGCACTAAACATACATAATTTCCACTTCATCTTTGATTGGGGCCTAAGCCTAACTGCATTTGAATTTTATGCATATTCTTCCCTTGCAAACTTGCTTGTATCTTGCCTTCTCTCTGTTTTTTTTCTGTACTGTCAAAAGATGAATTGCAGGGTCTAAAGAATAGTGAGTTTTGCAGTTGCTTCGTAAAATTTCATAGATGTCTATACTGTATATAAATATAACAACAACAGTTTTAAAAATGAAATTATTTAAGAAAACTAGCAATGATAATGGAACTAATTCACCAATACCTATATATGCAGCAGGTCCTATGGATCCATGCACCAATATGTTTTCTTTATTCATTCTATGCCACACTGAAACTGGCCTTACATGCCAAACTAAATGGAATATAGAGTTGTATTTCCTTCCCTCAATGGACATCTACTGATACAAGTTTCTTCCCTGAGACCACTGCTTTCTGGAATGCCCATACGATCCTGCAACACCTAAGGATCCCATGGGGATCCCAAGAAATGCCAATGAAAAGGGAGCCTTTCAGAAAAGAAATTGCCAGTTTACACAGCTTTCCTCAACATAGTCACCCTCCAGATGTGTGGATTTCAACTCCCAAAATATTAGAACCACCTATCTAGCTGAAAACCTCCTGCAGACATGCAAAACATTTATTGGACAAGCACTAAATGTTTACTGCTATCTTTTCCCCCCAATAATTTTATTGAAGATTATATTATACAGAGAACTCTAAATATCTTCAGAGCATTATCTCTGCCACACACCAGAAAGCAGTCAGACTAGTGATACCTAATGCCCTACACTCAATGTTGATGGAGGGAAGATTCAATAGCATCTGTTATGCAGAGAGTTCCTACATGTGCTCAGAGGCCCATTACTGGAATAGTGATACATTTACTCTACTGTCCCCTTTACTATGCATGGTGTTTAGAGCTTTTATCTCCACTTCTCATGTGGTCCATTGACTGGCCAGAACTGGAAGTTGTCTGTTTCCCATTTGCAGACTTTCCCTCAAAATTTGCAGAAATATAGCCACCCTGTGGTCAATCACTATTGCCATGAGGAATTTGGAGCCTTGTCCTTATTCTAGTGGGGGTGGGTGATTATTTATGATGGCTCTGACCAGAAATCAATAAAATGAGAATTAGCCCAACCCTTTTATTAGAGAGAGGGAATAATTGAACTCATGGAACTCACTGTTATTTTCTGCAGAAAAAAAAAATGTTGGAATAGCATTGTTGGTCTCTTAGTTCATGTTCTGTTCTAAAGTAACAGCCTCCAAACTTTTCAGATCTGAAGTCTAGTAAAGGGAAATTGTTTCTTTCCCTCTAGTCACGTAATGCACGATGTCCACAGGCACATTTTGTTTTCAGAAAAAGAAGCTTGCTTTTCAGCTGAACGCAAAATGACTTGCAGTCTGATAAAACCTACCACTGAATGTTTTGCAGCATTGTTTTGATATTTAATTTACAGTTTCCAAGTGCTTATCTTTTCAGGTGGGATTTTACATACTAAGCCTAAGTAGAACACACCCCATCTTATAAATTCCTTATCTTTGTTAAATATGAGTGAGGAGATAGGGACTTCTACATTTGCTCACACCTTGCTAATGGCAAAAAGTGAGATATATTCAGTATACAGTATTATCACCACTAGTTTCCACACAGGTGTTTAGAATGATAAACTACCATATGATATAAACAGTTATTTCAGATAAAGGCTTTTTTTAACTCTGCAGATTGAAAAAGTAACACATTCTACAGGGATCTGTAATAGCAAGAAAGTACAATCTGATGACAAGATAGATAAATGTCTTAAATTACTAAAGTCTCTTTGGGAATATTCCATGTGCTGTTTTTCACAAATCCACGTGCATTTCTGCTGCTGTGACTAAAATGCACAACATTATAAGCTTTATCAAAAAAATCTCCCTTTGCCCTCAGTGGGAGCATCGGTTACATGAATCTGAAGTATATGTCATATAAATATAGCTATTCAATAATTGTATGAATCCGATTTTACAAGACTTATATATTATTATTATTATTATTATTATTATTATTATTATTATTATAGATTTATATTACTGCCCATCTCCCCCAACGGAGGACCCTGGGCAGTTCACAATAAAAAAAAATTATAATATTATACTGTAGGCAGCCTTCTTCTAAGGTGTATCCTGCAGATGAATTGGATCACAACTCTCAAAGCAGCCATCAACAGACACATAGAGATAAACAACATTTACATACCATTCATAAGAAACAATAGAAAAGCCAGAAGACCAGAACACCTCCTTGCCAGCAATCAACACCCAAATATGCAAAGATTAACACCAGGATTAGCACCAGAGGAACAATCAAACAGCACAATATACCTTAATCAAGGAACTATTAACTCAGTCAATCAACCAAGCAGCAAACAACAGCCCAATCAAGGAACTCCTAAGGGGAGAACAACACCTCCACCAACACAAGGAGGACAAACCATGGTATATAACAATATAAACAGAGAGCAAGTCCCACTCCCTTTTCGCACTGAAGATGTTGCCTAGCTTGGCAATGAAAGGTCTGCAAGAAAACAACAAGGCTCAGAGAGCACCAAGGACTCCACAGTTCAACCCTGAGCTACAAATATTCTCTTCGATTCATACTAAGAATGGCTGCACTAAAACAGAACACTGTGGGTAACACTGTATTTATTAGGGACAATCGGGTACAACCTGCATATAAAAACACACATTAGGAAAAGTAGCGCAGGAAAGGAAATTCAGATTTTCTTGCATGTTTTTAATTTACAGAAATTTGACAGAACCATAAATAAATACAGTATGCATGACATTGACACAGACCAGATTTGGCCTGCATGGGCTTAGTGGGTGTGAGCAAGTTCTTCAGGAGTGAAAAGCAAAGAAAGGAATTAAGAGTCATGGGGGCTGATTTCCCCATGCAATGTGCAGTGGAGTTCCTTTTGAGATAAAAAATTCCTCCAATTGAATGGCTGTTTTATCAATTATGATCTTAATAGTAAAAATAAAAGGAATGAGAGTATTTTCATTCCCAGAGTCTCACATGACTATGACTGGAAGACTGAAATATTTAAAATATATTTTATGTTTCTACATTTTAATAGGAAGGAGCAATTCTGATTAATACATGATTGTGTTTGCCTGAATATATTACCGTTTTTGATAAGTGATCTGAAGGAAGGAAGAACAGGATCAGAAAAAGTAGACTCCACAGAAGTGATACAAACCTTATCCCTGGCCTCAAAAGATCTGTAAAATTTGTTTTTCTAAAACAGCAGTGTTTCTGTAACAGTACCAATGGAGGCAAAAGTGGAGTTATCTTATCCCAAGCCAATCGTGACACAATGGACCAGAATTACAGTATCTGCCAACAGATCCTTCTGGGGACAGAATTACCAGAACCTAATTCAAGGATAAGGAAGGGATATCTTCTCCAGAAAAAGTAAATTGGGGTCTGCTGCAGACAGTAGTGTGGAGGAGAGTTTGCATAGCTCTTTTTCACTTTTTTTTTGGCCACCCATTTCTTCTCTTCTCTTGCCTTCATCCATGGAACAGAAAAGGAGCTGATTCTGTGAGAGGCAAGCCAGGGAATAGGGGAGGGTCCACCATATTTCGACAGCTTAGATATTGTGATGCGTACATGAGCCTGAGCTACATGCTGCCCCTTCCATCCTTGCCATATAGCTACAGCTTTAATTTTGGTGTTACTGCCAAATACTTCCCTATTTCAGACACACAGATAACCCTGATTGTTTCTAGAGAAGGGAAGATGCGCTTGCTCATTATGCAGCCTGCATAATGTACTAGGTAAACTCATCCATCCATCTCAGCAATTGAAGTTTTAAACAGCGGAAATTAAAATTTACAGAACTTCAAACTATCGTTTCAAGATACATACACACTCCTACCATAGCAAAGGAAGTATGTAAGTACCTGTGTAAATACAGACACACTTCCTCAAGCTATGATCCATCCTCTGTCTTTTGTAAATCCATCGTACAACAGCCATTCAACTCTAGGGTGAGAATATAGACAATAGACCTATATATGTTTATTTCATCAACTGATGAAAGACTTTTGGGAAAAAATATTTTAAGACTTAATTTGCGTAATAGGCTTGACACATACACTTCATTATGTCGGTCCAGACATATGCATGGACTTTGGAGAAATATTTAATTTGGCAAATACAGAATGATACTCAAAGCCAGAGCTTCTTGAACAAGATACTTTTTAAATATCTTATGCCACAATGTGCTTTGAATGTAGAATTAGTCTAATTTCTAATTTCCAACATATGATGACTGAAAAAGTTGAGGTACATTGCAGAACAGGTATTTTTCAAATCAACTTGTTTTAGTGTACAATTGCCAAGTGTCAAGATGTGTTGTTGCATGAAGATGGCAAATTGGCCATCCATGGGCCAGGTCAAATCCTGAAGCAACTTAATTTGAACCCAATGTCAGCCTACCAGATTTAAATAAATGCGCGAGAAAGTTTTATTCATGGTTCATTTGTAAAGATCAAATATACAAGCACTGCATTTATATCCACAGAAATTTATTCAGTGGCTATCTGCCATGGATATTTTAGAACGGGAAAGAACTGCTGTCTGTCCGTCTCTTGAGGTCTGGAAGAAAGCATATTGGTTCTCCCTTCCTCTGAAATTTCTATTTGCCTTGGGGGGGGGGAATCCAATAATGGCACTTATGAGAATGTTGCTCCTCATCCAAATAGCAGCTACAAAAAAAGTGAGTTTGATTGGAATCCCAGCAAGAAGTAACAGCTATGCCTCCTTGCTGGCTGTGATCCTGATAATTATAAAAATAACTTTAAAAACAAGAGAAAATATTTGAATTTCTTTTCAATGTACACATGAAACCTAAAGTCAAATTGCAAAATGTGGGGAGACATTTCAGAACATTAATGCCTGTGAGAGAACTAAAGTATTACAAGAAATATGTCACAAGAATGTATTAGTTTGTTGATGAACGCATAGCTCGGAAAATGTCTTGATTCAGATTAAACATGGGATAAAGTTGCTGAAAACATGCTGAATTTTGACAAAATCATCGGTATCTTGTTATTCTTTGGAAAGATTTGGACATACCATGGCTCAACTGTTTTTACCTGAATGTGGTTTTTCACTGTGCCACTTAACAGAAATTCTGTGCCATGCCATTCAAATTAATTTATACAGCATTGCTCAATCCTTTTTACATTGTAAAATGGGTATTTCCACTGAGGTCGGTTGGCTTTGCCAAAGGACTCAATTATTGAAGATTGGAAATAAGCATTCATCTGCTTTTCCTACATCAAGAGTGCCTTTCTACAGCTCCATTACTGAAAAGTTCTATATCTAAAAAAAGGTTGAACAATTCAGTGTATATCTTTTCATTGATACATATTGATGGTCTTCTAAGCAAAATCATACTAGTTAGATTTACTGGTTGTTTTGGGGGCAGCCCCCCCCGCCAAAAAGTCCACTCTCAAAGCACAGATGATGTTCATTTAAAATAATAATAATAATAATAATAATGATAATAATAATAATAATAATACTATCAATAATATCAATAATAAAAAAGAACTAATTCCATCTGTTTGCTATAGGAAACCCCCCCGGTTTCCTATAGCAAACAGATGGAATTAGTTCTTTTTTATTATTGATAGTTTTATTATTATTATTATTATTATTATTATCATCATTATTATTATTATTATTATTTTAAATGAACATCATCTGTGCTTTGAGAGTGGACTTTTTCAACATTCCATCATTTGAACTGGCTTTTGGAGTCCAGCTTTCACTGGTCATCAAAGTGCGGCTGAATGCCACCATCTGTTGGAAAGTACGAGGGGAATATGGCCTAAGAATGATTCTCATGAGAAAGAACTTAATGAGAACAGGAAGTGGCCCACTAGGAACCCATTCTTAGGACATACCATGTGGAAGAGAGAGAGAGAAACAAAACAAAACACAATTCCTACTGCAATTAAAGCAAGACTCCACTTTCTGCTCTTTGATATATTTTCTTACTTTCCTCTTACTTGATGGGTGGGAAACAAGAGTTTGTGAAATGCCTCCATGGTAACTTCTCATCTGGAAGGATCAACATGTTTCTGTAACGTTTACAATGTTCAGAAATTGAAACAGCCTTCTTCCACCTCCTTCTCCTCCCGCAGAAGAAAAGAAAATAATACATAGCCATGGGTGCAACATATCCTGTCCTTATATCTAGACTAGCACACTTCTCAGAATCTTGCATGAATACCTTGCTTTATGTGTGGTCAATACTCAAATATTATGGATCCAGTAAGTCTCTTGCTATCCTTACTCTGAGATTTCTTACATTACCTCTTTCTTTACTACTTGGCCAAAAGATTCAGACTAGGAACACAGCCAATACCTGGCATTCTACATACAATGTTAAGCCAGAAACAAATAACTGTATGAAAGCATGATATGTAAACTTAGCTATAGTGTTTATAAACTATGATTTCCAGTTACATGTGAACATAGTCACTGTGATTTGTTCAGTCAACCATGCTTAAATCATGGCTTAATCTGGTTTTTGAATCTAGCTAATGTGAAGATAGATATCCTTTCTCCCTCCAAAAAGAGTTTTCATACAGAAATATCCATATTATGCAGTTTCTTAACAAACATTATCTTTTAATGCTATTGAAGACTTAATCTCGTGTATACCTTACAGGTGATACATGTGGATTTATTGGAATGGGATTCTACTCTAGTAAGGAAACTTGGTTTGGAAATCCATTCCTCTATAACAAGGGTCGGAAATGGCGGCTCGCGAGCCAGATGCTGCTCTTTGGCCCCTTGAGTCTGGCTCCGCAGCTGAACTCACTCCCACCCCTTCCACGCAATTGGATCCCGCCCCCAAACTCCTCCCGGAAACCACCTCCGGGGCCGCCGCTCGCCGACCCTCACCTGCCCGGCGGTGCGTAGACACAGGGCCGCGACCGGCGATGGAACGCCGCCGAAAGCCCCCCCGCCCCGCCGCGCTCGACCAATGACAGCGCGCCGCCTGCGCCCCAACGTTCAGCTCCGAACGCGGAGTATCTCCTGCCACTTCCGCTTCCCCGGAACGCCGCCGCCTTAAAGGGGCCGCACGCTTATTCCGCGCGCCGCCTCAGCGAGGAGGTTCCGTGCGCGAAGGGCAGGAAGCCTGGCACTCGGGCGCTCCGGCTGGGGTGCAGCGGGACGGGAGCTCCGCCCGCGCGCCTTCCCTGGCCGGTCCTCGCGGGCCGATCGCGTGGAAGGCGCGCGGGCGGAGCTGCCTGCCTGGCACTCGGGAGCTCCGGCTGGGGTGCAGCGGGACGGGAGCTCCGCCTGCGCGCCTTCCCTGGCCGGTTCTCACGGGCCGATTGCGTGGAAGGCGCGCGGGCGGAGCTGCCTGTCTGGCACTCGGGCGCTCCGGCCGGGGTGCAGCGGGACGGGAGCTCCGCCCACACGCCTTCCCTGGCTGGTCCTCGCGGGCCGATCGCATGGAAGGCACGCAGGCGGAGCTGCCTGTCTGGCACTCGGGCCGTCGCCGCCGCCGCCGGGTGGGTCCCCTCAGGGCGGGCGGAGGCAGGCGGGCAGCCGCTCCTCCTTCTCTCCCGCCGGAGGAGAAGGAGGAGGCCCGGGCCGCCCGCCCCGCCCCGCCGCCAGCTCGCTTACCTGCCTGCTTGCCTCCCTCCGCGAGGCCCCCCGCTGCCTTCCCGGGAAAGCTCGGCGCGGGCGGGGCTGCCGCTTCCGCCTGCCCGCGTCGAGCCAAGGAAATGATGGGGGGCGAGAAACGAGGCGGGCGGCGACGACAAGCGGCGCGCTTCAGGGGAAGGACCCACCCGGTAGCGCGGCCCCGCCGCCGCCCTTTCTCTCCAGCTTGGATCCCGGGAAGGCAGCGGGGGGCCTTGCGGAGGGAGGCAAGCAGGCAGGTAAGTGAGCGGGCGGGTGGGCGGGCGGCCCGGGCCTCCTCCTCCTCCGGCGGGAAAGAAGGAGAAGCAGCAGCCCCGCCCGCTCACCGTCCTCTCCCCCCGCTAACCCGAGCCCTGCGGCGGCCGGAGGAAGCCGGGCCAGGCAGGGGTGCAGCGGGGCCCAGCGGCGTGCTGAGGGCGAAGAGCCGCCTGCTCTCCCCTTGGCTGCCTCCGGTCGCTACAGTCGCCCCGCCGGAACGGAGCCTGGCTTGGCTCCCCCGGCCACCGCAGGGCTCGGGTTAGCGGGGGGAGAGGACGCCGAACGGCGGGGTGGGGGGATTGATGGGGCGGGAGGGTGCACCCGGCGGGCCTCCCGCGGCCGCTTCTCCAGGAGCGCCAAGGCGGGTTGCTCTCGTCCCAGGCCCGCGCCCTTGCCCAGTGCCTGGATGCCTCGGCCAGCCAGCGCGCCAGCCGCTCCGGTGAAAACTCCGGCGCTGCCATTGCTCGCCGGCTGGACCCTCCTCCCCAAAGGTGGCGCTCTGCAGGCCCCGCTTTCCAGGGCCGTTCCTGCCACATCGTTTCAGCCTCTGACGCCGAACGGCGGGGTGGGGGGATTGATGGGGCGGGAGGGTGCACCCGGCGGGCCTCCCACGGCCGCTTCTCCAGGAGCGCCAAGGCAGGTTGCTCGCGTCCCGGGCCCACGCCCTTGCTCAGCGCCTGGATGCCTTGGCCAGCCAGCGCGCCAGCCGCTCCGGCGAAAACTCCGGCGCCGCCATTGCTCGCCGGCTGGACCCTCCTCCCCAAAGGTGGCGCTCCGCAGGCCCCGCTTTTCAGGGCCGTTCCTGCCACATCCTTTCAGCCTCTGACGCAGAACGGCGGGGTGGGGGGATTGATGGGGTGGGAGGGTGTGCCGTCGAGGCCTCCTTGGGAGGAAAGCGGGGAAGCCCCGCGGCCCCTCGAAGGGATCCACCGGGGATCAAGCGCCTCTTCTCGCTGGGGCCCTCCGAGCAGTCGCTGCCTCCGGGTCGTGGGGATTCTGGCATGGGCACCCGCCGGACATGGGGAGAGAGGCCGGGAACGGACGGATGTGGCGGTAGGCGCAGGAGCGGGACTCCTCGCCTCGCCCCTGCGTGACCGCCCGGCTTTGCCTGGCCTCAACGCCCGAACGTGGCGAGGGAGAAGGGAAGAGGCTCGGGAGCGCCCAAGTGCCAGACGGGCAGCTCCACCCGCGCGCCTCGCCCAGACATGCCGCCAGCAGCAGCTCCCAAATTACGCTGGTCCCTCCTCCGTCGAAGGGAGCGGCAGAGAGCCCCGTGGGCTGTGCGCGAGGTGTGGGCGGCTGCTGGTGGCCCCGGCCTTGGAGAGCTGGGGTGCAGCGGGACGGGAGCGTCGCCGGCCATGGAAGGTGAGCGAGGGCCAGGGCGGCCGGCCAAGCGCAGCGCAGCCCTTCCACGCGATTGGATCCCGCCCCCAAACCCCGCCCCCTTCCACGCGATTGGATCCCGCCCCCAAACCCCGCCCCCTTCCACGTGATTGGCTCCTGCCCGCAAACCTCGCCCCCTTCCACGCGATTGGCCCCCGCCCGCAAACCCCGCCCCCTGGCTCTCAAGCATTTCAAAATGTGCACGAGCATGTCAAAATGGCTCCCAGCATAAAAAGTTTGCCGACCCCTGCTCTATAACAACTTTAAATTAATTGAAATAATTACTATAAATATCTCACAGTAGGCTGTGATTCTGATTTGCTTAGGGGTATAATAACTGGAATTGCAAAAATCCAGATATCCCTGGAGGCTTTTCTCTCTAAGGTCATCTAGCAGTTGTCTGGAGTTCTGCAGCTCAGATCTGGTAGGCCTACTAGCAGCCAATATGAAAAATGCTCTCTAGCAAAAAGTTAGAGTTTTGACCATATCGGTAAATAGAGAATTTACAATTGTCATAGAATTTAAAATGCATTATTTCATATTTTCATTATTAATCGAATATATAAAACCAGACTCATTATATCATCTGAAGAATAATTGGAAATTGCTACAAAACTCTAAACATTAATATAAATATTGGTTTCACCACTATTTATCATTATTCCTAAAATAAATGCACATGACCCTTGTACAAAAAGAAAAATGAAAAAATGAAAAAGAGTTTGAAAGTTAATCAGTCACTGAGTCCGATCTGTTGTCCATGAAGACAAACCAATCCTGCATAGCACCAGCTTTTGCTTAAAAGTCTCTAAACTTTCAAAACAAGCTGTTCCATTGCTACCTTCTGAGAAGACATCATTTCTAATGTTCAGTCTAAATCTTTGCTCTTATAATTGAAGCCATCTGTGGATCAGATAATCTGAAGCAATAGTGAATTATTTACTCTCAATAATAACTCTTCAGATAGGGATGCTTTATTTCACTTCTTTAATCTATTTTTCCATGGTAAATATAAACTGACCTTTCCTCATAGGACTTGATCTCTGGCCCCTCATCCCTTTGTTGCCCTCATCTGGATATTTTCCAGTCTGCTGGTAAGTTGTAAACTACAAGATCTAGAACAAGAGACAATTGTCTGAGTGAGATCTGACCCTAGTAGAATAGATACAGGTAGCATTACTTCTCATCCTGTGGACACTATCCTTTTGTTGATGCAGCCTGGAATTGCACAAAGCATTTTAACTCTCTCATCATACTGTTGAACTGTGTTTAGCTTTGGCTATACTAAATACCCAGACAGCTCATACTGTACGTCATGCAACTCTTCATGAATCCTTGTGTTGCTGGGTTCTGCTGCTTACGTAGCCACCTTATGACACTGCTTGCTGCTGCTTCTGACCACCAGCTCTCCAGCCTCCCATATTCTTCTAGAAAATTCTTTCAAATCAGGACTCTTCCAATCTTTGCTATGAGCCCGGCTCGCTTTCCACTCAAACCAACTCCTCATTGTCCTTTCCCCAACTGTCACAGTATAGCCCTCAGACTGATATTTTCTTATCTTAAAAACTTGACCAGAAGATGTAAGGAACATGTAAGGAGAAGACTCCTTACAAGCCTTCTAATCCTTCTAATCTATTGACCCACTGGACATTTGGGGTCATTTGGAATCCTCCCTTCCCCTGAACCTTAACCAAGAGAGATATTTTATTTCCTTTCAAATAAAAAGTAACAAAAGACTCTGGCTTTTTCCACATAAAGGGTAGGGGGTGCATCTCTTCCCAATGGCCCTACAGAATTGTGAAGCTTTCCTTGGGGGGTTGGGAAGATGAGTTAATTGTTTGGCTCCCACTCAGTAGGGTTTAGCAGAGTTATGTCTGGAGCTCCAGGGAAGACTGTTTCTCATTAGCAGGAACAACAAACCCCAAATTCAGAGGGTTTTTTTTTAGACTTTTATCCCACTTTTTTTCATATACAACTCAAGGTGGCAAACATACCAATTCTCCTTCCTCTTCCTATTTTCCCCACAACAACAACAACCTTGTGAGGTGAGTTGGGCTGAGAGTGAGTGACTGGCCCGAAGTCACCCAGCTGGTTTTTAAGGCGGGACTAGAACTCACAGGCTCCTGTTTTCTAGGCCAACACCTTAACCACTGTCCCTGCTTGCCAGCTGACAAGGCCCCCTTGTCCCTTGTCACCTCTCACAGTTGCATCAAGGGACAGCTTTGCTGCTCTTCTTCCTTAACAGCCTTGTGTTGTGAAAAGAAACAGCAGTGAGGGAAGAAGAACAACAAAATGGCAGGCTTCCGGCTCTTGGTTTAGCACTTCTCACAGACAGTTGGAGAGAGACGCATTGGCCAGCTCCAGGAGAGGAAGGTGAAGAACTGCTGCATGTTGTGTTGTGTTGTGTTGTAAAAACACTGCTCACATCTGGGTGATAAAATTGACTACCATGTGGAAGAGACCCTTGTAATTTCAGTCAGAGGTTAGTCTCTGAAAACAAACATTTCAATGCACAAATACACAAATAGAAATACAGGGTTTCTGGACAGATTCTCAACTTCCCCACAATTTCAAAACAAGCAGACATGCATCTAACCTGCCAATACTTCCTCTTAAAAGTAGCTTTTGCAGAGTTCAGTGGGGCAAGTGGGTACAAGATTTCACCTTACATTTTTTTTTCTCCCTACAGCTATTTACATTCTGGTTTCTCTTACAGCCTCAAAACGTAAAACAATTGCAGACCCATTCTAATATAGGATTAATGATAATGCAAGAATGTGCTGAATCAAAGACCTGTTTCAATCACATGTACAAAGTAAAGTTTGTACACCTAGATCAACAGTTTCAGCAGAAAAAATACTGTTTGCTACTGTTAATAGCCAAGCCTATAACTCTAATCAAAGATTTGTACTGTGGGAATATTACTAATGTTTGTACTGTATCTTTTATCCATCTCATGTTATCAGTCATATTGCAGGAATCTGACAGGAAAATGCCATATTTAGCAGCAACAGAGGAATTCACATGCTTTCAATAATGCTTCCCTAAGGAAAAAAAAAGAGAAACTTTTAAACAGAGGTCAAATGTTGGAGTTAAAAGGGATTGTAGTGGGCCAGTGTTTCCTCTCTGGTTGTTAAAAAAAGGTGTGTGTGCTTATTACATTTGGATTACTAAAAACATGTCAATTTATTAAAATGTTATTTTTAATTAAAAATTAATTAAAAATTAAAAATAAATTAAAAATTAAAATTAGGGAAGCATTATTGAAAGCATGTGAATTTGTTAGCTTTAAATAGCATTAAATTTTTCCATGCGTTGGACTACAATTTCTATTATCTCCAACCACTATAGCCACATCCTCTTATACTGTAGCATAGCATTTCTAGAAGGCAGGACATTGGGGAAACCTATATTAAGATATAAGAAAGGATTTTCACTAAATGTAGTTCAAGAAGGCTTATATTTGAGGACATCTGGTGGCATGAGACCCACTAATTCTCAGAAATGGGCTCCTAGAAAATCCAAATACCCAGCCATACAACCAGTTAATGAAACAAGAAAAGCTGTTGGGCTATCAGAACTGGAACAGTATTGTCTATATCGTGGCACTAGAAACAGGAATTTTTCATTTCTTGAAAAAAATGGATCTGAGTAAAAATCTTTCCTTTCCTCTCCTCTCCTCTCCTCTCCTCTCCTCTCCTCTCCTCTCCTCTCCTCTCCTTTTCTTCTCACTCACTCACACTATTAGGGGGAAATTATTTTTAATATCCTTTGAATTCTAAGTCCAAGTAACTGGTGGTGGAGAAATTTTTAAATGGAAAAAAATTGACTCACATGTTGTTTGAGATATTGTTTCATGAACAATATAACACTTTAAACTCCTAATGAGCATGAATAAAATATCCTTTTTCAATATTTATTTATTTATTTATTTATCCAACTTATATCACCGCCCATCTCCCCCCGTAGAGGGGACTCTGGGCGGTTTACAATAAAGTTAGTGATTAAAACATATAAAATATACAACACAATATATCAATTTAAAAATTAAATATAAATATATAAATATATAAAATCCAAGAGGCTGGGATGTTATGTATTAAAAGAACTCTATGGCGAAAGCCATCCCCACGAAGAGCTATTACTCTTCCCATCCCAAGCGAGGTGGCAGAGCCAGGTCTTCAGTTGTTTTCGGAAGGTCAGGAGTGTGAGGGCTTGCCTCACCTCCAGGGGCAGAATGTTCCAGAGGGCGGGTGCCACTGCAGAGAAGGCCCACCTCCTGGACCCCGCCAGATGGAATTCTTTTATAGACGGGGTCCGTAGCAAGCCCTCTCTGCATAACCGGGTGGGGCGGGTCGATGCTCTGGGGATGAGGCGGTCCCTTAGGTAACCTGGTCCCATGCCATGTAGGGCTTTAAAGGTGACAACCAACACCTTGAATTGGACCTGGAAGCAGACTGGTAACCAATGCAGCTCGCGCAGCAGAGGTGTCACATGTGCCGATCTTGGGGCACCCATAACTGCGCGCGCAGCCGCATTCTGGACCAGTTGAAGCTTCTGGATACTCTTCAAGGGTAGCCCCATGTAGAGTGTGTTGCAATAGTCTATATGGGAGATGACCAGGGCATGAGTGACTGTACGGAGGGCATCTCGGTCCAGGAAAGGGCATAGCTGGCGTACAACTCGAAGTTGCACAAATACCCTTCTGGCCACGACTGCCACCTGCTCTTTGAGCAGGAGTCGTGAGTCCAGAAGGACCCCCAGGTTCCGCACTGTGTCTGAACGGGGTAGTGCCACCCCATCCAGATCTAAAGATGACAACTCCCTGGATCTCAAGGTGCCATCAATCCACAGCCACTCCGTCTTACCAGGGTTCAGCTGAAGCCTGTTGTTCCCCATCCAGGCCCCTACAGCCTTCAGACACTGAGAAAGGGTAGCCACTGCATCACTTAACTCACCCGGGATGGAGATATATAATTGAGTATCATCAGCAAATTGATGATACCTCATCCCGTGTTGGTGGATGATCTCACCCAGTGGTTTCATGTAGATATTAAATAGGAGAGGGGAGAGAACCGAACCCTGCGGCACCCCACAAAGTAGGGGCCGAGGGTCGGACCTCTCATCTCCTATTACCACCGATTGGGAATGGTCTCAGAGGAAGGAGGTGAACTAGCGCAAAACTACGCCACCCACCCCCAACTCCCCGAGCCGCCCCAAAAGGATACCATGGTCGATGGTATCAAAAGCCGCTGAGAGGTCAAGAAGAGCCAGGATGGATGCACTGCCTCCATCCCGCTCCCACCAGAGATCATCTGTAAGTGCGACCAATGCAGTTTCCACCCCATATCCCGGCCTGAACCCTGACTGAAAGGGGTCTAGATAATCCATATCATCCAGAATCCTCTGGAGCTGCAATGCCACCACTTTCTCAACCACCTTCCCCAAAAGCTTTGGCTTGTTTTCCCATTTAAATACTAAGGAGGACTGAGAATAAATAATTACCTCCCTGCTATTATTTTTGTATTGAATTTGAAGGATTTAATATTTTCCTACATGTTGAATCTGCTGTTTTGAATTTTCAGCTTTCTGTTCACTTTCCTTGGGAGCTGTTTGTTAGCATACTTTCTCTTGTGCCAACAACTTTCGGAAATTTTCCATTAACTCATTAACTCCTATTCTCACTAGTTAAGTATCTAGGGGGTCCCATAATCTACTGCCTGAAACATGGAGGATTTCAAGGAGATTTTCTCAGAGTTCCGTTGTGAGCTTCGTTGTGAGTTTACAATGGGTTTGAGTGGGATTGCGTCTTTGTGGATTTTGGGGAGTCCATATAGTCTTGGTGATAGAGCTTCTGTTTTGCAGGTACCTCTCATCTCCTATTACCACCGATTGGGAACGGTCTCAGAGGAAGTTGAAGTATGTTGAGGGGGAGGGAGGAGCTCTTGATCAGTGTGTTTGTTTCATGATTTTGCTGGTTGGGTCCCTTCTTAGTTTTCTGTATGTGGTGGGGTCTATTGGCACCCTGAAACTTAACCCCACGGACAAATTAATCAGCTTTGATGTGATCTCCCTGTTCACCAAGTTTCCAATAAAGGACACCATGGCACTCATCGAACAGATCTTCCCAAAAGACATCACGGCGCTATTCCAACATTGCCTGACGACCAGCTACTTTCAATGGGATAAGGATTTCTACGAACAAACAGATGGAGTAGCCATGGGAAGCCCCCTCAGCCTGGTTATAGCGAACTTCTACATGGAACATTTCGAAAAACAGGCTTTAGAATCAGCACCCCTCACACCAACAGTCTGGTACCGGTTCGTGGACGACACCTTCACCATTTGGAGTCATGGGGAAGAAGAATTAGAGAAATTCCTGAACCACCTCAACAGCATCCACCCAAATATACAATTCACCATGGAAAAAGAAATAGAAGGCAAACTACCATTTTTAGATGTCATGGTCATACACAAACTGGACCTGCAATTAGGACACAAAATCTACAGAAAACCCACCCACACAGACCGGTATCTACAGAAAAATTCTAATCACCACCCACGACAAAAAAGAGGCATCATCAAAACACTAGTGGGTTGTGCAAATCAGAACTGTGAAGCTCAATTTCTCAATTCTGAACTCAACCATTTGGATTGGTCCCCACAGGCTAATGGCTACTCCAAGAATGAAATCAGGTTATCAAGCCTGAGCTATCAAACCGAAAAAACAGCACTCAATTGAAGAAAAACAGCCCCCCACAAGCAAAATATTTCTGCCCTACATTAAAGGAGTCATGGACCGCATGGAAAAACTAATGAAAAAACATAACCTCCTAACAGTCTTCAAACCTGCCAGAAAAATACAACAAATGTTAAAATCAGCAAAAGACAAAAGGGACCCCCTCACTGCTGCAGGAGTTTACTGCATACCCTGCAGCTGTGGACAAGTATATATTGGGACCACAAAACACAGCATCCACACCAGGATAAAAGAACATGAAAGAAACTGTAGACTACAGCAACCTGAAAAATCTGCAATAGCTGAACATGCTCTCAAACAAACTGGTCACCAGATCTTATTTGAAAACACAGAAATACTAGACAACACCAAGAGCCACTATGTTAGACTATACAGAGAAGCCATTGAAATACATAAACACCAACACAGTTTCAATAAAAAAGAAGAAAGCCTAAAGATCAGCAAAACCTGGCTGCCAGTCCTGAAATCACAGCTTGTAAAAGGTCAACGAACTCTACTCAACCACAGAAATATACAAACAACTCACACAATAGATGTGCTAATCCCACATCCCACACACGACAGCATCACACCCCCTAATGACCACAAAAAACCCTCTCCCAATCTCTTGCAAATGACCTCTCAGCAGCTATAAATACCAGCAGGAATACACACCCTCCACTTGGGCACAGAGAGAATCTTCTAGCTGTGCTCCTGTCCTCTGAAGATGCCAGCCACAGCTACTGGCGAAACGTTAGGAACAAAAACTGCCAGAACACGGCCACACAGCCAGGAAAACCCACAACAACCATTGGATTCTGGCCATGAAAGCCTTCGACTATACATACCAAAAGGTGTTTTTTTTTAAATTGAGAAATTCTTATTTTCTTTTTTTAAGGGGAAATTGCTGTATATTCTTGTTGTTGAAAGTCGGAAGTCACTTCTTTATGTAATCTTCAAAATTCTTTTTTCTTGTGTTTCACACTTTTTAAGGTTTTTTTTTAGTTTTTCTCTTTTTTTTAGTTTTTTTCTTTGTTTCAAACTTAATAAAAGATAGATGATAGATGGATGGATGGATGGATGGATGGATGGATGGATGGATGGATGGATGGAAAAATATGTGTTGTATATTGGGCTATTATTATTGTTTGATTAAGCATGCTTGTGATCTTGTATTTGTTGCTAAGTTACCTTGGGCTGCTTGTATATTTAGTAATTCTTGTAGCTTCACTGTAGTTAGTTCTTCTGGAAATTTCAGCAAAGCAAGCAGTAACAAAATTTATTCCTCTCTAATATATTTTGTTTAGAGAACAGAAAAGACAAAACAATGGTGAAAAAGCAGGACCATTAAAAATAAGTTCTCCAACCTTGCCTTATCTTTTCAGGGGGAGAAGCAGTAAAAAGCAAGAAAACAAAGGAAGAATAAAGCTGAACTGGTCACTGTGAGTAAAGGCAAAGGGAAAAAGCTCAGTAAGATGGCTGGATTTATTAGGAAGATTAAAATGTTTAGTAGTGCCACAGACAGTGGCATCTGCAAGAGGAAAGTCAACATTAGGAATATGGCAGATGGAGCATTGCAACACAAGACTTGCACTTTGAAACAATTTTTTGAGGCAAATGAGATTGTTGCTGGGAAAAGAAGTGCCTATTTTACTAAATGTTTTGGTGTGAGGGTCCGCTCATGCAAGCCGCACACGTTTCTTCCCAAGAACGACTTCAGCTCTTAACATGGATAAGTAAACGGTTTATTGGTTTACATGGGTGACTTCGTTAAAGGCACGGATGGTTCTTGAGGTGTTGTCTCGGCTTTATATATCCTCCTGCCAGAGCGCCCGCCCCCTCCCCTCAGAGCGCCTGCCCCCTCCCTGCTGAAGGCTTCCCTCTGGTCCGCTGCTGGTGACCTGGAGTACCCTCTGGGAGGTGTGATTTGATTGTTCTTTCTGTGGTCTTTGATTAAGCCAATGGCCTCTTAATGGCAGGGCTCTGTGTGCCTGCCAGAGACCTGACATACCTCCGGCCCAAAATAGTCCTCCCCCCCTCTCTTCTGTATGGTTGCGTCAGTTTGGGTTCATCACGACCTCTTGACTCGTATTGTGGGGCATTCGTTGGTGGTCAAGGTGTCATTGTGCCCCCTGTTGAGGGCCTGTCCTGCGACGCACTTCAGGCCAGGCCGTTGTCATCTCCCGCCGGTCTGAATTCTTCGTCTGTTGAATCGTCCGAAGTTGACTCTGGTCGTATATATGCACGCCGTTCTGTTGCTACTTTTGCCGTTGCATGCCGGTACGGTGGAGTTTTATTCTGCTTTTCACTTGCCTTGTTCTTTTCCGGAGGCTGTTTACAATCCTGTATTCTGTGGCCCTCTCGTCCACATGGGAAGCACAGTTTGTGCCTTATTCGTCGGTCTCTCTCTTCAGCCCATGGTTTCTCAACATAGTCTCTTTTGTTGTTGTATGGGCTTGCGTACTTACTTCTTTCTGCATATTGCATTTGGCGGTAGGAGCGGCTTCGCAGTTTTGTGCTCTCTACGGTGCCTGCCAGTCGAATCCATTCACCGAGGGTCTGTGGGTCCCCTCTTCCTGCTGCCATGTCCAATAGTCCTGGCCGTAGTCCCATATGAAAGTATTCCACCTTGAAGGACTCGGGCCAGTTTGGCAGGCGGCTGACTAGTTTCTTCCGTTGCGGGTCCACGCCTTCTCCCACTCCCAGCGACCAATCTGCCTTGTGCGTTTGCGCTTGTGTGGTGGGGGTGTGGTATGACTGGTTCTGTTCCCACTCTTTGTGTTTTTTCGCTCTCTGCACTCCCGTGCTTATATAGGCATCTTTCGCTTCTACAGTGAGAGACGTACCTGGTGCGTTCTCCTCACGGGGTTCTTCGCCTTGTTCCATTCTGTTTCTCAGCATCTTTGCTGTCAAAGCCTCTTCTCTTCTGTGCTTTGACAGCTCCTCCTCCCCGTCACTTTCCTTTGGACTGCCGTGTTCCGATACTACCGTAGGTGAGATGTTTTCTCTAGTGACCTCGGCGTACCGTTCATGAGTCTGTGGCTGATGCAGTAATTTCTCTAATGCCATTTGAATCGCAGTCAGTTTTAGGTTCATGCTGTCCAGTCTCATTTCCAATGCAGTAGTCCTTTGGGAAGTAGATGTTCGGGTCTTAGCCACTAGTTCTGTCAATTGCGGGCCCATGTCTTTTCCCACTGTGCTTTGCTGAGGGGGTGCCGGTCTAGCCGGTCTCCGCCGCTTCATCGCCGGGCGCCTGTTGCTGCCGGAAGTCGCCGAAGTCTGCCGCCGCCGCGAGCTGCTGGGGAGCGTTGGTCGCTGTTGCCACGCTGCCTCCGCCTCTCCGCCGCTGGGGATCGCCGCTCGGTCTCTCTGCTGCCGCGCCGCCTCTCAGCTCTTGGGGCCGGTCTCTGCTGCTGCGCCGCCGCCGCCTCTCAGCTGTTGGGGCCGGTCTCTGCTGCCGCGCCGCCGCCGCCTCTCAGCTGCTGGGGAGCGCCGATCGCTTCAATCTCTGCTGCCGCGCCGCCGCTTCCCACCTTTTACCTTTCCCGCCTTGGGGCTGCTACTTCTGCCTGAGGTAAAAAAAAAATTTTTTTTTCTCCGCAATTCCTACCGCAAGCTAATTCTCCGCCCTGGAATCTTAGCTGGATCGTTTGCCACTGTGGGCTGGAGCCGATCTCAACCGGGGTTGTCCTGACGGGTCTCAGGTTCGTTCCCGGGAAAATCGACTAGTTGATCTGTGCCTTTCTGTGAGGGTCCGCTCATGCAAGCCGCACGCGTTTCTTCCCAAGAACGACTTCAGCTCTTAACATGGATAAGTAAACGGTTTATTGGTTTACATGGGTGACTTCGTTAAAGGCACGGATGGTTCTTGAGGTGTTGTCTCGGCTTTATATATCCTCCTGCCAGAGCGCCCGCCCCCTCCCTGCTGAAGGCTTCCCTCTGGTCCGCTGCTGGTGACCTGGAGTACCCTCTGGGAGGTGTGATTTGATTGTTCTTTCTGTGGTCTTTGATTAAGCCAATGGCCTCTTAATGGCAGGGCTCTGTGTGCCTGCCAGAGACCTGACATTTGGAAGATAAAGCAGCTAGCTAATTAAAATGCCTAACTGCCTCACAAAACCCCTCATAATTTAGCTTTGCAGAAGTAGTAGAAATCACACAGAAATATTTGATACCGAAGCTGTTATTGATTGCCAGATATTTCAGGTTTTATAGGTGCAGTCAGAAAGGTGGAGGGTCTGTTGCAGCATCTGCAGCCAAACTTAAAAAATGTGTCTAGCATTGCAGATTTTGCAAAAGATTTAACTGAGAAATTGTCTCATCTGTGGAATTCTCAAAAAAGGTTTTTAAAAGGCTTTGAACTGAGGCAGATTTAAGAGATGATTTAAATTGCATCCTTATGAAAACTGCTGCTACAGATACTATAGAGTTGCAGTCAGGAGTCAAAGCAAAGGTGAATAAGCTTGCAATAGCATACAGATAGAAGTACCTCAAATGACACGTGCTATCATTGCAGCCGACATCAGCTCAATGCCGATTTAAAGGAAAAATGTGCAGAAAATACAATATAGCAGGGCATATTCAGAAAACCTGTTGCTCAGGGAAAAGCAAACCATTTGTTATAATTAACAACCAAGTCACTACTTTAATTTTTTATATAAATATATGATTTTATTGAAAATTTTAGCAACAATAATAGGAACTAATACAAACTAAAATAAATGAAAAAAGAAAGAGAAAACGAGAAATAAAACAAAAAACTAAAATTGAATTGAATTGAAAGCCCACTTTACTATACATTCTTTGACCTATTCTTCTGTTTCAAATTTCAGTAAGAGCTTATACGTTTTAGCAATTACATGTTCATCATTTGTACACAATTCTATTTCAAATTCTGTCTTACATTGATCAATACGATGAATTCTTTTGTCTACTTTAAATATTTCTGATAACTGTAAATAAGAAAACCACTGACAACTATGTCCCTCTGCCATTAGTTGTTCTCTTGATTTTATTTTATATTTCCCTTGACAGAATAGCAATTCTCACGATATGTTAACCATTTGTGTTTGCCTATTATTTCTCATCTATAGAATGCTTCTTGTGCTAAAGGTGTTTTTGGGCATAGCCTGGATTTGTATCTATTCCATATTCTCAATATGGCACATCTTACATAATGATTTTTGAAATCTACATTAACCTTGACTTTAAATCAATAAATTTATAAATATATATAAATATCCACAAATATCCATGCCACCCAAATCTCAGGTCATGTCCTCCTAACCCCAAACGCCTTCTATTTCTCAGCAACACCCATTCTTTCATCCAAACCAAACCACAAGCTGCAAAATACAATCTCAGATCAGGTAAACCCAATCCTCCCCTTTCCTTTGCATCTTGTTAACACCTTATATTTAACTTGTGGCTTTTTCCCTTTTCATACAAACTTAAATATATCTTTTTGCCATTGTTTAAATGTTATATCAGTTGTCAAAACCAGTAGTCTGAAACAAAAAAATCATACTAGGCAGAACATTCATCTTTATCACAGAAATTCTCCCCAACAATAACAATTGTAGTTTTTCCCATCTTTTTAAATTTCATTTCATATCTTAACATAATTATTTTGAAATAACATACAATTCATATTTGTCATACTGATACCCAAATATTTTACTTTTTTCTTGATCTTAAAACCAGTTTTCTTCATCAATTCTGTTTGATCCTCTATTTTCATATTTTTGTTAACATCTTTGTCTTCTGATTATTAATCTTAAAACCTGCTAGTATACCAAATTCTTTTAATTTTCCCATTAATATTTGTATTCCCTTTAATGGATCTTCCAAAACCAACACCAAGTGACCAGCAAATGCCCTTAACTTATAAGTTTCTTTTTTCATCTTTACTCTCACAGTTCTCTCATCTTGTCTTATACCTATTCAATATTTCAGGAACTAAGATAAACATGAGCGGAGACAATGGGCATCCTTATCTTATCCCTTTTTGTATCTCTTAGGGTTTTGTTAGTTCTCCATTAACAATATTTATTTATTTATTTATTTATTTATTTATTTAGTTAGTTAGTTAGTTAGTTAGTTAGTTACTGTAGTTAGTTAGTTAGTTATTTTCTATCCTGCCTTTATTATTTTTATAAATAACTCAAGGTGGCGAACATACCTAACACTCCTTCCTCCTCCTATTTTCCCCACAACAACAACCCTGTGAGGTGAGTTGGGCTGAGAAAGAGTGACTGGCCCAAGGTCACCCAGCTGGCTTTCATGCCTAAGGCGTGACTAGAACTCTCAGTCTCCTGGTTTCTAGCCCATTGCCTTAACCACTAGACCAAACTGGTTCTCAATTATTTGTGCTTTCTGTGAAGTGTAAATTGATCTTACCCATTTAATAAAATTATGTCCAAATTTCATATCTTCCAAAATTTTAAACAGGAAAGTCCAGTTCAAATTGTCAAAGGCTTTCTCTGCGTCTAAGACAGAGCTTTCCAAACTGTGTGTCGTGACACAAAAGTGTGTCGCCACACACAGTCTGGTGTATCGCCACACAACCCGGAAGCGCTGATCATCATCAGCGCTTCCGGGTTTTCCCGCGGCGACACACCAACTTCAGCGCGCAAAACCCGAAAGCAGCAGCAGCACTTCCGGGGTTTTGCGCGCTGCCGCACTTCCGGGTTTTCCCGTGGCGACACACTAACGCCGGTTAGTGTGTCGCCGCAGGAAAAACTTTGGAAAGCCCTGGTCTAAGAAAATCAATGCAGCTTTTTTTTCATTATGTTGCTTCAAATATTTCAAATGTCCACATTTCTAATATTATCCCTTAACTGTCTTTTAGGTAAAAACCCACATTGATCTTCATGAATAAATTCTTGCAAAATTATTTTCAACCTATCAGCCAAAATTATTGTAAACAACTTGTAGTCACTGTTCAAAAGTGATATTCGCTGATAGTTTCTTGTTAAAGTCAAATCTTGTCCCTCCTTAGGTATTATGCTATATTAGCCTCTTTCCAGCTGTCTGGAAACTTTCCCAGGTCACTACTTTAACAGGTGTATAGTGATGCGTACTATAGTTGACCAATTTATAATGAAAGTGAAACAGGAATAACTTACCTTGAAATCTACAGCATAAAAGATTAAATGAGATCAGCAATGTGGTTCACACCAGAAATGAATGGCAAATCCATATCAATGCATTTGGGCACTGGTTCTGCTGTATCAGTTATATCACAGTGTGAATTTGAGCAGCATTTCAGAAATGCTAAACTAAAATAATCACAAATATAATTTAAAAATTATACTGGAGATTGTATACTAGAATATACAAAGATCATTCCCATTGTAGCGACCTTTAAGAGTAATGTACAGTAACCAGCAAGGTATGTTGGATTTATATGTTGTGTAAACAGGTGATTGTGGTTAGTTGAGGAAGCTGCCACTAAACTGGCGTTCCATCAATAGCCTGTGTGCTACACTTCTAATCATAGAGACCACCAAGAGTAAGCTGAAAAGATATTGATGCTGCCGACCTGTGTTCATAGATGGCATATACACACTCAAGCACTTTAAATGTAAAATAGTTTTGCAGGAAAATACCACACCCAAGTTTCATAAAATATGACCAGTTCCTAATGACATATGCAAAAAAATAGAAACTCAAATAGAAACTGAGGGTTTTTTTAAAAAAAAATCTGTTGGAGCCTATGGCCTACACCTTTGGTTACCATAGTTAAGAAGAATGGTATTGTCAGAATCTGTGCTGATTTTAAAGTTAAAGTTAATCCCGTATGACATACTGAGCATAATGCTTTGCCTAGAATCATTGTCACTGTAGAAAAAGATGAGCTGCATCTGTGAAATGCGTCTCAAGGCAGCATTCCAGTGATTGGCAGATTGTGGCCTTTAAGCATGACACAACAAATGTGAGTTCCTTAAACTGAGCAAACTAGTGTTACATATTGTGACATACCATTGTTACATATGTCTATGAAGGTTCTCAGTCATCCAGGTGGAATTGTCTGTAGCTTGAATCATGTCAACTGGATTTCTATTTTCTCAGTGGAAACGTTTCACTCCTTATCCAAGGAGCTTGGCCCCTCTCTCAAACCACCTATCTTCAAGGAATCCATTTATGCCAACTTGGAAAATCCTTCCTTGAATAGAGGTGGGGGCCTCAGGCACAATCTTTCTCCCATCTTTCTCCCGGCTCTGTCTTCTGTGCCTAGGAAGATTAAGATCATTTCACAAGCTCAACAGCAGCATGGTGATCTTAACGATCCTCCTTTAGATAATAAAAGGACTTAAAATAACATCTCAATATAACCATGACCCCAGGTGTAAGGTCACACAGCTACCTAGAAACATATTTAGGATTCCCTTACCAACTTTGCTCAGACTGAAGAAGCTCCTTGGATAAGGAGCGAAACGTTTCCACTGAGAAAATAGAAATCCAGTTGACATGATTCAAGCTACAGACCATTGTTACAGTATACAAGGTCTATACAAGCAGACAGAGAACATTCATGAATGCCTCAAGGCCACAAGACAAAGCTGTGATGCTTTTTAGGATTCATGAATTATTCTACAGTAAAAGATTCTTTCCAAATTTAGCCAATGTTCCATCCTTGAACATTTTATTATAAGCAGGGAGGGTATGGCAGTAGATAAAATAGTGGACAAAACAAGCTTTCATAGAGGCAAAGAAAACAGTGACATCAGACATGGAACTCACAAATTATAACCTGCATTGTACTAGTGAAATTGGCTTGTGATGCACCACAAGATGGAATCACCATGGTTACGTCAAATGTCACAAAAGATGGATATATTTCCTTTTCTTTTTCTTATCTCATACTCTGATATCTTTGGCTTACTATTTCCTACACATTCTCTATGCTCTTCATAATGCTGCTTACTCTGAAGTGGAATAGTGAGATGGATATGTACATAATTGCATCTCTGTCTCTCTGTCTCTGTCTCTGTCTCTGTCTCTGTCTCTGTCTCTGTCTCTGTCTCTGTCTCTGTCTCTGTCTCTCTCTCTCTCTCTCATTCTCTCATTCTCTCATTCTCTCATTCTCTCTCTCTCTCTCTCTCTCTCTCCCCCCCCCCCCACCATATCTAGGATACCTGAAGAACAAGTCTGCAAAAGATTTTACAAACTAAGCAAACTGAGAATGTGTCCCAGAATATTGTTGCCTTGGTGGTGCTTTTATATACTGCTTAGAGTTAGTGGACCAAAGCAGTATATACATTCATAAATACATAAACAATCCTTTTGCAGTGCCATCTACTGTTTATTTAGGAGGTTAAGATGGACAAGGATTTGTTTTCTCTTCCACAATATAGTATACAACCCATGGAACAAGGGACCTGTCCCTTTTTTTTGCTCAGGAAGCTGTCCATATTATATGTGCTTTGATGTCATATAAGCAAAGACAATCAATAAAAACACATGGTAGCTGACTAGGCTACTTGTGTAATTGGCCCAGCCTTGAATGTGAACAGCACCCTAATTCCAAGTTACTGAGATATGTAGATAGAGAAAATGCAGCAGCTCCAGGAGAGCTAGAGACTGGACAGGTCCAACAGCCATCTGTAAAAGAATAGCCTTTAAAAATCCCAGCATCATATTGGAGTTCATTGCATCACACTGGTCATGCTACAACTACATTTGCAGCCTCAGAATCAAGAGGTTCATTCATGGCACAAACATTTCTTTTTCTCCCTTTCAAAATGGTTGACAATTGTTTATTGATGTTTGGAAACTGAACATATGCATTTCCCATTTATGGTGTAGCTTAGATAAGCTGTGTGTTGGTCCTGTACTGCAAGGAACTTAATTGTTGATCACAGAAAGGCTGAAGGAAGAGGAGGAAACTAAAACTTTCAGCAATCGGGCACTGATAACTGCCTTTGGAATGGCTTTAATCACAGGACAAACGAAGGAAAGTCCCATGCTGGTCTTAGGAACAGAGAAAGCAGGAAATATTGCACTAAATACCCCAAGGAAAATACTTTGGCAGAAAAAAATAATCCCTCTTCTTGCCACACTCAAATGCAATTTCAAGCAGTGTTTCTCAATCTCAGCAACTTTAAGATGGGGGGACTTCAACTTCGTGCCTAAGGAATTCTGGGAGTTGAAGTCCAAACATCTTAAAGTTGCTGAGTTTGAGAGCTCTGATTTAAAGAACCAAGTGGATTGTAGCCCCATCCTATGCATATTTAGTCCCATTGAGATTGATGGAACTTCACTTACTAGTAGGCATTAAATTATATACAAATGTGTCCCTCAACTACTGGAAGGACTTTTGCCTTCATTTGTCTCTCGGGTGACACCCAAATCTTTGTTGGAGAATGTGAGAAGACGGGGGTGGGATTGGATGCAAGTGGGAGAAGAGGAAAAGGAGGTATAAATATTTTCTGTAACCCTTAAAGCTACATCCTAAACACGCATAGGAAATGTGTTTTTCTTTATGGTTATCTGTAGCTTGAATCATGTCAACTGGATTTCTATTTTCTCAGTGGAAACGTTTCTCTCCTTATCCAAGGAGCTTCTTCAGTCTGAGCAAAGTTGGTAAGGGAATCCTAAATATGTTTCTAGGTAGCTGTGTGACCTTACGCTTGGGGCTAGGTCATGGTTATATTGAGATGTTATTTTTAAGTCCTTTTATCATCTAAAGGAGGATAATTAAGATCACCATGCTGCTGTTGAGCTTGTGAAATGGTCTTAATCTTCCTAGGTACAGAAGACAAAGCGGGGAGGAAGATGGGGGAGAGATTGTGCCTGAGGCCCCCACCTCTATTCAAGGAAGGATTTTCCAAGTTGGCATAAATGGATTCCTTGACCCCTCTCTCAAACCACCTATCTTCTCTGTCTAAAATGTGAACATTAATGTCCTCAAATGAGTGTCCTTTTTCCTTTAGATGAAGATAAACTTCTGACTCTGGTCCTGTGATGTTACTTCTCCTGTGTTGGGCCATCCTCCTGTACAAAAGTTGTTTAGTTTCTCCAATGTAGAGTTCAGAGCACTCCTCACTGCACTGGATTGCATAAACTACATTGCTACTACTGCAGACTACCACAATAAAATTACCTCACTTTTGGAGGATCACCATACATATGAAAAACTGAAAAGAGACCCCACCAACAATTACAAGAAAAAGGTAATAGACAGTTTGAAACAATTGGAACATGATGGCTCCATCGATAGGATTACCTACCACCGTCTGTATCCTGGAGAAGCCATCCCCTGCATCTACGGACTTCCTAAGATCCACAAGGAAGGAACACCCCTCCGACCCATAGTCAGCAGCATCAATTCGGTAACATACAACATTGCCAAACACCTCTCTACCATACTAGCACCTCTAGTTGGACACTCTGAACACCACATCCATAATTCGGAAGAATTTGTTTCCAAAGCAAAGATCCTGAAACTGGATACAGATGAAACTATGGTCTCCTTTGATGTTTCCTCCCTTTTCACCAGCATCCCCACCACTCATGCTCTATCCGCTGTCAGGAAGAGACTAGAAGAGGACAGCACCCTGGAAAGGAGAAGCCATCTCAACCCAAACCAGATCTGCCATCTTCTGGACCTGTGTCTTAACACCACTTATTTCACATACAGAGGTGACTTTTACAGACAAAAACACGGCTGTGCCATGGGTTCTCCTGTGTCACCCATTGTGGCCAATTTATACATGGAAGAAGTGGAGAAGAAAGCACTCAACACATTCCAGGGAACGGCGCCCACCCACTGGTTTAGGTATGTGGATGACACCTGGGTCAAAATCAAGGCCCAGGAAGTACAGGCCTTCACGGACCATATAAACACTATAGATGCCAACATTAGCTTCACCAGAGAAGACACCAAGGACAACAGACTGGCATTCCTAGACTGTGAAGTCCTCATTGGGACCGGTGGCAAGCTAGAAATAGGGATCTTCAGGAAACCCACACACACAGATCAATATCTGATGTTTGACTCCCACCATCCACTGCAGCACAAACTAGGAGTCATCAGGACATTGTCACACAGAGCAGAAACCATCCCCACCTCCATGGATTCCAAAAAGAATGAAAATCAGCACCTGAGAACAGCCCTGAAGGCCTGTGGATATCCAAATTGGGCCTTCACGAAATCTAAATCTACCAGACCTAAAACAGCGACAGATAGGGCTGAGACTCAGAGTAAACGAAAGAACCTGGTCATTCCCTACATGGCTGGCGTGTCTGAAAAGATAAAACGGATATTTGGCAAACACCACATACCTGTATATTTCAAACCCACCAACACACTGAGACAGAGGCTTGTACACCCCAAAGATCAAACTCCAAAACACAAGAAAAGCAATGTAGTTTATGCAATCCAGTGCAGTGAGGAGTGCTCTGAACTCTACATTGGAGAAACCAAACAACTTTTGTACAGGAGGATGGCCCAACACAGGAGAAGTAACACCACAGGACCAGAGTCAGCAGTTTATCTTCATCTAAAGGAAAAAGGACACTCATTTGAGGACATTAATGTTCACATTTTAGACAGAGAAGATAGGTGGTTTGAGAGAGGGGTCAAGGAATCCATTTATGCCAACTTGGAAAATCCTTCCTTGAATAGAGGTGGGGGCCTCAGGCACAATCTCTCCCCCATCTTCCTCCCCGCTTTGTCTTCTGTGCCTAGGAAGATTAAGACCATTTCACAAGCTCAACAGCAGCATGGTGATCTTAACGATCCTCCTTTAGATGATAAAAGGACTTAAAATAACATCTCAATATAACCATGACCTAGCCCCAGGTGTAAGGTCACACAGCTACCTAGAAACATATTTAGGATTCCCTTACCAACTTTGCTCAGACTGAAGAAGCTCCTTGGATAAGGAGCGAAACGTTTCCACTGAGAAAATAGAAATCCAGTTGACATGATTCAAGCTACAGACAATTCCACCTGGATGACTGAGAACCTTCATAGACATATTCTTTATGGTTAGTTTTATTATTTTTAACTTGTATTATATAGTGGGCTATTTTGTACAATTGATATATGCCCTGGGATATATCTACGAAGGGCAGAATGTAGATTGAAAACAAATATTGTTGTAACCCGCCCAGAGTCCCTTGTATGGGAGATGGGCGGGGAATAAATTGAATGAATGAATGAATGAATGAATGAATGAATGAATGAATGAATAAATAAATAATAATAATAATAATAATAATAATAATAATAATAAAATTGACCATAGTGGGATTTATTTATGAGAAAACTTTGCCTGGTAAATTACTCAAACATTCTAGAGAGATAAAGTGAAACAGCAAGAAGCTATGTGCACACAGACACAAATATACAACTGTGCAACAGAATATCAAATATATATTCATTAGTAATTGGCCTATTATATTTTATGCTTGACTTCAAATATACATGGTCTCAAAATCACAACAGAAACTTTAATCTGAGTATCTTCACAGTGATGCCACTAGGCTGGACCACCAACATAGGACATAGGCCCCAGGTCCTGAAGGTTCCTAAATTCTTTGCTAGGCATTTCTTGTTTAATCAATGGAAGACCTTTTCTGTCCCCTCCTTTCCTCCCCTCTCCCTTGGAAGCTCTCCATAGAAATGAATACACTGAATGCAAATTAATGTTCTTAACAATGTCTTAAGGTGTGCAGGTGGGAAAAACTGGAAGGAAGAGGGTTATGTGGAATACCCAGTTGCATGTGTGTCTGTGTACATCTGCAGGAAAACATCTTCCTCAGGATTCCCTCAGCTCTGGTAGTACCAATATATTTGGAATGATGAAAAGTCCAGAATAGACAATAGGGCTTCTTATGTTTTGTGCTTGGAAAATGTAACATTATGTTATTGTTCTATGTTCACAAGACAGTAAGATAAGAGTACTGGGTTGCAAACATACAGTGCATTCATTGCTATGATAGATGGTTATTGACCATGTCAGATGAGTCCATTCCTCTGCAATGGGGCATTGTATGCTTGTGGGTCTGTATAGTCTCACCCACTTTCGATGCTCCTCTGCCTGATCTGTATACAGAATGAACATTTGTAAAGATATTCAACCTGAAACTGCATGATATGTTACCAGATTACTTTAAGAAATGTCAGCTTATGTTTGATTTCATGCTTGTTGATATTGCATGTTCTGACCCTGATCCTTTTCTGCAGGGTCATGGCCTTGCTCCTGCAATTGCTGTATTAGGAGATACCACTTCTGCAGGTAGAAATGGGTTAAGGAGTGATGGTAAGGAACCTGCTGCTACTACCCTAGGTAGTAGGTCTTAGCTGCAGAAAGCACTAGTTTGCAGCAAAGAATTAGTTCTCTAAAATCTCTGTCCTGCCATCTAGTGATTGCCTGGAGTTTTGCAGACCAGAACAGGAAGCTGTAGTAGCAGGCAATGTTGAAAATGCCTCTAGGGAAGCCACTGCTAGCCCAAACAGTGCGGGACTTGTCAGGAAAGGAAATCCACAGGCTGCATATACTGTAGTTCCCTACCACTTTGTTTGCAGCCACCAGAGCATCCCTGGAGTGGGAAGGGCTAACATTTTCAGGCCATTTTATTTGGGGGAAATTGGCGGGAGATTTAAGGCACCAAATGAGTTGACCATCTATTCCTGTGCCAAACCAAAGATGGGCAAAACTGTAGGCCCTGCCTACTCCTGCGATGTGCTTTATTGACGACACCCTCTGTGGCCCATAGAGACTGTTTAAAATCTTTATTGTTGTCTGGAGATCATTTGTTTTTCTCAGCCCAAGTGTGGTAGCCTTCTACTAGTTCTTAGGAGTGGTGATCCACTTCACTATTTCCAATAGAATTCTCCATTTTAAGAGGATCTCTGTTTTAGAACAATTCTTATAACTATTTTGACTCCCATACCAATCATGGTAACAAACTCTTAAACACTAAGGGTGAAGGTAGACATGGTATTATGATGGAGACTTTTGGATTGAGCTGAACATTGGATTGGTGTTTAATTTAACTTGGGGATGAGGAGGAAGAAGGGTTGTCAAAAATGAAAAGAATGACCCTGCTCATGTTGGCTCTTGATCTGCCCCCCTCCTTTCCTGTAGCCCTGATGTATTCTGAAGGATTCTGCCCCTTGAGAGGGAAAAGATTCCCTGTTCCTGATCTAGCTCATCTGTAGATCAGTTGTCACTGTGTATGTGTACATCTCTCTCTCTCTTTCTGTATGTACTGAGTTGTGGCTGCCATCTTGACTTTTTTTACTCCCCCTGCAGATGCCCCTACCACTAGAAATAGGGAGGGAGACCTGCCTTTAAATCAGGGATTCTTTCTTGGGGTAATAAGTTTGTTTGCCCTGAACAATCCCTTCCTGGTCTGAAAATGTTTCTGCTTAATAGAACTCTGGAACTGCCCAAGACAGGTCAATCTATACAACCCATAGAAGAAGCTCTCCATGTCTGGGCTTTTATGTTTTTGAGTGTTTTGATGGTTTTTCATACATTGGCTTTTCATTTTCCACCAGCTTTTGAATCAGCCCTGACAACCTGAGTATTTGTCCTTCAACAATTTTATAATGTATATATTAAGCTATGAAAAAGAGCCCGCTAATTCACCACTGTTGTTAGGCATAAGTAGTATCATGCTATTCTCCTTTCTTCATACTCTTTCCAGCCTCATTATCCTTATGTCACTCTGTGACATCATTTCCTTCCCATTATATATTATTCAACCCACTAATTCTATAAAGTTCCAACCATTATTACTAGATGATGGCCTTATGCATTTTGCTTTGAAAGTAAAACTACTAAACCTGATTGACCAACTTCATATAATGCACTTATAATATTCACCTCTTCCTTGCACTGCTATTATTCTTTTCTCTTCCCCATTACCCCGTTTTTTAAAATTGTATGGCTCCAATAAAGGATATTTCCTTGATATTAAGAAAATCTAGACTAGAAGAAATATACAGCAGAACTAGTAATAGTTTTGTGCAGTTTCTGCAGTAATAGTTTTGTGCTTCTCTCTAGGTTCTCTTTTTCCTTTTAAAAAGAAAGCTGTATTTTTGGAATTCAATATGGAAACTGAATGGAATTGTTACAGTACAGCAAACCATTTGCATTATATACTTGATAAAAATTATCTGTTCTTTCCACATAGTATTTATTTACGAAGCCAACTGGGTGACCTTGGGCCAGTCACTCTCTCTCAGCCCTAGGAAGCAGGCAATGGCAAACCACTTCTGAAAATCTTGCCAAGAAAACTGCAGGGACTTGTCCAGGCAATCGCCAGGAGCCAAGACTGACTTGAAGGCACCCTGCCCCCCCCCCAAAAAAATTAGGGAAATATCATCTGTAGAAATGGGAAAGTGGAAGGCTATTATTCCCTGAAATGAATTCAGTGTCATTAAGCAGTCCAAGAAATATCCAAAGTTGAAGGTTTACTGAACTGCTGGCAGAGAATAAATTCTCCCTTCCCCACAATTAATACTGAAGGCAGGGACATCGGCCTAATCTCAGCAGCCCTACCTTCCTCTTCAGCTGAACACCACCAACACTTTTGGCAGTTAGTAATTTCGTGAAACCCTATTTGTTTCTTGATGTTTCTGTCATTTGCTTTTATTCCTTGTGATGACACTCACATGCACAATTCAGGAGTCATGTTCTTTGCTAATTGCTTAAATATTTTCTGCGCCAATCTGAGTTTTACTCATTGAGAAAAGCTGACATGATTAAAATGTGTAGTTTGAGAGAAAGAACATTAGAAAATGCATAAATTTATTTATTTATTTATTTATTTATTTATTTATTTATTTAAATTTATTGGCCACACAACTCTGTTGGACTCTGGGTGGCATACAAAACTAGAAAAAAAACATAAAAACAGCTAAAAACATAGAATCAGACAGACAGCCCAGACTAAAATAATCTGATAAACAATAAAATCAACCAAACAAAACAGAGGCCTTAAACAAATCATAACCACCAGTCCCAGGCCTGGGACCCAAGCCAGGGTTATGTGTTGAAATATGGATATTTTTTAAAGTTGAATGTTAATGCAGAAATGGGGCAGAAGAGATTTGGGAAGGAAGGCATGTTCTGTACCCATTTCTAGTTCAGAATATAGATCTACTTAGTTGTGAAAGTTATGTAAAGCAAGCTTCTGCAAGAGAAAAGAATACTAGAGCTTTTACCTTTGCAAGCATATAAATTTCTCTCTACAAATTGCGACTTCAAATTTGCTGTATTGCTATGGAATTTTACACCAGGGCAATTCCAGACACCTCATTGATATTTACATGGCAAAATCAGTTAATCACAAAAGAATATATCAATATCAGATTTAGACACGGTCTAAATACATGGCAGGTGCCCCCTTTTATTAACCCAAAGGAGTCTACAAGAAAGATTTCATTTGCTTTGCTATGAAAAGGCCTACTTTGCTGTTAAAATGGAGTGTATATAGCAGTGAAAGCTTGAGTTTGATGTTCTTTGCTTGTTGCCTGAAAATGATCTATAGTTGTTTCTTTTTCTTTTTTGTTTAAAGGCTCTTCTTCCAAGCCACAAGAGGACAGCAGTAGCATAAGATATCCTATTTTTAATGAATTCATACTATGTATAGGTATCTTGCTTGCAACAGGAGGCAGAGAAACATCCATCATCAAAACTGTGTGAGAGAACTATCAGTCCTACTTTAACAACTGAGTGTCACCTTAACTTTTTTTGGAATGCCTAAGCTTTTGAATAGTATCTGTAGGTGGCTGTTTCCATATCAACTACACCCTAATGGAAGATATGTCCAAGTACTTTCAGTTTTCAGAGAGATATGCCATCTTTCACCTAAGGGGCTACATAGAGCATCCATAAGAATCGGATAGGTGGTTTGTACATTTAAATGTAGATGCTCATTATTTCAAACCACTTGAGTTCCCTGGAGAAGATAACATGAGTATGATGTTCCTTTAAGTACCTCCGGAAAAATTTAAAAACCTGGTTCTGCCGCCAAGCTTGGGATGGGACAAGTAACAGCTCCTCCTGGGGGTGGCTAGTACCATAATTCCTTTCCCCACTGTGAAGATCAATTCGTCCAGATTGGATTTTACATTTATTTATTATATTATATTGTTCACTGTAATTTTATATTTGTATTTTAACTATAATTTTTATTGTAAGCCGCCCAGAGTCTCCTGGTTGGGGGAGATGGGTGGTCATATAAATTTAATAAATAAATAAATAAATAAATGTAAATTTAATAAATAAATAAATAAATCGCAATTGAAATGACCAACATTTGGATGTAGAAACATTTTATCTTGATAAAGATATTGAATTTATGAATAATATTGGGGTGCTGGCATTTGACAAGAGCAGGCCGTGTTCAGAGAAACTAAACTTTGTGGCAAAACTCAGGAAAAACCTCTGAATTCAAATGATAAGGTTATTGGGCATTTATGAATCAGCTTTTATTAAATAAATTGCCTATCATTCAGTGAACCGAAACTGATTCAGGCCTCTGCCAACGCGTAGCGTTGTATTTCCTATCCTATCTTTCACTCCCCTTTTTGGTATAGCTATTTTTAAAATATCAGGGCATAGAGTAGGTACACACTGAATGTGTTTGGAGAATGAAAGCGATACATTCTTTTAATCATAGTTTGCATGAGAAATTGGGCGGTTTTATCTATAGGTGAAAGGCCTCTGGCACACCTGCTATTACAAATTAACGGTGATAAAGCAATACTTGCTAATGAACCTGAGGCGTTCTAAGGCAGGGGTGCCTTTTTGGAGAAGGTGGAGAGAGCAGTCATTCCTTTCCCTCAAAGATTTATTAAAGTCACTCTAATGTTTTACATATATCTTTCTTTTCAGCCCAACATAGGATCTCAATTGGATCAGCCAATGGGCCCTCTAGTTCAGGTTTCTGTGAGACAGGGTGGCCAGTTAGATGCATTCACAAAGCTCCCTTACATGGACAAGTAAGTGATAACCCTTTTCCACTATTGCTCCCTACAAGTTGCAACTTAAGATGCAACATCTGGGATTTGCAGAGGGTATACAGCCATCGACTGACAAATAGTGCTACTCTATGAATTTGTCTGGTCTCCTTTTAAAATTGGTAGCCATTTCCATATCTGATGGGAGTGATGCCACAGTTTAACTATGCATTATGCAAAGAAGTGTTTCTTTTTATCAGCCCTGAATCTCACTGTATTTAGTTTTAATGAATGACCAGGAAACCTGACATCATGAGAGTAGAAAGGCTTGCTAAACACATTTTATACTCTCACCTCTACTCCTAATCATTAGGAGAGACTCTCAAGCCCCACAACTTAATTCTCCAGCATTTATAATTTTGGTTGCTATAATAAATGCACACTGGCAATTTATAGAATTATCTTGATCTGCTTGGATGGCCATTAGGAGAAATTAGAAGTTCCCGTTAGAAGTTCCCCATATTTGCTATTTCTAGCAATTGCCTTTGGGTCTCTGGACAAAATATTACATTGCAACTTTCCATTGCTATTCAGTTTAAGGGCTCATCCAGACAGCCATTAACAGGTTATCCTCTAGCCCAGAGCTTTCCAAACTTTTCATGTTGGTGACACACTTTTTAGACATGCATCATTTCGTGACACACTCTTACAGCAGGGCACAAGGCAGGCACTAGGACCTGCGCAGAATCACAGCAGGTTTGGAGGCAGCGAGGCACAAGGCAGGCACTAGAACCTACCTGGAATCCTGGCAGGGCAGGTTTGGAGGCAGCAAGGCACAAGGCAGGCACTAGGACCTGTGTGGAATCCTGGCAGGGCTTGGAGGCAGCAGCAGCCGTGACACACCCAGACACTGCAGCTGACACACTAATGTGTCCCGACACACAGTTTGGAAAGCTCTGCTCTAGCCTGTTAGGTGAGACAATAGTATGCCAGCAACATTTGCAACATTTGCTCTGTACCAACACCTGATCTTTTCTCCACCTCAGTAATGACGTTGGTGAATGGTGCTGTCACAGGTTTAATGCAGGACAAATAAATAGTAGTGATTGGTGACTGCCTTTCCCTTCCAATCAGCAGCATTCCTATTCCCACCTACCTTGTGGGAAAAATGACCTCCAATCACTCTGTTTCATGTTATAAAGGATTGAGTGATAACAGCCTGGGAAATCAAGGATCTGGTACTCCTCACCAGAAGGTATTATACCTGTTCTGATAGTTTATCAATTATATTGGAAACAAAATAAATACTCTGGACTACCTTTCAAGTTACCCAAGTAACAGGCTGCCCATGCAGAGGTGCTCTGTGATGGTGGGCTATCACCTGGGCTAATTCTAAACATGGGTCTAGCATTATTCTGGGAGAGGGCTAGATACATGTCCCCAAAACAAACACAGAAACAAACAGGTTGATGTGTTGGTGGTGGTTCAGTGGATAAAGAATCATCTAACCCCTGCTCAGCCAAGAGACTTTTTAGACAGATCACTAGAAGGTCTGACTGCAAGATCACTATGAAGATCAGTATCCACCACTGGTCCTGTTGCATGCAATGGAGGCAGCAGTGGAGAGCAGTCTTCCTGGCAACCTTCATAGCAATCTTGTTTTGGGTACTGGAAGAGGAAGCTGAGAAGGAAACACTGCAGTGCAGAAGGACCTTCCCCCAACACAAAGTTATACAAACATCAGTGATAAGTAGGTAGTGGTTGGCTGTGGAAACTGTATAATGGTGATTAGCAACATTCAGGGGGCAGAACGAGGCTCTCTTTTGAAACTGACCTTCAGTTCAGAGGCCTAATCTCATTTTTTTAAAGAGGTCTATCCCTCTCTCTGTAGCATCCTGTCACAGGAGCACTGGATGTATATGTAGAAATAGATCTAGTGCTGTTTTCTCAGAGTAATGAGTAAATACAAGGAGCCCATGAAAGATCTGACTTGGCTCCAGACAGCATCATTCAGGCCTTTTGCAGAAACCAGGCACTGTGTCAGTCCAGTAGCACAAACTAAAATGGTCACGGAGGAAAGCACTCAGCAACTGGAGGGGAGGGGAAGGGACCACTTTTTGCAGAAAGAGAGGCCAAGGGTGACTGGGAACGTCCCAGGCCTGACTGCAACATCATCATCACCGAAGCACCAGGAATTGTACATACAGCAAGAAGAAGATTGGAAATACTTTAATATCAGACCAAATAAATATGAAGTGGGGGAGGCACCACTGTGGTCTGAGGATGAGAGAAAGGCAGCATCATGAGGGCTTGTCCTTAGCAGAACAGTTAGCCAGGCATTTTCCATCTCACCATTGGGGAAAGCTCTAAGGAAACCCCACACAGCTTCCTGTGTTTCTTTTCTTTGCCTTCACACACATCCACACATCCTACACATCTCCTACACATACAGAATTTTCTGTTTTCTCCCACTCTTTCACATGTGGGATTTGAGGCATTTTCGCCAGGGCTACCTATAGATCTGGGCTGCAAATTTCTGAATGAGAGATTTCTAGATCTCTTTGTTGCCAACCCAGAAAGCAGCCCAGATATGGTAGCCCTAGCTTCCAAAACACATTCTGGGCAAGACACTAGGAGAGGAGATTTTCCTTATCCTGGGCTGCAGTGAACACACAATCCACCAGACACAATGTGCCCCCTCTGCTTATTTGGCCACAGCCAGCTGCCAAAGGGCAGTTCCTGCGACAACCGCCACATTGTCATTGCCTACTCCTTGTCCTCCTCCATTGCTATTAGGTGGGGGGTTCACACATTCTGGGAAGGAGGTGGGAGCCTGCCCAGTTGCTAGCTCTGACAGGGACAGAGCAGGCATAGTTTAGCAGGGCAGCCACATGCGGTGGGGCATTGTAGAAGTGGACCGAGTGCCGGATGACCTGTGGGCTTAGCCTCCCGCTTCTGAAGCCCAATGCAGCTGCATAAACTGTGATAAACCCCCTAAATCAGCCTTGATGCAGCCTCTCTGTGGATCTAGCTAATAAATATTGTTACTTATCTCACTGGCATTTAAGCTGGCAGTATTTCTTAATAAAAATAACAGAAACATTAAAAAGCATTGTTAATGTGGAAGTAGTCACAGATCATTGGATTTTACGACGCAGTCATTGGTTTATTATGCATATGCTTAGCAAACAATAAATGGAGTGATCTGGCAAAAATACTACACAAATATTGACCATAATCATGACAGCTAACTGCTCTCCAAGGGCAAATATTTTATAGGACACATGTTTGCTCAGCATTTTTACACCCAGAATTTTCATTTGGTCTAGTATAGATTTATGTGACTTGCATACTGTTTTTCTAGAGGTTAGCTTTTGTGGTGTGTTGGCCAGATCTTACTAATATCTTACTTGATGCAAGTACTGTATGTAGTGTCTGAGCTACTATCAAAATCAACTCAGATAGATCCATAGCTGTATTATACCCATCTTTATCCTGGTCTTAGCACAGGGAGCTCTGCACTGATCTTCTCAAATTAGTTGCTGCTTCTGCGCTTCCTCTGAAAGCCTTAAACAATCAACTCTTTCCTGCACCATCAGCTGTGGATTGCAGATGGTCTATTGCGGTGTTTTTCAACCTCAACTTTAAGATGTGTGGACTTCAACTCCCAGAATTCCCCAGCCAGCATACTGGCTGGGGAATTCTGGGAGTTGAAGTCCACACATCTTAAAGTTGTTGAGGTTGAGAAACATTGGTCTATTGGATAAGTGATAGACTGATACATGCATTAGAAACATCTGCACTGGCTACCAGCTGTTATTTAGGTCACATACTGTTTATTTCCCCAGTCATGTGTACCTTGATGTGTTGGGCTCATTCCTGATTACTGTCGAGGTTGGATAGGGCTTCTTGGAAATTACATCCATTTTTAGTGGGCACCCGGTTGAGGAAAGCTGTCCTGAAGTGAATGTTCTCCTAGCAGTCTTTTAGTCCAGCTTCCATCCTATAGGAAGTTACCTTCCATGAAGTAGATGGATTTTTCAATTGTAGCTCTAACACCAATCAAACTCCCTTATACAGGAAGATCCGACTGCATTTTCTCTACTGCCTTTTTAATGGTCTAAAAATTACATAATTTATTTTATTAACTCGGTGGTTAAGACGCCAGGCTTGTCGATTGGAAGGTCAGCAGTTCGAGACCCGAGACCCGCGTGACGAAGTGATCTCCCACACTAGCCCCAGCTCTTGCCAACCTAGCAATTCGAAAGCATGCAAATGCAAGTAGATAAATAGGTACTGCTTCGGTGGGATGGTAACAGCGTTCCACGCACATCATGCCGGCCACATGACCGCGGAAGCATTTTCGGAAGCGTTTTCCCCCTAGAGTCGGACACGACTGTGCAGGGGAAAACCTTTACCTTTACCTACCAGACAGAATTGACTTCTTTATACATTTTAATGGGTTTTTATCACCTTGTCCTGTTGTCCTGGCCTAATTTTTTTTTTAAGTTTCATTTTAATATGTGAACCACTGTGAATATGTTCATAAATACTTTGTTCACAATTATTACTAATTACTTATGAGGTATTTATATGCATCTTTAGAACAGTGTACAAATTAACATGATTTTTTTTAAAAGGGGGTTTAAATATGTTTAAATCAATCAGTAACTTTTCAAACAAGATAAATATTTTTGCCCACTGTACAATTCACATGCTTACAATTTATCACTTTTCAAGCATATGAAAATATTTGGACAGGTATTCCTGTCACTTTGATACAGAGAACTCAGAACTCCCAGAAATTCAGTAAATGGAGAAGAGTGTTTTGCCTTTTCTTGTTCTCTGTTTCCCAGGATTTTCTTCTGCAATGAACTCTTTCCCTTCCCCTGACAGCAATGGAATAGGAATTCTAGTTGCTCCAGTTCCAAGATGGCATCCTTCTTCCCCTACTTCCTGTTTTGTATGATTCTCCAATCAGAGGATGAGGTCGCTCAGCCCTTGTGCATCCTTTGACACATCTCTGGAAGACGTATCACTTCTCCCCATTTTTCTCTCTTTCGACACATGAGTTGTCACACTGGAATGATAAGGACTGCTGAGGGTAGCTGGAAGAGAAGATCCAAGTCGGATTCCCATCTCCGAGAGCTGAACTCCTCTCTGGCCGCCTCGATACTCCAAAAGCAGAAATGAACTACAGCACTAATTCAGAATGACACAATACTTGGCTAAGAACTCAGTGAACTGCCTCAACTTCTGATAATGCTTTTCAAATTATAGCTTTAAAAAGTACATAGCTGCTTATGACATCTTACCAAAAAACTTAAGAAGGATTCTGCAAATTAATTGTCACTTGAGAATTAATGTTAATAAACTTATAACTTTGATTGTTATGAAATCAAGCACTGTAGGGCTCCCTTTGTTTGTTTTGTGGATAATTAGTTTTTTTCTAGCTTTTAACAAATAGAAATAGAAATGAAATTAACTGAGAAACTTTTATCAGCGAACAGAGCTCACTAATGGAAAGTCTTGTATATATATATTTTTTAAATCTGGTGTTTAAACATTTGATATTGTGAGATAAGTTTATTTCTAGATATCTGTTCCTTTTTGGACTTTTGTTTTCTTTTTTCTTTTAACTGGTAGAGGCCAGGTGTCAGAACCACTCTACAGTTTATCACCAATGAAATTAATGCTCTCTAAATACTAATATTAAGAATAAATAAAAAGCTACACTCACAAGACTTAATTGTACTGATAATCTCAGCTAAGCTTATATCAACCATTTAGTCCATGTACTGTAATTATCACCAGCCAGGTAACAGAAGTATTGTATGTGTGTGGAATGTAAGGCTACCAGAATCAAAATCAGGACAATTACTAGGAGAGAAATACAGAAGAGCTATGATCTAGAGGTCATCTGGATTTTTGCACCCCAGATCTGTAGGAAGTCCCATCAACTTCTGACTTTGGAGGTGAGGCCTTATTAAAGCTATAGTAAGGACATTTGAGGTGGCCAGATTGGTATATCACAACCTTATACTATAAATGTGTAGCTTTAAGACTCTGCCAGAAGGAAAACGTATTTATAAATATATTTTCTTCCACGCTTGTACTATATCTGAGTCTGTATAAATATGCCTCAAAACAGGAGTCTCATTTCTCTCTCTGAAGTGAGTCTAAGTTCCTATTGTTATATTATAGAAGACACTTGTAATGTTTTCTTGAGTTCTTCATCAGCTGTATGGTAGACGTTTAACATTATTTTTATAGCATACACTGTATGTGACTTCAGCTGAATATTCATTATCTTACTTTCTTTAAAAATACTCCCCACAACAATTTTGAACAAAAAGCTGAAAGCCTCCCTATATCAGGGAGAAAGAGTTTTGAACCTGTGACGTTCCAAGTACTGGGGAATCAAAACTGGGCAGCTGGCTTCTCCACAAAGGGATGGAATCACCCACCTTCTTCTTCATGCCATACTGTACACATAAATAGAAATAAGAGCAACACTGCTCTTTCTCTCTACTGTATATTACGATCATGAGGACAAGGCTTTTTCATAATCTCCCCTGAGCTTAATTTCAAAGAAAAGATTGTTCATCAGTATGGATGTGTCGATCTGCATGGGTCCAATGCTCATCTGATCTACAGATGTACACATTCCATGTACATTGATGCACAAAATGAAAGGCACAGCTTTCCAAAGTTCAGAACAGTGAAACAGAAAACCATATAAGCATTTACAATATTTCTTGCAACATTTCAATTAAGCAGACTAGCACCATACCTAAAGCTCGGCATAATCTTATCTAACATTTTATAACAAGTCTCACCTACTAGTTCTACAGCAGTGAATCATTTTGGGCAAGGGTGAGGCCCAAGGTTTTGAAACAAGTAGGTGAGGTACATTAAGGAACATACTTATGAATGTCAGAACAGTTTTCTTTAAGTATCATTTCTTTAATGAAACACTCACTACCAGAATACTATATCATATATACTGCCATATACTATATACTACTATATATCATATATAATATATATATATATATATATATATATATATATATATATATTACTGTATATCATATTATATATATATATATATATATATATATATATATCTCATATATTATATATATTACTATATCTCATATATTATATATATTACTATATCTCATATATTATATATATTACTATATCTCATATATTATATATATTACTATATATCATATATTATATATATTACTATATATCATATATTATATATATTACTATATATCATATATTATATATATTACTATATCTCATATATTATATATATTACTATATATCATATATTATATATATTACTATATATCATATATTATATATATTACTATATATCATATATTATATATATTACTATATATCATATATTATATATATTACTATATATCATATATTATATATATTACTATATATCATATATTATATATATTACTATATATCATATATTATATATATTACTATATATCATATATTATATATATTACTATATATCATATATTATATATATTACTATATATCATATATTATATATATTACTATATGTATGTGTGTGTGTATGTATGTGTGTGTGTGTGTATGTATATATATATATATATATATATATATTACTGTATATCATATATATATATATATATATATATATATATATATATATATTACTATATATCATATATTATATATATTACTATATATCATATATTATATATATTACTATATGTGTGTGTGTATGTATGTGTGTGTGTGTGTGTGTGTGTGTATATATATATATATATATATATATATATATATATATAATATACACACACACACTGATACCTACTGATATACCTAAAAAGGTAAAGGTTCCCCCAGCACATTTGTGCAGTCGTGTCCGACTCTAGAGGCCAGTGCTCATCTCCGTTTGTTAGCTGAAGAGCCAGCGTTGTCCGAAGACGCTTCCACAGTCATGTGGCCGCATGACGCACGTGGAATGCTGTTACCTACCCACCGAAGTGGTACCTATTCATCTACTTGCATTTGCATGCTTTCGAATTGCTAGGTTGGCAAGATCTGGAGCTAGTGCGGGAGCTCACTCCGCACGCAGGGCTAGGGATTCGAACCTCCGAACTTGCGATCTTCCGATCGACAAGCCTGGCGTCTTACCCGCTGAGCCACCACGCTCCTTGGGCTGATATACCTACTGATATATAAATAAACCATGTTAGGTAAAAGTCTATCACTGCCAATCTTCTTAAGTCTGGATTTAATTTTTAAAAGGAAAGAGCCATCCCTATAAGACTTTTCCACATAACATCTATGTAGTTGCAAACAGAAAGGGGCGCGATGGCTCAGTGGTTAAGATGCCAGGAAGACTCACCTAATGCCTATGTTACTATATTTTTGGTACCAGTTGAACATTAAAAAGATCAGGCTTTTAAATCAGGCTATTAAATTCGTAAGATTCCGTTTCTGCACATTCACATTTGTTTTGTTTTCTAAGTGGCCCTATGAATATTAATAGGTTTTTTTTAAAAAAGCATACAAACACGATTTATTCTGAATAAGAAAGTAAAGGGTGTTAAGCCCCATTCAAGCATTTTTAAATTCCCTCCATGGGACGGGCCAACCTTACCTCATCCATTGTACATTATCCCGTGCTGATCAATGAGTCTAAAGGATGATCATAAATGCATTCAGATGAAGGTTCTTACAATCTTTATAGCAACTGAGAAACCTGTGTGTAAGTTGGTAGTAATACTGAGAAGAACACCATTACAATCCCCTTTCAGATTGTTCTGCTCTGTGGCCAGGAAAGTAGGAGGCAGAAGACCAAATCCGGGGCTCATGTTTTCACATTCTCCCCATGAATAGAATTTAACAAGGGTCAGACTCATAGAAACAAAAGCACATACAGAAGCTGACCAGATCAGACCATCAATGCCCGATTCTGTTTGCTACAACAGTCATTCAGGAATTTCTGGGAAATCCACCCAAAACTTATAAAGGAAACATTCCCATTGTTCCAGCAACTAGAATTCAGGGAAATACTGCCTTGAACATGGGTATATTGAAGATAATTTCCCTGCCTTCTCTTATAGTGCAAATAGGGACACCTCCTTATATAGAACAGAGCAAATTGTATATAAACTTTTAAAATGCATATACCAATTATCTTGAGATGTGAAAGATTTCTAGCTATCAAGTTATGAACGTGTAATGGCTTGTACAAAAACTGCAGAACTCCCACCCCTGTTTGCATTCCAGCTAGAAGATATCTCTTTAATCAGTTTGTTCAGTTTAGAAAACACTCATAATGTTCTCTTAAAGTTACATAATGTTGAAAGAAACACTGTAGAGTTGAACAGACACCGAGATATAAATAGGAGAAAACACTATTCAGGTGCTCAGCCGAGATGCCTGAAGGAATAGATTCTATTAGACTTGCCACTTGCACAACAGAGATCCCTAACTATAAAATCCAATGTTTATATGTGATAAACAAAAAGACATATACCTATAGACACATGCAAATGCAAAATTCAAGACATTTTGTAGAAAAGGATACAATGGTTATACAATTCCATTTGATTGGTAGCACCCATAATGCTCCAGAAAGTGGGCCCCTAGATTCCAAGTAGGTGAATTTGGGGAGCTGATGTTCAAATAGAAATTGAACTGTGAGCATGGTCCTCAGAATGAAGCCCTCCAATGGAGGAGGAGGAGGAGGAGGAGGAGGAGGAGGAGGAGGAGGGATACATTTACAGTATATCCTCACTTTTTCCAGTAATTCAAGGCACTTTACATTGGGATCTCCCTTCACTTTATCTCAATATCCCTTTGAGGTAAGTAGGGATGAAAGGTCACAATTGGCCCAAAGCCACCCAGTGAGTTTCCATGGCTGAGAACGGATATGAACCTGAATGTCCTAGTCCAACACACTCAGTCAGTATGACCTACAGTGGCTCCATACTGGCTGTATTTGCTAACAGCAAACAAGATATAAAATATCATTTCCTGAATACTGTGAACTTCTCACAAAGAAAAGAAATTCAGAACCAAGAGGCATTGTCCAAATCTTTTCAAATTAAACAATGTACCAAAAGAACGACTATCTTAGGATGACTCTACATAAATATACCATATCAAATCAGCAAAGTGTTATGCCCTGATTCACAGCAAATGAACACACATTTCAAGTGACCAAACTAGATTGTACAACATTGTTAGCTCAAGGTGGGTTTTTTTTGGCATTATTTTTAAAAAATAAAAGATAGCACCATACTACAAGAAGCCACTGAATGACATCACAGGAGATCCACTAAGTTGCTTTTTTCTCCCACAGATAATATCACCATATTACCAACAAAAGACTTAATCTTAACAATCCTCCTTTAGATGTTAAAGGGACTTAGAAATAACATCTCAAAATAACCATGACCTAGCCCCAGGTGCAAGGTCACACAGCCACCTAGAAACATATTTAAGGATTCCCTTACTAACTTTGCTCAGACTGAAGAAGCTCCTTGGATAAGGAGCGAAACGTTTCCACTGAGAAAATATAAATCCAGTTGACATGATTCAAGCTACAGACAATTCCACCTGGATGACTGAGAACCTTCATAGACATACCAACAAAAGACTTTACAGATCAGTGGTTATAATAGATTTGTGTCTCAAGGAGTTGATAATCTACCATACATTTCAACAGATAATATCATCAATACATATGATGAAATAGACTTTCAGTTAATGAAAATGTGCTGCAGTGGGCTTACAATCTACATTAGAACAATGGAGAACTGGAGTGGGAGGCAGATTAAGAGGCCGTCCCCTTTGGTTAGGGGAGACTCTTCACTAATCATGGAATAATTCTATTGTGTATTGGATTGGATTGCAAGTTATATTATCCAGCTTTACATTAGGGTTAATCAGTGGCTATACTGTATATGTTTATGTGAGTGTTTGGGTGTAAGTGTATGCTATGGACAAAGAAGAGGAATAGAAGGAAATGCATTCAATTTTTTGTTGTTCAAATAACATGTGAGTTGGAAAGTTCTCTGATAGCATGGATTTATATGGGACTATATATAAGTCACACAGAAGGATTAATGGTGTCAGAGCCCAGCAGAAAGTTGTAGTAAAAATAGTATTTTGGAAGCACTGTCTTTGTCCGTATCCCTTCTGTATCACATTGCCTGATGATGAACAGTTTGGAAAACTCAAATGCTTATACATTCTTTTGTGTTGCTTGTCTATGCATTTGGGGGAGGGGGGGAGAGAGAGAGATATCCCAAGATATATGTTTTTGTCTGTTTTAAAGGTACCAACTCAGGTGAGAGGATGAGCCTAGATGGACTCTGATACCAGCTTCTTTCTTCATCATTCCCCTAACTGGAATTGATCTCATAGTATGAAAAAGCAAAGCCTACCAAGTTAGACCACTTATCCATATAGACCTGTATTTTTACTTACTTTCTTTAGTTTTATTAAGGAAGAAATTGTCATTAGGAAGACTGGAGAAGAAAAAACTCTCACTACTCCTCATGATCTCCAAAAGGTCAAAATTGCATTCCGTATACATTTCTCTGAAGGTCATTGTGCTGTAAACACGCAACTCTTGGTAGCTTCTATTAATTCAGTGGAATCATTTATGAAGTGGCATGTTATGCAATTAAAAATGCAGTAAATTAAATACAGGCATGCTGTTGCAACTACAACAGATAAATATGGTACATCAATAAAGCTGGATGAGGGTTGCACTATTTTTTAAAAATGAATGTGTTCAGTGAACATAGCTGATAATGCAGAGTATCACTTTCTCCAGTTTTCTGCTAGGAGATGAATTTGGGGGCGTTTTAAGGGACAAAATAGTTGCCTTAGCTATTTCATCTGTCAATGTATGGGGAGTTATTAATAATGAAGAAAACTCTATTAGATTTTTAAAAAGAAAATCCATTAAACAACACAAGTTATATGCTATTTTAGTGCTGCTATTGATCATTATTGATAAATGTTACAATGGTTGCAGATGGTGATGTAGATTGACCTTCCCTAAACCAGCACTCTCTAGATATACTGAGGCTAATACTTCTACCTCTTCATCTAAATCATTAATAGAAATACTGAAGAGTACAGGATCCAAGACTGAACCTTGCAGCACCCTTCCTGCTACCTCCCTCCAGTTTGATGAGGAATTGTTGATGAACACATTGTCAAAATTATTTTTGACAGCAACATATCCACTTAAATGTTACCCAGCCTATACTTGTTATACCGTGTTATTCAGAATGTCAAGGAACATTGTGGCAAGTGCTTTGCTTAAATAAAGATATTACATCATTCCCACAGTTTACTAAAGACATTATCCAATAAAAAATGATATTAGTTCTTGACAAACCCATGCTGACTTCTTGTAATCGCCTCATTGTTTTCAAGGTGCTTATATTTCTTTATGATCTCTTCTAGAATGTTCCCAGATGTCAATATCAAACTGGCTAGCCGGGCAGTTCCTTGGATTCTCCTTTCCCCCTTTTTGAGGACAGAAACATTTTCTCTCTTCTAGATATTTGGCACTTCATCCATTTTCCAGAAGTTGTCAAGCATAATATATTAAAGTTTGAACTGACCATCGGCATGTTCTTTCAGTAGCCAGGATTCAATTGATCAAGCCCCAAAGGTTTAAATTAATTGATCAAATATTGACTTTCAAGACTAGATGTTTTCTCCATATATCTTTTATCCATGTAAAAAAAAAAAAGGTAAAGGTTTTCCCCTGCACAGTCGTGTCCAACTCTAGGGGGCAGTGCTCATGTCCGTTTCTTAGCCGAAGAGCCAGTGCTGTCCGAAGACGCTTCTGCAGTCATGTGGCCGGCATGACACACGTGGAACGCTGTTACCATCCCACTGAAGTGGTACCTATTTATCTACTTGCATTTGCATGCTTTCGAATTGCTAGGTTGGCAAAAGCTGGGGTGAGTGCGGGAGCTCACTCCGTCACGCGGCGCTCTGGTCTTGAACCGCCGACATTCCGATCGACAAGCCTGGCATCTTAACCACTGAGCCATCGCGCCCCTTTTTATCCATGTAGAAGGCACTAATAGTAACTATTTTTACATCAGTACTAGCCATGATACAGACTTTCTGGTATCTTCTCTGAATTAAATATTTGGCTCCCACCACCCTCAAGCATGTTGAAGCAGAAAAACATGTGTCAGTGACTACACCTCCTGAAGCACCTGGGGCCAACTTTTATGGAGTTATACTAGCTAATGGAGAAGAGAGAGATGATTAAAGGGAAACTGAGTATGTTTTATTAACTGGCCTTTTTTCCTTTTTCCTTTTAGTCAGAAAGATAATTATTACCTTATTTATAGAGCAGCATATTGAAGTTTATGCTTACAGGCTAGAAAAATGTTTATATTTACAGTTCAGTATATACCTTTAAAAGCTGCACCAAATAGTATGTAAAATAGCATCAGTGCTCCCAACAAATTGCCTCAAAATACCTCACCAAACAACCTTCTTATTTCCTAGCCCCAGCTCTTGCCAACCTAGCAATTCGAAAGCATGCAAATGCAAGTAGATTAATAGGTACCACTTCGGTGGGTAGGTAACAGCATTCCACATGCATCATGCCAGCCACATGACCGTGGAAGTGTCTTCGGACAACGCTGGCTCTTCAGCTAACAAACGGAGATGAGCACCGGCCCCTAGAGTCGGAAATAAAGATATTACATTACATCATTCCCACAGTTTACTAAAGACATTATCCAATAAAAAATAATATTAGTTCTTGACAAACCCATGCTGACTTCTTGTAATCACCTCATTGTTTTCAAGGTGCTTATATTTCTTTATGATCTCTTCTAGAATGTTCCCAGATGTCAATATCAAACTGGCTAGCCGGGCAGTTCCTTGGATTCTCCTTTCCCCCTTTTTGAGGACAGAAACATTTTCTCTCTTCTAGATATTTGGCACTTCATCCATTTTCCAGAAGTTGTCAAGCATAATATATTAAAGTTTGAACTGACCATCGGCATGTTCTTTCAGTAGCCAGGATTCAATTGATCAAGCCCCAAAGGTTTAAATTAATTGATCAAATATTGACTTTCAAGACTAGATGTTTTCTCCGACACGACTGCACAAATGTGCGGGGGGAACCTTTACCTTTACCTTAACAGTCTTTAAGCATTTTATTATTTTTAAGCATTTTATTATTTGTCTTGAGGCTCTTCAGTCCCATATTGGCCTTCCATCTGATTGGCCACATGGCTTTATGAAGCTTCTGCAGGGTCTTCAAATAATAATAATAATAATAATAATAATAATAATAACAACAACAACAACAACAACAACTTTATTGACATCCCACTATACACTATATACCAAGTGCACAATAGAATGAAATTTCGTTGCAGTTGGCTCACAATTTCAATCAAACACTAAAATACTATCAGTTACAGCTTAACATTGCTGTTATCAAACTTTCTAAATGTTTGATACAACTCACGCTATCTGATAGACAGGACAAATAGGCAGCTGATGTGAGGGAATATATTACCAAACAAGGATAATATAAATATTTTTGCAGCAAGTGTTTCAGGGCTATTTAAAGTGAAATGATCAGGTATTGAGAACAGATCCCACTGATTTCTAAGCTACATTTTAAGTGTTGGTATACTAAGTTGTTTGGGTTTATTTATTTATAGCGTTTATAACTCAATCCATACAGGAGGTGAACAATGAAGTTCAAAACTCACAAAACAACAGCAATAATAAAACCCATTAAGCAGGTAGTCAACTAGCTATGATGGATGCTTAGATTCATCTAAGTGTAGAAAGCATGCGGAAACAGTATTGCTTTAGCTTGCTTACAAAAAGGCACTGAATAAAGATTCAGGAGCAGAAAGTTGAGCTTTGTAGATCTGAGAGGCTGGTTAAAGGCACGGGAGTGCTAAGAGGAGGACAGACTCTGCGGCTCCTGTGTGATGTGCCCCAGCTGCACGCTCAGTGTGGCTTATTGATGGCTCTCCTACCCTGTGAAGAATGCTGGGAACCCCTCTTCAAAACTCAGTTTTGATCTGTACAGATGTGGATTTGCCATATCTTGGACCCTGGATTTTGACTCACCTTGTCTCTTTCCTCTCCTCTGGATTAATTGTCTGATTATTTATTTACAGGTCCCACCTATTGATCACAAGCACAGGCTAGCCTCAAGAAACTGTGAAAGGGCTTTTTCAAAGGCTGCTTATTTTCTACTAACTCTGAAACAGCTTGAGCTTGTATTGTGGTAGGTTTGCAGCCTGCTAATTTACAGTACATTCTAGCATTTAGCTGAGCTGGCAGAGAAAATAGCCTGTGTCCTAACCTCAAAGGCTTCTCCCCATCCTCCTCTGCCTCAGCCCTCCCTGTCTCTCACCCAGAAGGCGCTGTCTGTTCAATAAGCCTTGTTCAGCCTGGTTAGTTTTTCTTCTCAGCCCAACTGATCTTTTGGTCTGGCCTCAAGGTGGCCTCTAAGGCAGCCAGCTTCTGGTGGTTGTAACAGCAGTTCTTCTGACAGCTCCATCTCCATAGCTGCTGGCCACCCAGCTCCTTCTCCGGTGCTGGCAGATCAGAACCACTCTGGCTGTGATCCAGTACAGTCTTTTTCACTGACCTCCATCACAGTTCACTTGGAACTATGCATTTACTTGCTGACACTACTGTTACTGGTCCTTATTATATTTTTTCACTGTAGGCCTGAAAGTATTCATTGAAAAGCTGCCACTTGCCATTAAGATGATTCTCTACAGAGTAGCTCCTCTTACCCATCCTGGTTCATGGAGAGGTAGTCCTTATCTTATAATATTATTGTTTGGCAGTAAAATGGTATACTAACAGTGTCCAATCCCCACCCAGATCCCTTTTACTTCTCTGCAGAAACAAGAAAGAAAGAAGGCTTAGAATTGCCTGTTGGATCTGGAACTGAAAACTAGTTCCTTTTTTAGAATTCTCTTTTCCTGTTTTCCCTCACAAATTCCATTAGTTTAGAGAGCCAGTGACTTTCCCATCCCTGAATAAAGAACAAGAAACATTTCTTGCTGAATGTGACAAGGACACAAATCTTGCCTTCAAGATCCCAGTGATTCATTACTATCGAGATATTTCAGTATTACACAAAGAATTATTCATGCAAGGCGAATCCAGGACCAGAAAGATTCTGGGCTGTAGCAATTATGTCAAACTGTTTGCAATTCAGTACCTCAAGAGCATCTGTAGTAATGCAACAAACAAAAAGCAAGTTTCACCCTGTCACTCCTAAAAGCCAGTATTTTTTAATTGTTGCTTACTGCTTCTTCTTTTTTAAAAAATAAATAAATATCCATCTTCAACTCTGTTTAAAAAGAAGTTAAAAATACACCATTCCATATTTGATACACGATACCAACCCCCACCAGCATGTCTCCTCACCTGTGTCAGTCAAAAGTACAACACAACTTACTACATTTTTTTGAACCCAAATCTGCTACCTGAAACACCCCTTTCCTACAGGAAAGCCAGCTACTAAAGTGTACCTCCAGAGTATCTAGCGGGGGGAGCCAGTATTTGAGTGTGGGTGTACAAAACAATTTAGGTTAACCCAAAAGAGGCAAAACCACCTCTCTACTTTGTCAGGGTCATGCCATCCATCTCACCAAGGCTGGGATTTTTTCACGCTGCCCTAATTGCTATTAGAAGAGTGGCCATATTACAAGATCTATAGTAAAAACATGTTTTGTTATATCACAAAGAGGATACACTTCAGCACACTGCTGTAGCCTTGGCTCTAAGTTAACAAATACTGAATCTAACACAAATCTGTATAATTTACCTTTTCTTTATTTTACAATACTTCAAGTCAATAGATTTTTCCCCAAGTAATTTGCCCCCCATTTTCTGAGCAGCCAACTAATTCAATCCATAGTACAGCATAACTGGATGAACTAATTACATAAAAATCAAACCTGCAGGCACAGAACAAGCAGGCTTTAAAATTAGGGAATTTATACTCCTTGTGTTCATTTCCCCATTGAACACCCATAGTAAAAATCTGGTTGTCATAAAAACCAGAGGCAAAACATTCAAGAGAATTGTGGCAGTAATTACACTGGAAATCAAGGTAGGTTTATATAAACATTATTATTTATGAAACAACCAAATTGCCAAACAATATCATGAATTAAGTCATATATATCCTGAGATTACAGATGGAAACAAAGGAAGTGGTCCAGAAAGGCTACCAAATACTGTACATCTGTGATTGATGGAGTACACCAGACCTTGCTGGGGAATGGGAGGGAGGGATGAAATACAGACGAGGAGTCATTTGTTTCATTACGCCTCCTTTTCAAAACCTAGGAAAACAGGTATGCCAGAAAACAGGATTCTAATCCACCTGAACGGTGTTGCTTTGAATATGAATGTTTTAAACAATGCAGCTGAATATGTAGGAACATCACAATTGCTTCTTCATAACATGTAAAAGGTAAAGGTAAAGGTTCCCCCCGCACAGTTATGCAGTCGTGTCCGACTCTAGGGGCCAGTGCTCATCTCCGTTTGTTAGCTGAAGAGCCAGCATTGTCCGAAGACGCTTCTGAAGGGGTCTAGTATAATGAACTGTATTTTGTATAACTGTATTTTGTATTACTAATGTATAATCTAGTATAATGAACTGTATAAGCCTTTTAGAGTTATGCTGGGTTAGCAGAGAACCTAATCATGTTCTCAAAACCTGCTCTTGCTTGACATAAACCACTCTTTGCTTCTGTAACACGCTTGGCCTAGAATATACCATCTCACCAGACACGTATCAGGAACTAGGAGGAAGGGATGTGGTGGGAACGTTCACACCTAACACAGAAGATAATTGCCCACTATTCAGTAAAGAATGTAACACCTTCCCCTTCCAGTGAGAAAGTATCAAAGGGAAGAACAGGAAAGATAAGGAATTGCCTGAGCACCAGAAAGGAGACTTGAAAAGTGCCTTTGTTCTCTTTTGCTTATGTGACTGTTTATGCCTGTTTATGACCTTGTTCTGATTAAAACGTATAAAAACTTGTAGAACCTCATTGTGGGCATGGTTTTCCTATACACGTTTGGCTGTCACAACGCCGTTAAGGATTCCATCCAGCTCTATTTGATCAAATAAAACTGCTTTATTCTTTTTACAACATCCAAGCCTCGCTCAAGTTTCTTCTTTGGTAATCTGGGAACTTGGGAAATAGTATACCTTTCACTTCCACGGTCATGTGGCCACATGACGCGCGCGGAACGCTGTTACCTACCCACTGAAGTGGTACCTATTCATCTACTTGCATTTGCATGCTTTTGAATTGCTAGATTGGCAAGAGCTGGAGCTAGTCACGCGGGGCTAAGGATTCGAACCTCCGAACTTGCGATCAGAAGATCGACAAGCCTGGCGTCTTACCCGCTGAGCCACCACGCCCCACATAACATGACATAGCTATAAATGAAGAGAAAGAAGACAATAAGAAAGAAAACATAAATCAGCTCCCTTGAGTTTTATTGGCACTTGTAGATTATTTCATGGCTAGGAACAAGAGATTGAAAAATCCCTGAGGGAATGATTGCTCCAGTAAAAAAGAAGTCAGTATGATAAATGAAATGCACAATCCCCCATTGCCATTCTGAAAATATATAAGCCCATGTTATCTTTTGGATGTCATCAAGTGCTTTTTCTTAGTTCACACGAGGGCTATTCACAGATTATTTACTGCCCCATGTACTCATTCTTCCAGTGTCCCCTGACATCTATGTGTTTAGCATATATGTAATCGTACAACCAGATGTAGTCCATACAAGGAAACTGTTACACACATCTAGGATCTTCCTTCTTTTGTTTAGACATTATTCATGTTAAATCATTTATGAAACATCCAAAATCCCAAATAATGCCATGAAGTAGATCAGAACTGTTCTCAAATTACAGATAAAAACTGAAAAAGGAAGGAGGAACTCCTGGAAACAGCTCCATTGTTTTTGAGGGATCCAGCAAAGAGCAGCTGCCTATAGGACAGAAAATAATAAATAAAGTAAACAGATTGAAAATAAGATAGAAAGCTCTGAACCTTGCATGGTGGGCTTCTGCTTTTCCATCTGACAAGAAACACGGAAGGCCTTGGTATTGGTATTCTGAACCAAATACTGACACTTTAACAGCATTGTTGGCCTCAGTATTTCTGAGCAGGGAATGCAGATATCAGGGCTCACCTTCAACCTCCATTTTTACCATTTTAATTTCGCTGTAATTGTACATATTCTTCCCAGAATGTCTTTAAAACATTGAAGGCCTGCAGTTTCCTCAGTACAAGTCTCATTAACACTTCATGATCTCTCTGACAAGGTTGACTTTGTCACAAGTAATTCAATGCCCAGGCTGAAAGCAAAGCCACTGGAACTCTGGTTGAAGCAGTAAGTGCCCCTTACTGTATTCCCAGGACTTGTCTTCTTCTATTTAATACTGAACACCTGAGTGCTAAATTAATGGAATAAAATGCTTTCTCTTTGCCAAGGACCACCATATGGAATGAAAGTTCATTGAATGTACTCATTGAAGGGGCCAAGGCCCAGGTTCCATTTTCTACCTGGCAGTTATCAAATGAGTATCAAATCAAGAGGAAGAAAAAGGCCCCATTTGAAGCACATTCAAAATATGTTGCTATTGAAGACAGTAAAAGCTACTTTCCTGTACATTGTGGGTCTGAAAGTCACTTGCTACCTTGAATATTAAAAGGAATAAAATGTATTTGGTGTCAAGAAACAGGCAGCTAACCGTAGGGTGATGATTTCGGACTTGCTGGCCGTTGAAAGCCCTTGCAACACGCACACCTCCCTATTTAATTCAAGCTAGGATGTTTACCTATCCAGACAGGTAGCCCCGCAGAACAACAATAACCAGTTCCTTACTGATATCTATCAAGGGCATATATCTAATCAAGGTAATTGTAACTTCAAGGTTGTGCCTACAGACTCTGATTTCCTCTATACTCTTTTTTTGCATTCATGGAACAATAATAACTGCTTACCTCATTCATGGTTGTAGCCATGTTGGTTTTGTACTGCAACCAGCCTTTGGTAAAGAGGGAGACTCACACCTTTGTGTGTAACAATTGTTTCCAAATGGAAGGGAGATGGGGGCATTGATTAACATTCTAGGAAAGTAATTAATTGGCAGGAGAGAGAAAAAGTGTTAGATGACCGAGATGAGAGAAGGGAGATTCAAATGCTCCAGACTTGGCAGTGCTGCCAGCCTGTGGCCTGTTTCACTGGTATCCAAAGCGAGAGTACCCAGAAGCCTTTGGGAAATGCCTCCTTCTGGTGGGGCTCTCTCGCTAAACTGGAGCCAGCGTTCCTTGATATGGTATGATATTGGGGAGGAAGAACAAGCCTGGGAGAATTCTGTGCTCACTTTTAGTTAGGACGTCCTGTTTCTTCTGTTCCTCAGGGGCTGCTGCGCTTCCCCGTCTATCAAAGCACCTCAAGGGCTTTCAAGAAGCCAGTTGGAGGCAGAAGACTAGGCTGGCAGAAAAAACAGACCATCTTTTTCAGGGGCACTTTTTTTCCAACTCTGATTCTGTACTGAAGCTGCACGTGGAGAATGGAGGGAGCTGCCCTGTTTCGGTAGCTCTGACAACTAGGGGCTAATCCACACTTCCTGCTTGCCCAGCGTGAAGATGGGCCACCTACCCTTTGGGAGGCAGAAGTGGACGATGTCATCCTCAGCCTGTCCCTAGCCTGCTGGGAAGGCAACCTCCATCCGTGTTTTCTGGTGCCGTGTTTTTCCCTCTCTGCTGGTACAAGCGGAGTAGTCCGGTCTGCCTGCTACACTTGTAGGATGGAATAATCCTACACAAATGCTGATTACCTTCTTAGGTTCAACAATTGAACAGTGAAATGATGGCTGTTTCTTTCCTCCCCATTCCCTTTTAGGGAATTCTACCAAATTTCCCTTCTTGCCCAAGTGATAGGAAAAACTGTAAAACTGCTGTCCTTTTTTTTTTTTTGGTCCCCTACCAGTCCTCTACCAACTCTTGCCAACCTAGCAATTCGAAAGCATGCAAATGCAAGTAGATGAATAGGTACCACCTCGGTGGGGTAGGTAACAGCGTTCCGCGTGCGTCATGCTGGCTACATGACCGGGAAGCGTCTTCGGACAATGCTGGCTCTTCAGCTAACAAACGGAGATGAGCACCGGCCCCTAGAGTCGGACACGACTGCACAAATGTGCAGGGGGAACCTTTACCTTTACCAGTCCTCAAAAGACAGAAAGGAAAGTGATTGGTGCTTGCTTTCCCCGGCAGGGTGGGAGGGGAAAAGAAGCAGTTGGGGCTGTGTTACCTGTGGTCCAGACAGAGCACCTGGCCATCAATATGGCCAAAGTGGAGGAAAGAGTTTAAATCAGGAAAGGGATTTCATTTCCAGCTGGGTCAATATGCACAGGAGACAACAAATGAATAAACAAATGATTATGACAGTCCAAGACCAGAGCATACAGGTAGTCCTCGCTTAACAACCATTTGTTTAGTGACAGTTCGGACTTATGATTGTGCTAAAAAAACAACTTACAACTGGTGCTCATACTTATGACCGTCGCAGAGTCCCTGCAGTCATGTGATCACAATTTGGGCGCTTGGCAAATGGTTCGCATTTATGACCATCGCAGCAACCCATGGTCACGTGATCGTCATTTTCAACCTTCCTGGCTGGCTTCTGGAAAGCAAAATCAATGGGGAACCGCGTGATTCACTTAACGACCATGGCTCGCTTAACACTCACAGTAATTCGCTCAACAGCCACTGCAAAAAAGGTCGTAAAATCAGGTCAGATTTGCTTAATGATCGCTTCACTTAGCAACTGAAATTCCAGTCCCAATTGTGGTTGTTAAGCGAGGACTACCTGTAATGCACAACAGTTGAAAGCTGCAGTGCAGAGAAGCCATAGGTCTTAACAGAGAAGATAGTGAAGGGGCTGTCACATGTGTAGGAAATCTGATGAAGAATACTCAGAGAAGGAGAACAAGGATAATCACCAGCCATTTGTTGGGGAGAAAGAGTGAGGCTGTTTTGAACAACTTTTGACCCTACTTTTCTCTAGGTCAAGAACTGTTGCAAGCACAACCAGAAAAGTTGCCAAGGGATTAAGACCTGGATCAGTAGAGAAAAGTGACTCTACTGGTAAACCTGACTGGTATGATTAATTGCCACCCACGCAAGTAAGTGTTGCTGCTGTTTATATTATTTCTCTGCCCGCAACCAGAGTTTGGGATTCCTATCTGTTGCTCCATCACCCCAGCCTATTTGGAATCCAGCCCTGATTTTATCTCATATGTCACCGCCACTTTAAAACAAAAGACAAATCTACTGGGAGAGAGAAAACTTTCCTAAGCAATTTTATTGCAAGCTGGAGCTCCTCTTTGCCCTTTAGGGAGCTCGGCACCACTCTCGCAAAAACAACACTGGCTGTAAACATTCTCTGTTCTTTATTGCATTCAAAGAGGATTTATATGTGGAGATACAGTAGTTTTGAGGTTTTTTTTTTAAGCATATAGATACAGACATCTTTTAAGACTGTTTTGCGTGCATTTTGAATGCTTTGTGTAAATGGGGGGAAAATACTTTGTGTAAATGGGGGGGAAATCTGAGGCAGATTTTTCTGCCTCATGAGCCAAAAATAACTTGGCCCACTTTCAACTCTGTCTACCTTTGTTTGTGGTAGTGCTGCTGGTGGTGGTGGTGGAGGGGGTCATACCCTTTGCTGTTTCAGCTGCACCAGCGAAGAAACTGCTTTGGATTGGCCTTGCTTTAAACTGCACTGACAAGACCAAGATTTGTGACAGTACTGTGTCTCAGATTGGGGCTGCGGTGGCTCACGTGGCTAAGGCACTAAGACGCTGAGACGGGAAGATCTTAAGGTCGGCGGTTCGAAGCCCGTGTGCGGATGCCGCGTGACGGGGTGAGCTCCCGTCAGCTAGCCCTAGCTTCCGACGTCAGGCTCTAGCGACAAGCCGGTCGGTTGGCCCCCGTCGCAACTAAACGGATCAACCAATTACCAACTTCCGGTTGATCCCGAAAAAAGCGGACCCTGCAAAAAAGCGGGATAAACGCTAGGATGAAGAAGAAGGTTGTGTCTCAGATTGTACAGGATGGGTCATTCTGCCTTTTGCCAGTTCAATGCAATATAGCAGAGGTGGGGATTTGAATCAGAGCAGCCCCTGCCTCCCCTTAGCAAACTCCTTGACCTCAGGGGGAGGGCTCTGAAAGAAAGCCTTGTCTCCACTCTGCCTTTCCCCCTCCAAAGGGCAGGACAAGTTGTGAGCAAAAGAGACCCCATCCTGCTGCATCAGCTCCTACTGGCATTGCCTATGGCGCTTCTTCACCACCGAAGGAAAGGACAAGTTCTGGCTGAAGCAGAGGGCACTCGCTGGAGGCCTTGTAGGTCAGGTAGGCTGGCCTGATGGGTCAGATCTCCCCATTCCTGGGAGCGGAGGTGGAGGATTGTCTCCTCCTGAACGGCTTTCTGCCTCCCGTGTACCAAAATAGTAATTTGTTTGACTTTCACAAAAGAAAGAAAACATCCTTGCATCCTGTTCTGCTGCCAGCTTTCAAAGGCAATTAAATTTCCTTCTTTTTCAAAAGGCAGAGTCCTCCAAATGCACTGAGACAAACAATGGATGGTTGCCTTCCAAACTTCAAATGACCTCTCAAAAGATCTGTAAGTAATTTGATGGGAGGCTTTTCAGTGAAGATGCAATGACTTCTCCTGGCTTCTCATAAGACTGAATGGCCCAGATTTCAAAAAACAGCTAACTTGTCCCAGTGAGATCAGAGAGTAGGGATAGAAACACAGTCAAGCTGGAAAACACATTTAATTATTTAATCATTTAATATGGCAAATAATTATAGTTTTAACACATACTTTAAAAAATAGACTTTATTCCCAGCTGTATGTTTTTTCTGCCATGAATATTGCTGTAAGGGTGGCTTCTAATGGGTAATTTTTTAAACCTTAATTGTTAAGATTATTTTTTAACTCTGTGTGTGTGTGTGTGTGTGTGTGTGTGTGTGTATCCCTATCGATCTATCTTTCTATCTATCTAATCTATCCATCCTATATAACTGATTTGACTAACACACAAAGTTTCACTTTGTAGATGCAGGCCCATAAGGTTATAATTATTAAACCACTTGATAATACTAATTTATGACTGAAATGTATGCTGATTATAAAAGTTGTCGTGCTACTATTTTTTTAAACCGTGTTATAATCTTAGTTTATTTTTGTTGTTATATAAAAGTTATATGGAGCTATGCATGTATTTAATTATTTTATTTATTTATTTATAATTCGATTTATATCACCGCTCCATCTCCCCCCTAGGGGGACTCTGGGCGGTTAATTATTTGCTATTAATTTGCTATTTGATATTCAGTCTGGTGATTTCAGACAGACTTTGGGGATATAACTTTGCACAGGCCTTGCTTCGTTCAGTGATAAATGCTGGCCCTGCTTCTTTGAAAAGGAAGCATGGCTCATAGTCCAGTCTGTTTTGGATGCAAAAGGTGCCAGACTCAGTTCTTGGTATCTTCTGTTTTCAAAAAGCGGCGGAGGTGGCCTAGAACTCTGCCGGAGACTGATGAATGCTGCTGCTGTTGTGCTACACCAGAGCTTTCCAAACTGTGTGTCGGGACACGTTAGTGTGTCGGCTGCACTGTTTGGGTGTGTCGCGGCTGCTGCTGCCTCCGAGCCCTGCCAGGATTCCTCGCAGGCCCTAGTGCCTGCCTTGTGCCCTGCTGTAAGAGTGTGTCACGAAATGATGCATGTCTAAACAGTGTGTCACCAACATGAAAAGTTTGGAAAGCTCTGTGCTACACAAACAAATGCTGCAGTCCGATTAGGCAGAAGAAAAGCTACCTCTGTGGAGGCAGAACATGTTTCTAAATATGAATGAAAGGCCAGTCCTGGCATTCTCGTCACTCTCTGTTGTGCAAGATGCTGTGTGTTGGAAAGAATGCTGGGTTCTAGGAAATTGAAAGGAAAACTTAATTATGCACACTTGTTCATATTTATTCTGGATTTAGTTAGCACAAATCAGCCCTGATCCAATGAACTGATCATAGAAAGTATGTTCTTACTTTCAATTTCCATTTGAATGAAGACCTGAAAATTACTATACAGTTACCAAGTTTACCAAGTTTTAGGCAAATAAAAACAACTGGGTGGTTTCCCAATTGCTGAGTTGGGATTTGAACCAAATCTTGTGGTCGATGCCCACTCTAATATAATCCCAAAGGAACTAAATATAAATAAAATGTTTTTAAAGGAAATCTTGAAAACAAATAGGATGGAAGGACGGATGGTCGGACAGAAAATATACAGTCCCATTGGATTCTTAGTGTTTCTGGGTATCCAAAGCTGAGTGCCAGCTTAACCCATTCCATGATAAGCTCCTGAAAGTAGGCTTTACTATGTCCATAAGTGTACTATGTCATTCATTTTGATTGGCCAATTGAAGCAACATTATTTCAGGCAGAGATACAGGGGGAGGGAGTAACTTTTAGCCTCTGTTGCAGGAGTGCAAAACCAAGGCACTCAGACTTTGGGAGTTGTTTCAAAGTCTCTTCTAATAGTAATGAGTCGGAGGTTCATTTATACTAAATGTCTTTATTAGCTAACAACTCACACATACAGCCTCCTGCTCTAACTACTTGTTGAATAAAACGAACCTCTTCCAGGGCCAAAGGCCGTACTTCCCAGCAGAGGGCGTGCTTCCCCAATCTCAGTCCTTCCTCTGTGTTACCAACTTTGTCCTCCTGACCCTACCACTTAGTTCCACCTATTGATACAGGAGTGGCCCTCAAAAGCCTCCAGAACTTACTATCATGCCACTCAAAGACCAAGTGTGGCCTTTAGCCCAGAAAAAAGTTTCACAAGCCTCCTTTATTCCCTGTGGCTCACCTTGACCATAGGAATCTTGCAGGTAGGAGGACGACACAATGCAGTCAGCCTGAAATCTTGATCAAAAGCAAAATATGATTATCAAAACAGAAAAGAATATTTAAAGAAAAAAATTCTTTAATTAAATAAAGATTTTTTAAAGGAATTATTTATTTAATTTATTTAATTCTTTGTAATAAGGACTTGACAAAAAATTCAGCTACAGCAGACTCAAAGCAAAACTTCACTGCCAGTTGCCCATTTATTTGAGAATCCATCTTTATGATGCTGAGATCTCAGTTCAGTAGCACATCCAGAATTAGTATTCTAGGTTGATTTCCTTTTGTTTATCATTGTACAAATTATCTATGGAGCAAAGTAAGATGCAAGGCTCCTGGATTAACATGGCATATTCCTAACCCCACTTGCCTAAAATATAACAATTTGTTCCTTAGATTAATAATATTAAGTATTTAGCTGACATGCACTATTCCATTGTCTTCCGGATAGCAATATCCGCTTCTAGTGCAAAATTGAAAGGAAAAAAAGCAGTCTATCCAGATAAGAGATTTCAATCAGCACCAAAACAACATAGCTTAAATACCTCCTACATACTGTATCTACTTAGGTGAATAGAAAAAAATATTATAAAAAAGTGTGTCATTGCCATTGCAAAAATTTAAGTAATAGGTTGCATTTTTTTTAGCTACAAGGGAGCCTTCTCTCTGGTGAGACTTAACTTTAGACTGCAGTCCCATGGGAAGCAATCTGCATCCTGCTCAAGGATGGAGTAAAAAGTTGTTACTGTTTTAGTTGTGCAGTGGTTCAGGGTTCAGATGTTGAACTAGGGTCAGGGAAACCCAGGTTAAAGTCTGCTGTCAACCATGCAAACTCAGTGGATGACTTGGGGCCAGGCACCTTCTCCTAGCCAATCTACATCCCAAGGTTCTTGTGGGAAAAATTGAGGGCTACATAGACTGTCCCGAGTGCCTGAAGGAACGATGGAACAGAAATATAAGTAACAGATTAATTAATTAATGCAGTTTTATTGTTATTTTTTAAAAAAGTATTCATTATTTTCAAATGCCTGAAAGATAAAAAAAAATCTGCTCGTTTTAAGCTGCCACCACACTTTTCACATATATATTTTTATATTCCTATAGATATCTAACTATTCATGCACAATGAACAGATAATGTATTTCTTTATGATGAGCTGGTCCATCTACTGGTCCAATCACCTTTTAGACATGGCAAGGTTGCACTAGGTTTAAGAATGATAATAAGAAATATAGAGGTATCATCATTTTGAGATTACATTTAGGACAAGATTACAGGAGATCCTAAAATCTCTACTCCCGTAACTGTAGTGGCTATAAATGCATAAACTGGATTGTCCATGCACTTTTTACTCCATTTACACACATAGACATGCGCAGTTTGAAGGCAACTTCAATTATTCTAATTTGTATTGCTCTCAAAATACTGAGAACAAGCAAGAAACATTACAAATCCATCAGTTAGTTTGTCCAGCTGGTCAAAAGAATGGTTTAAACCAGTGTTTCTCAACCTTGGCCACTTTAAGATGTGTGGACTTCTACTCCCACAATTCCCCAGCCAACATGCACTGGTTTAAAAATGGAAATGAAACAGTGTCCTACCCCCTGAAGCTATCACAGCTCCTGGATTAACAAATTTTGTGCAAAAAATGTGAAGAATTGGTATTAGGAGAAATAACATTGCTGAAATATAATCACCTAGTGCAATTCTTTCTGTTTCTTTTAAAAAGCTTCTGCCAACTGTAACAATAGAAGGAAACTATCAGTGACATCCACAGGTGGAGGAACAAATGGGTCAGCTTGACGAAAGGAGCATCATGCCATTGTGATGCAAGCCCCACCCCTTTTGCATGCCTATTGCACACCTGTCATTTTTATCATCATTATTATTTACTAAATTTACCACCACCCCTTTTGCACGCCTATTGCACACCTGTCATTTTTTTATCATCATTATTATTATTATTATTTACTAAATTTATATACTGCTCAATTCCCAATGACTCTGGGCAGTTCACAAGTAAATGATGAAAGCAGAAGGAACCTGCAGATGCCCATAGATATCATAATGGCATTTTTGAAACTAGGCACTTTTTTCAGTAGCTCTAGCCTTGGTTACAGGATGCAGCGTAGAACGTCTCTGTGTGGATTGGGATGGGAAGAGTAAGGGCTTATTTGTGTCCAAAGACTGGGAGGCTAAGGCATGCAAAAGATCAACGCAGGTTGCTTACTTAAGTAGGGAAGAATCAAATTGGGAAGTTCTTTGCAGGGATTGTGAAACTGAGCAGCAAGAATTAAGATGAGGTTGCTGACAAGACTGCCTGTATTCTTCCTTACCTGAATTAGGCTGCAGCAGATGCTAAGCAATGGAGAGCTTGTGCCCAGGAACTGGAAGAGGGATGTACTGTATGAGCAAAGCCAATATAAAAACAAACCACTCCCAAAGCCCTAGCATTGCAAACACTGGTCCAGCTTTGTTCCGGCTTCAAATAAACCACTACTGAGCCAGAGAAGCACCAACTCAGCCCTCAAAACAGGCTAATAGCACAGGTACAGAGCAGATCCAGGAGTGGCAGAAGAGGCATGTCATGTTGCCAGAAACAAGGAGGAAGAGAGAAAACAGTAGGGATGATCCTTGCAGAAGACTACTGATTTAATTTAGTTGTTTACACATAAGCTTAATTGCATTAGAATATGAAAATCAGAGGTTAGGCTGAAAGCTTCTCCTTACTGTGGCTCAATGTCAATATGCAACTCTATATAAACAGCATTCCCATTTATCCAACACAAACTGGGTGTTCCCACTGGCCACTTAGATAAAATGAGTTTGTTTCCAAAAACCCAATTGCAATTGTCAGTTCAAATAGCTGGATGACAGGCTTAATGCAACAATTATGCATGAAGGTTTAGAAATACTTTGCTGTGGTGCCTGTGCAAGTCAGTGGAGCGCTGCCAATTTCACAAAATAACTTGGCCCAGGAACTAGTCCAGTGGGTGGGAGTGGACGCTATACATGGCATAAAGAGATGGTAAATTGGGAGGGCTCTGTAAACTATTCAAAGTGTTCCTCTGAATCAACCTCTTAGAAACTGGGCTGGCTGTGCCTTTTAAAGATCAGCTACGGCCACCTTGAGGCTCTTTCCCTACCTTCTGAGCCTTTGCGTACCTCTACAGAAGATAACTCCACTGGAACTGCGGTGGAAGAATCCCTCTGAATCCTTTTAGAGCCCTACAAATTAATCATTTGACATAGAAATTTAACACAGCAAAAGAAATGGATTTGTGCTTAATATCTAAAAAAGCATCCCTGGCTATGGAACCGCTGAAAGGATCCACAGTCCAAAATCCTCTCTCCTCTACCCCACAACGAAAGCAGAATTAAATCAATTGCTATTGTTCTCTGCTCCACCCCATGTTTTCAGTACATGCGGTGTGCATCTTTCTGAAAAATCTGAGTGGTTGATGTGAAGGTGTAAAGCCACCATCACTCTTATCACATGAGCTGTGATAGCAAAACCACAGTATGTCAGCACCTTTTGCAAGGAGGCAGTATTCCTAGTAGGAGGTAACCATGGCTGGGGTGATTGGATGCGGGCGGGTGCGTGGTGGAATTGCTTATAAACAGCAGGTATCATGAGTGGAGCACTAACATTCTAGGTGTGGGAAGGAAAGATTAATTTAGTCCAGGAGCTAGAAGGTAGGGTGAGGCAAACATTCCCACTAATTGGAAAACAGTCTGCCAACAAGCTCTGTAAAGCCACAGTGGTGCAGAAAAAACCCACCCGTTTTGATTCAGTTTCAGATAAACCAGCATGAGCCAGAAACACACAGACAAACACACACCCCTCAACTCTCAGAGCCAGGGAGAGCAGATCCAGAGTAGTTCCAGACTGGTGCAAAGCCCTTGGTGCCTTCAGTAGGTATGATTAGGATTGTGGCGCACAGAAACATTGTTCTGATGGCCATCTCAGATCTTTAAGGGCTCCTGTTTATTGAGGAGGACAGTAGAAGAGAAAACTGTAAATCGAGTATTTACAAGAAATTTTTTGTTTGTTTGTTGCTATGTGTTATATATGTTCATTGTTATGTATTATATGTTTGGTTTATGTTTTATGTTAAATGCAATAATAAAAAATATCTGAAAAAAAAAAAAAGAAAGAAAGGAAGCAAGCACCTGAAACAATTTTGTGCTACTATTTGTGCCTTTGATATTGTTGTTTTCATTCTGAAGTGTTTTCCTGTATTTTAGCCTTCTTTTTTAAAAAATGTTTTTATAGATGAACTCTGGATTCTTCAGTGACCCTAGTTACACAATCCTAGACATGTTTATTCAGACCGAACGTGCTCTGTTAAAAAACATGAGAAATAGTAGAATTCATACAATTGGAAGAGACCATTGAAGTCAATTCTGCCCCTACTCTGTTACCTCACCTGTTAGGTTACAGCAGCCTTCCCAAAACTGATACTATCTAGATAGGTTGGACTACAACTCCCAACATCCTTAGCTCTCAATTGTCACTGTACTTTTGCATTCTTTAGGAGGAAAACTACATATACCTATCTCTATCATATCTATCTATCTCTACAATGTAACTTTGTATTGTCAGAATGGGGTTATTCAAATAAATGATCCAATTTCATTAATGGTTTCATTTTATGCTTTATATTTTATGTTTTCTTGTCTACATAGTAGCATGATTTCTTTCCAGAGCCATGTAAGCTACAGTAACAAGTAGTTAAGAGTCACTGTTATCACTTTCTTTTTCTCCTTTTAAAAACTCAGTATATTATAAAATCCAACAACTATATGCCTAACACTTTTGCCCTCATTACAGAACTAACATAGTGGCATGTCAGTATTTTCATAACATGATGATGATGATGATGATGATGATGATGATGATGATGATAGGTCATCTTTAAAAAAAACCATATGCCCCAGAGTACTGGGCTCCAATAATTATACAATGCCAATTCCACATGATTTCATAAATACAGAAGAGAGTCATATGCAACTGTGAATTACACATCCTCACTATTCTTCCATCAATTGCCTTCAAATTGTTCCCTCCCTGCTGCTGATGTATCATCTCCAGTCCTGTCGCATTATTTTCTGAGCATGCTGGGGAACAAGGTGAGTAGAATGAACATCTTAATTATACCTTTGACAAACCACCATGTAGACTGGCTGTCAGGAGTGTGATTGGGTTAGAAAAGAGTGCTTGCAAGCACAGTCCCTCCCTCCCAGCACAGTTCTGCTAAGGGAAAGGAGATGAGAAAAAGCTTCTCTACTTCCTCCACTAATCCTGATAGAAATAACTGTTTTCATACTACGCACAGAGAGAATGAGAATGTTTAATTCTTCCTTTCCAGCAATTCAATCCTTGGGCCTCACCTACTGAGGTGAAACGAAGTCTGTCCTTCTCTGCTCAAGTAAGTTGAGCTTATGTTTGTGTACGCATACAAAACATCAGCAGAACAATCTCCTGAGGTAGAAAACGCACAAAACCCCCCACACTTTAAGCCCTGAAATAGGCTTAATATAACTTGTCATCAAAGAAAAACCTCCAAACTCTTCCTGTGTCTGGTTTTTATTCTGCAGGTCACTACAGGCCTTTTAATCTAGTCTCCAGGCCTAGTATTGGTTGCCTATTCATATTAATGGTTAAAACCACTCACTTTACAGTCACTTACTGTAATTCCTACAATCCTCTGGCAATTAGCTAAACACTGGATGCAGCTTGATTCTAGGAGAAACCAAAATGCTTGGCAAGGACTAACTGTCCTGAGATCCTCCATTATTAAGATGTGATTTCCAGGCACAACCTGCACTAGCTATCTGCACCAGTTAAGCCACAATGTTTTACCTTATTATTTCTTGCCATTCAATCATCTCCTTATCTGAAGCAGCCAGCAACTTTTGTGGCCTATGAGGATCTTCATTTGCAGTTCTATTGTACTGTGAGTCACAACTAGAGTTACCAGACATACAGGAAAAGGAGGACATGTCCTCCTTTTTGTCCTCATGTCCTCCATCTGGCAGGCATAGCCTTAAAATCAAATATTGTCTGGCTTTTTAAATACCTTTTTTTAAAAATAATTTTGGACTGTTTTCACAACAGTAGTCATTCAAACTATGTATTGTGACCTTGTAAATTGCCTGCTTCTTTCTTTTCTTTATCTGTCCACAGACTTGACAGCCTAGATTTATGTTATTTATTTCCTGATTCCAGCAATTGGCTTCAATCCAGCCCCTTCAAATCTATGATCACTTTAGTCTGTAGATCACATGACTCGTCATATATTTCTATAGTGAAATCTGAAAAACGCATCGTCGATTCTATATTATTGCTAGCATTTCTTCTTGAAAATAAAGATTTGTCTGAAAAACATTGCAATTGAAAAACCAGTCTTTCTGATGCTGTAAGTAATTTCATATACATGTACTTTTTTTTTTGCAGTTTTTCTCATTTTCTAATTTTTGTTGCAGATGCCAAGAAAGTTAAACAATTAGTGTGTTCTCCTGATAATAAAACCAACTTATATAGTATACTAAAGTCACAGGAAGATCTAACTTTACTGTCACATAAACTGCTGAGAAGATACCGGAATGAATATAGGAGATACTTCATTATGGACATGTACCCTTGTCGACTGCCTGCACGCTTGAAGGAAACTTACACCCCAACCCTTCCTCTTCCCCTTCCCTGTCTTCTTCTTGCTAGAACTATCTACAAATCATTTTAAAACATTATGGGAAGTTTTTGTACCAGCAGTCCCAAATGGCTGGGGAGAAAATCAAAATAAACCTTTTGCCCTTCCTAATAAGCCTGCCTATGGAGGAGTTGCTTATTCAGAGAGTAGAGTTGCTATTATCTCCACTAGATAATAGAGTCCTGGAAGCAAATGTAGTGTTGGCAAATCAGTTGTTTTCAGAAAGATAAACCAAATTGGGGGGAGGGCGGATAGGATTTTGAGGTTGGATTCTTCTACAAAAGAGCACACACTTCCTTGGGCCATTGACTCTTTTCTTACTAGGGTGCATTTTCTGCAGACAGGTAAGGGCAAATGAAAGAGGATTTTCGTTTGTGCAAGGCTTGTGTAAACTTCCTGTAGAAGCCAGGAAGCTTACGCTTATCAGAAGGTACATGAACACCTGCCCATCAAGACAGCCATCACTTGCACAAAGGCTTTGTTGCACCTTTCATAATAAGAAAGGGTTGCCTTTTACTATTGATTATCAGCCACACCTGAATGAACCAATATAGGTCTGGTCAATTAAAGGTGACCTCATTACCTTCAAAGAATAGCCATTGCCACATTCCTATCTATTCTGCCTGCCCAAAGGAACACCAACAAAATAGTAATCACATTAAGAATATCCTTTCCCCCATCCCATTCCATCTCTAGCCACATTTCAGTTCATTTCTCCTCTCCCAACCATATTTGTATTTGTTATCTGGATAAATCTGTAAGAAATAAAACAATATAACTGCTTTCTGTTGGCCAAACAGGCGATGAATGGGATTGATTACGATTAGTGTTTTACCACAGATTGCTACTGAGGGTTGAAATGGTTATAATACTGTATGTTTTAAAGCTGAGACTCTTTCTCTGAGACGCTTTCTCAAGTCCTTTCAAATATGGGCAACCACTGGAGAGAAACAGAGAGTTTTCTGCATCTCTTTGCTGCTATCAGGTGGTCATCTGGATTTTTGCAGTCCAGGCCTATTATGGAGAACTACCGGGGCTGCAACCGTATAAAAATGTGCTTTGGAGTTAGGCATATTTTTTAAAAAAACATATCTGTATTAGATTTCAAAATGTTACATCATCATTTATATTTTGGAAAGATTTGTCTGCACATAATGCTTGCTTGCTTATTTATTTATTTATTTATTTATTTATTTATTTATTTGATTTATATAACCGCCCATCTCCCCCAATGGGGAACTCTGGGCGGTTTATAGACGTTTTTATAGAGTGCATTCCAACTGTCTTCACAGCAACTTCTCCAAAACGAATAGTTAAAATAGCTGGATTATATACACTAGGTTAGTATTTCATTTTTAATTAGACAACACTGATTGTGCATTGGTAACATTTGCAATAGTGTATAAATAAGCCTACTAGAGTAACCCAGACATTTTTTAAATATAGAAGCCTGCATATTGATGCTGGCCATGGAAAACTGCAAGTGCCTTCCCCTTAATGTCATATAGAATGCAAGCTACTCATCTTTCAAACCAGTATGGAAGGAAAAGTTTATGTTCAACAGGTCAGGGTGGAGTGAGGGATTAGTAAAGGATGCATGAAAAGACTTCTGTCCACTATTCTGCTTGTGGATTTCCTTGGGATATTCTTATTTTGTAAGAGGCTGACTCCAGTGTAGAATGCTGTCAACCTGACTAGCAGTTAAATATAACAGCTTTGTTATCTACACTTGTCTGAAAATTACATGCAGTTATTACAATTTAATCAATAGGCTTATTTATCTCTCATGCGTCAGTTAACTAAAATATTTAATATCAAATGGTCATTTTCAACGGCACTTTTATTAATTACATTCTAAGAACACACAAACCTTCACACTGATAATTGTTTACAAAATCACCAAAAATATTACTATGAATTATTCAATTTCTAAAATAGTTTTTGTGTGGTTTGCTTCAGAAGAATCTGGCGCGTCTATGAAACGTCATTAGTGAAAACACAGGGAGTGTCTTGTCAACGTCATTAGTGAAAACACAGGGAGTGTCTTGTCAACAGGTCTCTCCAAGGTATAAACTGTAACTTTCTGCAAACCAGAGTAGTAGAAAGCGCATGAAAACAAACATATTAAGAGTAGTAAGGCGATTGGGCTGTTTGATTTCTGTAAGAAAAAAGCTCTGTGTGCATTGTGGGGACCTGTAAATGCTTTGGTCTATTCTGAAGTGGGAGAAAAGTTTAAGAATATCTATTTGGATTGCTTTTAGGGTTTGGCTGATTTCATTTATCTTTAATGATTTGGATTAAGATTAAGATTACTAAGGTATAAAAAATATTTGGTTTTGGGTTTAACATGATTAAGATTATTAAAACTGTTGTATTATCAAGTATAATGGTAGACAATTTATATACTTTTTAGTTTGATCTTTATTATAGTAGACAGGAATGTGTAAAATAGTAGTAGGAAGGAAATAATTAAATAAATGTTATCCTTGAGGGGGTAGTTGATTAGGTAGTTGATTAGGTAGTTGATTAGGTAGTTGATTACTCACTCGCTGGATCGTCACCTTGTTGTGGTGAGTGGGCTTGTGTGTTCCCAATGAACCCTGTGAGCGAAGCCATCGGGAGTCATGTACTCCTGGTAGGGTCACCCATGGCGGTAAGGAAGATAACAAGGTGTATTGTTACAACGGCTGTGAAGGCGGATGAAGGCTGCAGCAGACAAAAGGTCACCAATCGTCATGGTATCCATGCCATTGGATTAGAGCCTTTTTCTGTGAAGGTTGTGTGCTGATCGTTGTGCACCGATCTCCACACATAAAACAAATTCACGCACAGGCGTCTTCCAACCACACCAAACCCAAAACAACCAAAAGTCCCATGGCGATTGACGAATGGCAACGGGGGCAGGACTGTGAAATCCGGAAGCTCCTAGTCATGGACCAGCACATGGGCGGTGGATACGGATTCAGTCGCCCTGACTCAAGGATCGAGGCAGTTGAGTAGTTCGGCAGCTGTATCCACGACTGAGCAGCCCTATTTAGGATCCACTCTGCTCACCCCATATGGGGAGGGGGCTAGAAAAGGTGCCGTAAACATAGTCTGCCTCATTTTCTCCCTGACTGGATTACCGTGACCAGTGGGGTCACCATCTAGCGGTCGTAAAAAACACATGAATTTTGGAACATGGAATATACGGACACTGCAAGACAATATGGATAGTGAACGACCTGAACGTAGGACTGCCATTATTGCAAGGGAGCTGAGATGTTTTAATATTGATATAGCAGCACTCCAAGAAACTCGAAGAGCAGGAGAAGGACAGTTGAAGGAAGAAAAAGGAGGTTATACCTTCTTTTGGAAAGGACTGCCTGAACAGGAACAACGAATACATGGGGTAGGCTTTGCTATCAAAAACGACCTTGTGAAGCTCTTGTCAGAAGTTCCCACTGGGAATAACGAATGACTCTTAACTCTGCGAATAAAACTCGCCAAAAACCAACAGGCAACTATCCTAAGTGCTTACGCACCAACACTAGATGCAGATGAGGATATCAAGGAAAAATTTTATACCCAGCTGGACACCATCTTATCAGAGATACCAAAGGAGGATAAAATTATCCTCCTGGGCGATTTCAATGCAAGAGTTGGGCGTGATTTTGATTTGTGGCCAGGGATCATTGGGAAAGAAGGAGTTGACAGCAGCAACACGAATGGAATCTTACTTCTGACTAAATGTGCAGAGCATAACCTTGTCATTACTAACACACTCTTTCGCCAGAAAAATAAATTTAAAACATTGGAAGCACCCACGGTCGAAGCACTGGCATCTTTTAGATTATGTAATTGTCCGTGCTAGAGATCGCCATGATGTACTTCTCACCAGAGCCATGACGAGCGCCGATGACTGCTGGACAGACCATCAATTAATTCGATCCACGATGGCCATAAAGATTGTCCCTCATCGTAGGCTCCAAGGAAGAAAACCAAGGCGTAAAATGAATACACTGGCCCTTCAAGATCCTATTAAACGAGCTTGCTTTCAATCAACTCTCAAGGAACATCTGCCTATGGAACTTCCTGAAAATGTTGAGGAACACTGGATTAAATTGAAGACTTCTATTATTTCAGCCTGTGAACAAACTATTGGATACCAGACTAAGAGACATCAGGACTGGTTTGATGAGAACGATAGTGAGATTGAACATATTATTGACAAGAAAAGGAAAGCCTTCCAGATATGGCAAAAAGATATTAACTGTGCCGTTAAGAAAAAAATCTACGCCAGTGCAAAGGCAGAAGTCCAAAGAAGAACTAGAGAACTTAAGAACATATGGTGGATAAAAAAAGCCCAAGAAACACAACATTTTGCAGATGCTCATGATGCACGGGGCTTTTTTAATGCCATAAAGGCCATCTATGGACCAACAAACCATGGTACAAATCCCTTACGCTCAGTAGATGGTGCTAAACTTCTAAAGGACAAAGAGTCTATTGCACTGCGCTGGAAAGAGCATTACTACAATCTCCTTAATCGTCACTCTACTGTGGCTGATGAAGTCTTCTTGCAAATCCTGCAAAAACAAATAAGAAATGAGCTTGCAGTACCCCCTAGCTTGGAGGAAGTCAGTAAAGCCACTAAACAAATGAAAAATAACAAAGCTAGTGGACCTGATGGGATTCCTGATGAAGTCTTTAAAGAAGGCGGGCCTGAACTTACACAACAACTTAATAAGCTCATCGAAAAAATCTGGATGAGGGAGGAGATTCCAGCAGACTTTAGGGATGCCATAATTATCACTCTCTTTAAAAAGGGTGATAGAACAGACTGTGGAAACTATCGAGGCATCTCCCTTCTAGCCACAGCAGGCAAAATCCTGGCAAAGATCATCGCAAACCGTCTCCTATGTGTATCAGAAGACATCCTCCCTGAAACGCAAAATGGCTTGCCTGACCATCGTCTTCCAAAGCAGCTACTTTACTCCCAACTTAAGAATGGAAAACGGAATATTGGTGGACAGCAAAAGAGATTCAAAGATACTCTCAAAGCTAATTTAAAAAAATGTAATATCAGCATTGAGAACTGGGAAGCCCTAACTCATGAGCGTTTCAATTGGAGGTCATCCTTTATTAATGGCGCTATGGACTTTGAAGAAGCACGAGTACAGGGCGAAAAGGAGAAAAGAGCTAAAAGGAAGGCACATCAGGCAAACCCTCATCATGACCGTCTCCTACCCGGAAACCTATGCCCTCATTGTGGGAGGTTGTGCGGATCCAGAATTGGCCTTTATAGCCACTTACGGATCCACCGTTAAAATTTTACCTTTGGAAGACAATCTTACTCGGCTACGAGTGATCGCCAATGAATGAATGAGTTGATTAGGTTTATATACAGTACAGTATACTCTGTATGTGTGTGTGTGTGTGTGTGTGTGTGTGTGTATTTCTTTTTTTTTTCTTTTAATATAAGGGGATGGAGCAACTGTATTTAGTGATTTTTATAATGTGCCAATGGAATGATTTATAGAAATAATGTGATTTTGGTTTAATATAGAGTAAGGGATTGATTATGGGAAATTGTTGTATATCCTTGCTGTTAAAAGTTGGAAGTCACCTCTTTTTGTAACTCAAAAAAAAAAATTCTCTTATGTTTTCACACTTCTTTAGTTTTTTCTTTTTTTCTTTTTAGTTTTTTGTTTTTCTGTAGGTTTTATCTTTGTCTGAAACTCAATAAAATTCTTATAAAAAAGAGTAGTAAGGTGATTCTCTCTCTCTCTCAAGAAAATTGCATACAAAACAACATTAGAGGACAAGGACAATGAAGATAAAGAATGTATATCATAACCAAAGATTTACAGCCCCCTTCCTTCCAAAAAATAACTCCAAAACAATCTCCTCCTGCTCCTGCTCCTGCTCCTGCTCCTGCTCCAGTCAAGTTGATGGCCTCACCATATTTTCAGCAGCAGACTAAGAGCCATGCTCTAAAAGAGGGACAGACCATGACCCCAGTTTGATATATAATGTGCCAATAAGGTCAAAGCAGACACAGGAGCTTTATTTGATTTAAGCTTTATTGGTACTTTAAACAACATAACAAACCATTATCTAAAAGACAATGTCATGCTAAATTTAGAATGGAAGTAATGTAAAGTCCTTAGAATGAGCTACATAATGCAACTTCTTCTTGCAAGTGGTTAAAGGTTATTATTGTTCGTAAGCTGCTATGCAGTTACATCTACCCATGCCATCAGGTCCGGCTGAAAAGGCACATTACAGGTCCTGTCTATTACGGAGTGTCATCTGATGGGACCCAGGAGGAAAGCCTTTTCTGCCACAGCCCCCACCCTTTGGAACATCATCCCCTCAAAGTTTGATCGCCCCCAACCCTATTGGCCTTTCAGAAGACCCTGAAGACATGGCTTTGCCATCAGGCCTGGAGATCCCGTGGAGGTAAGGAGCCTAAAAGATGGTTGCACTGTTTGTAATGTATGGATTGCACTTTCTTGTGGAATATGTTTTATGGTTTTGATTGGTTTAATTGCTTTTTTAATGGTTTTATTTGCTTTGGTTGCTTAATTGAAATTCTTTATTGTTTTTTGTTATTTTAATTCTGTGAGCCACGCAGAGTTGTGTATGTGAAATGGGCAGCTATATAAATTGAATGAATGAATGAATGAACAAACAAATGAATAAATAAATAAAATTGTAAGGATGTAAAATTATGTTATTGAAATAAAAATGCTTTAACATATAGTCTGGAATTCTTCTGTTTGGGGAACTTCATGATGTACTACAGAGAAAAAAATGTTGCAACACTCAGCTATTTTCTAGGTCAGTGCTTTCCAAACTGCTGCTGTTGGCAAGACACCAACGGCGGCAGTGGCGGCGGCAGTGGCGGCGGCGTGGGCGGCGGTGGGGGGGGGGCACGCGGCGGCACAGGGGGCACGCGGCGGCACGGGGGGCACGCGGCAGCGCGGGGGGGCACGCGGCGGTGGTGGCGTGCACGGCAGCGGTGGCAGTGGCCGCGGCCTCGCTAAAACGCGGAAGCGCTGATGGCGCGCCACTGCCACCGTGCACACTGCCGCCACCGCATGCGCCCCCACACCGCCGCTTCACGACACACTGTGTGTTGTGACACACTAAAGTGTCGCGACACACAGTTTGGAAAGCTATGTTCTAGGTGGATAATCTTGCATAGGAAAGATTATTTGCAGTGGTTAGCTTAAAAAAAAACTGCTTACAGCATTAGGTGATGATGAAAACTTTTAGCAATGATGTGAGCATGTGCTTTCAGAGCTGGAAATTAATCTTCTATGATACGCAATCTGTAGAAGTCCACCAGATTTGTTTCAAGGTACTTCCCTTTAGCCTTGTATCACTTTGCAGTTTATTTTTGAATGTTGTGATAGTATCTTCCTCATCTACACTGAATGGTGAGTCCTAAAGGTCCATTTCAACAGCATTGAACCTTAGGACTTGAAGGCATTCCTGGGAACTCTGGTAAAGTTGCACACTCCTCAGTATACCTTGTGGTTGAATCTCACTGAAGTGTCCATAATTGGGAAGTGTCCAGTTGCCGTTCCTCAATTCTGCTTGCCACAAGCATATACAGTATAAGACTACAGACAGCTGAGAAGTTGATTGGAATCTTCCAACTACATATTGAGGTAAAGCAACTGGTAAATAACAACCAGTTTAGGTCACTGAGCTCAACCATTGGCTTCCCTTGCTGCCCATGAATACCTGTGCTTCACCTCTAAGGTATAGAGGTGCTGCAGGGAGAGCCCTTATCTCAACCACTGCACATTGTAGCAATGCACCAGACCGCCATATGCTTTTTTCTTGCATTAACTTCTTAACTAGTAACTATGCAGTGCTCTATTTTCATAGTTGTAAACCTCATCTCCTTGAAATATAGGGATTTCATATTAGGGCTGGTGCTATATGCAGTGGCATGCTATCAGTTGTGAAGGCTCAGTATTGAACTGTTCCATTAGTTTCTTCTGTATGGTTATACATCCCTTTTCTAATCCAAATAGAGCAGGGGCATCTTTGGAAGCATGACTGCACACTTTAACCCATGGAACGTTGGCATCATGTATTGTAGCCAACTCCTTAATAAAAATATTCTCACATCTGATTTCACATGGCTTTAAAAATTGTGTATATAATGTGAGCAAACTGGACTTGGGGTGAGAAACGGTGGGGTTTTGCAAGACAGAATTCTTTGGATTTTTTTAAAAAAACTCATTTAATTTGGGTGTGACTGAGAACTGATAAAAATGCCATCGAGTTCACAATTCCACTGTTGATTAAGAAATGACTCTTTTAGAAGGTCAGCTAAGGAACAGGCGTCAAATAAGCTAAAGTCAATAATTCAGACGATAATTAAACTCACTTTTAGATTTAACATTCTTAACCTTCCCCTCACTATTCTTTTGTTCTTCAAGTGCGGGTTCCTTCTCTCAAAGCTGTATCATAGAATGTCAATTAATATGATTCACTTCCCTAACACTACAATCTGCAGATTTGAATCAGAATTTATACAATGGCTTACCTGTCAGGTTTACCAGAATCTTTACAATGGGTAATATGAAGGGGATGTAAAATGTTGTAAACTGACCTGAGAAAACATAGTTTTAAAGAGCAGCTTAAGAATTTTCAACAGACAGATGAATCTCTGAAGCGGTTAGTGTACAAATGTTAGAAGAAATAAGTGAATCAATAAATAAAAACTACAGTTCAGGGGAACAGCCATTTTGAACCCAGAAGGAAAAGAAGCAAAACCAAGAAAAATAAACAACATATTTACACCAATACAGTATCATGAAAGAAATGCAACCCTTCCATGTTTAAGGGGTCTTACTTTCAAATGAGTGTGCTCACAATTGGAGCCTGAATCATTGTTTGAGGAGAGAAATTAATACCAGCATATCTCCATAGATAGGAGCTCCACCCCATTAGATTACTCTCACTCAGAAAGAATTCCCGAATATTTATTCAGCAGCAGGCAAAATGCACCAATCAGGGAAACCATATCATGCGGTGAGGTAACAACTTGGCAGGAAGTCAAGAGGGAGCAAAGAAGTTTCTCTACACGAATTCTTTCATGAGAAATTCTAAATTAGTGGATATGGGAACTGGGGAGGAGGACAGCAGATAAGGGGGAAAAGTCACATGGCAGTTTAGCAATTATACAAATATATAGCTAAAAACCCAATGGAAATGTGGACATGGATAATAGTATTTATCCAATTACTAATGGTATTTATCCAATTATCCAAGATTCAATTACTGGAACTGAAACTAACCTTTCCTTCTTCTAGTCTTCTTTTAGGACTTCTAATAGTTTATCTGATAGTTTAATCATCTAAAATTTTAATCAAAAAACATGGGCACTTTGGCCAATGATGCTGCCTTTCAAAGGACATGTATCTATGAGGGCACTTTGGTACCAACCCCTTCCCCTCACAAGAAAGAAAAAGAAAGAAAGAAAGAAAGAAAGAAAGAAAGAAAGAAAGAAAGAAGAAGGAAGGAAGGAAGGAAGGAAGGAAGGAAGGAAGGAAGGAAGGAAGGAAGGAAGGAAGGAAGGAAGGAAGGAAGGAAGGAAGGAAGGAAGTTCTTTGTAAGGTTGTCATTATGTCCAATGCTTCTAACTAGACAATGATTGTAATTTCATCTTAGATAGGCAGAAAAACAATAATACCGGCCAGATGGATTACAATTTCCACCTTTCCCAGCCAGCATGGACATTGCTTATATTGGTTAGGGATAAGGGCAGATGTACTATTATGTATCTGGAGGATAAGATGGTTATCCATACTTCAGAATGGATTTTGAGGAGGGAGGGAGTTGCAGCGATGGGAAGAATAAGCTTTCCCCCATTTTCATCCACAGGCTCATTCAGTTCATAGAATTTAACTTCACACAATTCTAAATCCAGTTATATGACTATAGCAATACTTTTTATTTATTTAATTGTTATCCCGCCTTTATTATTTTTATAAATAACTCAAGGCGGCAAACATACCTAATACTCCTTCCTCCTCCTATTTCCCCCACAACAACCACCCTGTGAGGTGAGTTGGGCTGAGAGAGAGTGACTGGCCCAAGGTCACCCAGCCGGCTTTCATGCCTAAGGCGGGACTAGAACTCTCAGTCTCCTGGTTTCTAGCCCGCTGCCTTAAACACTAGACCAAACTGGTGAATGAGATGTGAATGCCCCAGGTTGAACTTCACCTCAGTTATGAATTTACTAAAGTAGCTTTTCCAAAATTTGTTGACTATTTTGGCTGGGAAATCTGGAAAGCGTAGTCCCAAAAAATGCCAAATACCTTTAGATCACATCACCTCATCTTCCTCCACTGTTATTTTTGCAATATGGGTGATAATAATATGACAATAATTGTTAGAGAGATCAGTGCCATTTTTCTTCAAAGCTACTTGGAAATGTGTGAATTCCTTCTTTTATTTATAACCTGCTTTGCACCATTGTTCTCCCTTTTATGCCTTGTATCTTCTGTTTATCACTTCTTTGTCATGCCTAGATTATTCATACTGGTGCTCGTATCAACTATAGATTTCTGATCTGTGTGACACGGCATTGTAATAAGTTTAGGGTCTATAAACATCATTTATGCTAGATGCCTTATATGCTCGGTGTCATCAATACTTTAGCTGTCGCAGTGTGACACATGCAGTGGCTTTAGCATCTTCCTATATCACTGTTGCCCAATATAGGTGCCTGCTTGCTTTATATTTTTGCATCTATTCCTGGCATTCTTAGCTCATCCATCCCAGGAACATGCCCCCACCACCACAATGAGCTTTGGGGTGGGGGGTGGGGAACAGCCATAAACAGCATTCTTGAAATCCCAGATTTCTTGACTTTGCCTATCTCAAAGGGCTGGCAACAATCTTGAAAGTCTCACTATTCTCTCATCAGACCTTGCCAATATGGTGACAGATCCTTGAGGCCCCCGCTGTCTACAAAATAAGTGTCTGAAGCATTATTGCAGCATCAACAGCAGGTAGATACACAGATAACTATCTTGCACAATGCCATGATGCAGCTACCACAGCATGTGGGACAAGGCTTATCTCAGGTAGAAGGGGGCCCACAAGTTGCTACACAGCCAGTGTTGCTCCATTTTCCTGGAAGTTTCCCAGAGAAATCGGAAAGCATCAAGATCAGTTCCTGACTTTCATGACTCAGTGTGAATTGCTCAAGGTGGGCAGGCCAGTAGAATTTCCTTCAGATCTGACCCAAGTCACCTTGCTTTTGATCTGCTGAAAGAATGAACAGCCAGATGGGCAGTTCTGCTCATTGAGAGGAATGATGCAGTCTTAGAAAACTACCAGAATTTCATGCAAAGGGCTTTACAACCTTAGCATCCCCTATCCCCCGTCCCTGTTGCTTCATTGGATTTCAGACAGTGGAGCCTGCAGTATGCAAGTAAAAGCAGTGAAGAGATTCTTCTCTGCAGCAGAGAAGTAATAGAGGGACCTGTTTCTGTTTTGGTAAGGCTCTTGGATACCTAACCATGGCTTGTCCTCCTCTGAGTTGACTGGAAAGTACCACACCTGTGTAAATGTGTGTCACCTCATGAATAAATGCCCAAATTCTTCCAGAGCCTCATATCTTGGTAACTTTGCAGGTTCCCCTCCCAAGAGCTCAGTAGGAAGCCCCCCAGATTATTAACAAGAGCTTAAACAGTTGACAGATCATCCCTGTTACTCTTCACAGCCCCAAACAAACTCAGATTCTGTTATTCTATCCTACTAAAATAAGAAGCATTCTTGAAATTCCTTCTGCTTCTGTTTCTTGACCTACCTTGAAGGGCTGACAAAAGATGACAAAAATGCAAGTGGCCAGAGATTAGGAGGTTGTTTGGCATTGATGAGAATGTTGGTTTAGAAAAAACTTTGAGTGGTTTAATTCTGATTAGCTTTATGATTATATGTTATTACAGTTCAGCCACTGAAAACTCTTTTTATGAGAATAAATTACAACGTGATGGAGAAGGACATCATCTTCAAATGATATCAGGTAACTCTAGGAGAAACAATGGGGTCTTTTAAAAGCTATACAATGCAGCAATATATAAATGATCAGAGCTTATTCACCATGAACTCTTGCGCTAACTATAACACACAAGAGTAGTTTCAATTACACCTTTCAACCACTTTTACAGTGCCTCTACACTTTTAGAGTCCCTTCGAATTGTCACTCATGCCCTAGTCACCTCCCGTATAGACTACTGTAATGTGCTCTACATGGGGCTACCCTTGAATAGTATCCGGAAGCTACAACTGAAGAAGAAGAACTCCAGGTCTGCCTCTATAAAAAGGGGAGCCGGAAGCCCAGACCATTTGTTGGGGACAACCGTCTGCTTACCGGATTCCATGTGCCTGGATTCCTGGTCGGAAAACCTCGTGACCTGACTCTTAGCTCTTGGACTCACTTGACTAATCATGTTTTGAACGTGAAACTCCCTTAAGGCAAGCTCGTGGGACTTTTGGGGCTTCTTTTTGTAGAGTGTGTGAGTTTGCTCTCACAATCCCTTGCCGCCTGTTCGTTACCTCACAAGTTTACCTCACAAGTTTACCTCACAAGTTTCTCAGCAAAGTTTACCTCACAAGTTTCTCAGCAAAGTTTTACAACTGCCTCCCTGGTGTATTGTGTGTGATTGGGCTGAGACAGGACACATGCTGCCCTTGCAGCCCTCCAGAACTTCCAAATTTATTCATAAACTGTGCTGGGACAATCTGTTTCCTACCACTGAGGCCCAGGCTACACTACCAACATTGAGAAGCAAATCACTAAAAAAGAACAGCATGATTTTATGCCCAGCATCACCAGGAAATTAAAGAAAAGGACAATGCACCTCTAAAAGTAAAAAAAAAAAAAAGGACATTTTGAACAGTCAACAATCAATCCTCCTCAAAATCCCCCCCCCCCCCAAAATAAAATGTTGCCTACCACTGTAATAGACCAGTGTGCTTGGGCAGGAACTTACTGCTGGAATTGATGTCCACTATCTTCTACCAACACTGGAGGCTAATTGATTGTCACAGATTATGCAAGACACATTCTTTTTTTCATGGCACAGCCAACAACTTCAAAGCAGCTTTTGGAACTGCTGGATTCTTTCAGATTCCATTTGTATTTGATAAGTGCAAATGTATAATCCTACAAAAAAGCTAATGCCTCAATTAATAAATCCAACCTGTGTCAGCCTGGAAATGTATCAGGCTAATAATCATTAAACAAATTATTTTATCTTGTAACTCCAACTGAGTCAATGAGAAATCACTAATTATCCCAAGGAATGTAGTATCTATCATGTCACTCAATAAACTTGAGTATTGGGTTACCATGCAAACATGAGATGTATTTTTAGGGGACTATGTAAGAAAAATAATACTTTCCAAAGAGATCAATCTATGTTTCAGCAAAAAGACAAAGGGCCCTTATATGCAACATGTTCATATTTCTCCCAGATTACTTCCACATCTAGAAAAGTATACATTACAGTCAAATGAGCATCTTTACTTCTGATTCAGCTGCCATGGTAGAGCTGGTGCAGTGGCTAGATTGACTGTTATGGATGGAGATTATTACCTTGGCTATGAATTTTGTTATATGATTTTTTATGGTTTTATATGATTTTTATGATTTTTACTTGTTGTATTGGTTTGCTGTTTTTATACTGTTTTTTAATTGTTTGTGAACTGCCTACAGTCTTGTATGGAGATGGGCGACTAGATAAATTTGCTATCTAAATAAATAAATAAATAAACAAACAAACAAACAAACAAACAAACTCTTCTGAAGCTGTCTTTCAACTAGAAATATGAAGTTCTACAGAAGCTGTGGTGGAAGACAATTTCTGGTCCCTATGCTTGGGCTACCTTAGCAATACTAACTTGAGAGTTTAACATCTCCCCCTCTGCCCATGGTAAATAGGGATGTCTTTTAAATGGAGAGAAGCTGTCTAGACAGTTGCTGGCTCCTTCTTTCCTTCCAAAGCTGATGGTATCAACTTGATTTTCCATTTGGAGAAGCTACCAAAGTACACTGTGATTTATCACACGGGAATTTATCCTAAAGTTATATAAAGGGAGCCATTTCATGCCAACACTAATGAATGGCCCAAAAGCTTGATGCCACTGACATGGCTTTTGAGTCTGCCTTCATGCAACAGCTGGAATTAGCCTAATTAGTGGGCTGCCCTTGAGTGTATTTTGTGGAAAACATTTTCCTTTCCTTTCCTTTCCTTTCCTTTCCTTTCCTTTCCTTTCCTTTCCTTTCCTTTCCTTTCCTTTCCTTTCCTTTCCTTTCCTTTCCTTCCCTTCCCTTCCCTTCCCTTCCCTTCCCTTCCCTTCCCTTCCCTTTCCTTTCCTATCTTCCTAAGGGAGGATAATTTTAAAACCTCAATGGTAAACTCTTCTTTCAATAATTCCAAAGTGAAATACAGGCTGAACCTCCTATCTAACCAGAGAATTTTCTACCAAGAACTTTTACCTACATCTAACTCCAGGAAAAATCAGTTCTTTGGATGTTCCTGCTAAAAGCTAACAATATAGAACTTAACAAACCTTATTGCAGTTCTGAAACACAAGGGGTAGCTGTGCAGCTATGCAGTTTTGCATGTCCAGAAGATGGGAAATTCTACTTTTACACCAATAAATTTCAATCTCTAGACGTTAAAAGAAGCTTACTGAGGGAAAAGCAAATACAGGAAAAACAATGGAACAAAAGTATCACACCAGAGAGAAATCTCAATCAAATCAATACAGACAGCATAACTGAACAAGGTCTTGGATTTCAGGATATGTTTAGAGCTCATTGCAAGACAATTTGGAGGGACATTATCTTGGCCTTATGCTTATATGTTGTTAGGCAGGTCCTTTTTGCTCTTTCATTTTCCTCTTCTGAGTACTATCCTCATAGTCTCATAAAATGCAGAGGATATATGAAATCCAGCTTTGGGGGTGAGGCTGTTGCTTTGCCAAATCAAGCAAGCACTTCATCTCTGAACTCATGGTGTAGCCAATTATTAAAAAATTATTTAGTGCCTGAATTATAACAGTGAAGGTGAGGTTGAAGGACCCTGTGATTGAAAGATAAAGGTGCTGACTGGTTTTCAGCAGTTGTGCTATTGTAAAAAAAAAAGTATTATATAGGAAAGGCTTTTGAGGAAATAAAAGAGGAAATCCATCCTTTCAGAAGTCATAATATGGGGGAAATTATCCAGATGCGCTAGTGGGTAGTGTTGTGTCATACGAAAAAAGAGGGATTGGCATAAGTGGGGAGTGAGAGAAATGTTTGTTGCTGCAGGAGTTGCAGCAGCTTAGGCAGTTATCAGCATTGTTGTAGATGATGGACAATTATTTTCAAACTGTTTCAGAAACTGGGAAACAGAAATGGTAGCTGTGTGGAAGTGCCCAAACGTCTTATAGCCTTCCACAGTCTGATAAATTATGGCACAAGTTTTCATACTTTATTCTTTTCAATTAAACATTTTAAAGAAGGAAAAGAAAAAATATAAACAAGGAGAGATAAAAGGCATGTAAAATAATTAAATAGTAAAATAGAGATAGTAAAAATACAGATAGGACCATGATGGGACCTAAAATGTCATGAAGATTACAGTTTTCCAATATATCATTAATTACTTATGAAATTATAAAATGTATTATATCACTTTAAAAAAAACTAAGAATCACTATTAAGCTTTAAGGATACGTATTAGGAACCATGGTCAATGCAGTATAAATTACTGCCTAATATTATATAAGCATAATAAACTAAATCAGTACCAGGAATCTAATTTCCCATGAATTTGATTCCTTCTTGTCAATAACATTCAGAATAATATGATTTCCTATATACCATTTTTGGACAAATCCATTCTGATCAGGATGTGTCATTTCAGATAGAAAACCATTTATCCTCATAGCAAGAATTGCCATGAAAGGCTTTTAATCCACATTCAGTAAGGAAACAAATCTATATAACTCAGGACAGGTCGAGTCTTTTTCTTCTTTATAAATCAAAGAAATAAAGTCTTCTTTCCATGACAAGAGGAGTTCTGCATGTCCCTGAATCTCATTCATTACTGGACATAAAGGTTTAACCAGAATTTCTTGGAAAGACTTGTAATATATTACGGAAATACCAATAAGTCCTGGGGCTTTATTTAATTTCAGTTTTTTAATTGCCTCTTTAGTTTTGACTTCAGGTAAGGATTAAGAACTTCTTTGTGTTGATCTGTAAATTTTGTGATTAATATTTCATTCAGATACTTTTTCAATCTTTCTAGATCAGATTCATGTTTATTATATAATTTGGGGAGAAGGGGAATAAAAGCAGGGATGTTAAAAGAAAATACAAAAAAGTGTAGACCATAATGATTTTATTATCTGTTTAATAGTAGCTATTCACAAGTTGCTGGATGTGATACAGGCATTCTTATGTGAGTGGGTGAATTACCAATTTCATGTAATAAGAATACTGAAAGTTACAATATATTCTTAAATATTTATTGAAATATCTGACTATTTAGGCATCACCTTCAATCTTCTTTTGAGGAATGCTTTTCTTTTTTTAATAATTTTATTGAAGTTTTTAGTAAACATAGTATAAACTAATACAAACTAATCTAGAAGGAAAAAGAAAAGTAAAAAAAAAGTTCAGAAGGTTCAGGAAAAAGAAAAAGAAAAGAAACAAAGAAACAAAGAAACAAAGACAGTAATAAAGAAGTGGCTTCCATTCTTCATCAAACTGAGCATAAGCTAATAAAGTAACTTTTCACCCTCTTTTAAAATTACACATATACCTCTTCTTTCCATAACCTAACTTTTATCTACACGCAATCCATAAATTGTCATCTTTTCAGTCTTGGTTCAGAAAAAAGTCCATTAGGAGTTCCCAGAAATATCAAACAAATAGTTTATCCCTGATCAAATAGTCCAATTTTATATTCCTTCTTTTTGCTCATCACAATCTTGACTTTTAAATCATTCCAGTGGCATTGCAGGATTTGACCTTTCATCAGTCTTTGGCATTCAAGAGGAATCTTCAAAGCTTTCACCACCCTACTTTGTAAATCCCATAAAGAGGCATCGTCCAGAATTTATTGTCACAGCTGTTCCATGTCCAAATCCTTTTCTTGATTTGTCTTTTGTATTCCCATTTTGGTAATCTCAATTTAGTTGTTTTCCACGCCTTTAAATTCTATAATGTCTGTGTCAGGTAAGAGTTGTTTTTTAATTTTTTTCTCATCATCTTCTAAAAGTTTAACCATTGAAATCTGTATTTTTGAATCCTTCAAAAAATGGACTGAGATATTAATAACTAATATCTCAGAAATGATACAGATTTCTTTTGAGGAATGCTAACATGTATCTTTTTTCTTTGATCTGAAAAGAGAAAAGATCCTTAGTGGATTTTGTTGAATTTGTTATTGGAATATTTATAAAAGGATTCCCCCCTCCATTTGTCTTTAAATCCTCTTTTATTTATGAATTTACATTGCTTGACATAGTTATGTTTTTCTGTTTGCCTTGACTACTAATTGAAAAATGAAAGAACACAGAGATTAAAATAAAGACAATTGTGGTGACAAAACATGTTTCTCTTGTTTCCCGCAGAATAATCAGCAGAGCAATAATCTCAAATCTAGCTAATTACAACCTTGAATTCTACCAGGAAAAACAAGTTTTGAACACTGTAAAAGAGGAGGCTGTAATCTGATTTCGAGGACTGAAAGCCAGACTCAACCACCTTCACCTTGCCCCTCTGACATGATTCATTTGCACTTCTGCCAATAGCATTTAACAACAAAGTTAGAAAGATACCAAGGCTGCCATTACATATAGTTTGATATAAATCCATTACCCATTATTTATTTATTTATAATTTGATTTATATCACCGCCCCATCTCCCCCAAAGGGGACTCTTATTACATGTAGTTTGATATATATCCATTTGGGTACCATTCCTTACAAGCATTTCAGATTGATCAAATTCTGAAATTTTGACAAGAAAATTAGACAGAGGAAAAACAACATATATGATCAAAAGGAAAATTCTCTTGGTAGAATGGGCCAAACATTGTTGAAAAGTTTGAATTCTTGGTCTTTCCTATCTTCTCAGGAAAAAAAAAAAACAGAGTTTATTCCTGGAGCAAACCATTTCCTTTGCAGCTAAACCATACTTTTTAATTTAACTAACATCTCCTAGGTGGATGGAGTCTAATTTTTTCCCTAGCTTGATTAGGTTTTAGCAGATCTACTGATTCTAAATTTACTTTGTTTAGGCCCATTTAAATCAGTGGAACAAGTTAACAATAGATTTCAATGGTTCTCCTAATTGCACTGTATGTGACTAAGCCTAAGTGTAGTACACTTTTTTTTTCTGGTAATACTACTTCCCCATAAACCTGTGTTTATTTGGGCTTTTACCACGGCCTTCAGAAACAGTGTCAGCTAAGTAATATTGTTGGTAACCTTATGAACATTTACTGTAAGTCTAATGCTGAATGTTCTGGGTTTTTTCCATTGTATACTTTTGCTTTAATTTTTTATGTTTTTGAAGATAAAACTCATCCGATGAAGACTTCTCAAACTTGTCATTCTGAAGGTCTCTAATAGCTTTAAGATATTTAATAGGCAATTTCTGAAAGTGATTAGAAAGTGAGGTTTGCGAACTTAGTGTCCTTTAAAAGGCCCTGGTGCGATTGAGAGCAAGATGGCCGATCCCATCGTCTCCCAGTACTCAGACCCACAGAAAACTGCTGTCCTGCGGTCTCCTCATGAGGAGCAGCTGTCCAGAGCACATGTGGGCAATCTTCTGTCCTCCCCGTATCGGGAGAGGTTCCAAGGGACCGGTCTACTCACTGGTTCCTTTGTCTTTGCTGCGGTCGTCGGCTCTGCTTTTGTGGAGACGTCTTCCGTTTGCCATACTCCCCGGAAGCCTCCCTGTGTAGCAGTGTTTTCCAAACTTGGAACTTTAAGATGTGTGGACTTCAACTCCCAGAATTCCGCAGCCAGCAAGAGTTGAAAATACTGCTGTATAGGAAACGTATTTCCTAGGCAAAAAAGTCCTTTTTTGCCCCTGCCTCAGCTAAAATTATTTTCCAATATTTTCCTCCTGCTGTCTGGGACTGGGACTATAGGGATTTCCAACCATCATTTTCTCTGGTGGGAAATGTGATGCATTTTGCATGAGGGAGATGAGCGGTGACAAAATTTGATAAATAAATAAATAAATGCGGGATTCTGGGTCTTCTTGTAGTTCTAGTCTTCTTTGGAGAAAGTGATTCATAAAGTATCACCTCTCCCATCTTAAGGGAATGCTTTGTTTTGCGCTCTCTCTCTCTCGCTCTCTCTTTGCCTTTGAACAGGAGGGGAAAGGGAAAGTTATTTATTTAATGTGAGTTTAGCCACTGCATGGTAGTACCTATCTGCCTTAATTTTTTTCTCTCACACACAAATTCAATATTTGAAGCTTCCCTTTACAAAACTCACTGCACAGTTCTCATACCCTTCTATTTGAACACTGCGATCTGCTGGTATCTCATAAAGTTTACCCATTATGCAAAACAAAGCATGATAACTTCTCACTAATACCTTTCGTGTAAAAAGAATTTTAATTTTGAAGTTTTCTGCACTGTCCCATTCACTACATTCCATTGAAACAGAAACATTATCACATTAATGCTACAGTGAATGTTTAAATATTTTTTTATCCTTATAAGAAAAATCATTATATTTTTCTTTTTATTAAATAATGTCAAAACCAGCAACATTTCCAAATGCTTAAATTTATTCAGCCATTCAATAAGAGTCAAGGATAGGGTCAGATAGACCCAATTACTTTACCTTGAAAAATCAATACACACTATATAAATCAATGCATTAACCTGGTGAACAGACAGAGGTCCGTAAAAAAAATGTTCTGAGTGCATAATGCATGCAGGATCTAATATTCATTTGAACAGAAAAGGATTGTGGGGCAGACAAGGATGTATGCCTGAGTTCAAATATTTTTCACATTTCTGGATGCTGCTACACACACACACACAATGCAGATGTTAAAATGCTTTGTTACCAAGACAACACTTTACAACAGCTAGGATATAATTCTAATATATATAATTCAAGCAGCTCTAAAAATTCTTTATTTGGAGATAACAGAAAACGTATTGTGTAATACAAAATTTTTACTTCTCTGTTGCAGAGCACAAAAAGAGAAAAGGAAGAGATGGGAATGAAATTGGAGAAACTGAGTTCTGCTCAGTGTCTTTGTTGCAGATCTATTTATTTGCTTGTTTGCATTGCCTTAGGCCTTTCTCAAGATATCTCCTCATCATGGTGGTTCACATTTTATAAAAGCACATTTTAAAATGCTGCCAACTAAAACAGCACAAGCATAAAATGTTTGCAACAACAGCACCAGTGAAAATTGTAAAACCTAGGATGCCAGAATCTTTATTAAGTCAATACTTTCATAAGGCCAATCCATATTCATAACATAATATGCAAATGTTTTGAGTTTTGACAAACCCTTCACCAGGCAAGATAACAAACAAAGAGGTAGTCCTTTAAATAGCCTTGTCTTATCGATTATTAATTATAAAAACTTGCTAAAGGGAGAAAAACAGTATAATCTGATGTCTGAGGACATGGCACATGAACAAGGTTCCAGATTGAATCTCTGTTATCTCCAAACACAGTGAAAAGTGCTTTCTAGAGATAGTCCTTCTGAAGCTCATCAGAATGGTATGACTCAGTAAGAACTGACCCATGTGTCTCTTCTAAAACATGTAAGACTAAATCCCAAGTTCGTTCTTGAGAAATCTTCATTTCAGCCTGCTGTCAAAACATCTTCAGTTAATGTTAATCTCACTCACACACACCACTAAAAAAATGAGAACAGAAGCAAAGTTGCCTTTACGTATTGTTTGAATTCTTTTGGCTCACTAGAGCTATGGGCAAGTTCAGTTATTTAAATAAGTTTTCAACACTCATCTTCAAGTAGTTATGCATGTTTTCAGGACTACCCACACCCCTTTGGTTAACCACCCGTGCATTCTTAGACTAGTTGTCATACTAAAAGCAAACAAGCATAGTCTCTGGCTGAAGAAAAATCTTACAAACCAACTAGCAATTAAACATTTGGCATTTTAAATACATAATAAAAATGTTTACATCTGTTATATTTTAGAGTTATATGTCAGGATAGTCTGAATAGGTTAAGACTATTTGCTTGGACATCTCACTTTATTAATAAGTATAAAATAGGAAATGTTCAGCTTTCTAAATACTGATATTTTTCTTTCTTACATTAAAGAAGTTACCCTAATATGCTGTAAGTGTGTGTCAAGGATATCATACCAAAGATGTAATCAAGACCTTTTCCAGAATGTTGGCAGGGAAGATATTAGTACAAAATTCTCATTCAGTAGAAAAATTATTCAGATTTAAAATAAAAAAGCAGTGTGAGTCAATAGAACAAAATGAAAGCATTGAGCAATCTCCCAGGAAATTTAAATAGAAAAGTTGGTTAATATTGCTTAATATTCTTGGAAGCTGACTGAGAATTCTGCACATTTCTGTAACCTGAAAAGATGCAGATGAAAGAACAGTGTTTGCCTAACAGCAAGCTGCTCTATCAATGTTTTGGCTACTAACGTCAGATGACAGGCAACAATGTCCCCTTTTAATCAGCTCTTGTTTGTTTGTTTGTTTATTTTCTATCCAGCCTTTATTATTTTTATAAATAACTCAATGCGGCAAACATACCTAATACTCCTTCCTCCTCCTATTTTCCCCACAACCACCACCCTGTGAGGTGAGTTGGGCTGAGTGTGTGTGACTGGCCCAAGGTCACCCAGCCGGCTTTCATGCCTAAGGTGGGACTAGAACTCACAGACTCCTAGTTTCTAGCCCAGCACCTTAACCACTAGACATTGCTGGCACTTAAGAGCCACATACAGAAAGCCTAATACCCTAGTGGTTCTCACTTCTGGTTCTACTGGCAGAATGAGTAAAACTGTAGAACAGTGTTTCTCAACCTTGGCAACTTTAAAATGTGTGGACTTCAACTCCCAGAATTCCACACATCTGGAGAGTTGAATTCCACACATCTTAAAGTTGCCAAGGATGAGAAACACTGCTGTAGAGGCTGACTACCAAAATTCTTATGGTGAAACCTTGTTGTTGTAACTGGGGCTGAATCTTGCTTAAACCTAGAACATGCTTGGAAGAACTGGGAAAGAGCTTTCAAACAAGCAATTTTCAGAACCACAGATTTCTATCTTCATTGCCTGGATTCTGGGTTGTCTCTAAAGCTGGCTTCCTCAACCTCCAGGTCACAGAAGCCAAGGATATGATGAACTAAGCAGGAACTTGGAGCTTGTCAGTCAAGCACACAAGCAGAGATTTATATCTCTTTATCACAGCTGATCTGGGCAGGTGCTTACATGATAAAGCACCTGTTCTGACTGGCTCTTGTATAAGTTCTGTGAGATCAGTCCCAGTAAGAGTTTCCTCAAAGCTCCTGGCTTTCTGGAACTGAGGAACTAGAATGATTGTTCATGAAATAACAGTGAAATCTTTGATTGTGGCCAATGTTTGAGAAAAACAAAAGGATGCATTTCAAGAAGGTGATACAGCTGACCTTCAAGGGAAACATTTCAAAGCACCCATATTTGAATGCAAGTCCATTTAAACAGGAGGAAAACTCTTCCAAGTCTCTCTTGGTGTCATTCAGTAGAAATCAGCAATCATATACAGCATCTTTCAATAGCCAGTTCAGAGGCTAGTGCAGTATATGTGCAGGCTGTTGTGATTGTAGGATTAAAAACTCAGATCAGGGACATCAAATATTAATTGAAATTTTATATGCTATAAAAAAGCATTGGAAAAAATGCAAATCAGCAAATTAATTGAAACCCAACTGGAGATACATCCAATAATGGCAAAGCATGCAAAAGGCAAAGGTTCCCCCCGCACATTTGTGCAGTCGTGTCCGACTCTAGGGGCCGGTGCTCATCTCCGTTTGTTAGCCGAAGAGCCAGCGCTGTCCAAAGACGCTTCCACGGTCATGTGGCCGCATGACGCACGTGGAACGCTGTTACCTACCCACCAAAGTGGTACCTATTCATCTACTTGCATTTGCATGCTTTCGAATTGCTAGGTTGGCAAGAGCTGGAGCTAGTGCGGGAGCTCACTCCGCACGCAGGGCTAGGGATTCGAACCTCCGAACTTGCGATCTTCCGATCGACAAGCCTGGCGTCTTACCTGCTGAGCCACCACGCCCCGGGTAATGGCAAAGCATACAAGAGCAATAATCGTAATAGAAATACTAATACATTTCAAAAGACTAAATGGCCCATTTTGTGAATGCAGAGAAAGTGGAAATGACTTACAGCTCCAAACAGACCATGTTCCAGTTTGGGAGTAATGTCCTTCATGCCCTCCGAGGAGACCTGTGCAAACAGAATTGATTCCTGCTGGGTTTAACTTCTGGGCAGATTGATAGGGATTGAGGAAGTTCCTCACATATCCAGATCCTAAGACATTTAGGGTTAGAAACCTTAAAGCTAACATCTTGAATGAACCTGAAAAACAATTGGTCATCGTGGCTGCACTTCCAGTAGTGGGTATTATGCAGAGGTTATCAGGTGAGCTTCTGAATTTTGCTTCAATGTGAGATTCCAGACACTCTGTAAGTATAGCCTTGCTTAGAAAACATTGCAGTGCCCTGGATATGATGTAACCAAGACATGGAGCACTGTTGTCAGGTCCAACTGGCTCACAAATGGACACTAATGTAATTATGCAAATACATCCCTTTCCATGGCTGTCTTGGTCCAGAGAAATGTCAGGGTCCAGGAGTACGCCAAAGCTGCAATACCAATCTTTCAGAACAAATACAGCCCTTTACGAAACAGTCCCAGCCCCAGTCCCAGAGCTTGATTTTCTACGACTACCATCATCACCATATCGTATAGATCCAGTTCTACCTTGTTCACTCTAATCCAGCCCATTATGAAATTTAGGTACCTTTAAGGTTTGCAGATGGGTGAAAAAGAGGCACAGTAACTCTACATGCAGGAGTGATCATGAGATTGAAGCCCACCTATGACATGTAAAAAGGGTGGGGCTATGATTGTGTAGTTGTGGCTGCTAGCTTGATTTTTTGGACACCCCTTGAGGACATCCCTGTATACTTGTGGCATAATCAAGATTTATCTAGTTAGAAATTGCAATTCATTTCAAGTTCATTTTGGAGGTAAATATCCTTAGGAACTTGCTGCTTCCATCATCAATTTGATAAACATAGGTTTATATCCAGGTTTGTTCTTATATTGAGGTTGCCACAATCTTTTATCTGCTCTTTTTTCTGGTAGCAGTTAGTATCGTAAACCATGACTCAGAGGCCAAGTTGGTCATGAACAAGGAAAACTTTACATAATTCTAACATATTATATTCTACCTGATGAGTTATGACTCTTTAAAAAAAACATTAACAAAACTACTTCTTCATGGTTAATTACAGAATGAATGTTTGACTTGTTGCAAAGGGTTAGCAGAGTTTCTGTTTTCTTTTAAGATACTCTGTAGAACTAACAACAGCCTCTCTCTTTTCTTACAACCCTCACCTCAAGTTCTTTCAGTTTTTTACAGCTGCTTTTTTTCCTTATCATGAAATGGCCAGTTAACCCTTTACTCACATTCTCCACTAGACACACTACTGACCTCCCCCACCCCTCTTGTCACTAACGAGAAACTGAGATTACATCTCAAAATACCTTGGATTCCATGTACATTCGGCTGGATCCTGCCTCAGCCTTTTAAACAAGGGAGTGCCTTATCCTTATTGAGAAATGTGTACAACTCTAAGAAAAGGTGACTCAGATAGAATTACAAGCTTAGCTCTGGGTTTCTTGGGTTTGAGAGAGCTGAGGTCAAGTGTTTAGAAGTATTTCAACAGAGCTCTTGTGGTTTATTTTCTTTGCAAATCTGTTCATCAGCCATTTATGTTTATATAGCTGAATTAATTAAAGAAGTTGGCCACACCTAAGCCATGATGAGAGGTGACATGATTAGCTGTATCACCTATCTGCCATGTACTGTACATGGCAGATAATTACACAAGTATGTATCAATGAAAAATAAGTAAACAGAATGATAAAGACATACTTGTGGAAGAGACTTAAAAACACGCAGCAGGTGTTTTTTTTCTAGGATGTGTATCATCTCCCAACCATACTTGAAAGTCTAACTGACCATAATGAGCATAGAAAAAAAAATCTACCCAAAGCAAAAACAGACATAAGTACAAACTAAAATCCATTTATACATGAGTGATTAGAAAGCATGCATTATAGAAAGTGTAATGTTTGTGGCTCATTATTAATGGATTTTTGCCATGCACAAAATCACTTCAAATTGCAACATCTGTATGCCACGTGTGCCTAATTGTGATTTTGTAAAGAGAAGTGGGTGATAGAGGAGGCAAACTGGGAGAACTAAGTCAGAATTAAAGAATATTTCTCACCTAACATATAACTCTCTCTTTGTCAGTCCCAGAGCATTCAGAAATGGCATTTTTGCTTCCTCTCTCCCCAAAAGATCTAGACAGTTTTGCCTTTAAACTCCTCTGGCTCTGAAAAACAGAAATAATTCTGAATATTTCAAGCCCACCCCTTCTTATTTTTCACTGTATCTTTGCCATACTCCTCCAGCCTTTGGAAGCAAAAGACAGATAAATACTTAGGTTACTTGTTACTTGGGTTACAAGGTACATATTTCCTTCCCCCAAAATTCAGAATGAAATATGATAAATGTCTCACACCTTTTCAAGACGTGTGCACTTCCAGAGGAAAGTGACTCTTGTTTTTAAGTTATTCCCTTAGTGTTCCAAACACAAGGCTCAAACTAGATTTGGATCAAGGAGATAGGGAGGGCATGAGTGTCCACAGAGGTGGTCAGAAAAGTCAAGATGACAGCCATGACCACGTAGTCAAGGCTGCCATCTTGATTTTTGTTACTCCCCCCGTGCAGATGTCCGTAGAGGGGAGAACATAAATCAGATCAATAAAGAAGTGGCAGATCCCAAGCCTCCTCCACTGAATATTTTTTGTTTATCAAAACAATCCTGCCTGAAGTTTGGTCTCTATCAGAACAAGTCCCAAATTTATTCAGCATAACCGCCGATTTTCAGTTGAGCCAAAAAGCTAATCCTGCATATAGAAACAGACCTTAAAAATCTAAATCTGGAGATTTGATCCTTAGAAATGAGGGAGAATACCATTCCATTTGTGTTTTAAATGAACTGGTTTAATTTGCACATCTCAGGTGGATTCTGGGATTAGAAGCAGCCCAATTATGCGTTTTTCTGGATTTTGTGGTGCTGTTCTCAGCTCCAAAAAATGCATATCTTGAGGAAGGAGATGAAAGAAAGGGAAATCTCTATCTAGGAGAAAATATTATTGATAGTCTGACTGTGGATCTTGTTGTAGTTTAATTTACAAAAATGGAACGGCTTGAATTTATGACTGTACACATGCAAGCTGAACTCCACCCAGAGACAGACGGCTCTGTCCTTCCCTGTTGTCTCTGTTACATTTTTTCCACAGTTTTTCCTCTCTCACAATTGCAGCTGCTAGTGTTTAAAAATATCTCAGAACAGGTTATGTAGTAAATGTGATGCTATCAAGATGTATTTCGCCTCAGGGGATTTCTGCTGAGGTTTTTCTTTTCTTTTTCTTTTTTAAAGTTTTAGTCTGCACGAATGTGACCCAGAAAGAGATTTCATAAGCAAACAAGCTGGATGGCATTTAAGAAAAACTCAAACCAAACCAGGAAGGTGTAAAGATAATGAAACAAATACCTCATGACACATTTTAGGGTACTTCTATTCTTTAAAAGCTCAGTGACAATATTTACCTTTTTAAAAAGAAGAAGAAGAAGAAAAACACCAGAAGAAAACCCAAATCAGGTGGTTCCACCATGTCAACAATTATAGAGATATCAGTTCTGCAAATTGATTTTTCTCCCCAGTGCAAGTAATTACAATAATAAGACATTATTTTTGCACACATGGGTTGTCACATGTTCTGGCACGGGCTTCTAAGCCTACTTTCCTGGAAGTTGTTCTGCCACCCCCAATTAAATCCATGAGAGGAACTTTGAACATTGAAGAAACACCATCAGGCCAAGATGGAAGGACCAGGATGGTGCTTTTTGGAATGCCTGAAGGGAATTGTGAAGAGGCGAAATATGCTGGCGCTGAGCTAGATGACTGGACTCTTCCCCTCTGCAAGCTCCCTTTTAGATGGCCAGATGAAGCTGGAGTCACGGCTGCTGCCCCTTGAGGGATTATGCAGAAGGTGGTACAAAGCCTTGTTCTTTTTTGCATCTCTCCTCTCCTGACAGATCTGAAACTGACAACATATCAGTAGTTCTATGTCCAGAACTATTTTAAGCCACTGACAGCTAGAGTTCCCTCTCTTTTTGAGATTTTTATCCCTGATTACATCCCCTCATTTCTCTCTAACAAATAATATTGCTGGGCTTGTTGATGAAATGTATCGCTGATTCAGCACCCTGAACAATAAAAAGGTGTGGGCATGTGGTTTGCACAAGTGTGTTATAAATGCGAAGAACTGCCGCACAGAATAAGCCTTGTCAATAAAGTTATCACCATCTCAACACAAGTGGTGACCTTTTATTTTTAACTCCAGCTCCCTAATTAGTCTTGTTTTTCCTTTGTGTGTGTGTGTGTGTGTGGATAATTAAATTGAATATTTGGCTTTACATGTCTCACTTAAGTACAACAGAGCAACTGGATCCCAACGGCACTGAGCTTTTATCTTTTGGGGGTTACTTATCAAGCTTTATAACAAGAGGACCAGCTACTCTCGCACTGCAAACAGCAGTGAAAATTCCACCCAATCATCCCATTCATCTCTGATGAATGACTTATCTCCTTCTGGCAGGTAAGCTAGATTGTTGATGGGGACGGAGCTTCTGAGTATTAAAGAACCTGAGTATATAATGAGCTTCAAGTACTCAAGCCTTGAACTTTGTCATTCAGGACTAAGACCTAAAATACAAGCTTTTGTAACATTTGATCTGTTACACACCCTGGAAACCGATGATGAAGAGGGACATACAAATCTGATTGTGTTCATATGTATGTAAAGACATTTGATAGCATTTTAAAAAAAATAGGAGTATATAGCAAAAGTTACTCCACACTGTAGCACAACCCCTCCCTTCCTCCAGTCAACTGAATCTCATTTTGGTGGGATGGCAATAGGCAACACAGGAACGAGACTGGTTCTGTTCTCACAACCTCTGGACTTCTCTACCCTTATCTTCTTTTTAATTTTTTTTCTTACCTCTCTGGATTGGGGGGGCAACTAGGGTCAGCATCACTGCAGACAAATTCTTTTTCTGTGTGGCTTTGGGATAGGTGTGTGAAAACTTCTAAGAAGACAAAGATGGGTCGTCATCTGAATCTCAGGTATAAGGATATCAACGTAATTTGCATGACATGGTGAGGAGATGAGAGAATCAGTTTAGCCCCACACCAAATCAGGTTGATCTCAGACTAAATCTAGACCACTCAAGGTTAGTTAGTGGCTTGTTTGCATACAGTAGTTTAGAGAGTTATCTTGACACACTTACACCCATGACTCAGTTAATCATATCATGCAAACATGACTAGTCTGTATATGTACAATCCCCTTCTTGAATTTCTTTTTATAAACATGGTCCCTAAAGGAACACTCCACTCCTTTTTTTCTTTCTTAAAATAACAATACTATATTATTAGGCCTGAAAGTTTGGATAACAGCTCAGTCAGCTGGTTTCCAGAGAAACTGAAATAATCATAAGACTATACTAACTCTACTGTGTTATAAGTACATATGAAACAGTAAATTCCATTGATGTCAGTTGGGCTTAACTCTGTGTGGGCATGTACAGAATTGCACTATAAGATATGCAAGCAACCTTCTAAAATCCAAGAATGAAGGGTTTTCTCAGGATTCCTTAAGTGAGAAATTCCAAGGGAAGGATTCCACTCTATATAAAGGCTATCTCTAAACATAGGGATATGTGAAATAAAGCTTGGCCTGATGAACTTAAGGTACAGAGACAAACATCTAGGAATGCTTTCCTACATTACAACTCACAACCAAATCTTTGCGCTTGACTCCTTCCACAAACTAGGTGGAGTGGAAAGGGGAAATTTATTTTCTGCTAACCAAGTCTTGTTTAAAGTAAAGGTAAAGGTTCCCCCCCCCCCGCCGCACATTTGTGCAGTCGTGTCCGACTCTAGGGCCGGTGCTCATCTCCGTTTGTTAGCCAAAGAGCCAGCATTGTCCGAAGACGCTTCCACAGTCATGTGGCCGCATGACGCGCACAGAACACTGTTACCTACCCACCGAAGTGGTACCTATTCATCTACTTGCATTTGCATGCTTTTGAATTGCTAGGTTGGCAAGAGCTGGGGCAAGTGCGGGAGCTCACTCCGCACGCAGGGCTAGGGATTCGAACCTCCGAACTTGCGATCTTCCGATTGACAAGCCGGGCGTCTTACCTGCTGAGCCACCACGCCCCCTTAAGTCTTGTTTACAATCCTTATTATACAGAGGTTGGAAAACAATCTGAAGATAATTTAAGACTCTGAATCAAAAAAGAATATTCTCCATTTGAAAGGGAGCAAGATTTGGAAAGAGGCAGAGGTAGAAAGGAGAGGCCCCACACTACATTATAATAAGGGATCATTCACCTCCCACTAAAATAGAAACACAGAGAAATGTGGATAAAGTAAAATACTATATAAATGCTGTTATTTCTTCTAATTTGACTATTACAGTTATTCTGTTGCATTCATAGTGATAATTTGCTTATAATCTGCTAACACTTGAGAGTCTGCTAGTCAAAATTTATTATCTAATAATAAGAATAAAGTATGAGATAAATAGACTAATGATACCTTAAATATGGGGATGTGCTAGTAAAAAAGCTCCTTCCCCAATTTTGACAAAATTAAATTAAGTTTGTTAAATCAAGTTTGCATGTTGATTTTGTTGCACTGAATACATAATCCCTGGTGGAAGAATTTGTTTTTGAATCTCTGTTTATCTGTGCGCTCTTGGTTTTGCTCGTAGTATCTTGGAACTGTAGCAAACAATGCAACTGTTATAGGTAATAATCTTTCAAAACCTGCAATGAAAAGGGGTGGTGTTAAGAGAAGTCTAAACTGTGTTGAAAGCGAATGTCAAGATGATGAAGGATGTCTAATTTTTTTACAACCCCAAATTAGTTTATAATGCCAGTCACTGTCACACATACATATATGTGTGAGAACTCCTAAGCAAACAAAAGTGGATTGTCCCAGTGCCAGTCCTCTCTCTGTTCTTTTCCTGGAGACATGCATACATGCACACGCACACACCCTTGTTCTCTGTGCTTGTGCAGATCAGATTGCAGTAGGCACAAGTAGATGCAATGCTTTCTTAGGTGGGCGTTGAGTACTCGAGAAGTAACTTTTGCTGAAAGGCAGGTAAAAACCTGTTTGAGCTTGTATCCAGGATTCGAGTATTTACCTGTCAAAAGCTCTGCATATTTAGGCCCACGCATTTACCCTGCAACACATTGCAGAATTTAATGGATTCGTATTCTTGCTGTCCCCCCTGCTCCGCCTTCTATCCATCCCTAGTCCAACATGAAAATCCCTCTTGTTCCTCCGGGTTATAGGCATGGTCTGAATAAAATGGATCTAGAACATTACTGGGGGAATTCCCACTGCAAAATACTAACGTATTAATGGCAATGGAACAAGCCGTTATAAACAGGCTCTGCAGAGTAGAGACCACCCTAGCCTAATTATTCCATTCCTTTCCCATTTATGCCCTGGTTTTTCCTTTCCACCTCCAATAGTCTCTTTTATGCCCAACAAGCAGGCTAAAATCTCCTCCATTAAAATATTTTTTTTATGTTAAGAATTTTTTTTCTCTCCTGAAAGATTCAAGAGTACTTTTGCAAGCCTTACAGTTCCTCCAGGCCTGCAGAGGTGCTGCTCTCTTGTGCACTGGGGATTGCAAGAACCCAAAATCAGTAGACATTGGTGAGCATAACTAAACCCATCTTAAAGTGCATTTAGACTAGACTAGAAGCTAGCTAGGGAGCCTTTCGGAGAGAAAACAGGCTAGAAGCTATGCAAACAGATAAGGTGCATAAAACAATGTAGTGGCAGGGAGGAGAATAAGCGATAAGAAGCACAGGCTATATGAGAGTAACAAGCTGTCCTTGTGCGATTCCCAGAGAAAGAAGCAAGTTGGAGATAACTATGTGTGATCAAGGCAAGGTTGTTCTTTTTCCAACCAACCACTGTTTGTTCCTAGTAAGGTATGCAGGAAGATGATGTTTGTGGCCAACTTGATAACAATGCTTGCAAACCTTTGCCTTCTCCTGTGAGAGAACGCCCCTGGCCACACAACTAAATCAACTTCACAGCATTCATGTGCTGTGGGTTTGCAGTTATTTTGAGGAGTTAAGCAAAATTCCCCTACAAGGTTCAGTTTGTTACATGTGTAGTAGCTTTCATGGTCAAAACAATGGGAATAGAAAATGACCAAGAAGCAAGTGAGTAAGGCTTTGGTTTATTACAGAGATGCACAAGTTAAACCTTTTTGCATCCTGCAGAAAGCCTTGGGTGTAGCCCCCAAACCCTGTAAAAGTTGTTCCCAAAGTGTAATCTTGAATGTGACCAAAGGGGAAATTTATTACATATTAAATATATGATGAGAGATAAATCATGGTTAGGTGGAAAACAAGAACTTACCAAAACAACTGGAAAAAAAAATCCAGATGATTGTTTTACTGAATATTGTGAGTCACTGGACTTATGCTTTGGAGCAAAGAGCCCAGATGATTTCCACAATGGTAACAATGTTTAATGTGATTTGCATGCAAAACCAAAGGAAATGGAATTCAATTTAGTATTGTCCTGGCTGCAATCACAGCTTCTCAAAGTTCAACGCTAGCATCCCTTTCAAAAGCCAAAAGCATACTTCAGCCCAGAAGAATTAATGCATTCCTGGTCTGATACAGAGAGTTCTTTCTCTATTTATCTAGTTTAGCAAGAGATATTCAAAACATTTCTTTAGCATAGTTGATGTTAGTCGAGTTGGAAGTTCTGGCAATTCCTTAGAAATAGTTACACTGCAATCAGTGAAGTTTGTTTCTAAATAAAGAGGCTGATGATGGATAGATTTGTAGCCTCTGAGAGACAAATCTTGAACAGTTACTTAAGCGTAAGCCCCATTAAAGACAGGGAATTTACTTTGTCAACTATGTAACTATCCTGACAAGATTTATGTACACTGTCACTACTCTCATGACTTTGGATCTTGTAGGATTGCAACACACACTTCAGGAAGTAATTACACATTTTCAAGGTTATTGAGACTCCTGAAGAACTTGTCCTTATTATGGAAGTACCTGGTCCCCTTAATTATTATGATGCATAGGCAACCTCATTTTCGACTACAGTTCCTAAGCTGCTTGAGTATTAGACATGATTATTGGGGCTTAAGGGAGATATAGTCCAAACCATCTTGAGGCTGCCTATACTTGCATTATGATATCTCCCTTGCCTGGTAATTCAATCTACAAAAAAGAGGACAAATTAACAGGATAATGGAAGAAGCAGAGATGAGTTTTACGGGGGAGAAAGTGTGCAAAATTCTGAATGAATCCAATCTGGAAGGAGGGGGGAGCTATTCTTTTAGATAAAATGAATGGGTGGGTGGGAATGAGATGAGAAAGTACATGTACAGAAAGGCACAGATAAGTTGGTGAAGTAATGCAAGAACTATTAGCAGATAAAAGAGACAGTAAATGACATCTCAGTCCTGGGAAAGGTGGGAACGTGAGAAAGAGACTCAAAATAACCTCACCTTGATTCTGTATAGTATAAGAGAAGGCAGGAGGACGCTCTGGCAGGCTTTCAAAATTAAGTCATTATATCCTACAGCGATAGAGTTCCAGTAAACCTTGTGTTGTCTGTTTCCTGACTTGGCCTCTCTCGAAGGGCTGACAGAAAAGAAAAGGCAATTGGGGCTATTTGAACACCCAAGTTTGAGAACCGTGACTGTTCCATAAATACATGCTTTATTTCAAACAGGTGGTTCAATCATAAGCCTATTCATGGGTACGTGTGGCTAAGAAATCAGTATAAATCTAAAAGCATTATCAATTTAATTGTGATGAAAGACTGAGAGAATTAGTGAAAGTTGGTAAGAGGTTCTGAATGTGGAAAAGACCATTATTTGGTAGTGACAAGAATGGGCTTGGGAAAACGTGCACATGGAAGAAAAGTAAAGGAATGAAAGAAACTACCAGAAGAGGAAGTACATGCTCTGTATGAAAAATATTAGAGGAGAGATTAATCTCCCAAAAGAGTGAATGGAAAGAGGAATGTAAAGAAACAGAATATGGAAGCTCCTTGGAACACAGTGAAAAGAATTAGGTTTCAGAATGTCAAAGAAGTTACATTAATGATAAATATGAAAAAGAATGCTTGGGAATTAGGATATTAAAGAGAAAAAATGCATATAACAATGCTTGCTGCAAAAAAAATTAGGATGAAAGACAGGAATTCTATAATGGGGGTAGAGAAAAAAACAGTTGTAAAGAATGTAGGCAGATATCAAGGAATGTTTAAGATTAAAAGCGGCATAAAATATGCAAAGATATTTTGATGGAAATGTTTAAAAAGTATTTTTGAAATGAGTAAATGGGATTAAACAAGGACCTCCAGTTGCGTGAATGGAATTAAAAATAAAAGTGATTAAATTATTTGGATGAAACTGGAGTGAGGCAATGCTGGAAGGAGCATTTAGAGATTTGTATGGCTGCCGATGGTGATGATTTATTTGATGGGTATGGCCGCCCATCTCATCTAAGTGACTCTGGGTGGCTCACAACAGGTAAAAACAATCCAATAAAAACAAGTTAAAAACTAATATACAAACATATGAAAACTGTCCACGGTCAGTTTAAAAAACAGAAAATCACAATCAAAAGCAGAATTCATTCTACATCAGCTCAACACAGCCATTGTAAGAGCTCCCCATCGTTGCTGGACCCCCAGGCCCGGCGGCAGAGCCATGTCTTCAGGACCTTCCTAAAGGCAGGGAAGGTCGGGGCCAATCTAAGGTCTGGATGTTCTTTGCAGGTGCCACGGCAGAAAAAGCTGTCTTCCTGGGTCCCACCGGATGACACTCTTTCGTAGAAGGGACCCATAACATACCTCTCCTGCTGGGATGGGTAGATGTAACCGGGGAAAAGCAGTCCCTCAAATAACCCAGTCCCATGCCATATAGGGCTAGTGATATGATAGTGACCTGTCAAAGAGTAACATTGAAACAAATGCTACAAACGTTAGTATCAAAGAAAGACTGATGAAAAGGAAACCTTAAATAGGAGAACAATGAAATACGTAAGGCTGCAAGTGTAGAAGATGTAACTGGAGAAATATTAAAATAAGGGTGTGACTTGCTTATGAATTTGCTATACAGTGTTTAAGGTGAGTGTGAAGACTGCACCTGTGACTAATTGTTGTAAGAATGCTATTGTTCCCTTTGCATAGGCATCGGTACAAGTAGCAAGAGAGAAGGCAAAAGTGCAGGGGGATTAATTTGTTGAATCTGCCTAGGAATTGGGCAGAATTCCAATTGAAAGGATACAAAGAGTGACAATGAGCCAAATTTGGTATCGGCAGTGTGGCTTTATGCTAGACAGCGGTGTGAAAACCAGGTTTTTGCTCTTAGACAGGTTAATCAGAAATGTATGAATGGGGGAAAGAATATTTATTGTGCATTTGTTGATTTACAGAAAGAGTTAGACAAAGTGGATAGGTTTGAATTAGGGAATATTTTGAACAAATGTGGAATTGAAGGTTGGTTGCTAAATGCAAAAAGAGCAATATATGATGAAAGTAAAGCATGTGTGAGAACAGTCAGATTCTCTATCTCTGGGGGCTTTTAAGAAGAGGCCGGACAGCCATCTTTTAAAAAGAGTTGAACTAGATGCCCCTCGTGACCACTTCCAACTCCACAGTTCTATGATTCCAAAAGAAGATAGATGGTTCAGCATTGAGCAGGGAGTAAGACAATGGTGTGTTATGTCTCCTTAGTTGTTTAAGGTATTTATGGATAAATGAATAAGGAACACTTATGGCATCGTAGATGTGTTTGCTGGCATGTGAATGTACATGCACTTTTGTGTGCAGATTATGCTGTGTTGTTGGCTGAGTACCCAAATAATTTGCAAAAAACCTTAGACAGACTGTTTAATGAGCAAGCAGTATGGATATGAAAACGAATGTGTTAGACCAAGGTAGTTGAGTCTGACAGGGAAATGGAGTGAATGATTGTGAGTTATATATAAATGATGAAACACTAGAGCAAGTAGATGATTTTGTGTACCTCAGTAGATAGTTTACTTAAAGAAAATGTGTGGAGAATGTTTAAGACACACAAACGATGATAGATAGTTAATAAGTGATCTGTTGTCTGTTGTGAGGAATGAATATTCCTTGAAAGAAATTAAAATGGGGGCATATAACAGGTGAATTTCTGCTCATTTTCTGATGTAGAAATGCACATTAGATATATATTGAGACAAATCTAACAGTTGAATGCAAATCGTCAAACCTGAATGGGCAATGAATGAATGGAGTTACCAGTATGAGAGTACATTGAGGTAGTTTGTCATATAGAGAAAATAAATGAGAATCAAACAGCAAAACTCATTTATGAAGAAAGTGTGAATGATCAAGAGGAAGGATCAAGAAAGTCATGGTTGGATAGAGTTCAGATTTTCAATAAAAGAGATGAGAAATTAATAGAACAAAGGGCCTGGAACAAAGCAGTGTATAGACATGGGGAAAGTAAGGATGGTTTGCAAGGATAAAAAGCTATACAGAGGTACAGTGAATGATGTTGATGTAAATAAGAATTAGTTACATTTTCTTTTCTTATCTCTTGCCTTTAATTTTTTTGGCTTACCACTTCTTACTCTTTTTGTGCATTGGAAAACATTGCTTACTCTGAAAGGGAATAGCATGATGGGTTTGAGTGTATGCAGGACACAGAGACATCCAGAAAAAATTCACATGGCTATAGATAAGAATTTTATGGTTTAATTTTATTCATGTTTTCTTGGCAATGGGAAGAACTGAGTTCAATGGGAATTACTCCCTAGCAAATATGTATTAAATTGTCATCTTAAAAATGGTAATTGACTTTATTTATTTATGACTTAGATATATAATATAAGAATCTTCCATAACGTTCCATTCAGAACTGACTGATTGAAAGAAAGCTTTCTTAGACAAGAAGCAGGCTTTAGTATTCATTGAAAGGCACAACATGGTACAGCTCTAGCAGAAGCAGCAAAGAAAACCACTGTCACTCAAATCCTGTACAAACAAGACAGATTATGTTTATGTAGGACTTGGGTGTGTACTGTCAGCTACTACCAACTGGTTTGCACATAAGGCTATCCAAAAAGAACAGGCAACCCTTACTCTTAGTCATCCATATTGTATTTGGAGCAGAGAGATTCCAAAGTGAACATCTGTTCTTTATATAAGCAACACACTCAGTCAGTACACAGAGATATACCTATGCCAGCACATCCAGGCATCGCAAGCATAGATATGTAAGACATATTAGGTAAGAAACTAATCAAATAACAAAGGAAAGATAATATGGAAAAAATCAGAAGGTGAAAGAAATCATAAAATAGAGCTGCAGTGGAAGTAATTTACCCAAGGAGGTAGGAAAAAGGGAGTTTCACTTGGTGACTGTGTTACATTCTAAAATCTAACATGATGACTGATTGCAGTAATGTAGTACTCAGTTTCTGCCTCCCAATTCCTTCTTGTCCTCATCTGAAAATTCATGTAACACAATGGAAGTGTGGATTTTGCTAAGCTTTATTTCAATGGTCTTGAAAATAAGCAAGAGGAAATTTTGCCTTAGCAGAAACAGTGCTTCTATGAAAAATAAATGTTTCACAATGACTTCTATTAGTTGAATCTTCTTTTGTTGTATTATAGTCATCACCATAATCCAAGAAAATTTACTGCCTTAAATTGTGCCCATTTCCTTCTCCAAACAACAGTTCAACAATTCTGTCTGTACCACTCAGCAATGTCTGTACCAATCAGTAAAATTCCCTTTTACGCTCTGGGAATAGTTTAAATGGCTATAATTTATTCCACAAAATTAATATCTGAGACTAGGAAGCTGCAGTTTATAGAAGGTGAAAGCAAAACCTTCTTAAAGTTCTCCCTTGCTGGCTTCTTTTGATACCTACAGCATGGATGTTCTACTAAAGAAATGAAGTACTGTAGGTGTAATTTCAAAATATCATTTATTTTAAACAGTGTTTCTTCTACTTAAGTTCCAAACAATAAAGTATGAGTAAATGCTAGTTTTTATTTTACATATTAATTTAAAAAATAATTTAAAAATCATACAAATTGTTTATATGCCCTTTCATTTTGTAGTGCTCTTGGTAAAGGAAAAGGTGAAGGAATTTTATGAAATGTGTTGGGCTTTTAAAAAATAAATATTTTTCTTGGCGGTGCTTGAAACATTCTACCCACCCACCCCCGTTGGCTTTCAGTACCTGCTGTTCAGAAGGAAGTCCATCATTTTAAAATGTGACCTACTCCCAGGTAATTTTTTTTATTTTTATTCAAACAGATGCTTCTGATACCGCAGTGGGGTCAGTATTATTGCAGAAGGATAATAATAACAAGTTAAGACCCTATGCGTACATTTCCCGTAAATTCACTGAAACTGAGAGACGCTGGCATGTATGGGAAAAAGAAGCGTTTGCAGTTCATCATGCTTTGGCTACGTGGCAGCATTTGCTGGAGGGATCTCCCCACCCCTTTGAAGTATTAACTGATCATAAGAATTTGGAAGCGTTAAGATCGCCTTGTAAATTGAACCCAAAACAAGTGCGGTGGGCTGAGTTTTTCAGTAGGTTCAATTTCACGCTGAAATATCTTCCTGCGGGGAAAAGCTTTTTAGCAGACGCTCTGTCCCGGTTGCCCCAACATGACAGCCAGTGAGAAGAGGTTGTCACCATGGTAATGTCGCCACAACAGTTGGGAATCAACTAGTTTTTATTTTACATATTAATTTTTAAAAAATAATTTAAAAAATCATACAAATTGTTTATATGCTCTTTCATTTTGTAGTGCTCTTGGTAAAAGAAAAGGTGAAGGAATTTTATGAAATGTGTTGGGCTTTTAAAAAATAAATATTTTTCTTGGCGGTGCTTGAAACATTCTACCCCCCCCCCCCCTTTGGCTTTCAGTACCTGCTGTTCAGAAGGAAGTCCATCATTTTAAAATGTGACCTACTCCCAGGTAATTTTTTTTACTCATTTATGTGTTATGTTTATATGCTGCCTCTCCTTTAGGAGCTCAAGATGGCTTACCGGGCATTTCCATCTCTCAGGTTATCCCCACAGCAATCTGTGAGTGTCCAATGAGTGTTCACAGCTGGAAGGAGGTGAATGGTACATCCCTACCAGTCACCACGTGCTTTGGCCAGTACTGCATATCGCTTTGTTGAAATGAGTCAGGTGGCCTCATTGCTTCAGCAAAGGAAGTCCCCATGGGGTGCAGCAGCTCTAAATACAAGAAATAAATCCTCCCTGGCCTTAATCCCTTTGTTGAAATGAACCTATCTCACTTCCCGTAGACAAAGACAAATTTACTTCCTAGCAAATAAGTATAGGATTGAATACTTCAGTAGACAGAGGATATTTCTGGATCTCTCTGGATGCTGCCAAATACTTTCTCTGATAAGGGTTTAATGGACTCCTCCTCTCAGTCCTTCCAGTGCTGTACATAGCACAAGAAAGGAATCAATGGAAATAGGAGTGCTTTGGGCTCCAAAGCTACACACACTTCTCACTAAATAAATTTGGAGGAGCATTTGCAGTGCAGCTGCAAAATTCCGATGCTGCCACCCCAGGGCAGAAGTAACAGTCTCCTAACAAGCAGCTCTCTTTCCATTCTAAGCGTATGCCTGGCGCTCATCTTGGCACTTTATAAACAATGGGAGGTTAAAGAAGCCACGTCTTTCCTTTTAAAGAGTCAGGTTGCCTGTTTTCAGTTAAGGGTCCTTTACTCATTACAAACTGACAAATTTGCTTTCTTACTAGAAGATGCCAAAGTTCTTTGAGAAAACTCACTTGGGGCAGTTAGTTTTCACAGAAGAAACACGGGGGTGGGGGTCAATAATCTAACTCAGTGTTTCTCAACCTTGGCAACTTGAAGATGTGTGGACTTCAATTCCCAGAATTCCCCAGCCAGCAGAATTCTGGGAGTTGAAGTCCACATATCTTCAAGCTGCCAAGGTTGAGAAAGACTGAACTAATTTGTTCATGAGCCAATTGTTAGAGGGAGGTCAGCTCTTGGCCCAGCTGCTGATTTTCTCCAGAAATGTTTCAGAAGGAATTCAAAGGTGTTATACTTGACAACCATAGCAGGGATTATGTGCCTCTTTCCTGCCCATCAGCTTTTGTAACTATGCCAACCTCCACCCCTTCATTTCCTTTTATTTTGAATTTATTAGTTTATGTACAAGCCATAGACCAAAATACAAAGTCAAAATAGAAAACATTCAGCATAAAATATGTCTATGAAGGTTCTCAGTCATCCAGGTGGAATTGTCTGTAGCTTGAATCATGTCAACTGGATTTCTATTTTCTCAGTGGAAACGTTTCGCTCCTTATCCAAGGAGCTTCTTCAGTCTGAGCAAAGTTAGTAAGTTAGTAAACTTTAGGATTCCCTTACTAACTTTGCTCAGACTGAAGAAGCTCCTTGGATAAGGAGTGAAACGTTTCCACTGAGAAAATAGAAATCCAGTTGACATGATTCAAGCTACAGACATTCAGCATAAAAGTCCTGTTCACAGCAGAAGCTAAGCATAGCTAGGCTATGTTCCAATCCAACAATTTCTAACAGCTATTGCTCTGGCATGGAATTTGGTCACATTTTTGGAGACTTCATAGACCTGTTCATTTGATAGGAAGCCCACAATTGCATGTTGGGACTAGTCCAGATAATTTTTGATTAAATATTAGCTCCATTCCCCAAGGTTGGTAGATAGGGCCTTTCAGAAGTACATGTGTATATGCATAAGTACCCTTGCTGGGCATACTGTATTATTAAATCTCTCCATCAGTACCATCAAGAATTTAGCATCTTAGTGCCCAGGGTAAGTGCCCTTCTAATGTGAGGGCACAAGGATATCATAAAATCACTCGGGGCTGGTGAAAGGTGCTAATTTATTAACATGAGCTCATTGTAGATGAGTTGTAAGGTGTTAACTCTGTCCCCCTGCATATCAAGATCTAGAATTCTCTGCTTAATCTCACTCCAGCGTATATAAAGATTGCAGAGTGAGCCCGCAAAGAACCAGGTCAGATATACTTTGATTCTTTTACTAGGAATTATATTTGTCTGTCAATGAAAGCTAGGCTTAAGACTCACCATCCTATACTTGCTTAACTTAAGCCAATATTTTAAATGGCACAGCCTCCAATGGGCCTCAGTGGAGATGCATTTAAGCTCTAACTGGAGAAGTGCATTTGCAACTGAGTAAAGAATTCAGATCATAGTTCTCAAGAATTTAGACTGAACCTCTTCTAGCACAGGGATATTCATGTACACACAGTACTGAGCATCCTATACGAAAAGTCTTAATACTTCAGCTTTGAATAATTGGATTGCTGCAGGCACGTAATTATTCTCCTTACAACTTGCATGTCTGATTACTGAATTGGAAGCTTTTTGTACTGGCAGTACAAGGCTTAAGATTGGAGTTTCCAGGAGGCGGACGACTGAAAAAGAATGCCTAAATATTCCTGTGTTCGATTTGGTAGTGGCTATTTTCCAGATGTGAGAATGACTGGTACTCCACCTGGTAAATCCAACCACCTTGTTTTGTACAAGGTTGATTTCCAACATTTTGGTCTGGCAGAATAGTGCTAGTACATGGAGACTTTGTCATAGCCTCACTTGGGATACAGATAGGATAGCAGCATTGTCAGCATATAGTAACATTAAGACTGGATTATGGGTTAGAGCATGAAATTCAGCTTTCATGAGGGCCTGTATGGTATCATCTAGAAATTAAAGGTGGAGGTGGTGGGAGGAAACATCCTTGTTAGACTCTTTGGAGGTCAGAATAAGCATGGTCAATTCTCTGCGGTCTGTACATCTAACCTACATTATAATGATTGACTTGACTTGACTTGATTCGATTTTGATATTGCCTGACTCCATGCCAACTATGGGTGGCTCACAATATAAAAAAGATGTTGCACGAGAACACACTTCATTCCCATTCTCTTGCCAAAGACAAATTTGAATCTAGATCCTTGTTTCTATGCCAAATTTCCCAAGAATTGGACTACATGTTAATGTTAAGATTTTTAGGATTATCTACACCCAACCATGAAGATTTTTTCAACAATGATGGCAGTTCATGAAATTTCCGATTTTGAGATCTAGGAATACATAACTTAGTATGTTAATATAATAAAAAACACTTACTTGTAACAGCCAATAATTGATGCAACCAAACTGTTGTAAAATAACTTGTTAATGTAGCCCATTGTTGGGGTGCATTCAAAACAAACAATAATCCGTCTGCTATTGAGACCTTTCTTCTTTTCTGTTGCTTTCTTTCATCTTCTGTGGGTTTTTCTACCACTATGAGGTCTTCAAGAACAGAAAAGACATTGTTTGAATAATCTTGCTTTGTCTTAGAAAAAGAATTTTAACTCCACCATGCATGTGTAGAGCAAGAACAGATGATCCACAGATAACATAATGATGATAATTTGTATATATCAGAATGTTCTTTACCTGTCTCTCAGCAAACCTATTAATATACAGTATGTTAATCTAAACATGTTGAGGACAGCCCTTGCATAACAAGAATTAGATGAATTAAAGTCTTTTCAGGCTACAAGCCAAGCTTATGTTACACTTGTAGGAAACAAATTCTATTGAACCCAGTGGAGCTGACTTCTGAGTAAACTGGCTTGAGTGATTTGACTGATCATACTTTGTAATAAGGGGCGTGGTGGCTCAGTGGGTAAGACGCCAGGCTTGTCGATCGGAAGATCGCAAGTTTGGAGGTTCGAATCCCTAGTCCCACGTGACGGAGTGAGCTCCCACACTAGTCCCAGCTCTTGCCAACCTAGCAATTCGAAAGCATGCAAATGCAAGTAGATGAATAGGTACCACTTCGGTGGGAAGGTAACAGCGTTCCGTGTGCGTCATGCCGGCCACATGACCGTGGAAGCGTCTTTGGACAATGCTGGCTCTTCAGCTAACAAACGGAGATGAGCACCGGCCCCTAGAGTCAGACACGACTGCACAAATGTGCGGGGGGAACCTTTACCTTTACTTTGTAACCAGCTCCCACTAAAATAAGTACATCAGCTTCAGTTCACTGATGTTTCAGCTTAATGCCATCAAAGTTTATTTTAATTTTGGATGACAAGGGGGGGGAAGGGGGGGAGATAACAAAGGTGTGTAATTGTAAGAATGGAGCCAGTAGCAGTCTCCTCCTTTGTATCCATGATTGTTCTACAAGGTTTTTTAAATTATTTTTTCTTTATTTTAAAAGAGAACGGAATATAAGCAAAATACAAAGATACACAACAATAACAAAATGAAACAATCCATAAAAATAAAAATAAGAAAAAACAAGAAAAAGGAAAGAAAAAGAAAAAAGGAAAGAAACCAATTTTACCTTATATTGTATATTAAAGTTATAGATAGATACTGGGTTAGAAAAATAACCCTCTATATAATACTATATTATATATGTATATATGTATGTAAATTTCCATTCAATCGTGTCCGATAATCAAATACAAAATACAGTCATATAAATTAAATAAATAAATAAAATATTATTGTAAAATACCATAAAATCTATGCGAAAGAAGAACATATTGCTTCATGCTTTGATTAACGGAAAATATTGCCTTTTCCAGGATGGACAAATTATACATTTCTAAAAGCCAGTTCTTAATATCTAGAATAATATCGTTTTTCCAGTTTCTCAATATTATACTTTTAGCCACTCCCTATGAATGGTACAATCTTAATTCTTTATAGACATTCAGATTCCAGAGATTTGGCATATAATTCAACATCACATTAACTTTTAAAAGTTTTCCCATTAATCTATAAATATACATTAAAATACTGCTCCAGAAAAATGTCAAGAATTCATAGGACTATATAATATGGGACAATGAATCCTCCAGTTTTATTTACATCTCCAACAGGGAAAATCTTATGTCCATCCTTTCCAGTACATTCTTTGGGGTATCCAATACATTCTAAATACAATGTTTCGATGAATCAACTTTAACCTCAAATCTGTCAATACCATTTCAACATTTTTAAGAACATGAAGCCATTGACGGGACAACATCAGAAATTTCAGTTCTTTGGCCCATGTTTGATATATCCCAGTAGTGCCCACATTAAAAATATTATTGAACTCTTGATAAAGAGATGTTGGGGGGGGGGTCAACTTCTGTGGTGAGGAAAGCATCTCAGTGGGAAAAGCATCTGCCCAAACTGAGTTGTTAAAACATGGTTAAGTGGAAAATATTGCTTCTGTTGTTACCTGGAAAGACCAAATTCAATTTGAATCCATGAAAAATCAATGTATTGTCGAAGGCTTTCACGGCTGGAGTTCGATGGCTGTTGTGGGTCTTCCGGGCTGTGTGGCCATGTTCTGGAAGTTGTGGTTCCTAACGTTTTGCCAGCATCTGTGGCCAGCATCTTCAGAGAGCAGGAGCACAGATAGACAAAGATTTTGCTTCTATCTGTGCTCCTGCCCTCTGAAGATGCTGGCCACAGATGCTGGCGAAACGTTAGGAACCACAACTTCCAGAACACGGCCACACAGCCCGGAAGACCCACAACAGCCACCATGAAAAATCCTTAAAATGATCATTACACAATAACTGATTTAAAGTCACTACCCTGGCTTAGAATCATAGAATCATAGGGTTGGAAGAGACTTTGGACGTCTTCTAGTCCAACCTCCTTCCCAAGGCAGGAATCCTCATACCATCTCAGACAAATGTTTGTCCAATCTTTTCTTGAAAACCTCCAGTGATGAAGCGCCCACAACTCTGGGAGGCAAGCTGTTCCACTGCTTAATACTGTAGTTCTCACTGTCAGGAAATTCCTCCTTATTTCCAGGTTGGATCTGCCTCTGATGAGCTTCCATCCATTGCTTCTTGTCCTACCCTCAGGTACTATGGAATAAGCATTGGAAGACTGCTATCATGTCTCCCCTCAGTCTTCTTTTCGTTAAACTAAACATACCTAGTTCCTTTAGCCGTTCTTCATAGGATTTAGCCTCCAGACCCCTTATCATCTTTGTTCCTCTTCTCTGCACTTTTTCTAGGGCCTCAGCATCTTTTCTGTATTGTGGTGACCAGAACTGGACGCAGTATTCCAATTGTGGCATCACCAGTGCGGTATAGAGCGGTACTATCACTTCCCGTGATCTTGATACTATCCCTCTGTGGATGCAGCCCAGGACTGCGTTGGCTTTTTTGGCAGCTGCAGCACACTGCTGACTCATTCTTAAGCGGTGGTCCACCAGGGCACCTAGATCCCTCTCATAGGCACTACTGTTGATCCAGATACTGCCTATCTTATACTTGTGCATCTGGTTTTTCCTGCCTAAGTGTAGGACCTTACATTTCTTGCCATTGAACCTCATCTTGTCTGATGCTTGTTGATTTTTGTGAACCTTGACTGGGAGGGGTGGATTATATGTAATAAAGCCTTCTATCCAATAAAGTACTCAAAATCTTAATATCCACATTAATTAATGAAATAGGCCTATAGCTACTACAGAATTTAGGATCTTTACCTTGTTTTAAAATTAACCTTTATATGCCTTATAAAACAATAGAGGCAGTTTATCAGCCTTAAAAGTTTTATTATATACTTCCAAAAGTATAGAGGCCAGTAAATCTGCTAATACTTTGTACCATTCCACTGAAAAACCATTTTACAACAACTGTATTGAAATCAAGTAATTCCTGAAGCAATAGAGGAGCTTTCAGAATATCAATATTATCCAATGATAAAAGTTGAATATCCACTTGACTCAAGAATTGATCAGCTTCATATTGTTCTCCTTTATTATCCAAACTATAAAATGACTTATATAAAAAAGAAAAAAACTGGTTATTAATAGCTTCAGAATCTAGCAGTCTGACCAAGCAAAAAACAATACCCTAATCAAGGCACTACCAAGGAGAAAACCACACCCCCACCAACACTGGCAGGGCAAGCTACTGTATATAAACAGGGAGCAACCCCCACACTCATTAGCACTGATGATGTTGTCTAGATGGGTAATAAAACGTCTGCAAGCAAACAACCAAGCTCAGAGAGTACCAAGGACTCCACAGTTCAACCCTGAGCTACATATATTCTCTTCTATTGGAGTCTGACCACCCTCAGTAACTATTTTTGAAATTAGGCTCTGTTGATTTTGTTGCTTCAAACAATGTGCCAACAGCCAGCTTTTTCACCAGACTCCCAATACTTGAATCTCCTCAATGAAAATTCTATCCAGTTGGTATAAAAGTCCCCCAGCTGTAACTGATTGCTCTCCATGTGAGTAACACATGAAAAAGACTCTACTGTTCTGAAAGCAATGAACTCTTTGGCAAACTCAGAAAGGTTTTACAGGAGCAAAACAAAGATAAAATCTGGATTGTGAAATATGGTTCTGCTTATTCTACACAAGTGATAACTCTGCACTTTGAGTTACTTGAGTTGAACTTTCCAGATTGCAATGGTGCATCAGTTTAGAAACACAAAGGAGTTTCACGCCTATTTTATCCTTTGGCACAGGAGTTTAAAGTTCCAGTTTTGTTTTGTTTTTTTCCAGAATTGAGCATCCTAGTAGGCATATTAATTGCCTTTAGGAATATTCAGTATACAGTAAATGAATACATAGACATATATTTATTTATTTATTTATTATTTCTAACTTATATCACCGCCCATCTCCCCCCACAAGGGGACTCTGGGCGGTTCCCTATTCCCTAACAATATACTGTATCTTCTAAGCCAATTTTAGGACTCTCAGGAAGAAATAATAGTCTTCTCAGAATAGTAAGAGCTCATTTCCCATCAACCTAACAAATAGGAAGTCTCCCTGTTTTGAATACATTTATTTCCAAGTAAGCATTCATTTGTGATCCAATGCTCCAGTGAAATAAACGGATCAGTTTCTGTATAAAACTGTTTAAAACCAGGTCTCTGCCATTCTTTCTCATTGTATGACATTTGTCCTTCACAACAGAAATAAACTGTGATCTCCCTGAGAAATCAGTTGAGTGAAATGTTCCTTCTCTATCAGTTTTGTTTGTGCTGGCATAACATTGCTGGGTAGGACTCAACATAGTTGTGGTCCAAGGACAGATGACATGAACACATGAAAGTGTTTTAAACCTAAGCAAGGGTTGGCTAAGATTAGGCTGACATCAGAAAGGTCTTTGTCGTCGTCCCCCCCAGTTTTATGAATGCAAGTCATTAAATAGTTATAAATAACTGGTGTAAGAAATTCCTCTAATATTAAACTATATGCCAGTATGAAGACACTTGCCCCCTGATAGCAAGAACCTCTTTAATGGACATGCTCTCCTGATTACCCACTCAGTAGCTTCAATGGTCCTGATAGTGATGCCAGCAGGAATGGGAGCTCCTGATAGGGTCAGCCTTGCTGGTAAGGTTGATAGGGGTAGGGGAAAGCTATGTGGGGAAAGTATTCTCACAATGGGGGACAAGAGTAAATGGGGATCTAAAGGCCTGGGAAAAGTCAATTTATCTAAGAGTTGTGGAACAAGCCAATGGAAAGTATTGCTGCCAAGAAAATTGTATTTAGACAAGATGGGTGCCAGATGATGAGATCATACATGTACACATACACACCCAATTCAGAGAAGAAACACTATCAAACTTTCCCAAGTACATCTGGAAGTGATGACGTGGTCAAACCGAAGTTGCAGGCAAGTCTGATTACTGAGGGGGCCAACACTAAAAAAGGAATTTCTCATTTTACAAGAACACATGCAACTGGAACATAGATTTTGGGAATCAAGAACCAAGAAAACTTGGAACTGTAAAAACAGAATATTTGTTTTAGGAATCTGTGAATTTATGGAAATGGTAGTGGTCTGGAATGGGCTTCTAAAAATCAGATGCTTACATGATACTATTTCGGGAACAAGACCATATGAGGGAATGGAATAGCAATGATATTGGGAGAAGGTCCATAACCCAATAGATGACAGGATCATAACTATTATAATTAGTGAACATCAATATTATACAACTATATGCAGCTACCATAGATGCAATGGTAGAAGAAATTACATTCTCCCCCGGAGATAAGACAGTCCCCCTCACGCCTGGACTTCTGGAAAAAACTCAAGACCTGGTTCTGTCAACAGGCCTGGGGCGGGAAGAAGAGTGTACACTCTTGGGGATGGCTAATGCCTTAGGGTGGCCTTAGAATGCCCTTTCCATGGTTTTAAAGAAGATACTGCCACCTGGATTTTATTGTATTTATTATATTTTTAAACTGTTATTTTAATGTTTTATTTAATTTTATTTATATTTTAGTATAATTAATTATGTTTGACTGTAAACCGCCCAGAGTCCCCTTTGAGGGAGTTGGGCGGTGATAAATCGAATAAATAAATAAACAAACAAACAAACAAACAAACAAACAAATTCTGCAACAAATGGCAAGGGGAGCTAAATTCAACAACTGGAAAAGACGTACTACTAATGGTAATTGAAATGCAAAAGAGTCCACAAAGAAGAAGAAACAGAGGAAATCTCCCCAAATTACAAGAAGTTTTGGATTAGGTAAACTCATCAGTGCAGGAGATAGCTTCCTGGAATTTAAGCCAGTTTGGTCTAGTGGTTAAGGCAACGGGCTAGAAACCAGGAGATTGAGAGTTCTAGTCCCGCCTTAGGCAGGAAAGCCAGCTGGGTGACCTTGGGCCAGTCACTCTCTCTCAGCCCAACTCACCTCACAGGGTTGTTGTTGTGGGGAAAATAGGAGGAGGAAGGAGTATTAAGTATGTTCGCCGCCTTGAGTTATTTATAAAAATAATAAAGGCAGGATAGAAAATAAATAAAAATAAATAAGGCATTAGTCAACAAGCTAAGACAGCTATAAAGCTATATGAAGGCTATAAAGTCAGACTATACAATAATATAAGGAACAACTTTAATACCTTTAATTATGCGACCGAGAACCTGGGGAAAACTCACAGAGGTATGTGAAGGAAAGAGATACTCTGAAAACCAAATAAAAAAAATCCAAACATTACAAAGAGGAAAAGATCCAACTGGCTTTCAGAATAAGCTACCATGATAACCAGGAAAAGAGAGAAGATGAGCAGCAAGGGCACATGAAGCTGACTTTCGGTGTCAAACAGCCAAGGACAAGGAAAGACATCTCAAACAGAGGAAAATAACAGGTAAGAGAAGCAGTGAAACAGCTGTCAAACTGGAAAGCATCAAATATTTATTAAGCTATTTAAAGCTACAGGAGGAAAACCAGTTACAGAGTTAAAGTTCTATGTCAAGTAATATGGAACAAGACTGGGTCATCTAGAGATTGGAAACATCAGTATATTACCTATACTGAATAAAGGATATGCAAGAGGATATGCAGATTTCCAAAACACTGCTCTAATTCCTCATGCAGTGAAGGACATTATGAAGAAAAATAGAGACATATATGGATAGAGAAATGACAGGCTAATAGGCAGCTTTTAGAAATGGCAGAGGAACACAAGATCAGATAGCTAACTTCAGAAGGATAACCGAGATAGCAAGACAATTTAAGGAGGATTATTTATTTATTTAACAAATTTATATGGCCACCCATGTAACCAATAGACTCTGTGAGGTGAACAGAAAATAAAACATAATATACAATTAAACTCCATTAACCTTGATTTATTATCACAGGCTTTTGTGTAGATCATGCCAGAACATGGAATATATTAAGACTAATGGGTATGCCAGAACAATTCTTCTGCAGAACCTTTATAATGAACTGAAGCTACTTTCAAGAAATGGGATTGGTAAAACAGAGTGGTTCAAAATAGGGAAGAAATTGAGACAAGGATACATATTGCCCTGCAAACGTATGGAGAACACCACTGTTTTCTGCATATACATTCCCGCTGAAAGCAGTCACAATGACATAACGCCAATTTTGTAGCCAGATGCTTTCCCCGGTGCCTGTTACCACGCTTGCAGTGAGTGCAGGATACAGTCTCACGTGTCAGTGAGGTGGAGTGGGGTGGAGAATAATGTCTTGTTTTAGGTAGAAGATGGGAGAGCAGATGAGGAAAAATTCAGTGCTGGCCTCCTCTGAGAAAATCAAGTACAGCTATTTTATTTTTTAATTCGGAAACGGACTAGAAAGAATTAAGACTGCTTTTGCTGATAAACACTGCTCATATAAGGAGGGAAAATCAAGCCTGGCATATTTTTTCCAGGATTGTGTAATTGATTAAAAAACTGACAAGAAGGATTAAGATCAGGTTTGCTGATAGGGCTGCCTATGAAATGTACTCAACATTCAGAGTTTGGGGTGGCAGAAACTGGGATGATGCAAAAGTTCCAAGAAATGGAAAGAGTCATAACTTCCACAACAGTTTTTGTTTATTTGTTTCCTTTGTTATTCTGACTTTTACAATAGTACCTGCTGAAAATTGCCTCAGATGTTGTAAAGTTGACTTTTACATATAAAAGTGGTAGGAGAAAAGAGAAAAGAGATATTTTTATTTTTCCAAAACAACTTGGGACAGTACTAGATAACTAGATCTCCTATTTAATATCTACATGATACCCTTGAAGAATATCCGGAAGCTACAGCTGGTACAGAATGCGGCCGCGCGGGCAGTTTTAAGTGTACCAAGATCGACACATGTAACACCTCTGCTCCGTGAGCTGCATTGGGTGCCAGTTTGCTTCCGGGTCCAATTCAAGGTGTTGGTCATCACCTTTAAAGCCCTACATGGCATGGGCCCAGGTTATCTGAGGGACCGCCTCATCCCCATTACAACATCCCGTCCTACCCGATCTTGCAGAGAGGGCATGCTGCGGACCCCCTCTATGAAAGAGTTCCATCTAGCGGGGTCTCGGAGGCAAGCCTTCTCTGCAGCAGCACCTACCCTATGGAACATTCTTCCCCCAGAGATAAGACAGATTCCTTCACTCCTGGACTTCAGAAAAAAATTGAAAACCTGGCTCTGTGATCTCGCCTGGGGCAAGAGGGAAAGAGGTCAGGCTTGGGGATGGCTGATCGCTTAGAGCCAACCCAAATATTTTAAATAGTCTTCAGCAGCACTGCAAACCATCTACCTCTTGGTTTTAATTTAAATTATATTTATTATATTTATTATATTTATTATATTGTATTTTACCGTGTTTCTATTGTATTGTACTATTGTTATAGCTGTGAACCTCCCAGAGTCCCTCCTTGAGAGGGAGATGGGTGGTCATAGAAATTTAATAAATAAATAAATACATGAAACCACTGGGTGAGATCATCCGTCACCACGGGATGAGATATCATCAATATGCTGATGATACACAATTGTACATCTCCATCCTGGGTGAGGTAAGTGATGCAGTGGCCGCCCTTTCTCAGTGCCTGGAGGCTGTGGGGGTCTGGATGGGGAACAACAGGCTTCACCTGAACCCTGGTAAGATGGAGTGGCTGTGGATTGATGGTTCTTCCGGATCCAGGAAATTATCATCTTTGGTTCTGAATGGGGTTGCACTACCCCATTCGGAATCAGTGCGGAACCTGGGGGTCCTTCTGGATTCACAACTCCTGCTTGAAGGGCAGGTGGCAGTCGTGGCCAGAAGGGCCTTTGCGCAACTTCATGTTGTACACCAGTTATGCCCTTTCCTGGATCGGGAGTCCCTCCATACAGTCACTCATGCCCTGGTCATCTCCCATACTGCAATGCACTTTACATGGGGCTACCCCTGAAGAGTATCCAGAAGCTTCAACTGGTCCAAAATGCAGCTGCGCGCGCAGTTATTAGTGCCCCTAGATCGGCTCATGTGACACCTCTGCTGCGCCAGCTGCACTGGGTGCCAGTGTGCTTCCGGGTGCAATTCAAGGTGTTGATTATGACCTTTAAAGCCCTACATGGCATTTGACCAGGTTACCTGAGGGACCATCTCATCCCCATAACTTCAAACCGATTATGCAGAGAGGGCATGCTTCGGACCCCGTCGTTAAGAAAGTTTCACTTGGTGGGGTCCAGAAAGCGGGCCTTCTCAGCAGTGGCACCTGCCCTTTGGAACATTCTGCCCCCGGAGATGAGGCAGGCCCCGTCGCTCCTGTCCTTCCAGAAGAATTTAAAGACCTGGTTTTGCCGCCTCGCTTGGGATGGGAATGGGAATAGTTCCTCTTGGGGATGGCTGGTGCCATAGAGCCCTTTTAAAATACCATCTTATCGCCTATTGGATTTTATATTTAATTTATTAGAAATCTTAATTATTATAGATTTGTATGTTTTTATATTTAGTTATATCTATAAATTTTAATTGTTGTATTTGTAAACCGCCCAAAGTCCCCTTTGGGGGAGATGGTGCGGTGATAGAAGTTGAAAAATAAATAAAAAATAAATAAATTTGTCCAAAAGATCAACATGCTGTGGTGTGCCAATACGCTACCGATGGGTCTCCAGGTAGATATTAAACAAACTGTATCTAAAAAATATGGATCACATAAGATCAATAACTTCCATAAGAGCATAATAATCATTTGATTTGTCTTGAAAGAATGAAGAAAAGATAGATAATAGGATCTACATGGTCACCAATGGGCATTCTGCTTGCTCTCTAAGAGGTTCAGGAAATATACTGTTAGCACCGAAGACACAGAATAATCACATTTGCTAATGGTCCCAGTTTGGGTGGGACTGATCCATTTTTCATGGCCCAACCCTTGCTACAAATGTAGGTCTTAATAATAATATTTCCAGTAATGATCTAGTTCCAACCAATCATTGCTGGCTTATTTTGTCAAGTGGGTGCAACAACCGCCATGCTTACAATGGGGTCACTTCCCCAGCCATTAGATTTATAATATATCACAGAAATAGGATATATTATAAAAATGCTAGCCATGAGATACGAGAAGCAAGGTGAATTCTGAGTTGTTACTTCTAGAAACTAGGACTAAAATCAAGGAAATATAATATTTTATTATTTAAAACTGCTTCAATACTCAAGCAAGGGCATTTCTTCCCTAGGGCACTATTTAATTTTTTCAAAAAGTGCTATAAATCTGGAATTAAATCTGGAATTAAATCTGGAATTCTCACCCAGAGTAGTATTTTTATTCCAAATTCTTGTTGTTGTCATAAGAGAAATGCACACAAAAATATTGTAAGTCTATTTTCATCTTCTCAAATTCTATTGAAGGAGGGGATAGATAAAGCTAACCTTTTGTAAAATACATTTTTGCAACTTCTCACAATCCTACCATAGGATTCATGATGTAAAGGGACATAGACATACTGCCAAACAAGGAATAAATGTGGGACTCTGCTGATGAGCTTTTTGTTTAATCTACACATCTCAGTAATAGTAAGGAATAGCATAATTTGCTATTTTACATTGAATAACAGTTTCAAGAAATTGGTAGGCAGCTGCCTTTCATTATCTGGATATGGGGAGGACTGTTCCCTGTTATATATGTCTTGTTTAGATCTATCCGTTTAGGGCTTGAGAGACATCCAGAAAAGTTGTTTGGGTGTAGGGAGAGCAATAAAACACAAAACAATTTTGCACTTTTCTCCATGCCATATTTCTGATTCTGACACATTGGCAGATATGTTATTAATTAATTAATTAATTAATTAATTAATTAATTCTTGGTGGCAAAAAGTTTGTTGTCTGTCCATATAAGGAGAGGAGAAAGAGACACACAGTTTGAAGTTCAGAGACAGAAAAATATATTAATAGATCTTTTTTTATATAAATTTTTATTAGAATTTTACAATACATAGTTAAAAGTTAATTATTAATATATTAATAGATCTGATATTCTACCTAATGCAATGTTATAACTTTCACAAAAGCATGAATATAGTACACAATATCAGCAGGGGAAAAGCAATCTGGCTTTAGGTCCATGACTTTGCTGTCATTGTTACAAATGAACATATCTACAATTATTTCAATATTAAATACAGAAATAATATTGATAATTCCATTTAATATGGACACCTACAGTTTGGTTAGGCCTTTAAGTGCCTTATACAGGCATAGTCCCAACAACCTGGAGCCAACATATAAATATGGCTAGATTCCTGGATTGTGCAGTAGCTGATCTTTATCGTTATAAAAGCTTCTTTTGCATCTGCAATAAAAGCAATTTATCTATCTGAACCTTGTCCTTGAATCTTCTGCCACTAAGCTCTTGAGTGCATGTTAGTGTTCCTAATGAGATTTATTGCCATGCCCAGGGTGAAGCTCTGACAGCAGGACACAAGAAACAACATGTGTTTCATTCAGTGGTATTTATAAAGAAAATGTGATGCAAAGAAATTTCCTGTACATTGGATGTAGATTTGTAAGATTTGTATACTGGGGGGCGTGGTGGCTCAGTGGGTAAGATGCCAGGCTTGTCGATCGGAAGATCGCAAGTTCAGAGTTTCGAATCCCTAGTCCCGCGTGACAGAGTGAGCTCCCGCACTAGCCCCAGCTCTTGCCAGCCTAGCAATTTGAAAGCATGCAAATGCAAGTAGATTAATAGGTCCCACTTCGGTGGAAAGGTAACAGCGTTCCGTGTGCGTCATGCCGGCCACTTGACCGTGGAAGCATCTTCGGACAACGCTGGCTCTTCGGCTAACAAACGGAGATGAGCACCGGCCCCTAGAGTCAGACACGACTGCACAAATGTGCGGGGGGAACCTTTACCTTTACCTTTATGAATGCTCTGGTCATGAACCTAGCTTGAGAAATATTTCTGCTTTTATCACCAGTAGATACAGAGAGCTTCTATGCATAGATTATCATTTAGTACCTGCCCATTGCAGCGGATGGGGTATTCACAGGAGGTAATGTTTGTATTTAGCATCTAGAGATAAGTGGTGAGCTATGAGAATTCATAGATAGGTAACTGTCACTGACAGAATGAATACTTTTAAAGAAATATGTTTATTTACACCAGATTGCCCCTTTCTCTTTGCTCCCCATATGAAATTTGGCACATACACTTTCCATGAAAGAGAGACCAGATCCAGAGTCAGCAGGGTTAGTGCACTCCTACCTTTACTAGATGTAATCAAGATTTGCACATTCTTAATTAGCCAGTTTTGTGTATGGGTGAGTTTGTGTATGATGGTCATCAACATAGCTAATTTTCTGTAAACCATCTGTCCTCCCACCCTTCTTATCAGATAGGAAGAAGGCAGATAATTAATGTGTGCATCCAGATGTACTTGTACAATTATCTTAAACTATTTATGTTTCTTATAAATTTTTCACTTATCTAATAGAAAAAAAAAAGATTTCCACATTTGCTTAATAAACCAAGAGCAAGGAAATATCCCTAAGTAACCCTTTATAATGACAAATAAGACCAAATAAGTGAACACATGTACTTGTGTTCTTTCTGCAATATTTCACTTCAGTTGTGAACAAATACAAAACCGGGAAAAGGGGGTAGTAGATATCAGGGGGAAGGGAAACATTTTAGAGCTGGTGTGCTAGAATAGTAGCAATGCCAGACTAACACCAGGGAGGCTCAAGGTCAAGCCTCCTAGAGGGCAAATCTTAACAAATCACATTTGCTCAAATTAACCCACCTCATACAATTCTCTGATGAGAAAATTGTGAGGAAAGGAAAGTGAACTGTGTATACAGTTTTACATTCTGTGGAGGAAGGGCAGGATATAAGGAGCAGCAATAAAACAAACCAATAAATTGTTTCCAGTCTTGGGACAGCTAAATTGACCTAAATTAGATGGCACTGGTCAACAAGGTAAAATATTAGTCAAGAAGCTAAGGCAACTGACTTGACCTGAATTAGATGTCTCTGGTCAATAAAGTAAGGCATTAGTCAACAAGCTAAGACAGCTGAGTTGACCTGAATTAGGTGCCATTGGTCAACAAGCTAAGGCACAATATGGATAGAAATATACATCTCATTAAAAAAGGATGCAGTGTGGTTAAAGGACATCCGTCAAGTCCTGATATGCACTCCACTGGAAGTAATGCAGTGTGGATGAAAGAAAAGGATCTTATCCAGATGCACAGCCAAATGCTGATATCACTTACCAACAATAATTCAACCTCTCTTTTTAATAAGAGCAGGAGAAATAGAAGTTGTCAAGATTCTGGAAGTTGGGGGAGGGGTTAGAATGGATGGGAAAACCCTGTTTCCTTTAGAAAATATAATGACTAGATTTTTTTAAACTTCAGAATTCTTCCAAAGTACTATTGCTTTTTTGTCAATCCAAATGTTGGTGGTTTGAGATCAAGTTAAGTCTGGTGATACAACTCCTGTTTTCAGAGATACCCAGGATGCCAAAATAACTTTCTCAGAGAAAACATGAACATCACAGAAATTGGTGCTATATCCATTGTCCTCTCCCAGTGGCAAGATCAGCAGGGCCAAGACAAGAGCCTTACAGTTTAGGGACCCCAACTGGCTGACTATCAAGTAACGGGGATTGTGGTCAACAGACCCAGTGCAGAAACTATGTCCAAAGTTGAACTCCAGCTGAGCCTGGGACATGGTCTTATGAGATTATCTGGGATGAATTTAAGTCTGTGAATCCTGATGAGGTCAACAGATTCCTCCAACTGTGAGTTTGGCACCTGCCTATTAGACCCAGATCCTTCCTGGGTTGTTAAGGCTGGAAGGAGGCAGTGGTGTGCCCTGTCTTCAAGAAGCTGTTCTTGGACCCAATGACTTTAAATAACTATTGGCTTATCTCCATAACTACTGACCAACCTGTTGAAAAGATAGTTGGACAGCAATTACAGAGGATCCTGAAGGAAGATGATTATCTGGACCCATTTCCATCGGATTTTAGGCTGGGATTCAGCAGAGAGATGGCACTGATTGTGCTTGCTGAGATCTTTGATAGAGCCGGGATGGTGATGGTGGATCCATCATTGTGCCCCTCTCTCTCTCAGCAGCTTTCAATGCTATCAATCACAGTATCCTTCTGGACTGGCTGCAGGGTTTGGGAGTTGGGGGCACCATGTTATGGTGGTTTTCCTTTCCTAGTGGTCAATTCTAGTTGGTGTTGGCAAGAAGGGAGAGGGTATGCCCTTGGCCCCTCATTCATGCAATGCTTCAGGGCTCGAGGCTTTCTCCCATTCCTGTTTAACATCTACATGAAACCACTGGGGGAGGTCATCCATTGATTTGGGGTCATGTATCAATATGTGAATGATACCTAGCTGTAGATCTCAACCCCAGGGTGGCCAAGTGATGTTCTGTCCAATGTCTAGAGCAGGGCTTTCCAAACTTTTCCCATGGCGACACACCAACAGTGGCGCGCAAGAAAACCCAGAAGCACCGCCGCCACTGCGGCGCTTTCGGATTTTCGCGCGCCGCAGCGGTGGCAGCAGTGGTGTCCTTGTGTGCCGTGTGAAAACCTGGAAGTGCTGATGGCCTGCTGCTATGCGCACGGCTGCGCGTGGCGGCAGCACACCATCACCGCTTCCGGGTTTTGATGCGACACACCTGGGCCCCACAGGCGACACAGTATTGTGTCGCGACACACAGTTTGGAAAGCTGTGGTCTAGAGGCTGTGTGGGTCTGGATGGGAAGGACCAGACTCAGGCTCAATCCTGCCAAGACAGAATGTCTATGAATTTTTGCCCTCCCCCCATTTTGGAAGCTTTCCATCTTTACTCTTGTATGGGGTTGCACTCTCCCACTCAAGATTGGTATGCAATTTGTGGGTCATGTTGGATTCACAGCTCCTGTTCAAAGAGTGATTCAGCCCTTCAAGGTAGCCCAGACCAGGAAACCAAAACCAAGAATACTAATACTACCTTTATTGTAAGGTTACAGTATAGGTAGTCCTCAACTTACGATCATTCATTTAGTGACCATTCAAAGTTACGACGGCACTGAAAAAAGTGACTTACGACCGTTGTAGCGTCCCCATGGTCATGTGATCAAAATTCAGCCACTTGGCACCAGCATGTATTTACAACCGTTGCAGCATCCCCACGGTCATGTGAGCACCATTTACGACCTTCCCAGCTGGCTTCCGACAAGCAAAATCAATGGAGGAAGCTGGATTTGCTTAATGACCATGTGATTTGCTTAATGACTGCAGCAAAAAAGGTCATAAATCAGGCACAGTCATGTGATGCCTCACTTAATAACCACCACTTAGTGACCGAAGTTCCAGTCCCCATTGTGGTCGTAAGTCAAGGACTACCTGTAACAGAATCATGCAAGTCTAAAAGTGCTTCCCCCCTCCCCTGCCTTTACGTTCCAGAGAACTAGGCAGTATTAATTCTGAGACACTTTCTCCACCCCCATTTCTGCTTTAGGACTCAGATTTCTCTTATCGGACCATTGTCTAGCCTGTGGCTCTTTTTCCTGTCTCTCAAGGTTATTCTCACAGCCCATTGCAGAGTGGCAGCTGTGGCCAAGATGGCCTTTTGCCAGCCAGTTACACCTATTTATAGATTGGGAGTCTCTCCAGATGACCACTCATGCCCTAGTCACCTCACCTCACATTGGACTATTGTAATGTGCTCTACATGGGGCTGCTCTTCAAGACCACTCAGAAGCTATACAGTAGCTGGTCCAGAATGCAGCCGTGCAGGCAGTGTTGGGCATGCCTCAGTATGCTCATGTGACACCACTACCTCACAAGTTGTACTAGCTGCTAGTGAACTTCCAGGTGCAATTCAAGGTGCTGGTTATCACCTATAAAGCAATGCCACCTATTGGGACCCAGAAAGTGTGCCTTCTCTGTTGTGGCGCTTGCCCTCTGGAATGGTATTCTCCCAGAGACCTGTTTGGCTCCCACTCTAATGATGTTCTGGAACAGGCGCAACTGGCTGTTCTCCCAGGCCTTGAGGTAGGATGTTTTTGGAGCCCCTGTTGGTTATGTTTTCTGTTATAGGGAGTGTGTTTGTCCGGGTGCATGGGATTTCCTTTTTGTTTTTATTTTTAATGTAAGCCGCCCAGAGTAATTTTGGAGTTGGCGGCCTCTAAATCTTGTAACTAAATAAATAAATGTTCAATTTATTGGGGCTTACAGTGATTGGCACAGCATCCTTTATTTCTACTACAACCCCATTGTAGGCAAATTTTGATTAGGTACAATATTTCACATTACTGTATTTTTCCATGTCAGAAAAGCTGCACCTAGGGAATTTTTTCATGTTATGCAACTGTAGACACCACAACCTATGTCAGAGGTGGGGAGGACAGAGGTGGTATGTCCTTTTGCCCCTAGTAACTGTGTAGTAGTGACATTCGATTAGTGACTACTCGAATGTAGTAGTGACATTCGATTATTTTAGCTTGTGCTGCCGGATTGTACTGGTCTTTAGCATTTTTCTATAATTTTAGGCAAACCACTTTGGGGTCTTCACTGACTGTATCTAAATTTTTAAAACTTGTATCCATATTTTTAAAATCATTGAAATAATATTATTATTTTTAATAATAATCAAATATTAATATTATTATTATTATAAACTGATGCAGATGGGACATAGAGCCTTTCTCCATTTCCTACATACTTGCAATGTCTGTCACTGTAACAGTGGCCTTGCTTTGTCCTAAGGCCATCTTTATCAAGCTTTATCTCACTGGTTTCACTGTCATAAAACAATGGTCATCTGCAGAACATGAAAAATTGCATAGAGAGTCAGGGCAGTGCATTAATATGCCAGCAGCTCCTTCTTTTGCCATAGCAAAGGCTGGGCAGATATATAATTAAACTGCTTCCCCAAGCCTGGTAATTAAAATATCAATTAACAAGATCCAACAATCATTTCTATATTTCCCAGTGTGTGGAAATTGTACAGAATCTTAGGGCATTCCATGTAGTTGGACAATTGCCTATGACACACTATTTAAGCTACCATAATTGCCCCATTCCGAATAATAAGAGCATTGGGACTTGCCATTACAATGCAATGTTCCTATGTCAGCTCAGTGACCTGACTTGGGTACACCTAGACCAAGGCTATAAGCCTGGATTTCCTCAAGCTTCATCATACAGATTCATTCACTCATGATATCCAAGGAATTCAGAACAGCACACAACAATCATCTCACAACACAATCTTCTGAGGATTCCAGTCTTAAAGTCAAAAAGCGTTAGCCCTGAAGAGCTGGGGCCCAGCAAACACTGAATCCTCAGCTTGCCTTCATAATAGTCAGGCAGTGAGAGGGGTGGTTTTCTTGGCCTCAGATTTGAATTCCTGAGAGTGGATGCTCCGTTTGTGGCTATGAAGCCATGAAAGACACCAGAGCAGCATTAGGCCCTCCCAGTTCTTCTCGAGTGCCCTTACTTGCAGTGTATCTCCAAAGGTAGCATCTGATTGGTTCAGCTGCCTGATATTTGGAGACATATTTTCATTTAAAAAAATGCACAACTTCAGCAATACTGAATGAGAAGACAAAGCAGCCTTTTTAGAAGGTGCATGGATTGGTGAATGAACAGTTACCATCCATAATAACAAGGAACAGAAGGAGGAGAAGGTACACTAGTGACATTGTGGCTGGAAGGGAGATTGTGAAGTAAAAGTGGGATGTGGATGGAGCAGTAGGGGAGCATCCAGATTTTGTTCCGGGTTGAACAGTTTGTAACCATTCTCACTCTGACATATCAAGCAAGTAAGCACCATCTGTTATTGCTGGTTCTAAAATGATAGCTTGGCACTACAACTCTAAACACATTTATTTTGAAATATTTTCTTGATTTCAGTGGATCTTATTTCCAATGTGGTGAATTGCAGGCACAGAGAGCAAAGAGCATGCAATTAGATGAATTACTGTATATGTGAGTATAATTATTAAGGACTTGGTGTCATAACTTGCATAAATGTTTACTTGATGAATTGCTGTTCAGCAATAACACATATACCAGCTAAATCATTGCAATAATTATAAAAGCCTTTTACAACAAATTAAAATGTGCAATATTCTCATTATTTATGTTTACAATTATAAATAAAGGTATATCTCAAACATACCTGCATATCCATTGAGCTGTTGCCTTTCTTTTTAATTCATCGGCTGGTTTGAGCACTTTAGAGCATGCAAAGAGTGCTTCTCTCTGGATAGAATAAATAAAATGTCGTACTGTTAAGTTTGGTGATCTGCCTAGAAATTACTTCTCTCTCTTTCTTACATGGAAAAGATTCACGAAGACTTAAAAGCATACTAGACAATCCATGACCCATTGGGTCACTGAGATTTCCTTACCAGATTCCTCAATGCCTTCAACAATGGCAGAGCTTCTAATGTACTAGAAAAGTTCTTAAAAATTCAGGGAGACATTCAGAGTTGTATTTGCCTTGAAAGTAGCCCATGTACAGCACAGTCAAACATCAGGAGTTGACCACAAGTAATGTTTTATGACATTTTGTATTATGTCATAAAATGTTTTATAAAATTTGCCAAATTTCTATTCCACGGGAGTCATGGGTCCTGGATTTTGGACACATTCTGTAAGTTAGCCCATATGAGGTACCTTGGTTCAAAAATTGTTGGCCTATGATGCACCGTTTCCCCCGGTTAAAGGTTAGAAGTATCAAACAAACACCAGAGTTTTAGTAGTATATAGATGTTTCTCACTGTATGTAGCTATTTTCTAGGAAAATATTATCTATTGGCTTGACCAAAACTCCTCCACTTAAAATGTACCATCTCTTGATCTTTCTTACACATTGTAAAAGTGGAAAAATAATAAAAACAGCAAATATAACACATGTAGATTGTGTGGCTGTACACCTTCCATTTCTATCACCAGGCTGGCTAGAGACTCTAATGTCTAAAAATTTATTTATTTGTTTGTTTGTTTGTTTGTTTATTGTTAGATGTATACCCACCTTACACTCAGAAGCCCAAGTCAGCATACGTAACGTCCTGTCTTCCTATTATCCCCACCAAAAAAAACACAAAACCCTGTGAGGTAGATCGCTACTAAGAGTGAGTGACCCAAAATCCCACAGTGAACTTCCTTGGCTGAGGATAGAGTAGAACCACAAGTTTACACACAAGTTTACACACCATAGCACTGGGGGGGGGTGGGTCATCACACATCATTTTATTTAACTCTACCATCTCATAAAAAGAGGGAAGGTGGAAATTTCTAGCCCTACTTCCCCCCATGAGGTCACCTTATCACTGCCACCCTCTCTGCATCTTTGGTCACCAAAAAGAACCATCACCTTATTTTTCACTGATGTAGGCGGTCAACTGTTAGCAGTGCCCTTAGTTTTTTCTTTATTCACTAATGCTGCCATCCCATGCCCACTTAATAGGGAGTTAGCCTTATTGGACTTTAGCATACTTACTCTTCAGAGTAACACAGGACTGTGAAACTAAGGCCATGTATGTCATAGCTAGTTATGACATAGCCTGCAGTGGGTTAGAACTGCTTCTGTTTTGAGACTACATGATGGCTAATGTTAATTGTCAAAAGACCTATCCAAAAAGAGTGAATGACTGAAAACCAATAGTGAAAACGATGGCCTCACTCATAGTTAGCTCTGGTGATACCACCACCACATGCAGCACAGGCTGATGTAGAGGAATTATAAAAAGCTAAATGGTTAATTTCTCTAAATCACTTTTGTTCTGGTGTTGGCACCACATCATAGTGAGTGATATCTGATTCCATCTCCAATCACCTGATGTATATTTCACTGTTCATTATGAGACCTAGAAAGACTTCAAAGGAACAGAAGGATGAAGAGGCGTATTATGCTTATCTGCACTCAGCAGGAATATTCCTGTGCTTGTTTTGAAAATTAGAATGTCTATGTTAGCAGCTGCATGTTTTCTTAATAAAATCAGGAGATAAAAAGAAATGGATCAGGCTTTATAAACAGGGAACCTCTGGTGCTTTGTTGGTTTAAAAATGAACCGGGTAAATAAGGTATATAAACTTGTTATTGTATGTTACAAAGGAAGAAGCCAGGGTCAAGCCCAAAAAATAGAACACTTTTATAATATAAATGTAATAATGTAAACTATAATAATATTAGTCATATGGAAGTAGCTAAGAAACAGAGTTAATTAATAGTTCTAATGACAAGTACAAGCCCATCTGATCAAGATTTTCTAGGGAGGGCAAATAATAATTAGGGGTCATAGATAACATCTAGCCCAGCAATAGCCTGTTAAGTTATATATATATATTGCCTTTGCCAAAGTTTCCTGCTTTTTGCTTCACCAACACCCTCCTCATGATCCAACAAGATCTCATGTAATAAGGATTTATTTTTGTCTTATAATATTTTAATCTATTCAATATATATTAAAATAGCATGATCTTTAATTTGTTGATATAACAAGGATGTAGATTTTTGTTTTCCAGCTATTGCTAAGTATTTGTGTTATGTCATGTGTTTCAAAGCCTGAAGCATTACAGATTTAATTACTGTATCACCCAGAAATTCCAGGAATTATTATGCAAATGTTTATACTTCTGGAGGTGATGATTACGCAACTGTTTTATCTAACTATTTAGAACTTCATGAGCTATGTAATGCTACAGAAGTAATATTGCTCCAGAGCTGAATCTCTCAGAATGATTTTAATCAAGAGCTACTGTATGTAATGAAGGATTGCACACACAGACAGTAACAAAAACAGAAGTGTGTGTGTGTGTGTGTGTGTGTGTATAATTAAAACAGGTCTTGATGACACTACAATGCATGGGCATCCACAGGGTGGCAAGCAGGCAAACCACACATGCATCATGTTATCATGACGTGACTTACGTACTTCCTTCAGATGTCATTTGCACAATGATATCAACATCAATTTCATGTCAATGTGGCCTCTACAGACACCTATGCAAAGATAGGGACTCTGGAAGGACTTTTGCTATGAAATAATTTTGGATGGTCGCTAAAGATGCAAATAAAGCAATTGTTTAAATGCACACCTGTCATGAAAAAATTAGACACACCTTACACAACTGCTTCTTTAAAGAAATGTACATTCAATTTATGCCTTGACTTCTTCCTATATGCTGTAGGTTCAGGCTGTTAAGTCTGCCCAAGTATCCACATTATAGCTTAAGACAATCACCTGCCTCAAGTATGTTGCTATCAGAATTGGATTACCAGTCATTTTATTCCATGTAACAAAATGAAATTAAACAAAGACAAGTCCAAAGTTCTTCATGTAGAAAATGAAGATCAAATCCACAGATATAGGAGAAGTGATATTACGTGCCTCTAATGCAGAGCTTTCCAAACTGTGTGTGGTGACACAAAAGTGTGTCGCCACACACAGTCTGGTGTGTCGCCACACAACCCGGAAGCGCTGATCATCATCAGCGCTTCCGGGTTTTCCCGCGGCGACACACCAACGGCGGCGCACAAAAATCTGAAAGCGGCAGCAGCGCTTCCGGGTTTTTGCGCGCTGCCGCAACGGCGCCACTTCCGGGTTTTCCCGCAGCGACACACCAACGGCGGTTGGTGTGTCGCCGCGGGAAAACTTTGGAAAGCCCTCCTCTAATGTGTTGACTCTTATTGACCATATAGATGGATTTTCTCCATGGATGATCTATCCCTAATCTGGTCCTTCAGGACTTCCAACAGTGCACCCATCACCACTCTGACTGACTCCATCTACTTTGCTGCTGATCTTCCTCTTATTCTTTTTCCTTCAATCTTTCCCAGAATCAGTGGCTTCTCCAGAGAGCTAGGTCTTTGCATAATGCATCTGAAATAGGAAAATTTGAGCCTGGTCATTTGTGCCCCCTCGAGTGAGAACTCTGGGTTGATTTGTTCAATGATCTAATTGTTTGTTTTCTTGGCTGTTCATGGTATTTGTTATGGAGAAAATCTATCAATATGGTCAATAAGAATCAACACATTAAAGGCACATAATCTATCAAATAATCAAATTCTGTAACAGAGTGAAGTACCTAAGCAGAAGAAGACAGTTGTTCTTTGGAAAAATGAGACAATATTTGAGAGCCTAACAGCTATACTTAGCCTTGCATGGTGTGCCAAGAGATGCATACAAAAAGCGATAGAGAGTAAATGAAATTGTTGGAATCCGGCAAATCAAGCATGCCTCATTAGCATATGGGTGATTTCTCTAGGAGGCAAACTCTGTGCTTCTAGAGGAAGCTGCTTGTTGCCACTCCCACTTCCTCTTCTCTCTCTCTGACTCTTCCACCGATGGGGTAGGATGCACATGCCTTAGCTCCTTCCATGTAGAGGCCATCTGCTAGGCCTCAACTCCAGAGGCTTTCCCCCCTTTCTCCACACAGCCTCTGGCAGCAAACAGGGCCAGTGGTATACAGTTTAGGGAACAGAAAGAAGAACTGAAACATCATTTTTCTACTGAAATGGCTGTACCTGGACCGAATAAATGTAAGAACTCTTATGTACTTACTTTTTGTATCTGCAATATCTAAGCTTGTGTTTCTTTATGCTTGGGTGGGCTAAAAGTGTAAGAATAAGAACCTGGATCTCTCTAACGTGCTCACAGGCTGTGTTTTTAAACAATATTGCTTTTTCTGCCCACAAGTTTACACAATGTTAAGCTCTGCTCCATTCACTGGTTCTAACAGGTCACTGAATGATCTTCAGAAAAAAGTGTGGCCCAAAGGAGGAGATTGTGCCAAAATAGGCAGAATTGTAGGAAGAAACCAGATATTAATTAATACAGTGTATGAATAAATATTCTGCCTCTGGCATTAGCCAACCAATGCTTCTAAGAAGTCCCAGGCTGGGCATTAACAAATAGGACAACATGCTTCATATATTTTTGGGCAATATTTTCTTATCAGATGTATAATTTGGAATTGTGGGAACTGATATCCCAACACATTTGGAGGCCAATTTGTTGAGAAAATCTGATGTAGTAAATATCAGATGGACAAATGGTCTTACTCAATATAAGACAACTTCCTATGATTCTTGATAAGTGTTAACAGATTCCCTATTGCTGCAGATCTCTTTTCACCTTTGTTTCTTGCCTCTCTCCTCTCCTGGAAACATTTTTTTTCCAAGACGGCGGTGAGAGCAGATGGGTTGTAGTGCGGGCTCATTTTTGGAGTCTGATTTTATGTTGGAGAACATCAGAGTGGATGTGATGAGATGTTGCTAGTGTTGGAGCCTACCTGGGTTTCTTTGGGTTGGGTCAGTGGAGGAAACTGGACTGCCCGAAATGGGATTATCTGGACTGGCAAGGCTTGGACTCCATCTTGGGCCATTGGCCGCAGAAGGAGAGAGCCGTGTATGGCCTTCGTTCTTGCGGATTGTCATCAAGAGCAGGAACTGTACTGGGGCTTCCCTGGTAGCGTGCTGGTTGTTGATTGCCAGCGCTCAGCCATTTTGGGGGGCCTCGTTGCCAGCAGTTCATTTGGAGGCAGCAGAGGGAACATGGTGTTTGGCGGCTACACTGGATGTTAAGGTTGTGATGGAGATGTCTGGCTGGAAGGCGGTGGCCAGAGCCCTGGCTTTTCTGTTTGGTGGCACTGACAGCAATGTTCATTGCTGTGGTAATGATGGCAGCGGTAGGTTACCGGACGGCTGCAGCGGCCTGATGCTTTGGTGCGCAGGCACCTTGTGAGGGAGGGGCCTGCCAGTTTGGATTTTCTATCTTGGAGGTCATGGCTAAGAGGGCCTTTGCACAACTTCAGGTTATGCACCAGATGCACCCATTCTTGGATCGGGAGGCCTTATGCTCAGTCACTCACACCTTGATCACCTCCTGCATGAATTCCTGAAATGCGCTCTACATGGGGCTGCCCTTCAAGATATTAGAGATATCGGGTTTCAGCCAAGCACGTCTCACACAAGCTTGAAGGAGGAGGCAGCCTCTGCTGTAACCTAATCTTACTTGCTTTGTGTGGGAGGGGCTGAATCCCGGTTTCCTGCTTCCTGTTCCCTTCTCTTTCCCTTTTCTGCTCGAATCTCCTACCAAGGAGGATGGGCCAGCTATGGCTCCCATGTTGCTCATACTTCCATCCAGGTGGGCCACATTAGAAGCATGTGGGTCACGTCAGAACCAATTGCTCGCATGCATGGACCGTTTCTACTAAGGAACTGTGAGTTACAATAAAACTGTAAACTCTTTTTATGTAACTTTACATTAACATGTGAAGTGTGGTTATTTTGTGTTTTGAACTGATTAAGCCTTGTGCAAGTTTATGGGAACGCTTCTACTTTGCTGTATACTAATAAGAAGCTGCGTGGAGTTCTGGTATTACCATCCCAGAATTCCTACACAAGAGCATCCAGAAGCTTCAGCTGGTGCAAAATGTGGTGACATGGACAGTTATGTGCGCACCTAGATCAGCACACATTACACCTCTGCTCCATGAGCGCATTGGTTACCAGTTTGCTTCTGGGTTCAATTCAAGGTGGTGGTAATGACTTATAAAGCCCTACAAGGCATGGAGCTGGGTTATTTGAGGGAGCACTTCTTCCCAATCACATCTACCCATCCCATCAGGTCCAGGAGAAAGGGCATATTGCAAATCCTGTCCATGAAGGAATGTCATCTGATGGGACCCAGGAGAAGAGCCTTTTCTGCTGTGGCACCTGCCCTCTGGAACATCATTCCCCCGAAGTCAGATTGGCTCAACCTTGTTGGCCTTCCGGAAGGGCCTGAAGACATGAGTTTGCCATCTGGCCTGGAGATCTGGTAGCGGTAGTGTGGAAAGTGGCTGTATTGCTAATGGCTCTATTGCTAGTGAAATTGACTGGGTTCTCCTGGTGATTATGTTTTTATGTTTTTAATAATTTTTATTGTTAATTTTTAAAAAGTTTTGTGTTGTTATGTTTTTTGGTTATTTTTTGTAATTTTGTGTGTGTGATTTTAACTTTGAAAAGAGTTACATATGTGAGATGAGCAGCTATATAAATTGAATGAATGAATGAATGAATGAATGAATGAATGAATGAATGTTTGCATCAATTATTAATTGTAAGGCTGCACCCACGATGTTATGATTAATAATATGTCTTGGAACGAAGGTAGGAAAGGGCCACTTGCAAAACTGCTATACCTCAAGGAACATGGAAGAAACCACCCACAAGTGAACATGTATTTGAACCACCCACGCCGTGAACTTGTATTCTGGCAACAATGAACTTATTGTCGCCAATTCCTTACCAAATGTTATTTTCCTACGGAAATGCATTTTTCTATCTCAAAGTCCTGAACAAAAGGGCTCCAGATGGCAAGAGCGCTGTATGTGAAGGCCTTGCCACCAAGGGGGAGACAAAAATGATATGATCATAAGGAATTCAAGGTGTTGCTAAGCTATTTTTTTAATATCATTGTTTTAATAAGCAAAGAACAGCTTGTGTACTTTGATTTTACAGAATTTTACTTGGATTTTGTCTTCAGTTTCAATCCATGAACTCAAAGTCCTCAGCCACTTCAACCAATCTTCTCTAACAGGCACTGCTGCCTATACAGTCTGGAAAACAACCCTCTGGAGATGTCTTGTTGTCGTTTAGAATAACAGAATAATTGCATAAGCAAGAAAATAATATTCTAAAATCTTATTAGCAATTAACAGAACATTAATTCTCTCACACAGAAGACCAGTCTAAATATGCACACACCACTTGCTGACTGTGCAAATCCAATGATAAATGTTTGTATCACTCAATAACAGCTTGTACAAGGCATTTCCACAAAGTTGTCTGAGATTTGGTAGCGAGGACAGGGGTAATGCAAAATCAAGTTGGATATATGCATTTGTATGAATCCATTTTAAAGATCTGATTCATGGTGGATCAGCACTGTAACTTTTGATCTCTTAGGAACCATTTTTAGGAGGAAAATATTTGACATTTGGAGCAGCCAGCACTGAGGATGCTGAAATGAGACTCTAGCCATTAGACATCTTATTTAATGAATAGTCATGATCTGATTAAAGCAGCATTGAGCTACAATGAAGAAGCATTCAATTAAATTCTGAGCTATTAATCTTAGCATAAATATTTAAGTTATATTGGTAATATTGTGTATTCTCTGCGAGCATCATTTTTATTTCTCAACCTTTATTTTATTTAGATATAAGAGAGAGAGAGTACATCAAAAACAGCTGTATTTTTAGAAACAGCAAATCAGAGAGAATAGCTTACTAATAGAAGGCTTGTGCAAAAAATACAGAATGTTGCTTTATATGTGAATATCTCTTCTGCCTTGATTCGGAATGTAGTTTTAAAGAAACAACTCCTACAGATTTCAAGCAAAATTACATTCAAGTAAGTATAAAATATACAACATAGATAGAATATAGAATTCAAGTCATAAGAATTTCAAACGCAAGATGCAATGAATCTCAAACTCACTGTGCAAAAGGATTACTTATACAGTAGATAACTCTTTTGGATTGTTCCCCCCATATCATCAATGTTTCCTCCTGAATTTTGTAACTTGGACATATTCAAATATGTTTTAAAACTGACAGGTTTTACTTGATAATAACGGTTCAGTCCCTAAAGGAAATAGATTAAAAATATGTATTATGTGTTATTATCTGAGCTTACTTTGATCAGTTCTTAAAACTAGATATACTTGGAGACAGGGTGGGACTGTTAGAAAACATGAAAAAAACAACAATACACATTTTAGGGAGCCCTAAGCCTCAAAGAAGCAACCACACCAAAGGTTTATCTCCCAATGATCTTTTTTTTCTCTTATGTTAGTAAAGAATTCTTACTAGTTTTCACTGCATAGAATTCAAGCTTTTGTGAAAGTTCTTCTTCTTCATTATATAGCTTTTGATGTAATGTTTGCTTTGATCTCCAACAATATGCTATTCAAAGAAAGATCTAGGAAAATCAAGCCTGTGCAGCAATAATAGCTGAGCAGTTGTGACTGTAAAAATTCACAGATGGTATTTGTGATGATAACACAGCTCATGATTTTGGGGTAGGAAAAGTACAATTAATATAAGCAAAATAGATATGAGAACAAAAGACTGAATAATATACAGTGATGTATATCATGTTACTGTTCCTTTTATCTTAAGCAAAATTATTTGATTTGTATTATTATTTATATACAATTAAATTCACAGTCTAAGACTGGTAGAAGTCCAATAATTCAAGTACTAATCAAGGACCTAAGAATTATAAGGTAGCATCTGAAGATATAGACAGTCCCAAGCAGGGTGTGGTTTTTTTTGTAAAATTAGGGTGTTTGGGTCCGATAAATTCAAAATGTCCAAATATTGAGGGAGTCCTTTAGGTATCACGGTTGGTATAACAGCAGATTTCTTTTTCTATAAGCATTCAACTTCAATCTGCAAGTCCCGGTATATCGTAATTTTTTTGGATTGCTTTTCCTCAATCCTAGCATCACCCGGTATAGCAACATCAATGAACCAGACTTTCTTCTTTTCAATGTCAGGCATGTTATGAACAAGATGCCTGTCTGTTTGGATTTTAAAGTCCCATAAGATCTTAAATGGCTCATTTTCCAAAACCTTCTCAACTTGATGGTCCCAGTGGTTCTTGCTACATTCAAATCCAAACCTCTGGCAAAGTTTCCAATGAATAATTTTTGCAACTTGATCATGACACTGCTTGTAATCAGTTTTTTGTAATTTTGTTGCAGCCACTGACCAGATGGACAACTGTTTCAACGTTTTCACTACAAAGGCAACATTTACTGTTGTTTGTTGTTTGTTACATGATGAATTTTCACTTTCATGCAATTAGTCGGCAAAGCTTGTTCTTGAGCCACTAAAATAAAGCCTTTGGTTTCTTTCTTTAACACTCCTGATGTTAACCAGCCCCATGTGGGGTTTTTATCAGCTTTTCCTTCTATATCCTTCAAGTATTGACCATGCATTGGCTTGTTCTTCCAATTAACAAATTGGTTTTCGATTGTTTCTTTTCTATACTCAGCCTTCACCTTTGTTGTTTTCAAGAGCTTGCCTTGATTGACTTCCTTCAATAAGGGTTCTTCGCTTTTCTTGATGTTGTCATTCAAACCATGTTTTTCTTCCTCCACAGTTTGTTTCACCTGTAGGAGTCCTCTGCCCCCTTTGGCTCTCGGCAAATACAGCTGATCAATATCGCTTTTCAGGTGTAGAGCATGGTACATTCTCATTTGTTTTCTTGTTTTCCAATCCAAGTTATCAAGTTTCATCTGGGCCCAGTCAACTATTCCTGCTGTATATTGGATAACAGGGACTGCCCAGGTATTGATTGCTTTAATGATGTTTCCACCATTTAACTTTGATTTCAAAATTTTCCGAACTCATTTGATGTACAGTATTTGATAGAAGTACTTTCCTTAACTTGGTTCTGTAATAAATCGGAAGCTTCCAAAACTCCCAAATATTTGCAGCCTTCTTCTGGTGCTACTGCCTTTTTCAAATCTTCATTGTCAAGCTGTATTCCATCAGCTCAACAATTTTGCCTATCTTTATGGCTATTGTTGCATTCTAATATCTTCGCTGAATTCTTTTGTGCTTCTTAGCAGGGAATCCAGTTCATCCTTGGTTTCTCCAAATAATTTTAAATCATCCATATAGCGTAAATGTGAAATTTGTAATCCTTTTTTAGCCAATTCATATCCACAGTTTGTTCAAAATTGTTGTCAATGGGACCATTGATAGTATAAAAAGTAAAGGTGATAATGAGTCACCTTGGAAAATTCCATGTTTGATTTCGACTTCTCCTAATTCTTCCCCATTAGTCATCAGCTTCGTTCACCAAAATATCATTGAAGTATTAATAAATTGCTGAATGTTTCTGCTGATTCCAGAAATTTCTAGACATTTCTCAATCCAGCTATGTGGAACAGAATTGAATGCTTGTTTATAGTCTAGCCAAGCCATAAACAAATTTGTTGTTGTTTTTTGAATTCTTCAAAACCAGCTGTAAATCAATAACTACTCCTTTGTTCCCCTTGAATTTTTGTTCTACAGGGAGTAAATCACTCCTTTTCAAATAGCTCTAGATTTGATTTGCAATTATGCCCATAAGTAGCTTGTATGCTGTTGGCAAACAAGTTATGGGTCTGTAGTTTCCAGGCTCATTTCCCTTCTCCTTGTCCTTCTGCATTAGGAATGTCCTTCCAAATGTTAACCATTCTTCATTTTCTGGTGCTTCCAAAATTCTATTCTTCTGATCTGCCAATCTTGAGTGTAGACTTGTCAGTGATTTTAGCCAGAATCCCTCGAGTTTATCTGGTCCAGGAGCACTCCAGCTTTTGACCTTCTTTGATTGCTTTCGTACCATTTCCTCAGTTATCCTAATGTCTTCCATGCTGGATATTTTCACTGTGTTTTCAACTTGCTTGATCCATTTTGAATTCCTATTGCGACTCCTGTTGTTTTCCTACAAACCTGTCCAAAATTTTAGGGCCATTTCTTTATCAGTTTTTTCATTTTTTGTGGTTGATTCCCATTTTCAAGAGTTTTGTAGAATTGATGCCTATTTGCTCTAAACTGCAAATTCTGCTGGAACTGGATTATTTGATTATCATATTGCTTGATCTATTGCAGAGAATAGCCATGACTCTTTGTTTCAATTGTTCTACAAGCTGTGCAATACCTTTACTCTCCAGGTTATACTTCACACACAGGCTAGTTTTGATTTTCTTATTCTTCAAATTTCCTTGCCTCAAATTCTTCAAATTTCTCAAATCCATGAAAATTTTGTTTATCTTCAATTCCAAGCAAATGTTCCATTTAGATTTTCCCTTAATGACTTCATTCTTTCATATTTTAAGTCCCAATTCTTCAATAGTTACATAGGCTGTGGCATACATCAGCTGATTCGTTTGGGTCAATGTTTCAGTTGGAATAATTTTGATAGCTCCATTAATATTCTTCACTATTTTAGTCAAAGTCTTCTTGTTAATTTGATTCAATTTTGGCAAACGTACAGGTAGTCCTCGAGTTACGACTGCAATTGGGTTCAGCTGAGCGATGCTGTCATAAAGTGTGATGTCACATGACATCGCTTAGCGACGGCAATCCAAAAGTCCTGGTTCTTGTCGTAACCCCAGACTCATGGGTTGTTAAGCAGGAAGTGGAAGGAGTCCCAGGTAAAGAGTGCGGGGGTGCCACAGGGTGGTGGGAGAGGCCCTGAGAGGCCCAGCACAGGCCAGGCAAGAGTTGGGGCTGTGGTGTGGTGTGAGCTCAGGAAGGCTGGGGAAAGAGCGTGCGGGGTGTGCGTGAGTGCAGGGAGGCCAGGGGAAGAAGGTGCAGAGTGTGTGCATGTGTGTGAGCACAGAGAGGCTGGGGAAAGAGGGTGTGGGTGGGGCATGGGGAAAGAGGGCATGGTATATCACTATACCATGGTATTTCTGAGAGAAACAGAAATATGACTACAGGAGGAATCTAGGTGGCCACATGGGGATTCCAACGTGTTTTTCTTTTTGCTGTGCCTAGCTCCTCCTCTGACCTCACCACTGAATTTCAGTGGTGTGATATTGAAAATTGGGGAGTTTCCTGTCATTTACCATTAATGTAAATCTTAGCGTGGACTAAACACAGTTTTAAACCTCCTTTCCCCCCTCCAACTCAAAAGGTAGCAAAAAATTAAAAATCCTAATTGTCTTTCTCCATTTTGTGTTATTACCCCAATGAGTACAGCGCTCTCTCAAACCATTTTATGCAGCTCCACCTCCTGCAAATGTATATTACTGTTGGCTAACTGCTAAATTTACACAGAGCAAATGTTTCCTCTTATATAACTTTTTATCTCTAGAGTTGTGCTCATTGGTTTTCTGCTTTCCCATCTCAACTTCTGAATGAAGGACATATAAGCATCTAAAGGCAGTTATATGAATGATGCACGCTATGGATGCATGCTATCTTTCTTAAATCAGGGGAAAAGGTATACCGCAAGGAACAGATACAGCATATCATCATGAACTCTGAAGAACTAGGAACAAAGCTCAACAAAGCTCTAGGGCTTTTAATCCATCATTCAAGTCCATGGCTCTGGAAATGACAGGAGATTTGGTTTCTGGGACATGGTCTGAGTTATTGGGATGATGGACTGCTTACAGAAGATGGGCTGAATCTCACAATGGCTGGTAGAAATGTGTTTGGTGAATTAAAATTATATACGTTATAATTATAATATATACATATATTATAATATTATAATATTTTAACATATACATATTATATACTTCAGGAAGAACTTAAAGACCTGGTTCTGCCACCTCGCCTGGGAAGGGAGGGGTGACAGCTCCTCTTGGGGATGGCTGGTGCCATAGAGTCCTTTTAAACACAAGTTTGTCGCCTCTTGGATTTTATATTTATTTTATATTTATTTTATATCTATTTTAATTACTTATATTTATGATTTCATTGGCGATCACTCGTAGCCGAGTAAGATTGTCTTCCAAAGGTAAAATTTTAACAGTGGATCCGTAAGTGGCTATAAAGGCCAATTCTGGAACCGCACAACCTCCCACAATGAGGGCATAGGTTTCCGGGTGGGAGACGGTCATGATGAGGGTTTGCCTGACGTGCCTTCCTTTTAGCTCTTTTCTCCCTTTCGCCCTGTACTCGTGCTTCTTCAAAGTCCATAGCACCATTAATAAAGGCTGGCCTCCAATTGAAACGCTCATGTGTTAGGGCTTCCCAGTTCTCAATGCTGATATTACATTTTTTTAAATTAGCTTTGAGAGTATCTTTGAATCTCTTTTGCTGTCCACCAATATTCCGTTTTCCATTCTTAAGTTGGGAGTAAAGTAGCTGCTTTGGAAGACGATGGTCAGGCATTCGAACAACATGACCGGTCCAGCGAAGTTGATGTTGGATGATCATTGTTTCAATGCTGGTGGTTTTTGCTTCTTCTAATACGCTAACATTAGTCCGCCTATCTTCCCAAGTAATTTGCAGAATTTTTCGGAGGCAGCGTGGATGGAATCTTTCAAGAAGTTGGAGGTGGCGTTTGTAGAGGGTCCATGTTTCACAGGTGTACAGAAGGGTTGGTAGTACAATGGCTTTGTAAACAAGCATTTTGGTCTCCCTGCGAATGTCCCGATCCTCAAACACTCTACGCTTCATTCGGGAGAAAGCTACACTCGCAGAGCTCAGGCGATGCTGAATTTCAGCGTCGATGTCGGCTTTTGTAGATAGATGGCTGCCGAGATAAGAAAAGTGGTCGACATTTTCTAGTGACACACCTTTAAGCTGGATTGATGGCGCTGCAGAGGGATTGGTTCGAACTTGCTGGTAAAGCACTTTGGTTTTTTTAATGTTAATCGAGAGGCCGAGCTTTTCATATGCTTCTGCAAAGATGTTTAGAATAGTTTGAAGATCTTCCTCGGAGTGTGCACAGACTACGTTATCATCAGCATATTGAAGTTCTATAACAGAAGTTGTAATTACCTTATTTTTTGCTTTCAGCCTACTAAGATTAAAAAGCTTTCCATCTGTTCGATATATAATTTCTACACCAGTAGGAAGTTTCTCTTCAACAAGGTGTATAATCATAGCGATGAAGATAGCGAATAAGGTTGGAGCAATAACACATCCCTGTTTAACGCCGGATTCAACTTTAAATGGATCGCTTTGAGAGCCATTGTTATTCAGGATTGTTCCCATCATGTCGTCATGGAGTAACCGCAAGATGTTCACAAATTTATCAGGGCATCCGATTTTCAGAAGGATGGTCCAGAGAGCAGTACGATTTACAGTATCAAAAACTTTAGTCAGATCAATAAACGCCATGTACAGAGGGCGGTTTTGCTCCTTGCATTTTTCTTGAAGCTGTCGTGCAGTGAAGATCATATCCACTGTTCCCCTGGAAGGGCGGAAGCCATTTTGCGTTTCAGGGAGGATGTCTTCTGATATAGATAGGAGACGGTTTGCGATGATCTTTGCCAGGATTTTGCCTGCTGTGGCTAGAAGGGAGATGCCTCGATAGTTTCCACAGTCTGTTCTATCACCCTTTTTAAAGAGAGTGATAATTATGGCATCTCTAAAGTCTGCTAGAATCTCCTCCCTCATCCAGATTTTTTTGATGAGCTTATGAAGTTGTTGTGTAAGTTCAGGCCCGCCTTCTTTAAAGACTTCAGCAGGAATCCCATCAGGTCCACTATGTTTATGATATGTTATTTTAATTGTTTGTTTTTTGTAAACTGCCCAGAGTCCCCTTTGGGGGAGATGGGGCGGTGATATGAATTGAATTATACATACATACATACATACATACATACATACATACATACGCAGAAGCACACAGTATACAGACAGATATTGTCCATTACAAAATGCATCTACTGTATATCAAGCAGGCATGAAGTGGCAGTGGTGAGAGATTATTCTCCGGACATATTGGTAGAGATAAAGCATGATCCTTCCAGGAAATGTGGGTCTTGTCTTGATGACAGTTTTCTCCTTCAGAGGATAGAAGAAGGCACAAGAGGATTAGCATTCCTTGACTTAATATTAATCAACAGGGAAAACTTTGACAAGGAATTGGAAGTAATGAGAACACTGAAGGAAAGTGATCATATAATACTGGGAAATTTTTATTTTATTTTAAGGGAAACTAAAAGTTGAACATAGTTAAATGTGTATGTTGGTCTTCAATAAAGTAAATGTTAATAAACTGAAAGTAACACTAAGTGGGATTCCATAGCAGGATAAGCTAAGGAGACAAGAAGCTCGGGATGGTGGGAACTGCTAAAAAGGATATATTGGAAAACAGTTGTAAGCGATACTAATGAGGAAAAAGAAAGAAAGACAGCAGAAGAAGCCAACATACATACGTGGCTATACAAAAAGCTTAGTGAAGATCTGAAAACAAAAAGGGGCATACCAAGTCGGTAGAAAGATCGCAGAGGAAGAGTACTGACCAGTAGGCCAGAACCAGCAAAGCAACCTCTTAAGATTATTCCTGTAGTAGGATTGTTATCTGTAGTTCCTGCAACATATAAAATAGTGCTGCATTTTAAAAAAATGCTTCAATTTCTATTAGCAGCCAGATCTGTCACTGTGAAACACTGGTAAATGAAAGCACAACAGTGATTAGATCAATGATATATTGAAGTGTGGGAAATTGCACTAGCAGAAAAATGAACTCAGGAACAAATGCTTTAAACAACCTATAGTGAAAAATAGATTTAGTTAAATTTAGACAACATTTATTAGTTATATCAATAAGATTTTTCCTGAATGATTACCTCCTAGTGCAAGGGTCGGAATTGGCAGCTCGCGAGCCAGATCTGGCTCTTTGGCCTCCTGACGCTGGCTCTTTTTCCATCTTTGCCGACCGACATCAGAAAGCCGGTCTCCGGAAGCGGCGCGAACCCTGGAGAAGACGCTGAGACAGAGACGCTGATTGGTGGAGGCTCAGAAGGAAGGGCGCCCCCACCAATCAGCGTCCCTGTTTCTTCTCCAGGAGAAGAACCCTGGAGAAGAAACGGAGACGCTGATTGGTGGCAGCGCCCTTCCTTCTGAGCCTCCACCAATCAGCGTCCCTGTTTCTTCTACAGGAGAAGAACCCTGGAGAAGAAACGGAGATGCTGATTGGTGGCAGCGCCCTTCCTTCTGAGCCTCCACCAATCAGCGTCCCTGTTTCTTCTACAGGAGAAGAACCCTGGAGAAGAAACGGAGATGCTGATTGGTGGCAGCGCCCTTCCTTCTGAGCCTCCACCAATCAGCGTCCCTGTTTCTTCTACAGGAGAAGAACCCTGGAGAAGAAACGGAGATGCTGATTGGTGGCAGCGCCCTTCCTTCTGAGCCTCCACCAATCAGCGCGCGCCAAAGCGCCCCCTTCCACGCGATTGGCTCCCGCCCGCAAACCCCGCCCCCTGGCTCTCGAGCACTTCAAAATGTGCACGAGCATACCAAAATGGCTCTCGGCTCAAAAAGTTTGCCGACCCTTGTCCTAGTGCAAAAATGTTATTCTAAAGTATTAAATGTTGATGATTAATTGTTTAACTCTAATTTATTTATTCATTGCACAGCATTATATGCCTCACTAATCAATTCCCAGAAAATAAGACCATCATAAAACAGATCATAAAAACAAAAAATAAAAAAAGCTACAAAAGGCCTTTCATAAAACACAATAATCTAGGCTGACCACATTTCCTTGAGACAAAAACGGGACCCTAACCTACCCACAGCTCGCCAGACAAAGTGGGCGGGTGGGCGTGCGCACGCACGCACTCCGTCTAACAAAGCCTTGCCGGCAGTGTGGTCCCTGTGGCGCCCCAGCAAATGGGGCGGGTGGGCGCTCTCTCACTGAAAACAGGACAAAATGGACATTTTTATTAAAACGGGACGGTTGGGAATTGTTTAAAAAACGGGACTGTCCCGTTCAAAACGGGACACATGATCAGCCTACAATAGTCAGATCTCATATATGGAAGCCATCAAAAAACCCAACCTATGCTCAAAAGACTTGGTGGAACAGGTTGTTCTTCATCTCTTTCCTAAAGGTAGCAGGGAGGGAGCCCTTCTAATTTCATAGGGCTGGAGTAGGCCTGCCTCAGTTCATCTATCCCCCAGACCTGTCAGGAAGAGAAAATCTGAAACATACTTTCCCAGGTAGATTGCATAAGACAAGATGACTTTATTTAGAATGATGGTTCTGTAAATTAGAAGGACCCAGCCATAAAGGGCTTTATAGATAATGACCAGAACTTTGAACTGTATCCAAAAATCTATTGGCAACCAAGTCATCAAGTACAACTAATGATGTATCAGCAGCAACAGCAGCAGAAGGTAAACCTTGTGGGTATAAACTGTCCTTAACTGAGACTGATTCCTTGGAGTTATCAATAGATGCAAGGAAGATGATCATTACAATCCAGGTCAAAAGGTTACATGCATATTTGAAATATTTCAGATTAACACAGGACTACAGAGTAGCTAGTGTAGATACAGTTTTAATCCTTGCCATTTAAAGCCAGACATTACATTTTGTAAGAGTGTAGATTAATTTTTGTATTCAGTCCTTAAGGAATGTAATATGTAATGCAATGTTATGTAATGACTTACTACTGACTATAATTTGGGGTTTACTGTAAATATCAATTTTATTAAAAGTTTTACAAAGAACATAAAAACTAACACAAACTAATAAAGAATAGAAGAAACAGAAAAAGTGCGGAAAGAAGAAGAAGAAATAGAAAGAAGAAGCTTCCGATTTCCTTTGCATCATTCATTTTCATTCTGGTTTATTATGGTCACTGACCAGTACAAGATACAATTCTACAAAGGTATACTCATTGAACCTTACAATATGCACCATCTGATTTAAAATAGTTTTAAAATTATAAGTTAAATTACATTGTTCCAATTAAAAATTAAAATACATTCAGATCACAATGTGGATGAGCCCCTTAATCAAATTTAAATATGCTCTTAATATTAGTCATGACTAATATTCTATCAGATATAAATGTTTATAAAAAGTAAAAATCATATATAAAATATGGTGTGATATATATATAAACCTTTTAAAATTATTAAAATCATTACAAGGAGTACATTACTACATTTTTCCTATCATAGTCTGGCGTATCTTTATAGCAGCTGCACAGAATTTGGCTACTTGTGCCGTAACAGTTGGATCTTCATCTATAAGTAACATCTGCATATACTCTATATCTTGCCGCCTCGGATATTTCTGATGGGATGTACGCTGGCTTAAAGGGAACAAACTCGAGGCTTGAGAATAAACAGACAAGGAGTGCAGCTTTTAGGGCTAAAAGTATTTTACTTGTAGCATAAGGCAATAATGTATATACAGTACATTATCGCAAAAATGTTAGTTGAATATACATGGTACAGCATTGTAAAAGGAAAAACAAAAACAAACTTATAAGCAGAGTTCCGTGTATTGATCCCAGGGCCAGAGCTCACGCCATGCATAGCCTCCCATAGCTATGCACTGCTCAGTCCTCAAAAGTAGAATACACATGAAGAACTACATGGCTAAAAGACACTAGAAATCAAGAAGCATAGAACACCATTTTGCATGGTTAGATATTCAGTTCTTCTAGCTTTCTGATTGGCTGGAAGTTAGCTGTGACACACACCAGGCCTAAAGCATTAGGCCTAAAGCACATAGCATGACCTGCTATTGGGTAGCAGTGCTGCATCTAAGCGAGCACGTGATTTCCTCCCCCCTCTGCTCCCCCTGGAGCAGGCTTTCCACGGAAGGATTCAGGAGACCTTGTTCCCATGCAATCTAGCCAAAACAATACACAAGTGACAGTTGTTATCTTGCACCTGCACATCACGTCACCATGAGAAGCCTTTGCTTTGTAAGGGATGCAATTTGCCAAAACACTTTTGCTTTGTAGAGAAACCCAATTTTCCAATTTCATATGAGAAATCTGACAATTTCTTGGTCAAAGGTAATATTGATTTACTCCTAAGCTCTTTATAAAAAGGACAACGGAGGAGCACATGGTCTGTAGTTTCTATCTCTCCATTATTAGAAAAGCACCACCTTTCAGCTATTGGGATTTTTTTATATCTACCATCCAAGACTGCGGAAGGGAGTGCGTGGCTACGAGCTAGGGCAAGGGTCGGAAATGGCGGCTCGCGAGCCAAATGCGGCTCTTTGGCCCCTTGAGTGTGGCTCTTCCGCAGGCAGGCGTGGCGGGCGTGGCGCGGCAGCGAGTGTGGCGGGGCAGGCGCGGCAGTGGGCATGGTGTGCGTTGCTGTGGGCATACCCCTGGCAACCTGGCAGCCGTCTCCGGCAGCCATCTTGACGACGGGCAGGGCTTTCCAAACTGTGTGTCGCGTGACAAGCCGGAAGCGCTGAAGGGAGTGGAAATTCTCCGCGCCAATCAGCTGTGCGTCGGGAAGCCCGGCAGCCTGCCCGCGCGATTTTTGCCTCCCTGCCGGAACCGAGGGCATTTTCGGGTTCCCCGGAGCCTGCCCTTTCGAAGGGGCACTGCTGCCCGAGCTGCAGTGCTGCCCCTTCGAAAGGGCAGGCTCCGGGGACCCCGAAAATGCCCTCGGTTCCGGCAGGGAGGCTGCGCGCAAGCTGCCTCAGCTGTTCTGCGGGGAGAATTGCCACCCCAGGGCAGCGTGTGCATGTGGAGAGGGGAGGTTTCTGCCTCCCTGCCGGAACCGAGGGCATTTTCAGGGTCCCCGGAGCCTGCCCTTTCGAAGGAGCACTGCTGCCCGAGCTGCAGTGCTGCCCCTTCGAAAGGGCAGGCTCCGGGGACCCCGAAAATGCCCTCGGTTCCGGCAGGGAGGCTGCGCGCAAGCTGCCTCAGCTGTTCTGCGGGGAGAATTGCCACCCCAGGGCAGCGTGTGCATGTGGAGAGGGGAGGTTTCTGCCTCCCTGCCGGAACCGAGGGCATTTTCAGGGTCCCCGGAGCCTGCCCTTTCGAAGGGGCACTGCTGCCCGAGCTGCAGTGCTGCCCCTTCGAAAGGGCAGGCTCCGGGGACCCCGAAAATGCCCTCGGTTCCGGCAGGGAGGCTGCGCGCAAGCTGCCTCAGCTGTTCTGCGGGGAGAATTGCCACCCCAGGGCAGCGTGTGCATGTGGAGAGGGGAGGTTTCTGCCTCCCTGCCGGAACCGAGGGCATTTTCGGGGTCCCCGGAGCCTGCCCTTTCGAAGGGGCACTGCTGCCCGAGCTGCAGTGCTGCCCATGTGATTGAATATGACTTACAGGATATCACCACATATTGCTTAAGCCGCTCCAGTCTGGAATCCCTGCTAGCATGACTGCAAGGCAGTTAAAAAAAAATCCTCTCAGGCCCAAAGGCTTTATCAGCACCAGTTGCCCCATCACCAGAATGGGATAGCAACCATTTTTTGACAACAGAAACAGATGCTGGCATTTACTTTTCTCTCTCATCCAGGCACACTTTTCTACTGTGTTTTATAGTCTTTTTTTCTTATGTCGCCTCAAGTGCTCTGATTGGTTTCAGCTTCCTTTCAGGCTATCCCTGGCAGATATTGGCCATTTGCAGAGGAAGGAATGCCCCCTCAGATGAGGTAAGAGTTGCCTTGATCTAAGAGCTTCTAGGATATTATCTATACCATTTCTGAGAGGACGTAAGAGGATGCTGCTTTGAAATCCAGCTTTTTTTTAATTACTTCTTTTCCGTAGTGAGCTAAGGGCTTAAAAAAATAAATAAGTGCAGGGTTCCAGCATTTCTTCTTTAGGCAAAAGGGCTACCTCAGGTGACTGGAGAATCAATTAAATGCTGGAATCCTACAAAAATAGCTCTGATAAATGGAAACAAGGTGAAAAGAAAAGAATTTTTATTTAAAAATTATGGTAGTGTGTCATCATTTCCTCTACTGATGAGGATGTCCAAGAAGGGTAGTGTGTTGTTGTTCTCTTCTTCCCTTGTGAATTTTATTCCATTGAAGATGTTGTTGATGGTTTCATGTGTTTCCTCCAGTTGTTCCTTTTTTATTATGACAAAGGTGTCGTCTACATACCGGATCCATACTTTGGGTTGTATATGTGGGAATGCTATCATTTCTAGACGCTGCATTACCATCTCTGCTATACGTCCTGAAAGTGGTGATCCCATGGGTGTTCATTTGATTTGTTGGTACATTTGTCCATCAAACAAAGTAGGTAGTGAGGCAGAGGTCGATGAGGAAATGATGGCATTCTAGAAACACAAGTCTACTGGAAATCTACCGAAACTAACCAAGTGCTCCATTACCAAAGCAACAACCCAACCTCCCACAAGAGAAGCTGTGTAAGAACATTATTCAGATGAGCACTAACACACTGCAACAACCCAGAACACCAGAAAAAGGAAACAGATAATCTATACAGCATCTTCCAGCAAAATGGATACCCATTCAACTTTATCAAAAAGTGCCTGACCACCCAACCCACTACAACACAACCAACAGAAGCTATGAAAAGGATAACACTGCCGTTCATCAGAAACTTCTCTGAAACTACCAATAGACTGTTACAACCATGTCGTCACCATAGCACATAAACCAACCAAAACCCTTCAGAACATCTTAAGTAACCCAAAAGACCCAGTAGCCCAAGAAGAAAATACAGGAGTTATCTACAACATACAGTGTAAGGACTGTAGCAGCCACTATGTAGGACAGATGGGCAGAAGACTAGCAGAGCACATCCATGAACACCAACTAGCAGTCAGAAGACATGATGAAAACTCCTTAATCTCACAACACATGGACAGACTCAACCTTACTTTCAACTGGGAAACTGTGAGCATCTTAAACCAAGCCAAATCCAAAAATGCTAGAGAATTCCTGGAAGCTTGGCACTCAGACAAAGCAACCATCAACAGACACATAGAGGTAAACAATATTTACATACCATTCATAAGAGACAATAGAAAATCCAAAAGACCAGAATACTTCCTTGCCAGCAATCAACACCCAGATATGCAAAGATTAACACCAGGATTAGCACCAGAGGAACAATCAAACAGCACAATATACCCTAATCAAGGAACTATTAACTCAGTCAATCAACCAAGCAGCAAGCAACAGCCCAATCAAGGAACTCCTAAGGAGAGAACAACACCTCCACCAACACAAGCAGGATAAGCCATGGTATATAAACAGAGAGCAAGTCCCACTCCATTTTCGCACTGAAGATGTTGCCTAGCCTGGCAATGAAACGTCTGCAAGATAACAACAAGGCTCAAAGAGCACCAAGGACTCCACAGTTCAACCCTGAACTACAAATATTCTCTTCGACTGGTACCTCTAATGGTGCTCTGAAATCAGAATCATCAGTTTTGAAATCTCAATCCAAATAGGCCTCTCTGAGAAGAGAGATGAAACGTGGACTGGGAATTTCAGAATGAGAAGTTGGAATCAACCTCTGGACCCCATTCAAAAATGCTGATGTTCCACAGAGATTTATTAAATAACTTATTATCATTCATGATAGGTAGGTTTTCTTGAAACCTAGCCAGAATTACCAATCATCTCCTATAATGTAGTTTCAAAAAAGATATTCTAAACTTGGATATATCTGATTGTAGGCCAATTGTAGTATCTGATTGTATAGCAATTGTAGGCCAAGCTTGAACCAAGTTCTTTATGAACTAAACACACCTCTTGAAATGTGCTTCTGGATATTCTGCATATTAAAGGAATTCTAATTGTTTTTCCTGTTGAAACAACATCTGAAAGACAGAAAACCATATGCATAAAGAAGACAATGAAGAAGACAATATACACAGTATATCTATAACAAACCATGATGACATCAAAATAATATATGCATCATGATGTCATCATGCAAAAGGCTCACCTTAGTTCTGATGCAAGGAATGTCAAATCATGTTCCTTGTGTACATATCATATCACCATACATATGTACGTACATATCACCATTTTTTTTCCTGTCAACCCAGCAGTTCGAAAGCTAATTGCAAGTAGATAAATGGGTACCACCTTACGTGGGAGAATTTGCTGGCGTCCTGTCGGGGGTCGCCTCTGGAGCGAAAGAAGACCTCGCGAATGGCGGCTGAGACGGAGAAACGGAGACGACGGATCCCGAACAGCAATATCCAGGACATCAGCAGCCGACTCTGAAGCAAGGTATTCTGGGACATGTAGTCCAATACTACAAGAGTCGGTTCCCTTACCCCTTCCCTGAGCGCGTGGTAATAAACGTTGTTAATATATATGACTGTATAAATATATGAACTGCAAATGTTGTAAGCCGCCTAGAGTCCTCCGATAGGGAGGGGATAGGCGGAGTATAAATACAAATAATAAATAAATAAATAAATAAATTTGTTCCGCCATTTGTTCCATAATATAACAATTTAGTTCTTATTGTATAGCCATTATGGCTGTACAATAAGAACTAAACTTCATTATGCCATTGCTGTTTGCCCTTTTTATCACACTTCAAACCCCAACTTTTTCGTGAAGCTTTTCACTCAACCCCCCACTCTACATTCCATATGTAATTAAGTAAGAACAGGTATCTGAAATAGGGACATAGTTTTCTCCTGTTTAGCTCCATTTCCCCAACAAGTCCTGCTGTCCTGTTTCATTGTGGCCAGGTGGGGTGGGGGTTGTGTTCCAAGGAGGGATGAGCAAAGAACATTGGGAGTGTATGCCAGGAGTACATACTCCCAGCAAGGTCATTCAAGGCATGAAGGTCATCCCAGCTGCCCAGCTAAAGCAAGCAGGCACCTACAGTATATTGGGAAGCAGCAATATAGGAAAATCCTGGAGGCAGATGATCACATTAGTGACAAGGGCAAAGGCATCAATTCATACTGCACAGGATAAGGCAATGGTAGATATAAATTTTTTGACAATATAGTGCCGGATGATGGGCCCCTCAGGTCGGATGGCACTCAATATGCTACTGAGAAAGAGCTAAGGATCTTTCAGAGCACTAATGGTGTTTATGATGTGGCTAGATTAAAGTATTTGGGACGTCTAGTTGCTGATGTTGCCATTCAGGAAAATAAAATCCAAAGCTGCAAAGATAGAATTACAGTAGGAAAATGGAACGTAAGAAGCATGAACATAGGAAAGCTTAACACAGTGAAAGACGAAATGAAATGATTACAAATTGACATCTTAGGCATCAGTGAATTGAGATGGACTGGGATGGGATACTTTCAGTCAGAAGATCTCACAATTTATTACTCAGGACATGAAAAACAACCAAGAAACAGCATTGCTTTTATAGTTAGGAAGGGTATAGCAAGAACGGTACTTGGCTATAATACAATCAATGACCAAATAATATCAATTAGACTTCATGGACAACCCTTTAATATGATGATCATTCAAGTTTATGCTCCAACCATCAATGCAGAAGAAGAGGAGGTTGATAAGTTTTATGATCAAGTTCAATTTGAAGTTGACAGAACATGCAAACAAGATATGCTCCTTGTGATTGGAGACTGGAATGCCATAGTTGGAAACATGAAAGAGGAAAATGTAGTTGAATTGTATGGCTTAGGAAATTGAAATAAAGCAGGAGACTGACTTACCAATTTCTGCCACTACAATGATTTCTTTATAGCTGAAATTATCTTCAAACAACTAAGATGATGCATCTATACATGGACATCACCAGATGGAATATATAAAAAACAAATTGATTATATTATTGATAAAAGGAGGTGAAGAAGCCCAATTATAGCAACAAAGACATGTCCAAGTGCTTGGAACAGATCACAAACTGCTCATGTGCAAACTCCAAGTTAAGGTAAAGAAGAAGAAAGCCAGCCAGTTTCCACAATATGATCTTGAACATACAGTATACCCACCATTTTCAAGAACATCAGAAATTGCTTTGAAGTCCTGAACCTCATTGATACAGAACCAGAGGAATTATGGAATTAACTTAAAGAAGTTATTAAGTATGAATGTGAAAAGAGACTGCCAAAAATGAAGAAAGAGAAGAAAGCAAATTGGATGTCAAAACAAACTGTGGAAATTGCCAAGAAGGGAAGAGAAGCCAAAACCAAGAAGGACAAAGATCTCAAAAAGGAATTTAAGAGTTTCAGAGAGCTGTTAGAAGAGACAAGAAACAGTATTACAACAACATCTATAAAGACATTGAGGATGGAAAGAGACACGGAAAAACAAGGAAAGTCTTTCACAAGATCTCTGAACTCAGAAGGAGGTTCCAACCTCAAATTGGTATGTTTGGACTCCAATGGACAGATAGTAACTGATTCAAAGGAGATCAGACAAAGATGGAAGGAGTATACTGAAATACTGTATGGTAGAGATGTCAACATCCAAGATACCTTAAACGATATTCCCTACTTAGAAGAACCTCTAGTACTAGAAGATGAAGTTAGATCAGCACTCTGGTCATTACCAAATCAGACTGCTACAGAAACTGATGGAATACCCACTGAAATATGGCAAACAAGCAATTTGCTATGCCAGCAAATCTGGAGAACAACACAGTGGCCAACAGATTGGAAGAAGGCAATCTACATTCCAATACCAAAAAAAAGGAGACTTAACAGAGTGTGCAAACTATTGTGTAATATTCTTAATTTCACATGCTAGCAAAATAATGCTTAGGATCAACAAATGATTAGATCCCTACATGGAAACAGAGATGCCAGATGTTCAAGCTGACTTTAGAAAAGGCCAAGGAACATGAGACATTATTGCTGAAGCATACTGGATAATTGAAAAAACCAAACAATATCAAAAAGAAGTCACTATGTGCTTCATTGATTAGAGAATGGCCTTTGATTGTGTTGATCATGTCACGCTGTGGAAAGTGCTCAGAAAAATGGGAATCTCAGAACAACACATTGTCCTCTTGAGAAACCTATACACAGGTCAGGGGTACATAGAAGGAGCCTCCCCAAAGATTGTTGTAATAATACAATCGGGCGTACCCTGGAAATGGTGAATTGCACCGGCTAATCCTTCTAACACCAGATCAAACCACAGCTAAGTGGAAGATGAATCCACCAAAACGGTTGTTTTTACGACCAACCCTGACAATGATTTCAATAAATATTGAGGGATTTTCTACTCATAAGAAATGACTGAGAACCTTCATAGACATACTCATAAGAGTATTTTATTAGCGACATGTGCAGGAAGCACAAATGTGATATACTTTTGGTCCAAGAAACAAATTGGGGAATGACTAGTCATAGACCCAGAATTGCTGGAATGGAAGTGGCGATTGAGAGACATGACCAGTATGGGAGCGTAATTTTTACACGGTCTGGGCTTCATATAACATCAATGGCATTGACAGAAAGGAATAATATAGAAGTTGGGAAATGGAACGTAAGAAGCATGAACACAGGAAAGCTTAACACAGTGAAGTCCTCACTATTCGAACTCCCAAATTCTCAGTTACTTCGATATATAAGCCACCAGATACTACCTTTCTTTTTAATGAACCAGATAATTTTATGTATGATCAGATAAATTTTATTATGGGTGATTTTAATTGTCATAGTGAAGCATGGGGATATCCCCAGACTAATGAAGATGGTGCACAACTTGAAGCATGGGCAGATGCCAATGATTTTCAACTTATTAATGATTCGAAGCTGCCCACATCCTTCAATAGTGGCAGATGGAAGAGGGGATATAACCCGGATAACATTTTCGTGAGCAGGAAAATGGCAGCACAGAGCAGGAAATTTGTTGATGTTCCGATCCCTTGTACTCAACACAGACCTATTGGGTGTGTGGTTAACACTGTAGTGAGACCACAAGAGGTTCCTTTTCGTACGCAATTTAACTTCAAGAAAGCTAATTGGACAAACTTTCAAGAACTGGACAAAGATGTGGGGAGAATACTTCCACGCCCAGAGAAGTACGATCAATTCATTGATCTTGTGAAACAAATCTCAAGGAAAAATATCCCAAGAGGATGCCATACCCACTATATCCCAGGGTTGACTAAGAGACCAAACCTCTGTTAGATAGATACCAGTCCTTATTTGATCAAGATCCTTTTAGGGAGGATACAATTGAGGCTGGGGAACAACTGATGGAAGCAATTGCTGAAGATAGGAGATTACGATGGTGTATGTTAGTAGAGAACCTTGATATGAAACGGAATAGCTGATGTGCGTGGAAACTGCTTAAAAACCTAGGTGGGGATTTAACCAAACCCCAACAAAATCAAAGTAATGTAAAACCAGAACAGATAGCTAGTCAACTCCTGAAAAATGGGAAAATTCAAGGGAAAAAAGAATGAGCACCAGCTATCAGTGCGGAAGAGCAAGAGGACGGATTCCTCAGTGCCCCTTTAACTCGAATTAGAAGGAGCTATAAAGAGCCTGAAGCAAAACAGAGCCACGGGCATTGATGATTTAAGGGCGGAACAGATAAAACAGTTTGGACCTAATACTTTGGAGTGGCTCTGGCAAATAATGAACACCTGTATTACTGAACGTAGGATTCCGAGGCTTTGGAGACAGGCTAGAGTGGTAGCCTTGTTGAAGCCCGGAAAGGAACCAACTGATCCAAAGAACTATCGACCAGTGTCACTCCTCTGTCATCTTTACAAATTGTTGGAGCGAATGATTCTTAATCGAGTGGCAGAGACTCTTGATGTAAAGATCATGAAGGAGCAAGCTGGTTTTAGACCAGGAAGGTCATGTTGTGGACAAATACTTAATCTTACACAACACATAGAGGACGGTTATGAAAGAAAACTAATTACTGGAGTGGCGTTCATCGACCTTACTGCGGCATATGATACGGTCAATCACAGAAAATTGCTGCGTAAGATAGACAACTTTACTGGAGACCATAAGCTCACCAGGGTTATAGGGTGTTTCCTTCAAAATAGAAGGCTTTATGTGACTTTGAATGGTAAGAATAGTAGATGGAGGAAGCAAAAGAACGAGTCTGAAAAGAATTAGTCTGCCGACCATAACGTCGGCAGTTCGAATCCGCGTGGCGGGGTGAGCGCCCGTCACTAGCCCCAGCTCCAGCCCACCCAGCTGATCGAAAGCCCTGCAAGTAGATAAATGGGGACCACTCAAGTGGGCCAATTTGCTAGCGTCCTTTTCGGAGGGTCACCCTCGGACCGAGAAGAAGCTGGTTCCCGTGGATGGCGATGGAGGACGGCAGAGGACGGCGGAGCCCGAAAAACATCAACTTCCTGGACGTCAGCAGCCGGCTCTGAAGCAAAGGTTCCTGGGACATGTAGTCCGACCTGCGATTGAAGAGCCGGTTCCCTCACCCCTTCCCTAACCGCGCGGGTAATTAGAATCTGATTGTATAAATAATATATGTATGATGATTGATTGTAAGCCGCCTAGAGCCCTCCGCTTAGGGAGGGGATAGGCGGGGTATAAATAAGATAAAAATAAAAATAAATAAATAAAAAGAATGGATTACCACAAGGCAGTGTACTCTCTCCGATTTTATATAATATATATACTAACGACCAACCCGCCCCGACCAATACGCAAATGTTCGTATATGCAGATGATACAGCAGTGGCCATACAAGAACTGAGTTTCGATGAGTGTGCTGAAAAATTATCAGGAGCTCTAGAAGAACTGGAGTGGTATTATGATAATAATTACTTAAAACCTAATCCAAGCAAAACTCAAGATTAGAAGGGAAGTAGAAGCAGACGCCGAAAGAAACAAGCAAGAGACTGACTCTCGTCACCCTCTGAGCAGATATGCTCCTCCAATTCGACTTAAATCTAGAAAGAGCTTTATGGCAATAACTAGTACCCTAGAAGGGTCCAAAGAACAAAATCGTGTAGGTAAATGGAGGAATGAGCTCACCAATTTGAGTATTTTACTGAAGGAAGAAATGGCCACTGGAAACACTCTCCCTTATACAGTTTGGAGGACAATGAATAGGATGAGGGTGGGGGTACCAAGGTGCAAGACGAATTTATTTAAGTGGGGGTTGTTGGCTGACGATAATCCATTATGTGAATGCGAAGAAATCCAAGATTTCTGATGCGTCTGATGGTGTGTCGATTACTGTTGGAGCCTTGTACTGTCGACGACCTACAGCAAGCTAATGACAAAGCTGTGGCGGTGGCTACATTTTGGCAGAGTAAAGTTTGATCTGGACACGAAATAAATAAATAAATAAAATAAACAGGTCAGGAAGCCACAGTATGGACAGAACATGGTGAAACAAACTGGGTCCAGGATGGCAAGGGAGTGAGACAAGTCTGTATATTGTCTCCTTATTTATTCAACCTATATGCTGAATACATATTAAGGGAAGTTGTATTGGAAGAAGATAAGCATGGTTTTAAAACTGGACGACGAAACATCAATAACCTGTGTTATGCTGATGCCAGTACCCTGATAGCCAAAAATGTGAAGTATCTGCAAGACCTAGTAATAACAGTCAAGGATCAAAATGTAACTAAAATTAAATATAAAGAAGACCAAACTAATAATAACAGGTAGAACAACCAGCCTTAGAACTGACAATGAAGATATCAAAGTGGTGGATACAGTAGCTTCTGCCTTTTAGGATCAACCATCATCAATAAAGGAACAAGCAGTAAAGAAATACACTGTAGACTAGCACTTGGCAGAGCAGCCATGAAGGTCTTGGAAAAGTTATTCAAATGCCATGAAACCTACTAAGATCAGAATCGTGCAAGCCATGGTATTCCTTGTGACACTCTATGGAAGTGAAAGTTGGACTTTGAAGGAGCAAGTTAGGAAGAGTATGGACACTTTTGAACTTGAGTGTTGGAGAAGACTCCTGAGAATACCATGGACAGCCAAGAAAACAAACAAATGAGTCACTGAACAAATCAACAACCCAGAGTTCTTACTCGAGGCACAAATGGCCAGGCTCAAATTATTCTACTTTGGACACATTAAGCAAAGACCTAGCTCTCTGGAGAGGGCTCTAATGCTGGGAAAGGTAGAAAGAAAGAGAAGAAGATGACAACCAGCAGTTACAGCGGCAATGAGTGCACCACTGGAAAAGTTGAAGGACCAGGTTAGGGACATACAGTATCATCATGGAGAAAATCTATCTGTGTGGTCACTAAGAGTCGACAACGACTTGATGGCATGTAATCAGCAGCAGCAACTCCATTTTCTTTCTTTCCTTATCTTGACCCTCTTTTGTCAACTGACCATAAGCTACTTGGGACAGGAAACTTAATAACTTATTTTTCTGTAAAGCATCATGTGCACCGAGGCATATGCATTAGAGAGAGAGAAAGAGAGAGAGAAGGAATTGTAAGACAGTATGTATGGTACAGTGATTAGAGCAGAGCTTTCCAAACTTTTCATGTTGGTGACACACTTTTTAGACATGCATCATTTCGTGACACACTCTTACAGCAGGGCACAAGGCAGGCACTAGGACCTGCGCGGAATCCTGGCAGAGCAGGTTTGGAGGCAGCAGCAGCCGCGACACACCCAGACACTGCAGCCGACACATTAACGTGTCCCGACACACAGTTTGGAAAGCTCTGGATTAGAGTGTTGCACTAGGACTGGGGAAATTCATCTTTAAGTCACCATCCTACCATGAAACTCACTTGCTGACTTTGGGCAGCTACTCTTTCTCAGCCTGATCTGAGTTGGTGGGACCATACAATGTGGGGTAAGAGGAGAATAATATATACTACCTTATGCTTCCAGAGGAAAAAGGAGATATAAAGATAGGTAATCCATAAATACACAGAGGAGGGGGTTAGGAACAGCCTTGGCTATAATATCTACAGTCATTTTCAGGGTGAAGGAGAGTGGACGTCCTTACCAAAGTGCTATTTCTACTCTTCTAATATCGTGCTTAAGGACTTAATAGAGGTTGCTTGATTATAATATCCTGTGTCCTTTCCTGATTGAAGCTATTGGTAGTTGAATTTCATCAGCATCTGTTGGGAGGGAATACAGGTTCTCCATCCCTATCTTATACTGTGCTGCTCAGGAGAAGAAACCATCTTATCAAAATATGGTGCAAGTAGAATCTGCTTGCACACTGGAAGCATGAAAATAACATACAGTTGGGTGCTCACGGTGAACCCGTTGTCAGAGTTTCCTTCCAGCCTTTGCTGTCATTGCTCTGAAATGGGCTTCCTAGAAACCATATTGCTGTTTCTTTTTCTTCTTTGTTGCAATAGGGTAATTGATTTCTTTAGAACATCTATCTACCTCTTAGAAGAGCACTTCTTGGAAGGTGATTCATGTTTAATCACCAGCTGTTGCCAACTCGTCTCCTGGCCCAACCACAATCACTCCAACACACCTACTAGAAAAGTAGGTGAGATGTTTATTATTTCAACAGCCAAATCTCAAAATATTCCATTGGTGGAAAACTACATGGCATACTCTAAGAAAAAAGGAAAGAGAACAGTTGCTAGAAGGATTCCCCTTAACTATAATTCATATACAATTTGAATATTAGTTCTTCTTTGGCAGGGGAGCTATTAAACCATACTAAATCTTTTATGGAACAGAAACCAAATGAGTCAGAAAGTTTCAACCCTATAATAAAAAACTTATAATCAAGACCATAATATAATAACTGCTTAATTATATAGGTTTGTATTCATCTTGTTTTGATATGCTTAAAGCTGTCTAATTGTCCAGTCTGGTGAGACACTATAGTACATACTCCATTTTTGCCTTGAGGGTAATTTACTTTTAAAAATATTTATTTGCTTCCTTGCTTGTTTGTTTGCCTAATATGTTGCTCCATCTTTAAAGACTCTGAGTTGCTTACAATTAATATAAAATTAAAGCATTGAAAATCAATAACATAATTATAACAAGTAGGCCCTGATTTGTCACCACTGCCAGTACTTTTGAGGAAACCTCAAGATTATCTAATGGTTCTGCAAAGTGGCAAACCTAAGATGTAATTGTTTATGCAGCAGCTACTTAAATACCATCAGTACTTGATAAAAACATTTTTTTGCATTACAACACTTTTATGCTTAGTAAACAGGATGCAAACAAAAGGCACCACAGGCTAGATTACTTCAGTTGAGGAACACTTAAATCACAGATAAGGAATTTGCTAAATCTTCAACAATATCCTTCTACATGCTGTTGAACTTAAATTCCCAGGATCCTTTCCTTGCTGTAGCTATTGAATTTCATCACCATAATAGATCCCTGACTTATACTGTGCTACTCAGTGCAGTGTATTAAAGTCAAATTTGGATTAGTTCTAGTGCTAACAGATTCCTGTCAATACCACAATTTGATAAGTCTTCTGTCATTCTAGATGGGGCTTGAGAGCATAATGAAGAAGCACCTTTACTTTTCCTCTCTCTTTTTAAACACCTGGATCAGTTTCTCAACCCAGCCAAATTGCAAAGGAAGTCTCATTAGATGCCTTCAATCAAGCCATTCCCTGATGCTGAAGAATAGCAGCCAGAAGCATCATGTACCAGATGCTTACATTTAACCATATTCTTCAGCGATTGGCTTTGTCCATTTCCCCACTACTGACTTATTGATTACCAAGGCAGCAACAATAAAACATGACTGTAGCAACTACAGGCCACTGTATTTTGTACCCATTGCAGTTTCCAGGTGGTCTTCAGAGGTAGCCCATGTAGAGGGCCTTGCAGTAATCCACGCAGGTGCTGATGAGTGCATACACTTTTTTGCTTTTATTATTTTTATGGTGTTTTTGGTTTTTAGTACCACTGCTGTGAGCCACCCAGAGTTGTGTCTCTTAAATAAATAAGTGGATTGCTGTGGCAAGGAAGGCCCACTTCAGGTAGGGCCACAACTAGTGCCCCAACCGGAGCTGGGTGAAAGGCTCCTGGGCATGGCCTCCACCTACCTGTCAAGCAGTAGTTATGACTCTTCTACCTTTCATCACGCGAGGGGCGTGGTGGCTCAGCGGGTAAGACGCCAGGCTTGTCGATCGGAAGATCGCAAGTTCGGAGGTTCGAATCCCTAGCCCTGCGTGCGGAGTGAGCTCCCGCACTAGCTCCAGCTGTTGCCAACCTAGCAATTTGAAAGCATGCAAATGCAAGTAGATTAATAGGTACCACTTCGGTGGGATGGTAACAGCGTTCCACATGCGTCATGCCGGCCACATGACCATGGAAGTGTCTTCGGACAACGCTGGCTCTTCGGCTAACAAACAGAGATGAGCACCGGCCCCTAGAGTCGGACACGACTGCACAAAGGTGCGGGGGGAACCTTTACCTTTACCTTACCTTTCAAGAAGAGGCTTGGCAGCTACCTCTCATGGATGGTTGAACTGGGTTTCCTGCACACTGCAGAGGGTTCGATGAGATGGTCTTTGTGTCCCTTCCAATTCTACAATTTTATAATTCGTTATCGTTAAGATAACATTCTATTATCCTTAAGATAACATTCTATTATGTTAATATAGGGAATATTCTATAGATAAAATATTATTCAGAGATAATATTCTGTTATCTTAATCTATTATCTTAAGATAAAATTCTATGAACCTTAAGATAACATAGTGTGTTTGGGAATTCTATGGCACTAGAAAGCCAGTTATTCATAAATCCAATTAATATTGGTCCTAAAAGTTTACATTACTGGACAATTCCAAAAAATATGCAGACCATCCACATAATCTATTACCTACATAAGGAGGAGTCTGCTTGACATACCTAAAGTCAAAATGCGATGACCAGCAAGAGAAATACTGGATCATATTTCTATGCAGTGCCTAACTGCAGACAAGATAAAATCACTCCCAAATGTAAATTACTGATAATATATGACTGTAGCAAAAAGAGAGTATTTCCTTAATGGCCCCTTAGAATAAGTACTGCCTGTAGCCAAAAAGCCATCTGTAATCACAATTGTGACCAAATTAAATACTATCAAATGTATTGATGAACTCTAATTTAGCAAGCTGTACAAAACTGGCTCAACAAACCTACACCTATAGAACAAGCTAATTTGTACTGCTTGTGCAGAGCTTAAAATAATTTGTTTACACGTTTCTTCCTGATCAAGATATCAGCAGATCTTGCGGGTTTGCTATATTTTTTTATGATTTTATAGTTGATTTAATAAAAGTCTTGCCTTACACACTCTTTGTGTGTGTGTTTTAAATATTTCTCATCTCTGTATGTGCATGTACAGGTAGTTTTCGTTTAGCGACTGCCTCATTTAGTGACCATTCACAGTTATGACAGTGATGAAAAAATAACCTTACAACCAATTCTTGCAGTTACAACCTTTGCAGGTCTGTAAAGCAAAGGAAAGCTGAAGTAAGTTCATAAGCACAGTCACAGTTTCACTTAGCAACCGCTTCACTTAACAACCAAGTTGCTGGTCCCAATTGTGGTTGCTAAACGAGGACTACCTGTATATCTTTGCTTTGAGTTGACCAAAATACATACATATATACATACATATATACATAAAAAGGTGGGATAAAAATCCAATAATAATAATAATAATAATAATAATAATAATAATAATAATAATAATAATAATAGAAAACTAGCATTGTTGTACAGGGATAACAAACCTGTAAGAAATAATAGTGATTCAGTTTCATGTAGTGGTTAAGGCACCAGGCTAGAAACCGGGAGACTGTGAGTTCTAGTCCTACCTTAGGCACAAAGCCAGCTGGGTGACCTTGGGCTAGTCACTCACTCTCAGCCCTAGGAAGCAGGCAAGGGCAAACCACTTCTGAAATCTTGCCAAGAAAACTGCAGGGACTGGTCCAGGCAGTCACCAGGAGTCAACACTGAGTCGAAGGCAGAAAAAAGAGAGAGATAATACACTTAAATAGCTATTTGTAGCTAAGAGGCAAAATGCTTAAAACCCTGGTCAACTAACAGGTCTGTTGTGACACCAGATTCCAAAATAGCAACTTGGTTAGCATTTGCCATTTGGCTTCCTAAGGTCTTCTAATTGTCAGGTACCAAATTAACTAGATTTTCTTTTGAAATTAAGGACTGCTGTGAAACCTAGGGAAGCCACTATATAGGACACACTTTCTAATCACAGAACTACAAAAAGATCTGCCTTCCACCTTATTTTATTATGGAATCCTTAAATGTGTTATATAAAATCAGCACATTGTGTATACCTTTGTTACTGTTCCACATCACTGTCTGCTGTAGAGGGAGACAAAGAATTTAGTGATGAGATTCCTGTCAAGTTTTTGATTATTTCCATTATTGCATAACAAAAGAGAGAGGGGAGGGAAGCAGTTTAACTTCAAGAATATATAATATTAAATATAATATTCTATATAAATATAGAATAAGGTGTTTTGCTTTTGGGCTTAGAATCTGACTGTTAACAGTAGCTGGATCCAGAATAGCCCTTGGCAGAGTTTCACTCTCACTCGATGGAAGAGATATCCTTAGCTACTTTTCTTATTCATGCAGCCTCCTGCATTTCCAGAAAGCACATGAGGCGAGAAGTCCTGGCTTAAATCCCATTGCAGCCCTGAACTCAGATCGTTTAGTACAAATCACAATATCTCAGTATTCACCCTCAAAATACAGATATAAGAATGCTAGCCTGCATCACTAAGAGAATAATGGTACACAAATCCTATGGTGGGGCCATTGGACACAATGTTCCACCTAAAGAAGCATTTTATCCCACCTAGAAATTGGAATTTAAGTTGAAAATTGGCTTTTTAATTTGCAAATGACAATGACAGGCTCCATCTTAAGAATGAATAGCTTGCTTTAAGAATAGGAACAATTGTAGTTTTAAAAACTGGCAGAAAGAGCGGCTCCGAAAGAGCAGTTTGACTCCATAAAGGGTTTTCTTGACTCTGGTTGACTTTTTCTTGATCAAAACGACCTTCCAATTACTGAATAATGAACCTGCTCCAGTTCAAGATCAAAGACCACATAATCTGAGTAAGGTTTGAGATGTTCATCTCTCATCAGCAGTTAGTAGAATTAGACCTAGCCCTATATGACTTGAAATAGCCCCCATTGATGTCAATGGAAGCTATTTTAAAGCTGCATTTTCACTTGGGGAACATTTTTCCAGGAGACTTCTCTGATGGGGATGGATATTTAACACTCCCCTCTACATGTTGCCAAACCCTTAACATCACTCCAGACTGCAATCAGTCTTGAAAATAGCCTCTGCAATTGCATAGCCCTATATTCATTAACATAGGGCTATTTCACCACCACCGCCACCGCCACCACCACCACGACTTCATGAAGATAAACAGAGGAATGGAAACACTTTGTGCATACCAATAGCAAATCCTGACATTTACACTGTGGTTAGACCTTATTTCTTATTTCCACTTGCTTCTTTCACAATTACTATAAAATTGAAAAGTTTTTCCTTGGTTGCCTTAAAGCAGGGGTCGGCAAACTTTTTGTGCCGGGAGCCATTTTGACATGCTCGTGCACATTTTGAAGTGCTCGAGAGCCAGGGGGCGAGGTTTGCGGGCGGGGGCCAATCGCGTGGAAGGGGGCGGGGTTTGCGGGCGGGAGCCAATCGCGTGGAAGGGGCGGGGTTTGCGGGCAGGAGCCAATCGCGTGGAAGGGGGCGGGGGGCTCACAGAGGGAGGGGGCGCAGCCAGCAGCTCCGCGCAGCCAGCGGCTCCGCGAACCCGGCCCGGCCACCCCACCGGGAGTGGCGGAGAAACAGCTGCCACCCTCTGGCCGGCAGGACGGGTGCGGGAGAGCGGAAGGCACCCGAGCAACCCGAGCAGGAGATGCCTTGCCGCCCCCCTGGAGCCCTCACTAAGCCTTAGTATACCTCGATACATCGTGTGCAAACTTGCCGCTGACTCTTCGTTTTAAAGCCCGGTGCAAAGAGAAATAGACTGGGGAGGGTACAAAAAGCCCCCCGGCTGCAGCTCTTCCACCGCCTCTCCTCCTCTCTGGCAGCTGTGGGGCGGGGAAGTGGACTTGCACCCGCGGTGCGCCAATCAGCTGTGGGGCGGGGAAGTGGACTTGCACCCACGGTGCGCCAATCAGCTGTGGGGCGGGGAAGTGGACTTGCACCCGCGGTGCACCAATCAGCTGTGGGGCGGGGAAGTGGACTTGCACCCACAGTGCGCCAATCAGCTGTGGGGCGGGGAAGTAGACTTGCACCCGCGGTGCGCCAATCAGCTGTGGGGCGGGGAAGTGGACTTGCACCCGCAGTGTGCCAATCAGCTGTGGGGCGGGGAAGTGGACTTGCACAGTCTGGACACCCCCACCCACCCCGGGGCCTGGAGCTGCCAAAGGGGAACGGGGTGGGAAGAAACCTGCGCGTGGCGGCGGGAGTGACGAGGCCCGGGCGCCGCCCTCGCTCTGTCTGGCCGCGGTCGGACCTGCCGGCCACTCATACTCCCGGCGGGGGCGGCGGCGACGGGGCTCTTCCCTACCGCGGCAGCGATTCGGGCAGAGGCTTGGCACGGCAGCAAGGTAAGGCGGCTTGGAGTGGTGGAGGGAGAAAGTGTGGAGTCAGGGTCTGGCGTGGAAGCAGGGCAGGGCTCCGGGGCAGTAGCAAGGCGAGGCCTGGAAACAGGATCCGGCGCGGAATCTAGAGGCTTCTGTGCAGGTTGTCTCGGTCAATGGAGGTAAGTCTTTTTTTCGCGCCTTTGGGAAGCAGGGCCAATTGGGCTTCGCCTTGTTCAGCCCGCCTCTCTGCTCCCCTTTGGCGCGCACTGATTGGTGGAGGCATCCTTCCTTCTGAGCCTCCACCAATCAGCGTCTCTGTTTCTTCCCCAGGGTTCGCGCTGCTTCCGGAGACCAGCTTTCCGATGTCGGGCGGCAGACAAGGAGAGAGAGCCAGAGTCAAGGAGCCAAAGAGCCAGATCTGGCTCGCGAGCCGCCATTTCCGACCCTTGCCTTAAAGGAAGGAAAATAGAGAGAGAAATCAGGAAGGAGTTAAGGCATACTCCAAAACATTTATTTTCTCCCTATTTTTTTCATGAACAACCAGGAGACACATGCTCTTAAAAAACGTAAAAAACGTTCCCCCTCCTCATTTGTTTTTGTACAGAGTCAGTTTTTGAGTTGGGGTGGCCTTATAAATCAAAATAATAAATAAATATATCCTTTTGGATACCCCTTGGTTTATTGTTCCCTTAGTTCAGGGCTTTCCAAAGTTTTCCCGCGGCAACACACCAACCGGGAAAACCCGGAAGTGCCGCCGTTGCGGCAGCACGCAAAAACCCGGAAGCGCTGCTACCGCTTTTGGTTTTTGCGCGCCGCCATTGGTATGTCGCCGCGGGAAAACCCGGAAGCGCTGATGATGATCAGCGCTTCCGGGTTGTGTGGCGACACACCAGACTGTGTGCGGCGACACACTTTTGTGTTGCGACACACAGTTCGGAAAGCTCTGCCTTAGTTTTTATGAAATGAAGAAACAAACATGCCAGTCATTTAATTATTGGTGTTGCAGGCTTATCCTGTCTCTACATAGAGGAGGACTAACGAGTAACTTTCCTGCCCTGCCCCTATCTAAGCCTTCATATCCTCTAATAGGGAGGAAACGGCCATCACCGTGCACTGGCATCATATTCCTTGTACAGTTGCAGATGGAAATTGTGTCAGTCTCTCCTAACAAGAAGTGATGGTTTCAGGGCTGTTCAAGCCTAAATAATCTTATAATAATACATTTTGAAATCCTAACACCAGTTCCTCTCACTTTGATGCAGGATTCTTTACACCTGTAAATGGCTGCTTTTTCAGTTGATGGTGATCCATATTTTTCTTCTCAAGCACAGTGAGGGCTAAAGGACTACTTCTAGGAGCAACCATGAATATATTGAAAAACCAAGAGAAATGTCACCTTTTCTGGACAAGCAGTTCCTTCATTGTAGCAAGAGTTTACAATCCCACATCTGACTGACCTAATTATTTTTTAGTATTTCAATTCTCTGTACATCTGACAGATAAATATAATATTGGTTCTACTATACTATCCAATCATGTTCCAGTAACAGTATGTGTTATTTAAAAGCCATCCTATTTTTTAAAGGTACTTAAACACATAGTTATGAATGAATCTACTTTTTATAAAACAGATAAAATTTTGAAGATTTAAAAAAAAAAAATAGACAATCACTGAACTTAATGGTTGTTTGGGGTACTTTTAAGGCATATACAGTATTTCTGATCATATTATTGGACATACTGCATGGAAAAGGAAAAGGAACAAATCCAAACAAAAACATTTGGAAAATAAAGTCAAGGAACTTTTGGGAACATAAGGAAGATAACCTACACCTATATTATTTAAAGTTGTTATGTTTGCTAAATTAGAAATTAATTCCCTTCATGCATTTGATATAGGATGTTCACTAAATGCCACAAAGCAGAGTTATTGGGAGTGAGAAGAAAGACTTGGTAAATTATTGGCTTCTCAACTGAAACAGCAACAACAATGTAATATCATTTCTAATATAATGTAAATATTTTCAAAATATTTTTGAAAAACAGGAGTGTTTTTCCAGGAAAGGAAAACACTTGGAATCACCCCATTTGTCCTTCGGACGGCAGCTTGCAGCCAGAAGATCGCAGAGTTCGCGCTTGACTGGTAAGAGTAGCCATGAGGCTGGGACGTCACCATTTCCCAAGCCGCGACGTAGCCTTAAAGGGACATTAAGACCGGCCACCCCGTTTCTAAATCACCCAATTAATATATTTTTTAAAGTATATGTACCCAAAGAGAGGCTTTCTACAGCAAGGAGAAGTGGTTCTCTTGGTGCTTATCATTATTTCTTGGGTTATTTTTTTTTAAAATTCTTTTTAAGTTTTGGCTTGTTTTCCATCCAAATATTAAGAAGGATTTAGAGTAAATAATTGTCTCCCTGTTATTATTTTTGTACTAAATTTGAAGATATTAGCATTTTCCTACACATTGAATCGGCTGTTTTGAACTTTCAGTTTTCTGCTTCTACTTTCCCTGGGGAACTGTCTGCTTATCACTTTCACTTGCGTAAACATATTCTATAACTCCTTCATATCCTCAACTTTTGCTGGTTAAGCTCCCAAGGGGCGCCATAATCTACTGCTTGAGGCATGGAGGATCTTAAACAAACTTTCTCTGACTTCCACTGAGATTTCAAACAGATTCTTTCCGATTCTTACCAAGTTTTTATACAAGGCATTGGGGATGTTGTGGATGGAATTGAAGAATTTAACAGTGACATAAATGTCTCTTCAATCTCTGTTGAAATGCTGGAGGAAGATTGGATACTCGAGTTGAAGAAATTAAAGGGAGAGATCGAGTTGCAAGCCATAAGTGAAAATGAACTTCTGATGGAATGCCATTGAAAAGAAGGGGTTATTATGTATGGGAGATTTCCTGAAGAGAAGTCGGAGTTTTTGAGGGCGGCAGTTGGGCTGTTTGATTTATGTAAGAAAAATGCTCTGTGCGCATTGTGGGGACATGTAAATGCTTTGGTCTATTTTGAGGTGGGATAAAGGTTTAAGAATATATATTTCGATTGCTTTTAGGGTTTGGCTGATTTCATTTATCTTTAATGATGTGGATTAAGATTACTAACATATAAAATATTATTTGCTTTTGGGTTTAACATGATTAAGATTATTAAAATTGTTGTATTATCAAGTATAATGGTAGACAATTTATATGCTTTTTAGTTTGATCTTTATTATAGTAGACAGGAATGTGTAAAATAGTAGTAGGAAGGAAATAATTAAATAAATGTTATCCTTGAGTGGGTAGTTGATTAGGAGGTGTATGTATGTGTATGTATGTATGCATGTATATATATAATATATATAATATATATGATATATATTATGTATATATATCCAATGAATGAATGAATGAATGAATATATATAATATATAGTATGTATATATATATATAATATATAGTATGTATATATATATATATAATATATAGTATGTAATATATATATATATATATATATATATATATATAATATATATATTATGTATATATATAATATATAGTATGTAAAAAATATATATATATATATATATATATATATATATATCTTTCTTTCTTTCTTTCTTTCTTTCTTTCTTTCTTTCTTTTAATATAAGGGGATGGAGCAACTGTATTTAGTGATTTTTATAATGTTCCAATGGAATGATTTATAGAAATAATGTGTTTGTTGTTGTTTATTCGTTCAGTCGCTTCTGACTCTTCGTGACTTCATGGACCAGCCCACGCCAGAGCTTCCTGTCGGCCGTCACCATCCCCAGCTCCCCCATGGAAAGGAAAGTGCCTTCCACTTTCCCTAGCATCAGCTTCTTCTCCAGGATATCCTGTCTTCTCATTATGTGGCCAAAGTACTTCAGTTTTGCCTTTAATATCATTCCCTCAAGTGAGCAGTCTGGCTTTATTTCCTGGAGTATGGACTGGTTAGATCTTCTTGCAGTCCAAGGCACTCTCAGAATTTTCCTCCAACACCACAGTTCAAAAGCATCTATCTTCCTTCGCTCAGACTTCCTTATGGTCCAGCTCTCACAGCCATAGGTTACTACAGGGAATACCATTGCTTTAACTATGCGGACCTTTGTTGTCAGTGTGATGTCTCTGCTCTTAACTATTTTATCAAGATTTGCCATTGCTCTCCTCCCAAGAAGTAGACGTCTTCTGATTTCCTGGCTGCAGTCAGCATCTGTAGTAATCTTTGCACCTAGAAATACAAAGTCTGTCACTGCCTCCACTTTTTCTCCCTCTATTTGCCAGTTATCAATCAAGCTGGTTGCCATATCACTGTTGCCTTTTGCTTTCCTTCTTTCTTGGGCTACTTACAGTGTCTCACCAGACAGCCATCTTGCCTTCCTTTTTCTTTGGGATGTTTTTGGTATGGGGATATAAGTTGATTTTTTCCAATCTGATGGCCATTCTTGTGTTTTCCAAATTTGCTGGCATATGGCATGCATCACCTTGACAGCATCATCTTGCAAGATTTTAAACAGTTCAGCTGGGATACCATCGTCTCCTGCTGCCTTGTTATTAGCAATGCTTCTTAAGGCCCATTCAACCTCACTCTTCAGGATGTCTGGCTCTAACTCACTGACCACACCGTCAAAGCTATCTCCAATATTATTATCCTTCCTATACAGATCTTCCGTATATTCTTGCCACCTTTTCTTGATCTCTTCTGCTTCTGTTAGGTCCTTACCATCTTTGTTTTTGATCATACCCATTTTTGCCTGGAATTTACCTCCGATGTTTCTAATTTTCTGGAAGAGGTCTCTTGTCCTTCCTATTCTATTGTCTTCTTCCACTTCCGCATCTTTGCGCCTAGAAATACAAAGTCTGTCACTGCCTCCACTTTTTCTCCCTCTATTTGCCAGTCATCAATCAAGCTCGTTGCCATAATCTTGGTTTTTTTGAGGTTTAACTGCAACCCAGCTTTTGCACTTTCTTCTTTCACCTTCGTCATAAGGCTCCTCAACTCCTCCTCACTTTCAGCCATCAAAGTGGTATCATCTGCATATCTGAGATTGTTAATGTTTCTTCCAGCGATTTTAACTCCAGCCTTGGATTCCTCAAGCCCAGCATGTCGCATGATGTGTTCTGCGTACAGGTTGAATAGGTAGGGTGAGAGTATACAACCCTGCCGTACTCCTTTCCCAATCTTAAACCAGTCCGTTGTTCCGTGCTCTGTTCTTACCGTTGCTACTTGGTCGTTATACAGATTCCTCAGGAGGCAGACAAGATGACTTGGTATCCCCATACCACCAAGAACTTGCCACAATTTGTTATGATCCACACAATCAAAGGCTTTAGAATAGTCAATAAAACAGAAATAGATGTTTTTCTGAAATTCCCTGGCTTTCTCCATTATCCAGCGGATATTGGCAATTTGGTCTCTAGTTCCTCTGCCTTTTCTAAACCCAGCTTGTACATCTGGCAATTCTCGCTCCATGAATTGCTGGAGTCTACCCTGCAAGATCTTGAGCATTACCTTACTGGCATGTGAAATAAGTGCCACTGTTCGATAGTTTGAACATTCTTTAGTGCTTCCCTTTTTTGGTATGGGGATATAAGTTGATTTTTTCCAATCTGATGGCCATTCTTGTGTTTTCCAAATTTGCTGGCATATGGCATGCATCACCTTGACAGCATCATCTTGCAAGATTTTAAACAGTTCAGCTGGGATACCATCGTCTCCTGCTGCCTTGTTATTAGCAATGCTTCTTAAGGCCCATTCAACCTCACTCTTCAGGATGTCTGGCTCTAACTCACTGACCACACCGTCAAAGCTATCTCCAATATTATTATCCTTCCTATACAGATCTTCCGTATATTCTTGCCACCTTTTCTTGATCTCTTCTGCTTCTGTTAGGTCCTTACCATCTTTGTTTTTGATCATACCCATTTTTGCCTGGAATTTTCCTCCGATGTTTCTAATTTTCTGGAAGAGGTCTCTTGTCCTTCCTATTCTATTGTCTTCTTCCACTTCCGCACATTGCTTGTTTAAAAATAATTCCTTATCTCTTCTGGCTAACCTCTGGAATTTTGCATTTAATTGGGCATATCTCCCCCTATCACTGTTGCCTTTTGCTTTCCTTCTTTCTTGGGCTACTTCCAGTGTTTCAGCAGACAGCCATCTTGCCTTCTTGGTTTTCTTTTTTTTGGGACATTTTTTGTTGCCGCCTCCTGAACAATGTTGCGAACTTCTGTCCATAGTTCTTCTGGGACCCTATCTACTAAATCTAGTCCCTTAAATCTATTCTTCACCTCCACTGCATATTCCTTAGGAATATTAGTGAGCTCATATCTAACTGATCTGTGGGTCTTCCCTATTCTCTTTAGTCTGATTCTAAATTTTGCAATAAGAAGTTCGTGATCTGAACTACAGTCAGCTCCAGGTCTTGTTTTTACCGACTGTATAGATGTCCGCCACCTTTGGCTGCAAAGGATGTAGTCAATCTGATTTAGGTGTCGACCATCTGGTGAAGTCCATGTATAAAGTCGTCTTTTAGGTTGTTGGAAGAGAGTGTTTGTTATGCACAGTGAGTTGTCTTGGCAAAATTCTATCAGCCTATGTCCTGCTTCATTTTGTTCTCCCAGACCATGCTTGCCTGTAATTCCAGGTGTCGTCTGACTACCCACCTTAGCATTCCAGTCTCCTGTAATGAAAATAACATCTCTTTTTGGTGTATTATCCAGTAGGTGCTGCAGATCCTCATAGAACTGATCTACTTCTGCTTCTTCAGCATCTGTGGTTGGGGCATATATTTGGATCACTGTGATGTTAAATGGCTTACCCTGAATTCGAATTGAGATCATTCTATCGTTTTTTGGATTGTATCCAAGCACTGCTTTAGCCACTTTATTATTAATTATGAAGGCTACTCCATTTCTTCTGTGGTCCTCTTGTCCACAGTAGTAGATCTGGTGGTCATCTGATGTGAAGTGGCCCATCCCAGTCCATTTCAGTTCACTGACACCTAAAATGTCTATATTTAATCTTGACATCTCACCAATAACCACATCCAATTTGCCCTGGCTCATAGATCTTACATTCCAGGTTCCTATGGTGTGTTGATCTTTAGAACATCGGATTCGTCGTTCACCACCAGCACCGTCGGCCGCTAGCCGTCCTTTCGGCTTTGAGCTAGCTGTGTCATCACATCTGGGGCTAGTTGAACATATCCTCTGTTCCTCCCCAGTAGCATTTTGACCATCTTCCGACCTGGGAGTCCCATCTTTCGATGGTATACCGACATATCAAATAATGTGATTTTGGTTTAATATAGAGTAAGAGATTGATTATGGAAAATTGTTGTATATCCTTGCTGTTAAAAGTTGGAAGTCATCTCTTTTTGTAACTCTAAAAAAAAAAATTTATCTTGTGTTTTCACACTTTAGTTTTTTTCTTTTTCTTTGTAGTTTTTTATTTTTCTGTAGTTTTTATCTTTGTCTGAAACTTAATAAAATTCTTATAAAAAAGAAAAAAGATACTTTGTTATATGCCAATGATATATTAATATATCATTGTTATATAAATTAAATAATAATAATAATAATAATAATAATAATAATATGTCATTGATAATTATAAATGTTCTACACCAAAATGAATTGATATAGTACAACAGTTTGATAAATTATGTTATTCAGTTAAATGGAGTTAAGTCTCATATACTTCTATAAGCTGTAATGTATCTATTAAAATTTGTAAAAATTGGGGCTTTACTTGATGGTTGAGTTCTTTTAAATATATTGGAATAATTATCCAGGGGGGTGGTAATGTTTTGTTTGGAGTTTTTCTGTGGGGGGATGGTTAATAATACTTTAAATTGTTTATCTTAAATTAATATTTATGTAAATAGATGGCTAATAATACCAATGAACTTATGAGAAAGATAAATGTTGTAAAAATGGATATTACTTCAAAATAAATGTATATACTTAAAGGGATACCCATTTTAATATTTTTAAATTATTTCAAGCAGCTTAATAAGTTGTTAAGAACATTTTGATAGGAAGGACAAACTGCTAGACTTTTTTATGATTCTCTCTTTATTGAAATTATTTATTTATTTATTTATTTATTTATTTATTTAATTAATTAATTTTTATCCCGCCTTTATTATTTTTTTATAAATAACTCAAGGTGGCGAACATACCTAATACTCCTTCTCCTATTTTCCCCACAACAACAACCCTGTGAGGTGAGTTGGGCTGAGAGAGAGTGACCGACCCAAGGTCACCCAGCTGGCTTTCATGCCTAAGGTCGGACTAGAACTCACAGACTCCTGGTTTCTAGCCTGGAGCCTTAACCACTAGACCAAACTGGCTCTTTTATTAAATTATGATGTGATAGAAGTCATATCATAATTTTCTTGACTTTCAACTCTATTACTGGGCATACATTTAGACTTCTATTTCCATACACAATTCAAGTAATCAAGTCCAAACATTATCATGGGCACAATTAGAAAGTTATTATGTGAACCAGCTTTTAAACACAATTTTAGCTTTCAAACAAGATCTCTAGCTTTCAAAGCTGCAAAGAAGTTATGGAAGATGTAAGGAGAGAACTATAATTCCAATCCTTATTCTCATGCTAAGCCTCCACTTAGAGATAATCCTCACCAGAAATAGGTTTTTTTTAAATTATGGAGTAATAGAAGTATTAATACCTTAAATTGCATTACCAATCAAACCCTTTTGAGTCACTGCAAGAGAAATTTAAATTGTCCGAAACTATAGAAATGGCAGTTGTGGTCCCAGTGCATTAGCAGGATCTAAAATTCCTGAATCACTGTCACTATTGAAATGCATTTTGGATCATTCTAAATCCATAGTATTTTCATAGACAAAGAAAAGTATTATTAAGGGTTGTTGTTGTGGGGAAAAAAGGAGGCAGAAGGAGTATTAAGTCTGTTCGCCACCTTGAGTTATTTATAAAAATAATAAAGGCGGGATAAAAATAAATATAAAATAAAATGAGATGATGAGATGAGATGAGATGAGATGAGATGAGATGAGATGAGATGAGATGATGAGACTATTTCAACAAAAGGGTTTTCTCATGTTTATGGGACACCAAAGAGAATGTTGATTGTCAGCTTCATTATGATGGATGTGTCAAATGTCATAGGGAACATTCCAATTTTTTATGAGCTTGCCCCACTATTGCTTTATTATCCACAAGTTTGTTAATATGGTTTTGGGAAGAACAATATAGTTTAAAGATATGGATGTGATTCTAAATTATATACCAACATTTTGAAATGTATCAATATATGAAAAACTATTTTGTTATACCCCACGCTCAGTAAATTCATAGTTTTGTTTAAAAATGCTCTTTTACAATGGTAAATCAGTGCCACTGTAATTTAATCTTGCACTGTTGACATGTGTTCACTCTGTTTTTGAACGGCCAATGTAACAAAAAAAACTGATTGATAGTATTACATGTAGTTAAGGTGTAATGCTTTCTTTAAAAACTGGTATTTTCTATATATGCATTCTATAACTTTGTTTTCCTTTTTCCTTCTGTTTGGATGCAAAACACTGCCTGGCAGATGTACTCATGCAAGGCAGAAAATCTATGGTGAGAGCTTCAGAAGGTGTGGAGAAATGCAAGCTAATTTTTTCTGTTGGTAGATTGTTTCATCTGCTCTCTGACCAATCAACAAAGATCTCTTTATCTGTCCTCCGCACAAACACAGATCCTTTAAAAGTCAGCTTACTCCTCAAGTAAATGAAAAACTGAACTGCTTGCAGGGCAGAAATGGTATGGGGAAAAAAACTCCCTCTAGAAAACAATCACAACAGAAATGTTGTGAAATGTCCTGACACTAGAATGAAGGATGAGGCAGTTTCTGAGGAAAAATATTTTTGGCACAGAGGAAGAAGCGGAACTAAAGTACAAAAATTTTGAAATTATCTTCCCCCGATTACTTCATCAGAAGAATATGGGATCAGGGAACCTGCCAACACTAGGGAAAATCAGCCATGAGGAAAGCATTGTGGAATACTAAAATCATAGGTTCCATGCCTTAAACGTTTTTGTTGTTGTTGTTGTTGCCTTGCAGGGCAGACACAGGTAGCACTGTTATTTATCTGTGAATTTGATCCAAAGATTGAGGTGCTTAACCTGTGGTCTTCATCTACATTTTACTCAGAATTCCCCCTCACCTGCTTGTCTAAGAATAGGTATGGGAAAAAATACATCACACTTCTGTCTCCCCACCTACCTGCATCACAGAAAGAAAAACACCTGGAAAGGTGAAAAAGTTGCTGGAGGGGAAATAAGGCTACCCACATTCATCACCTGACAAATAAATCTTTAACGCTCCTGTAAATGCTATGCATGTGCGCACACATCGGTATACGTATCGCACATAAACACATATACAGTATTATACATATGCACACAGAGCCCACAAGATTTTATCTGTTTTTCATCAACTAGGCTTTAGAACTAGAAGTAAGCCCATCTATAAGACAAACAAACAAAACATCTAGGGAGCAGTCTTTGCAGGAAAGTTTCAGCAGATACCAAAAAAAAAAAAAAAGCCCAACCCAGCAATATTTCTTTTTCCTGCTGTCTCCTCATCCTCCTCTGCAAATGCCTGCACCCCTTTGCTGAAATGTGGTATAATGTCTGCCCACAGTTGAGATGCATTTCTGAATAAACATCATAACGATATATTTCATCAGTTTGTCAACTCTAGAAAGCTCTTTGCTCATTGCTTAATTTACCATTAAGTAGTTAAAACACTCAACCTTCATGCCTGGAATTGTAAGAGAAAAACACTATTAAGCTGTGGTTTCTGCATAACCCTTCAATTAGAACTTCTGCTGTAATATGGCTGTTCTTCAGGCCATAGCCGTCTCATCTGATGTCCACTCAACGCAGTGTCTTTGTCTGGCGCTAGGTTTCTGCCTCGAATTGCAGTGGCAGGTCCTATTGAGCTATTCTTGCCCAGCTTTAACTATGTATGGCTTTCACCCAGACACTTCAGACCACAACTACTATTCAAACATGCTGATATATATGAGTCATTTCAAATTTCACCACACACAATCATCTTTATATAATTTGCTCCTTAGTCATTGTCTAGTCACATAATGTAAATGGGAATGTACGTGTTTGAAAAATAAAGAATGATGGCTCTGGAGGAATAATTGCTTTCATAAACCTGCCAATAAACAGAGAAACCTAATAAACAATTTAACAACCCATACTACATATGTTTTCTAAGGCCTAACAGCAGCAGAATTAGCAAAGAGTGCAATCCCACTTTCCTTAATCTGGTGTCCTCCACATCAGTAGGGCTAAACTCCCCCCTTCATGATGGGAGCTGTAATCCAGCACATCTGGAAGGCCACCATACAGCATTATCTGCAGCAAAACACAATGGTGCCAAAATATTAGTGCGTGTGTGATATCACCATTACCTCCATTAACTCTTTATGTAAATTATATAATGCTGTCATCACACAGGTGTCTCATTTGTCTCCCCTCCCTTAATTACCCTTGTAGATACCCATATTGGGGGGGGGGTAGGAGAATGTTGCACCAAAACAGGTTACATGATTTGGGCTATTTATACTCTGTAAAATTCCAAATGCATGCTCACCATTTCTATATAGAAAGCAGAGAGGAGAGAGAGGGAGGGAGAGAAGCCCTGGAAAATTCATTCAGAAGATGGAAATTATTGAGCTCTGTAGGATACAGCACATATTGACAAGGCAAGGTAGCAGAAGGAAGAATGGTAGACCAACATTCCTCAATCTCCAGATGTGCTGAACTATGGTTGCAGAGCTGACATAAGTGGATGGTGCCAGACTGGAGAAGGCTAAAACACATTGACAGTTTACACATCACTACAATATAAAAGAGATTTGGGTTGAATCTGCATGTGCTACTTCATATGCGGGGGCGCGATGGCTCAGTGGTTAAGACACCAGGCTTGTCGATCGGAAGGTCAGCGGTTGGAGACCCAAGCGCTGCGTGATGGAGTGAGCTCCCGCACTCGCCCCAGCTCTTGCCAACCTAGCAATTCAAAAGCATGCAAATGCAAGTTGATAAATAGGTACCACTTCCGTGGGATGGTAACAGCGTTCCGCGCGCGTCATGCCGGCCACATGACTGTGGAAGCGTCTTCGGACAGCGCTGGCTCTTCGGCTAAGAAATGGAGATGAGCACTGCCCCCTAGAGTCAGACACAACTGTGCAGGGGAAAACCTTTACCTTTACTTCATATGCACTGATGTAAATTTAGAAATCTCCTTTAAAAAGGAATAGGATACATCTCAGTGTAGTGGGAAAGACAGCCTGCTCTCTAGGAATTCACTGTTGGCAAGCTTTTGGACCTTGCTGCCCCTTCAAGGATTTGCTCTCCCTCTTTAGAGTTCTTTATCCTTCAACCAGATTCGAACTGGATTGTCCTCAAATCAATGACACCTTCAGGAGAGAACTACCTCTACAACCCATAGTCATCCTGGAAGTAAGACAGAACAGAAAGACATAACTATCCTCAAGACAGAGCAACTATTTCCAGAGAAAGGGGCAGAGTACAGCACTTCCACCAGGAGCAGTGCAAGCTGCTCAGGAACCACATCTTTGGCTGTTGTGGGTCTTCCGGGCTGTGTGGCCGTACAGATGCTGGCGAAACGTTAGGAACCACAACTTCCAGAACACGGCCACACAGCCCGGAAGACCCACAACAGCCATCGAACTCCGGCCGTGAAAGCCTTCGACAATACAACCACATCTTTATTTTATTTTTTGGTGCCGTCCCAATCATACAGTCTGGGCAGCTTACAATAATTAAAACCCATAACATCTATAACATAGCTTTCCAAACTGTGTGTCGTGACACTTTAGTGTGTTGCAACACACAGCTTAGCGTGTCGCAAAGCGGCGGCAGGGGCATGCACGGCAGCAGCACAGGGGCACACGCGGCAGCAGCAGTGTGCACGGTGGCGGCGGCAGAGGCACGCCATCAGTGCTTCCGCGTTTTAGCGAGGCCACCGCCGCTGCCGCTGCCATGCACACCACCGCCCCCGTGCTGCCGCTGTTGGTGTGTCGCCAACGGCAGCAGTTTAGAAAGCACTGATCTATAACTTGCAGTTGCAGTGAAGACTAGAATTAATCATTTAACCCAGTTGAGAAAATTTAATAACAGTGACCCCCAATAGTTCAAGATCCAAAAGCCCAGAGAAAGAGAATCAATGGAAGTTCCCACCAAGAAGGGAGTTATTCTTACTGGGGTTGTAATGGTATGTGGGAATGACCTTGGGAGACAGGAGGGAGAGCCGCAGACTAGACAACCATCATGCAAAAGGTATCTCAGCCCACAGAAGGAAAAGGGACATGGGAAGTGTCTCAGAAGGGACCCTGCCTAGTTTTCTGGAAATTAAAAGTAAAGAAGGGGAGAAGGGCTTTCAGACTTGCAAGATTCTGTTACTGTAACCTTACAATAAAGATAGTGTTAGTACTCATGATTTGTGCTTCTTGTCTGGACTACCCTGAAGGGCTGATTGAGGGAGGGGGGAGACTATTCCAAGGCGGCACATTTTCTGTCTTCAACCCTTTTTAGCTACAGAAGGAATAGGAACAGACCTCATTACTTGCTGACTCAGATGTGTTGGATGGGTAGCATCTACCTGGAGCAGGCAGTCTCTCAGGTTCTGTTCATCACAAATTATAATTTGATGGCACCTTATGAAGGGATTCTGGGAATCAAAGGTGCTCACAGGAACAGAGGCTGTATGCTCTTAGTGTCATCCAGCTGTGCTAGACTCCCATCACCCATGTTGGTTGGAGGAGATAAGAGCTGTAGATGGCATTCGGATGCATTTGGTTGGGAAAAGATAGAGTAAGCTGTTTGCATAATTTATCATTGCGTTGGATATTAGTCCTACCAGAAGGAACTAACAATAAGAGAGAAATGCAACATAACCAAATCTGATCCTTTTGGAGATACAAATTGAATGTACAGGTCCAACATGATGCAAACAGAAGCATTAAATACACCCTTGTAGTGTCATTATGGCCCTCTGAATTGCTGCAATAGGAAGATATAATCTGGCTACAAGGCAAACATCCCCATCTCCATTTCCCCTCTTACTTGGACCAAGCTACTCACCCTTGTTTACCATCTCCAAGGCAAAGAGCAATAATACTTGAGGCGAATGCTGTGATGATTAATTAGCTAATGTTTGAACAAGGCTTTCAACAGGAGAGGACATTTACTACACCAGTTAAAGCATTATTAAGCAAAATCAGTTGTCACTAATAGGCAGATTACGCTGATCACTGCTGCTTGTTGACACGGGGACAGTTACAAATAATTGGCTCCATGAAGTCTGGCCCTGGGGATCCACAAGACAAATTAAGGTGCAATAAAGGAGACAAAATATAATGCTGGATTATTGAAATTCAATATTGAATCTGTTTATTGGGTCCTCTGAAGCTCACAATTTCCTTTCTGAGGTGTGCTTGGTTAGAGAGCAAATAAGTTTCATTGATGTTCTTCTCACTCCTGCATTTTGTAATTGCTACTATTAGGCTGCTTGCTCATAAAGAAAAAATTATCCTGAATGGTCCCATTGGCCTCAGTACATTGAGTCTGGAATTAATGGGCTTGTTAGCCCTTTTTGTTCTGCCTACAAGGAATTTAGTGGTTCCTTACTTCTAGTTCATCAACAGGTTGGAAACAGAGATAACTGTATCCTTCTTTTCCCCTCCTTATTTAAACTAAGTTCCAAATTCCAGGAAAAATTCCAAAGGGGTAATTATGTTAGTCTGTTGCAATAATATTCATTTCTATGTATGATGGCAGCAGCTTCTCTTATAGTATGACTGCTCTGTTAATTCCAGTGTTATAAAAATAAGATGAAAATCTATTTAAAACTAACTACACAGGAAACTGAACCAAAAATGATAGAATTTGGAAGTTTGTTTTTTTAAGACATCCAAGGAAGGACATGATAGAGATGTATGTAGAAAATTATCCATGATAGAGTGGAAAAGTGGACATTGCAATTTTTTTTCTCCCTCTCATAATACGGTTAATGTTACAAGATTTCCATGACAGCTACTAGCAAAGATATGTGCTTCCTGATCAAACAGAAGCAGATTCATTCTAAACCCATTGAGAAATATTTCTATGCTGTTTTGTCTAGTTATATCACATACTGACTATTCTATAGAGGAGCTATAAAATTCGCATTTATAAAATATGATTTTTAAGAGTGAATAACCCAGATTTATAAAGGAAACATTTATAGCAGTCTCCCCCAATCTGGACACCCTCTCAATATGTGCACTTCAACTCAGAGAATCCTCAGTGATGCCTGTATTGGCTAAGGAATTCTGGAAGTCCACACATCTAGTATCTCAAATAGGAAGCCTGAGTTACAGCTAGAGATTAGGGAAGGCTGGCTTAGTGCTAGTTATCACAGTGGCTATATACTACTTCCAGACTGAAGACAGCATAGCAATAATTTGCTGGGCAACGTGAGAGTTGTTGCCCTCATATGTGAGTTTCTCAAAGGTATCTGGTTAACCACTACAGCAGTGCTTTCCAAACTCCCGCCATTGGCGACACACCAACGGCGGTGGCGCGGTGGCGTGCGCAGTGGTGGCAGTGGCTGCGGCCTCGTGTTTTCCACTAAAACCTGGAAGCGCTGATGGCGCGCCGCCGCCATGCACGCCACTGCAGGGGCAGCAGCAACGCGCCATCACCACTTCCGGGTTTTGTCGCGACACACTAAAGTGGACACTAAAGTGTCGCGACACAGAGTTTGGAAAGCTATGCACTACAGGCTAGAATGCTCTTTCCACTCATTCAGCAGAGCATTTCCCTTATGTACTTATGGGGTTAAACCCTTTAGCAGGACGGATGGGTAGGCCGGAGCCTGTTTGCTTGAATAACAAATAATAACTAGATGTGAGTTCTAGAACACATATCCTGAATTACTAAAACCATAATTGAAAGAGGATTTTATTTTTTTTAATTTTTTTTTATTATTTAAAAGATTTATAAAGCTCCCCATCTTATGTATCATAAGCCTGGGTGGCTTACGAACAACAATAAAACAATAAAAGCATAAAACCAACATAAAAACTCCCAGTGCCCCCCAAAACAACACACCCTTCACATCCAATAGACAACTTTCCTGGGCTCCAACCGACATACTACCCCAACACTTGTGGGAAAAGCCAGGTTTTCAAGGCTTTTCAGAAGGCCATGAGGGTAGGGACCTTCAGGATCTCAGGGGGAAGGGTGTTCCAAAGGACAGGGGCTGCTACTGAGAAGGTGCCCTGATTAGGTCCCACTAGATGGCAACATTTAAGGGAAGGAACTGGAGCATGCCCACCGTATCAGACCTGGTGGAATGGGCAGATACCCTCAGGAAGAGGCAGTCCTACAAATAGCCTGGCCCCGTGCCATTCAGGGTTTTAAAGGTGGTAACCAGCATCTTGAATGACACCTGGAAAACAACTGGAAGCCAATGCAGTTTGTGCAGCAGCTGTGTAACATGGGCATCCTGGGGTACCCAAAACTGCGTGTGCTGTTGCATTCTGGACCAGTTGTAATTTCCAGATGGTCTTCAAGGGATGAAAGTTTTATTAAAGTTTCAACTTTTCTTTTGGAATGTCACATAAATATTTAAGTAATTGAAATGACAAGCACTCACCCTGAAAAGTACAATGGTTTGGATCCCACCTTAGTAAAACTTAAGAGCAATCCACTGACATTTATGGGATTTAAGTGAGTCATGAAACTTAAGTCTCATTTATTTATTTGATTGATTGATTGATTGATTGATTGCAATGGATCTACTGCCTGCATTCTCAATGCGGACGATACTGCCCTCAAGGGGACAAAAATTGGTTCTTGGGGGATGAACAAATCTTAGATATTACAACAGTTTGTGACCCTCCAAAGTTCAACCCTACCTGACAAAATCTTATTCTTTAGTATTTAATTCCTCTCATTGATTTTTCTTGAGTATCACAAGAACAGCATTGACATTGCGTTCATGGAAGATACACACAATGTATGTAAGATCAGTGCTACAAAACTATGGTGAACAGATGGCTGTGACTGGAGGACTTTCTCTCTGTTGATTGCTCAACCTTCTAGTCATATTGTGAGAGGTGTCCTGCATGTGCCTATTGGCTATCATTGGCTGCCTTGTGGATGTTGTTTATTGTGGTCTGAAATGGCAAAAGTACTTAAATAAGTACTTTTCCACATCTTATGTGATTGAAAGTGGTTTTAGCTCAGTAAATACAGTAATATATTAACAAAGGAAAGAAACATAATTGATGTATGTTCAAGAGGAGACATTAGAATTAAACTTACTAACATCACACAGAACATCGAACTTTTAGTTTAAAAACATCAGGCTCTGGGATCCCATAGAATTGTTCTTGGGAATGTTACTTTCTTTTGTAAACTAGTTCAAAGTTATTTTCTCATATTAAGCAAAAGCTAAACGTTAAGTTTAATAAAATAATTTTAAGAAATTAATTTTTTCAATTGTTTTATTTTTGTTGCAAAAATAAGTTTTGAATTTTTTTCAAAGAAATTGATTATATTGCTATTATTGTGTATTTATATACATTGCTAATTTTTGTATGTAATTTGATACATAACTTATATAAATAAATTACATTAAAAGTTACTCAACAAATACAGTTATAAAGTTATACAGTTATAATAGCTTTTTAATTATTAATTTAACTTTTAACTTAAACTTTTCATTTAGTCATTCTTAACTCTGCATTGAACAAAAAGAGGAAACTTTATACTACTGTTTTACATATAAAGCACAGATATACAGTATATATGTGTTATTAAAATTTCATGGGGGGCGACTAGGAAAAAAATGTCTTAAAAGGTTCCTTAGGGGGACGATAATGAAAAAAAAAGTTGAGAAATGCTGGTCTACTGTATACATAACTGTTCAACTTTAACTCTATCTAAAACAAATCAAAGTTACACCCGCATCTACCTGTAACAAAAATTAGGAAGACTCGGGAGAGCTTTCTTACGATCATACCAAAGGTAGAAAGAATTGTATTATCACATTATATCTTAGTGGTAGGAATGCAAAAGGGGGAGCTAAAGTAAATTGCCCCAACAGTCTTTAGTCACAGTATAAGTGTGGCAGTAAAACTTGTATGGGGAAATTATATAATTCTCTGGAAAATAGATTCAAAATCTACAAAAATCTACAAATTGATTAAAACATTTACAAAGTGAGACAGCTATCAAAATAGTAATTTTTAAAAAAAAATCTTCAGAGGATCTTGTGGGCAAATTTAATTTTAAGACCAGTGCTTGTAAAACAAAAGCCTAGTGGGTCAGGGTTTGGAATATCTTGTGTAGAATACATAGAACATACTGATCTTTTCTTTACCCTTGTACACATATTATAAGAATCTTCATGATTTTTCATAAAATTTCCAGCTTACTGACTGGAAATTTCAAAAATTTCAAAAAATTTCCAGCTTACTGACTGGCATGTTAATTAAGGTGATTGATTCCTTTCTGGACAAAAACTCCTATGCTTGAGTCACATAGTAGAATGAGATGATAAGACATTTCCATTGCTAAGTAATACTTATGTTCCAGGGATGCAGCTATTAAAGATCCCTGCAACCAAAATAACTATATTGACTTCAGAGGAACACATTTCCTTTAAATGGACTTTAACTTGACGATGAACCTTCTATTACAAGCTTATTGATTTTCCTTTGTGCCCTGAATATGTTAATTTGTTGATATAATCTCCATGAAGGTATTAAGTAGTTCTCTTTTGTGATATGAATCTGTATATTCAATGATACAGTCTAAATTAACATAAGTGAAGGCTACTGAAGAAAAGCAACACAAGAGCCTCAGTGTACAAAACTGTTCCAGTTGCATCACAGAGATGTCCAACCTGGCAACTTAAATCCCACTTGTATCTTTTCCATACCATAGATAGATCACTGAGATAGAGAACCATGCTAAGCAAGTTCATTCTCTTAACTTCTTGTACAAATAGTCTCACCTGAATTATCTTAAAGTGAAGCTTTGCTCCAGAGTAGGTTTCCTGTCTGGTCAGTTTTGGGAGTGGGGAAATACTATGTATCCTTTTTTTGAATATGTAAGTCAGCCTTAACTTGCTTAATTCTAATAGTTGCCTACAAAGATGCAGGAAGGTACCATGATTTATCTGCAGAACTTTCTAATTCATAAAGCCATCATTGACCAAATTTATACTGAATATAGCTTAGCTGCTACAATAGATGAGAAAAGGTTGTTTCTCATCCTTTCAGTCTAATAAAGTGATGGAAATAATAAGCTGTTATCAAGAATATAATTAGTTTGAAATCAGTACTAAGCAAACATGGAGGTCCTCATTTAAATCTTGAACTCAGTAGTCTGAGTACTATTTTGCACATCCTGATCATCACCTCTGACTTCGAATATATATCAGATTGATCTAAATTAGCTGTAAATTTGTAAAAAATTATGATTTTCTTGCAATGGAACTTATTGTAGATTGTGGAGCACTTAGGAAGAATTACTATTTAAACTCTTCTGAAGATGATATCCTGTTTGATGCCCTTTCGGGATTTAATTTATTTACTTCTTTCTCCACCTAGAAGTTAAATTCAGGCTTAATTGTAAGTAAAATAAGCCCATTGAAATCAGTGGAACAAGTTAGTTTTTTCTCATTTCTCTTAATTTCTAAAAAATATTCTATAGGTTTGGATCCAACACACTGCTCTAAAACAACTGAAAAACATTTTTAACACTTGGTTAGAATAGATAGTTTAAAAAATGGATTTCTGCTGGAAATTATGGTACTGATAAAAGAAAATGCTACTTTTGCAGTCTATGAATTGTGGAGTCCATGGTGCTCTCTGAGCCTTGTTCTCTTGCAGACGTTTCATTGCCAGGCTAGGCAACATCTTCAGTGCAAAAAGGGAGTGGGACTTGCTCTCTGTTTATATACCCTGGCTTGTCCTGCCTGTGTTGGTGGGGGTGTTGTACTCTCCTTGGTAGTACTTTGATTGGTTGTTGTTTGCTGCTTCGTTGATTGACTGAATTAATAGTTCCTTGATTAGGGTCTATTGTGTTGTTTGATTGCTCCTCTGGTGCTAATCTTGCTGTTAACCTTTGCCTATCTGGTTGTTGATTGCTGGCAAGGAGGTGTTCTGGTCTTCTGGCTTTTCTATTGTCTCTTATGAATGGTATGTAAATGTCTATGAATTCTCATTTACCTTCTTTTTTGTTAAAAACTCATCATTTCCAAGGAATGAAGCAGTAGAAGTAGAATTATTAAGATCCACTCAACTGTGCTTCCTTTTTAAAAATATTTCAATTCTTACATAATTTGCTGATTCAGTCATCAAGTGAGAATCACTAATCAGGTGAACCTGCTGAGTTAGAAAAGCTGATCTGAATGAGCACATAGTTTGAGGAATTGGAAGTATGACCCATTTTTATCCCTTGAGTAACTACAGTATTGCCTTCAGCATACATAAACAACCATCTTCCCTGATATATTACAAAATGCTACTTTACATACGCTGTCTATATTGCAGGGAAATAAATATGGATCCAAATGGAAAATCCTGTGGGCTCATCTAAAGATAGAAACCAACTTTTAACCTTCATTCTCTTCCATAAACTCTTCAGCTCTAATGGATAGAGAGCATATCAAGTGCTAATATGCAACACCGGCAGTGTTAATTTCTATTCATGACTGCCATTGTGAACTGAAATTGAATCAAAAGCTGCCAACTTGCTCATGTCAAATTTGCTGTAGTTTCTGTGAGGGGGAAAAATAACCCCTCCCAAAGAATCTACCAAAAAATAAACAAACAAAAACATTTAAAGTTTTTAAATGTTTGGGAGGTTAGGAATGAGAAAGGAGATGAAACAACTGTCTTCTACAAGGTTTTTTTTTTAAAAAAAAAAACGTATGTACATACAGTATACAGACTGAGGATCTGATGGGTTGTCACATCAACAGAATCCTGTTCCCTATTCAGAGTCCTTGATTTCCTACCCAGAGCCAAGTTTATTTTATTTATTTATTTATTATTTGGATTTATCACCGCCCATCTCTACAATAGTAGACTCTGGGCGGTTGCTTTCTGCTCTTTTCAGAGAGGGTTTCAGTAGATAAATCTAAATCTTGGGTCCCCAGCATGATGACTGTGGATCCTAACGAACCTAACCACACCTTCCTTAGCACCCATCAGGAACCTTGCTCTACTTAGGTTTTAGGTCTACCAAATCTGACCTGGTAAGATGAGAAGCAGCACACAGGCAGGACACCTAAAGAGACGCATGAATTGGGGTGTTTAAGAAGCCAGCGCTAGCTGGTGTCCACAAATATAGAAAAAGTGCTCAACTCTGCTCTCCCTGCCCCTACAGATAATAAAAAAGTTCTGCATAGGTTTCTCTACCACTCACTGGCAGGCATCATGGTGAAGGTAGGCTGCCTCACCATGATAGATCAAAGTGGGTTGCTGCCAACTGGGCAGCAGGCTGGTTGTTGAATTTCCCCATCACTGTCATCTCATTTCTAGAAGCTGGCTGCAGAGTTTACAGAACAGAGGCTTGGGTGTTGTGCGCCCAGGTTGCCTTCCCTGCCTCACCTTGTTTTAAAAGCAAACACCTGCAAATCATTGATACAGATATGTCAATCATGCTGCAGATGTGAACAAATCAATGTCCTCACCAGCCAGATTTACCTGGCTTCAGGTTCAACTTATAGGGCAGGGGATTGGATTTTTTTTTTAAAAAAAAAACAGCCTAGGAGAAGAAAGGATGTTTTATTCTGCAGTAAACCAAAACATTCTGCCTGTATTTGCACTCCTATCTGCAGACAATGAAATGGTTTGCCCCAGGTCCAGTGAGTTCTGAAAGTGTCTTTAAACGAAGCAGTAAAACATTGGCCACTTTCAGTCAAGTCTCACCTATCCTCTACTACTCAACATGAGGACAAGGTCACGTGGAGCATAGTGTCCCTATAATAACTCCTAAGCATGGCACATACAAGAGTCATCTTCCCTGCTCAGTTTGTAGTCTGCCCTAAAGCTCTGCTCCTCATCTGATACAGGGCAGGCCCCAACAATTTCACCACAGTTCCTTTTATTATACTCATTATAACCACGCAGGTGTTGAATCCAGCCTGCGAGAAGTCCCTTGCTTCACCATACTAGTTCCAGGAGAAGGCCCAGTCAGTTCCAGAAGGGAGTAGGTGACCACAAGAAAGTAGCAGTGAAAAAGAGGCATTTTCCAAACTTATATACATATACACACACATCACAGTCTTCAGCATCCACTGGCTATATCTGTCACAAATAATATCGTTATAGTGCTATATCTTTGTTATTTTAGCAGAGTGTCAATTCATGATTGGCTGGTATTCATTTTTTGGCTGGTCGATTCATTTTTTGTCTCCCTCCACAACGGCTATGCAGAGCGGTGATCAGCTTGCAAACAGGCAAAGAACAGAAGGCAGCATTTGGGGAAGCGCTGGGAGCAGACACAGGTCCACGGTGGGGGGAAGAAGCCTCTGCAAGTTGTTCTCCAAGTCCACTCAGAGTATTACCATAGTGCAGCTCTTTAAACTTACTAGATGTATGGAAAGAGAAAAGTAAAGCCCCTCTGAGCAACTTTAAGATATGCATTTCTTGCTCACAATCTTATTCTTCTAATTTCTTTCTATTTTGGTCTACCAGGGAGCACCTGAACTCCACCCAAATATCCCTCCTTATTTTACTTTAGACAAACTGTAATGGTAACTCTGGTAAACATGAAGAGACAGGTTTTCCCAAATTTCCTTGACAGGTCTTATTACCAATATAAAAAGGTTAAGACGCCAACTACGGCATGCTGCATCTGTCTGTCATCGCACCTGGAATCCCCACCACTGACTAGTTCAATCTAGTTCCAGTGTTTTAGTACCTGTTCAGTGGAAACCAAAGCAATCTCCATTAATTCAGTGAGGCAAATGGTAGCACACATACTTTTCTCCTGGCTCATGCAAGCTGTAATGTTCTCTGAGGTTCATGGAAAGTCCTTGAAAAATGTTCTCAGTGCTTGATGACCTCAAGCTTGAATCAGATTGCAAAGCAGGTATGAAGAAACCTTGCACTGTCATTCAACCAAGGAAGAGGGTGAGGAAAGAAGAGAAGGCAACTACAGTGTTGGGAGACAAACAGTACATAAAAATTACCTGAGATGATGCTTCAGATTAAATTTCCCATACAGATAAACTGCCTAGCTAATTCTTCGACAACAATTGCAACCTTTTTTCAACAAACAGCCAAAAATGTTGGCTATACCAAGAGAAATTATCATGGAACTAATCAAAATCTTGAGAATATATAGTACAGCATTCACAAATTGATGCCCTCAAGGTGAATTGGACTTTAACTCCCATCATCTCCTGTTGGTCTTCATACTGGCTGTGGATGATAGGTATCCTAGTCCAGAACATTAAGTGGACACCAAGTTAGGGGGAAATGGGAAAATCCTGAGAGAACTTGTAATAAAATGTGAGCCTTATTCACACACAAATCTCCAGGTGCTTATAAATCATGCCATCGTTAGTCATTTGATGTGGAAATGATCAATTAATAACACATTGATGTTTCCACTCAGGATTCTGTGCTTGAAACCTACAAAGGTTTGCATAAACTATGTTGTAATACAATAAAACGGGAGATTTATTGTGGAAATGGGAGAGACGACACAGTCTCTTGATGGAAGGCAGAGATGGAGGGCAGGGAGAAGGGCTCCTAATTAACATAAGCCAAGCGGCATCGGTTCTAAAGAAAGGCAGGAGAACAGAACCGACACAGAAAGAAGTGTAGAAGGCACGTGAGTTGAGTAATCCAAGGAAAGAAAATGGGTTTAGGACCGACTGATAAGACCTTCTGAGAGTAAGAGTACCCTCTCATTTAGCAAACTATTTCCTAGCTTTTAATACCTTTTAGAATCCAAAAGTTAAATGAAGATCCTTAAAGACAGTTAAAGCTATAGAAAGCAAACTCGAAAGCTAATGGATTAATGGTAGTGCAGTAGGATGGAATCACTGCTTAATTTGGATCAGATTCTCTTATTTAGCAAAGACAGAAGCAGTCCAGGAATACTTACGCTTCTCTGAGGAGGATATTGATATGCCTTTCTGCTCCCTATTGCCTACCCAGCAACTGGCTTCAGATTGCCGTGGGACATTATGGACTAATCTAATAGATATCATTTGGACTGGTGTGGCCTGTAATCCTAGCATTCCACTTCTATGGATTCCATATCCCACCAACTTAAGTGCAGGTGTCTTATGTGGCTATTCCAAAATTTGGAAATACAAGGAAGTCTGCCATATTTATTATGTACCTTTTGTAATTTTACAACAACACCCGTTTGTTGACAGCACTAACTTATTAAGCAATATATCACTCATATGAAAGCCAACATGTTGGCTTTGTAACTGTGTCATGCTGTAAGGACAGTAAAAAATCAGGATGGAGGGACCTAGGCTCTAGGGAGATGCAGAGGAAAGGTCTAGGACAGAGCTTTCCAAACTGTGTGTCGCGACACAAAAGTGTGTCGCCACACACAGTCTGGTGTGTCGCCACACAACCCGGAAGCGGGTTTTCCCGCGGCGACACACCAACGGCGGTTGGTGTGTCACCGCTGGAAAACTTTGGAAAGCCCTGGTCTAGGTATTAGCTGAAGGAACAAGAGACAGAGAAAAATAGCAGGTTTGAAGTGGGCTGCCTCACTGTAAACTGTGACATGCTTTAATTTAGGTGTACTCTCTAGCCTCCTCTTTGGGTGTGGCACAACGCATTAGGCCACATTCACCTCTAGCACTGTTCTACTTGTCAGATGCAACAGGCGTTTAGCTAGTGGAATACACAAAGGGCAGTTTACAGTTAAATAATTGTTGCATTACCTTCAGAGAATCAGAATAGGGCTTTGTTTTAAACAAACAAATCAGAACTGCTGATAGAGAGAGAGGGAGATATTGTATGTATGTATGTATGTATGTATGTATGTATGTATGTATTTACTTACTTACTTACTTACTTACTTACTTACTTACTTACTTACGGTATTTTTCACCACCCATCTTGAAAGGACTCTGGGCGGTGATAGATGATAGAAGAGATGATAGGTAGGTGATAGATAGATAAGATGCATTGGGTGTGCCACATTACAGAACCATTGGCAGACAGCAAATGGACTCAAAACTGCAAATAGTAATTTACTCTCTGATCCTGTGCTAAACTCTGGTACTTTTCTTCTCTCCTTCTTAAGACCATGTTCACCCCAATGCTGCTTACAGGCTCCATGCAAGTGACATGATTAGTTATTTAATATTTTTCACAATTGCATGTATCTGTCTGATTATAATGCCCATCTGATTGCCACCTTTCACCATGTACAAACAGATTTCTATACTGTCACATCTTAGCCTTTAAGGACTGAAGCGTCTCAAGCTGGAATCAATGGTTTTTAGACCAGACAGGACTGTTATGTAAACATTAAGCAAATGTTTCCCAACTGTCAAGGCCAAGAAGAAAATTACAAACTTTTTATTTACTTGAAAAAGTGGGAGGAAAAGGCCTATTATTTCAATTCTGAGCAGGCAGGCAGGCAGGCAGGCAGGCAGGCAGGCAGGCAGGCAGGCAGACAGACTTCTGTGTTCTCCAGTAGGCAGATTTTTTTTAATAGATATATGTTATTCTTGTCTACAGTAAAGCAACCTATCTAGCCAAACCAAGTCTGTGAAGCTTCTACTGTTAACAAGTTATTAAATGCAAGGTTGAGTTTCTGGAGAAGAGGGATATATTGTCAAGTCAGGAGCAAAGTCTGAGACAACCTATGTATTCTCATCCCACATTCCATTTCTAAAATGTTGGACTTCAGGAAATGCTTGGAATTATATGGCACATTCATGACATGCAGTTCCTTGTTGTTCTCTTGACCCAAGCTTGAAATGAGAATTGCAAAATAACCCAAGGAAAAAATAACCAATGCAAAGAATTGGTTACTTCCTTCTCTGAAGATCCTCAAACAAGCCTAACAACTTAGATCTCTTAAAGTTCTAATTTTGTATCTCTTTGCTCCAGCAGTGATTCATCGATGTCAGATCTCCACCCATCCACATGTTTACACAATGAATACAAATACTGTTTAAGTTGCTAAGAATACAGCTATCAGTAAATAGATTATGAGCTACTTGTGGGAGCACCCTCATTACATAAAGGTCAAGCGGGAATTCTATTATTAATAAAAACAATCCATGGTCTTATATTGAGTCAATAGTGCACAGCATTTGAAAAAAAAGAAAAATGATGATGGATAGGATAGGATAGGATAGGATAGGATAGGATAGGATAGGATAGGATAGGATAGGATAGGGTAGGATAGGATTTTTGTTGTTTATTCTTTCGATCTGCCCACCCAGCAGATCGAAAGCATATGCGAGTAGATAAATGGGTACCACTTCGTGGGTCAATTTGCCGGCGTCCAGCTGAGGGTCGTCCTCGATCCAAAGAAGACCTGGAGAATCCCGGTGATGACGGCGGAGGATGACGGATCCGGAAAGAACAGCTTCCTGGACGTCAGCAGCCGGCGCGGAAGCGAGGCATGCTGGGGCATGTAGTCCGATGCCTGCAGCTGAAGAGCCGGTTCCCTGTCCTCCTCCCTATCGCGCGGTAAATTTGTATGATATATGATGTATAATTGATATGTACTGATGTTGTAAGCCGCCTAGAGTCCTCCAGTAGGGAGGGGATAGGCGGGGTATAAATAAGATAAAATAAAAAAAAAATATTCGTTCAGTCGCTTCCGACTCTTTGTGACTTCATGGACCAGCCCACGCCAGAGCTTCCTGTCGGCCATCACCATCCCCAGCTCCCCCATGGTTGAGTCCGTCACCTCCAGAATATCATCTATCCATCTTGCCCTTGGTCAGCCCCTCTTCCTTTTGCCTTCCACTTTCCCTAGCATCAGCTTCTTCTCCAGGATATCCTGTCTTCTCATTATGTGGCCAAAGTACTTCAGTTTTGCCTTTAATATCATCCCCTCAAATGAGCAGTCTGGCTTTATTTCCTGGAGTATGGACTGGTTTGAACTTCTTGCAGTCCAAGGCACTCTCAGAATTTTCCTCCAACACCACAGTTCAAAAGCATCTATCTTCCTTCGCTCAGACTTCCTTATGGTCCAGCTCTCACAGCCATAGGTTACGACAGGGAATACCATTGCTTTAACCATGCGGACCTTTGTTGTCAGTGTGATGTCTCTGCTCTTAACTATTTTATCGAGATTTGCCATTGCTCTCCTCCCAAGAAGTAGACGTCTTCTGATTTCCTGGCTGCAATCAGCATCTGCAGTAATCTTTGCACCTAGAAATACAAAGTCTGTCACTGCCTCCACTTTTTCTCCCTCTATTTGCCAGTTACCAATCAAGCTGGTTGCCATAATCTTGGTTTTTTTGAGGTTTAACTGCAACCCAGCTTTTGCACTTTCTTCTTTCACCTTCGTCATAAGGCTCCTCAACTCCTCCTCACTTTCAGCCATCAAAGTGGTATCATCTGCATATCTGAGATTGTTAATGTTTCTTCCAGCGATTTTAACTCCAGCCTTGGATTCCTCAAGCCTAGCACGTCGCATGATGTGTTCTGCGTACAGGTTGAATAGGTAGGGTGAGAGTATACAACCCTGCCGTACTCCTTTCCCAATCTTAAACCAGTCCGTTGTTCCGTGCTCTGTTCTTACCGTTGCTACTTGGTTGTTATACTGATTCCTCAGGAGGCAGACAAGATGACTTGGTATCCCCATACCACCAAGAACTTGCCACAATTTGTTATGATCCACACAGTCAAAGGCTTTAGAATAGTCAATAAAACAGAAATAGATGTTTCTCTGAAACTCCCTGGCTTTCTCCATTATCCAGCGGATATCGGCAATTTGGTCTCTAGTTCCTATGCCTTTTCTAAACCCAGCTTGTACATCTGGCAATTCTCGCTCCATGAATTGCTGGAGTCTACCTTGCAAGATCTTGAGCATTACCTTACTGGCATGTGAAATAAGTGCCACTGTTCGATAGTTTGAACATTCTTTAGTGCTTCCCTTTTTTGGTATGGGGATATACAGTAAGTCGTTTTTTTCCAATCTGATGGCCATTCTTGTGTTTTCCAAATTTGCTGGCATATGGCATGTATCACCTTGACAGCATCATCTTGCAAGATTTTAAACAGTTCAGCTGGGATACCGTCGTCTCCTGCTGCCTTGTTATTAGCAATGTTTCTTAAGGCCCATTCAACCTCACTCTTCAGGATGTCTGGCTCTAACTCACTGACCACACCGTCAAAGCTTTCTCCAATATTATTATCCTTCCTATACAGATCTTCCGTATATTCTTGCCACCTTTTCTTGATCTCTTCTGCTTCTGTTAGGTCCTTACCATCTTTGTTTTTGATCATACCCATTTTTGCCTGGAATTTACCTCCGATATTTCTAATTTTCTGGAAGAGGTCTCTTGTCCTTCCTATTCTATTGTCTTCTTCCACTTCCGCACATTGCTTGTTTAAAAATAATTCCTTATCTCTTCCGGCTAACCTCTGGAATTTTGCATTTAATTGGGCATATCTCCCCCTATCACTGTTGCCTTTTGCTTTCCTTCTTTCTTGGGCTACTTCCACTGTCTCATCAGACAGCCATCTTGCCTTCTTGGTTTTCTTTTTCTTTGGGACGTTTTTTGTTGCCGCCTCCTGAACAATGTTGCGAACTTCTGTCCATAGTTCTTCTGCGACCCTATCTACTAAATCTAGTCCCTTAAATCTATTCTTCACCTCCACTGCATATTCCTTAGGAATATTAGTGAGCTCATATCTAACTGATCTGTGGGTCTTCCCTATTCTCTTTAGTCTGATTCTAAATTTTGCAATAAGAAGTTCGTGATCTGAACTACAGTCAGCTCCAGGTCTTGTTTTTACCGACTGTATAGATGTCCGCCACCTTTGGATACAAAGGATGTAGTCAATCTGATTTCGGTGTCGACCATCTGGTGAAGTCCATGTATAAAGTCGTCTTTTAGGTTGTTGGAAGAGAGTGTTTGTTATGCACAGTGAGTTGTCTTGGCAAAATTCTATCAGCCTATGTCCTGCTTCATTTTGTTCTCCCAGACCATGCTTACCTGTAATTCCAGGTGTCGTTTGACTACCCACCTTAGCATTCCAGTCTCCTGTAATGAAAATAACATCTCTTTTTGGCGTATTATCCAGTAGGTGCTGCAGATCCTCATAGAACTGATCTACTTCTGCTTCTTCAGCATCTGTGGTTGGGGCGTATATTTGGATCACTGTGATGTTAAATGGCTTACCCTGAATTCAAATTGAGATCATTCTATCGTTTTTTGGATTGTATCCAAGCACTGCTTTTGCCACTTTATTATTAATTATGAAGGCTACTCCATTTCTTCTGTGGTCCTCTTGTCCACAGTAGTAGATCTGGTGGTCATCTGATGTGAAGTGACCCATTCCAGTCCATTTCAGTTCACTGACACCTAAAATGTCTATATTTAATCTTGACATCTCACCAATAACTACATCCAATTTGCCCTGGCTCATAGATCTTACATTCCAGGTTCCTATGGCGTGTTGATCTTTAGAACATCGGATTCGTCGTTCACCACCAGCACCGTCGGCCGCTTTTTTGGCTTTGAGCTAGCTGCGTCATCACATCTGGGGCTAGTTGAACTTATCCTCTGTTCCTCCCCAGTAGTATTTTGACCATCTTCCGACCTGGGAGTCCCATCTTCCAATGGTATACCAATGGTATACCGACATATCTCTGGTTGTACTGATCCATTTAGTTTTCACGGCAAGAATACTGGGGTGGTTGCCATTACCTTCCCCAGGGATCGTATTTAGTCTGACCTCTCTGCCATGACCTTCCCATCTTGGGTGTCCCTTCACGGTTTAGCTCATGGTTTCATTGAGGTGCTCAAGCTCCAGCACCACGACAAGGTAACAATCTCCTTTGCTGGAGTAGGATAGGATAGGATAGGATAGGATAAAAAAAAGAAAGGGAAAAAACTGCCCAAGTTTCTATAATCATTTACTCAGCCTTATATAGCATAGAATACTGGAATAATCAAAGTTAGGCAATGTTCATCTGTGTGCACCATTGAAATGGGTACATATACCCTCCATGGAAATCTGATTTGACTAAAAACCAAATTTTATATTTGCCATTACAGGCCCCAGGTAATGCTGATTAGCTGCATGCCAAAATGGGAATTTGAAATCAGTGAGGTGGCCACATTTGTAGCTGATGCTAAACTATTCCAAGTAGTAAAAACCAAATGCAATTGTGAAAGATCTCCAGAAGATTCTCTTTAAATTGAGTGGTCAACTAAATGGCCAATGCAATTCAATTTAAATAAATCTGGAGTGATATACATTGATGCAAAACCACTTTGCTTCATACACACACACTAATGGTGCCTCAGCTCAGCTGCGTGAAACTAACCAAGAAAAAAAAACTTGGGGTCATAGTGGACAGTTTAATGAGAATGTTAACTCCATGTGCAGCAACTGTTAAAAAGGCAAATTCCATGTTAGGCATTATTAGGAAAGGGATGGAAATGAAAACTGCCAGCATAGTAATGTCTGTATACAAATCTGTGATTCTATGTCCAGATCTGTAGTAGTGTGTAGTAGTGCATGAACCTGTTCTTAAGGAGAATGATATAAGTATTTAAAAGGCTTAAAATCGTTTAAGAGGTGCAAAAGATTCAACAAGAAAATACTTTTTGCCTTTGAGTGACAAAAGTTAAAGGCAGTTATCAGTTTATCAGTTATCAGTTTATCAGATCCACCATTTTGACTGTCTAGAAGGCGTATTTGTCATGCAAATTCAAAAGTCAGTTCTGCTCCCCAGACTTGAAAAAAGATATTAACAGAATGGGGAAAAGTACAAAAGAAGGTAATCAAAACAATTGGGGCCTTGAATACCTTCCTTACAAGAAAAGGCCAGCTCAGCTTGGACAAAAGACAGTTCCATGCTTGGGCATGAAGAAAGTTGACAGGGAAAAATTTTTCTCCCTCTCTCAAAACCAAGGTCCCATCAGAGATTTAGAACAGATAAAAGAAAACACTTTTTCATGCAGCACATCATTAACCTGTGGAATTCATTAAGGTAAAGGTAAAGGTTCCCCCCGCACATTTGTGCAGTTGTGTCTGACTCTAGGGGCTGGTGCTCATCTCCGTTTGTTAGCCGAAGAGCCAGCGTTGCCCGAAGACACTTCCACAGTCATGTGGCCGCATGACACGCGTGGAATGCTGTTACCTACCCACCGAAGTGGTACCTATTCATCTACTTGCATTTGCATGCTTTCGAATTGCTAGGTTGGCAAGAACTGGGGCGAGTGCGGGAGCTCACTCCGTCATGCGGGACTAGGGATTCGAACCTCCAAACTTGTGATCTTCCGATCGACAAGCCTGGTGTTTTACCCGCTGAGCCACCACGCCCCTTGTGGAATTCATTACAGTATCACAAAAAGTGTTGGTTACCACTAGCTTAGGTGACTTCAAAGGGGATTGGAAGCATTTGTGAAAGACAGTTCTATCAAGGGCTATTTAAAATTGAGACTACTTCTGAGTTAGGGACAGTATGTTTCCAAATACCAGTTGCAGAGGAACAATTGTGGGAGAGGGGTATCTCTCCACCTCTAGCTGCAGTTCAGCACCTTTGAACTGGATTCATTCATTACACTAAGCCATAATGGGGGTCCTTTTTGACTGAGCACAAACAACAGTGTGATAACTATGGTTGTCTGGTGGGTTATTGATTGCAATGGGCATATTGGGAGATATGTAGTTCATCTTTTAGGTGGCAAGAGGGGACCCAATATGACAACATACTTCTGCTGATTTTAATAAGCCTGGAAAGACTACAAGAACATACAGTATAATGCTTCATGTCACTGTTCCCTTTGGCATTTGCATGAACAAAATCGTATGGCTCTGTGGAGTTCTACTCTGAAATGATGGTTTCAAGACCAGGACAGTTCTCAGACATAACTCCTCTCTATTGCTACCCCAGTCAGAAGTCTTGCTGTAACTTAATTTAGCGAAGTATGTGCATCTTACCAAACATGATTTCACAACTGTGCCTCCAAATACACTGCAATTCACTGCACTCACTGACAGATCACTGGGTCAAGGACAACATGTCATTCCACATCCTTAAAAAAACAACAACAGGGTCAGTCTTTGAAGTGTTGACTTAAAATTAGTCATTATTGCAGCCTTTTTTTTCTTATCAGGTTGACTGTTATACAAATAGCAACCAAATATGTTATTTTAAAAATTAATTACAATAGCAGAATAGAAACACATGCTTTCTATTTGCATTCCGCTTGTTGGACTTCCTGGACATATAATGCATAATTAAAGAGGTAAGATTAAATGTATTTGTGTTCCTCTAATGCAGAGATGGAAACATTTTGTTTATGGGAGCGGGGGCGGGGGGTCCCTCACTCCTCCAACCTGCTGAAGAGCAGCAAGAGCTTTCTAATGATGTGGTGATATCACTGGAACGGATAGATACTTCTTACCTTTTGTGGGGATGTTAAAGATGGAAATGGAAGCCGGACATTTCTAGAAGTCCCCATGTTAACTCTTTAACTTCCCCCTCTTCTGGTCCAGATTGCAATTAGCCAGTTTAATTTCTACGGCACAATTTCAGGCCACATTTATATTCTGGGGTGGCTTTAAAACTCCATTTGAGACCAGTTTGCCTCCCATAACCTCCTGCTCTCATTCCCATCCTTATATTTAGAAGAAAGAAAAAACAGAAAAACAAAACAGAAAAACAAAACAGTGCAGGCAAAAATCATCCATTTTTGCCAGTACCTTTGGGTGACATGATATTGGGATTCTGATAGGGCACAGGCAGCCTGTGGGCCATGAGTTCTTATAATAATATCCATTCTGTCCTGTCCCAACTAAGACCCGAAGCAGGAAGGTGTGGAATAATAAGTCTTTTATTTACAATAAAAACATACAAAATATATCGAGAGAAAAAAACAGAAGCAACACGAGGTGCTCATGGAGTTCGGGTTGCCTGCAGTGACCCGTTCCTGGTTGGCGTGCACATGGGCAGCCACCATGTGGCTGCAGGGCTGGGTTCCGGCGCAGAGCTTGGCACTGCTGCGAGGAAAGGTTCCGGTGTGAGGCTGGGTGCAGCGGCTGCAAGGCAAGGTTCCGGCACGAGGCTGGGTGCTGCTGCGAGGAACGGCTCTGGTGCGAGGCTTGGTGCGGTCGCGAGGAAAGGTTCCGGTACGAGGGTTGGCGCAGCTGCGAGGCAAGACTCTGGTGTGAGGTTTGGTGCAGCGGCTGCAAGGCAAGGTTCTGGTACGAGGCTGGGTGCTGCTGCGAGGAACGGCTCTGGTGCGAGGCTTGGTGCGGTCGCGAGGAAAGGTTCCGGTACGAGGGTTGGCACAGCTGCGAGGCAAGACTCTGGTGTGAGGTTTGGTGCAGCGGCTGCAAGGCAAGGTTCTGGTACGAGGCTCGGTGTGGAGACAGGGCAGGATTCCGGCGCGAGGCTTGACACGGCAGCTGTGAAGCGAGGTTCCAGCTCGAGGCTTGGCGCAGAGGCAGGGCAAGGTTCCAGCGCGGGACTGGACGCAGTGGCAAGGCTAGGTTCTGGCACGAAGCGCGGCTGTACGGCAAGGCAGGGTTCCAGCATGGGGCGCGGCAGGGTGGCAAGGTGAGACTCCAGCACAGAGCTTTCCAAACTGTGTGTCGGGACACTTTAGTGTGTCAGCTGAAGTGTCTGGGTGTGTTGCAGCTGCTGCTGCCTCCGAGCCCTGCCAGGATTCCGCACAGGTCCTAGTGCCTGCCTTGTGCCCTGCTGTAAGAGTGTGTCGCGAAATGATGCATGTCTAAAAAGTGTGTCACCAACATGAAAAGTTTGGAAAGCTCTGCTCCAGCACAAAGCGCGACTGGACGGTGGGGCAAAGTTCTGGCGCAAAGATTGGCTGGACTGCAAGGCAAGGCTCTGGCATAGGAGCAGGACAAAGTCCGAGCGGGGATTCTGGCATGACGACGGGATCGTGATTCACTCCAGGATGCAGTATGGAACATGAACAGTTGTCTCCAGCAATGGGTACACGCTGCGCTCGTCTTTTATCCGTTTGATTTTTGTGCCGTTTGTGAGTGGGAGCCAATCGTGCCTCGTGTTGCTCTGCCCGCCTTTCCCACCTCCTTTCTCGCATGCTGATAGGTGGAGGCAAGTGTCCTACTGGACTGCCTCCAATCAGCTGCTCCAGATCTGATTCGAATTTTGCGCCATCCCCGTTCTTTCCCGCTTCTACTGTTATCAGCCCTTCTACCTCCAAATCAGACTCATCGGACTCAGCCTCCATCCTGACACATTCGAATAAAATTCCTATCCCACTATATTGTTGGATTTTCATTCTTCCTTTCTTTCTTCCATTTCTATCTTCTTTCTTTTACTGCATTTCACTCCATTTCAAAGCTGACCCACTGAGCAACTAGCACAGTTCAGTCATCTTAATAGCTTATTTAGGTCACGTTGGGGTGTTTCATCTGTTCATGAACATCACTGCATTGGTCAACACTTGACTGCTCATGCTGAATGTAAGTTTCATGCAAAAACTGTCTCTAGTAGTTGATCTGTGATGCTGCTTTTTCATATACTGCAATCATCCAGGGGTGTTATTTTTATCTATTCTTGAATGTATACACTGTCTTTCCATTTACTCTGTTTACTCTAACATGCAGTGCTGAGTAAAAATGATTGTGTAAAAATGTTCATGACAAACTCTTTAAGGACTTTTGAGTTGGTCTGTGGTTACAACAGGTTCCTTATGGGACTGTCTCTTCCTGGTTGTCTCTACCCATTCTATGTGATCCAGCAACAGTGGCATGCTATGGGTACCATCAACCAAGAAGTGTCGACTGGTGGGGCCCCATTGGATAGCCTTTTCTGCGTGGTGGCTCAGTGGGTAAGATGCCAGGCTTGTCAATTGGAAGATCGCAAGCTCGGAGTTTAGAATCCCTAGCCCCGCATGATGGAGTGAGCTCCCGCACTAGCCCCAGCTCTTGCCAACCTAGCAATTTGAAAGCATGCAAATGCAAGTAGATGAATAGGTACCACTTTGGTGGGTAGGTAACAGCGTTCCGCGTGCGTCATGCGGCCACATGACCGTGGAAGCGTCTTCGGACAACGCTGGCTCTTCGGCTAACAAACGGAGATGAGCACCAGCCCCTAGAGTCGGACACGACTGCACAAATGTGCGGGGGGAATCTTTACCTTTTTACTCAGCCTCTGGAACATCATCCCTCCAGATTAGGTTGGTTCAACCCTGCTGGCCTTCCATAAGGCCTTGAAGACCTGGTTCTGTGCCTGAGCCCAAGGATCCGGGAGTGTGACAGACCCTCTTTCCTGGCTGTGTTGAGGGCAGCTATATAAATTGATTTAATAAATAAATAAATAATAATTCCCAAGCAACTGGCCACTTTTCAAAGAGAAATAAATAATTTAAGGCATTCTAGGAGAAGAACATCTCAGATCAAAGTTTATATCTAAAATCTATCATACTCAGGACATCTCTGAATTCCAAACAAAGATCAATATTTTGACAATTCACCATCCATCCATAACTTAGATCTGAGCTGAGAGAAGCTGGATAAAATACTGTATTTCCTTTATGGAGTGTAATATATGATACTCTCTGGAAATCTATGTATCCCCCATAGTATCAGCCTAAAATTAAAGCTATGCCTCAACAGCTATTGTATTAAAAAAAAGTTATTGTATTAAAAAAAAAGTTGCAATCCTATGTACACTTCTCATCGAGTAAATCACATTTAATCCACTGGGACTTATTTCTGAGTAAGCCTGCTTGGAATTGGATAATAAAATGCAACTTGGAGAAAATCATATCATGAAATCAAAACATTGGAAGCTATGTCACACGGGAGACTCCTAATCAGCAATCTGCTCCCCAAATCATTTTTACTGTACCAATAGGCTACTGGGATCATACAGCCAAAATTTGGCAGCATGGTTAAACTTTTTTTTCTTTTTTTGCAAAATTAAGCCTAAAATATGTACATTATACTGTATCTCTGCAGATATCAGCAACAGTATTGCTTATGTTTGTTGCTCCACTTATTTTAATCCAGATGCTCTCTGTAGTATCTCCCAGTTCATTCACTTGCTTTTCTAAGCAGATACAGATACTTTTAAGGAAGGGCTTTTCCCCACTATTGAGTTAAAGTGCTGTCCACCCATTCCTGATTAGCACAAAACAATGCTACCCTAACATTTTACCCCGTTGCCAATCCGTATCCTGCATCTAGTGCACATGTTCCAAGTCACTGCGAAATAGGGTTTGGTTTGAGAATATGCCATGCATTATAGCAGGGTTCCCCAAAGTGGTCCATATCAACACCCAAGGGTTGAGGAGACTATCCAAGGGGTCGATAAATGGCTGGGGGTCAAAAGTGGGTCAGTAAATGTCTGGGGCCATCTGACAAGTTAAGACAATCTGAAAAAGGGAGAGAGAGAGAAATAGCCCAAGAGAGGAGGTAAGAAAACCCTGCCATGATTGTGTAAAGTCCTAGTAACTAAACTCAGTGAGCAGCTGGGCATCAGGTCTCTTCTTCAGGAGCTTGTGGGAGGAGGGAGCCAGTGAGGAAGTGATTGAATTATAGTGAAACTGGAAAAACAAGCAACAAAAGCCCCATTGATTGTTCCTTATTACTTTCTGGACACTGCAATGAGGGAAAACTCAGCTGCTGTATTGAAAGGTAAAGGTGTATCTCAGAATACTGCTAAAGAGGCGATCCGTCTTCTCAACTAAAATAGTGGAGAGCTGCTCTTTTCTACTTTATTGTAAACCTGAAAGATGTTGATTTTAAGAATGGCAGATAGAAAGGAGGAGGGAAGTGACTGGTGTGAAAGGAAGAGTGCAGTGTGCTAATCGAAAGAGCAAACTCTTACTTGAGAAGAGGGGCATACTGTATGCACACTTTCCAACTTTCCCCAAACACTCTTCCAATCACCCCCACAACTGGCCACCTAGCATTGCCTCCAAGAGAATGGTGACTAAGCATTAAAGCATTGGTGGAAGAGTGTCAGCTTAAGACGGGAAAGTCTGGTTTCATACTGGTACACTTAGTGATGATTTAAGGCTGTTTCATTCATGGGCTGAGGATGAAATGAGGCCAGCTTCATGCAACTAAGGAGGAAGATGGAGGTTGTCTGGGCATGAAGGTACCATCATAAACTGAAAGTCAGGTAGAACTGTGCAATGCAGTTCTTCCTCCCTTTCTCTTGCTCCTGGTCCTTTTCAACAACTGGTAGCTTCTCACTTGTTATAGTCCACTCATCCTGCCAGGTCTCCATTGTACTATACTATATTTTACCCTACAACAGGAAGAATAATCTTACATTCACCTGGTAAGAATAGAAGAAGCTGTTGCAAACAAAAGAACCAGGAGATAGCATTCTGTAAGGTCACTAAGACCCAGCTTTTTCAGCAGGGTCGTTTTTGGGATACATGTTGATGTTTCCTGAAGAAGAATTCATGGAGTGAACAGGATTGGGTATCCTGGTGATATATTTTGCCATGTGTTGTTTATAATTTATTATTTTGTGGTTGTTCTATTTTGTGACAGTACTTTTGTCAATCTGTAAATGGGCCCTGGAGTTATACACTGCTCAGAATAATTTTTGGTTGGAGCACCAAATAAGCCTCAATAGATAAATAAATAAACACATTGTGTTTACTATTTTATTATATTAATGTTACTATTATTATGCAAGTTACCATGGTCATTTTAATTGTAGGACTTATGTACTGTGGATGGTTCAACTTATTTAGTGTTGTAAACCATGAGAAGTGGCAGATTCAGTGATATCAAAATGGAATGAATTAAAGATATCTGGCTTAATATTTTTGGAAAATGTGAGGCAATTTTCCTTAAAAGAACTGAGCACAGTCATTCCAACATGATTTTTTTTAAAAATGCATTCTTTAAAAAAAGAAAAGAAAAATACTTGTACCATAAAGTAAGACATCAAAGTGCTTTTGATGTGAAGTTTATTTAACAAACTCAGCTTTTTCCGATGATTGTACTAAACCTCACAGAGGCAAAGGCGTTAAATTTGTCTATTTAAACTATAGCAGGAAGAGCTATAGAATGATCATCTACAAAGCTCACTGCAATTGTTGATATATTATGGGGGGAAAAACTACTCGCTTCAAATATTTTCTGCTGCTTCTATGGTATCTATAAAAACAGATCCTTAATGCTGTAATAATTCTGCCATTGCTGGTCCTAAGCCGAGGTGAATAAGGAGGAAGGTTGGGGGTCAGACTAGCAACTGACCCTGTAAAAAATTTTCACTGCAACTGAAAAAAAATGGGCATGATTCACCAAAATCTACTGTAATTCAAATTGTTGGAGAGCAATTGTTGCCATTGAGCTGCACATTAAGTATGTAAGTAATGCTATAATATGGCATATTGCTGAGGCTTAGCCTTGTTCATGCAAAAGCATTGTTTATGATTTATTGATTAAACGTATTTCTATCCTGCCACAATCCAAGAGACTCCCGGTGGCTTACTGTACATAGAATAAATAATACAATTAAAATACCCATGGTGTAATCTAAAACCGAAAACCCATAAATAGGGCAATAACCAACATTAAACAAAAACCACAGTAACCATTAATATTGCAGAACAGTGTGTACAGCACACATTCCAAAATGTCTGAGACTTTCTCAGCTGTCTTCCATTGCAGGAGGATAGTTTTTAGCCCTTACGGTTACAAAGATAGATTTGAATATATTTACTGAACACTTGGCAAATTTAAGAAGCCAGAGAAGTAGTTAAATGAAGTTTCCTGTGATCTTCCTTGAGGGACAATAGATAAATGTTAGAGCAGAAAGTTTAGGTTTCAGTCCATGGAAGCAGGTGAAGGGAAAGATTTCGGCTTGATTGTGAAGTCCCACCCTTCCATACTGTTGCCAATATGGAGTAATTAGGAGTTGTGTTCAACTTGGGAGAGTCTTTGCCTTTACTGCAGATCAACTATCAAGTGTAGTGGAATATAAATGGCCCTTTGCAGAGGAAAAGGGGATGGGATCTGTTTGCCTGCCGATAGCATAACACTGACATTAGCTCCTTTGTACAAAGCTAAGAAGACAAACAAACAAGCAAAAAGAACAGTGTATATTTTAGACACAAATGGTGGAAAGGTAATAAAATAAACATCAAAATGTGGCCTACCAGCTTCTCCACTGCCACTTCTAACAAAAGCAGGAAGGAGAAGGAAATTTTCTCAACCCAGATTCTGAATTCAAGCATACAAGATTGGGAACGGGAAGCCATTCCCCATAACTTGAACACAAACATAAGCACTTCTAAGGGCAAATTTTCATGGACCAGTTTCAGCTCTCTGTTTGGGAAGCTTTCTTAAAAGGCTACAAGTCACAGAGAGGTAAATGACATGTTGCATATGACAAAAGGCCCCAGGATGAGATCCAGCATGAAGGAGATCATGGGAGTGAAAGGAGCTTTCCTCTGAAATCATTACTTTTCAAACTTCTCAGGTTCCACCAATATTTCATTGCCCCTCGTATTCTAAAGTTATGTTTACATCACAAGTGTTAGTCTAGGACAGAGCTTTCCAAACTGTGTGTCGGGACACGTTAGTGTGTCGGCTGCAATGTCTGGGTGTGTCGCGGCTGCGGCTGCCTCCGAGCCCTGCCAGGATTCCACGCAGGTCCTAGTGCCTGCCTTGTGCCTGGCTGCCTCCAAACCTGCTGTTATTGCACGCAGGTCCTAGTGCCTGCCTTGTGCCCTACTGTAAGTGTGTGTTGCGAAATGATGCCCTGCTATAAGAGTGTGTCGCGAAATGATGCATGTCTAAAAAGTGTGTCACCAACATGAAAAGTTTGGAAAGCTCTGGTCTAGGAACTTGTAAGATAAAAGCAGCATGGAAGGAAAACTGTTCCAGGCAACGGATAAAGCATCTCCTTCCTTCCGATCCCTTCCTGAAAGAAGAGTGCCCTTCTCCACAGCTGCTTTGCAAGGGGGAAGAGATGGCTGAACCTTTGCCTCGTGTCAGATATCATTTTCTCCAAGCGCGAAGCCAAGCTGAAGTTTTCTTTACGGGCAGCCACCAGACTTCCAAATCTATCACAGTTAAGATGCCACGAAGAAGAGTTGTTCAAGGATAGAAGTGGAAACTTTTTAGGTCTAAACGTATTTTTGGATCCCAATGTTGTTACCTCCAGTTAACAGGTCCAATGGTCAGAGATGAATCTAACAAGGATCCCAAATTCTCTACCTCTGCTTTAGGACAATAGTCTCCAACCTGCATGAACTAAGACCACTGGTTGCCACCAATTATTGCAGGTGTCCCTAGTGTGGGCACTAAAATAAAAATATCTCATAAGATATTGACATTCTTGATCAAAATATCACAGGTATCAAGAGGCAATATTAAACTACTAAAACCTTGTGAGATTTGGTTATCTCGTGATATTTCAGTCATTCTTTTATGTACTAATTATTTTTTCATTTAATGTTGGAGTCCCATGGATGTCATGTGGCAGAAATTAAGAAAACATTATACAACAGTACCTGGAATTGCCACACTCCCAGCCACTGGGTTACATGGTAAACCTCAATGAACGTGTAGTGATCTGCATAGAGGAAAAAGTTCAGAACTGCTGCATTAGGACATATGTGTCCAATACATGCTGCAATACCATTACTTCTGGAATTAACACAATCAAGCAATAGACAAGCTTGTTGGTTTTACTCCATTTCTCATTTTTCCACCATTAAGTTCATTTTAGACCAGCTCTGCCTTTCTTTGTGTGGGTCTCTTTTTTTAACTCCACAAAAAAATTGTCCTCATTTTCCTGCACATTTCCTCGTAGCAACCATATTTTTGGCACACATTTCTCTAATTTGTACATTTTTGTGTGATTTTGGTTCCAAAAGCATGAAAGCCATTTTCTTTACTCTAATAATGATTTATACACTTTCACCTAATACACCCATTCGAGGATATATTTTATATGCATTTCAGTTATAAATTTAATTGCAAACTTGCAAATAAGTTCTACTTTGGATACATACATCCTTATGATTTGTGTGCAGATTTAAAATATGCAGATAGAGCAAGTTCACCATTAAAATACAAACAAAACAAATTCTTCTCTCTCACACAGACACATAATCCCTAGCATCTGTTTAAATGTCAGTGGAATTATCATTATTTAATCACAAAAGCATGGTTATATGTGAACCTGATAATCCCCTTCAATTTGTGCTTTGCTGCCATACTTGCCTGTCATGAAGGCGAGTGTATGTACACACAACCAGATCTTTTGCCTGAAATAGAAGCTGCTGGTTGTGGTAACGAGGTTGCTTGGATCTGCATCAATGAATCTTATCTACTCTAGCCAAGTCCTTGAGTTACTGTGAGAGTATTGAGTTCCAGAGAAAAGATTATTGCAGGATAATCTCTGGCAAAGTACTGTATATGCAAAGCAGCGAGATTCGCAAGACTTGATATTAAACATCCCACTTGCAAATCTAAATTTGAGCATCAGTTCCAATCCATGCTTGTGTAGGGGAAGGATGGCCCTCAAGTAAATGTAGTTATGTGATAGTGACCTACAAACACTTACTGCTGAGGCAGAACATGCCCAACTGAACTAAGGCTGGGAAGTGAGGCTGGTGGCTTTTCTTTTCTTTGGTTTCATTGCCCCGCACTTTTTGAATTCAGTAAAAATGGTTTATCTAATCTTAAGTCAGTTCCCATTCATTTGGATCACTGAAAAAAGTGGCTGCTCCTTCCTTAATTAAAACAAAGATCACGTACACGTTAATCACCACCACCCCAGAGAACAGAATAGGAGTTACTTCCAAGTAGAAATGCATAAGACATGGCATTTCAAATCCAAACACATCAAAGACTGACTTCTCATAGACTTTAAATGGTGAATGAAAGGCTTAGCTTCCTTGCTGGCAATAGACAAACAAGAACTGCCTCGCCCCAAAACTGGAATCTTTCTAACTTGGACATATTAAAGGGTTTTGTAGTTTTTCTACTGACATTTCTGTTTTTCTGTTTTAGTGAAGGCAATCAGATTTTTATTCATGTAAAAGCCCCAGGGATTGGATAGACAAAACCAATATTTGGTCTTTTTAATGCAGCTCTTTCATAAACCAAAATAAGTTTATGGTGCGTGGGGATTACTCTCTTTTGCTACACCCTTGCCCCTCCTCCATGCCTACGACCTGTCAGCTAGACTATTTTTGGAGATGGTTTTGGTGCACTTTCAAAAAAAAACATTAAACATTTTTTTTTAAAAAATGAGTCTGTAGAAGGGACCCATATATGGGCAGATGCCTCCACAGAAGCCAGGTGTCTAATCTTTCCAGCAATCCAGGCCAAAATGGTCTTGGAGTCCCCAATGACTGGTGGGGAGAAGGGGAATGCCCACAACCTCCTAAAATGGCCAATAGGAAATGAGCAGATCCCAACTCTTGACTGTGTGATCAACTGTACTGTATAGTCAGGGAGGCACTGTAGATCACGTCCATATCAAAAATTGAGAAGAGGGAAAACATTACTTTAAAACTGGAACAGCAAAGATGATTTCAAGTTGCCTCTGCTGTGGGATATTGCTTAAATACAACTTGCAGCATCCCTGACTATTGGCCATACTAGCTGCAGCAGCTAGGAGTTATAGTTCGGCAGCAAGATCCTGAGGAGCACACCCTCATACCTGATTTGAAGAATTTCTATTTGTACCAAGAGAAAAACCACAGGCCCTATAATTCACAGAGGTGTTATCATAGGCACAGAACAGGGTTGGATCTATTTATCTATTTATCTATTTATCTATTTATCTATTTATCTATCTATCTATCTACCTACCTACCTACCTACTTTCATCACCGCCCATCTCCCTCAAAAGAGGGACTCTGGGCAGTTTACAGTAAAGCTAAAAAAGATTAAAATACAATAAAAATGAGATATCTTAAATAAAAATATAAATATAAAATAGCATCCAAGATGGCAATATTAAAAGTTCTGATTTAAATCCATAAGTACACGGGAACCACTTTAAGGCGCTAGCCACCCCCAGGATTGACTACCCCCCTTCCCACCCCAAGCGAGATGGCAGAGCCAGGTCTTTAACCCTTTCCGGAAGGCCAGGAGAGAGGGGGCCTGTCTTACCTCTGGGGGTAAGTTGTTCCACACGGCGGGGGCCACGGTAGAGAAGGCCCGCTTCCTGGGCCCCGCCAATTGACAATGCCCTCTCTGCCTGACCGGGTGGGACGGGTGTGTAATGGGGATGAGACGGTCCTTCAGGTAACCTGGACCCATGGCATGTAGGGCTTTAAAGGTGATAACCAACACCTTGAATTGGACCTGGAAGCAAACTGGTACCCAATGCAGCTCCCGCACCAAAGGTGTTACATGTGCCATCCTTGGGACACCCAAAACTGCTCGCACACATTCTGAACCAGCTGTAGCTTCCGGATACTCTTCACGGGTAGTCCCATGTAGAGCACATTGCAATAGTCTGTACGGGAGATGACTAGGGCATGAGTGACTGACTGGAGGGCCTCTCGATCCAGGAAAGGGCGTAACTGGCGCACAACATGAAGTTGAGCAAAGGCCCTCCTGGTCACGACTGCCACCTGCTGTTCAAGCGGGAGTCATGAGTCCAGGAGGACCCCCAGATTCCGCACCGGGTAGTGCGACCCCATCCAGAAACAAAGATGGTAAGTTCCCGGATACAGAAGAGTCCCCAACCCACATCCACTCTGTCTTACCAGGGTTCAGCTGAAGCCTGTTGTTCCCCATCCAGACCCCTATAGCCTCCAGGCACCGAGAGAGGGTGGTCACACCATCACTTACATCACCCGGGATGGAGATGTATAGTTGGGTATCATCTGCATATTGATGATACCTCATCTCATGGTGATGGATGATCTCACCCAGTGGTTTCATGTAGATGTTAAAAAGGAGCAGGGAGAGTACCGAGCCTTGTGGCACCCTGCAAAGGAGGGGCCGCGGGCCGGATCTCTCGCTCCCTATCAACACTGATTGGGACTGGCCCTGGAGGAAGGAGGTGAACCAGCACAAAACTGTGCCACCCACCCCCAACTCCCTAAGCCAACCCAAAAGGATACCATAGTCGATGGTATCAAAAGCCTCTGAGAGGTCAAGAAGAGCAAGGATGGATGCACTGCCCCCATCCCGCTCCCACCAGAGTTCATCCAAAAGTGCGACCAATGCTGTTTCTGTCCCAAATCCGGGCCTGAAACCTGACTGGAAGGGGTCTAGATAATCCGTTTCATCCAGAATCCTCTGGAGTTGCAATGCCACCACTTTCTCAACCACCTTCCCTAAAAAGGGGAGGTGGGAGACTGGACGATAATTGTCCAGCACGGTGGGGTTCAGCGATGGTTTCTTGAGGAGGGGGTGCACTAGCACCTCCTTAAAGGCAGCCGAAAACACTCCCTCTCTCAAGGATGAATTCACCATCGCCTGGACCCAACCACATGTCACCTCCCGGGCTGGCAAAGGCAGCCAGGAGGGGCATGGATCTAATTGACAAGTGGTGGCATTCACAGTTCGGAGGACCCTGTCCACTTCCTTGGGCCCAACAGGATCAAACTGTTCCCAGGTAACTGGATAAGTACATTCCCCAGGTATCTCCACAGGCCATGCCTCACGTTTGGAGTCCAACTTGGAAGGGATCCAAGCAATTTTATCCTGCAGATGCCCTGAAAACTCCTCAGATAGATTGATACGTAGATCTGACAAGGCATGAAATGCTTATATTGTTTTAGAAATCTCAAGGCGCACATTACCATTTGTGTAGAGAACTGCACTCAGCCTGGGCAGCTAATTCTGATTTTCATCAAATGACAACCAAAAGGTTTCTTACATGAATTATTCTTGTTGAGTTTTTATTAACCAAAAGATAACAGGTGCATTTTGAGTGCCAAAATGCTTTGACCAGCCTTGGATTCTAAATGTCTTCATTTGAAGGCAGGCTCCCATTTACTGCTCAAACTTAGGCAGCATGATGTCTTGAGTCGCTCTTGCTATGTGGTTCTTGATTTTGTTTTTACAAATTTGTTTTTGCTCTCTTTCCCTCAGTCTGGTCCCCAAGACATAGGACATGTTTGTTTCATTAACTGTGCTTAACACGAGATTAAGCGTCTTACTTTGACATGTAAATAACCCAAGTTGCAAGAAAAAAGCATAAAAACAATGGCCACAGTGTGGAGTTCCTTAAGCTTGTTTAAGAGATTTCCCCATTGTATTAATGTTCCTAGTGGCATGCATGCATGCATATATATATATATATATAATTTATATGGCCCCCCAACTCACACATAGTGACTCTGGGCAGTTTACAAGATTAAAATCCACAATATAAAAACCTGTCAACCCCCCACCCCACCCCCGTGGCACCTACAAACACAATCAGATCAGCCATATATATGTAAGTTTTTTTATTATAATAGTAAAATCTAATAAAAACTAAACTTAAAGAAAAAAGAATAGAGAGGAGTAAAAAGTGCAGGGAAAAAGAAAGAAAAAAGAGAGAGAAGAAAAAGAATATAAGAGAAAACAAATATATAAAGAAGTGACTTCTAAGCTTCATCACAACAAGTATAAAGTATGTTCCCAGTGACTCTTTAATTCTGAATTTCTTGCTTCAGAATTCCAATATAGAGTACCATTGTAATACTTCCTTTTCATGTTTTCTCAACAGCAAGGTTGCTTCCATTTCCTGCACAGGTTCTTTATCCCGGATGATTCAGGTTTCTCTACAATCCATTATATTTACCAAGAGTCCTGCTGGAAAAGCTAACTCTAGTCAAGCATCTGATTTCCCACAGAAGCCCACCAGAGATGATTATAGAAATCTTCTGGTAGTGCTTCCCAGCTTGTGGTGTTCAGAGGCTAGGCTTCTCTGATTCTTGAAGCAATTTGTACTCCATCATATTTAGTAGCCATTGATAGCTTAATTCAGAGAAGTTAATTACGAATTAAGCTATCAATGGCTACTAAATATTGCTCATATTAGATTTTAATCAAGTATTAGACAACCCGTGGCCTGCTGGGTCATTGTTCAGATATATTTCCTTACCAGATTCCTCAATGCCTTCAACAATGGCAGAGCCTCTAATGTACTGGAAAAGTTCTTAAAAATTCAGGAGAGATGTATCTGCCTTGAAAGTAGCCAATGTTGAACTGTACAGCACAGTCAAACATCAGGAGTTGACCACAGGAATTGTTTTATGACATTTTGTATTATGTTGTTAAATGTTTTATGTAATTTTTATGTCATAATTTTTTTATAAAATTTGCCAAATTTCTATTCCACGGGAGTCATGGGTCCTGGATTTTGGATGCATTCTGTAAGTTAGCCCATTTGAGGTACCTTGGTTCAAAAATGGTTGGCCTATGACACACTGTTTTGCCTACTTGAAGGTTACAAGTATCAAACAGACATAGTTTTAGTAGTATATAGATATAATTCATATTTTTACAACTTCAAAACAAGTGAACATAAGATAGAATGTTATAGGAAGATTTCATTTGTGTAATTGTTTCCTTAATGTAATATGTATCTTAATTTCCCAGTTCTTATATACAAGAGAAGAAACCATATGCATGTATTTCTAGAAGTAATTCCCAGTATGATAAATGGTGCTTGAACCAATCTATAGAGCTGTTCCCCATTTTCTTAGTCAGGTGTTTTGTATTTAACATCTTAATTGATAAGATGGAAATAAACTAAAATGGGTGTAATTTTATCTCAAAATGCAACTTTCAAACATATCTAATATCTTGGGATCAGAGATATTATTTTAATACAACCAGCTATATCATATAGAACAACTAATCCTAGGGAAGTTGAAACATTATTTTAGACATGCATTTTGAATCATGCTTGGTGATCAGGGTGGGAGGGATTTATTCATTCCCCATAGGAAATGCTCAAACTTTGAATGGCTTCTAGCAGGTACTGCTAGAATGGTACTGCTAAAAAGAACACCTGTTTTTGAAGCTTATGTCCCCTAAAATAAACACTAAGATTATAGATTGTGGCATACAGACTTCTACATGACTTAGAAAATATCAGTATAATTTATACAATTGTTTGAACAAATAACTACAGTCTACATCAGTACACTACATATAACTTCCTGTCTTCCACAATTGTCTTGAGGGACACACACACACACATTACTGGTCAATCTCAGATAATATTTTATATATCTGATGAAGAGGAGTATAGTTTACCAAAGCTTGCTGCAGCAGACTGATAGAACTACCCCTCTGGAAAACAATGAATTAGTTTCAGGCAAACTAGTTTCAAGTAAATTAAAGACAGCTCTTCCAAAAGCATGCTTAACTCACAGTAGACATAAGAAGTGTGTGTGCTGTGTGTGTGAGGCCTCTTCACTGAAGATTAAGGACTCTAGTCTACTATGCTGGTTCAGTTTGTCCCAATCTAAGGCTGAGAGAATGTCACCCATCTAGATTCCATGCCTGAAAGAGGAGAACCTGGGACTTCCTGCTTCTAGTCCCTTATCGACTATACCACTCTTAACGTGTTCATTCAGGCTGTTAAAACTGACAGCAAATCCTTGGTACATATATCTCAATGTGCACAGGCATAGATAAATGAAATTCATGATGCATAACTTATATGACAATGTGTATATAATTGATTACATTGTATTTATTTTATATTAGGTCACAATTTATTTATTCTTACCCAGAGTAATTGTTGTCATTTACATGCAACTTACAAATGCAATCCTACACTGATACTTTTATTTTGAGAATTTGGGGAGGAAGCCTCTTTAAAATTCAGTAGCAAATACTTCTGCGAAACCATGCATACAATGAGCGGAGGGGGGAAATTTAAAAGCACACTTATTTGGAAAGAACTGCTTCCAACTGTGCTTAGCAGGATAGTGTTAGAGAACTTGCACTTCAGCCACAAAACTAGTTTGACTGGCACCCATATATACAGTATATAAGCCAATTTCCTTAACTCAGCTACCATCAACATTTTGAAACTGTAAATCACCAAACAATCTTTGACTGCAGCTAGCAATCTTTGGTTTGGCAAAATACTCCAGGGCACATTAAGTAATATATCCCCAGTTTAATTAAACACTGCAGGCTTAAATACATATGGCACGATCCCATCATTTTTTTTAAGTATGATTGTTTGTGAGACTTGCTGATCAATGGAAGAGCTAATCATGGGTTTAAATCTTTCCACTGTAAACAATTAGGATTTACAAAGGTTTCACTTTGCTCTGGCACACTCCTTCCTTGAAATATTCCATAAAAGTCGGTTTTGAAATACTGGGTACAATCCACTCAACATTTCAGTCTCATTGAAAATCAGTAAAGAACAAAAGCAGGCTTGTTAATAGTGAGACAATCCTGTTATTAGATCTATAAAAAAAAAGTTACGAACTCTCCAACTTTCCATATTGTCTCAGTATGCATTTTGAAAAGCAACAGAAGTGAAAATGGGACTCAAAAGCTTTGGATCATGCTGCATGTGTTTACCATCATATAATTACACCTTTGCAGATTCAGAAATGAATATTATATATAATACTCCAAAACTACTTTGGACATATTTAGAAAATGAACTGTGATCAAGATGAATCTTAACCCTCATTATTCTTCTTTTAATCTACTTGGTAAAGTTTTGCAATTTCTTCCCAGGGCAAAGTGATAGAACAGTAGTTCTGGGTTCAAGCAGCTTTTATTTACAGCCTGACAGTGGAATAAAGAAGAGCCCTACAGATGCCCAGACAGGTTTGTGGCTTTCATAATCACTTTAGTATATACAGACAATAGGGACATGCACACAGCAAAGGCTACTACATTCTAGAACATCCCAACTACTGGAAATTCAGCAGCTGACACTATTCTCCCATTGAAGATTCTAACATCTGGCTGAAAGACTGGCCTAAGATGAGTTTTATAACTTCATTCTTTGTTGTACTGCTTTCATGGCAGCCTTCATTGTATATCAGGACGGTAAACAAAACTCCTGACAATTGCAGCAATAAAAGGCAGGCAATACATCAGTTAGCCAAATCACATTATCCAAATTAAAAATAAATGAACTGAGAATGCCTGAGCCAAACAGAAAGCTTTTGATGGGGTACCAAAAATGTTGTGCTGATGCCAATCACAGCTCCCTGGGGAAAGTACTCCACAGCCAAGGTAAAAGGTAAAGGTTCCTCCCGCACATTTGTGCAATCGTGTCTGACTCTAGGGGCCGGCTCATCTCAGTTTGTTAGCCGAAGAGCCAGTGCCGGCATGACGCACGTGGAACGCTGTTACCTACCCACCGAAGTGGTACCTATTCATCTACTTGCATTTGCACGCTTTCGAATTGCTAGGTTGGCAAGAGCTGGGGCGAGTGGGGGAGCTCACTCCGTCACGCGGGGCTAGGGATTTGAACCTCCGAACTTGCGATCTTCCGATCGACAAGCCTGGCGTCTTACCCGCTGAGCCACCACAGCCAAGGACCACCCCACAAATGGCTCTCCCTCCTTGCGCCTGAAAAGAATGTCCCTGGAGTTTTCACAGGCAGGCTGTCAGCATTCCCCACCTCTAAGCCACCAGACTCTACAGGTATCATAATTTGCAGCACTCCACTGTAAATGTTGTTGCTGTTGTTGGATTTCATAGCTCAAAGGGCACACCGATTTCTTCACGGTGTTTATCCTCCGCGAAGCAGGCTAGGTTGAGGCTCATCGCCCCTTCACGGGACACTAGTTCTGAATTCATAACCTCCCCAAGCTAAGCCCTGCTCATTGTAATCATCAGCAATCAAAAGCAATGCCTTGAGCACCAGTCGCCCGCCGAGGGGACCTGCAAAATTCTGCGAAGGGCAGAGCTCGCTTACACCTAGGAAGGCGATCGGGCGGACAGCAGGTCGGAGTCCACCACCTGTAAGGCAGCTCGCCGTTCGCACCTGAGTCTAGGATCCCGCTCTGCAAAAGGGGAGGAGCGGAGGGGAGGAGCGGGCCCGTCGCGGCGGTTTCATTGGGCGAGACCCCAGAGAGAAGGCGGGGCTTGGCCGGAATAGGCACCAACTTCTTCCCAGCCAGAGCTCGCCGGTGCCCACCTTTGCCAAGCCACCTCGCGTCCCCACCCAATAGCCTCTCGGGGGAGGGAGGAGGTGTGGTGGAAGCTCCTCCCCCTCCTGCCCAGCGTTCGAATGGGCTGGCCCAGTCCCGGAGAGAGATAATGACAATATATACCACTAATGACAGCGGCGGCAGCTCGGGTGTTGCGCCCGCCAGCAGGCTGTTCGTCCGCGTGGGGCTGCGAGGAGACTCCGATTTGCGCCTCCTTCGGGAGCCGGGAACGCTCCTTACGAGACCGGATGAGGGAACGGACTACCACCGACCTTTGCGTTCAAACCCCGGTTTCATTGTGTTGTTTTTGCTGTGGCTTTTAATCCCAATCGGAAAGGCTTTGCGCGTGCCTTTCGGGGCGCTTTCGCGGAAAAGCTCAGGAATCGCTTCGCGGAGGGGAATAGTTTGAAGTTGCTTCCAACTTTTCAGCCACCTGTTGCTCTCAACTTCGCCGCGTGAAGCAGCCAACGAGCAGCGGAGAGGGAGGGAGCGACGGCTTCTCCTGAGGAAAGGCACCCCTGCCCTGGTCAGACACCTCTAGAGGGAAAGCTTTCAGATTTGGAAACCCTGCCCAGGTGGTGGGCAGAAGCTGGCGCCAGAAATAAAGCTCACCCGAACGTCTCTGCCAGGAGCTGATTTTGCTTTCTAAGAAAGCGGCCGTCGCCGGGCTGATGGGAAAAGAACACTGCATCTGAGACGCGTTCCAAAAACCTCGCCGCCCCCCCCCTTCCGAAACACTTTTTCAGAGAATACAGACGACGACTTTTCTCCAAACTCTGGCCTTGGCGGGAGTGAACTGAATTTAGCTTCCTTTAGGGGGAGTTTGCAGAGGGAAAGAGAGAGCCCACCTGCCCGCGCTTTGGAGCCACGCCCTACCTTTCGGGGATTCCAAAGCGGAGACGAACTATTCCTGTATCCTTCTCCCCCCACCCACCCCTATTCCGAGACTTTGACGAAGTAGACATGTACCCCCACTGTTGATACTGTCTCTGGAGGTCGAAGCCTCGGTCGCCAGAGCCACGGAGCCAGCTCCACCGGGGGGGGAGGCGGCAGCACTCTGCGTGGGGGGCAGCGGAGAGCGGAGCTGGAGGCGCGACCATGAAGCTGGAGATCTTTGCTCCGCGATACGAGGACAAGCTCAGCAGCAACAGTGTCAGCGACCAGGAAGGCAGCAGCGAAGCGTCGCCGCGGGCCGCCGAGAGTGAGCTGGGCTCCGACGGGGACTGCGCGGCGCTTAGTCCGGCCAGTGGCTGCGGGGGCTCTCCCCGGCAGGGCTCGGAGCCTTCGCCGTCGCCTTCCCCGAGGGACGAGTGTAAAGCGGCGGTGGGGCTGCCTGGAAAGCCGTACACGCGCCGCCCGAAGCCTCCCTACTCGTACATCGCACTGATCGCCATGGCGATCCGGGATTCGGCCGGGGGCCGCCTGACCCTGGCGGAGATCAACGAGTACCTAATGGGCCGCTTTCCATTCTTCCGCGGCGCCTACACGGGCTGGCGCAACTCGGTGCGCCACAACCTGTCGCTCAATGACTGTTTCGTCAAGGTGCTGCGAGACCCGGCCCGACCGTGGGGCAAAGACAACTACTGGATGCTCAACCCCAACTCCGAGTACACTTTCGCCGACGGCGTCTTCCGCAGGAGGAGGAAGCGGCTCAACCGTCCGGGGCCCATCCCCGCCGCCGGGGGCTCCCCCTCGGCGCAGCCGTCCCCCGCGCCCGCTTCCCCGAGTGCCGATCAGAACACCCTGCCGGGGGAACCGGGCGTGGGATCGGCCGCGGCTGCCTCGGCCGCCGGCACGAAATTCTCCAGCCCCTTCGCTATCGAGAGCATCCTGAACCGACCGTTCCAACCTTCCGAGCAGCAGCCGCGGCCCCCCACAACGCCGGTGGGAGAACGGGCGGTGGCGTGGCCCGCCCCCCCGAGCTACTCCCGGCTCCTCGCTCAGCCGGCCGTCTCCTACGGCCTCGTCCCGACTTTCCCCCTGGCGGCGGCCTCTGCCGTTTACCATTACGGCTTCCCCGACTCTCTGCTGCTAGAGGCCTCCAAGGAAAAGGCTCTGAGCGCCCGCGATCCCCACCAGCCCTTCCCCGCGAGGTCCTCTTCTTTCTCCTCTCCCCGGCTTTCCTCGGCGCAACTGCAAACGCTGGGCTTTCCTCAGCTCTACTGCCCCCTCCGGCTCCCCAGCTCGTTGCAGCAGGTGGCGGCCGCTCACAACACCTATAGGCCTTATGCAACAGAGACTCTATCGGTGTAACGATCGAACGGGCTAAGACCCCTCCCTAGGGAAGGGCTGGGGTAACGTGAGGACAGACGAGAAGGGTCTCTAAACGCACTTTAAAAGAATAGAAAGGGGGGGGGGGAATCCAGAGACTCAGAAGATAGAAAGACGGTGCCTTAACGCTGTTTTTTCCCCCTGAGACCAAAACCAAAAAGCTATTGATTTTTTTTTAAAAAAGGGTTGAACTCTTAAGATGGACAGCAGAGCTTCTTTCTGATTGGCTGAAGGGAAACCGTTTCCTGCTGATGGTTGGCTGTTCGATGGTGGGTGGGGGGCATTAATCAGGCTGCAGGTGCCCAGCTTGTTAAAGCGAATCTGGGGAGGTGCATCGAAGGATCTTTTCTCCAGGGTTGTAATTAAAGCATGTACTTACGCCGAAGTAAGTCCCATTACATTCATTTGGGCTTATTCCCAGGTACTTGTTCATAGCATTGGAGCTTGAAACTGGGAGTTTCAGCAGTAGTCACAAGCCAACTTAAATAAGGAAGCTAACATTTATTACGGGTGCTCCTGAACCCTGAGAAACAGGGCTGCTATCAAAGGCACAGATACTTGGCCAGTGAAAAACAAACTACAAAAGCCTCAACTGTATTAAGTCAGGCATAAACTACCTGACTTAATACAAAGGAGAAAGCAAAGGGACCTAAACTCCCAGAGCAGATTTAGACCAAGCCAGAAGCTTAGCGTCTGTGTATGCATTACTTAGGGTCAGCAAGCATGCTTTAGCTCCCTATGGTGGTCTGGGGAGAGGAGAGCCTAATTGCAGCTCAGCTGGGAGCAAGTGAGCTCAGAGCCCTCTGAAACATGCCTATGCAGCAGCGAGGCCAATGGCCTTGAGCACCCCTGATGTCTGACTAATCTGGCAATTGGGAGATCATCGATTGGGAAGCACCTGTAATGCTGGACTCCAGGCCAGAGTGTGCTAATCTGCAGAAAAGCAATTCTTAAGTGTTGGGGAAGCAGTATGGCATATATACAGCCAAGGAATGGGAGAGGGCCACCTTGGGGCCAACAGGCACAATGGGCCCTGGCCAGGCTTCAGCCTAAAAAAAAAAAGGGGGGGTACCCATGGTTGCAGTCTACAGAACTACAGCAGCCAGTCCCAGTACTGACTGAGGGGGCTACCACTAGATGGCAGCTGATAGATGTAGGAAACTCTAATTCTTTGCTGCCATCTAGTAGCCTTCTAGAGTTTTGCAGCCCAGATCCAATAGTGCTAGTACAGATGCAACCTGGTGGGACAGCTTCCCCCTCCCTGTCCAAGAACCCCAGGCACCAGCAAGTTCCTCTCCCTTGAATATAAGCACTAGTTCTTTAAATGGTGACTATTGTTGGGGGGGGGGTGTTGAGAGGTTTGTCTTGGGGCCCAGAGAGCACTACGGGGGGGGGGGCAGGAAGTGATTTTATGGATGCCAGTCCGCTGAATTTCATCACATGTATTCTGGAGTAAACTCTGCTCTAGAACTGCAATCTTAACTGATTTAAAGCAAGCTCTAGGCAGAGGAGTAACTGGATGAGAATCATGATTTTAGACACTGAATTAATGAAATCAGGGTTTGTTTGTTTTAAGAATGCTTAATGGCATATCACTTCTGGGCTGAACAGGCTATTAAAAAATACAAATTCCAAGTTTTCCTAAAACTGGACTTTGGGATATTGTTGCACATACCTCTCCCTATGAACTGTAGGGATTCAGTTATTTATAACCTGTAAAACTCTGGTGTTTAAACAAATGCAGGCTATCAGTTTTTCATTTTTTTATTTCAATATAAAAATAAATATGATTCCCCACCCCATTGATGTGAGCTTGTTTGCTATACCTAGTTGATGTTCCTTCCCCTTCACTCCCACCCCGAGAAACAGATGCTTTGTTGGTTATTTCCTGAAAACCCTTCATCAGCTGGGGTCCAGCCAGACTCTTTCAAAGCAGGAGAGGGAGGCAGGCCCAAGTAGAAACACAACAAAAAGTGTTACCCTGAAAAAGGAAAAATACTTTCAGAAACTGCCTGTTGCACAGCGTGTGTATGTGTGCATGGGTTTATGAAACTCTTGATCAAGATAATTTTCAAATAAAAGATGGAATTTTTAAAAAATCCTGAATTTGGAGTTGGCTGTGTTTGGTTCCAAGGGACACTACTTTCAAAGAGCGGTATATTCAGTGCCAGAAGAAACTGGGGGGGGGGGAGAGAATGAACAGGGGGCAAAAGTGGTTCTGTACCTGTACATTTAAGGGGAAAAAAGCCATGAAGGAACTGGTGAACACAAGATTTGGGGGGGGGGTGTCCTTGAAACTAACAGGGGGCACTGTCTAAAGGAAATTGGTTGTTACTCTTGGTTTCTTTCACTTGGAAATAAGTGGGATGATACTGTTTAATAGGACTTACTCACCAAGCCAGTTGGCACAAGACGGGGGTACAATGCCTATGTTAGGATAAACCCTATGGGAATCATTGGGTCCCAATCCTGTGTCCACTGGTTTGGGAATATTCAGTAGGAGTGCCCTTGGAAGAGATTGTTTAATAGAGTTTTGTTGTATAATTTTTATCTAGGTTAGCAAATTTTACAAAATGCAAAGGGGGGAGAGCTCCTGAATCATAAGAAAAAAAATATCCCCCCCCCCTCCAAATTCAGCCTTACACTATTATCAAGAATACATCCCTTATTTCTACTTCAGGCATGGGAAACCTATACCCCTCTCTGGATTGCTGAATTACAATTCCCAGCCAGCATCCTTCTCCACTGGCTGTGCTACCTGGGGCAGCTGGGAATTTTAGGTTCTGTATTCCTACATGGTAAAGTTCCTCATCCTGAGGAGCCCCAGAAGGAGCAAAAGGTTGGATCTTATCATAGTCTTCCAGTGCATGCCTAAACCATGTTTTGTTGGAGGGAGGAATGATAACCCCCCAATTCATTAAAAAAAATGGGTTGGGAAAGGTTCAAGAACCACACGGGTTGTATTTCTGCCTCTCTTATAATGCAGGCTGGAAGGGAAGGAAGGCAGGACTTTGCTGCAGGCTTGGGATTCTCTCCCCGTTTAATCAATGATAATTAATCTGCAGCTTCATTTGGGAAATACTTTTGTTAAAGGCTAGGGCTACCACATTTTCTCTGGCACATCTGTAATTTTAACTATGCTTTGAACTACAACTCCCACAACCCATTGCTATGAGATTGCTGGCTGAGGGCTGATGTGAGTTGAAGTCCACATCTGGAGGACAGCAGGTAGCTTCCCTCCACTCTGCTCCTTTCTTCGGAGGCAGGCACTGCCTCGAAAGTCTCACAGAGCAGACAGGGAGGGGCTGTTGGGCTTGGCACCTCCAAACACATTCTCGGTAGGAACATTGCTGTCCCAGTAGTCAGGCTATTGCTGAATTGGGATGAGCGTACACTAGGGCAACTAGACAACAGCTGCACTCAGTCAAAAACAGCAATTGGAACCCCAGAAAAGAAACTGGGTGCTCTCACATTGCTAAGGCTTTGAACTAAAAAGTGGCATTGTGCTCAATGGGACTTGCTGTAGCAATGGATGGAAGGGGGAGAAAAATGTTTTGCAAAGAAGCACCTCGGTTGAAACTCAATCCCCTTCTCTCACTGCCTCCCAGATTCTTCTGAAAGGTGGTTGGGGGACAGTTTGAGCAAATTAAAAGGGGGAAAAATGTTTGTCTTTTCAAGAATGTAGTTGAAGCAGCAGGGCAAGTACCTGAGACATGGAATGTTTTCCTGCTTCAGCTGTCTAAATTTAGAAAAACCTAACTGGACAGAGACGTCTCAGTTGATTCTCAGGTGGAACAATCCGGTTTCAAACCTATTATGGCACCCAAGTGGAAAGGGGAGGTTGGCCCCATTCCCTTTTCCGTCCCTGGTGTAAATCTCAGTGAAGTCAGTTGAACTATTTCACAATTGCCTTGATAAAGACTTTTTAAAGGGACTTGGGCTACCACCCCCCTACCCACACAGTATACAAGACATTAAGCTCTACAGCATTTGCTTTTTAGTGGACCGAGTTATTGCCAGGACCCATTATTTTATCAGTTCCTCCAGTTTGGAACTTCTTGTAATGAGCTTAGGGATCACTATTTTACAACTGACTTTGTTGATTAAATCTGAGTAGGAATTGGACGAAGAAGTTAATTGAGTGAACTTCTGAAAGGGGAGAGGGGTGGTGCAAAGTCTCCCATATTCAGAAAGCCTTGTCTAGTTTCAAGTTGAGGTTCTTGATTTCCCAAGCTAAATCTTATATTTCAGAAGATATGGTTCTTGATGCTTTGGATGAAGAAGGCAACTGACACTCTGCAAATTAAGTTCCCTTGAAAATAAGTGGGATTTAGCAGAGAGAGCTATGCAAAGTGGCACCAGAATGAAGATAACTGTAACCACCAATTTAATTTCTTCCCTTCCGAGTCTGACCCAATAAAAGCAAGAAAATGAAGTTTAACTTGAAAACTGATTAAGAATTTTGCTTGTTAAATTTATATGCCGCATCTCATCCAGGAGTCCATGGTGGCTTACATGATACTCCCTCAGATGCTAACCCCCAACACCAGCCAGGTGAGGTAGGATGGGCTGATGGGAAATGGCTGCCCCATGTAAAATACGTACTTCCTTGCCAAGAGGAATTTGAACCTGGGCCTCCCAATTCAAATCCAATACCCTGCACTCCACTGATGTAATATTATTTCATTGTTCAGAGCGGAGTTTTATTTCTTTTAACATAAGAATCTGAGGGTAACAATTTCGCTCAGCAGCTCCTGATACCTTCTACCAGCCCCCACCCTATCCCCATGTTCTTCCTAAACTTAATGTCTGAATCAACTAGCCTCAGAATTCTAAAATGCTTTTCTTTGTAAATCCATGCAAATTAAAAGTGACTTAAGCTCTACAACTACGTCCGATTCCTCAGTTTATAACGGGAGATCCCCTCCCAATTTAACGGACCGAGTTTAAGTTTGCAGCCAGAAATGGGGACGGGATTCGTACGTCGCGCTAAACCAAACGAAACGCCGCCAACGAAGACTTGGCGGGTTGCGTGAAGTCAACCTTTTTAAAGTTCGGAAACGCCCAGTCGCCTGATACGCTACACCGGTTGGGAGGATTCCCCCCCCCCCAACTGGAAAACTTTTAATGTGGCAGCCATTTGCACGAGAGCTAATTCAAGCAACGGAGCACCTCCTCACGAGTTCGCGGGAAAGTTGGCCTTTGCTTCCAGGCCTAGAGGCAAAAATTGACGGCGCTTCTTCTCTTGGGGTATTTTCAGCCTTCTCACTTTGACTGACGGCTTCTTCCATTCCGCGGTTTGCACAATTTCAGCAGGTGCGAAACTAGTTCCCCACGCCCCAGGGGTGTCCTCAAAGTATGGTCAAGAAAGTCAAGATGGCGGTCACGCGTTTTTTATCTGCACGAGCGGCGCTTCGATCGCTCCCTCGTGACCGCCATCTTGACTTTTTTGGCCATACCCTGTGCGACTCTCCCCCCGCCCACTCCCATAAAATTGCAGATTACCATTTTTGTTTATAAAACTTCAAAGCAGGACGTGGGGACGGATTCTTCCTGGAATATATCTCAGCCTTTCTTTAGAGTCTTCCTCGGGACTTCCTGCCAGGTACAAAAGGGGCCCACGCGCCACTACAAAGGACATCTTCGCTCCTAATCCAGAATATCCTCTTAAAAAACAGAACTAAATCAGAGTAATTGATTTGATGGTTGCCCTGCTTTAACGCGATCCGATTCCAGGAAAAGGTTTTAAAAGGCCGGTTAGGGTTTAGACACTGCCGATGGTTGCCTTGCAAAACAGCCTCTTAACCCCCACTAGCCCCGAGTTGTTACAATCATACCCATGCACATACCTGTGGGCATCCTCCTGTTTAAAACAGATTTCTTTCTAGACTGTCCGCGACACTCATATTCACTAGCAACCAGCCCACCCAATACTTCGGCCGACAGCAGCCGCGATCTTAACAGCAGCTGCGTGAAAGGCAGACATTCAATAAATGATGTTTTCTTGCCTGGAAAATTCTGATCTGGGATCATCTTCAGCTCTCGAAGAAATGGCCTCCCGCCAAATCCGTGTGCACCCAGACTTCTCAGACCAGCGTCGTCCTCAACCATTGGGGCAGGCGTGTTTTTAACAACCCCTTCGGGATTTTGACAAACCTGGCTAGGCTCCGAATCCTAACTCGCTAATTCCCAGTTTTGTAGCGACTTTCCGTGCCTTCTCCCTCTCCTCCTGTCTTCCAGATACGACGGACTCTTGTTCCCATCATCCGGAGCCTTCAGGCACAAAGTCCGTTGCTGGCTGGCAATTCTGGCAACTGAAATCCAGCACATGGGGGCATCAGGTTGGGTGTTTGCTGGCAGAAACTCTCTCACACTTAAAAGAGCACCATTTGTACTGTGTTAGGCTTCCATGCTTTGACCCAAAGTCCTTATTTAATTCTGAAGGCTATCAAGTGTCACAACTTGGAGCAAACAGCCACAATTTCTTACATTCTTCTAGTCCGCTAATATTGTCCCACCCTTTTAAAACAACAAATCTATTCAGATGGACAAAACTGAAGTACTTTATTTCTTTATTTTTTAAAAGCATAAGAAAAGTTTTTTTTTTTTTTTAAAAAAATCCCAATTTACCCTGATGCTAAATTCAGTACTATGGATTGTTTGAAAGGAAGTGATCCATTGGGTCAAACTTTATTTAGGCAGGATTCCAGACACAGGCTTCTTTGGTTTTGGCTGCCATCCTGAAGCTTTGGACCACAGCTTTCATCATCCTGAGACGCAACAGCCAATGATGGGAATCAGTTTCAGGGTGCAGCCTTAAGGTAAGTTCAAAAGTCACCTGAATTTCCCTTTGGGTGATCCAGTGAGTCTGGATCATTGAAATCGATCCTCATTGATATCAGCAAGATTTTTTTTTTTTTGAGAGAGAGAGAGCAGCCTTAGGATTGCTGAGCAGGAGGGTGCAAGTAAAGCTGGAAAATGTTTGTGTTCACAGCAATTTATATCCAGGGTTGTCTATGCATTACTTTCAAGAAGTAGGTACTTATGATAATAAACAGCACTTACTTCTAATCCAACCATGTGGTCAGGTTGGCTTGTGGGGACCTGGACAGGATTCGAGCTCTGCTTGGATGGAACTTATTTTGGCAGGCACAGTGGACTTAAAATAGGTTTCATATATGTTTATTGGCCTGGTTTGCACTTCAGGTTAAAACACATGATTAATCATGATTTACTGAATTAACCACAGTGGCTGATCTAAGCCAAGAGCCAGCAGACAAGCTATATGGTGGCTTTGCTGTCTCTTCTGAGTCTCTGGAGCAAATCTGAGATGGCTGCCTAAATGGACACCAGTGTGAAGCCTGTTCTGCTCCTGTTCTTCATCCAAAATAATTCCACTGAGTTCACTTAATTGAGCTGGGGAACTACTAAGCAAATTGTATCAGCTGTGCAACTGGTTTGTAGTTTCAATGTTTAATGGAAGGTTGGAAGCAGCAAACTCCTCCTCTTCCTTTCCAGCTGTAAATCCCTTATACAATATATAATTAACCAATCTGAATGCATAGGTGTTGATATTATTATGTTATGGGCCTTTTAATCTAGAGGCTCCTGTTTTATACTGAGATTTTTACAACTGATTGTAGCATCTAGGCCTGGGGTTAATGTTGGTGTGCTTTATTGGTCGAAACCCCTGTTGTATTGTGGGGTTTTTTGTACTGTTTGATGTTCTAGTTGTTTTAGTCTGAGCTGCCTGTTTTTGTGGGTTTTAACTGTTTTACTCTTTTTATGGATTTTGTAAGCTGCCCAGGGTCTTCCAGAGTAGACAGCCATATTAAATTGACTACTATAAGTTAAATTAAATTTAAAAGAGTATGTAATAACATTGTTTTTCCTACCATGTCTGTACTTATAGACTTGTTATAAATAAAATTACTACTGTTGCTATTGTCAGAGGACAGAGCATCCAGGGTACCTAATTATCAACTGGAATATTGTCCAGCAGGCAGCTCAGAAGAAAAAGAGTGAGAAGGAAGAAAGGAAAGTCTCCTTCAAGTAGCACTCAGCTCCACGTAACTTCATTGGCAAGGCAAATCCATGTAGTTTTATTGGCAACAATACAGGAGTTGTTTGCTACTGTCTTCTTCAATAATACCTTTTGACCTTCCAACCCAGGGAAAGGTAAATAGCACTTGAAATCAATTGTGTTGAAATGGTTACAAATTCCTCTCCACATCCTGGAGACTGCTGGAACAGATGAGTCAAATCATAGCTCTCCTGCAGCTACCATCTTGAAATAAACAGACATCCCAATCTCATAGAAGAGTGGGTTGGGAAGGTAATGCTATCAAGCAAAGACTTGGGGGGAATAGTTTAGAGCAGTGTTTCTCAACCTTGGCAACTTTAAGATGTGTGGACCAACTCCCATAATTCGGCATGCTGGCTGGGGGATTCTGGGAGTTGAATGTTGGAGAGTGCGTTTTCTTGCACATGCAGAGTATCAGAAAGCGATCAGCACCAGAGACCAATTAATGATGCCAGTCACTTTAGTAACTTAGTTGCAGTTATATTTGTTACTCATATAGACAGATATCAATCAAAGAGAATATTTGTAGCTCAGGGTTGAACTGTGGAGTCCTTGGTGCTCTTAAGCCTTGTTGTTTTCTTGCAGACATTTCATTGCCAGGCTAGGCAACATCTTCAGTGCGAAAAGGGAGTGGGACTTGCTCTCTGGTTATATACCCTGGCTTGTCCTGCCTGTGTTGGTGGGGGTGTTGTAATCTCCTTGGTAGTAGCTTGATTGGGTTGTTGTTTGCTGCTTGGTTGATTGACTGAGTTAATAGTTCCTTGATTAGGGTCTATTGTGTTGTTTGATTGCTCCTCTGCTGCTAATCTTGCTGTTAATCTTTGCCTACCTTGTTGTTGATTGCTGGCAAAGAGGTGTTCTGGTCTTCTGGCTTTTCTATTGTCTCTTATGAATGGTATGTAAATGTTGTTTACCTCTATGTGTCTGTTGATGGCTGCTTTGTCTGAGTGCCAAGCTTCCAGGAATTCTCTAGCATTTTTGGATTTGGCTTGGTTTAAGATGCATCTTAAATTGGAATGTTGCCAATTACAGCTTTTGCATGCCTTTTAGCATTCTGTACTGTGTACAATGAATCTCTTTGTACACCACGTGCACACAACTTACCATTCTTACGTATCTCTCAGCCATCTTTCTTAAATATTATGACATATCCAGCTGCTACTAATTGGGATACAGATAAAAGGTTAGTTTGCAATTTAGGAACAAACAGCACATTTTTAAGTTTCCCCCAAACAAGATAGATACATGTCACCTTGACCCATAATATCTATTTTAGATCCATCAGCCGTAGAAACATTTTGTCTATTAGTTTTAGACAGTGAAACAAAGGAATTTTTACAATTTGACAAATGACAATTAGCCCCAGAATCTAACACCCAGAAATCAGAATCATATTTTTCATGCACTTGAGCAATATGTGTAGTTTGAAGAGCCTTCTTCTGTGTTGCCTCTTTGTTCTTTTTTCCTGTCTTTCGCTCTTTGGGCAATGAATTACAGTTTTTCTTTAAGTGTCCAGGTGAGCCACAATTGAAGCACCAGCAGCTGGTTAGGGCTGTGGCTTCAGCCTGATTGCTCTTCCCTGCTTTTCCATGCTGTAGCTTATCAGAAGAAATGGGTGGAGCCGAGTACCGTTCCTGTCTCTTCTCCCACTCAGCAAGTAGCTGTCCTGAAACATACAAAGGAGTAAGTTCAGCCTTGGGCATTGCTTCCAGAGTGCAAATTAACGTATTCCACATTTCATTCATTGAGGATAAAATAATGTATGCTTTTGTTAGAGGTGTAAACTCCATTCCTCTCTCTTGAAATTCTACAAATAGCTGCTGAATGAAATGCAAATGTTCAGGCAGGCTCCCTTCTTCTGACAGATAAGCCTTATACATTTTTCTAGTTAGAGAAACCTTGCTTCCAGCTGTTGCTTTGATATGCAAATTTCTTAGTGCCTCCCACAGTTCTTTTGCAGACTCTAAACTATGTACATTTACTAGCTGACTGTCTTCAACTCCCAAAATAATGGACGCTCTGGCATGTTCATCCAGCCTCAGTCATGCATTGGAGGGATTTGCTGGAGTAGGTTCAGTGATGGGGACCATAAATCTTCCCTCCGAAGATACATTTCCATTTTCAAACGGTAACTTCAAAGAGAAAAACACTTCACTTGCCTTGTTTACTTTTCTTCAGATGCAAACAAGCTGCCGCTGAGCTGGTCTCTCTTTGTGCTTTCTAGGCCCATAACCTGTTGGAGAGTGTGTTTTCTTGCACACACAGAGTATCAGAAAGCGATCAGCACCAGAGACCAATTAATCACACCAGTCATTTTAGTTAACTTAGTTGCAGTTATATTTGTTACTCATATAAACAGATATTTACAGTTATCTTCCAGATCCCTAGAAGTGTTACAAAATCCACATACCAGAAGTAGTAACAAACAGAAGTAAAAGCAAGGAGGAACAGGAGTAGTGAGCAGGCAAACCAGGCAGGTTCTTTTATATTCTTTAGCCTAGATCATGTGCTGCCTGACCTTTTAAAGTTTGTAGGTGATTACCTAATAAGGTTATATTGCTGTGACTTACTCCTCAAGAGAATAATACACCAACATTGAAGTCCACACATCTTAAAGTTGCCAAGGTTGAAAAACACTGATTTAGACAAAGAGCATGACAAAGTGAATTGCCTTGCATTAGAAACAGTTTTGCACAAATGTGGAATTGACTGTTGGTTTCTGAATGAGATGTGAGAGGTATACAATGGAAGTAAAGCGTGCTTGAAAAATAAATGGAATAATTTGCAAATAGCTCAACACGGAACAGGAAGTAAGACAAAAGGATGAGTGACGTTCCCTTGGTTGTTTAATGTATCTGGGGGCAAAAGCCTAAGGAATGGCTGTGGTGACATTAGCAGTACATTGACTGGGGATGTGAACATACTGTATGCATAGTTTCACATACAGATAATACCATGTTGGCAGCTGAGAACCTGAATGATTTGCACTGAGAGTTAGATAGAAGGTGTGATGAAATAAAAATATTGAAAAATTCATGTATCAAAGACCAAGGTAATACTGTTTGACAGGGAAAATAGAATGAATGATAGCAAGTTGTACATAAGTGGGAAAAATACGCTAGAGGAAGGAGATGGATTTGTATACCTTGGCAGGATGTTTACTAAAGCTGGGAAAAAATTAAGATGTGCAAATGCTAATGCAAAGGTAATATATGTGCTCCGTTAGGAGGAATGAATGTTTTCAGAAGAAGCAAAAATGGCAGTGTGCAAGAGCCCATTGCCACTCATTCTGTTATATGGAGAGTTGGGTGTGCCAGGAAAAACATAAAAGTAAATTAAATGTAGTAGAAATGGGCAAAGTAAGAAAAGTAAAAGAAACATTGCAGAGAAAACTCAGATTTACCACTGAAGACATTCTATCTAGTTCATTACAGTGGGGCAAAAAAGTATTTAGTCAGCCACCAATTGTGCAAGTTCTCCCACTTAAAAAGATGAGAGAGGCCTGTAATTGACATCATAGGTAGACCTCAACTATGAGAGACAAAATGAGAAAACAAATCCAGACAATCACATTGTCTGATTTGGAAAGAATTTATTTGCAAATTATGGTGGAAAATAAGTATTTGGTCAATATCAAAAGTTCATCTCAATACTTTGTTATATATCCTTTGTTGGCAATGACAGAGGTCAAACGTTTTCTGTAAGTCTTCACAAGGTTGGCACACACTGTTGCTGGTATGTTGGCCCATTCCTCCATGCAGATCTCCTCTAGAGCAGTGATGTTTTGGGGCTGTCGCTGGGCAACACGGACTTTCAACTCCCTCCAAAGGTTTTCTATGGGGTTGAGATCTGGAGACTAGGCCACTCCAGGACCTTGAAATGCTTCTTACGAAGCCACTCCTTCGTTGCCCGGGCGGTGTGTTTGGGATCATTGTCATGCTGAAAGACCCAGCCACATTTCATCTTCAATGCCCTTGCTGATGGAAGGAGGTTTGCACTCAAAATCTCACGATACATGGCCCCATTCATTCTTTCCTGTACACAGATCAGTCGTCCTGGTCCCTTTGCAGAGAAACAGCCCCAAAGCATGATGTTGCCACCCCCATGCTTCACAGTAGGTATGGTGTTCTTTGGATGCAACTCAGCATTCTCTCTCCTCCAAACACGACGAGTTGTGTTTCTACCAAACAGTTCTACTTTGGTTTCATCTGACCATATGACATTTTCCCAATCCTCTCCTGGATCATCCAAATGCTCTCTAGCAAACTTCAGACGGACCCGGACATGTACTGGCTTAAGCAGGGGGACACGTCTGGCACTGCAGGATCTGAGTCCCTGGCGGCGTAGTGTGTTACTGATGGTAGCCTTTGTTACGTTGGTCCCAGCTCTCTGCAGGTCATTCACTAGGTCCCCCCGTGTGGTTCTGGGATTTTTGCTCACTGTTCTTGTGATCATTTTGACCCCACGGGGTGAGATCTTGCGTGGAGGCCCAGATCGAGGGAGATTATCAGTGGTCTTGTATGTCTTCCATTTTCTAATTATTGCTCCCACAGTTGATTTCTTCACACCAAGCTGCTTGCCTATTGCAGATTCAGTCTTCCCAGCCTGGTGCAGGTCTACAATTTTGTTTCTGGTGTCCTTCGACAGCTCTTTGGTCTTCACCATAGTGGAGTTTGGAGTGTGACTGTTTGAGGTTGTGGACAGGTGTCTTTTATACTGATAAGTTCAAACAGGTGCCATTAATAGAGGTAATGAGTGGAGGACAGAGGAGCCTCTTAAAGAAGAAGTTACAGGTCTGTGAGAGCCAGAAATCTTGCTTGTTTGTAGGTGACCAAATACTTATTTTCCACCATAATTTGCAAATAAATTCTTTCCAAATCAGACAATGTGATTGTCTGGATTTGTTTTCTCATTTTGTCTCTCATAGTTGAGGTCTACCTATGATGTCAATTACAGGCCTCTCTCATCTTTTTAAGTGGGAGAACTTGCACAATTGGTGGCTGACTAAATACTTTTTCGCCCCACTGTATGTCCAAAAAATAAAACAACGTGTTTCTTACTGAAGAAAAATCCAAATGTGTTAGACTATATTTATAGCCATAAAAACATCCAGGGAAGATGCAATCCTCTCATATTTACTTAAATCATGGTTTCCATTTCATAGGGGATAGAACTCTCCATTGCATTATACATTGCATTATGTGGGCTAATCTGTAGCTATATTTGCAGAACATGCTTAATCAGATTGGGTAAAGATTTAACAGTCTATTTGCATAATCTACTAAACTTGGTTAATTTTAATCTTGGTTATTTTTTCCTTTTGATTTAGCATGTTGCCCAAAGACCATTTGTTTAATTTATCTTGTGTGAATCCAGAAAATGGTTAATGCGTGAAACAAATTAAACCTGTTGTACAAACAAAGTAACAAGTTGAACACTGAGTTATAAGATACTGTCATAGATAAGTCAGTGTCATCATTAAACTAGTACACAGCTCTGTTCTGGGAGGCTGGTACTGTAGAAGATGAAAGCCTCATAGCTTCCTTCTTCCTCTCAGCAAAATGTATTGAAAATAATTCCTGGAAAGGAGAAAGATAGGTTTTCCTTCTCTCTTCCAGGAAAAGTTAGACCTAGCTTCAGATTTCTTCCCAGCAGTCCTGCTTAAAATCCAAGGCTGGATTTCTGCATCGCACATACAAGATGGAAAGAAAGTGTGTATGTGTGAATTCATCCAGGTCTATATTCCTAGTGTATTGGAGAGTAGCTAATATTGAACCAAAGCATTATTTTTATAAGAAGCCCCCAACTTTTGAAAAATATCTTCTTGAAAGGCACTGAAAGCAATATTGGGGTTTCCTCTCCCCCCGCCCCCTTGAGCAAATAATTCTTTAAAAAGGTATTTGAGAAACAGGAATCTTCAGTGAGTGACTAGGGCTGTCAAAGCTACAAGTCATTGGATTATTCAGAAGCAACTCTAGGCTTGCCAGCCATTGTATATTCAACAGAACAGGTTGAGGTTGTAATCTCAGCTGCCTGACAAGAATATTTGTAATAAAACACATGCTTAGAAATATACATCTGTCATATTCAGACTTTAATTTTTTGGTCTTTGTGTATCTTCAAGCATCCTTGGGGAACACCTTAAAATAATGTTATGGCTGTTGGCCAGCCAACTAAGAATTCACTTGTTTTCAATAAGAAACACTATCAGGACTTGGTGATATGTGGAACTAAAGGATACGGTGGGCCCCTTTTGAGAAATACATTGACTGGGAGAAGCATGTAGGCACTACTTTTTTTAAAAAGTCATTAACAAATTAACCTGTAACAAAACATGATAAACAACAAGTATATGTAAATACTAAAGAAAAGAGAAAAATTAACAGGAAAGTCTAGTCTAGACATGTTCTGCTTCTGTAGTTGTCTGTTCTGGTGCTTGATTCTTGGTATTATTTTTTATATCATCTTCATAGTAAGTACTTCCAAAATTGCTGGAGCATGATAGTCTTTACTTTTGCAGCTGTAAGAAAAATGGGAACCACATTTCAATAACCATGTCAGCTTGTAGTTCTCCTTGGGATGTCTTCCATAGTGGGTAAAACTTTCTGATAATAAAATATGCCACAATTTTTCCATCCAATTTCTCATAGAAACGTCAGTATCTGTTTTCCTGTGGTGAGGAAATTAAATTTGAATGAAATTAAATTATCATTAAATTTGGAGCTTGAAGCATAAGAATTACTATCTCTTTGGCACATTGATACACAGTTCATCCCCCAAAAAATCTTCAGAGTAACAGATTCAGGATACAACTTACAGTGCCTGAAATAATACTTTTTTCCAAACTGAATTAATTGCATCACATGACTGCCACATATGAAGATACAAGTATGTTTAATTGTATCTTGTCTAACTAAGTGATGAAACCAAAGGTTTAATGTGGTTAAGTGTGTTGTGAAGAGAGTATTGTAGCATCTGTAATTATTTTGAGAACTCCTTTGTTTATGTATTTATTAGGGTTAGGGTTACATTTTCCCTGTTTCTCTAGGAGCTTAAGACGGTTTATATTTTATCCTGACACAAACAACCCTGTGAGGTAGAACAGGCTGAAGAAAGTGGCTAGCCCAAAGTCAGCCAGTGAGTTTTCATGGATGACACAAGACTTGAACCCAGATCTTCCTGGTCCTAGTATAACTACTTCCTGGTCTTAACACTACTCCATCATGCTTGCTCTTTTAAGCATGCTGTTGTCCTTTTTGATTGATTATGTACCATTAAGTTAGTGTCACCCCTTAGGAATCACATAGATATTCTCCAGGATAATCTGTCCCCAACCAGATCCTTTGGATGATGTTTTTGGTGGCTCCTTTTTCCATTATGGTTCATCTTCAAGTAACTCTGGCCCAAAATTGATTTCCTGTATCTATCTTACACATCTGTGTAATACAGGTAGTCCTTGCCTAACAACTGCCCTGTTTAGCGACCGTTCAAAATTATGAGTGTGCTGAAAAAGTAACTTTACGGCCAGTCCTTGCACTTACAACCATTGCAGCATCCCCACAGTCATGTGATCAACATTTGGGCACTTTGCAACCGGCAGGCATTTATGACTGTTGCAGAGTCCCACAGACACATGAATGCCATTTGCACACTTCACAGCCAGCTTCTGACAAGCAGAGTCAATGGAGAAGCCAGCAGTAAAATTGCAAGTCACAGTCACATGTTGTCTCACTTAATGACCCCCGGCAGAAGTGAGGTTGTAAGTCCATTGTGTTCACGTGATGTCTCACTTAATGACCCCCGGCAGAAGTGAGGTTGTAAGTCCATTGTGTTCACGTGATGTATCATTTAATGACCGTGTTGCTTAGCGACAGTTGCCAGTCCCAACTGTGGTCATTAAATGTAATGTATTATAGTTCTTTGATATATTTTTTTAAAGAATTCTTTCTAGGTCTACAAGTATCAAAAGATTTTAGTGGCTTATGTCGATGAAGGTTCTCAGTCATCCAGGTGGAACAGTCTGTAGCTTGAATCATGTCAACTGGATTTCTATTTTCTCAGTGGAAACGTTTCGCTCCTTATCCAAGAAGCTTCTTCAGTCTGAGCAAAGTTAGTAAGGGAATCCTTAAATATGTTTCTAGGGTGGCTGTGTGACCTTGCACCTGGGGCTAGGTCATGGTTATTTGAGATGTTTATTTCTAAGTCCCCTTATCATCCAAAGGAGGATCGTTAAGATTACCATGCTGCTGTTGAGCTTGTGAAATGGTCTTAATCTTCCTAGGCACAGAAGACAAAGCAGGAAGGAAAATAGGGGAAAGATTGTGCCTGAGGCCCCCACCTCTATTCAAGAAGGATTTTCCAAGTTGGCATAAATGGACTCCTTGACCCCTCTCTCAAACCACCTATCTTCTCTGTCTAAAATGTGAACATTAATGTCCTCAAATGAGTGTCCTTTTTCCTTTAGATGAAGATAAACTGCTGACTCTGGTCCTGTGGTGTTACTTCTCCTGTGTTGGGCCATCCTCCTGTACAAAGGTTGTTTGGTTTCTCCAATGTAGAGTTCAGAGCACTCCTCACTGCACTGGATTGCATACACTACATTGCTTTTCTTGTGTTTTGGAGTTTGATCTTTGGGGTGTACAAGCCTCTGTCTCAGTGTGTTGGTGGGTTTGAAATATATATTTTAGTGGCTTCTCTTTCAGAAATCAGTGCTCTGGGAAATTGTGTGTAAGCCTTAGCTTCACTAACAAATATGTCAGGAGAAATCCTTGTAGGCAGGTATCAGCGGTTGGGCCAGGAAAGGAGAATATTGCAAGGTTCAAAGCGATTATTTGGTGTTTCAGACAGTTTTTTAATGTCCCCTATGTACTGTCACAACTAGAAGGGTGCAGAAAGCACTTTCATTATGGATCATCAGCTGGCAAGTCCACTTCCATAACAGCGATGTGAAGTTCTCATTAAATCAATGGCAAGATAGTATCAAGTGCATGTGCTCTCCATTGAAAAACAACCCTTTGTCATTGCACAGAGAAGTCCCTGCATGTGCTGCCTATTGTACAACTCAAGTCAACAGCCTGCTGCAAGGATGAGACATGTTGTGTTTGCCTAGTATGCAGTATCTTGTGGTGGTGATATTCAGTACATGTTCCCGAAAGAGACTGATTAACTAAAATTGCCAGCTGATGAGCCACTTATAAGCATAAGTGGCAACCCAGGATCTTCTTTATTACTTTTTTGATGCAGTTCCTCCCAAGTTATAAACAGACCAAAAAGGCTTTCACTCTGGAAATCTGGGTCAGCTGGAGCAATTTGTAAAACTGATCCAGATTTTAGCAAGAAATGCAGATGCTTAGGATTTCTATAAAGCCAAGGCCTCTGTTGAGTAATTTCATTTAATGGGATCATTTGATCAAAAGATGTCAGGCCCTTTACACACCCACAAAAATGTGTATTTTAAAAACCAGATGCAAGGGTCAAATCCAACACTGCATGAGCACATTTTATCCTCCAAGCTCTGCTCAAACCCGCCCCCCCTCCCCAATTAATCTGGAACTGATTGCAAGGGGGAACCTCCTCCTGCATGTCACCAAGAGAAATAGACAACATAAAGTCTTAATTTGATTCCATCCAAAATGCAAGATGACTGGCAAGATTTTAAAATGTATGGACTACTTATTTATGTACAGTATGTATAGGGAGAGGTACAGAACTCCGATGCCAAACCACAAATTTCATCAACCATGACGGTTGCTCCCTGGGGCTGATGGGAATTTGAGCTCAGCATCATATGGAGGACCTCAGGTTTTCCTCTGCTGATCTAGAGACTGCTGTATGCTTATGATAGGGTGGAATTATTTGTCTCAGTACTTCAGAGAAATACTCTTGATGATTACTAAAACAATTATATAAACTTCATTATAGTAGTGGCGAGCAAAAGAGTTGTGTTTCTCCTTCCCCCTGCCCAATTTTGAGCAAAAAATTGAATTTTAAGACAATAAGATTACATTTACCTAAGAAATGAGCCCAGGGATCAATACACAATAGCTGTGTGATAGATTGCACTGTAAATCATTATTCCATGGACATTCTGATCTTGATAGAGTCCGCCTGCTTTTCACGGCATGTTGTGGTGTGTGGTGCCACTTCTGGCATTTCCTTATTCCATCTGTTAAAACTGAACAGGCATTGGCTCAGCCCACTGACAAGCACAAACAAAACTGTTTTCTACAGGTGTGTAGAAAATCAATGCAACACTGCAGCCTGCAGGTAATTCTAAAGATAACATATCATTTCTGTGTTTAAGAAAAAGAAAGACAGTAAGATAGCTTCCTACACTTGAATAAAGGGGAAAAGGGATCCTGCAGCACATTAAAGGTGAATCAATTTTATTATCACATCAACCTTTGTTGATTGCGAAGCCTTTCGTCAGATGTCCATCAGACCATACCTGATGAAATGGATGATGATCCTCAAAATACAAAGGGTTCTTCTTAAGATCCCACAGGACTCTTCTTCCTCCCTTCCTTGGGTGTCATTGCAAAAGACTAACACAACTCTGTCTTTTGAAACTTGAATAGATGAATAAACAATCAGAAATAATGAGTAACAGAAAAGCCAAACATTTTGTTCCTTGTCAGAGCAGCTTTTAAAATATTTTCTACAATGAGGTCATACAGTACAGGTAGTGGAGAAATCAATAAAACTGACCAAGAGCGCAAAGCTGCACCTCCAAGGGCATTCAGACCACAAATATCCCATGAACAAATACCAAAGCTCAATCTGGGCCAATACTTTTTGGAGCAAATATTGAGCAGAGTTTCCAACTCCATCCAGATTTTCTTCCACAAATGTCTTCAGGAAGGATGTAACATGGTCATGTTCTAAGCCACAGATTTTGCCACATCTGAACCCGCCTGTGCATTCTTCATTTGCATTGCACTCTAACTTTCCAGGCATAGCTCAGGGTGTTGGTTGCTATTTAACCCAAATCCCTGAGGAAGAGCATACTTTTGGGAGCATGTTTTCTCATATGGCTCCACCATTCTTATACATCTTTCCACAATTAGCAATTTGCATATTAGTAATAGCACTTAGGACAAGGCGATCCACCCACCTATAGATCTTCAGGACTAGAATAGAGATGCTACATCATTAGGGGCATCTCCAGAAGAGAGAGAAAAAGTCGAGATGGTGGCTGCAACTAGGAGCCCTGCCCACTTTTACATGTGTCACACACGCAGTGGACATAAAAAGGGAGCTCTGATCACATGATCATGGATACCATTTTGACCCCCATTCATCCCTGTAAATCAGGGTGATTTTTTTTAACAGTTGAGAGCCCCAAACCTTCAAGGATAATATTTTTAGGACTGTATGCTAGCAATGGGGGAGGCTGAAACCAGGTGTGAGTTGTATGGCCAGAGCAAAAAGGAAGTGGAATTTCCTTTTTCTTCTGCTGCCACTTCTTTCTCTCTCTCTTTGCTTCTTCCTACATGTTTTCTATATAGGATTAAGGGACAAAACTCTCTGATTAGGAATCTGAATGTTTGCAGGGGACTTTTGTAATGAGGTAAGAGTTGCCTGTAGACCTAAGGCAATAAATTCTCCGTCTTCATTTACCCATAAGGCTGAAGTCCATTTTGTTTTAGAACAGCGTTTTTCAAACTTGGCAACTTTAAGATGTGTGGACTTCAACTCCCAGGGAATTCTGAGAGTTGAAGTCCACACATCTTAAAGTTGCCAAGTTTGAAAAACGCTGTTTTAGAACATCCACAGCGGATCTTGCTCTTAATTTCCTCTAATTTCAATTTGGATAGTGGACTCTTGGGCTTACAAACCAATGGACTCTGTCGGATGGACACATTTAGTGCCCCAACTAGCTTGTCCGGTTATACCCTAAAGAGCCAGGATAAAAGATGGATATTTTGGCAAACGGATCTTAGCCTTTGATTGCTACTACTTCTCACTCTCAAGTCCTAGGCTGAAGAGCCTAGAGAAACCTGAGGTTCTCTGTGGGTTCATACATGCAAAGAATATTTCAAGGGTGACAGACATACAGTCTTGAAAACACTGGAAGCCCTGGGGGCAGGGGTGAGGGACAGAAATAGCATCAACTTTGAGTCTCAGAAAGTTCACAGGACACTTTAAAAACAATATTTTTAACAAGGCTTAAAGAGAGGCACAATTTTAGGAAATCCAAACAAACCTTGTAGCCCACTGACCTCCAGATAGCCTCCTCAATAACAATGAAAGTGACAATGCTTTGTGGGTAGAACAAAGACAACAAAAGTTAGTTAGAAAACTCAACCAGTTCAGACTCCCATCTCAGCTACTTTTCTATCCATAAAGTACAGAAGCAACTCAGATATATAAAATGTGTCAGGTTTGTTAAGAACTAGACACCTCATTGGGTCTATCCTACATCATCTTGCAGCTCCCTCAGAGAAGAGCTGTTGATAAATACGATTCCATTTTTGCCGAATAGTTATATTTAAATGTTTCTTTGTTTAAACAATTTACAGTATACAGTATGTATAGCCACTCACCTCATTCTCACAACTCTGGGTAGCTAACAATATGTTAAAAACCAATAAAGAAACCAATAGAGCAGTGTTTCTCAACCTTGGCAACTTGAAGCTGTGTGGACTTCAACCCCCAGAATTCCCCAGCCAGCATGCTGGCTGGGGAATTCCGGGAGTTGAAGTCCACACAGCTTCAAGTTGCCAAGGTTGAGAAACACTGCAATAGAGAAACCAATAAAACAATCTACAATACATTGGAGCCCACTGAAAACAACATTTCTCATTCCAATCACACAAGTTAAATAAGCAGGGTGATAATATACAGCCTTGTCGTACTCCTTTCCCAATTTTGAACCAGTCGGTTGTTCCATGTCCGGTTCTAACTGTTGCTTCTTGACCCGCATACAGGTTTCTCAGGAGACAGGTAAGGTGGTCTGGTACTCCCATCTCTTTAAGAATTTGCCACAGTTTGTTGTGATCCACACAATCAAAGGCTTTAGCGTAGTCAATGAAGCAGAAGTAGATGTTTTTCTGGAACTCTCTTGCTTTTTCCATGATCCAGCGAATGTTGGCAATCTGATCTCTAGTTCCTCTGCCTCTTCGAAACCCAGCTTGCACTTCTGGTAGTTCTCGGTTCACATACTGCTGAAGCCTAGCTTGTAGGATTTTGAGCATAACCTTGCTAGCATGTGAAATGAGCGCAATTGTACGGTAGTTTGAACATTCTTTGGCATTATGTCTATGAAGGTTCTCAGTCATCCAGGTGGAATTGTCTGTAGCTTGAATCATGTCAACTGGATTTCTATTCTCTTAGTGGAAACGTTTCACTCCTTATCCAAGGAGCTTCTTCAGTCTGAGTAAAGTTAGTAAGGGAATCCTTAAATATGTTTCTAGGCTGGCTGCGTGACCTTGCACCTGGGGCTAGGTCATGGTTATTTTGAGATGTTTGTTTCTAAGTCCCTTTATCATCTAAAGGAGGATCGTTAAGATTACCCTGCTGCTGTTGAGCTTGTGAAATGGTCTTAATCTTCCTAGGCACAGAAGACAAAGCAGGAAGGAAGATAGGGGAAAGGTTATGCCTGAGGCCCCCACCTCTATTCAAGGAAGGATTTTCCAAGTTGGCATGAATGGATTCCTTGACCCCTCTCTCAAACCACCTATCTTCTCTGTCTAAAATGTGAACATTAATGTCCTCAAATGAGTGTCCTTTTTCCTTTAGATGAAGATAAACTGCTGACTCTGGTCCTGTGGTGTTACTTCTCCTGTGTTGGGCCATCCTCCTGTACAAAGGTTGTTTGGTTTCTCCAATGTAGAGTTCAGAGCACTCCTCACTGCACTGGATTGCATACACTACATTGCTTTCCTTGTGTTTTGGAGTTTGATCTTTGGGGTGTACAAGCCTCTGTCTCAGTGTGTTGGTGGGTTTGAAATATACAGGTATGTGGTGTTTGCCAAATATCCGTTTTATCTTTTCAGACACGCCAGCCATGTAAGGAATGACCAGGTTCTTCCGTTTACTCTGAGTCTCAGCCCTATCTGTCGCTGTTTTAGGTCTGGTAGACTTAGATTTAGTGAAGGCCCAATTTGGATATCCACAGGCCTGCAGAGCTGTTCTCAGATGCTGCTTTTCATTCTTTTTGGAATCCATGGAGGTGGGGATGGTTTCTGCTCTGTGTGACAATGTCCTGATGACTCCTAGTTTGTGCTGCAGTGGATGGTGGGAGTCAAACATCAGGTATTGATCTGTGTGTGTGGGTTTCCTGTAGATCCCTATTTCTAGCTTGCCACCGGTCCCAATGAGGACTTCACAGTCTAGGAATGCCAGTCTGTTGTCCTTGGTGTCTTCTCTGGTGAAGCTAATGTTGGCATCTATAGTGTTTATATGGTCCGTGAAGGCCTGTACTTCCTGGGCCTTGATTTTGACCCAGGTGTCATCCACATACCTAAACCAGTGGGTGGGCACCGTTCCCTGGAATGTGTTGAGTGCTTTCTTCTCCACTTCTTCCATGTATAAATTGGCCACAATGGGTGACACAGGAGAACCCATGGCACAGCCGTGTTTTTGTCTGTAAAAGTCACATACAGAGGTGACTTTTACAGACAAAAACACGGCTGTGCCATGGGTTCTCCTGTGTCACCCATTGTGGCCAATTTATACATGGAAGAAGTGGAGAAGAAAGCACTCAACACATTCCAGGGAACGGTGCCCACCCACTGGTTTAGGTATGTGGATGACACCTGGGTCAAAATCAAGGCCCAGGAAGTACAGGCCTTCACGGACCATATAAACACTATAGATGCCAACATTAGCTTCACCAGAGAAGACACCAAGGACAACAGACTGGCATTCCTAGACTGTGAAGTCCTCATTGGGACCGGTGGCAAGCTAGAAATAGGGATCTACAGGAAACCCACACACACAGATCAATACCTGATGTTTGACTCCCACCATCCACTGCAGCACAAACTAGGAGTCATCAGGACATTGTCACACAGAGCAGAAACCATCCCCACCTCCATGGATTCCAAAAAGAATGAAAAGCAGCATCTGAGAACAGCTCTGCAGGCCTGTGGATATCCAAATTGGGCCTTCACTAAATCTAAGTCTACCAGACCTAAAACAGCGACAGATAGGGCTGAGACTCAGAGTAAACGGAAGAACCTGGTCATTCCTTACATGGCTGGTGTGTCTGAAAAGATAAAACGGATATTTGGCAAACACCACATACCTGTATATTTCAAACCCACCAACACACTGAGACAGAGGCTTGTACACCCCAAAGATCAAACTCCAAAACACAAGGAAAGCAATGTAGTGTATGCAATCCAGTGCAGTGAGGAGTGCTCTGAACTCTACATTGGAGAAACCAAACAACTTTTGTACAGGAGGATGGCCCAACACAGGAGAAGTAACACCACAGGACCAGAGTCAGCAGTTTATCTTCATCTAAAGGAAAAAGGACACTCATTTGAGGACATTAATGTTCACATTTTAGACAGAGAAGATAGGTGGTTTGAGAGAGGGGTCAAGGAATCCATTCATGCCAACTTGGAAAATCCTTCCTTGAATAGAGGTGGGGGCCTCAGGCATAACCTTTCCCCTATCTTCCTTCCTGCTTTGTCTTCTGTGCCTAGGAAGATTAAGACCATTTCACAAGCTCAACAGCAGCAGGGTAATCTTAACGATCCTCCTTTAGATGATAAAGGGACTTAGAAACAAACATCTCAAAATAACCATGACCTAGCCCCAGGTGCAAGGTCACGCAGCCAGCCTAGAAACATATTTAAGGATTCCCTTACTAACTTTACTCAGACTGAAGAAGCTCCTTGGATAAGGAGTGAAACGTTTCCACTAAGAAAATAGAAATCCAGTTGACATGATTCAAGCTACAGATTCTTTGGCATTGCCCTTCTTTGGAATTGGAACGTAAACTGACCTTTTCCAATCCTGTAGCCACTGTTGAGTTTTCCAAATTTGGCATATTGAGTGCAGCACTTTAACAGCATCATCTTTTAGGATTTTAAATAGCTCAGCTGGGATACTGTCTTCTCCGCTAGCTTTGTTGTTAGTAATGCTTCCTAAGGCCCACTTGACTTCACTCTCTAGGATGTCTGGCTCAAGGTCAGTGACCACACCATCGTATTTATCAGGGATATTAAGATCTTTCTTGTATAGTTCTCCTGTGTATTCTTGCCACCTCTTCTTAATCTCTTCTGCTTCTGTTAGGTCCCTGCCTTTTTTGTCCTTTATCATGCCCATCTTTGCACAAAACGTTCCCTTGATATCTCCGATTTTCTTGAAGAGATCTCTAGTCTTCCCCATTCTATTGTTTTCCTCGATTTCTTTGCATTGTTCATTTAAGAAGGCCTTCTTATCTCTCCTTGCTATTCTCTGGAAATCTGTATTCAGTTGGTTATATCTTTCCCTTTCTCCCTTGCCTTTTGCTTCCCTTCTTTCCTCAGCTATTTGTAAAGCCTCATCAGACAGCCACTTTGCTTTCTTGCATTTCTTTTTCTTTGGGATGGTTTTAGTTGCTGCCTCCTGTACAATGTTACGAACCTCCATCCATAGTTCTTCAGGCACTCTGTCTACCAGATCTAATCCTTTAAATCTATTCCTCACCTCCACTGTATATTCATAAGGGATATGATTTAGGTCATACCTGAGTGGTCTAGTGGTTTTCTCTATGTTCTTCAACTTAAGCCTAAATTTTGCGATAAGAAGCTCATGATCTGAGCCACAGTCAGCTCCAGGTCTTGTTTTTGCTGATTGTATAGAGCTTCTCCATCTTTGGCTGCAAAGTATATAATCAATCTGATTTCGGTATTGACCATCTGGTGATGTCCATGTGTAGAGTCGTCTCTTGTGTTGTTGGAAAAGAGTGTTTGCTATGACCAGCATGTTCTCTTGACAAAACTCTATTAGCCTTTGCCCTGCTTCATTTTGTACTCCGAGGCCGAACTTGCCTGTTATTCCGGTTATTTTTTGACTTCCTACTTTAGCATTCCAGTCCCCTATGATGAAAAGGACATCTTTTTTTGGTGTTAGTTCTAGAAGGTGTTGTAGGTCTTCATAGAACCGGTCAACTTCAGCTTCTTCGGCATCAGTGGTTAGGGCATAGACTTGGATCACTGTGATGTTGAATGGTTTGCCTTGGATTCGAACTGAAAGCATTCTGTCGTTTTTGAGGTTGTACCCCAGTACTGCCTTTCCCACTCTTTTATTGACTATGAGAGCTACTCCATTTCTTCTAAGGGATTCTTGCCCACAGTAGTATATATAATGGTCTCCTGAATTAAATTCGCCCATTCCTGTCCATTTTAGTTCGCTGATTCCCAAGATGTCGATGTTCAATCTAGTCATCTCATGTTTGACCACATCCAGCTTACCTTGATTCATAGATCTTACATTCCAGGTTCCTATGCAATATTGTTCTTTACAGCATCGGACTTTCCTTCCACTTCCAGACACATCCACAGCTGAGCATCCTTTCAGCTTATATATAATATAATATAATATAATATAATATAATATAATATAATATAATATAATATAATATAATATTATAATATGATATATGATAATATAATATAATAATATAATATAATATAATATAATATAATATAATATAATATAATATAATATAATATAATATAATATAGAGAGAGTGATTACGGGAGTGTAATGCATCTGATGGAAGCCCAGATTGGAGGATGCTCCTCTGTTGCATGGATATGTGGTTGCTATGCAGTTTTCCCCAGCCTGGTGCCTTCCAGACATGCTGAACTGATCTATGACAAGGCAAAAGATGCCAGTATCACCAAGACTGAAGGTGGAGGCCTTCTGTCCCATGAGATCATTTGCAGCTGTGTACCAGGAATTGCTAGCCTGTCTCGAGACATCAATTAATCATTTACTTGTTAACATTCTTAACAGCTAATTAAATGTATCAGTAATGGAGATCCCAAGGTATCCTCCCATAGAAGAGGGGTTGCTGGCTATTCTGCTGCAGAACAGCCTTGTTGCTCTTGTTTTGTCTTCCTCCAATTAACCTCTTTGAGACTGTGGTTATTCTGCCCCTTCTCATGCAGCCGTCAATTGCTGCAGAAGTGTAAAATCTTGCCTGACATTAAAGAAGACTTCCCCTGCTTCCCTCTGCATGAATCACTCTTCTGGACTTGCTTATTTCTAGTGCACAGTTCTATTAAATGGGGATGGGGGGGGAGAGAAGAGAGAGGGGACTGCCCAGATGCAGTAGCAGTCGCTGACCTCTTTGAAGGCACATCCAGCCTTTCTCAGCCCATCTACTGACCTCCAACTCGCCACTGCCAGCCCACATTAGCATTCAGGGATGGTCGATGTGGCCTGAGCATTTGAAGGACACTCGGTTGGCTGATTTTACTCTTTCACACTATTAAACATATATAGTAGCCAGTACTCACACTGGAGCAAGCTGGTCGTGTGGATCAGCCCTTAGACCCGGGTGCACAATGTTCCGGCTTGCAAGATTTTTTGCTTTACCAAGAGTTTCTGTTATCCCTCCCTCCCTCAAACAAGGAGGAAGAAATATTAACTTCTATAGTCCTGCTTTCCTTCTTGTGATTGGGATTTCCTCTCCAACCAACACCAACCAAAGAGGGAAAGCAGGACTATAGAAGTTAATATTTCTTCCTCCTCGTTTGAGGGAGGGAGGGAGGGATAACAGAAACTCTTGGTAAAGCAAAAAATCTTGCAAGCCGGAACATTGTGCGCCCGGGTCTAAGGGCTGATCCACATGACCAGCTTGCTCCAGTGTGAGTACTGGCCACTGATGATTTCTCCAGGGCAGGAATGCACAAGATAACCCTCTGCCTGCCCCCAGCCCACCAGGAAGGCAACCTCCAGTCATCCTTTTCTGCCCGGTGTCCAGAGTTGTGTTTTCTGACTTGTGCCTCCTCAGGCAGAGCTGTCCAATTCACCTGCTGCGGCTCATTTCATTGGGGTCAAACCCTTCTGCTTCAAATGACTCCTGTGTTCTGTAGCAGGAATGCCCCTTCCTTTCCAGGCACAGATCACTGCCTTTCACAACCATTTCCTTTTACATTGACCAGGGGAACACTGAAAAGCTGGGCTTTTTTTTTTTTTACAAGTGTTCTGAGGGGGACAATAAATAAATCTCTGTTTTTATTTTTTTAGATCAGATGAATTTGACAAGAGTTTTCTCACCTAAGTGACAAACATGATAAAACTGTGGCCGGCCAACCTGCCTGCCAGCCTTGTCCAGGAGGGGTAAGGAAGCAAGGGAATCTACCAATGCGGGCCACAGTAGACCCAGTCCAGATAGAACATTGTGTTATCACAATGGCCAATGTGGAGGAGGGGGTTGAAATACAAAACAATGTCTTTATTTCTTAGTAAATTTATTCATTTCCAGGTGGTTTGTGCATGGGAAACAAACAAGCTTAAGGCTGCAATGCAGATATTTCCAAAACAAATCAAAATGAACCTTACTAAAATTTATATTAGGAACTAAGCAAATATTACTTCTCAGCCATGAAATTAAAAGACGCTTGCTCCTTGGGAGGAAAGCTATGGCAAACCTAGACAGCATATTAAAAAGCAGAGACATCACCATGCCGACAAAGGTCCATATAGTTAAAGCTATGGTTTTTCCAGTAGCAATGTATGGCTTTGAGAGTTGGACCATAAGGAAGGCTGAGCGCCGAAGAATTGATGCTTTCGAACTGTGGTGCTGGAGAAGACTCTTAAGAGTCCCTTGGACTGCAAGGAGATCAAATCAGTCAATCCTAAAGGAAATCAACCCTGACTGCTCGTTGGAAGGACAGATGCTGAAGCTGAAGCTCACATACTTTGGCCACCTAATGCGAAGAGAGGACTCACTGGAAAAGACCCTGATGCTGGGAAAGACTGAAGGCAAAAGGAGAAGGGGACGGCAGAGGATGAGATGGTTAGATAGCATCACCGATAAACTCCGGGAGGCAGTGGAGGACAGGAAGGCCTGGCGTGCTATGGTCCATGAGGTCACGAAGAGTCAGACATGACTAAACGACTGAACAACAACAAAGCAAATATTATTTCCTGGAAAAAAGCCATGGTGTGTTTAAATTTCTCTGCTCATATTTATATCTGGGACCTTCAGCCTATTTCTTCAGCTTTCCACTCTGCATGGGACTGCCCTTGAAAACCACTCAAAACTACAGTCCACCCAGGAAGCAGCAGCACAAGTTCTTGTCGATGCACCTCCGTCTGCCCATGTAACGCCATTGCTTCCTGAGCTGCGCTGGCACTGTATAAACTTCCAAGTACAATCCAAGGTGCTGGTTATCACCTACAAAGCCCTTCATGGCACAGGGCCAGGTTATTTGTGGGACTGCCTATCTCCAATTATTTCTACTCACCCCATGAGAGCCAGCAGGCTGGGCGTCCTTTAGGTTCCTCCTTTGACACTATGTCACCTGGTGGGACCCAGGAGGCGTGCATTCTCTGTTGCAGCACCTGCTCTATGGAGCACTACGGCATCATTCCCCAAGGTGCGGATGGTCCTCACCTTCCTGGTCCTCCATGAGGCCCTGAAAGCCTGGTTCTTCCCCCAGGCGCTGGGCCAGGGAGCAAGATTAAGTCATCCAGAATGAAAGATTTTTCATGGATCATAAAAGGGTGAACCTTACTTATTCTGTCAATCTTTCATTTTGTTACTGTATTATTGTTCCTTTTGTTGATTCCGGGTCCTGAGTTTTATTTTTAATTCCTTTGATTTTCTGCTTCTATCCAATTGTAAGCTGTCCAGAATCACTTCTGCAAGTTGGACAGCCATACATATCAAATCAAGCAAGCAAGCTGATCTCATACATGTTTAGAAAATTACATGAACGTGTCCATCAAGCAGTCAAGCCTGACTCAGAGCAGACTTTAACTTTCTATACCCAATTGAGGCCAAAAATGCTACTCTTGAGTAAAGATTTTAAATTAGGCAGCCCAGCACTTTTCCTGTGTCACATGCCTGTCTCACAAGAACATTATATATATATATATATATATATATATATATATATATATATATATATATAATGTTTTATATTTTATATATATAATGTTTTATATTTTATATATATAATGTTTATATATATAATTTATAATGTTTTATATATGTGTGTGTGTGTGTGTGTGTGTTATATAATGTATATATAATATATATACACACACATACATACATATACATATACATATACATATACACATACACACACACACACACATACACACACCATATACACACACACACACACCAGAAGCTTGTGGAGAAGAGGGGAAAAATCAGCAAAACATTTGTATTATATTACTTTCAGAGAAACTTGGGCATAAGAAAAGGAGGAGGCATTTTGCCTCCAGCAACATCTGCTAATAAATTTATCGGGCAAGGGTAAGTGTTTTTGCCATGTGATGTCAGATTTCATTACTCACGTGGGATATTTAGAGCCTTGTAAAACTGTAAACAAGAAAATGGTTGCTGAAATAAACCTTCAGAATTTTAAGAAAAACTGGAACATTCTGCTGAAACGTTGTATGTAAAAAGGTGTCTTTAAAACACGCTGAAGTCTTATTTGCCAACATGGGTGAGGGAATTAAATCATTGTGGCACTTCTAAATTATGTGGAACTTGACCATGTAAATACATGTAATCCAGTATAAGATGGGGAGGATCCATATCCAATTGTCTCTCAATATTTGGGTGACCAAAGTGCTTGGCTATATTTCTGAAAGATGTTTTCTGTTCTTTGATTACTATAAGAACCAGGGCTGCCACCCGGTGCGCAAACTGTGTGCTGCATAAGAGCACCAGTGGAGGGGGGGGGCACCAGTTGCAAGGTTTTTTTAAAAAAAATCAAAAGCAGTGTGGCATAGCTATCTAGAAAGAGACCACCCAAGAAAGAGAAAGCGATGAAATATCTTGAATGTTTTAAAAATTGGGGGAGGGGGGGAGCTGTGTGGAATTCTGCACAGGGGCACCTTGTATGCCAGCAGCAGCCTTGATAAGAACATAAAAATAGCCTGAAGGAGTCTAGGGGTAGCCCACCATAGTCCAGAGCTCTGTTTCTCAGTGGCCAGACACCTCTGTGGGGCTCACAAATAGGAGATGGGGCTATACTCCTATCTCACCCACATTCTCTTGTTAGCCATGCTTACTAACTCAGAGATAACACTGAGTCCTCATTGTTACATTCATTACAACATTACATTGCTACATCCCTTTCCTCTGTGAATGTATTAGTCCAAGGTGGTAGCATCACCATGTCTTTTCTATATTCAACTATACAACTATTTCTATATTCACATACAACTGAAAAACTATTACAGGTAATCCTTATTTAGTGACTACCGCATTTAGCGACCATTCACAGTTACAACAGAGATGAAAAAGTAACCTTACAACCAATCCTTGCATTTATGACCTGCGCAAGTCTGTAAAGCAAAGGAAAGCTGAAGTAAGATCGTAAGCACTTAGTGACTGCTTCACTTAACAACCGAGTTGCAGGTCCCAACTGTGGTTGCTCAACGAGGACTACCTGTACTTTCTTTTAGGATGATCAGCAGCAGTAGCCTCCATGGAAGGATGCAGTCTGTATTATTTATTTATGATTTATTTATGATTCGATTTGTATTTACCGCTCCATCTCCCCACAAGGGGACTCTGGGCAGTTTTAATGGGGGAAATTAAGTATATGCATAACTCTTAACTTGATTCCGAAGAGATTATAGATCAACTCTCACAATGCAATTTTTGAAATGTAAAGGATGACAGTGGAAAGAGAGAGAGAGATGGAGAAAGGGAGGGAAATTTGAAATGCAGATCATTTTTTCTCACATTGGTATATAGAGAAACTTCCCACCTTTGGTTGCCTGGCAACTAGCTGAATATGTGAACTGATATGACTGATCTGCATCAAGGTGATGTGAAGCAACATGGAAGGGTTATCTATAACACAAGACAAATGTGCGGCAGGCAGTTAACTGCTCGGTACTGATATTTCCCTACTTGATGTTGCAAGCAATGAAATTAATGCATGTACAAATTAACCAACCTTTATCAGATTAGCAGACTTGGCTATGGCTGTGCTGAGCTGCATCTCGCATGGTGATGGGGCTCTAGGCCAACCATCTGGGTCCCAATCTCTCTCCCTCCTCCTCCCCCAATGTGGGTGTTTCTGAGTTTGCCTGGTGGATTTCTCACAGCACCAAAAGCAAGCAGGAAAGGTCCTTGGGGCTGTGAATTTCCTTGGGGTAATCTAAACAGACCTTGCTTTTCCCTGGCTGAGCAAGTAGGCTGCATTCCCAAATAAATCTTCCAGTTTCTAGCTCTTGAAGGCAATGGAAATTGCCCAGCTCACTAAGTGCAGTACACATTTTATTCCATCCAGCACACAGATGCACTGGCCAAGATAAAATAATAATTTGGACTACCACCCCTTCAATTAAAGCTGTGATCCTATATCAATTCCATTTGGAATCAAAGGGGTCTGCTTTCGAGTGGATCCCAGTCTGTGATTGCACATAAGAAAAGGGCAAGAACAAATTAAGGTCGGATTATACAGATTTGTAATACAGTACTGTACTCACGAATGTATCAAGATCAATCCATCGCCCTAGCCCATGCAAGCTACTCAGCAAGAAACGTCCTTGTATGCAGCAAGGTTCCTTGTCAAGTAAATATGCAAGAAGTAAGTAGAAAAGGAGATTTAAGAAAGCACACCCAGAAGGCTGGATCCGAATTAGTGCATAAAACCCCCCTGCTGCGACGAGGTCTTTCCAAGAGAAAAGGAGAAGGCGGCAGTTATTTTAACTGGACTCAAAAATCCCGCTAAGCCGTCGTTTATTTAACCGTGGTTTACTGAATCAACCACAGTTGGCTGCATTCAGGTAACACGCCACGCCCTCGAGCATAGCCTACGAACCACAACAGCCCGGTTCCCCCGACCCCCCAGCGCAAACCCGAACCAAACAAACCATCTTGTGGCTTCAGACAAGAGGTGAACTTCACCCTTGGGAAATTGGCCCGATTTTGCTCATTCCAGTTCAGATCTCGGGGAACTCCCGATTCTCTCAGGAAGAGCCCGAGAAAACTATTGCCCCGAAAACTCAAGGAGTTCTCTAACTACAGGAGGAGAAGGGAGGGGGGAAGATACCTCCTCCCCGCCTGCCTTCAGTGCCCTTCAAGCCAAAACGCCGGTTGAAATCGCCCTGGATCTAACTCCCCCGGGGAAAGCCCCGTTCCGGATTCAGTGCCGCATCTAAAGTGACCTTCAGCTCCCGGGAAGACGCTCGCAGCTGAACAACGCCGGCTCTGCCTCCTTGGCCGGGCGAGTGGCAGAGAGCCCCCCACCCCACCCCCGTTTGGCAGCGGCTGTCGCTACCTCGCCTGTTACGCCTCATTCCTCCATCTGTAAAATCTCACATTTGTTATTCCCCTTCTACGGCGCGAGCTTGCGGGAAGGAGGGCTTTACAGCAGTTGCGTGCGAAAGCTGGCGCATTTCCCTCTAGAGCTGACGCCCACCCAGCCTTTCATTCCCACGCGAGAGTGTGATGGGTAGGGGAAGCGGTCTTCCACAAAAAGAACTGGGTCCACAAACCCCCGATGCCTAGTGATTTCCGGGGTTGAGGCCTCGCTTTGCGAGGAAACTCACAGCCCAGTCTGATCAGAAATAACTACCCTCCCGCAATTCACAGCACGCCAGACCCAGACCGTGTGCAGGCCACGGTTAGCTGCCAGTGGGGAAAGGGCGACCGATCGTCGACTTCTTTTTAGCAAACGTGCTTCGGGTTGCAGCTGTACCGTCTGATTCTTTGCCAAAGTATTTGATCATAAATCCCGTAGAGCTGAATGAGGCACATTTCTAAATTAGGCGAGAATGCACAGGGAAAAAAGAACAAATACAACTTTTAAAACTGTTTTTTGTACATTTTGATCTTGCGGAAAACAGTAATTCGTTCTAAGGTCAGAGGTTTTTTTTTCTTTTTGAAGCCCCCCTCCCTTCCTGCTTCAGCTGTTCCAAATGCTCTTCATTATTTTTGAGACAGAAGCCTCGCCATTGGACGCTCTTACTTGGCGTTTGTTCGATGAACCAATGGCATTTCCAGCAAACCACAGAGCCCTACTTATATATGTGCGCATAAATGCACAACAGGCTTGATCAGATTATAAGTGGTCATATGACAATTTCCGAAAACAAATCCGCGTAACTAGTCCTCAAGATCGGAGGAAACATTTCAAGCTATGCTGTTCTGAAGACAGCAGCGTCAGGGAAACCAGATACCCTGATCCGCCCACTCTCTTGTTTTTGCAGTAACTATCCCTGAAGGCAAAGCGACAAATCAAGATGATTTCTGAGCTCCTTCCACCGTTTATCCTAGAAATAGCGATTTCCAGTAGTTTTATATAATGTACCAATATTATATTGTATACTATACAGATAATAGACAATATATTATATATTATATGCCAGTAGTGGCTCATTGACTGCTCATTGACTGCTCATTGGAAGGACAGATGCTGAAGCTGAAGCTCAAATACTTTGGCCACCTAATGCGAAGAGAGGACTCACTGGAAAAGACCCTGATGCTGGGAAAGACTGAGGGCAAAAGGAGAAGGGGACGGCAGAGGATGAGTTGGTTAGATAGCATCACCGATGTAATGAACATGAATTTGAGTAAACTCCAAGAGACAGTGGAGGACAGGAAGGCCTGGCGTGCTATGGTCCATGAGGTCACGAAGAGTCGGACACGACTGAACGACTGAACAACAACAAAGTGGCTCAAGCTGTAGTTTGAGAGCGGAGCAAAGGCTAGCTTCTGTGAATATTTGCACGTTTATTTCTGCGCAGCTGAGTGAGACTTATTCCTAAGCAGTTGCAGTGAGTCCCACCAACGTAACCAGGGGTTTCCTCGGGGTATAGTCAAAAAAGTCAAGATGGCGGCTGCAACACTGCGAACGAACCTCCGCCCGTTAAGTGTGAAATAAAAAACGGGCGGATCACCCCGTTGCGGCCGCCATCTTGACTTTTTTGACCTCACTCCAGGACACCCCTGAGCTTAACGTTGTAGATCTATACAGCTCACCGGCAAGTTATTCCCACAGGCTTCGATTGTGTCTCAATATCTTGGGAACTCTATTTGCAGTCTAGATTCCAAAGCTGCAGAATTCCGCATCCAGTTGGGTCGGGATTTGATTTGCTCGCGTATAATCCGTTCGATCGCGCACCGGGCCAAGCAGATCATCAAGACATATCACAAGTCCAAGGGAGAGTAAATGATAGGATTGAGTTGTATTTTACACGTTTCAGAAACTGAAGGAACGGGTCTAGGCGCCGGTGTGCTTTTCTCGGAGCCCTGCAGCCGTCCGCCCGCTTCAGGAGCCTTAAGTGGATCTGCAGGCCCGCGGGAGAGGCGCCTGAAGAGAGGGGAGAATTGGAGTCAACGCGAGGGCAGCCGCGGGTGCCGCAGCCGGCTTTCCGCGCGAGGGCAGCGCCCCCTCGCGGAAAAGTTAACCAGAGAAGCGCTGTCCTGCAGCGTCTGGAAATGCCTCGCGCCGAACCACCACGCCGCTCTGCATAGTGATCCCCCGTCACTCTCTCCTGTCCCATCACCTGCGAGTTTTGCTTTGCTTCCTCTGTGTTGGAATTACCCTGAACTAGATGTCGTTTCCCGAGATTGGACAGAGGCTGGGGATTGGGGGCTGCGCTGGTGATACTATGAGATGCTAGAAATTACCAGAGGGGAAATAGTTGGAGTGGTTTGGGGATGCAGGGATTTAGCTGACCCACGACGACAGTGGGTAGGAACACAAGCATTTCTTCTATTATCAACTTGCAGCATCATTGAGGCTGGAGAGAGTGGTATCAAGAGCCATGGAGGAATCCCGAAGTTAATCAAGGTTCAAATCTCCTTCAAGTCAAGCTCAATTCCTGGTGCTTCATGGATACATCAAAGTAGATTTCTTGGCAGCATTACCAAAGTGGTTGCCAGAAATGTATAAAATATTAGTGGGGGGAGAGAGAAAACACCTCCAAACATCTGCATGTAGCCTTAGAAAGTGGAGCGATGGTCTGGGGTGGTACGGTATGGGAGACGATGTCAGTGGTTCTTGAACAAGAAGCATCTTGTTGCAGGCCTCGTTTCTTGATTTATTTTTAAGTTGGATTCACCCACCCTGTTAAGCTATTGTCTGGAGTTAGTAAGATGTGTGAAGCCTGTCACTGTGGTCTAGAAACCGTGGTTTGTGGCTGACTGGATGAGTGTACACAATCACTGTGATTTCTTTAAAGCAGTGTTTCTCAACCTCGGCAACATTAAGATATGTGGACTTCAACTTCCAGAATTCCCTAGCCAGCTTGTTGAAGTCCACATAAGTTGCTAAGGTTGAGAAACCCTGCTTTAAGGAATGGTGGGCAAAGCTAACCATATCAGGATACCTGAATCCAGCATTAAAATAGGAAAAAGATTTCAATGAATGATATTCTTCCAAGCTTCTTCTCCACATTAGTCTAATATAATTAATCTGCAGTTCAGTTAAACTGATGTACTTTGATTTAAGACAGATGAGTCACTTCTATTTCAATGGACTTCATTTCCTTCATGTCCAGATTGTTAGTTTTAAGCCACATTCTGGATCCAGATTACCGCTTTAGGAGCAAATTCCACGGTAATCAGTGAGGTCCAATCAGTGGACCAGGTTCTTCCATATTACTTTCATGCTCCATTTATCATCTGAGATTCTGCTCTAAATTCCTCAACTAGAACCTGGTGGAAATAATGGGCCTTTTGATGGTGGTCCCATTCCATGACTTAACTTCCTGTTTAAGATTTACCATGCTTTTAAAACCCAAAATGTGGGTTTATCCATTTTCATTGTCCCTAGAACCTGTCTGACCATGATTGCTGGAAATTGGCTGCCTGGTTTGTTACCATTTGAGATGTACAACACACAAACATTGTAGTGTAAACATTAAGCTAGGTTTGATTTAATTAATAAAAGCAAAGGAAAATGTTCCCGAGGAAGAGGAAGGAAGGAAGGAAGGAAGGAAGGAAGGAAGGAAGGAAGGAAGGAAGGAAGGAAGGAAGGAAGGAAGGATAGATTGATTCCTAGGAAAAATGGAAAATCTCAGCTCCTGTCCACACAGCCCTTCCTACTTTGCAGGAAAATCTCAGCTCCTACCACACAGCCCTTCCTACTTTGCAGGAAAATCTCAGCTCCTACCACACAGCCCTTCCTACTTTGCAGGATTAGCCCACAGCTTGGGACTCTCACATTCCTTCCCAAAATCATAATCAAAGCTCCACTCCACTGTAACGTTTTTCATCCCTCACTTGAGGCCCAAACCTTGCTATTTAGCTAGGCTTTTGTTCTAATGATAACAGAGGGAGATATGGATGGAGAGAAATGTGTTTCAGAGTAATATGGAATATGAAAACCTTAACATATATATTTGAAGCAAAGTCCTACAGACTCCAAATAACTATGTGAAGAAAGCTGAAGCTGTTCCTAACTCTCCTAAAGCAACTAAAATGCATTTAAAATAATTCCATGGTTACTGCTCTACCCGCTCCACTTGGTTATCTGTAAGGCAAAATAGAAACTCACTTTCCCACAAAGCTGTTATCTCAGAGCTTGGCAAACCCTTTTAGGGGTGCTTATTTCTTTTCCAAACTATTTTCCTAAAGCACTTAATAATCCAACCCTTGCTAACTCTTCCACCACCACCACCACTACCTTTGAGCAGGGGTTGTTAAGTTTTATGGGCCCTAACTTTAAAAGACAAAATTAAATGAAAAATTTTCATGAACGATGAAAAAGGGAGACCCTCCCCTGATTATTAGCACATCTCCAAGTTGGTCTTGTGGACAGCTGGAAAAAGCGTAAAGCTTTTTATACACTAAGCCAATTGTTCTGTTTTAATCTGAATTCATCTATCTGCAGTGACCACCATCATCATCCGGTTCAAGTTGAATTCATATGAACTAAGTCAGAGCTTTCCAAACTGTGTGTCGTGACACATTAGTGTGTCTGCTGCAGTGTCTGGGTGTGTCGGGGCTGCTGCCCTGCCAGGATTCCGCACAGGTCCTAGTGCCTGCCTTGTGCCTGGCTGCCTCCAAACCTGCCCTGCCAGGATTCGGATTCCGCACAGGTCCTAATGCCTGCCTTGTGCCTTGCTGCCTCCAAACTTGCTGTGATTCCGCGCAGGTCCTAGTGCCTGCCTTGTGCCTGGCTGCCTCCAAACCTGCCCTGCCAGGATTCCGCACAGGTCCTAATGCCTGCCTTGTGCCTTGCTGCCTCCAAACTTGCTGTGATTCCGCGCAGGTCCTAGTGCCTGCCTTGTGCCTTGCTGCCTCCAAACCTGCCCTGCCAGGATTCCACACAGGTCCTAGTGCCTGCCTTGTGCCTTGCTGCCTCCAAACTTGCTGTGATTCCGCGCAGGTTCTAGTGCCTGCCTTGTGCCTGGCTGCCTCCAAACCTGCCCTGCCAGGATTCCGCACAGGTGCTAGTGCCTGCCTTGTGCCTGGCTGCCTCCAAACTTGCTGTGATTCCGCACAGGTCCTAGTGCCTGCCTTGTGCCCTGCTGTAAGAGTGTGTCGCGAAATGATGCCCTGCTGTAAGAGTGTGTCACGAAATGATGCATGTCTAAAAAGTGTGTCACCAACATGAAAAGTTTGGAAAGCTCTGAACTAAGTAAAACAGCAATAGGCTCTACATCCCATGATTTCTGGGTTGTTCAATTGGCAGTTCTGCATAGGAATATATTCCCCGTTACCACCAGCATTGCTATTGCCAAAGGAGGATGTGTTCAAGGCAATCATAAGAGGTTATTTGGAATATCTCCTCTCCTCTCTCTTTGAGAGAAGTGAACAGCTGACATACTAGGAGTGGAAGGATATTGTAATTAGAGTTTTGCAACCAGCACGTTGGTAGATTTATTGGATTAACTAGCTTCCAACATCTGGACTGTTCAGTATCTCTGGATCACCTCATAGAACTGCAATTCAACTAGAGAGGGTGAATGTTGAAACTAAGTCTTTGTTATAAGGTCTATTCATTTCTTTAATTTTGTATTTGGCTGACTAGCAAAGACTCTCAGCAATTTACAATAAGAAGAAATGTTAAAGCAAGGCATTAAAAACTGCTAAAATAGCAAGTGAAACAAAGCAAACCAGCAAAACAAACAAATTAGTAGTTAAAATGGACAATTCAATCACTGGTTCAAGGCCTGGCATATGTTAAGGATCTTTAAGGAAACCAGTGAAGATGTTAAGACCTTCAACTCTGCAGGGAGTGGATTCCCAAGGATTGGGGTAACAACAGACAAGAGTCAATCCAAAGGTCCCTTCAGATGAGCTCATAACAACTATAATGGAACCTCCTGAGATCATCTCAGTGAGCATGAAGGTTCCTGCTGGAAGAGGCATTCTCTCAAATCGAGAGAGCTTCACCTATGCAGCCCAGAGTTGAAATGTACAGTTAGGTATCCTCAACATTCTGATGCTACTGGAGCCTGAACTGATGGATGACCTCACCCAGCAGTTTCATGTAGATGTTAAACAGGAGGGGTGAGAGTGTCAAGTCCTGAGTTGCCCCACAAGTGAGAAGCTGGGGTGTGACCTCTTCCCCCATCAACACTGATTGGAACTAGCCACCGAGGAAGGAGGTAACCCACTGCAGCATAGTGCCCCCCACTCCCAACCCCCACAAGTGGTCCAGAAGGATACTGGGTTGCTGTTATCAAAAGCCACTGAGAGATCAAGGACCACAAGGATTGATGCACCACCTCCATCCTGGCTCTACCAAAGGTCATCAACAAGCATGACCAGACTATCTCAGTACTGTATCCTGACCTGAAACCTGACTGAAACAGGTCTAGATAATCCACTTTCTCCATGATCCTCTGCAACTGCTGTCCAACCACCTTCTCAACAACCTTCCCCACAAAAAGAAGGTTGGACACTGGATAATGGTGTAAACCGCCCAGAGTCCCCTCCGGAATGGGGGGAGATGGGCAGTGATATAAGTTAGAAATATAAATAAATAAATAAATAAATAAATAAATAAATAAATAATTACTGTCCAGAATAGAAAGGTCCAGTGATGGCCTCTTGAGAAGAAGGCACACCATTGTTTCCTTCAGGGTCAGTAAGACCACCACCTCCTTCAAGAGGCTGTCACTGTCACAAGGACCCAACCACAGATCACCTCATGAGCTTCCTTGACAACCCAGGAGGGGTTTGAGGAAGAACTGACACCACCTCAAATCGACCTGAGAGAAACATATGGAATCAGCGAATTCTCAAAATTCTCATATGATCCGGAAGGATACCATGGTTGAGGATATCAAAAGCGTCTGAGAAGTCAAGACAGCAAAGTCAATGACCTACTGGTTAAGAACTATTAACTTTGGATTCCAAAACTTAGAATTATTTGGATTGAATATAATTCAATATGATTCAATCAAACCTAGAATCATATTGTATATATCAATGTGTGAAAGCCCACATCGATATATCCTCCCAGTTATGTTTGTTCAGTTTTGTACAAAGGGTGACCTCAACCTACATGTTAGTAATTGGAAATGTTTTGATAAACAGAGTTATTAAGTGTGAGTATACAGTTATTTCAATTCAAGGAACAAAGTTCTGAATTTAAAATAAAACAAAGGCTGTGAACTGCAATGGTTATTCGAGATTTTGATTTTAAAAAAGGCATTCCATAAATTGCTCTGATCCCAGTAGTTGGCAGCTTTTATTTGATATCTGCTTTTTTTCCCCCTCTCTCTCTCCTCAACCCATTCGCGTGGCTTCAAACGGGTTGCCTCCCCCACCTTTCCCAACCATCTTTTCAAGTCTGCAATCTGCATAGTTCTATATGAACTTTCTGGAGCATCAAAATAGACCCCCCACAGTGGTCAGGATATAAAGCTGCCCTTGTAAAGGAAACGTAACCCTTCCGAAAATATAACTTGACGTGGCGGGGGTGGGGTGAGCTTTTGTTCGGGCATCCTTTGCCTGTGTAAATAAAAAGTAACAGAATAACTATTTTTTTTTAAAAAAAAAAAACTCAATCAAAGCTACATTGACTTAAAAGCTATACGGGTTTCCTCCGAGTAAATAGGTTTAGGACTACAATATAATCAAACTGGCCATAACCTAAAGTTTGGCTAAAATTCTATATTTCACTTATCTGAACATAAGCTTCATTGATCTCAGGGAGACTTAGATTTTTAGTAAATATCCATAGAATTGTGCTGGGTACTACATTTAAGTCACATCCATTTGACATGGTTTTTACACGAAGCTCTTCAATAGCAAAAGCTGTGCTACCAAAATAAATGCAACTGAGGATGCAGGCCGTGGTTTTATCTGGGAGTACCCAGCTTTTCTTCTGGGCCTGTACTGTCTGGCGTCTGCAGCCACTGAACCGCTCCATTGGTTTTCCAAGTTAAAGCTCCTTAGGACAGGGCAGCGAATGGCTTGTCAGTAAGGGCTCAAAGATGTCTCACTAACGGTTCTTTAAGGACATGCCTTCACAAGACTGCCTTCTCCTCCTCCCCATCCCATCAATGAGGCTACCTAGCTTTGCATTTAACTGAAATAGGATTAGAATGGGTTTTCCATCTCCTTACAACACACGCCTTGCCAAACACCAAATCTGTGGTGCTTTGGAGGCAGCTGCGGTAAGGATGTAAGAGGGGTTGAGATCTACGCAGCTCTTATTGGCACTTTTAGCTGCTGCGTGCATGCTCCTTGCCCTCCGGTGGCTGGGCACTGGCCCCACGGACATTTTGGGTTGTGCTGCTGGACTAGCTTATTCAGGCAGCCCCTTCAGTTTCTGAAGCGCAAGTTGGGTCTTACGCTGGACTCGTATTAAAATGTGTTCACCGCTCCTGTGCAACTGCCTCTAAAAGACTTTTTTTTAAAAAAAAAAAAAAACAGGAATGGAGGAGAGGCAGAAGTGGCAAGATCACTATGAAGAACAACTGCAGGGCAGCTTGAAAGGTGGTACAGGGTGGGTATTTAGTTTTCAATACAATTGTTAAATTGACGCCATGGCTGTAACACGTTCTGGTGGAAGAAGAGTGCCACATCTGGGATCTGCAAGTTCTTCTCACCCAGCCACACCTCACCACAAGGTTAAGGAGACTGGTTGAGAGTGAGGACACTCCTGCAATGGGAAAAGCACCTTTAAGCCTGCACTCAAAGTAAGCCTCAAAGTAAGGAATCAACTGTTTGATGGACTTGGGGAGATACCAGGGTTTGAGGATGGTTAAACCCTACAAGTCAAGACATCTGTCAAAATCATTCATTCATTCATTCATTCATTCATTCATTCATTCATTCATTCATTCTATTCTTGCCTCCAAATCGACTCTGGGCAGCTCACAGCAACAAAATTACAAATATACAATCTAAATAGAAAACGTTAAGCAAGATGGCAAATTCAGTCAACAATGACAAAACATATCATAAACTAGTGTCAGTCCCACTAGGTACTCCACACCAAGAATCAACTCCACAGGAAGGCTAAGGCTAGTGTTATTTAGCTTGCAACTCTGATTGTGCTGTGCCTCCTTCCTTTCTGATACCCATGTGAATTAGGGAGGTGTCTGTCTGAGCCACTTATACACACTTTCTGCTTGTTTTGGACTTGAGCTATATGTTTTGCCTCATCGCTTTGCTAATAGATGTGGCCTTTCTCTATCAAGCTCATCTTCCTTAATCTCTATGTTGCGTTTCTCAACCTTGGCAACTTGAAGATGTGTGGACTTCAACTCCCAGAATTCCCCAGCCAGCATGGCTGGTTGGAGAATTCTGGGAGTTGAATATGTCTATGAAGGTTCTCAGTCATCCAGGTGGAATTGTCTGTAGCTTGAATCATGTCAACTGGATTTCTATTTTCTCAGTGGAAACGTTTCGCTCCTTATCCAAGGAGCTTCTTCAGTCTGAGCAAAGTTGGTAAGACTCTGGGAGTTGAAGTCCACACTGCTCTACATCCAGCAAGAGGCTCCAACACCCTAGCCCAGAGCCTGGGAGGTGAGCCAAGTCTTTAAGGCCTTCAGGAATGCCATCAGGGTTGGAAGTCACCCAGATCTTAAGGGGAACTTCATTCCAGAGGGCAGAGGTTATGAGAAAGAAGGCACACTTCCAGGCTCCCAACAGTTGTCACTGCTTAATTGAAGGAACCTGGACCACACGGATCCTGTCAGATTGAACCCGCTGGGCCAGCACCACTGGAAAGAGATGGCCCCTCAAGTAACCAGGCCCCATGCCATCTAGGGCATTATAGGTCATAACTAGCACCTGGAATTGCACCTGGAAGCAAACTGGCAACCAGTGCAGCTCACAAAGCTGGATGTCATGTGGGCGTACCGAGGCATGCCCATCACTGTCGCTGCTGCTGCTGCATTTTGGACCATTTGAAGCTCCCAGTACTGTGATTGGCAGATGGTTTCCTGACAGCTAGTGATGTTCAAAAAGGGAGAAGGCAGCAAAGCCAGAGAATTTAACCAATATGCATACCAAAATCAGGAGAGCACCATTGAATGGTCAGCCAGAACAGAGGCTGTAGAGGCAAGACAACAATTGGCAGAGGCACTGCAAATGTTATGCAATTATAGTTTTCTCTGACCTAAGGGATGGATGAATAGCATTTTAACCTACGAGCCTTGGAGCGAAGCCCTAAAACAGGAACAGCCAAGGATGACTTAAGGCTATCTCAGTTATGGTCTGGGAATAAGATGAAGACCACATTGCGGGGACACAGCAGAGAAAGATCTTGTCTGGGCCTGCTTCTGCTGTGGTTAGGCTCAAGTGGGGAAAGGCCCAAAGTCCGCCTAGATGAATACTGCTAAGGAGGGTCCAAAGCAGTCAGAAAGAGGGGTTGACAGGTGGTTCTTCTGAGCCAAACTGTAGCCACACCCCATCTAAACACAGAGGTGCAATCATCTTAGAGTCATTGGAGACATGGAGGGAGCAAGGAAAGAAAATACAGCCAAGCTCTTTGGAAAGATATGGCCCCGGTCAGCTTTCCACAGTCTGGGGTCTTTCAGTTCAGTAGGTCTAAGCACCTCTCATCCCCTACTCATCCCCTACTCAGACTTGAGGATGAACAGGCATAGACCTTGCTAGGGAAAAGCATTTGCCCTGTGGGAGGGTGGGGGTGGGTTTGTGTTTACACAATACGTTAAGCCATGGTTTGATTTACTTTACTGAACCACAATTAGTTGCAGTCACATAACTGGCCAACCATAAACCATCCTTTTTAGTCCACAAGGGCTGAGTTCACATAACACTTAGCCAAAAATAAGCAAACCACCTTATGTCTTGGCAGACTGTGAGAATCTAAGCATTATGAAATGGATTGGGGAACTTCCTAGGCTTGGTTGCTAAATTTCTGAAAGGAGACTGAAACAGCGAGGATTGTGTGATTTGTTGAAGTGGCCCTGAGAACTTTCATCCTGAAGAAATTTGGGTTTAGCTTTTGACTCAGTTACTTGTGAGTAGATTGGGCTGCACATTGTAGGTTCAGCCACAGTGGTAAATGACGATCTTCACCCCAACTCCACAATCTGTGAAGAACACACAGTAGCTAATCCTTACAATCCTTCTCTCCAAGAAAAGACTGTGTCACTTTCTCTTTCTTTGAGACTCTGCATATGTTAACACAGTCACGTGGACATGTCATATAGATACACAAATTGCACCCGTGAATGAGCCCTCCCTATTCTAATGCTCCAAACAGAACATCCGGAACCCGGACGCCACAGTCTTACCCAGCAGGTGGAGCTGGGAGCCAGAGGGCCAAAATAATCGGCGGGTGGGCATCCAAGTAAGGTAGATGCACGTGTGAATGTGGCCACCTCCTCGCGCGCTGTCCCTTGCCTGCCTTTCTTGGTCGCTAGCTTTTCTCCCAGAGCTGCCTTTCCTGCGTTCAGAAGCGGCCACTCATTCCTCGGAGCCGAAAGTGCCGTTGGGGACTTTCCCGGGTGAAAATAGGGCGCCAGGGAAAGGGTGGGAACCGCGGCGACCTTTTGCAACCTCGCCGGAGGGCGAACTGGAAGCTGGGAGTCTCAGCAAGCCGAAGAGGCCGCGGCCTGAGAAAGGGACCGTCCCAGGCTAAGCCAGGGAGAGAAAGACCCGAGGGGAGGAAGGGACATCTTCGCTCTGGGAAAACGACAGTCCTGATACATGGTTGGACTATCATACCCATCAGCATGGCTGGCTCGGGAAGATGGGAGCTGTAGTTCAACATCTCCGGAGGGTGCCAAGACGTGGACGGTTGGGGTTTCTGCCCAGCCAGGGCGTGTAAAGAGGCTCGTGGAAGTGAGGAGGGGTCGCTACGCGCCGAGACGCGAAGGGCGAGGAAGTTCTCCGGGATCGGGAGCGCCTCCTTTCCTTCTTCTGTTCGCCGCTTTCAGACTGGATGCGGATCCCCGAAAGCAATTGCGTTACACTCGCGCACATACATTTCTTGGTGACCCCAAGGATGACTCCTTGACGTTCCGGGTGCGAAAGGCTCATCACCATCTCAGATTAAGGGCGGTCCTAACTGCTGCGAGATGGTTTTTAAGATTCTTTTTTCTTTGCCTCCTTAACCTGGAGTATAGTCTAAATTCTGAGTTGCGCGTATGGAGTTCTGTCTTTCTTAAATCTGCGCGACCCTTTCTGTATGCCTGGAAGAGTTCCGGACTGCACATTTTGGAACTCTTCCATAGAGCCCCCTCCCTCCTTCACCCACCCACCCGCCCGCCTTATTTTGTTTTGTCTCTGAATGTCTGTGTGGCTATGAGAATCATTCTGAGTATTGGGAGGTTTGGTCACCGTTTTGGTTGGCCCCAATAAAACCATTGTTATTATTATTACTATTATTATTTTCCCCATGTCCGTCCTTCCGTCCTTCCTTCCGAACAGCAGGATTGCCCGCAATTGCTGATCTCACGAAAGGTCTTGTACATAGCATTGCAAGCATCAGGCGTTTCAGTAGCAGCCTCCAGTCAGCACTCAGCTCCACTGAATCCAAAAAAATTCAGCGGGATCCAATTCGATCTGACAATTCGAATCGGTTCAGTCGATTGGATTCAGAGACTCGAGGAAATTGCTTTGAGATCCAGCCTCTGAATGAAATGTACACAGTGCTGTCAGATAGGGGAGGTGGGTGGCTGAGCCACGCTGCCTCTCACCGGAGGGCAGGTGAGGATCGTATGGTGGAACGGTTCCCCGCATCACTACGATTACCAATAACAAGAATTGCCTCCACAAGAAATAGTTGTTGGATGCTGCTTAATTCCAGAAGCCCCACTGGATCAATCATATGGGTTGGATTAATCGGTTTATTGACCGTACAGGTGAAGAAGTCCAGAACAGATATACCAGTCCAAGCCCAGATGTTTGGAAGCAAGCCCCCACTCCCCCCCCGAGTTTATTGGCTTTTTTAAAATGATTTTTTAAAATGAACTGCCCAGCGGATCGAGCTCTTTAATCAAGTCAAAGTTCCTTCCTTCCTTCCTTCCTTCCTTCCTTCCTTCCTTCCTTCCTTCCTTCCTTCCCTAGACTTCTTCAATGTGGAACCATTACACTCCCCATCATCCCTAGTCCCACATGTATCCTAATGCATTTGGAGGACACAACACTAAATATTGCGATCCTAAAACCTGACTTTCTCTGGAACTGGAACGAAGGAGCAGCAGCAGCACTTGATTGTGGGAGTCAATTCCTGCTACCAGTGACACGCACGTTTGCACGCCAGAGACCCAACCCCTAAAACCAGAGATGAGGACCCACAACCCCACACGTGTTGTTGCATCCCTACTCCAATCATCCCTCACCACTGGCAGGACGTCTGAGGCCTCCAGCCAATCCTCCGTTGTCTCCGAAGCAGCCCGGATCTTTCCATTTGATCGCGGTTGTGCGGAGCAAGTTCATCCCCCCCTTCTTCTTTTTTTTTGGTCAATGTTGACTCCTGGCGACTACCTGGACTACCTGGACTACCTGCAGTTTTCTTGGCAAGATTTCAGAAGTGTCTTGCCATTCCTTGCTTCCTAGGGCTGAGAGAAAGTGACTGGCCCAAAGTCACCCAGCTGGCTTTGTGTCTAAGGCAGGACTAGAACTCACGGTCTCCCCCGGTTTCTAGCCCCGGTACCTTAACCACTGCACCAAACTGGCCCTCCTCACCTGCCTTTAGCGATCTTGATTTTTCCTCCTCCTGAAGTATCAGAGTCCATAGAAGGAGGATTCTCCTGCTTTCTTCTATGGAGAGGACCTTAAATTTGGGGGAGGGAGCCAAAAAGCAGACTAAAGCAAAGCCAGTTCTCACCTCTTCTCAGTGACTTGGGCTGGTCCTGGCCCGGCAACCTCACGTACAGTCGAGTACGTGTGCGGGGGACGGGGGTGGATTTCGCCAAAGAAAATGTGCTTGGGATCTTAGCCCATAAGGGAAGATGGACTTCAAGAAGGGGGTCTGGAGACTGGCCATTTGGGGAAGTAGCAGGGCTGGGTTTTCAACTTCATCTTCCCTCACCTCTACAATCTCACTCTCTCTTGCTGGAGAAGAGCTTCCGTGAATCACCGGGAGACTCACTGCACCCTTCATACGCGTAGGTACGACCTGTGTTCACACAACCCGCCTGACGAAGCCAAGTAAAGACACTGGGCTCGGTTAATGTGTTGTGGCTGCCTGTCCGGTTAGTTTACGGTTCGACGCGTTGTGCAAACTGGGTTCGGCCTGTGGTTTGGTTAAGCCGGTTATGTAAACGGAGCCGCGGAGTATCTGAAGGACCTGATGGAGCTCCGCAGTCAGCGAGGGAGACCCGGGAGCGAGCTTTCCCACCCGGCTGCGGAGCTTGGCTCACCCTGGCATCATCCGGTCACGTGGCAGGGCGAGCTTTGACTCCGCCTCAGATGTTCATCCCCTCTCTGGTTCCTTTAGATCGGGGGATCATCCCAACTGGAGCCAGAATGCCAAAGAAAGAGCCAGCTCCTCAGCTTGCACTGGACCAGGAGATAATACACACACCATTATTTCTTTATTTGCTGAGACCCACCGAGATCTGGCGGGCAATGTGCGGTGAATAGGAAGGGACCCGCCGGTTATACGAAAGCTGCAGCCGCGGGTCATCCGCCTTTGAGAAAGCGGAAAGGCTATCCAAATAAACAGGGCAGGAGAACAAGGAGTCGGGAGGCTGGGCGGCAGCAGCCATAAGCAACAGCGGCAGCCAAAGCTAACCCTAACCCTCCCCGCCCCCACCCCCGAGCCTCGCCCCCGCCCCCGCCGCCTTTCCCCAATTCGTTGTAGGTGGAGAGCATCCTCTTTCTCTACCGCCGACGTCTCGATGGCTTCATGGAAAGGTATCGATTCGTCTGATTGATACCGTATTTCTAGAATACTTCCCCCCCAAGCCTATAGGAGGAGATCCATGCTAGTCAACGCAAGGCAAAAATCCGGGGTCTGGTAAGCACCTTTTCAGACCAACGCGTTTCATTAAAAGGTATACCTTTCGTGAGCTGTACCCCACTTCAGCAGACGCTCACGAAAGCGGACGGCGCCTTTTAATCAAGCGCGTTAGTCCGAAAAGGCGCTACCAGACCCCCGGTTTCTCCTAAAGCCGGGCTCAGCGTCATTATTACCTCCACCTTCCAGAAAGGAAGGCTAGGGCACTCGCTTAAACTTTACCCCCATCTGAAATGAAGTCGAAGTATTCGTGTCAGCATTTGCCCTTTCTCCTTTTTGCTTCTTTCGCCCAGTTCTTTCAGCCCGGAGACGGCGACTTCGTTGGGTCCTACTTGGCTGATGTAGGGAAAGCTGCTTATATAGGGACGCAAGACGCTGCATTTTCCTCGGCGATTATATAAGGCAAGAGTTTCCCCTTGTCAGAAATGCCATTTTCTCCCAATCACTTGGAATCTGGCCCAACCTCGCCGATGTGTGATGCTGCTTCTCTTTCCTGCTTCGTTCCCGAATGGAGCTCCGTTGAACCCGAGAATAACAGCCAGTTTATTGAGGACCAAAGCGGACTCCGTCCACCTTCTTCTCTAGCCGCTCTGACCACAACTGTATTTGTCCTGAAACTGATGGGAAGGAGGAGAGAGAAAAAGATGCTACAGGGTTGAAGAGAGGTATTTCTCTTAGAAGAAGAAATCCCCTTAAGGGGGGTTGTTTACAATTTCAGTCTCAAATTTAATTGAAAAAACGCTTCCTTTCTGCGGGATCGGAAGAGAGTGGTTGGGAGAAGTAAATATATTTGGAGAGAAAGTGAAGTACGAGTGAGGGAAAGGGAGAGAAGAAAGAAAAAGAAAGAAAGGGAGGGAGGGAGGGAGAGATACTAGGATAACGCTCAGTGTGAACTGTTTCTATTAGACTTTTTTCCCCAGCGCCGGTTTAGCCTCCATATTTTCGTTTCCCTTTATTTAGCCCCAGATGATGAGGGGGGGGGGGGGCATATTCCGGGGCAAGTCATCCAAACTCTAACTAACAAAGGGAGTTCCTGGATCAAGCTTCGGGGGTTGCCCAGTTGAACAACTAGTGAGCAAAACAGCCCCGAAGTTTCATTTCCGCCCATTCTGGCCGAACGGACCACTTGGGCTCTCCAAAGGCGGGATCGAGTGCCGGGCTGGGGGAAGCTGCCTTGAACCCATGACCCGAAACCCTCCCCAGTGAACAAACTGAACTTGAACCCTCCGGGAGACGGTCTCGCTCTTCCCACCCATCCCTCCCGGGTGGCCACACCGGGTCAAAAGAGCGGGGAGGCCGCGGCTGCGGCGGGGGACGGCCTCACTTGCCGGCGTCTGCGACGAAGCCGCCAACGAAGACTCTTGAGCGGCGGGGACGGCGGGGTTTTGGCCCGGCCGCTTCGGGGGCCGGCTCGAACGAGCGTGGCCACTGGCGGCTGGAGGTGGGGCGTTGATGGACGCTGCTGCCCCGGGCTCTGCCGTGCGGAGGCTCGCGGGACTCCTGGCTCCTGCGAAATCGAGCAAGCGGACCCTGCGACCGTCTCGCAGTCCCAGCACATTCGGAGTAAAAGGCCGCAGCCGGATGGAAATGGGATGGGGGCTGTGGCTTAACCCCGCTGTTCTGATCCACCCGAGCCCTTGGCGGACTGCCGGCGACCAGTCGGATACGGTACCTCCATCCTAATCCGGATTTCTCCCGCAGCAAGGCCCTTTCCGGTTTTTTCGCAGGGCTTATTTCCTTCCTCACCCACGACAAACCTGTTCGGCTCCACTCCAGGAAACACTGGCCTGGGATTAAGCCCCCTTTGATTTAAGGGAAATTAAATCTGGGAAGAGAACATCTCTCCGCCTGTGCATAAACTGCATGGGTTTAATCGCATACCGGAGAGCAAACTCCACCAGATTCAGTGTGGGGTTTACTTCTAAGTAGCAAGGCAAACGCCTAGGCTAGGGTTAAGCCGCTTTTGACAGAGATACCGGAAGTGTTCAGAAGGTGATGACACCTCATTTCCTCCGGGTTAAATTAAACCGGAATAAACTGCCCAGACCACGTTTTAAAATCGTTTTAAAATCTCAGCTCCGAAATGAAGAAAGAATGACAAAAATCTTCTTCCCACCACCTCCATCCCCCGTCATTTTTCAGCTATCAGAAGTAATAAAGGATGGCTAATTTACTGCAGAGGCCAGACAGTCATTAAAGCCCCTTAGGGGGCTCAAAGCGCCCTTCGGGTTTCTCCCAAATACACCCTACTGAATAGCTGAAATTCATTTCCTTTACCTGCTTCTAAACTCTTTTCCTTCCACTGAAATTCGCGTTAACCTCGACGCATTTAGGATCCAGCCTATGTTACCTGTGTGCACATAGATGGATCTGGGTCGCTACATCATGCCAACCCTCCTCTCATGGGTGGTGGTGCGCTGAGGTTTGTTTGCTTCCGCTCTGCGGGAGGACCGATCCGAGGGGCCTCTCCGTTTGCCCACTGAGTGACAGGAGGGGTCGGGGAGGGCGGTGGAGAGCAGATAGGGAAGCGCCCCAGCGGGCATCAGTCCCCTCCCTTTGTGGCGAAGGCGGAAACTCCCAGACTCAACAGGAGAACAAATTCCTTTTATTTGCTAGGTAAGGAAAGAAAGGATAAAGCCCACTAACACGTGCGGAAAGTACAAGAGGTCAGGGCTACCAAATCTGAGCTGCAAAAAGTCGGTGCCACCGCTTGATGGCAGCAGAGAGATAAGAAAACCCTTTGCTGTCATCTACTGGTCGCCCCCATTTTTGAGGTCAAATCTGCAGCTAGCCGTCAGGAGGGCAAGTCTTTGTCCCGAGAGTTAGAAGGTCAGTAACGACGTTCGAATTCAGTCCACAGAGGGCAGGTTGGAAATGAAGGTAGAATCGATCACGGAAAGGGGGCGGGTTTATTTATGTTGCAAGTATAGGTGGCCGGAGATCGAAGGAACTGATAGGCCTTCTGACTGGGTGGGAAAACACACCCCGCACACAAACAGAGTCAGCCTTGAACTGGCCGTCGCTGCGCGTTGCTCTTCTCCCACCCTTCCATATAGTATAAAATAAAGTGTCTGGAAGAGGTTGCTGGCCGTTTGGAGGAATGTTTTTCGGGGCGAGTGCCTCTTTTCTCATGAACCTTTGCGGGGACTGCAGGCGCCCTTTGCCAAGGAAGCGATCCGTTGAAGAAAGCAAAAAGGTCACCCGAAGAAGAAGAAGGAAGGAACTCAGACGCCACTCGAGAAGCAGGCTCTGGGAAATAAAGTCTCGGGGGCAGCGAACGAGTTTGAAATCGTGGGGTGGGAGGGCTGCTTTGGACATTCTCCGGAGACTTCTAGCCACCGTTTGGCCCCCGATGGGCTTGGTGAACCAAGCGGCCTCCCGCTCGGAATTCCTTCACAGCAGAAGAATTCCGAGGACCGGGGGGGGGAGGATCCCGCCTCGGCCCCCAGCAAGTGGACACACAGGCGCGCGCGCACACACACACACACACACACACACACACACACACAAGGGAAGAAGGAAAATAACCTCCTTCCGTGCCTTCAATTGTGTCGTAAACATTGTTGGGCTTCTCCGTGTTTTCTTAGCTGATTTTCAGGTACAATCAAGCCATTTTCGGCCCCTCTTTCCAGGGACGGAGGGGCGCTGATCTGGAAGAAGCTGTCGACGCCTGTTCAGTTAATTTAGCTTTGCTTTGTCTAATTACCGGCGTAGCTTAGGGAAAGGAGCCCGGCTCAGGACGGTAAACTGACACTTGGGCTCGGTGGGTGGTATAAGCCAGGCGGAGGGTCGCTGATGGAAAAAGCCTGCTTCCACTCAGCTCCTCCGGGTCACTGTCTGAAAGCGGCAGCGGCAGCACCAGCCGCCGCCCCGCCCCTCCCCTCCCCTCCCCGCCCCCTTTCCCGCGCCCCCAGAGCAGCACCACCAACGCTGCGGCTTAAGGCTCTCCCAGAGAGCCCGCTGGCCTCGGCTGCCTCAGCTTAGGCGTGTGCAGGCGCGGGAGATTTGAGGGATCCCCGCGCCCTCGCTCGAGGAGTGGATTGGCAACCCCTCTCCACTCGGGAAGCAGGCCAAGAGGGGAGCCGGCTCCCTTTCTGAGCCCTCCGCCCCGTTCTGAACGGAGGAGCACAGGAGTCCCTGCCTGACCCTGGGAGTATTGGTTGATTAGATTTCTATCTTGGCTCTTTCCCAGGTAGCAGCAGGCTTACCTGGAGAACCGTTTTATCCTGCGCACAACATCCCTGTCGGAGAGAATGACTGGCCCCGGGTCATCCAGTGAGTTGCCACGGCTGATAGGAGCCTGGCTGTCCCTTGCCCTGGGTCAATGCCGGGTCCAGTCGCCGCCTAGAGTTGCTTCGGAGATTGACTCAGCTAACCAGTGGATGAAATAAGCGAAGACTACCATCACTACACGAACCTGACTTCTAGGGATGGTTAGGCCAGGCATGCGTTGCTCAGAGTGCTAGGATCTAATTCTTCAGGTTCAAGGCCTAAATTGGACACCCTTGGTTTGGCTTTGCCATCAAACCAGAGAGAATTTGGTTTGGAGGTGGGAGACATGAGATTTTAAAGTCCAAGATTCATTACATGAGGGAACCCTGATCTGGTCACTTCAGACTGCCTTGTGTTTGTAAAGCGGAACTCAAAGCATGTCAGAATCAGTAAAATGAAATGCCCTGGAACCTTTTCTAGTGGGTCTTCAACAGAAAATCATAATTTGTGGAATGCCCTTACAAATATTTCCAGCGCCAACCACAGAACGACTGGATCTCCATTCCTAGTATCAGCTTTGTGCAAGAGGATCAAAAACAGGAAAGGCATGAAAGACTCAGGAAGAGATTGAAATAACCTTTTCACTCGTGGGCAGATCACTAGAAAGCCTCAGTTTTCTATCTGTAAAATTCGAATAGCAGTCTTGACTTCCCAGGGTTTGTCCCAGAGTGACTGAAGCTTGTGTACATAGGTGTGCACGGCCTTTGAAAAGTGGTTTGGGAAATAAACGGTGTGCAGAAATGGGAAACGGGTAGTCCATGGTTTCTTGCCTTGAAGGAAAAGAAATGCGGGAGTTGTAGCAAGAAGAGCTCCACTTTTCCAACCTTCCTAAACAGACGAATCGCTCGCATGCCCTCCGAATAGACCCGCTGCTTTGACTCTCCGGAACCACCTCTCCAGATGCTCAGGTGCACCTGCAGGAACTGAACAGGCGTTTCAGCCGGTGCAGGTGGACCCTCCCGCCCGAGGCCACTTGTGCCCAGGACGAAAGCTTTCCAAGTTGGTTTCGGCCTCCCACCTAGGGATAGCAGTGCGCCAGGATGGGGCTAGGCATCTGCAAACCCGCCCCCGGCTGGAACTCAAGGGCGGCTACCACCACTTGGCTTCCCCACTAGCCCTGCACCCAGTCCAGAAGCAGGGGGTTTATTGCTAAGGATCTAGAGTGGGAAGAAGCCCCACCGATTGTCGGGCGCCTTCCTCTCCAGCTAGAGTGCGTCTCCCCACCCCCTGAAACGGCGCTGCTGACCGGCGTGGAGACAGGGTGACATTCTCCAAAGGAGCAGAAACGCTCCCGCTTGGGAAAGCGAATTCCGCCTCAGGGAGTCTGCTGCCGAACAAGTAAATCCCCCAAACCGTCCTCCGGGCTAGGCAAACCGCTGGCACTCCTCATGCCAAGCGAAAGGAAAGGAGACGGGAAAACACATTACCTTGGGAGCCTGGTGCTGGGCGTGTGGCTAGGAGACTCAGCAACTGTCTAAGGGCAAGTTGATGGATGGCATAATTGCGTGTACAGAAGATGGCAGCCAGAGGGATCTGGAGCCTCCGCGGGGAGCCCGCAGGCCTGGAGGCGGGGTGGACAGAAGCCAGCTGGAGCGGAGCGGAGCCCGCCCGCCCGCTCTCCGCCTCTCCTCTCCTCTTCTCTCGGCCTGAGTTGTGGGATAGATTCAGCGGAGCAGGAGAAGAAGGGGAAGGGGAGGGGAAGGGACTTCTCTCCGTCTCCTTTCCTCTTGCAGCTCCCCCCCCCCCCAGACGACAGTCCTGATAGCCCTCCACGGATTTTGTTTGGCTGCGCTGCCTTAACGCAAAAGCGGCGCGGGGGTTTGATGGATTTCCTCTTCTTTAAAGGCTTCAGGAGGCCACCAGGCGGGGGGCAGAGAGCGGAGCCCGGGAGAACTGAAGGCTCCTGAGCCGGGGGAAGAGGAAGAGGAGGAGGAGGAGGTGGAGAAGGAGGAGAAGGAGAAGGAGGGGGTCAGACGGGAGAGGGAGAGGGAGGAGGAGGGAGGGAAGGGGCGCTGTGCTTGTGTGAAAGAGCGAGCGAGAGCGAGACCGGGAGCGGGAGAAAAGCTTGCGCAAAGGAGGAGGGAGAGATGCTCAGGGCGCCGCTGCCAGACCGCTGAGGAGGTGGCCCAGGAGGAGCAGCTTCCATGAGCTCCGAGATCGGGGCCCCGGTGCCTCGCAGCCCGGCCTTGATGAGCCAGCCGCCGCCGCCGCTGCCTCCCTCCGCCCTGGAGACGTCCAGCACCGGCAGCAGCACCTCTACCACCCCCGGGGGCGGCGGCAACAGCACCGGCGGATGCGCTTCCGCGTCCGCGCCATCCAAGACCAAGAAGGCCAGCTCGGGACTGCGACGCCCGGAGAAGCCGCCCTATTCGTACATCGCGCTGATCGTTATGGCCATCCAGAGCTCGCCTTCCAAGCGGCTGACGCTGAGCGAGATCTACCAGTTCCTGCAGGCCCGCTTCCCCTTCTTCCGCGGCGCCTACCAGGGCTGGAAGAACTCGGTGCGGCACAACCTCTCCCTCAACGAGTGCTTCATCAAGCTCCCCAAAGGGCTGGGCCGGCCGGGCAAGGGCCACTACTGGACCATCGACCCGGCCAGCGAGTTCATGTTCGAGGAAGGCTCCTTCCGACGCCGCCCGCGGGGCTTCCGAAGGAAGTGCCAGGCGCTCAAGCCCACCATGTACCACCGCATGGTCAACGGGCTGAGCTTCCTCCCGCAGGGCTTCGACTTCCAGGGCCCCCCGGCCGCGCCCCTGGGCTGCCACCCCAGCAGCTACAACCCCCTGGACGTGATGCAGGCCGGCGCTGCCTACGAAGCCCACCACGTCCCGCACATGTCGCCTAACCCAGGCTCCACGTACATGGCCAGTTGCCCGGTCCCGTCCAACGGCCCCGACTACGGGCCGGACAGCAGCAGTAGCCCGGTGCCTTCCTCGCCGGCCATGGCCAGCGCCATCGAGTGCCACTCGCCCTACGGAAGCCCTGCCGGACACTGGACTGCCTCCGCGGCCTCGCCCTATCTCAAGCAGCAGGCCCTGCAGCCGCCGCCGCCGGCCGCCGCCGCCCCTGCGGGCATCCACTCGGGAGTGGCCTCCTATTCGCTGGAGCAGAGCTACCTGCACCAAAACGGCAGGGAAGACCTCTCAGGTACCACAGCCGCCCCGTCGGGTCCTTCCCTCCCTCCCTCCCTCCCTCCCTCCCTCCCTCCGCCTCGAAGCAAGTTGCTTCGTTTTCAAGGGCTGAGGCCGCTTTCCTGGGAATCTGTAAAGAAAACCCCCAGAGGTTTTCCAGAGCCAGGTTCGGGTCTCAAGAGGGCTTGGGCCGAAGCCAAATCATAGGCACGCACATACTTTGGAGCCCCCAGACTAAGCCCGCTGGATTGAAAGGATTCAGTGGACCAATTTTCCCGCGAGGCAATATTACGATGCCCCCTAAGCACCCAGGGGAACAACCCCGCGGGGTCAGTTTCACCCTCTGGAGACGAGGACAGCCTTCCCTTCCCTGCTCCTACTTGCAGGCAGGACAGTCGCGTTAGTAAATCCCACTCCTTCCTACTTAAAGGCCACGCAATAGTTTATAGGTGTTCCAATCCTGTTTAGAAAAACTTAGTTTGAAGTCCATATATCGTAGTTTGTTGGTTGTAGGAGATTCTTTGCATACTGACTTGGCAGCCAGAGTCACCTAAATAGGACCTACTTCAAGTAAAAGGACGCCATTCGGCAGTTGTGGGTGTTTGTATACTCACGTGTATAGATTGGAGACCTGGCATTCTTGAAGGGGATAGAGAGAAGGAAGTGAATCGCTTCTGAAAGCGAGTCCTGGCGCGGGGGGGGGGGGGGAGGGAGAAATCTGAGAGTATCTGGCTGCGATCCTAAGCAAACTTACTGGTGCTCAGAATCGCAGCCAGATCGGGACCTTGGATGGGAACGTTAGATTCGTATATGCAGCCGTTTCCTATTTGATAAATTCTGTACTGTGTACGGGTGATTGGCTTCTTTGGGCTGTGTGTGTGTGTGTGTGTGACACGGGAAATTGCATTGTTTCTCACTCTTGAAAGTGAAATTTGGGGTAGATGTAAAAAAAACCCAAACCACTAAATTTCTCGTGAGTGTTGAAGTGGGGAAGAGAGACACAAAATTCCTCCGCCCGCTCAAGTTAAGTCGTAGCTGTCAGATAAGAAGCCGCGAAGGTCCTTCTCCAGAACAGATGTTTTTAGAGAAAACACCAGCTTTGGTGTAAGAAAGCAAAAGCTTTCTAGGGAGATGGGGCGAGAGGAATAGACCGATTGTTCGGGGGGGGGGGGAGTACAACTGGGTTAAGGAGAGAATGCACATCTGCAGTCTAGCCTCAAGGCATCTTGGGATTTCCAAGATCAGTCTCGAATTTCGTTGTTAGTTACCTCGTTACACCCTGGATCCAAACCTTAGTTCACCAGCCACCCTTAGCGGCAGCGGGGTCGTCGCATCCAGGAGCTTCTCCACACTAGCGATCCAGAGCTATGATGTTCATGAGATGCAATTCTCCCACTTTTCCTCGCACCCACACTCGCATCCCAGAGTGAAAAGGTGCCAGCAACTTGTGCAACTCCGTTCAGGGCTGCCGTTTGGAGCACCTGGTGTTTTTTAACTCCCCGGGGACCGTGCCAAGCTCCTCAGCCGCTTCTTCAGGCGAGGCTGAATGGCCGAGGCAAAGGCTAAACGGGATGGCTTCAGTTTTAAAGCAACCCCTGAAGCTGAATGGGGTCGGATGCCGTTCTCGTTCACTTCAACGCTGTTCTTCCGAGTAAAGCTGGGTAGGAGAGCGGCCTGCGAGATCCCCTTTGACAACAGGGATAAATAGGCAGAAAGAGAGAGCGCGAGGGAGAAAGAGAGGCGGAATGGGTGCACACGCGTAGGGAGGGAAAGATACAAACGCCAGGAGTTAATAAATCAAGAGTGGTCCCGACCCAGGCCCCTACTATTCGGTCCTCTGGAGTGGCTGTGGAGTCTGGGCCGTTTAACTTTGCCATCCCGCACACGTCTTCGCAGGGTTAGGCCCTTTAAACTCTGACTCTTGGGAATCGGCGGAGCTTACATCCGAGCAAGGATGTTCAGGACTGTGTTGTTTCTGGTTCCCTCTGAAATCACTGAAAGCCTTCCCTTACTTCCCAGGCTGTGTGTTCATGTAGATTGCGCTAAGCTTTAATACACTTCCCCGGCAGAATTTTGCTTGGTGGAACCTTTCCACAGGAGGAAAACGCTAAATCGCGAAAGGGGACTTTTGTCTGCTTATTTTAAAAAACTACTCTCAAGGTTGTACCGGGCTAGTTGAAAAAGAGGGGGGAAATGTAATTGCAACCCGCTCTGCAGATGGCGTGGGGGAAGGAGCCGTTCTTTTCGCATTTTCTTCCGAAATGCAAAAGAAGGTGCGAACGTGGGGCTCAAGTTATTTCTATAACTGGAAGGAACTGCGTTTTCCTCTCGTCGCAGTGTGTTGCTTTAAAAAAAATAGTCTTGGAAAATCTGGGTGAAAGAGAGACAGAGTGGAGAAAATAAGGCTCCGAAATGGGTAAAAGATGTTGAGCTGGGAGTGGGGGGGGGGAGGAGATGGATTCTCCAAATAACCCTTTTAAACGCGGGTCTCGGAGGTTAACTAAACAAAGACAGTCTGGGCTGGACCACACCGAAGGGGACTGGAGCTTGACTTAACCCAGATGAGAGTGAGGTCTTGTTCAATTTTATGGGAATTTCAACAAGTCACAAATACAGACGACCTTGTCCACTGCCTGGGTTTTCTCCTCGGTGACCTGCTGTCAATCAACTGCAGAAGCCTTCTCGCAACTGCCCCCACATCCCAGCGCATTTGTTTTTAACCGGGAATTTGAAAACTATCCTTCCTGAAATACCTCTCTTATAAACTGTTATAATAAGAACAACATTAATATCAACAACAACAACAACAACTGGGTAGAATTGGAATAAGGTTTTAAGACCGAAAATAAGGTTCTAAAATATCTTTCCTTTCTTCCTGCCTCTTTCTGTGCAGTTCCCAATGCCTTAATTCTGAAGGTCTAAATATAATTTCGGTTGTTGACTTTAATGAAAACAGACAAAAAATGCTCCTACCCAAAGTGTACATGAAGTACAACATGAAGTACAGTACAGTAAAATGCAGTTTCCTTCTCTCCTTTCGTCCAGAAATATCTCGCTCTCTTCTCCCCTTCCTTTCCTTGATCATTAGAGGGCTGTAATCAGAATAATCTCACCAATTCCAGTCTACACACTGCTCCTTGAGGAGGAGGCGGGGTTGCAGTCCGATCCCTAACCCGGCTGAACCAACCCGCAGCCCGCCTCAAGCCCGGCTGGTCAGCGTCGCGAAATTTCGACTCGGCCTCCGGGAATTCATAACCCTTCGCATTTCTGACGGCTTCTCGAGGCCCAGGCTGAGTTGCTTCTTCTTCGGGTTCCTTAGATGCAAAGGAGGGGGTACGATGGCAGTGTTTACTCAGAGGTGAGTCCCATGGCCTTCCACGAGGTTTGCTCTCCGATGAATGAGCGTTAGCTCAAAAGCCTAATAAAAGCTGTTTTATGGACTGAGGTCGCTCAAGATGCTTAGAAGGAGGTTCCTTAAGGTCACGGAGACCCTCTAAAATCAGCACTGTATCCATCTCTGAAGAAGCAACGCACCCCGAGTTTCCTATGTAAGATTTTTAAATCTATCTATCTATAAAATTTAGAAATATATCCTCCCTTATATATCCTGACTGAAGAAGCACCTTGGATAAGGAGTGAAACGTTTCCACTGAGAAAATAGAAATCCAGTTGACATGATTCAAGCCACAGACTGTTCCACCTGGATGACTGAGAACCTTCATCGACATATCCTCCCTTACCTTGGGGGTGAGCCCTGAGTTTTATTTTTGAGTAGTCATGGATAGGATGCCAAAGGACTTCCCACCCCTCCCCCAAATTCGGAGGACTTTTAAACTGGGTAATTTTCAGTGATCCTTTGTGATCCTTTGTGATCACAAAGGATGTGATCCTTTGATTATTCTAGCCCGCTTTTTAAGACAACAAAGGCCTAAATATAATTAGAAAGCGAAAGAAGAACGTTCTTTCAGAGCAAGCAACCACAGCCTTGTGGTTCCTGTCGAATGGAAACCTAAGACTCACGGTGTTCAATAACCTGTAGTGGAATCTCCTGCAGGGCTACTAAGAAAAAAGCCCTCTTTAAACCAACGAGGCTTTCCAAGACGTTTAGAAAATAGGCTGGAGTCGTTAAAAGCGAGGGCAAGGTTTGGGAGTTTGGAGCTGACAGGGCCGCGCACAGCCATTGATGAAAGGACGCACGGGAAGGGCCCGAAGAGAGGAGATCTGCCCAGGAGATCCATTTCCCTCTTGGCAAACTTCGCGCGTTTGCGACGGACGGCGTAGTGGCCAGGCTCAAGGCCTACGGCCCTGGAGAGGACAAGAGAGATCCCTGGCACCCAACTTCCAAAGTCTTGGGTTCGGGAGCGAAATGAGCGACTCCAGGGGCCTCGAAAATTCGCACCGGCGATTTCGCCATCCAACCACAGCCCTTGCCAGAAGATACCGAGGTTTCCGCTCCGCGGGACTCTCCAGTGGGTCATTTTCTAGGCTGGGGGTGAATCGCCTCTCTTTCTCTCCCAATCGATTTTTATCGGCCACTCAAACCTTAGCAAATCATCCACGGTTTGGGCCGCCGAGCTGGTAAGACCCGCCCGCCCGCCCGGCTGCCTCTTTGAGCCTCTAGTTCGCCTTTCGAAAGGCCGAGCAAGATTGGAACCAGAGATCTCGTCTTTCGGAGGCTTAGAGGGGGAAAGAATGAGGAAGGGGACAGCCGGGCGTTTTTTCGCACACTCTTAATCCAAGCCGAACTGATTGAATCAGGGTTGCAATAAAGCTTGCCGGCTTCGTTAGGAGCCTAGAAAGGCGGCGGAAATCCAGGGAAGCGCTTGCTTTGACCAAGAGGAGCGCTCTGGGCTGAGCAAAGGGACCGGAACAGGAGCAGGGCAGGAGGCGGGAAGAGAGGGGGAGAGGGGGGGAGAGGGGGGGAGAGCGCTTCAACCGCTACTCCATCCGCCTGGCAGCGTTCGCTGGGCATGGGCTGGAAACGGTGGGAACAGGTTTTGGAAAGCATCAGTAGCCTTCTCCTGGTCGCTGCAAAATCTCGGGGGAAGCAGCTGGCATCGGGGAGGCAGAGCGAATCGGAGGGAGGAGAGAATGTCAGGAGACTCCTCTAACCCCCTTTCTGTCCCAAAGGAAAAGAGAAGGGCAGCGCTCCGGCCTTCCCGCAGGCTACATTGACTGCCCTGCAAACTATAGAGAGGCGGGTGGCTGGCTCGGCCTTTGCAAACTCTCAGAAACCTTTTTCTTTCTAGGGCGTATCTGACCGCCTATAACCCACTCAGCGGAAATCGTTTCCGGCCCTTCCTTTCGGTAAACCGTGGCTCGTTAGAATGAGTCGGCGGTGCTTTTTGCTCCCAGGAGCTTAGACGCCCAACCGCAGTGTTGGGTGGGAGAGCAGAAGAGCCTGGAAGATGCCTAGGAATTCACGCGTCTGACCAGCTAGGCTTACCACTCCCTGTACTGAGGCCGGATCCCGTCCCCGATTAGAGCGAGGCAACCTAAGGGACAAATACGTCCTTGCGTTTTGGAAGCTAGTCCCCTTTGGCTCCACTAAGGCTGGCCGCCAGGTTAAAGGGGGCAGGACTGCAGCGTCGCCGGGCCATTGGGATCTCCGAGGCGTTTGTTGGGTCTCTGCAGAAAAAAAGCCCAGGGAATTCAATGGTCTTCCCTGGGATTCAAGAACGGGCGCCTGTGGATTTGCACTTTCAGCAGAACGAGCGGGTCGTTAAATTCATTGTAAGGAAATCTACAGTGCAAACGCCCGGGGCTAAAATCAAGAAGAGCGGCTTTTTGTGTGTGTCTTTTGTTTAATTTTTCCAAGCCTTCGCCTAGGGGATTGGAGCCGGTCTCTGGACGCGAGAGATCCTGCGCTAGCGAAGTGTTCCTTGAAGGAAATCCACCCAGGCTGCACTGACCTCGAATACCCTGGCTCGAAAATGAGCCCCTGGTTATAAACCGGGCTTGCTGGGGAGCATCGCGGTGTAAAATCCTGGTGCTGTTAATACCATTAACAGAAGTGGTAACTGGAGCTTATCTTGAAATCAGGATTTTTGGGGGGAGGGGGGAGGAGGAGAGATCAACCGGATGCACGAGAGATTCATTTACTTTTATAATAAGACCTTTAAGCCTGAAATAATCTCCCTCAAAGGAAATGGGGTCCTGTCCTGAAAATCCGCTTCCAATCCTGCACTTTCCTTCCAAATGGTGATTTAACGTTAGATAAGAGCGCCGCTGCTCGCTGACCAGGTTTTGTTTTCGTTTGGAGCTGTTTGGTTTGTTCTTATTCCTTTCCTGTTGCAACTCGCCTTAGGACCGGTCAAAAAGTGGATAAGGAGGCCAGAAAGAAATACATAATTCCCAGGCCCTTCACCGGATAAACTCACCATTCCTGCAAGCCAATGGTCCAAGTATCTGATTCTGCCTTTGTCCCAAACCTCCAGAGGAGAAAACCTTTACAATGACCAAAATTGAGCTTTGGCGAAAAAATGGGGCATCCCTTCAACACCTTGTTCCTTAGGATCTGGGTCTTAACTGACTTCATTGTAACTCAGATTCTTGGTTTCACTGTATTGCTGCTTAGAAACACACACACCCCGGCTTTGTGTGTGTGCGTGTGCGCGCGCGCGCGTGTGGATGTGTGTGCGTCACTAAAAGAATTCGGGCAAGAGAGAAACAGTTCATCTAAACTGCACTCCTACACTATCTGAGAGTCCCTTACTGATATCACGACTGTAAGATTTACTTCTGAATAGTAGGATTGACCTGTGGCTCTGAAGCCAATTGTCCATACATGTGGGCGGGCATCCGTGTTGGGTGATTTAATAGAAGAGAGCTTCCATTTAAGGAGAAAAAGTAGGGAACTACGGGCGCAGTCTTCAGTCACGCGAGGAAACATCCTTTAGTTTTAAAGCTGATGGGTTTCCTTCAGAAAGTTTAATATATTGGCTCGTGGCTGCAAACATGCCCGGGCCAATCTAGATTGGCCACCTGAGAAATAAGCCCCGCTGAGGTCAGTCGAGCACTCCGAAGGGAAAGGCATATATAGGTTTGCATCTTGACTGGAAGCATGTATGCCGCTGAACTTCCTTGGAACTTCCTTCGGATGAAGCCCGAGCGCTAAATTTAGCCGGCTGGAACCGGGAGATTTTTCAGCAGCCGGACCCTCCTCTGAGCTCCGAGTGATTCGGAGAATGGGGGCAAGCAGGATTCCACCCAGTTGCTGCGCAGGCATTAAAGCAACTCCCACTTTCCAGTTTGTCTGGCACATGAATGCAGAACTACTATAATGATTGGCATGCCCTTGGCATTTTTTTAAAAACCTAAATGAAACTGAAATCCTATATAAACTTACCTTGGGTTCACCCACTTGAACTCAATGGGGTTTACTTGTGTAAAGAAGATTAGGTAAAGCTCCTTTCGGCAGGGGCTCCTTCAACTGGGTGCCCTCCAGAGGTCCTGAACTGCAAGTTCTGTCACACCAAGCCAACCGGGCTGCCTACTTTGACACGAGTTCTGCTTTCTAGCTGGCTCTACAAGGAGGATTCAGGAATGGGTTCCTAAGATAACAAGGTCACTAGAGCCAGTTCGTGTACTGTAGCGGTTAAAGGCACTGGACTAGAAGCCAGGAGGATGTGAGTTCTAGTCCTGCCTCAGGCATGAAAGCCAGCTGGGTGGTTTTGGGCTGGTCGCCCCCTCTCAGCCGTGGGAAGAAGGCAGTGGCAAACCACTTCCAAAATCATTGGCGCTCCCTCCCCGCAAGGGGTCAGAGCAGGTTGCTAGCCGAACTTTACAGCCGCGTTGCTTTCCTAGGAGTAACCTGAACAGATGAGATGGTGAGCTGACCCTAGGATCTCAGGGGCGCAACTCAAGGTCAGCTGCCCCGTGGCAGGTTTCATGGCCCTTCTTGGGCTTGGTTGCTTCCCAAGGAAACCTGCACAGGCCCTTGTGGTAACTGTTTAACTTCAGCCAAATATTACTCTTGGTGTTATGCCTACGGTAATGGAAAAGGGAGGTGAGTGGAGGAATGGAGCGTGGAAACATTTGATCTTCTCCATCCTGTTGTCTCTTTGTGCCAGCATTGTCTGCTCGAGCATTGGTGGTGCTCTTCTCAAATGCTATTATTTATTACATTTGTAGCCCACTTCCTCCTCCCTCCCAGGGGTGAAATTCAGAGTGGCTAACTAATACATAAGGAAATAAAGCTCGGTATCAATTTCCCTTATTATTTTTACCTTGGGCTCCAAGTTTGGAAGATTTTGCTGGTGATGGGACTAAGAACAACAAAGGAATGTTTAGCCCACTGCCTTTTGATGGAGTTAATTTTAAGCTTATTTTAATTAAAATAGACAGCAAAGTCGGATTGCCTCCGACTGATTGGTTGATTGATTGGGCCCTTGATTGGTTTGACTCTCCTCCCAGCCAGCCCGCTTAACGCTAAATGGAGGCCTGAGGGAGAACCCAAGGAATTGGAGGTATTGGGTTACATTTTTGATTGGTGACCTCCTTACTGTAATGGAGAGCAGGCCGGCCAGCCAGCTGGGCCAGGGCTAGGAGAAACGCTCCATTCACTACAGGACCCAGCTTTTGTCCCCTGTCAAAATCCTTTCTCTTCCAAATGGCGTCGGGAGTGAGTTGACAAGGGGTAGCAGTGGAGGTGTTGAACAAGGAGTGGGGATACCCTGATTCAAGTCCACCTCCAGGCACAGAGGGTCACTGGGTGACTTTGGGCCAGTCACTCACATTCAGCCTGGCCTACCTCACAGGGTTGTTGTGGGGGGAAATGGAGGAAGGCGTGCTATGTGTGCAGTTTTGATCTCCAGAAAAGAAGGCAGTGGTGTAAATCTAACAATACAGAATATACAAGTCTAGAGAAAGAGCCAGTTTGGCGAGGTGGTTAAGGCATCAGGCTAGAAAAGGAGACAGGCACGAAGCCAGCTGGGCGACCTTGGGCCAGTCACTCTCTCTCAGCCCTAGGAAGGAGGCAAGGGCAAAGCACTTCCGAAATCTTGCCAAGAAAACTGCAGGGACCTGTCCAGGCAGTCGCCGGGAATCAACACTGACTCAAAGGCGAGCACACACACACACACACACACACACACACACACACACACAAATTGGTTAGAGAGGATGTCAGAAGACAGCAATTACTCACCAAGTATTTTGAGGGTATGAATGGGTGGCACACACGCACACACACACACACACAAACACCCATTCAGGTAGGAAGAGTTTTGTTATAATCACAAATAGAAACATTCTGTGGTTAGAAGTTGGGGAGCAAGGGAAGTAACGCCAAAGATTTGGTTCAGACCTCACTCTAAATCCAATCCGGAATGTGGCTTTTTCGCTTAGTGAGGGACGCGGACCAACACATTGCACTGAGTGGCCCTCGGACCCCGGGGATCCTTCTCCAAAGGTGAAGACCTGGAGGGAGGGGCTGTCTCCTTTCCTTTAACTACCGGGCGTCCTTTGGATTCCCTTTTCCCCACCCGAGACCGGGACAAGTGTCCCCCAGGTCCCTGCCTCCCCCGCGGAGCTTCTCCTGGACTCGCCTTCTCCTTCTTCTTTCTCCGCAGTGGGGCTTCCTCGGTACCAGCACCACCCCAGCCCGGTGTGCGACCGGAAGGATTTCGTCCTCAACTTCAACGGCATCTCGTCCTTCCACCCCTCGGCCAGCAGCTCCTACTATCACCACCACCACCACCACCACCAAAGCGTCTGCCAGGACATCAAGCCCTGTGTGATGTAAACGCGGACTCCTTAGCGGAGCGGAAGGAGCCGGCGGGCGGCCGCAGGTGGAGGGCAGTGCCAGGCCGCAGAGGCGCTCCAAAATCCAGCACGGCCGGGGCAGGGCGCGGAATAATCCCGCGGCCCGCTCCGACCGTAAGTACCCCGCTCCCTTTAAAGCTACGGGAGGAAGGCGCGCCCGAGGGAAGCCAGCGCAGAGATACGCCCTTTCCCCCCGCTGGCCTCGCGCAGCGCGATCCTCCGCAGTCGGAACCGGAGCTTCGTTCCAACCGGGACGTTTGTCTGATCCTTTCCTGCTCCTCGAAGTGAAGCCCCCCACCCCCACCCCCACCCGCCGGACTGATGCCTTGCAGAAGAGCAAAGCCGGGAGGCGTCCCCTCCGCAACGAGCCCCGCTGCGCCCCCTCCCAGGGAGGGGCCAACCCCGTACAGGATTGCTGCCTTGCCCGGGACCAGTTCATAGTTGCAAGCCCCGCGCATGGCACAAGAGGGGAGGGCTACTGTTCCCATCTCGATTCCCCCTCGCTGACAGTCAGCCCGACGGGGATGGTGGGCGCTGAGGTCTGAGGCTCCGGTCAGTAGACGGCCAGCCCGAGGGAGCTCCGAGGCGCTCTCTCCCAACCCGAGGAAGGAAATGCCTGCTTAGATCGGGCTGCGGGCGCCCTGAGCCGTCCTTGGGCCCACAGCCTTCCTCCGCCCGAAGCCCTCCGGAGAAGTTAGGTCGCGATTCCCATCCTCCCTATTTGTAAGATGATGGGAGCTCTAGTTCGATCCTCGTCGAGAGAGGGTTCCGGGAATGAAGGGGGCTGGTTTATGCGGCGGGTTCTACAGGTCCATAATAAGGCTGCCCTATTCCTTTGCTAGCCCGTGTTTTCAAAAGGCGAAGCACATCATGTTTTCGGTTTCATTTTATTTTATGTCTTGGTGTTTTATTTAAACAGCAAAATTAAAAAGGTTGGATTCGGACTTGGCACAAGCCTACTGAAATCGACAGGATTTTAGACGAAGCCCCGTTAAATTTCGTGGAACGATTCTAAGGATGAGTAAGTCTGGGGCCAACCCGTCGAAAAATTTTGGCAAGCAGCAGCCACTTTGGTTGGAGGTTGCCCTCTTTTCGTCACACAAAACTTTTTTTTTTTTAAAAAAAAAAATCTTCCTTGGAGTAAAACGTATCCATGTATCTAAAACAGAATCTCAGCCACTGAGCTCGACTTCGTCTATGATTGAATGAGGAGTACTTTGTACTCCCATTTCATTAGCGCCGCATCGATCGAGGTCAATTACTTGACAACCTCATTCCCCTCCTGCATATTTAGCGAAGGGCCAATAAGGATTGAAAGACTTCTAGCGGCGGGATCCGCCGCCGCTGACTTCGGGCGTCGCCGAGCCCTCGTTGAGGCGATGTAAATAGTCCTCATTAGAATTCTTTCGGCCCAACGACGGCTGGCTGGCGCTCGAAGAGGCTGGTGGGAGATCCACCCTGCCTCTGGTGCTTTAGCGCCTTGAAGAGTTCCTTCCTCTGTAGGAATGTCTCAGGAAGAGAGGCGAGGCATTGTTTTCTCTACTGTCACAGTAACCGGGGGAGGCGCGGTTAGGAGGTAACAAAAACGAAAGTATTTTTGTGGCAGAAAGCCTTTGATCGTTCCCAACCTCAAGGCTTCTTTCTGTCTTGATTTGTATTAAATGCCTTATTATTCCAGGGTGCCGCTAAGGGAGTCCGCTGGCATCCACCAGCGTTATTAAGCAGCACTGATTTGGGGGGAAGGGTGCGAGTCCTGCCAGCAGCATCTCCAAATTTCCGGAATTGGTTAACTCGTCCTGTTTTCAAATATTGCAACATTACCACGTTTGGGGTTAGTTTGTTTTCTATTTTTTTTTTCCTTCAGCGTTTATATCACAGTTGCTGTTGTTTTGTTTCTAAGAAAAATGAATTGAAATAAATCTCGTGTATACTCGCACACTATCGCTTTTCAACCGGAGAGTATAATTTGCACTTATGTATAACGTTTGTTGGTTTGTCAGAAATTGTGATGTACAAAGTTCTTGGGGTGGGCATTTCCCCCCCAATAAAACGTATGTGACACGAGCTTATTTTCCTTTCCCTTGGCATGTAACGCCTCCCCCTTTACATCAGGAAGAGCCCACGTTTAATCCCTGAAAGAAAGCGGGAGAAATGGCGGGGGAGCCACTGGTCTCGCTTCTCAAGGAGAGATCCCGGCTTGCCGCAGATTTTGCGGGCTTCACTTTGGGATGGATGGGACGAGAAGCTCCTGGCAAGCCGCAGCTTGAACATTTCACCCCGGCGGTGCCTTCTTCCGGTCACAGGGGCCACCTCTCCTCATTCCAGCTTCAGGCGGGGATCCACGACCAGGGGCAAATAGGCGGATTCCCCTCTTCGTTTACTCAGGGCGCCGAAGCGCGGATCACTCCCTCCGAGCCCTTCGTGGGGAGAACGCTTTTTCTCTGGGATTCACAATGTGTGTTTAGAACCGAGTCAATCGTGGCTTGCAAGTGACAAGGGCATCGCCTCTAGGCTAGCAGGGGATGATGGGGATGTGATCCGGCATCTTTGGAGGGCATCAGGTTGGGTAAGGCTGTCGCTCCGGAATCGTAGTCTGTTCCTACGAAAAAGAGATTTCCTCCAGCGGACTAGAAAATCGCCCCGGAAGAGACAGAATAGCCTTCCCAACCAGGCGCCCTTCAAAAGGGCTGGACCAGAGCTGCCATCACCAGAACCAGCATGTGCCCTGGCCAGGGATGATGGGAGTTGTAATCCAACACAGCCGGAAGGCTTCAAGGTGGTGGAAAGCTAATACAGGCGCACAATTCTATCTCAATTAGGGCTATTGAGTGGGCCCAGAACTCCACTCAGCTCCAAATAGGTTTGTTCCATTCTGCCCAGAAGACTTTCTGTTCCCTTGTTAGTCAAGGAGATGCCTCTGAAAGAAAAGCAGCTCTGGAAATCCCATCGAACATCTTGCCCAATTTACAGCATTGATCTACGTTGCCTTTCCCCAACCTGGCGCTCTCCAGATGTGCTGGGCTACAACTCCCTTTAATCCAGTGCAATGGAGGTTGCCACCCACCAGCTCCAGGGCCGCCAGACTCACGGAGCCAGATTTACAGGTTCAGCTGGAATAATTAGCAATTAGCCCCACCAGGGTGTGCTCAGGGTGTGGTTAAAAAAAAGTCAAAATAGCGACCCCATCTTGACTTTTTTGACCACCCCTGCGAAGAACCCTGAGCCTCAGGAACACCTGCCTACCTCGAGTTAAAGACACACGTTAATGTTCCCCTAAGGTAGGAGGAGCCCAGCGCTTCCTTACAGATTTGAGCTTCGATGGCTCCATGGCTGGCAGAACAACTGGTGAAAGCTTGTAGCAGAAAGCTTGTAGAGTGATCATCCCGGTATCATCGCGGCTCCATCCCTTATTCAGGCCATTTATCTCGTAGCAGTTTAGAAAGCAGACAACGGGCAGGGCTGTGCCTTATATCTCCCGGTACCAAATTTAAATGGTATGATCATGACCAGGACCAAAGTAATATTGGCTGCTGCCACTCTGGAGCTGAACTGCATTGAAAACCCTAAGATTTACTGCTAAAACTGGACTGTCCTGCCTAGTTGTAACCAATGCCATTGACCTCCTTCTGGTTGGTGTGCCTTCTCCAACTGGGTGCCCTCCTGATGCGTGGACTTCAACTCCCAGAATTCTCAGCCAAGATTCCCACTGCTGAGAAATCTGGGGCTTGAAATCCATACATCTGGAGGGCCTCAGGACTAGCTTGGATCACAGTGGCCTGATCTCCAAACACCACCAAGATCTGATGTGACAGCCTGGATTTAGAAGTAAGTCCCACTGCTTTCCGTGGCTCGAGATTTCCTCCTCAAATTCAAACACACGATATTTTCACAGGAGCAAGAAATGTGCATGTGTTAGCATACCCTAAGATGTTTTGGACTACAACTCACATCACTCCCAGCCAGCAGAGTCACCCATGCTGGCTGGAGATAATTCAAGTTGTACTCCACACCCTCTCCCCACTCCCATGTATCTTACACTCCCAGAAAATTTAGCAATCCTTGGTAGCAGGCCTGGGAATAATACTCAGACCTCGGATAGGGCGGGCTACTTAGATAAATCCTCGGTAGCTTCACTGTCCGTGTCCCTCTCTCCACCTGGTGTGATTGAGACTAGATGTGAGTTTCAGCCCAAACCTCTTTCATGCAGCCAAAGCATTAAGTTCTGCTGATTGATTGGAATTTGCACTTAATTGATTTTTTTTAAAAAAGAGACACCTCGATCCACAACAGAAAGAGAAGCCATCGGTGGATTCACAGATTAGGGCGTTCAAGTCCAAAATTATTAGATAGAGTGGTTTAGGCTTGATTTGGGGGCAAATTTCCTGCCCTGTACTCCGGATCTCTCTAAGATCTCCCCACCTTTTGATTTCACTCAGGCTTCTCTGGTGTTTAATAAAATGGAGCAATTAGCCCTAACAAGAAAAAAGAAAAAAAACCCACCCAGGAGCTTACTATTTAATAGAAGTACCTCCGATCTTGCATTTCCAAACAATAAAATAGGGAGACAATTTGTGCATCAAAAAAATTCTCCCTATTTATGTTCAAGCACGACACTTCATGGGTTCTCTGAGGCCTGCTGTACATTATAAAGTCAGTTTCAGAGGACGCTTCGACCACAGTGCAGTGTTTACATTCTTCTCAAGGCAAGCCTGCATGGACGTAATTTATAACCTAAACACTCAAACGTAACTTGTTTATATAGAGCATGACAAGAGCTCAAAGACCGAAAAACTGAAATTGCTCAACCCGGAGTTCCCGTGAGGCTCCGCTGCCCCCTGGTGGACAGATGCAACGCGTGAAAGACACTGTTAAAATTTTACCTACATTATTCCTAAAACTCTGGAAGTGAGGCCGCAGCGAAACTTAACCTCCAAGACATTCATGGATAAATGGATATGTTTTCCTGGATCGGTTTCTCGGGGTTAGTTAGTTACCAAGTCAATGTTGACTCCTGGTGCCTGCCTGGACAAGTCCCTGAAGTTTTCTTGACAAGATTTTGGAAGTGATTTGCTATTGCTGGCTTCTTAGGGCTAAGAGAGAGAGGGACTGGCCCAAGGTCACTCAGCTGGCTTCATGCCTAAGGTGGGACTAGAACTCACGGTCTCCCGGTTTCTAGCCTGGTGCCTTAACCACTAAACCAAACCAGCACTCTTGCCATATTTACCCACCCTTTTATAAGTAGCCTGCTTGTTGAATGGGTTCACCAAAGTAAAACCAGATGGGGTGGACAGAGAACCAGGTAATTTTGTGCTGTTGATGGTACTAAACCTCTGTGTCTTGCGAGGGTCCTTTTCTTCCCTGACAAGTTGCAGTGGTGTGCGTGTGTGTTTGGATTTTAGAGTGTTTTTCTCAGTCTAGGAGTTCTTGCTGCCCTTCTAAACAGTTCACGGACAGGATCCAGATGTGTACCTTCTTCATTTTTTGAAGTTTGTGAAACGGCAGGGTAGCATCCAGACCTTTCATTTCAATTCACGCTCTGTGGCAAAGAAATAGTGAGCAGATCATGACTTCAGTTTCTATCTACTGGCCCAGCTCTCCTGAGTCTGTCTTCCGTACAACTCCACCTGCCACAGCAGTACCTCTGAGTGTGCACATACCAATGCATACACTATTAATTTATTTTCCTGGTGGCATGTTGGGCCACCAAATATGCCTTGGTTGCCCCTTCCTTCCTAAATTGACAGTATATCCCTAGGCTTTCTAGCAATCAAGTAAGCTGTTATTGGCAGGAAACTTTTATTACAGGTGGTCCTCGCTGAACGACCACTTGTTCAGCAACCCATTCAGACTTGCAACAGCAGTGAATGAGTGGTACTTATGACCAGTCCTTGAAGTTCCAGCTGCTGTAGTGTTCCCGCGGTCGTGTGATTGTGATCTGGGTGCTTGGTGTCCAGCTCGCAATTATGACATCACAATGTCCTGCGGTCACATGGTCGCCATTTGCGACCTTCTTTGCCAGCTTCCTACAAAGCAAAGTCAATGGAGAAGCCAGCAGGAGGTCACAAATGGTGACCACATGAAGTCCTCACTTAACGACCATGCAGGATTCGCTTAACGATGGCAACCGGGAAGTGCTGGAACTGCTGTCACAAAGCTATGTGGTCACATGATGTCGCACTTTACAACCACTTCGCTTGGCTCTGGTCCCAATTACCATCGTTAATTACAGGACTACCTGTAATTGCATTCATGGAGGTAATTAAGGCAAGTTAATGTTCCTTTTCCTTCTTTCTTTTTACAAATATATTTCTTGCAAGTAATCTGTCACACCTGAAAATAAACAGGAAAAAAAAATCCTTCTACCCTAAGTATAAAATTATAGGGGGAAACAAGTCATGGAATTCTTTCAAAATGGCTTTTTCATATTTTGAAGCTCTGAAATTCCGGATTTGTTTATTGGTTTATTTACATTCAGGTGGTGAGTATGCTAGGGCTACTAGATCTGGGCTGCAATAATCCAGAGGACCCCTCAATGGCATCCAAGAAATACGGTGCTATCTCTGCTGCTATCTCGAGATCATCTAGATCAGTGCTTCTCAACCTTGGCAGCTTGAAGATGTGTGGACTTCAACTCCCAGAATTCCCCAGCCAGCATGGCTGGCTGGGGAATTCTGGGAGTTGAAGTCCACACATCTTCAAGCTGCCAAGGTTGAGAAACCCTGCTCTAGATTTTTGCAGCCCAGACTGATTTCTGGATCTTTCTGCCTCCGTGGATGATCACTGTAAACAGGAAAAAGGGACAAAAGGAAAATCAAATATAGACGGATGACTAAACGATGACAACAAAGTCCGAATGCTATGGGAAATTTCTGTAATTATCGTAATGGCCAATGCATAGTGTGCCTTAAAACATCTGTCTGAAACCAGACATAATGGCTATCCGCCCTGAGAACTTCTGGGAATGGGTGATGAATCTGTTAAATCCTACATCAGTATATGTAAAGCTTTCTTCACAGTCCTCCGGCCCCTCTTGCTATTGCTTCACCAGGTCCACAACAGAGAACTCGCTTGCTCTCCTGGAAGCTCTGACCGTGCTAGGCTTATCTTTAACCCCTGTGGAAGATAGAGGCATCCTGGCCAGGACTCCTGTCCAGCTTTTGGGATTCCAGGCTGTTGTGCGGAAAAGTGCTGACACAAAGTGTGTATGTGTGGGGGTCAATGTGCATGTGCATGTATTAGTCACCCGCGATGCCCTCAGCAGACATCTCCATGTTTTCCAATCCCTCAGAGCTCTTGCCACTTCCAGGCTAGTGGCTTACAAACCCACCCACTGCTTGCTGTGTCTGCAAAGATCACTGAGCCATACCTTTGACTCTCTGGGAAGCTGATTCCATCTGGCTGCACAGCATCTGCCCAAGACTGATGCGAAATCGCGCTGTCCTCGCAGGTGGATGTGTCAACGCAGCCCCGCCTCATATTCTCTCCCCTCTGGTGTTGCTTGTCAGCGCCACCTGCTGGTAGAAAAATGTGCACACACCATGGTGCTGAAACAAGGAAGAGTGGGAATCTCCCTGACATCCTTTGTGTGCCATTTCAGCTTTGCACAAATCTGTGACCACCCTCTGTCCGCCTCTCCACGTTCACATGGAAGAGGACAATTACTAGATCCCATTAAGAGAATCGACGGAAATCAACAAGGAGTCTTGGGGCATTTGGAAACATCTCTCTCTCTCTCTCTCTCTCTCTCTCTCTCTCTCTCTCTCTCTCTCTCTCTCTCTCTCTCTCTCTCTCTCTCGCATCATCAGCAATATAACTCATCCCTTTGCAAAGCCATCCTTTTCAAAGCCTTTTCTGGGTGAGCGCAAGGAGAGTGCTGTGCTTGAATGTGGAAGGTGGGTGGGTGGTTGCAGAAGGGCAAGAGAAAAAGAAAGGCTTTGGGGAAAACAAGGGTGTCTACATACAGTTAATGATCCTAACTGCTGTGACAGCACTCTGGAAGAGCAGGGAAGGGATCTTGGGACGTGGTCCTAATTGAGAAAACAGAAGAGAAGTAGCAGTAGCAAATACTAGCCAGCGACCAGAGGGAAAAGGACATGGTCCCCAGGTATGCCCAAACCATGGTAACACCTAGAAATGTATCACTAACCAAACTGTCACAAAAAAGGCTGCAAAGTGGCATAGATTGTACAGACTATATTGCAGAGGCAGGAGCCTGTCAATTTAAACAGCAGAAACATCTTTTCATCTAGAATGTGAAGTAATGACATAAGACTGTGGGTGACCATTGGGCCAGTATTATAACGATCAAGGGGAACATCAGGGCTGCTGGGGCAGATTAAGACTGAAAGAGGGAAAAGGTATAAGGCTGATCCATGGGGGTTGGAGGCATGGGGTGGGGGTGGAAAAAGGGTGCTGCACACAGCTCTCAGCTTAGTCCTCTAGATCAGTGTTTCTCAACCTTGGCAACTTGAAGATGTGTGGACTTCAACTCCCAGAATTCTGGCTGGGGAATTCTGGGAGTTGAAGTCCACACATCTTCAAGCTGCCAAGGTTGAGAAACACTGATCTAGATGTTGGTACCTGCCACGTCTAAAGCAATGGCTGTGGAGAACAGGGCCACCAATTTAGCAATCATGTTGTAACAGAAGAAAGGAAAAGTGCCATTTGTTCCCTCCCTTCTTACAAAGTACACCAGCATGCATGTGAATAACTACTAAGATAGGGCTGCCTCCAAAACTAAGGGCAGATCCTCATGCCCCACTAACTGTGGTACGAAGAAGATGTCCCACTAACCATTTCAAGAGGACGTATCCTCTTGACATCTCCAGCTCATGCAGAAGCAGCTTAAAGCCCTCTTCAGTTGCTCCAGTTTTAAAGTAATAGTTGCTCCAGTTTTCCGTCTTCTCCTGACACAAGTCTTGACCTTCAAATGATCTATGACGCCTCATTGACTATGTTGGCTGTTTCCGGCTGCTCCAGGCATGTCCTCCTCTGGTTGGGGGCATTGCCTTCCAGGACCATTTTGGCTGAAGCTGCTGGAGAACCCTAACACCTGGCTCCTACAGATGTGCCTGCTGTGTAACGCCTGGCCAGCGCTTCAAAAAGTTCTTTGGCATTACACAGGCTCATTTTAGACATGAGGTTAGTACTCGTTTGTGAAAGAGTGCTAGATCTGTCCTTTTTTCAAAAAAAGAAGGACTGGCGGATATTGCTGGTGTCAAAGTTATTATTTACTTGTTGATTTATCCCAGACTTTTGTACACTCTTTCCTTCAGTAAATGAGTTCCAGTGGAGATGTTTTCAATTTACAAGTAGATTCAAATGTATTCACCCAGCTCACACTTTAATACTGAAACAGACACACAACGTCATTGAAAATCTGGTCCTCAGATCAGTACATACAGCTACATACAGACATAGAAATAAACTTCACACAGCATCTTTATGCCATCAAACAATATTCAAGTTGACAAAGTTCCAATTGAACAGCCAGAACCGCAAAGAGAGCCCCATTTTAATTCAGGATTTCTTTTCACCCAAGTGCAATTATTCTATTTTCTGATTAGTCAATTGATTTTTTAAAAGATCCCACCGAGACTCTGAGCCAGCTCTTTTTATACAGAGAGAAACTTTCACTCTAGGTGGAAATTGTGATTAGGCAGAACAAAAGGGTTTTCCTGTAGCTCAAAACTCTTTCACCTCTGAGGGCCAGTAAGCTTTTTGAAAACTCCTGCTGCAAAATGAATAATGTAGTCCTGTGAATGCACGCACCAAACTAAATTCTACTATGCTCACAGATGGAAGTGAAGTGAAGCATTTGCTGCTTTAGCACAAGGATTATTAGTATCAATCAAACATCAACCTCTAAAAGAGGCTGGCAGCCTCTTGTCCCAAGTTCACAAGAAATCCTCCAACCCTGACTCAAACTGCTGCAAAGCAACAATTTTCTACCATTTGGGGGCAGGGTAAAATGAAAATGGTTAACATAATTTTAAAAACAAGCAAAAATTCAGAATAAAAACATCTTCAAAGCCCACCTGTCCTCCTCCCAACACAAAATACTGGGGGGTGGGGGGGTGGACAGAAAATCCATCTCCTACTCCAGGGTTTCTCAACCTTGGTAGCTTGAAGATGTGTGGACTACAACTCCCAGAATTCCCCAGCCAGAATTCTGGGAGTTGAAGTCCACACATCTTCAAGTTGCCAAGGTTGAGAAACACTGTCCTACTCATATATGGGATGAATATGGGATGAATTCCTGGGTCCTACTATCATCATCATCCAAACTCCTGTCCACCAAAAGTTACCCACTCGTACTAAAACAACAGGAAAAGCGTGAAGCATCGTAAGGAGGAGGTCATCAAGATATCAAGCACTGAACCTACTGGCATTAGGAGGTCCTTCGCCTCATATCCAGCTTTACTTATCCTGCCTCGGCAAGTATTTTCTCTCCAATTGTTCTTTCCTAAAGACACTGCTTGCAAAGTCTCTTCTATAGCAGAATAGGATATTCCAGTTGATGGCATTTGGGGAGGAGAGGTAAACTCCGAGGCTCTTCATATATGGGGTGACTCAGAGGTCTGTCTCCCCCCCCCACCAATTCTTTAAATCTACATGATGCCACTAGGAGAGGTGATCCAATGATTTGGGATGCAGTTCCTGGCAAATAGAAGAGGAAGAAATGGAAGCAGAGACAGATTTTATTTTCTTGGGCTCCAAGATCACCGCAGATGGTGACTGCAGCCATGAAATTAAAAGACGCTTGCTCCTTGGGAGGAAAGCTATGGCAAACCTAGACAGCATATTAAAAAGCAGAGACATCACCTTGCCGACAAAGGTCCCTATAGTTAAAGCTATGGTTTTTCCAGTAGTAATGTATGGCTGTGAGAGTTGGACCATAAGGAAGGCTGAGCGCCGAAGAATTGATGCTTTCGAGCTGTGGTGCTGGAGAAGACTCTTGAGAGTCCCTTGGACTGCAAGGAGGTCAAATCAGTCAATCCTAAAGGAAATCAACCCTGACTGCTCATTGGAAGGACAGATACTGAAGCTGAAGCTCAAATACTTTGGCCACCTAATGCGAAGAGAGGACTCACTGGAAAAGACCCTGATGCTGGGAAAGACTGAAGGCAAAAGGAGAAGGGGACGGCAGAGGATGAGATGGTTAGATAGCATCACCGATGTAATGAACATGAATTTGAGTAAACTCCAAGAGACAGTGGAGGACAGGAAGGCCTGGCGTGCTATGGTCCATGAGGTCACGAAGAGTCGGACACGACTAAACGACTGAACAACAACAAAATCCGCAATATGCTGATGATACCCAGATATACTGTATATTTCCACCCTGGGCCATACCTGTGATGCGGTGGAAGTCTTGTCCTAGTGACTGGAGGCTACAGGGGGCCTGGATGGGATGAAACAGGTTGAAATGGAACCCAAGCAAGAGGAGTTATTGTTTATTCAGATTCTTGGCCAGTTTCAGTGTTGTCTCCCAACGGCGTAATCCTCCTGGACTCACAGCTATTGCTGGATGGGCAGATGAAGGCTGTGGCCAGGAGGCTTTTGACCAGCTTACTACAATGACTCATGATCTCATCAATACTTGATTAGAGTACTGCAGTGCACTTCGCATGGGGCTGCCTTTGAAGACCATACAGAAACTGCAATTGGTGCAAAATGCACTCACCCAGTTACTGGCAGGTGTTACTCACCAAAATCACATTACAATGTGCGTTGGGCCCTAGTTTTGGAGACTAGTAAGTTTCCGAGTGCAATTCAAAATACTGGTTTCATTTGGCTTGGTGCTTAGGTACCTGCAGGACCACTTCCTCCTTCTTCAATTGGCAAGTCCCGCACATTCTTCCTGGGCGAAGCTTTTCATTATACCCCACTTTCATAAAATAAAGGGAATGGAGACCAGGAAGTACTATTTCTCAGTCACTGCTCCACTCTTGTGGAATAGCCTCCCTTGAGAACCATGGCCTGCGTCTTCTCTTCCAGCATTCCAGAAGCCACTTAAGAAGGCACTCTTCCAAAGAGTGTTTAGTGAATAGTTTATTATTGCCATCTTTACTTCAACTGATTTTATTATTTGGTATTTTGGTATTCAGTTTTGTTATGATTTTTTTTATTAATATATATTTCTGTAACTTGATTGTTTTTGTATTTCTGTCATTTGATTAGCAATTGGTTATTTTTAATTTTATGCCTACTTACTGTGGATGCTTGAACTGTTTATGGATGCTTTCTGTTGACTGCTTTGTAAACCCTTGCAAGTCTGCATCAATTTGGCAATACAGATATAAGATGGATGGATGGATGGATGGATGGATGGATGGATGGATGGATGGATGGATGGAGCTGGTGAACTGTTTGTGACAATCCATAAAAAAAAAGGTAAAGGCTGCCCCCACACAGTTGTGCAGTCGTGTCCGACTCTAGGGGCCGGTGCTCATCTCCGTTTGTTAGCCGAAGAGCCAGCGCTGTCCGAAGACGCTTCCGCGGTCATGTGGCCGGCATGACACACACGGAACGCTGTTACCTTCCCACCGAAGTGGTACCTATTTATCTACTTGCATTTGCATGCTTTGGAATTGCTAGGTTGGCAAGAGCTGGGGCAAGTGCGGGAGCTCACTCCATCATGCGGGGCTAGGGATTCGAACCTCCGAACTTGCGATCTTCCGATCGACAAGCCTGGCGTCTTACCCTCTGAGCCAGCATGCCCCCGTGACAATCCATAGGCTGCTGCTTTTTTGCAGTAGATTAGTGACAAAAAAGGGAAAGATTGGCTACTGCTGTTGGGAAGGAGGAGATGTGTGAGCACTTGCCTCCAAAAGCAAAGGGAATTCTGTCCCCACACAAGCAAGAAGCTGAGTCTGAGTGAAGCAGAGCAACAAAGCCCTCCTCAGGTAGCAGGGAGCACCTGGCTTCCCACACAGGCGGAGTCAGATTCCAGCCACCAGGTGAGACGCCCAAGGAAAAGGGAACAGAACTTCCAGGTCTGCTGCTAAGCAAGAACAATTGCATGTGAAGTAAAAAAAAGGTAAAGGTACCCCCCGCACATTTGTGCAGTCGTGTCCGACTCTAGGGGCCGGTGCTCATCTCCGTTTGTTAGCCAAAGAGCCAGCATTGTCCGAAGACTCTTCCACGGTCATGTGGCCGCATGACACGCGCAGAACGCTGTTACCTACCCACCGAAGTGGTACCTATTAATCTACTTGCATTTGCATGCTTTCGAATTGCTAGGTTGGCAAGAGCTGGAGCTAGTGCAGGAGCTCACTCTGCACGCAGGGCTAGGGATTCGAACCTCCGAACTTGCAATCTTCCGATCAACAAGCCTGGCGTCTTACCCGCTGAGCCACCACGCCTCCCATGTGAAGTAGGCGTAGCCAAAATTTGATTCAGTTCTTTTTTTTTTCCCATAAGCAAAGGGACAAATTTCTTCAGAAAAAAGACAAAAAGGAGTCCAACTTTTTTTTAAAAAAAATGTCTATGGGAGAAAACAGTGCTGGAGGATTCATTCATTGGAACAATGGCTTTGAGCACTTAGGCCAGAGCTCTCCAAACTTTTCATGTTGGTGACACACTTTTTAGACATGCATCATTTCGCAACACACTCTTACAGCAGGGCACAAGGCAGGCACTAGGACCTGTGCGGAATCACAGCAGGTTTGGAGGCAGCAAGGCACAAGGCAGGCACTAGGACCTGCATGGAATCCTGGCAGGGCTCGGAGGCAGCAGCAGCTGCGACACACCCAGACACTGCAGCCGACACATTAACATGTTGCGACACACAGTTTGGAAAGCTCTGACTTAGACCTTAAAAGCCTGGATTGGAATTCTTCTATATTCAAGCAGCTTGGTAGTGCTGATAAAGGGTTATCACCTCTAGTCTAGTGCATGCCTTCATTCTTGACAGCTACTTGGTCAGAAGATACAATGTGGGTCTCTCCTGGATGGAAACAGCTGTAGCTCTTGAATTGGACTGATGCAGAGGGACAAGAGTTCATTTATAGATAAAAACCTGACTGAAGTGGGCGAGTGTCTTCATCAACTGGATAGAGAGAACTTAAGATATAAGCAATTCAAATGTGGGAGAACAGAAATTGGCAGGTCATCCATACCTAATCTGCACTTACACATTGGAGGCCTGTAGGCACAAATGGGTGAATTTATCTGGCTCCCTGGGCACCTGCTGCTGCGTGAGCACAAGCAGGCAGGATTGGGGCAAAGCTGACAGTTAGTTAGGAGGGTCTGCCAACAGGGTGGGGTGGAGGGCAAAAATAAAGATGGCAACCACAACAACCTGATCAAAGTCCCACCACATGTTCAATGCATGTAAAACAGGGCTGGGCTTTAATTGCATGGTCACAGACAGCTCCCACGTGCCCCCCTGCCCCCCCCCCCCAGTTAGTCATCTTCTATTTCCATTCCAAAAGTGGGCAATGAAGCCAAGAGACTGCAATCTGTCCATGGCCATTTGGGGACTACATGGGCAGAGAAGGAATCTGATTCCAGACTAATAAGGGCCCCCTGAACTTGACTGTGTAATTGCTGGAGATTTGAAATTCAGTTTAAAATTAAAACTTGAAGTGAAAGGGTGTGTAAGTGTTGTGAGAAGCACCCACTCACTGATCATGATAAAATGTACTTATTAACTAAAATTAAAATTAGTTATCTGTTTGCAGTGCTGTTATCTACCATGCCATCCTAGTATAACTATCAACTGCTACATTACTTCAGCTGGTAACTTCCATTCTAAATCTTCTTTGAAGCAAAGATCTTAAATCTCAAGATGTATGTTCATAAAACCTTGGTTTCAATCTAGAGAAGAGCATAGGGAGGAAGCTGATTTTCAAAGTTTAGTAAAGGTAAAGGTTCCCCCCGCACATTTGTGCAGTCGTGTCCGACTCTAGGGGCCAGTGCTCATCTCCGTTTGTTAGCCGAAGAGCCAGCGTTATCCAAAGACGCTTCCACGGTCATGTGGCCGCATGACACGCGCAGAACGTTGTTACCTACCCACCGAAGTGGTACCTATTCATCTACTTGCATTTGCATGCTTTCGAATTGCTAGGTTGGGAAGAGCTGGAGCTAGTGCAGGAGCTCACTCCGTCACGCGAGGCTAGGGATTCGAACCTCCGAACTTGCGATCTTCCGATCAACAAGCCTGGCGTCTTACCTGCTGAGCCACCACGCCCCTCATTCATTCAAATTCATTCAAAGTTTGTCATCCTCCAATTATTTGGACATTAATAGGTCCAAATGAGAACCTTGACTGCAATCAGAATAGGATCCTAATGAATTACTCCAATATGTTTAGATTTCAAAGCAGAACATAGATCTGGGGGGCAGATGTTTTAAGTCTTCTAACTGCTTAAATCTTATTGTCATCCAGTAATTGTCAATGTGCAAGGTGCTTACATGATACTGTCATCTGTAAAATGGTAGTAATTGTGTCCCACCTCAAGTTGTAACAGGAAGCAGCAAGGGATCTTTAGGCCTTTTGCAAAAGAGGAAATTCTATAGAAATTAGGAAGCCCCATCATAGTAGAAGGCCACTCCTGAGAATACAGACTATTCATAGTAAGAATCCAGGGTGAGGAGGCAATAGGTCACAAAAATCAAAGCTCACAGCTTATATTGGCAATTTTAATACTAATATATGCCCTATTGAGAGGTTTAATGAATGCTGCAGGCTGGACATGCAGCACATTCCTCTTTTTTGGTTGTGTGTCCTCAGCCTAACGCTGTAAGGCATTCAGAGTAATGCCATTCTGGATAGCAGAAACCATCATAATGACATCTGAGCTAGACTTGTGCACAACACCTCTTGAAGTACCGGAGAAAAAGAAACTCAGAAGCTCAGAAGGCCACCTTAAAAAACAACCCCTCCTCCCCAATCATTTGTCCCTATGGTTCCCGAGGAGTGGTGTGCCCTCTAGCTACAAGGAGGAGCTGTGACTTTGGAACGCAATAATGGGAGAGCAAGCATCTTGAACTCAAAACAGAAATAGATTTTACCAGCGTTGTCAGCGTACAGTTCCGTGAACTATAGCCTTTCACTAATAGGAACACCCAAGCTTTATTTATGTTATGCAGCCATTTGAGAGAAACAAAACCAGGAAAGGAGTAAATAGAGGCCTGGCCAACATATTTTTGAACAGGAGCCCAGAGGTTCTTCGAGAGTTTTATGATGCTGGTGATATGATTAAAAGAATTTGGAGCAGTCTGGAAGAATTTGCCAGGCCTTGAATTCACTAAGGCATCTGCGTGTTAAACTAAGAGTTTTCAACTCATCATTCTACTAAAGATGATTTGCAGAAATAAGCACCTTCCTAATTTAGATGAGAAAATGTATTGATAGTACACTTAGGCTTGGGGAGATTTTTATAGGGGATCTATATCCTACAATGTTTCACACAGGAAGAGAACAAGCATAAAAATCATGTGGCATTTGTGAATTTCTATTTCAGCCCACTCCAGTCTGTTGCCCCCTAGGTGTGTCGGACTGTAGTGCCCGTAATCTCCAGCTTGCATGGATACTACTGGCTGGGGATTGTGGGAAACTGCAGGCTAGCACATGCAGAGAGAGCCAAGCCAGGAAAGGCTGTTTTGTACTGTTTGAAATAGTGACCTAAAATGTAACACTTCCTCTTTGGGGGGAAACAGCATTTGGGATACAACACAAAGTCCAAAGAGAAAGACTGAGTTGAGGAAGTCCAGGGCAGGGCTGGAGAAAACAAGGAGCATTTGCGAGCAGGATATGCAAAAATGGGCACCTGCAAAAGCTTTGTAGAAAAACCACAGGGAGCCATTCTGCCATGCAAGAGATCTGAAGCTGGGAGGAAACTTTAAATAAAGACATAAAAGAAGCCGGAGTGAGGCAGGACATCACACACACACTTGAATATGGGATGGGCTACCTGCTCAGATTTTTAATGTCTGTTCTCCTGATTTCTCTCTCCTTAACCCTCTCCCATTATGGTTCTTATTTTATTTCAGGCTGCTATCCTAGGAATTCATACTATGGGGGTGGGTGTAATCTGTAGCCCTCCAGATGCTATAGAACTGTCAGTTCCAACATCCCTGGCCACTGACTGTTTTGGGTGGGGCTGATGGAAACTGGAGTAACTTCTAATGAGCCACAAGTTCCTCACTCTTGTTAAAAACCAGAACATTGCTCTTAGTCTTCATCGAAGTCCATGCCAGAACCTTCTGTTTTTCCTTCTCTTTCTGCTCCAGGTGCTTCACATCCAACTTGAATAAGAATTCTGAGGAGCTTAAGATCATACCCTCAGTTTCATAATACTATATTTGCGATGACACTGAGATGACTCAAATTATTTTGTTGCCTGAGATGAAGGATAAGACATTTGAAGCCCATTTAGCAGTCTGTTAGAACTACTGAAATGGAGCAGAGCAGCTAAACTCGTGTACAGAAAAAGAATATTGTTTAAAAACAGAGCCCATGAGCATATTAGAGAGATCCAGGTTAATCTGACACCCTTAGCCCACCTTAGCATAAAGAAACACACACTTAGACATGGCAGGTATGAAAAGTAAGTACAAAAGAGTCCTTATGTTTATTCATTGCAGGTACAGCATTTTCGGTAGATAAATGATGTTCCATTTCTTCTTTCTGTTCCCTAAACTTAGTTAACTCTTGCCCCTCATTGCGGGCAAGAGATGCGTGTGGAAAGGGGGAAAAATCTCCTAGGCCCATCCATGGCCTAGGATGGAGCAGCACACAGCCATGTGCTTTGCTCCCGGTCAAAGGAGGAGAGAGAGAGAGAGGAAGTGGGAGTGGCCAGAAACAGCTTCCTCAAAAAGCATGGAGAGCTTGCATCCTAGAGCAGCCATCCATATGCTGATGAGGCATGCTGGATTTGCCAGAATCTCCAACAACATTACCCTCCCTTTTTCCATGGGCATATTTTGGAATGGTTCCCCGGAGTAAAACTCAGAGTTAATTTAGGGTATATCACCCTCTCCCATCACTGGGAGCCATTTGTTTCAATGGAAGAAAATTAGATAGAAAAATTATGCTGACATAGGATGTGGTAGAGAAGAAACTGGAGGAATTGGGATGAGGTTGAAATGAAGACCTTGCCCTCAGGAGCCTTAAAGAAATACTGATTGTAGGCCAGCTCACACAACCCACACTGTTCTGCCCTCCAACATCGTGCTGCCACCTCTCAGCATCTAACAGTAAGGCCATCCCAGGTCCTGAATAAACAGATGGGAGTAGATTCCCGCCAGTGCAATGGCCCAAGAGCCTCCAAGACTCTTCAGCATTCAGTTCTTCTGCTCTTCCGTCCTTATCTGCATTCTCCTTTTAATCTTTAAAGTGCTTGAAAGTGTGTTTTTTAAAAAGCTACGCTGATTTTTTTCCCCTGCTGCTTGCATGTCTTTCTCTTCTCTTATACTGAGCGAACCTGTTTTGTTGGGTGGATGGATCTGAGACTGTGTTTCTTAGTGGACAATTGCATGGAATGCAGGCAGCGTTTCAAATGCAATAATGGTAACACACGCACACACTTCTCAGACTTCTAAAAACAGTATTTTTTTTTTCAAACGTATATAAATACTGCACATTAGTTGGAATATGATAAAGAAGAAAGTACAAACTAATATTTATCTTTAATGTTTTTATAGGGTTTTTTCCTCTCTCTCTTTGCATTGTAACAACAAATAGTTGAGATATTGGCACTTAGCTCAGTGATTCAAATTCTTTGCTACATTGCTAAAACAATTTAATGCACTTAAATGGAACTTAATGTTTTACATGGTTAATTTCTAATCAAAGATACACTGAGCATGAACTGTTCAATCATGGTAATTCCTTTGTCCACTTATAGATATTATATTTCTGTACCTATTAATTTTTCTTTTTCAACTTCTTTTAGCTTGTTTGTTCCCTTTTTGTTTTTCTTTTAAAACGATTAATAAATAATTTAATTTTTAAAAAAAAAATGCAACAGCCCCAAAATAAAAAAATAAAAACAGTATTTTACAAGCCATATTGCCCCATTCCCAGAAGAGAGTCTAACCTTGTCCATGAGCCACGCCAAAAAGCTTGGCAGCCCAGAAAAACAAATGGTAATGGGGGGAAAGACTTATTGACCTTTAGGAAGAATTGACTTTTATAACCTTTTCCGAAAGCTTTGATTTTTAAATTGGAGCAGGACAGTTGCTAGATTAGTTCAATACAACTTCTCCATGGTTTTCTGCTGGACAATTTGGCAGCTTCTGTGCTATTCTTTCATCATCTTTGCTACCTCTGCCGTAAAAGAGGTATAAAGAGGAATCTTTTTAAAAAAATCTTTTTTAAAAAATATAAATTTTATTACAAGTTTTACAAAGAACATAAATACTAACACAAACTAATAAGGTGTAAAAGAGACAAACAAACAAAGAAAAAGTGCAAAAAGTGTGTGTGTGTGTGTGTATGTATGTATGTGTGTGTGTGTGTGTGTGTATATCTATCTATATCTATCTATCTATCTATCATCTCTGTCTATCTATCTATCTATCTTCCGACTTCCTCTGTAGCAAATATAAGTACAATTACAAAATTATCTCTTACTCTATGATTACAAAAAAAGCTCACTTTTTTCTATTATCCAGGTTTTTTCCCTAAATCATCAAAACCACAAATCATAAGTGCATTTTGTTCCATTTCATACAAAAAATCTATAAGGGGTTTCCAGTCAGCCATAAATGTAGATGTTGTTTTTTCTCTAATCAAAGAAGTTAATTTAGCCATCTCCGCAAGTTCCATCATCTTCGCTAGCCATTTCTCCATTTTGGATAGTGTCGAACCTTTCCACTGTTGAGCATATAATAGTCTTGCTGCATAAAGAGGAATCTTTTAAAAATGAACTGTGATGAAATCCCCTTGAAGCTATCTGTCTAAAAATCTTTAGTTAGTATCTGCTAAAGGGTTTAATTTCCCTAAAGGTAAAGGTAAAGGTCTCCCCCCCGCACATTTGTGCAGTTGTGTCCGACTCTAGGGGCCGGTGCTCATCTCCGTTTGTTAGCTGAAGAGCCAGCATTGTCCGAAGACGCTTCCACGGTCACGTGGCCGGCATGACGCACGCAGAACGCTGTTACCTACCCTACTATCATCCCATTCCGCCAAGAAATGACCCGACTATAGGAGTTTTGCTACCTCCCTCTTATGTCCTAGGCTCATCTTTTCCAAAATAGTGCCCATTCCTGATTTGGTTTGAGTTTAATTTCGTTTCACATCTCAGATCTGAATTGTATAGTGACTGATTCCCATACCTCAATTAATCACAGCAGAGAATGGGCCAGCAGCACCCTCTTCTGGCAAGCTATTGGGGCTTAGGTGAGGCTTTCCAAAGAGGTTAATAACACTGAGAGGAGCCCAGTCTCTGTAAGGATTTTTAACTCCTGGTCCGAAGGTCAAGAGTTGAGTACTGTCTTCCCAACATGTATAAATGTGCTGCCTTTGGCATGCTCAGAATTTGGGCTCCATGCTTGATGAGCTTCTTTCATGTCAACGGACAGGTATGTCGTGCCAGTGAGCTGTGTGACTGGGTTGGAAATGTTTACCTCACACTGGATACCTGTATAAAAATCATCCCCTCTCCCCCCAATTCCCTATGATGCCAAAATCTTAATTAGGCCAAGTCAAAAATTATGGAATAGGATCCAAGACTTTGAGTTCTGCTGGATTTCCCATCACACAACACTGAAAAACAAAGGGAAGGAGGGAGAAAGGGGAAGGAGTAGCTGGCACTGATGCACAATCTTAAAATAGAATATAGAAAGAGGCTGAAAGTATTTGGGTCAGGATCTGGCAAATGCCCCAGTGTCATTAGGCTGCCCCCAAGACATTCGCTCAGGCTGCTCGGATGAAAACCATAGATCAGTTGAATGAACTCCCATTTTTGAACATACAACACCCAGGTATTAAATACAAAGCAAATGGACAGAACTAAAAGTGTTCCTTTCTGCAATCGCCAGACTTTCTCTGCATTCATGTCATCTCAGCCTTCAAGGGTCTAAGGATATTTTCTCAGAAAATTTATACTTTATTCTGCATTTCTGCAAATGTTCTTGACTACTCTGTTTCCTGTTCTGCCTGAAAAGTTACCAGGAAAGGATTCAGACAGGTTTTCTGAAAAATGTTGTTATGCTTAGAAAAGTAAGAACATCCTGTATTTGGAAAGATTTTTTTTTAAAAAATCATAGGCTTTCTGGGACCACACATTTGGATAGTCTGCCAACATATCATAAACAACAGGCTTTGTATCAACCTGAGTCTGTAGGAAAGATGCAGCCTTTTCTTGGAGAAATTAAAAGACACTTCCATCACACTAAGATGAATTAAAATCAGTGGATTATTTGGCCTTGGCCAGACTATCCTACTTGAGAGAGAAAAACGTTATGGAAACCAGTGTCCTCAAAATACTCATCTAAAGTAACAAAGTCCCATCATAAGATGTGCAACGTGACCATCAGTTAGTAGGCTTGGTCTGGGGGGGGGGCAGATATTCTACAGAAGAAAGAGGTCAATGTTTATCCAGAGGCTGCAGAAGTCTCTGGAGATCGGAGGTAGACAGCTGACTGCCAACAACAATAGGAAGTGACAGAGATGTGAGAGCCCACTGTTTGGAAGAGTGTAGTAGAACCATAGTAGCAGCAGCCATGAGTAATGGAAAAATACCCTTTGGATTTCCTCCTCCCTAAGGAAAATAGCAATTTGTATTCCCCTACCCCCCCACCCATGAGTTATCCTTTGTCAGTGGCATCTGTAGATCAGTGTCTTTATCAGCACTAAATATTATATGTTGCTTACACCATTATATAATTAATCAGTGCTGCTTTGACATCATAATTGTCATCATCATTGGCGGACTTGTGGCTTTAGTGCTTCTGCTCATCGGAAGATTCTATCCACCGTTGAGAAAAATTCCAGCAGCCCTTGATGTGCCTTGCTTGAGTTCATGGAAGTGGTAGGGTAGCCAGCAGTTATTCACGTTATGAAAATCGGTTAAATTTATCTGATGAAGTTTCTGGTAGATCTGACTTCTAAATGCAGATGATGTTGTGAGTCTGTGACTGAAATCTGAATCTGTATGGCTATATTGATGGCTAGGCCAGAGATATGGGTGCTAAGGGAAACTTCTCCTCTGATTCTTTGATTGAGGTCACAGGCTGCCTGCAGTAATTCAGTGCCTTTACTAGTTGTGTTTAGGAAGGCACAAATAATTATTTTAGTCAGACTTGAATCACATTTTCTGATAGCTTGCCCTTACTGTGCATTTCACAGAGTCCTGTTATCTATAAGGAGAGCCACTTTGGTGTAGTTGTTAAGGTACCAGGCTAGGAACCAGGAGACCACCTTAGGCACAAAGCCAGCTGGGTATATATCACTCTCTCTCAGCCCTAGGAAGGAGGCAATGGCAAACCACTTCTGAAATCTTGCCAAGAAAACTGCAGGGACTTGTCCAGGCAGTTGCTAGGAGTCAACACTGACTTGAAGGCTAAAAAAAGAAATTCCCTTCTCACCCCTATGGGTGGTATGTGTCTTCCTCAACCTCGGGTCCTCTACCAGAGGCCTGGGAGTTTGAGGGTTCTGCACAGTATCTTAGCTATTCCTAGTGCTGCGCTCTTCTGGACAGAGAGCTCTAATGTTGCTCCTAGGATCTGTTGGAGCCACTCTCCCAGCTTAGGAGTCACAGCCCCGAGTGCTCCCACCACCACTGGGACCACTTTGGCCTTCACTTTCCACATACACACACACACACACGAATGACAATGTTATAATGTTTAGAGCAGAGCTTTCCAAACTTTTCATGTTGATGATACACTTTTTAGACATGCATCATTTCGCGACACATTCTTACAGCAGGGCACAAGGCAGGCACTAGTACCTGCGCGGAATCACAGCAGGTTTGGAGGCAGCAGCACCCAAGACACACCCAGACAGTGCAGCCGACACACTAACGTGTCGTGACACACAGTTTGGAAAGCTCTGGTTTAGAGTATGTTGCTTCAGCTTCCTTCAGGTGGAAAAAACAGGATAGAAATTTTAAATAAAAATTAAGCTCTTATCACACAATGATAAATAGAATATATGAAACGTATGATACTAATACAGGTATTGGTACATTTGTGGAGTCCTTGGTGCTCTCTGAGCCTTGTTGTTTTCTTGCAGACGCTTCATTGCCAGGCTAGGCAACATCTTCAGTGTGAAAAGGGAGTGGGACTTGCTCTCTTTTTATATACCCTGGCTTGTCCTGCCTGTGTTGGTGGGGGTGTTGTAATCTCCTTGGTAGTACCTTGATTGGGTTGTTGTTTGCTGCTTGGTTGATTGACTGGGTTAAAAGTTCCTTGATTAGGGTCTATTGTGTTGTTTGATTGCTCCTCTGCTAATCTTGCTGTTAATCTTTGCCTATCTGGTTGTTGATTGCTGGCAAGGAGGTGTTCTGGTCTTCTGGCTTTTCTATTGTCTCTTATGAATGGTATGTAAATGTTGTTTACCTCTATGTGTCTGTTGATGGCTGCTTTGTCTGAGTGCCAAGCTTTCAGGAATTCTCTAACATTTTTGGATTTGGCTTGGTTTAAGATGCTCACAGTTTCCCAGTTGAAAGTATGGTTAAGTCTGTCCATGTGTTGTGAGATTAAGGAGTTTTCATAGTGTCTTCTGACTGCTACATTTGTACATTTGTCTGTGCGTATTTTATTTGTTTTATTTATTATTAGTGGTATTTTATTTGTATAGTATCCAAAAGGTAAACAGAAAGAGAGGGAGGGAGGGAGGGAGGGAGGGAGGGAGAATGAGAGAGAGAGAGAGAGAGAGAGAATGATCACTATTTTCATGGCACTTTTAATATAAAATTCTGGCACCTAAGATCTGTTTTGAACATACTGAGTTCACATATCATTCTAAACCAAAATAGCTATGTATAGTCGAAGGCTTTCACGGCCGGAATCCGATGGTTTTTGTGGGTTTTCCGGGCTGTGTGGCCGTGTTCTGGCAGTTTTGGTTCCTAACGTTTCACCAGTCGCTGTGACTGGCATCTTCAGAGGACAGGAGCACAGCTAGAAGATTCTCTCTTGGGCACAGAGAGAATCTTCTAGCTGTGCTCATGTCCTCTGAAGATGCCAGCCACAGTGACTGGCGAAACGTTAGGAACCAAAACTGCCAGAACACGGCCACACAGCCCAGAAAACCCACAACAACCATCAAAATAGCTATATTAATACTTTATACTGCCCAATTAAACCCAGCTTCTTGAGTTCTCCAGCTATGTTATGGTCCATCAAGTCAATGCTGATTCTTAGTGACAACATTTTTGGAAGTGGCTTGCCAATACCTTTTTCCTAAGTCTGAGAGAGAGAGACTGACCCAAATTTACTCATCTGGCTTCCATGCCTAAGGCAGGAGTAGAACTCATGGTCTCCTGGTTTTTAATCTAGCACCACAACCAAACTGGCTGTCCTCTCTAGCAATACAAAACTGTAAATCTTCCCTCACAGGCAGGATTGACACAACACTCTAGGCTAAAAACATGATGGACAGTTTGTGCTTCAGTGTGTCATTCCACACAGCCAATAGGATTGATCTGGTTCTGATTTAGCATATTGTGTGAACCTAACCTTGGTTGTTTGTAAATCATAGCTTTTGCTTTAGCGTTAGGCATGTATCAAGCTTATTGTGGCTTCTTCAACAAAACATGGTTAAGGAAATGGGAGTTAGCATAATGCATGAACCCAGACCATTTTTTGCTTGTAGCATGTACAGTATTTAGAAAGTGTGATGATAAAGTAGCCATTTAGAAAGATCCATAATCCTGATAGAAATAGTCTTCTACTTGGAAGGTCTCCCAGTGAAATCTTGCACAGCTAACCTCTCCTTATATAATTTCAAATTTACCGCTCAGTCTCTTCTCAATTTGTAACTCCAGATGTTAGATCAGAAAGAGCTCCAAGGCCTAAGAACACAAAAGACACGAAGGGGTCTCTTTTCTGTTTTGATCTGAAGCTTCCTTCAGGTGACTGACTAGGCATAGCCCAGCCTGGTGTGGCAATTCTTTCAAGATCTTTGTAGCACAGAGAGAAACGGACAAGTTACTGGGGAGGTGAATCGTCCAGGATGCCTTGTTTGGGTTGGAAATATTTAAATGTCTGCTGCATTTCCTTTCAGTATGCAGGGGAGCCTGGGAGAGTGGGCAAAGCTCTTTGTGTTGCTTGCACAGTGTCCTTTGGGGGAAAGGATATAGGAGCTGGAGGTGGGGAGGAGAAGGGAAGTCCATTATTTTTGTAGCCATGGCTGCTCTCTCCGAGATTAGTCTGAGTGACACTTTGGGGCAATCTAAGCCTTCCCAACAACCCAACAACAACTAATCAAAACAGGTTGACGTCCCTTTTAAACTTATTTATTCATTCTCCATGACTATCGGTTGGGGAATAAATTGCATTTTTTTTAAAAAAAAATCATGACACTATTATTAGTTCTAGCCTTTTTAGGCCCATTGTTTATTTAAGGTGCATGCTATTTCCCAGCGGTAATTTAAGAATCAGATGTGAACATTGCATGCTCCTTCTATTTAATATTTTCATGTTAATTAACTTGAAACTCTAGATTTTGGGGTGGGGGGGGTTTAAGCAACCTACCCCCAATGGACATCTTTCTTTTCAAAGCATTGCTGCCTGCTCATTCACTCTCTCCTTCTGCTGAATGAGCCATGAAAGGGATCCACACCACTGTTTCCAAAGACTCTGCCTGCACACATCCAAATCCAATTAATTGTATCTCCTCTTCAAGTCACATGAGAGGATGACCAGCAGTAAGGTGGATGGACTCAGTTCCAGTGGCGATGAGTGCACTGTTGGGAGACCTGAAAGAACAGGTTAGGGATAGATCGTCATGGAGAAAATCTATATATGTGGTCCCTAGAAGTCGAAAACAACTTGATGGCACATAAGCAACCTATCAGTCTGAAGTGAGGTGAGGCATCAGATGCAAGGAGGTAGGGAGAGGAGATAAGATGTTGGAGAACAGGATCGGGACTTTTTTCAAATTCTGAGTGGCCCTGGAGCAGAATGCCTACTTAAACCTCAATAATGGGTTCATTTTCTGTTTTCTCTCCTAGCAAGAGCAGTGTGATGATGGAATCTATTACCCAGATGCTCCTTGTTGGATAGGTTTAAATGGTGGCTAGACAATCCTCTCTCTGGGATGTTTTAATTTGGATTCCTGCACTGAGCAAGGAATTGGACTTGGACTCAGTGGCCTAAGATCTTACTTGTTTTTCTCCTCACTGGAATTTGTCAGTATAACTTCTCCATTTTTTCCACTGAAGTTAATGGCTCAGCAAATGGGAGAGAGTAAAGAAACCCCAGATCCTGAACTAAAGCTTGGGATTTGTTCTTTCAAAAATTGAACTATGCTTTGAATAGGGACCCTTCCACGTGTGGGACAAGAATGGCTGCCCTCTAAAAAAGGCCTGGGACAGAATGGAAGGATGATGATGATGATGATGATGATTTTATTTAAATTTGTTATAGCCACCCAGCCAAATCCAAGGGCATTAAAAACAGTTCAAAATATACAACAATACAGACAGCCTGGGCTAAAACAACTATAACAAACACAGAAACAAAAATAGGGACCCCAGAAACACCTTAGCCACAGGCTGAGACCAAAGCCAGGTCTTAATTGCTTTCTGGATCCCTAGGCGAGAGGGCACTGTCCGTATCTCTGGGGAGATGCTGTTCCGGAGGGCGGGGGCCGCAACAGAGAAGGCAGGCTTCCTCCGTCCCATAAGATAGTAACAGTATTGTTCTCTGCCCTGCACTATTCCCCTGAGCTAGTCTGCTCTTCTGCTCTTGTGGTGCAGCAAAGCAAACCATCCTGAGGAGAGCATCAAGTGAAGGTTCAGCAGCTGGTTTGGTGAGCTTTCATATGCGTAGTGGAAAAAAGTGTCCTCCTGTCCTTTGCCTGAGGAGCAAAATATCTTGGGCTGTCCTCTGATTTGGCAAACCTAGGCCTGGAAGAGAGATTGCTGATGCAGGAGACCCCAGTGCCAAAATGGAGCCAGAAGTGCAAGCTAGAAGCCCCAGGTGCTGGAGGACATAGGAGAAGAAAAGGATGCAGCCCACAAGCCAGACGTTTTTAACTTGGCAAAGTCAGAAGGTTTGGTACCATTTGTCTTCTGTTCCTCCTTCCAAAGCATGAAGTCACGCCACTCTCTACCACAGTAACTGCGAGAATGATTCTTTGGCATGAGAGGGCCACAGTGGTTGCTGGATTCTCATCCTGACTGCAGTGAACACACGTTTCTCTTCAAAGCAGGACATAGCCCTAAGAGGCTGTGAAATATCAGTCCAGCCACATGCATTAATATGATCCATGTCTGCCGGCAATAGTTCAAAACAAATACACTTATGAATGTTTCTCATGCACTGAAGCAGGGAAATTATGAGAATCATTTTCCAGTCAGTTCAAGGACACTGGTAACACCCATTAGTGAAGTCAATAGGACTTTGGGCCAGCATGTCAGCAGGCCCAGAATTTCAGCCCTGCGTGTAACCCTGCAAGTCTGGGCACTTAATGGGATGGGTCACAAAGGCAAATAGTCACATGCTTAAGGCTCTACAATCTCTCCCATCCCCAGCGGGGCACTTTGCCTTTGGCAGCTGTTTGGTATGCGGAAATTCAGTAGTTTTCACCATCAACACATCTGCAAACCAGGAAGAGCTGAACACTCTACATTTCTACATGTACTGTTGCTTTAGTCCACTTTATCCCACCTTTCCTCCAAGAAGCTCAAGTATGGGGTTCTCTCAGCTTTATCCTCACATCAGCCCCATAAAGAAAGTTGGGTTAAGAGATGGCCCAAGATCACCAGGACTGAATACGAGGCATGGTGCTACCATTGAGCTACCTTCTCATAATACCCTGTTCCCTTATATTTTCCAACTGAATATTGTCCACTTCACAATGACCCATGGAAAGAAATACTTAATAACAAAGTCCCTTTTTTTCTGCAAGGCCTCTTTCTTTTAACGGTAAAAGCAGATAAAGGGTGGGAGAACCTCAAAAGCCAATGCCTAAAATATTCAACTGCAAAGCTTCGAAAGAGGTACAGAAAAAATGGCAGGGCTTCATTGTGCCTCTAGGAAAGTATCACATCAGTCATGAACTTACAAGCAAAATCCCAGCCCCTCCGTATCATACATAACGCTTGTAATTGGGAAAAAAGAAGGTGGGCATGGGAAACGAAGATGTTATGGGAATCACACCAGGTCTGTAATTTTAAAGAGGATTTAAAGAAATAAATAGTAATCATAAACAGAAAACGAATTACTATTCAGGCGTGTGTTCTCTATTTGGCTACAAAACACATTTTTTATCCCCCTCAAAAATATGCTGGGTAATTTGTCTACAGTGACCTGGCCCCCTCCAGATGTGTTGATTCACGGTTCTTGTCACACATCCCGTCCCACAAATATCGGCCCTGGTAGGCATTGTCATTGAAACAACTGCAGGACATCAGTTCGGGGAAGACAGTTCTAGTATATAGTTTCCCCCCCTCTCGAATTCCAAAAGATAAATACATAAGCAGTAAAATATTTTTAAGCAGGGTGGTTTTCCGTACACAGAAGAGCCTGTGTGGGCTGCACTTTTGAAGAGCAAAGCTATTTTCTATTCCTGGTTCTACCACTGACGCACAAGATGACCTTACACAAGTTGCTATGGCCAATATTTTTCAGCCTAGGCTACTTTAATGCTGAGCACCTTTCTGTCTCCCCCAGATGCTGCATTGGCAGTCCCATATAGAGATAAATAGATATAGATATAGATATAGTTGTTGTTTATTCATTCAGTCGCTTCTGATTCTTCGTGACTTCATGGAACAGCCCACGCCAGAGCTTCCTGTCGGCCGTCGCCACTCCCAGCTCCCCCACGGTCGAGTCCGTCACCTCCAGAATATCATCCATCCATCTTGCCCTTGGTCGGCCCCTCTTCCTTTTGCCTTCCACTTCCCCTAGCATCTTCTCCAGAGTATCCTGTCTTCTCATTATGTGGCCAAAGTACTTCAGTTTTGCCTTCAATATCATTCCCTCAAGTGAGCAGTCTGGCTTTATTTCCTGGAGTATGGACTGGTTTGATCTTCTTGCAGTCCAAGGCACTCTCAGAATTTTCCTCCAACACCACAGTTCAAAAGCATCTATCTTCCTTAGATAGATGTAGATGTAGATGTAGATGTAGATGTAGATGTAGATGTAGATGTAGATGTAGATGTAGATGTAGATGTAGATGTAGATGTAGATGTAGATATATTTATTTCTGGAATTCTGCTAGTCCAAAAGCAGAGGCATTTCTTGGAATGCTTCAATATAGCATTAGCAGATTTTAATGCAGAACCAACAGCAAAGGGTAGCTAGCACTCCTATCCTTCGTGATCTCTCATTTGCAAAATGGCATTGCCAGAAAAGAAAATGGGCTACAACTTCACATGGGTAAGGCTCACTGTGTTGCTTTAAATACCAAAATAAGACTTGGTCCAGATGGCTGCAGAAAGTGGGACAATGCAGTCTATTGCCTTAACTAAACTGAGATCCACTGCCATTTAACTCCTGTGTGACCATTCTGTTTAGTTATGATAGAACTGGAAAACTTGCATTCCTGAATCTGTTTCCCCCCATCTTCTCTCATATTTTCCCCAGTTGTACCATATATGTTACCCTGAGCATTAGGCTACCCCCTACATTGCCAAGAGGGAGCAAGTAGAAGAACCCTGTACATGGAAGGACATCAAATGGATGCTGGCCACTGAAGGAGACAAAAAGAAAAAGGCCGCAGACACCAAGTACCACTGTGTGTGGGATGTTCAAGAGGAGGTACACATTGAACAGAAATGCTGCCCATCAGAAGAGGTTCTGGCAGATGCACTCACCAAGCTTTTGGCCAGAGATGGCACAGAACCCGTTCTGAGAGATTATGGGAGTTGTGAAAAGGTGCACAAGCTAGTGAGAAGGAGTGTTGGAGTCCAAATCCAATGGCACAGACTCTTCAGCACCTCATCACCTACTGACCACAAGTAGTGTGTAGACAGAGACTGAAGGATATACTCTGTGTACCCTCTTGGCCTGGCACCGTGCTTGCTCTTAATCTAAGAGATTGCCAACCAGAGGTCACTTCCATATGGAGCACATGCTCTTGGACTTTTTTCCTGATAGGATGTAGTATAGCTAGCTAGATCCTAGGCTTTGCCTAGCCCTATAAAGCATTTCCTGTAAATTAATCTCTTCTCTGTAATAGTTATAAAACATACTTTACTAATCCTTGCTCAGGTTAGATTTTCAAACAGTAATATTCCCATGTGCACACAGAACATTTCAATATCCAACACTAAATATATGAGTTTTGCTAAGAAAATATGTTTCTATTCATCAGGATTTTGGAGCAGTCATTGCAAGAGGCAATGAACCAGAGAAATAGAACAGCCTGATTTTCATTTTCAGAAACCAGGCAGGTTCTCTACACCATCCATTCCTCTTTCCTTCATCGTATTATTGACCTAAAGCCAGTTCCTCATTTCTCTCCTGCCCTCTGCCTTGTGTATTCATAAGGAATTTGTGCAATGTTATAAAACCTATTTTAAGTTAAGAGTTTTCTTCTGCTGAAGGCTCTTATGAGCTTACAGGATGTATTATTAGCCAGCCTGAAATATGCTTCATTTAGACATTTCTACACTAACACTGATAATTGCCAAACTCCTGCAAACTGAGCCCAAATTTTAACTGCCAAGATACATTCTGCCTCTGCTAAGTTTCAGTAGCAAAAATCCGAAATTAAGGCTCTCAGTCAAGATAGGCAAGTTTAGTTTATCCAAGTAACTTGGCAAGGCAACCAACATTAACAGCAGTTGGGAAAAAATTGTCCCCCACTGCTCCATTTATTTATTTATTTTTTTGGGGGGGCATTATTCTACACCAACATATTGCCAAATTATTCACAATCTAATGGAACAGGAAAAAGATTGATCAGATGTAACATCATCCCATGGAGTTAAACCCACATGTTGATTCACCAGTATTGTATTTTAATAACAAAGTATTGTGATTTAGCTCTAACACTTCAAGATGTTTAAAGCAATTCCTTTGACTTATAAAATAGTCCTGTAAAATAGCTTAGTATTATTCCTTTACTACAGACCAGAGAATGAACTTGAGACTCAAAAAGTGTGCATTGCTTAAGATCACTTTAAAAGCAGATAAATCCCAGTTGATCTTTTAAAAAGATTCAGATCTATACAAAGGTTATAGTTTTATTAGGGCTTGCCAAAATACTATTAAATAGTGTGAAATCTTTCAAGGTTTGCAAATGTATTCATTAAGGAGGCTCTATGGTAAGCAGAAGAGAGAAGCTGTTTCGATAAGGGAGCCAGAACAAGCATCAAACCACAGCCTTCACAAGGAACGCACCATGAGATTGCAGACCTAACGGAATACGTCTCTACTAGCAGAAAAAGGTAAAAGGCTCAGGCCATATAAAATGAATGAATGAATGAATGAGTGTGTGTGTGTGTGTGTGTGTGTGTGTATATTCATTCATTCATTCATTCAATTTATATGACTGCCTAACTCCCCCAACGGGGGACTCTATGTAGATATGCTACAGGGTCTAAAACTGCTGGGATTAAGACCACCCAATTCGGTTCCATGCAAGTACCCTTTGCTAGCTGTTATCTTTCAAGCTCCAAATGACTGATACCTGGGTCACTTAGGAGAAACCTCTTTCTACATGATCCCTATCAGGTATTATTAAGGTCATCTGGGAAGTCCATCTGCATTCACTTTAGGTCTAATGGGCAGTAATTCTAAGTAGCCTTCTGTGTAGCTGTCCTGAAGTTTGGAACTGGCTTTCCACTGACTTAACAGAACTAATACTGCTGGTGGCGTTTGAAAATACCTGAAAAATTGATTTCTGAGAAGTAGTTTAATGTTTTCATTCTTTTAGCTCTTTTGATTATTTCAGTGGGCTTTTTTTAAATTAGCTTGGGGTATTTTAGCTACTGTGGAAAAATATAGCAGTCATACCAACAATTCATGTCTTGCTGTATAAGGACATGAAGAGGGCGGAGACTCGCCGAAACTTCCTGAAGAGAGAACTCTGTGAGGTCACTTCCTTCTTCTTTCTCAGACTCTCTCCGACCATGCTTCCAAAATGAAAGCAGCATATAGATGTCTGAGCCCTCCAGCCGCAGACATTCATGAGCAACCTTAGATATTCTATTCTTGTAACCTAGTATGTTTTTTAAACTTGCCTTAACTACTACTGCAACTGTTGTTTTTGAGAACTAAGTTATGTGAGTAAACATTACTTTTATTACTTCACAAAACTGTGTGATCGTTGTCTTAAGAGGGATAAAAAGGGGTAATACCAGGATAATCCAGTCTGCCTCACACCATCCTGGATTATTTTCTAGAAGGTTAAACCAACCTTGTCTCAAGCTTCCAACTTTTTATGCTGCTGGGGATGATACTTTGCTAATCTCACTCACGTGAGAAAGGAAGGATAATATCCAAACAATATATCCTCTCCTAGTATCTAACCTCATCCCCAACAGTTATTTTAGGGGCGTGGTGGCTCAGCGGGTAAGATGCCAGGCTTGTCAATCGGAAGATCGCAAGTTTGGAGGTTCGAATCCCTAGCCCCACGTGACGGAGTGAGCTTCCGCACTAGCCCCAGCTCTTGCCAGCCTAGCAATTCGAAAGCATGCAAATGCAAGTAGATGAATAGGTACCATTTTGGTGGGAAGGTAACAGCGTTCCGCGCGCGTCATGCGGCCACATGACCGTGGAAGCATCTTCTGACAACGCTGGCTCTTCGGCACCGGCCCCTAGAGTCGGACACGACTGCACAAATGTACGGGGGGAACCTTTACCTTTACCTATTTTAGTTATAAAACATTTACAACAAGTAACTGCATATGTAGAAATGTAATCATCACCATCGCATAGAAGCAGAAATCCCTGGTTTACAACTCAAGTATCTTAAAATGCAATCTTGGGCAGAATCCCTACTAGTGGCTTATAGGTTTTATTGTCTCAGTGATGACTGGGTGACACCAGAAGATATTCATTAGTGAAGAAATGGCCTTAAATACATTAACCTGGAATAAACCTCGCTGAGTTCAATTGAAACTGAACTGATCATTATTCTCCCAAGCATTTCTATAAGGGTATATTCAAATTTCATTTAAATAACAATTGCATTGGAATAGTTGATGCTTACATTTCTTGGACTATGTATTTTTTTTTGCCTTTTATTTTTTGAGGGTTTTTCCTTTAAGCGTCTTTTTAATTTCTTAAGCTTTTAATGTTTTAATAATATTGCAATCCGCTCACAAATTTTGCTTAAGGGTGAATTAGAAATATACATTGAAATTACTATATTCAATGACACTTACCTTTGATTAAGCATGTACCAAACTTTGTCCTGATGAATCACAATAGCTCTGATTTATTGCAGTTACCAACATGAAGGGGTGAATTAATTTCATTTGAAGATTTGTCTTTAAGCCAGACATTTCTATAGAAATAAGGAGTTTCATCCCTATAACCTAGATGTAGGACCAACCGTTTCAAGGGAATAGGAGGGTCTCTTCCACTCCAGTTAAATGCCTCAGCCAGGCCTGTCACTTCATGTGTCCAGACCTAGAACCTCACAGCTGTCCTCAAAAGCAATCTTCACATTTTAACTCAAAGGACCTTCAAAGTGCTCTGAAACTTTTATCAGTATACTTGCACTGAGTAAAATCCTCTGGCCAGTATGACAGAACCTAAGTGTACAAAATGAGCCGGAAATTACTTCTCTGACATCAGCTATAGTTGAACTTTGTAGAAAAGCAGGTTTTGATTATTATGAATAATCTGAATCTTATTCATAATATTTATTTTTAATAAAATGAAAATGGGATTGAATCAAAACGATATTTTGTCCTGGGGCACCCAGTTCAGAGTACAGATCCTGGCACACCATTCAAAACCCAAATGCAGCTCTCCTTTTAGTTACACTCATATGAAAGACAGGAAGAACAATTTGTATCAGAAAACTCAATGGTTTTGTATTCCATAGATACAGTTTTTGCCCATCATAATAGTGTTGACTGTCTTTTGACAAAGATGACATTTTGAATAGTTTGGAACTGTATACTAAACCTCTGGTATCAACTAACTCATTAATCATTAACTCACACAGTATTATAATAATCTGTGTAATACAGTATTTGGTCTAAAAATGTTTCCCAGGACAGAGTCCTCCATTTCATTTCCCTTTTTATGCCAAACAAGTGATAGATTTCTGAGAAAAACTGTGCATTACAGCGTCTTCCTAGCAAAGTGTTAAAGTACAATCAGATTTACAACACATTTGCATCTAATTTGGTTAAAAAGCAGGCAGTTAGAAATAGTTTAAGCTTTAAATGTGTAATATATCATAGCAAGCAGACATTCAAATAAAATGCCACAAGTACAACATGTAGTGTTAAGATGCTAAATTTGGTTGCTCCATTTGTAGAACAAGGCTGCCATCTAATGGACATATATCCATACATCCAACCCATGGACTTTGAAAATTCTGCTCAAGCACCAAGTTCTCAGTTAAACAGATTTCCACAATTCTTTCCTCCATAAGCATTATTTTTAATCCAAAATATTGCTGAAGAGACACCAGAATGGAAGAGCAGCAGGTTAACGCTTTCTCTTCTAGTCCATTAAACTTGGTCTCGTGTGCTGCTTCCTCAGTCTACCCGTGTGTGTGTGTGTGTGGGTGGGTGGTGGTGGGTGGGGAAGTTCTCATAAAAAAAAAGTTCTCACTTTTAACTGAAAAATAGGGGGAGAGGGGGTTAAGCAACCTTTTCCTGTCTGTCTGTCTTCTGCTCGTACAAAACTTTCCTAGGCTGACTTTGGCTGGGCAAAGAATGAACAAAAGAAGTGGGAATCCCATGTAATGTGTGGCTTAAGGTTAAAGAGTTGGGTCCTTTTCCCACTTGTTAATCGGGGTGCTAACCCGCTGCCGGTGTTCCCCCCTGATGCTGGTCTCTTCTCATTCAGAGCTCCTCAAAACAGTTTTATGCCATCACTTTATGGATATTACTCTGATTTCACAATGGAGACTTTGCTGATTTCCTGGCTGTGACAACTGGAGCAAAAAACTATATTTGTAACCTAGACATACATTTGTAATTTTCCTGTCTATATTTTATATTTTATATTATTTCATATTTATTATACTCTATGTTTCTTATTGTAACGCGATGTGAATGTGCCATACGATAAATAAATAAATAAATCTGATTTCACAAAAGGAGTTTCCCCCCCTTAATCCCACATGTTCAAATCATTAGGTTATTTAAATTATATATTGAACTCCCATGCCACTGAATCATAATCAACTTGTAACCAAGTTAAACCAATAAAACCACTATAATATCAGCAGATCAAAATGAACAAATTGCAATAATAAAACACAATAGTTGAATTAATTAATGCAATTCGGTCTCATATGACACTCCGTGAATTGCCTTCCTTCCAAAAGGCCGTCGCTATTGTCCTTATCTGCACACAGTACAAGATTTGTTGTAATACATTTTGAGTCTCCCTAGCTCTCCTACATGGTCATCCTTTCTGTCACCCCAGTCTTCTCAGTCCAGTTCCAAACCACTGAAGAATGATCGAGACCAATGTTTCTTAAACTTTTTTCTCTCAGGACCCCTTCCCACTTTTTGTTTGTATAGGTTATATTTATCAACATTTACCATATTAAAAATTAAAACTGACACATTCGCTGCCACTACTGCTTCTCACAGTACTACTTCTCACACACTACTGCTTCTTGCTTGATGGGATTTTAATATTACATTCTTTTTCAACATAGGCTGGCAAATAATTTTGATTTCACCGGCTCCTGAGAGCGTCTTGGGGGACCCCACAGGGGTCCTCGGACCACACTTTGAGAAACACTGATCTAGACTGACTTCACTATTTGCAGACTTAATGTTGACATTAAAATGGTTTCAGCTTGGTTATGGCAGTACACCTGTAAGTCTCAGGCTCAAGAGATTTGTCAACAAATCAGTGTTCAAACTTTTTTCCAAATTGACCAGCAAGAGATTGTTTCATCCTGCCTTTAAGGCTCTGTAATTAAAATAACATCCTCCTCAATTGCCACAAAACATACATACATACATACAGTACATACATACATACAGTACATACATACATACATACATACTGTACATGCTAATACCTACCCCTGCATTCATTCCTGTACACGTATTTCTGAAAATTCTACTGATTTCAAGGTGTGTAGAATCTGTAGCATTGATAATGGAGCTGAGATCAAACAATGTGGTATGGGGTATCCAGAGGTGTTGGGGGGAGGCAGGCTCAAACTTTTCTCTCATCATTGTTCAGCCTCCAGTGCTGCCATTTTTCTCCCACAATTTACCCTCCGAATTAGTTCCAGTTTTTGCAAATTTATTCATATCAGTTAACTCACTGCTCCTTGTTTTTGAAATCAGCTTCTGCCCAGGGTTCCAACCCAGAAAGAGAAGAGCTCAACTATTGTCTTTGGTGAAGAAGAAGAAGAAATGATATGCTGTGCAGCTACAAAATGACATCAGAATGGATGCAATATTCTGAAAATAATAAGGAAGGTCAAATTGGGCATTTGTTGATTATTTGCCAGCTTCCTTCCCTTTGGCCATTGCAATCAATTCCCCTGGTGAAATTGAGAGATAGCGTTACTCAGTAATCTAGTTCTATAGGATCTAGTTACTGTAGCTGCGATGGTATACAGTTCTGTCTCCTTCCTCCTTGAGGCTAATTTTGTTCTGGCTGTTTCTTCCTAAGGATATGCGAGTAAGGCTGACTAAATTACAGCCTGTTTCATTGCTTAGTTTACATTTAAATTAGTCTGAATTTTCATAGACACACATTTGTAACTGGAAGCCAGCCTCCCATGTATTTCTTCACTTTACATTATTTTCTCAAGACATCCCTAGGGCGGGTCAGATAAATCAGCCTAGAAAAAACAAGCAGATACCTGATTATGGAATTGCATAATGATGTCAGATCTACCCAATTCATGCTGCAGTGCCCCAACTGCATCACCAGCAGTATGAAAACTGGATGTTTTCATACTGCTGGTGATATGCTGAAGAGGGATAGCAGCAAAGCTAGACAGAAACACCAGTCGGCATGCTTATGATGACTGGCCTACTCACAAATTAGGACAAGGCAGAGTCCTAATAGCTAAGCCCACAATAGATAAACCATCAACAAGATAGGGACTGGTAATTCAGACTGCCAGTGTTATGACAGCACCATTTTGTGTTGACAAAACAAGGGATGGATGATGCTTTGAATCAGTTGTGGGGAAATGGCCATAGACAAGGAAATGGAGACAAACAGGATATTTTTTAGACAATCAGTACTGACATCTAGCTATCCTGTTATTGTCTCTGCTTCAGAGGAAGGCCCATGAATGGGTGATAAAATGCATACACCTACTTAGTATGCAGAAGCTCTGGCTTCAAGCTCTGTAAAGGAATGGAGAAGATATCTACTGAAATTTTGAAGAGCCAGTGCCAGGTCAGCAGAGATGGAACTGTTGGTAGGATTCAAGATAAAGCAGTTGCCAATGTTTGGAAAACTTCTAATGTTTGGGGGGGGTAGTTTGGTGTATTACAATAAATTTGTTTTGTTGTTTATTCGTTCAGTTGCTTCTGACTCTTCGTGACTTAATGGACCAGCCCACGCCAGAGCTTTCTGTCGGCCATCGCCACCCCCAGCTCCCCCAAGGTCGAGTCCGTCATCTCCAGAATATCATCCATCCATCTTGCCCTTGGTCAGCCCTTCTTCCTTCCTTCTTCCTTTTGCCTTCCACTTTCCCTAGCATCAGCATCTTCTCCAGGGTATCCTGTCTTCTCATTATGTGGCTAAAGCACTTCAGTTTTGCCTTTAAGATCATTAATAAGTAATTACAATAAATACTCAATTGCAAACCACAATGATAGAAAAGAAGGGTGTGTAAGAGAGATACCTCTTAGTATACCATGTTTAGAATTACTTTCTATTTGCAGCCAGATTCCTAGATAAATACACAGATGCATATTTGTAGTGCAGTGTAGTGTAGTGTAGGATCCATGTAGTATAGCTAATAAACTACATAAGCTGTTTGACCTGGACAGGGAGTACCGAAGTTTACATCCCTACTGAAGAACTCACTGAATGACTTTGAGCTAGTGCCTCTCTCTCAGCCCAACTACTCTACAGAGTTCTTATTTGGGGGGACAAAATTAGGAGAGATTCCCAGGAATGCTTAGAAAGACAGATTATCAATGCAATAAAAGAAATGCATATTGTGTTGATTAATAACAAAATTATGTATACTAAAAACACAACTTGTGTTCTCCCTCCTGACCCTTGTTGAGTTGTCTCCCTTCCTTGCCACAATGTTCAAGGCAACTCATCTGGTATCCCAACTTTTGTGTGCTACATATAATACATTATCCTGTTGTTGTTTATTCGTTCAGTCGTTTCCGACTCTTCGTGACTTCATGGACCAGTCCACGCCAGAGCTTTCTGTCGGCCGTCACCATCCCCAGCTCCCCAATGGTTGAGTCCGTCACCTCCAGAATACCATCCATCCATCTTGCCCTTGGTCGGCCCCTCTTCCTTTTGCCTTCCACTTTCCCTAGCATCAGCTTCTTCTCCAGGGTATCCTGCCTTCTCATTATGTGGCCAAAGTACTTCAGTTTTGCCTTTAATATCATTCCCTCAAGTGAGCAGTCTGGCTTTATTTCCTGGAGTATGGACTGGTTTGATCTTCTTGCAGTCCAAGGCACTCTCAGAATTTTCCTCCAACACCACAGTTCAAAAGCATCTATCTTCCTTCGCTCAGCCTTCCTTATGGTCCAGCTCTCGCAGCCATAGGTTACTACAGGGAATACCATTGCTTTAACTATGTGGACCTTTGTTGTCAGTGTGATGTCTCTGCTCTTAACTATTTTATCAAGATTTGCCATTGCTCTCCTCCCAAGAAGTAGACGTCTTCTGATTTCCTGGCTGCAGTCAGCGTCTGCAGTAATCTTTGCGCCTAGAAATACAAAGTCTGTCACTGCCTCCACTTTTTCTCCCTCTATTTGCCAGTCATCAATCAAGCTCCTTGCCATAATCTTGGTTTTTTTGAGGTTTAGCTGCAACCCAGCTTTTGCACTTTCTTCTTTCACCTTCGTCATAAGGCTCCTCAACTCCTCCTCGCTTTCAGCCATCAAAGTGGTATCATCTGCATATCTGAGATTGCTAATGTTTCTTCCAGCGATTTTAACTCCAGCCTTGGATTCCTCAAGCCCAGCATGTCGCATGATGTGTTCTGCGTACAGGTTGAATAGGTAGGGTGAGAGTATACAACCCTGCCGTACTCCTTTCCCAATCTTAAACCAGTCCGTTGTTCCGTGCTCTGTTCTTACCGTTGCTACTTGGTCGTTATACAGATTCCCCATCCCAAATAGTTAGTTGCAGCCTGTTGAGGAAAAGAGAAATTCATAGGGTAAGGATGTCAGCCAGAGAATAAAGTTGCGCAATGCATCACCCTATGCTGTTTTGGCATGCTTATATCAGCATTTACATCATGTACAGGGCAAAACTCTTTGGAGGTGAGGTGGATGGTAGCTTGCATCCAGACTTCCTTGATTGTGGCAACCTGATTGTGCAATGTTCTCCACAAAGAAGCTCATCTGTTGATGAGCTTTATGTCTCCTGGTATTTAAGGCAGATCAAATTCAATCTACAATTAACTGTAGCTTGAATCATGTCAACTGGATTTCTATTTTCTTAGTGGAAACGTTTCGCTCCTTATCCAAGGAGCTTCTTCAGTCTGAGCAAAGTTGGTAAGGGAATCCTAAATATGTTCCTAGGTAGCTGTGTGACCTTACACCTGGGGCTAGGTCATGGTTATATTGAGATGTAATTTTTAAGTCCTTTTATCATCTAATGGAGGGTCGTTAAAATCACCATGCTGCTGTTGAGCTTCTGAAATGGTCTTAATCTTCCTAGGCACAGAAGACAACACGGGGAGGAAGATGGGGGAGAGTTTGTGCCTGAGGCCCCCACCTCTATTCAAGGAAGGATTTTCCAAGTTGGCATAAATGGATTCCTTGACCCCTCTCTCAAACCACCTATCTTCTCTGTCTAAAATGTGAACATTAATGTCCTCAAATGAGTGTCCTTTTTCTTTTAGATGAAGATAAACTGCTGACTCTGGTCCTGTGGTGTTATTTCTCCTGTGTTGTGCCATCCTCCTATACATAGGTTGTTTGGTTTCTCCAATGTAGAGTTCAGAGCACTCCTCACTGCACTGGATTGCATAAACTACATTGCTTTTCTTATGTTTTGGAGTTTGATCTTTGGGGTGTACAAGCCTCTGTCTCAGTGTGTTGGTGGGTTTGAAATATACAGGTATGTGGTGTTTGCCAAATATCCGTTTTATCTTTTCAGACACGCCAGCCATGTAGGGAATGACCAGGTTCTTTCGTTTACTCTGAGTCTCAGCCCTATCTGTCGCTGTTTTAGGTCTGGTAGATTTAGATTTGGTGAAGGCCCAATTTGGATATCCACAGGCCTTCAGGGCTGTTCTCAGGTGCTGATTTTCATTCTTTTTGGAATCCATGGAGGTGGGGATGGTTTCTGCTCTGTGTGACAATGTCCTGATGACTCCTAGTTTGTGCTGCAGTGGATGGTGGGAGTCAAACATCAGATATTGATCTGTGTGTGTGGGTTTCCTGTAGATCCCTATTTCTAGCTTGCCACCGGTCCCAATGAGGACTTCACAGTCTAGGAATGCCAGTCTGTTGTCCTTGGTGTCTTCTCTGGTGAAGCTAATGTTGGCATCTATAGTGTTTATATGGTCCGTGAAGGCCTGTACTTCCTGGGCCTTGATTTTGACCCAGGTGTCATCCACATACCTAAACCAGTGGGTGGGCACCGTTCCCTGGAATGTGTTGAGTGCTTTCTTCTCCACTTCTTCCATGTATAAATTGGCCACAATGGGTGACACAGGAGAACCCATGGCACAGCCGTGTTTTTGTCTGTAAAAGTCACCTCTGTATGTGAAATAAGTGGTGTTAAGACACAGGTCCAGAAGATGGCAGATCTGGTTTGGGTTGAGATGGCTTCTCCTTTCCAGGGTGCTGTCCTCTTCTAGTCTCTTCCTGACAGCGGATAGAGCATGAGTGGTGGGGATGCTGGTGAAAAGGGAGGACACATCAAAGGAGACCATAGTTTCATCTGTATCCAGTTTCAGGATCTTTGCTTTGGAAACAAATTCTTCCGAATTATGGATGTGGTGTTTAGAGTGTCCAACTAGACACTTCACCAGGAACTCACAGCCACCCTTCCTGACCCAATCCTGGATAGAGTTATTCAGCTTGGCAATAAAGTACAGCTGGCCCAGCATCACAAGACAAAGGAGAGGCAAACTAAGAAATTTGACATTCTTCTTTCTCGCAGCAAGCAGAAACAAGGAACTGGAGAAACCACTGGGAGGAACAACAACAACAGGACCACAGAGGACAAAAAGAACATGTGGGTGAAAAATCTCTCAGACAGAGAACTTACCCAACCAGAGAGAGATGTCCTAGCCAAAGGTCTTAATTTTGCCATCGCTCCCAAGCAAGTTCCGGTTGTGGAGCTCATTACAGCCACAGAATCTGCCATCCACAACAACCACCTACCTTTTGAAGAAGCAGAACAACTCAGGCTTAAAATATCTGCAGCTCTGTCCAGTGCTCAACCTCCTCCCCCCAACCTTACCGTCCAAGAGAGGAGACCATCCACTGCAGCACAAACTAGGAGTCATCAGGACATTGTCACACAGAGCAGAAACCATCCCCACCTCCATGGATTCCAAAAAGAATGAAAATCAGCACCTGAGAACAGCCCTGAAGGCCTGTGGATATCCAAATTGGGCCTTCACCAAATCTAAATCTACCAGACCTAAAACAGCGACAGATAGGGCTGAGACTCAGAGTAAACGAAAGAACCTGGTCATTCCCTACATGGCTGGCGTGTCTGAAAAGATAAAACGGATATTTGGCAAACACCACATACCTGTATATTTCAAACCCACCAACACACTGAGACAGAGGCTTGTACACCCCAAAGATCAAACTCCAAAACATAAGAAAAGCAATGTAGTTTATGCAATCCAGTGCAGTGAGGAGTGCTCTGAACTCTACATTGGAGAAACCAAACAACCTATGTATAGGAGGATGGCCCAACACAGGAGAAATAACACCACAGGACCAGAGTCAGCAGTTTATCTTCATCTAAAAGAAAAAGGACACTCATTTGAGGACATTAATGTTCACATTTTAGACAGAGAAGATAGGTGGTTTGAGAGAGGGGTCAAGGAATCCATTTATGCCAACTTGGAAAATCCTTCCTTGAATAGAGGTGGGGGCCTCAGGCACAAACTCTCCCCCATCTTCCTCCCCGTGTTGTCTTCTGTGCCTAGGAAGATTAAGACCATTTCAGAAGCTCAACAGCAGCATGGTGATTTTAACGACCCTCCATTAGATGATAAAAGGACTTAAAAATTACATCTCAATATAACCATGACCTAGCCCCAGGTGTAAGGTCACACAGCTACCTAGGAACATATTTAGGATTCCCTTACCAACTTTGCTCAGACTGAAGAAGCCCCTTGGATAAGGAGCGAAACGTTTCCATTAAGAAAATAGAGATCCAGTTGACATGATTCAAGCTACAGACAATTCCACCTGGATGACTGAGAACCTTCATAGACATGTTTCCACTAAGAAAATAGAAATCCAGTTGACATGATTCAAGCTACAGACAATTCCACCTGGATGACTGAGAACCTTCATAGACAATCTACAATTAAAATAACCACATTCTTAGGGGGGAAACTGTCATATCAATAGGGTTGTTGGGTTTTATTTTTTAAAGAAAAGAACTCTGATTTGGGGAGTCCCACAAAGATTTATTATGTACCATCTTAGGTTTGTTAGATTTCTGTTCCAGATTATAAAGATTATAAACAATGGGTATACAGGACAAGGTATCTGTGTCACTGGAATAATATTATCACTGGAATGTTCGGATAGTTGTGAGATATGTATTGCTCAGTCATTTAAGCATTCTGTGTTACACAGGGGCTGACTAGAAGTATCCAGGAAGTTTATAAACTTGACTAGGGATGATAATCCGCATCACTGTTGCCCAGCAGTTGTTGTTGAGGGTGTGCTGTCTTTGAGCATACCACTATCAAGATTTCAAGCCACTTACAGGCCTATCCTTGTAATGGGCAGAAGGAATAACTTTGAGAAACAGGAGGAAGAGCCGCAGTCAAGAGAACAGTCAGATAAGAGAAATCTGAGTCCAGGGCAGAAATGTAATTTGAGAAAGCATCTCAGACTTGACCCTCCCTAGTTCTCTTTAGGGTAAAGTCAGGGAGGGGGAGGCACATTCAGACTTGCAAGATTCTGTTACTGTAACCTTATAATAAAAGTAATATTAGCATCCATAACTTTGGTTTCCTTGTCTGGTCTATCTCAAAGGACTGACAATGCTTAAGAGTCTCTCTAGTTCCCTTTTAGAATTCTTTAAATTAGTAGCCACCCACCATATCTAGTACCAGTAAATGACACAGTTTATATAACACTGAGTTATACTCTTTTATCATGCTTCATTTAGCTTCCATTGCTCCTCCTCTAATCTGATAGAACAAGGCTCCCAAGAGAAGATCATTTCAAAGATCAATACAACTATGCTGCGGCTGTCGGGGGGAAAAGCCGAAACTGATATTATGGTACATTAACAACAGTTCTATATATTGATAATGCATCTGTATTCAAAAGTAGTATAAAACTAAAATGAACAAGTTAAACAGAGGGTACTTAAAAACTACTTATGTGAATGTGTTATATTATAAAGAAAACTATTTCTAAGTATGGTTGCAATGCTTCATTTAATGGGTAGAGACTAGTTGTAGTGTCATCAAGAATCACAAGATGGTGCTATTATAAAGACCTCCATAACTTCCATATTACCAAATATAACATTATTATGGTTAGATCCTTTAGTCTTGCTGCTGTTCAGTTTTTACGACAGAATTTCCTTTGTTCTATGTGCATCTTCATTCCATTTTTTGATGGCTTTATGTCGGGGACGAAGATGGCCATGGATGCTGAATTGGATCCTAAGAAAGGAGGTACAGTGTTTGAGGGAAGGATAATTAGCAGCAGCTCTAATCAAGGTGTTATTGCAACCCTTTTCTGTAACAATATTCATTAGCGCAGTTTTCACATAAGGAAGAACACATATTAGTAGATTCAAGAAAAGAACTGAGCAGAGCATGAGCTGGTTGAGTTTAAGAAGGCTATCATTCGTTACAGTATCATGAGATAGCTATTATCCCCAAGAACACAAACCCTACATACACACATGCCCATCACTCTATTCCTTTCTGGAGTAAGAGTGCATCTCAAATGCATGTCAATATGCTGCATTTATATCCTAGTTGGTGGGAAGTGCACAACGGTATATTTGCTTACAAGACAGCTCTACATTTGAGATCCAAGCTTGCAAAGAGTAACATGAAGATAAAACTAGGTTTTGGTTGCCCTTGTGGCATACTGGCCACAACGTGCAGAAATTGGCTGGTACTGCCCTTACCATTAGCAGGGACAGAGCTCTCCCAAAGGGAAGACCAAGGGGGCCACAATGGCAGGTGTAATTGCTGATTGAAGCCCTGCCCCTCTGTACATCAGTGATTGTAAATACCATTTTGGCCCTCTTGTGTCTCCCATTGCAGATGGCTCTGAGCAGGGCATGTGGCATGTGGTATGGGTGGGACTAAGGGTGACATACTTTATTCACTAAGAAACATTATGCAAATGACCACTTGGAAATTCTCATAACACTTGTTGAAAAATTGTTAATTAAGGTTGTCTCTTGGAAAGTCTGTAATGCTGGGAAAGATGGAAGGAAAGAGAAGAAGACGATGAACAGCAACAAGGTGGATTGACTTGATTACAGTGACGATGGGTGCACTGTTGGAAGATCCAAAGGGCCAGGCTGGGGATAGATCATCCTGGAGATTTATCTATGTGGTCAGTAAGAGTCAACTCCAACCTGATGGCACATAATCAATTAATTGTATTAAGGCTGAATCCTATATCTATTTACATGGTATTAGAGAGACTTCCTTCTGAGCGTATGTGCTTATAATTCTTATATTTGTCCATTTGGTTTAATCTGATTTTTTAATGTAAGCAGAACTGATGGGGCAGATGGTTTGATTCCTTGGCCCTTAATAAAAAAATACTAAGACACTTGGCGCTTAATGAAAAAAATGGCTGCAAAGTCTAAGAACAGCTGTTAGCAAAGAAGCAGCATCTTTGACACATTTGTTGTTCAGTCGTTTAGTCGTGTCCGACTCTTCGTGACCTCATGGACCATTGCATGCCAGGCCTTCCTGTCCTCCACTGTCTCCCGGAGTTTACTCAAATTCATGTTCATTGCATCGGTGATGCTATCTAACCATCTCATCCTCTGCCGTCCCCTTCTCCTTTTGCCTTCAGTCTTTCCCAGCATCAGGATCTTTTCCAGTGAGTTCTCTCACCCTTATATCATACAAGGCCCTCTTTTTTACAGTGAAAGACAACATTTATGTGTGTGCGAATACAGGCATAAGTTTCAAATAATACATCACTCTTAAGTGCTTAGGCACAAAGAAAATCCTTTGTTTTTGTTACTGGTGTTTTAATGGCATATTTGTAGGTAAGCTATTCTACAGATTAAATGTTCCCATTAGGGTTAGCAATTTAGTAGGCACATAGCTATTTCCTCTCATTTTAAAAACGTGATGCTGCAAGAGCCAAAGTAAATACCTCCACATGCAACCAGTATGAAATGCACGTAACTTCAATAAGCCTCAACTTTAATAGAAGTAAAATACAACATAAAAGAATTTGGCTGGAATATATGAAAGATCCAATCCATACTTGCCATTTATTACAAAGGAAAGGGGATGATTACTACTTAACACATGGAATTTTGCATAGAGATGCCTTTAAATAAAGATTATTAAACATGTGTGCTACAATTATAAAAATAACAACATTGTAACTGAATAAATGTATTTATTATTTATAGGCACCCAGCATTCTGACCAAAAAACCAACTATCTATCCAGACAAAAATCCCAGATGACTGGCTCAAAGGTCTCTTTCCAGTAAGCCAAGCCACCTGAATACCTACAGTAATGGGGCAATTAGGAATTCCTCAACATCAGATGAAATTCCATGTCTAAACTGATCATCAATCTTGGTTAGGACTATGCCAGCTTCCCTAACACAAATCTAACCCATCACAGGGAAACTACTTTTGCTGCTCATACAGTAAGGCATTGGGAAAGATGCAATGTTTCACGGTAAATGTCATTGATTCTCACCTCCTTTAAACACCATAGAGCAGCTTTTCCCAACATGATGTCCTTCAGGTAAGTTATACTGTAGTGTCTCCAAAGAGCATTGCTGAGTCTGGCTGGGCTGATAGGATTTACAGTATAATTCATCTGGAAAGTATGCAGCTGGGGAAGGGGAAATCTACAGGAGAACTTAGATGCCAGTATGGAAGTTTGGCCCATATCATAGTTCAACAAATCACAGCTACTAAATAAGTAAAGTTATGAAAGATACAACGGCAACAATTTGTGGACTCTCCCCAGTGTTACTGTTGAATTATAGAGAAGAATTTGGTGTCTTCTGGAGATGAAGGCATTACAGACTTTTGATATATTTGATATTAACTGCTTTATTTACAAATATTCTAGCAGAATATAAGAGACAAGTCAATCCCTAGATCAGTGTTTCTCAACCTTGGTAACTTTAAGATATGTGGACTTCAATTCCCAGAACTCCCTAGCCAGCCATGTTGGCTGGGGAATTCTGGGAGTTGGAGTCCTCACATCTTAAAGTTGCCAAGGTTGAGAAACAGTGCCCTAGATCAAGGGTCGGAAATGGCGGCTCGCGAGCCAGATGCGGTTCTTTGGCCCCTTGAGTGTGGCTCTTCTGCAGCTGAACTCACCCCCGCCCCTTCCACGCAATTGGATCCCGCCCCCAAACTCTTACGCTCTTACGCGCTCTCGCTCTCCAAGGCCGGGGCCACCCGCAGCCGCCCACACCTCGCGCATGGGGTTCTGCTGAGTTGCATTCTCCCCCACGTAGAAGCGGTGCCCGGGCCGCCTCTTGGGATGGGGCGCCCAGCCCGGCTGCGCTCTCTTGGCATCTCGGGCAACTGTAGCGACCGGAGGCGGCCAAGGGGAGAGCAGGCGGCTCTTCGCCCTCGGCGCGCCGCGGGGCCAGACGAGCCTCCGACTGCTGCTTCTTGCGCCCGTGGCCTCTTCGCTGCCGCCGCTGCCCGCCTCGCCTCTGCCGCTCTCCGCAAACCTCCCGGTTGATCTTAATGTTTCCTTTTCCTCCCCTTCAATATGTTCCAGCAAGCGAGGGGGAAGCGGAGAGCGGCAGAGGGGAGGCAGGCGGCGGCGGCAGCGAAGAGGCCATGGGCGCAGGAAGCAGCAGCTGGAGGCTCGTCTGGCCCCGCGGCGCACCGAGGGCGAAGAGCCGCCTGCTGTCCCCTTGGCCGCCTCCAGTCGTAGCTGCTTCCCAAACGAGCGGCACTGCGATCCCCGACCCGGCCACGCGCGCCTGCCTGGGAACGTCGCGGCGCCCAGCGGAGCCCTCTGCACATGCTCCGCGACGCTCCCTCCTTCCCGCCGCCTCTCCTGAGCTGAGCTCCGCAGCCGAGCCTGGGCGTGCGTGCGGGAGGGAAGCCGCCATCGCGGGCTTCCTCGCCGAGTTTGTCCGCCGCCTGCAGGGAGGGAGGCGGGGGGGGACAGGGCTGGGCGCTGGGGCGGGGGCAGGGGCCACTGACGGCAGGCCAAAGGGAGATGCCAGGGCGACTGTAGCGACCGGAGGCGGCCAAGGGGACAGCCCGCGAAGGCCTTTCCCCTTCTCGCCAAAGAGCCCGCGCCTGCTTGGCCGCGGCGGCGGCGGAGGAAGCGCGACCCGGGGATCCTGCCGCAGATGGGAAACCCAGCCTGCTCTCCCCACCTGCTTCCCACGCTCTCCGCTCCCCAGAATATCGTGGGGCAAAGGGAAACCTGCCTGGAGGGGTCATCAGGAGCACAGGATCCGGCCCCAGCCCAGCCCGGCCCGCAGCTTTGGCGCCCTCCCCTCGCCATCGCGAAAGTCCCAGGCGACGGCGGGGACATGTTCGACCTGCTCGTGCAGCACCCAGGTGGCCTGGGCGAGCCGCAGGCCCGGACAGGGAGGCTGGACGGGGCAGCCGCCCCCGGAGACTCCGCGGCCCCCCGGCTGCCAGAGAGGAGGAGAGGCGGTGGAAGAGCTGCAGCCAGAGGGGGGGGCGGCCCGTGAGGGCTCCAGGGGGGCGGCAAGACATCTCCTGCTCGGGTTGCTCGGGTGCCTTCCGCTCTCCCGCGCCCATCCTGCCAGCCGGAGGGTGGCAGCTGTTTCTCCGCCACTCCCGGTGGGGCGGCCGGGCCGGGTTCGCGGAGCCGCTGGCTGCGCGGAGCCGCTGGCTGCGCCCCCTCCCTTCCACGCGATTGGCTCCCGCCCGCAAACCCCGCCCCTTTCCACGCAATTGGCCCCCGCCCGCAAACCCCGCCCCCTGGCTCTCGAGCATTTCAAAATGTGCACGAGCATGTCAAAATGACTCCCGGCATAAAAAGTTTGCCGACCCCTGCCCTAGATCATCTACCTCATATCAGTTCTGAGGCAGAAGCAAGAGTCCAGTCTTTACTTCCATCCCAAACTGCTATCTTGCTATTTCCATATTCGCACAAATTTCCAATCCTTCCTAATAGATAAGAAGAGGGAGACGTACCAGTCCTAAATCCTGATAGCTCTCTCCAAGAAATTTCATAGCAAGAAACTATATCCTAAGCAGTGGTTCTCTACCAGTGATACATATATGTGGCCTAGCTAGGATGCAGAGTAAGTTTCTAGAGCTTTAAGTAAGTCTTTAAATATTGCTGTAAATCAGTGCTTTCCAAATTGTGTGTTGCGACACAATACTGTGTCACTTTGGGGGCCCAAAGTGTGTCGCATGACAACCCGGAAGCACTGATGAAAATGCTCTCGGTTCCAGCAGGGAGGCGAAAAGCCTCGCCCCCTCACGTGCACACGCTGCCGGGCTTCCCGGCGCACAGCTGATCAGTGCGGAGAATTTCCACCCCGGCCCCCCCCCGTGCCGATCAGCTGTGCGCTGGGAAGCCCGGCAGCATGCGCGCGCAGGGGGCGAGGCTTTTCGCCTCCCTGCCGGAACCGAGGGCATTTTCGGGGTCCCCAGAGCCTGCCCTTTCGAAGGGGCAGCTGCTGCCGCCACCGTGGCAACCTGGAAGCACCGCCGCCAGCGCTTCCGGGTTTTTGCGCGCCGCACTGGCAGCGGAGCTTCCGGGTTTTTGTGGGCCGGCCGTTGGTGTGTCGCCAATGGCAAAAGTTTGGAAAGCCCTGCTGTAAATGATCAGCACAGTAACAGAATGCTTTTCAAAAAGGAACCGTATTTTGTGGGGGCAGGTTAGGATAGGGTTTTTTTCCCCCCATGGTTGTAGTGAGGTTGTTTGATGGAGTAAATGGTGGGATATAAGATAAGAAAGCTTAAGAACTACTATCGGAAGAACTAACATTAACATTAGTGGAAAGACTTCTATTGATTATTAACACATTCTCAAATCGAAGAAAGTAAAATAATTCTTTTTGCAAGTCAAATAATTATCTTCTTAAATAACTTATTTTTATCAGGACTTGAAGCAAACCTGCAAGTTTGGTCATCTGTCCCTGTAATCATTCTTTCTTTCGCTCTTCACTTCCAGTACCATTTGTTTTGTGTGCTCCACACATTATTTTTGCACCCTGGCCCAGTGCTCTGTTTATATTTTCATTTTACATGGTTTGCATTCTTCAGATGAATTGTTTGACTGTTCAGTGAGTTGCATCTATCAGGGGACAAGGACCACTCTTATACTGTATTTGTAGAAATCCACTACTTCTTTTCTGATGGTTTAACTCTAATTTGCTTTAGCTTAAACAAGACAGATGGTGTACTATTTTTTAAAAAGTAAAAGAAGATAGCCTACTCGTTTGTTAATATCTTTTACCACTTCTACTCCCCTCATCCATTATTCCAAATGGAATAATGAATTAATAATGAAGATTCTGAAATCTTTTATGCCAAGTGGTAGATCAACTTGTTCTGCTTTGTAAACATTAATTTTGTATGTTGCACTAACTTAGTTACTAGCTTAGCTAGTAACTAGCTAGTAACTAGCTTAGTTACTAACTTAGCACTTAGGGGGCGTGGTGGCTCAGTGGGTAAGACGCCAGGCTTGTTGATCAGAAGATTGCAGGTTTGGAGGTTCGAATCCCTAGCCCTGCGTGCGGAGTGAGCTCCCGCACTAGCTCCAGCTCTTGCCAACCTAGCAATTCGAAAGCATGCAAATGCAAGTAGATTAATAGGTACCACTTCGGTGGGTAGGTAACAGCGTTCCGCGCGTGTCATGCGGCCACATGACTGTGGAAGCGTCTTCGGACAACGCTGGCTCTTTGGCTAACAAACGGAGATGAGCACCGGCCCCTAGAGTCGGACACGACTGCACAAATGTGCGGGGGGAACCTTTACCTTTACCTACTAACTTCCACATTTATTTGCCCAACTTCTGTCACCGCCCATCTCCCCCCCCCCCACACACACAAAGTGGACTCTGGGCACATGCTAGTGTGCAGGATTGATTTGATTATGATGGCAATGGGTGCACCCTTGGAAGACCTGAAGGGCCAAGTTGGGAGAAGGTCATCCTGGAAAAGGACTATTTTTGTGACTTGATGGCAAATAATCAATCAATCAATCAGTCAATCAATCAAATAATACTAGTCCTGTAGGCAACCATAGGGAGCCAGCATGATGTAGCAGTTAAAGTGCTAATTAGGAGCGGGAAAATCTAGTTTCTAGTCCTTCCTTAGGCACGGAAACCAACCTGTTGACATTGGGTCTGTCATTCTCAGCTGTCAAAACTTTGTCAGGCTCTACAACAAGTTGGCTGGAGAACAAAGCCCTCATTGTATCATGCATTGGTAGCTTTGCTGCATGGACTAGGGAAAGCCCAACACAAAAAGCAGAGCCGCAACCAAGCAGAACAAATGTTAAGAAAAAGAAGAAGGTGACAACTCCAGGTCAACCAATGAACAGGATTCAACAGATTCAAGACTGACTACAGCATTTCATTATAGTCAACATGTGTACAGTATCTTGTGCAGCTCAGTAGCAAGGTGTAGCAATGGGAGCAAAGTTGAAATGAGTTTTTCAAATAGCCAAGTGAAATAAAGTGCCCAGTTGTGCCATTCGCACTTCAGATGAGGCATGCGAAATTCAAGCTGCAAAGTAGCAGTAGGAATGTGACTTATTGTTTAACCTCAAAATTCCAGTCTTTTAGCTAGTTGGCATCTTTCAGCTGTTCTGCTGTTGGCCAACTACAAACAAGATATCTCATTTCATCCCAAATGTTTCCATTTCGTCTTATGGGGGGGGGGGGAATCATCTTACATTCACTGAGGAGAACAGAGGACAGTGTTGAGAAACAAAACAAATGGGCAGAAAATGCAAATGACTGTATTTGTATGAGAACTCAGCTGAAAGGTGCCAGTGCTTGTGAGAATCTGCTTGCCTGCTCCTCTGCAACCCTTTTGTGATGCCTAAACAAGGGTTCTCCTGCTTTTCTTTCCCTGTCCAGTTCTCTGACCTCTTTCTTTTGCAACATCTCCATCCAGTTTTCTCCCTTCCCAGGGCAGCTCTTCCTTCCCCTTCCCCATCCAGTTTCTATTTTCCCTTCCTTACTGTTTCTTCTGAAATAAAGAAACGTGTGTGCATGTGTATGTGCGTACTACCGTGTTCTGCATATGAGAGTGGTTTGGGTGTGAAAGAATGGGTAATATATGCAGATGGGGGTCAATGAATTTTATGTTTGGGTTACCCTATTTTACAGATCAAGGGGCGTGGTGGCTCAGCGGGTAAGACGCCAGGCTTGTCAATCGGAAGATCACAAGTTCGGAGGTTCGAATCCCTAGCCCTGCGTGCGGAGTGAGCTCCCGCACTTGCCCCAGCTCTTGCCAACCTAGCAATTCGAAAGCATGCAAATGCAAGTAGATGAATAGGTACCACTTCGGTGGGTAGGTAACAGCGTTCCGCGCGTGTCATGCGGCCACATGACCGTGGAAGCGTCTTCGGACAACGCTGGCTCTTCGGCTAACAAACGGAGATGAGCACCGGCCCCTAGAGTCGGACACGACTGCACAAATGTGCGGGGGGAACCTTTACCTTTACTTATTTTACAGACAATTAATTTTAACCAGTAGTTATTCATCCAATTACTATTAACTTCTTTTTTAAAAAGATCCAGGCTCTGTCCTAATTTGAAGCAAGTGTGGCTTCTGGCAGGTATGTGTAACTGTGAGAGTGTGGGTGTATGTTTATATTTGCAGACATGCATAAACTCATCTATAAACACATACATCTACACAAACGTGTGTCACTTGCACACATTTATTGGAGAGAGAGAAATCTCACGGACTGGCTTCACTTGGAGCTGGCAAAGTAGGGAATCTGTGCATTGCATGGGATGTTTGTCTGTGTTTATATATACTGTATATTTTTCCCCTGTTCAGTCTCCCTTTGCAGGAGGAAGAGTTGTCTTCCTTTTTCGTAAATACAGTTTCCATCAAACATTGCTGGATAAAGAATAATAATTAGATGTCAGCTGTTAAATACAATTAAAGAATCCATACCACTGACTGACTGCCATTAAATATTGTCAAGTATTATAGAGGTTTTGAGACGTCATTTGGCAAACCTAGGGTTATTTGGGATTTTTGGGAAATTTAGCTGCTACTTATCAAGGAGAAAGGCCACGTAGTGAACAAACTGCTTTGAAAGACAGAATGTCCATCTTTAATAGAAAGAAGGTATGCCCATCTCCTAATTGTGGTTTAGAGTTGAAGATTGGGAAAAAAAATTGCACAATTTCAGTTCCCAGTGGTAAAGAGAGATCTATGTGCAAGTTTTGGTGCCCTCTAAAATTCATGGCTCAATGCAAGGAGTTTTCTGACTGATAGCCAAGAATGGTTGCAAATCAGATAGAGTCAGTCTATAAGAAAAAATGCTTGTGAAATGCTGTTGTGTATTAGTTGTTAACAGGTCTTAATGCTAAATATGACTGAATACCAAGCCTATCTATATTAATATTCAGATACCATTTAGTAAAATGTGGTCTGGAGGTCTAGCAGATATTTAAGTCAGAGAATACCAGAGGATATTAAACTTCAAAATTTGTAATAGAGAATTCTGAAAATGAATTTTGGAAAAAAAAATCTGTTGCAGTTGCAGCCAGAGGATCAAGCAACTTCCTCTTCTTCTTTTTTCTTTTTTTGTACCTCCAAGTGAAGCGACTATATGAAGACATCCATAAAATTTTCTTGGCAACATTTTTCATAAGTGGCTTGCTATTGCCTTCTTCTGAGGGATGAGAGAGAGTGATTGGCCCAAAGTCACCCAGCTGGCTTCATGCCTAAGGCAGGACTGGAACTTCCAGTCCCCTTGTTTTCTAGTCCAGTACCTTTAACTACTATACCAAACTGGATCTCTAGGCAACTTTACCAAGTTTAACAAAGAGAGAGGGGAAAAGAGACAAGACAAAATCCATGAATGAGGATAGATCAGTAGCTTTTAGGAATCATAGAACATATTAATCATGGATGGCTTTGAAGCAGATATGTAAGATCAATCACAATGGATTCCATTCTGTGTGTACTAGCATTCCTTTTTTTCTAGTCAAAGAGCTTCCACTGATGAGGGCTATAATATAATAAATACCAGGAAAATTTGCAGTTAGCATTTCAGTCAGCATGGAGAGTGCCCTGGACACAAATTCCCAACATCCAGCATTCCTATTTACTCAATTCTTCCTTTCCCAGTTTCATTGTCATCCTTTTTCCCACCCAGACCCTTTTCTTTTCAGTTCTGGTACCCTCTTCTGCCACCCCCCATTCACTCTCCCTTGACCTTGAATATCAAACAAATAATCATAGTGGAGACCTACCCAACCTTTCATGGTTTTTGTGCTGGCTGTGGCTTTTAGAGGGTTGGCACAACCTATACATTTGTGTGTGTGTGTTACTGGGGAGGAGAAAACAGCAATGAGTAGAACTGAATATTCAGCCAATTCCTTTGGAATTTTAAGAGTTCAAAAATATTTCACAATTGCTAGAAACTTTTTAATGATAGTTAAGATACTCGAAAAGTTGATTTCTAGATGCAATACCAGAGTCTGTGGATGTTCTGTGGTTCTCAAAATTTGCAGAATATATATACTGTAGCTTCTCTAATAACATTGACACTTTGCATTTCTCAAAAACAGCATTCCACTGCTGAGACTACAACACATACAGCACAGTTTCATAATCCATATTCTGTTTATAATTCATAGAAGCCTTTCCCAAGCCTGTGCAGGAATTCTGATAGTTGTGGTCCCAGCATATTTGGACATCATCAGATTGGGAAAAGCTGTTTTGTAATGTGTCCTTCTGGGCCTGTCTAAAGCAGACTGAGATGAAATGTCTACCAACGATAGTGCAATCCATTTCATTTTGTAGACTGAAAATGCCCATCCAGAAGTTGATATACATATATAGTAGAATTCTGCTGTGATGCAAGTAACATAGAGTTAACTTTCTTCCACATTATCCTATCCTTTGAAGTGGATTGCCAAAATACTGGCTTTGGAATCAGCATGTCTTCTCTGCACATTAAATTTATTAGGACGATAAAAGGGCACAAAGCCCAAGGCTCCATGTTCTCAGCTGACCTACTTTCCGGTCCTCTTTGGCAAGACAAAAGCACTCGCCTTTAGAAGATAGCAATATCTTTGGGCTTCCTGTCTTGCAATTCCCTGAGCAGCAGGCTGCTCTTTCATGTACACTTTGATGCTTGAAATAAAAGGGCACTTAAATAACTTAAATAATCCCTTGATTCCATAATGGATATGCAAATCTAACATCCTTTTTATCTGTTTCATTGGGTGCATATATAAAATATATAAGTTAAAAACAATAGGGGGCATAGTCATTTCCTAAATCTGTCTAAAATGTCTTCACAATGCTCTGTACTCTTTGAATGGCAACAAGTCTGATTTTTGCAAGCAAACTCCTTTGCTGCCTCAAGATACTTCAATCCATTGAAAGTTTAATTATGCATATGAAGACATGTAGTGTATATATTTATCTGTCATCATCTAAATCTTGGTTAGCAACTCGGCATCCTTCATATATTTTGGACTATTACCCCCATATTCCCTTGACAATAGCTATGTCTGGATTTAATGCCTAAATGAACCTTCTAAATTTGAGATTCTCCTAATTCTCCTGATGGCTTTATGAGTTGTAGTTCTAACACATCTAAAAGGTTGCTATAGACTTCTTTCATGGCTATGATTAGCTAAGGGTATATAATTATTGGATATATGTACCTATGCATAGCTCTAACATGAGTTAGAAACAAAAAAAGAGATGTGAACATTGCTGGAATTCAAGTCTCCCGAGTTTCAGTCATTTTTTACATCTAGGTCCTATCTTAATCTGGCTGAGAGACTCTCTTCTAGACCCTACATTAGCAGCTTGAAATGGTCCCATAATCTCCTACAAAACCTGCAGTTCCCATTGCTAATATAAGCTTAACTGTGTTTGGTATGTGCTATGTCCTGTTCTTACTATGCTTCCATAAATGTTGCTTTCTCCAAGTACCAGCTTGCTTATCAATTGAGGAGTAAGATTCAACAATCCATCCGGCTTTTGAACCAGTAACTGCAGCTTATCTGCTTACTTCACTATGCTATGATACATTGTAACAAGAATATCCAGAGTTCTTGCTGAGTTTGATTTCTTTGAAGCTCTTACATACTGTAGCTGTGATTCCATTTAATGTTCATATACATTGAAATACAATGAATGACTCTCTTTCTGAAAGAGGTAGCAAGAAAGATGCCATAACTTCCATTGTAATGATAAAGAATGTTTTGAAGAAGAGGGCAGAATTTAAAATGTTTTAATATTATGAATTATTCTGGCTTCTCTGCTTATTTGAAGTTGGATTTTGCCATTGAATTGATAGCTTCACTATGAGTGCCCAGTAAAAGACTTATAACTGCTAGTAGATAGACTTTAGAGCATTTTTTCTTCTTCTTTCGTATCCAGATCAAACCTTAAGCTGCCAATATGATGCCACCTTCTTAGCTTTATCATTGGCCAGAAACAAATCATTTTCAGTGCATGCTATTGGTAATAATCGGCAGGTCAGCAGGTGGGCCAAATTCTGTATCTCTCCACACTCACACTGCATATTATTATCCATCAACAATCCCCATTTGAACATATTAGTTCTGCACTTAGGCACTCCAACCCTCAACCTATTCAAAGGCCTCCAAATGACATAAGGGAGATCGAATCCATCAGCCATATTCTCCTCTGGAACTATTCCTTGGTCAGTGATTTCTCTCCTCCATCTGCCAGTTCGGTTTTGTTCTTGCGCACCCTCAAGGGTGTTTGTTCTTACCATAAAACTCTTCCTTAGATTTTCAAACTTTAGAGCATAATTAGAATGGACTGTAAAATACTTTTACATCTGTTGCATGCCCTAAATATTGTGAATGCCCTTTCTTTTCATCTTTTGTTCTTCAGAAACAGGTTAAAATGAAATCTCAGTAATCAGGAACAATTTAAAGGGATCTACTGATTTCGTTGCCACACCAAACTATCTTCTGCTTTGGAAATTCTTTTGTTTTTCTGTTTTGCTTTTATATGTTTAAGATATAACATGACTTGGTGAAAAGTGGGGATGATATAGAACAACACAGATGATATTTTTTAAATGTTTGAAGAAAGAATCAAATTAATATAACTTAAAAGGGATCAGAACAAGTTGCCTTAAGTTTAAAACTTAGGTTAACTTCTTTAGCCTATTCTCCTTGTTCTCACAGCAAAATGACTCTTAGAAATTTAGTAGCAGTTACTCCGTCTTTGTCTTTCCTGCAATAAAGATATATTCCCAACAACCTCATTCTGACAGGTGGAAAATGGCCTTGGACTTGGGCTCAACCTTCTCTCAGACCTGATCTTCTACCTACACCTCCCAATCCTCTTTCTTCATTCCTAATTAAATGTTTCCATTCTTTGAGTGACAGTTCTAATACCCAATCATTACAACATCATTGCAGCAACTGTCAAAATTGCCTAAGGCCACAGATACAATTGGTTACTTTTTGTTACTGCAACATTATGAATGTCTGGATGTGTATACATGAATACTTCAAAAAATTATGTCAAAACAGAAATGAGAAGAGTGCTCTTGAACACCCCAAAGTACATGTCACTACTGATATTATTTGTAATTCCTTTTTCTTTTATCCATTCAGTCATGACCAATTCTCGGAGGCTGCATAGACAAGTCCCTGCAGCTTTTTTGGCAAGGTTTTTCAGGAGTGGTTTGCCATTGCCTCCTTCCTAGGGCTGAGAGAAAGTGACTGGCCCAAGGTCACCCAGCTGGCTTACCTAACAGTTATAAGTTTCATAAAAAGGAATCTAGGCTTGGCTGTTTCAAAGGCACAAAGATGCCTTTCAATTATCTCTATTTTATTTGTTTCCATCTCAAACTAAACATGTCTTTCTATGAGAAGCAACTGCACCTTTGTCAATCATCATATTGGCCACTGAAGGCAAAAAAAGACAAACCTGAATGAAAATAAAAAGTAGGAATTGAGGAAAGCAAGCTGGGAATCATGATCCCTGCCACAGGATGTAGAGAGTTGAATCAAAGTGATTGGTAGTATGTTTCAACTTATTTTTGCTCCTGGACAAGCTAAACGTCCAGATACTGTAGTACGATGCTGTTATTAGCAAATTAATGATGAAGAGACTTAAAAAAAAAAAGAGCCATCTATAGGATTTCACAACAGATGTTTCCTTTGCAGACTGTCAAGTCAGCAGGTGTTGGGCGAGGTAACAAATGCAATGCAATGTTATGGCTCCTAGACAAGATTTATAGGAAAGCTATTACTCTCCATTGCATAAAGCTCTATAGGAGCAACATTTTCAGGTTTTGCTGTTCTCTTTTAAAGGGGAGAGCCCCTGACAGCTCCACTAAAGTGACAGAAAGGAACTCATGACTTGTATTTAAAAAATGAATAATGAATTTGAACTATTTAATTTAATTTATATACCCTGCTTTTTGTTCAAGAGCTCCAGGCAACACACCCAGCACTTCCTCCTCCTATTTTTCCCGACAGCAAAAACCACGTGAGGTAGGTTCAGCTGAGAAAGAGCCAGTGACCAAAAGTCCCACAGCACGCATCCATGCCTAAGGGTGGACTTGAACCAGCCTCCTCGGTGCCAGTCCAGAACCTTAGCGCTTCATCATTCGGGAGGGCGTTCCTTTAACCCTAGTCCCCAAGTCCTTCTAATCATCTCTTCCACCAGTCTGAGTCACTGAATGTGCGGCAGCCGTCCTTGTAAAATGCATTTAGCTTTATAAACATCTATTTTTTTTAAGCTATACCCAGCTTTCCTGCACACAATACAATACAATTCTTTACTGCGGTCACAGGCCAGAATTATAAACGTGATACATTAAAATACATTAAAATACAAAATACATTAAATGAAATGAGCGAAGCTTAATAATATATTTGCAATTGGTAGAGTCGTCAATGGGCAGTCCAAGTCTGCCTTATTTTGCAGACTGTATAGCAAAATTTAGCTACATTCAGGGAGACTAAATCATTCTGATCAGTTAGCAACAGTTGGACATAAAAGGGATCAGAATTTCCTGGATATTTTATCAAATGAGGAGTTATTAAGTGGGTTCGTGAGTCCTTATAATATATACAGTATAACAGGACATGTGCTATAGTTTCAATAGCCCCTTGTCCACACACACTACTATACAAAATTCCATAGGGACTTTTTTCCTAATTTCCACATTAATGTGGTAATAGGAACCAAGCACAGCCCAGATTGTAGGCCTGTTTGTTTCCAAACAGCCATTATTCGACCCTGGGAGGATAGAAATACCTCTGGGTCGTACACATGCAACATAATATACTTCAGGCGGAAGGCAGTTGGAAGAATTAGGCCTACAAACCTTTCACTATACAACCTGACTGATATTTTTTTGGCACTGAGTCACACACCAAAACTTAAATCACTCTTTTAGGAATAGATCAGCTGATTCTAAAAATACAAACATGGATTTTCATATTAAGAAGGGTACTTTCATTGAGACTGCTTGCTTGGTGGTTACGGAATTATAGGGAGAGGCTGGGCGGGCTAATCTGGTCTCTGAGCAACGAGGATTCCTGTTAGGTGATGACGCAATCAAGAGTTTGCTGCAGATCCCACCTGTTTTATCTCATCATACTTTGCTTTCAGCACAGTTTTTTAGAATTATCAAATTAATTTAGACAGTAAAATGAGGTTGAAAAGTTTTGAATGCCAATTTGGACTGAAATAGGTGTTACTGCCTTACTTGGAATTCTTCAAATGCTACTGAATACCAAGGTCCAGGGCACATATTGGCATGAACACAACTGAGAAGATCCAGATTCATGTTTCTGCTCAACCATGAAATCCAACTGGGTGACTTTGGGCTATCTAAGTGTGATGTGTCTCTTGTAATGATAAAAACGGGAGTACTCCAAGTATTACACAGAACTTCTTAGTGAAAGGATGGGATAAAGAAAAAATAAGGTGTGGAAGTGCAGGACAAGGTTTCCATGGAGAACATTCCAGGTTCAACCTCCAACATCCCTGGATAGGGCACATGCCGAAATCCTGGAGATCTGCTGCTAGTCAACCTGAGAAATATTCACTACGTAGTCCTACTTACTCTAAGGCAGGGGTTCCTAAACTTTTTGCCATCACACTTCTCTTTAATGTAATCTTCAAGTACACAGCTCCCCTAAAAACCCAAACACCAAAATGAACACAAATGAACAATGACAACTTTTGGAAAGGTGGATTTATGGTAACAATATACAACTAAAAGGTTCTTCACACCAACCCTGGACTCTGTCTGCACCTCTCCAAGGGAGTTTGTGAAACCCTGCTCTAAGGCAACTTCAATTACCCACTCAACTCACCCAGCTTCATGGCTGAGCCAGAAGTGAATTTATAGGGTTTGGAGGACCCTAGTCAAACGTTTTAACCATTATACCATACTGGCTCTCGGTTCATAGCAAGGCTGGGCAACTTTTTGGTGGCCAGAAGCCACACTTCAGTTTTGGGGGGAGGATGGTAGCTGCAGTGGGGAAAAGGCTGCTGCAGTGATGTTCTATTGGCAAGTTCTTGGTCCCTAAGGGATGCAACTAGGCAGAGTCACTTCTTTCCCCCTAACATTTGTCTTTTTTTCCCTTAACTGTGTTATATCCATTTTAGAGTTTATAACACAGCTTTAATCAGGTCTTAACTTCAAAATGGTGAAAAACTATGCTGCTGATTTTCAGCAAGGGAGGTCGGAGGGTCTCCAGCAGCTAAAAAGCGAAAGTTCAGGGTGGCATGCAGGTTGAAGCTTCTTCAGGATTGCCAGCTCCTGATATAGAGAGCCATCTGTGCGTATGATTACTTTGTCATCTAATAAGCAAAAGATAAGAACTTGCAGGGCATCCAATATTTATTTATTTATTTATTTATTTATTTATTATTATATTTATTATATATATATATATATATATATATATATATATATATATCCCCCCCACCTTTTGTTCAAAAGCTCAAGGTGGCATACCGAGCATTCCATCCTATTTATCCTCACATCAACAACCCTGTTTGGGATAGAATAGCTGGCGCAAAGTCACCCAGTGAGCCTCTAGGGCTGAGATTAATTAATTAATTAATTAATTAATTAATTAATTAATTGGATTTATCCCCACCCATCTCTACCATGGTAGACTCTGGGCGGTTTACAACCACAATATAAAAGATAAAACCTAAACATTTAAAACTACTATAAAAATAAAAAAATAAAAATCCAGAAGATGGTCTGTTCTTAAAAGGAGGGAAACCACTAAACCAACCACCCCCAGGAGGAACTATCCTTTCCTTCACTCCAGGCAAGGCGGCAGAGCCAGGGCTTCAAGGACTTCCTAAAGGCCAGGAGCGAGGGTGCCAGTCTCACCTCAGGGGGCAAGTCATCCCACAGGGCGGGTGCTATTGCAGAGAAGGCACGCCTCCTGGACCCCGCTAGATGGAATTCTTTTAAAGAAGGGATCCGAAGCATGCCCTCCCTGCATGATCGGGTGGGGCGGGTAGATGTGGTCGGGAGAAGACGGTCCCTCAGATACCCTGGTCCCATGCCATGTAGGGCTTTAAAGGTGATAACCAACACCTTGAATTGAATCCGGAAGCAAACCGGTACCCAATGCAGCTCACGGAGTAGCGGTGTTACATGTGCTGATCTCATAGCACCCAGAACTACCCGTGCAGCCGCATTCTGGACCAGCTGAAGCTTCCGGATTATACTAAGTTTACGTTATACTAAGTTTAAGCAACAGATGAGACAAAAACATGGGAGTGAGGAAAGTTATGTGCAGCAGCAAAACCCTAAAACCAGCTGGAGAAGGGAGACCAAGAAAACAGCGAACCCACACCAATGACCCTTCTCCGGATCCTGTGGTGTCCATACCCTGTACTCTCAGTTCATCCTAGGGATAGTAAATGCTCACCCTCGCTGCTGCCTGCTTTGCCTAACCAAATATGTTGGGTTGGGGGGGACTGGGCTGAATATTTCGATTGGCTTAAAATAGCATTGCCATTACAACCTGTATTCTCTTCTCTTGCATCCAAGATACAAGTACCTCCTCCATGTCGACATTACCTGGCCAAGGAAATTTTCCAGTACAGCTGGGTTTGTCTGCTACACCTAGCACATTTTCTTTCAAGGACAGGAAATGCAGTGAAGTTTCACACATTGGCATCAGAAAATTAGGTTTGTGGAACAGAAAAATGTAGGATGTCCATTTAAACAATGGGCTGGGGAGGAGGTAGGCTTTGCATTGTGCAGACGATACAGAGCTTCCAGACCTTTCAGGGGCCATTGTAAATTGTAAGTAAAGAAAGGTTCTGATACATCTATTTGTCCCTGCACCAATCTTTCAATTCAAATTACAAGAAAAATCAGTAAAAATGATAAACTCTCTTTCAAATGGAGCTTGGCTCCTCCTGGTGACTTCACACACACGTGCAGGCAGTTATCTTGATAACAACACAGAAATGCTGTTTTTCTCTCAGATTCTTTTCAACTCCTCAGTCTAATCTCCGGGCCTGATATTCCCTGTGGTTTGCCATCCAAGTATTAACTTTATTCCAACCCCCTTTAAATTAGCTTTTTCGCAGTCAGCCTTCCTAATTAGAAAAACTGCTCCCCTGAAAGTACAGGTAGTCCTCACTTAACAACCACAATTGGGATTGGAATTTCAGTTGCTAAGCAAAGCAGTCATTAAGCAAATCCAACTCAATTTTACAACCTTTTTTGTGGCAGTTGTTAAGCAAACCACCATGGGCGTTAAGCAAACCACACGGTCGTTAAGTGAATCACGTGGTTCCCCATTGATTTTGCTTGCCAGAAGCCAGCCAGGAAGGTTGAAAATGGCAATCACGTGACCACGGGATGCTGCGACGGTCATAAGTGGGAGAACCGGTCATAAGTCATTTTTTTCAACACGTTGGAAGTCCAAACCGTCACTGAACAAATGGTTGTTAAGTGAGGACTACCTGTATCCCCAACTAAATGTAACATTTATTGAATGGTATTAAGCCAATGAGGACTGACAGGCAACAACTATAACACAGGCACATGGGTGTCGGCAGGGTGTGGTCAAAAAAGATGGTGACAACTGTGCAATTGCAACTCCAGACATGTGACACACATGAAACCCAGGAGTAGCTTCAATCAGTGTTGTGGCCACCATCTTGACTTTTTTGACCACACCCTGCAGATGCACCTCTATGAGCATTCATGCATGCTTAATGGAAGCATTTAGATTTATAATATGAAGTCGGTTTGCCCCATTGCTACCTGTAGGGTAACTGCAATTTATTATTAATTACTCAGCGTTTCTTGTTGAACTCCTTTGCTGGGTCACATTATTCCAAACATGATCCATTTGTGTGTGTCTTTAAGAAAAAAAAAGACCTATGTGACGGTTGGTTGCAAGGGGAGAAAAAAGACAATCAATTATTGACAATCTCAATAAAATTACAATTATTGACAATCTCAATAAAAAAGACATCAACTTTAAGATGGGTGGACTTCAACTCCCAGAATTCCACCCATAAGTTGCTGAGGTTGAGAAACACTGCCCTAGTAGAAAGAAAGGACATAGACGCGACTTCTAAACTTCGTGCTCTAGCACAGTATTTCTCTGACAGCACCGGTGCCTCTCCCTCGCTGCAGGCGCTTCTCTGGGAGTCGCCGCTTGCGAAATCGGGGCCATCTGCCGGATCGCAAGGCGCTTTCGCAACGTGTCTTGCGAGGCCCCGAGGGCTTCGAAGGGACGCCCCAGCATCGCGGCGCCGCACCTTCAAAAAGGCAGCGTCGCAAAATTGCCACGGGGCAATGACATAGGAAAGGCTGCGACGGCCCTCGCGACAGAAAAGGGAGAAAATCCCGGCGAGGCATTGGCCGATCTCCGCTGCAAACATCAGGACGATCTCTGGATGGCAGCAAGACATAGAGATAGACGCGTCGCTTGGCTGCTATCCTGCGTTGTCCGGATTTTTGCAACCCAGCTCACACACATATAGACAATCTTCTGCCGCAGCCTTAAGCGTTATTGCTTCCGCTTTAAAAAAATAAGGAAGGGTCGGGAGAGTGAACACTAGAGGACGCTATTACAACATTTCAGTAGCTCGTCGAATTAACTTTCTGTTGAGACCTTATCTTTCCACGCCCCGTCAGGGTGTAAAATGCGCCCATTTTTTAAATCAGCCTTGGAAATTAGGTAATGTTACAGTTCCTTCCTAGAAGGCAACCGAAAATCCATACCCGCCTTCAGCTGCTAAAATCTCAGGAGCGGCTGCTCAATTTTTCTTGCTTGATAAAGGTTAGAAACAGCTTTTCTGAATACACAGAATGCTTTTCCAGCTTCTCTAATGAAGAATTTCTGAAGTGACAAAACTGCCAGTTGACCTGAGCAGAAGCCCTGAAGGCTCAAACTCCAAGGCCATTTCCACATGAATTATGACTGGTGCTTCCTAACATACCCAGCCACAGGCGTTTGGTAGAAGCCAGGACATCATTACACATTTCATGATGTCATTACACAAATGGTGTAAATGACATCACTTCCCCCCCCCTTGCAGATGTCCCAGCAGCACAAGCCTATGTAGGAACATCTGTACTGACAGGCGACACCTGAAGAACAAGAAGTCTGCTACTGAAGTTACCACTTTTTTACACATCAAAGAAGAAGACTCACGAACAGCAGTCTTTGAAAGCAGGGCCTTCCAAGCTGTAGAACATTTTCTTGGGAGGAAGCAAACCAATGCCAACTCCAAGCCAGGGATTCTATTACTAGTCCAATCCCTTGGATTTGCACCTGTCAAGCATGACCCTTACTTACTCTTTGCAAAATTATCACTGATAAGAAGATTTTTAAGGCTGCCCAACCGTGAACAAGTCAGTCGAAAGCACGACATTATGGACAGTGTGCATAGCAATCGTTATCAATAATGGGCTAATTATATCACGTAGCATCTATTTTGGGGGCTCCTGAAAATTTCCTAAAACCAAAGCCCCCAACACTTTGTGAACTTTGTCATTCATCCCATTTATAATATTTTATTCATTTTCATCTCAGCAGCAAGCAATGCAGCATCAGAGTTACCTCTCTATTTTCAGAGCAGGTAGATGGAACTTACTGTATACTGACCACACATGTACAGTACACATTTCTCCTCTCCAGCTCACAGGGCTGGGAATGAGTTTAGGTGCTCAGTGCTAGACCTTAGCAAATATGCCTGTTCGACTGAACTACACTTAATTGTAATAGTAGCTTTATAAGTGGGCTGCAATACATGAGCGACCACTGCAAGGTCCTCCTGATTTATTGAGTTTGGAGTTCAGGTTGACAGCATAACCAGGCCTGAGAAGTGAATAGCACTTAGAGCCTTATGTGTTCATCTCTGAACTATGAATTTTCATTTCAGGTTCTACACATGTGGAGTTGAAAGGAAGGATCAGGATGAGATGTTCAAGAGAGCCAGGGCAGAAGAGTGGAAGATTGGCCATTAATTTATATGGAAACTACACAGCGTTAAAGTGGGGCTGGGGTGGAGAATTTGTGGCTGTCCAGATCAACTTTCAACAACTCCAGGTAGCATGACTTCCTGATGAAGGTTTCCAGCAGTTGCCATTTAGTAATATGTCAAGAGTCACAGATGTCACACAACATCGCTGAACTTAACCTTTCGGTGCCGAGGCTAGGCTCTTACCACACATACTTCCTTTATTTTATTTAATATATTTTTCCTGCCTTTATTTTGTACAACTCAAGGTGGTATATACAATGCTCCAGCTTCTTATTTTCCCTGGAACAACAACCCTGTGAAGTGGGTTGGGCTGTGAGAGAATGACTGGCCCAAAGTCACCCAGCTGGCTTTCATGGGTGTTACACACCCAACATATCTGGAAGACTCCATATATCAGACGATTGCTCTATCCAGCTGTTCAATAAGAATGAAACCTATTACCAGGTTTCATTTTTCTAGCTAAGAAGAAGAAAAGAAACAAATACTGAAGGTAATAAAGAAACCGTGACTATTTTGTGGTTTGGTTTATTAAAATGATTTAATTAATGCCATCCTATTTACATTTTGCTAGTAGCAAATACTACCATTGATGACACAGGCTAGAACTTAGAAGAGCACAACAGAGCACTTCCTGATAGACAATCCTGCTGAAATGATGTCCATCAAGTCACAAAGAATGGGAAACTACTGAGTGACAACAAAAAAGCTCCATTGAAAATGAAGAAACTTATATTTGTGTAGGCACATATTAGATTGTCCTGTAAACATTTTCTAAATGTTCGATTACTTGGTGTGTTGGCTTCTTCAGATCCACAGGAACATATGCTAATCTCCACAGTGCAGCTTCAGTCACACCTCCTTAATGCACATTTTTGGTTGAAAGATGTTGGGGTTTGTATATACCCAGGAATTTACAGTAAGATAAATTATACTGGAGAGGCTTGATATCTAGGTGAGAGGGGAATTATTCTGCAAATCACCCAATTAGCAGCCATTGTTGTAGGGATGATGTGGCAGTGTATGACTCATACTACAGGTGCTATCATTTAGTTGGGTGTGGCAGATGATGAGAGTGACCTATAATGTGATTGGTCAGTTTATGTATATAAACAGAGAATATCTGGTATTCTTTCTTCTTGTTTGCTGTAACTTCTCATCGCTGTATCATTTGTTACCCGTGTGGATGTATTCTGTAATACGTATGTATATATAGTAAATAGGATATTTTTATAATCTCTGTTTGAGTATCTATTTACTGCTCAGAATGTGGATCGCTGGTGTCTAGGAAGAAGTAGCGGGCCGCTCCACGCACGCACTCTGACAAAGACCTGAGCAGAAGGCACCAAAAACCTCCAAGATCATGTCTCGGGGAGTTGCAGTGATGATCTCACATGACAAATGACCAGACTTGCCCTTTTTATTGAAGTGATTGCATTCACTGTGAAACCCAGACACTTCCAAGTTTCTCATGCAATCGGCCTCATCTTTGTTTTCAGAATAATGTAGACCAGTGTTTCTCAACCTCAGGGACTTTAAGATGCGTGGACTCTAATTCCCAGAATTCTGAAGTCCACACATCTTAAAGTTGCTGAGGTCAAAAAACCCTGATGTAGACCACCAATAATTGCAAATGTAATCAGCAGTGTAGTTTTACATTCCCTCTTGATTCCCAAGCTTCCATTTTAAAACAGTGCGCAAACGTCAATTCTTTAACCGCTTTCCGTGTGGTTGAAGGAAGTGTGGTTGAAAAAGGAGAGTTAACGCACAGCAATGGATTTTGGCTCCTCTTCCAAAATCCAGCCTCGAGAGCGGCAATGAGTATTTTCTAGGCTAATATCTGCACTGGGGCTGGAACCTTCAGGCAGCTATTTTTCTTGGTTGCGAAACGGTGGAATTCATGACAACAGAAGTGTTGGATTGGTGCGCAGCCAGCCAGCAACCGACCGAAAGATTCGTTCCAGCAATAGTCCTTCTTCACCCACATCCTTTGACAATGCAGGCAAGGCTTAGCCACACACTCCCAAAGCTTTCTGAGAAAGAAATATTGCAGGGTGTGGAAAGGAGCTGGTCTGCACATTCCCACAAAGATGGAAAAACCATCAACATAAAAAAAGAAGAAACCCCAAACACTTGTGCAGTATTAAAAATACTGCTTTGAACATAATACAGATTTTCAATTATTGGATTTTTAAACTTTGCTGACCCTCAGCCACACAACTCTGCTTGCATTGAAAGAGCTCATTCTTGTTGCCCGCCCCCCACCCTCACCCCCACCCCCTTGGTTTTTGAAACTGGAGATCTCACCTTCCCGGAATATTCAGCTGGCTGAGCCATTCCCCTCCATTTTTCACTTTGCAAACCAGCTCCCTCACTCCCTTTTCCCCAGCTCTGGGCCCCCTTGGTTTTCATAAGGAAAATTATGCGGCATGCTGATTGTTGTACAAGGTTGTGCTGAAACTGGTATGAGCAATGCAGAGGCCTTTCCATGCCAATCTCTCCAAACTTTCTATAGCAGCTTAAAAAGGGAAAGCTCTGGGAATGAGATGTCTGTATGATTATTCACGTCCCTATTGTGTTTCATTTTGTTTTCTCCAGTTCAGTGGGTGAGGAGGGTAAGAGAAGCGAGATTTACCTTACAGCATGGCAGGTAACTTCTGAAGGGGAGAAGGGGAGCCTAGGGCTTGCAAAACTGGACAATAAGTTGAAGGCTTGGAGAAAGCGTGAACTTATATTTTTTATTTATTTATTTATAATTCGATTTATATCAGCGCCCCATCTCCCCCAAAGGGGACTATGAACTTACTTAACCAAAGGACAATCTTCCAGGAAGGTGGAAGCCTGTGGAGATGTCCAGACCTTTGAAGGATCCAGAAAATGAATTGCTTTTCCAGGGAAAAACTGTGGACTTTTCCAAGTGCAAACAAATTGATAGAGAGGCATTACTCACAGCTTAAGCATAGATAAGACCTGTATATTGGGGGTGGTGTGCACATTGGATTCACTGAAATACTCCAATGCTGCATAAAAGCACTTCCAAGTAATTCCACATATTACTTACAAAGAGCAGAGTTTACAGGTATTTAATAAACAGATTGATTGGTTATTTCAGTTTTGTCTGACATATGTTTGTATAGTTTGCATCACAATACAATAGAATTGTAATAGAATGCTGGTTATCCAAGGAGACCAGAGGATGCTAAAAATACTCAAACTTTCAGATTATGTCAGGGAGATAACAGGTGAAAAAGGAGGGGGCTCCCTCCAGGGGGATAAACGCATGCGCAGTACTGAATCGCTTTGCTTTCCTCCCAAGAGGCTAAAGAAGGCCCCGCCCTAGTTTCTTGGGCCTTTTCTCTGAGCATCACTAATTCATTTCAGTTTAGCTGGATTCTGTCTAGCAGAGTAGAACAATAAAACACTAGAGCCTTTACACCAAGTCTCAGCATGTTCCTTCACTCAAAGTCAGGACAGATTATTAAAGCTATTTTTATTTACTTATATTTATACTTTCTAAACAGCCATAAATCAAATGCCTTAAAATCAGGCAGTGGCAACCAAGCACTCTAATGAAGATGCAGCTTTGAATGAACAAAACATTTTTACCATCCTTGGGATTTGCTTTGCTGTGTAGGATGTAGTAGGGTAAAAAAAAAACCAATGGAGTTTTTTACCAACTACAGTGCCCAAGACACATTGGGAGAATCCATAGAAAGTGCATAAGAAAATTAACTCTAGTTTATAGCATCAGGGTTTGGCAATCTTTTTAAGGCTCTGCCTGCTATCGTGTCATTTTGCACGATGAGCTGGATGTCAAAGTTGGCCAAAATCTTGTTTAAAAACTCATCACAGGATTTCAGCATTCTTTTCCTACAGACAAGTGTTTATTTTTGAAGTCTCACATGTGCCATTTATAGAGCACGCAGGCAACAAAATGCCCTCATCTCCCTGGTCTAGTAAGTAATGAATCCCACCATTGTTTTGTCATGCATTGTGGAGGGACAGCAGATTAGTACAATAATTGGATACTATGGTGATGCTTCAAAACTAATTATTCAAAATATATTACATTCAAGCTTTATCTAAACCACTTGGAACTCCAGGGGAACCTGATTCTGAGTGGGGGAACATAATGCATCTGTGTCCCTGCCAATGCCAGTTTCCCCCCTTGTCCCCATGATATTGCTTCCATCTCATCCCCAGCCTTGCCACACCATTCACTGTATACCTGAATAAAAGTTGTCTTTCCATCCATATTTTGGCACCACCCAGTGACAGCTCAGATGGAGCATCTCTTATGCTTTCCAGTCTGAAGGTGAAGTCAGGGGACCAGGAGCAGAGATCACCTCAGGTGTGCTTTATTTAGGAGAGTTGGGAGGTGCAGACACGCTCCCGCACTTGGATCACTAGATCACAGGGTTTGTCTTCTCCACTTTGCTTCCTGAGTTCCTTTCATTTCTGTCACCTCTTGCCCCCATTTTTAAAACCAATGTCTCTCCAGGCTCCCAACATGGTAGACCAGATATTCACTATTTCATTTAGGGAAGAAGAGAGAACACGTGCCAATCTTCTGGGGAGCTGGCTGGGCACTCTGACTGGTAGCTGTCCTCCTGCAGCAGCCTGACAGTCTCTTGGGTAAAAAGGTAAAGGTTCCCGCCGCACATTTGTGCAGTCGTGTCCAACTCTAGGAGCCGGTGCTCATCTCCGTTTGTTAGCCGAAGAGCCAGCGTTGCCCGAAGACACTTCCACACTTCTCTCAGGTACAACAGTCCATATCACAGAGGCTGTCCTTTCATGCCATCATAGGCAGACTCGGTTGTTTGGCCACACTCCTTCAGCAGTCCCTGGCCTGTTGGTCTTCATGTTGTTAACTCTTCTCCCAGTGGCCATAATTCCATCCTTACAGCCTCTGCGCTGTCCAGTGACAAACCTCCTTTTCTTCCAGCTTGGTTCTGAATGCAATCAGGGGTCTGCATCTTCTTTATTATTCCTTACCTTGCTTTTCCATCCCCCTCCACTTAATCCAATTTGCTGCTAACTTGCCGATGCTTTTCTTTCTTTTTCCTGTGGGATTCTGACATTGTCCTTTTACTTGCATTCTTCTTCCTTTTCTTTCCTCTTACAATCTCTGTTTAGTCCAAATGGTATGACAGCACCTGATGGTTCAAGATCATTTCCTGCATGTGCTTGGGGAATTTCCCACCTCACCTGGCTGTGATGCTGTTGAAGCCCTAGATGACCTGTGGAACAGTTGGCCCTGGCAGTTGACATTATTGTTCCTAAGAGTTAAATTGGTACCTTGGTTTACCAGGGAGCTGAAAACAATGAAGTGAGCTTGAGGGTCAAGGGCTAGGGCGCAAGTGGGAAATTCTTGAGATGGATTGGATTAAACACAGAGTAGGCAATGTGTAAGACCCATTAAAATCCTTTTCCATAGCAGTGAATGTAGTAATCAGGCCTGGCTTCTCATTGTAACTGCACAGAACAGGTCACTGACATTTTTCTATACTGTGCAGCATCTCTTCCATCAAAATGTTGAGGGAACAATTGGAGGCTCACTATGACCAGTGCAAAACTTTCTGTAATTGTAGGCCACTCTCAAATATTCCATGCTTGGATGAAAAGATTCAGAAAATGGTGACCTGACCTTGCAGCTCCAGATGCATTTGGATGAAGCTGATTACCTGGACCCATTTCAACTGGAATTTTATCCAAGGTATAGCATGGAGATGGCTTTGGTCAACTCTGTAGACCTCCTAGGTCTCCTTAACCTTGCTTATACAGTAATAAGTGGCACACTTACAGATCAGGACATCATCATTTGGCAATAAACTGACACAATCAAGCAGAAAACAATACCTAATCAAGGAACTACCAAGGAGAAAACCACACCTCCACCAACACTGGCAGGGCAAGTTACTGTATATAAACAGGAAGCAAACCCCACATTCACTCACATGGATGGTGTTACCTAGTTGGGTAATGAAATGTCTGCAAGCAAACAACCAAGCTCAGAGAGCACTAAGGACTTCACAGAGACAATAAAGACAGGATAGGGATTGACTATGAGGAACAACAATTTTATGCCTGCATTGTTTTGTGCTGTCCCAAAATAGGTGGTTAGTGAGGAAAGGCCTCACATTTTCAGTAAATGGAGATCTGTGTAAAAGAGTTTCCAACAAATTCCCCATGTCATGTAGTGCTTGTTCTCTGTTGCTTCTGAACATCCCATAAATACAGTGTTTTAATGTAACATTGGAATGAATAGTGCATGGGAAATCCTTTTGTGTGTGTGTGTGCGTGCGCGCTTTCCAGAAATGTTGTCCAGTTGTTAAAGGCATCCTTCTCTGAATACATTCTCCAAGGGTAGCAAAAAGCTTTGTTATTAGAAATCAAGTAGTCCCATCTGGGACATTTATTGAAGAAGTAAGTATTAAATACAGCTCTTTAACTCCAATTTTGAATTTGGGATAGCTGGGATATATACTTGTGCAATCTGCGTGCTGCTTTGGAATATTTTTTTCAGTGAATCTGGTCTATAGAAGACCATCCATTATTCTTATTGCCTTTGAAAGGAATGTACTTGTTAGAATCAATAGTTTTTTTAAAAAAAAAATTATTTTAAAAAGGTAAACAGAAATTACTGTAGTGAACCAAAAAAAAATGCTTGGCCTGAGTACCAAGAACTGTGGAACTATAAAATATGCTCCACTGTAAGACAGCAGAACTCGCTGAGCCACCATCCATCAGATGAAAAATAGGAACCATTATTTGAATAATGAAAAGCTGTCTTGAAGTCAGTCTGGGGCTGGCCAAAAATGACTAGCAAGTGCTCCAGACTAAGTGTGGTGTCACCCAAATCTGAGGAAATACCTAGATAGAAAACAGGAATATTAAAGAAATCAAGAAATCGATTAAATAGAAAGTTAACTGAATCATATGCAAAATAAATGCACAGAGCTTACTCCTCATATTGCATGGAAAGATGCCAGAGAATAACATGTTTATGATCGTGCCCCAAATTGAGTGACACAGAGCTCCAAAGCAGCCTGACAGAAATCAACAACAAATCATATTATATACAAGTAATGTATAAGCTAACTTAATTAGGTTGCTGATACCTCTTTGCAGAGCTGATATAAAACCTGGAGTTGCAATACTAACAAATAACTCAAATTCTTAACCTTCATACTTATTCTTTCCTATGCTTGCTCATATCTCATAGCAAAGGGGATCTGGTTTCTACGAGGTTGAAGCTGAATGTTCATTTGACCCATTTCTCCTCCTCCTCCTCCTCCTCCCAAGAGTTTTCTTGTCTGTTGATTGCCACTCACTCCTGTCATTCTTCTTTAAATCTTCCACCATAAATAACAGTGCAATAAGGGTGAACTGCAATAGCACCTGATGGTAGTTCTTTGTATTTGGTTCTCTATCATCCCATGAGCAAAGTCACTGCATCACAACAGGCAACTGAAGAACATCAGCAAAACTGATGTTCTTTGTGATCTTCTTCTATATGGCAGTGAAGCCCAAGGACTGGTTCTTGTGCAACACCCCAGTCTCTGCAATCCTGACTTCAATTACCTGATTCCATAACAAAGGCTTCAGCATCTCTAGATGGCATATCCATATCACCTGACTTGCCTGTGCCATCTTTGTCCATTTGCATAAGTTTCTGAATGACTAATATATTAATAACACCCACAAGGAACTTATGGAAAGTGAGGTGGCAACAGTCTCAGATGCCTTTGGAGAACAGGCAGCAGTTAATAAGGGCTGGCCTTCCCTTTGCCCTGCCTCACACAGCCATTCCTTTACAAAACTAAGAGAACAGGAGAGGGAAAGTACTGTAATAACATTTCTTTGCAGCAAAGCCAGGCCCTTGCCTCTTTTATGTACCCAGCAAAGTTCCAAAAGACAGAGCTGCAATTGTACAGCTGAGCTAAACAGGATGGCTGTTTGAACCCAGTTCTAACTTATGGTAATCATTAAACTCTAACCTCACTTCCCATTACAGCACTGCACTGTGAACAGCTATTTACTGCTAATTGCACCAGCCAGAAATGGTCATAACTCAAAAATGAAACATTTGGTGGGGCAGGGAACCCCAGATAAACAAACCGGATGCCCTTTCCGTGCATTCTGAGCCATCTCTGCAGTTGGCAGACTTTGGTGAACGGACCAGTTGGGGAATCCAATCCAGCATTCCAAATTAAAGCAAGCACAACCAGCTGAAAAAGATAAAATGTACAGTTTCATTTCTAGTAAATATTCCAGGAGAAATGGGTAGCATCCTAGTCATGATCATTTACCTTTCATAAACCTATAGCAGACAAGGGACTTCTAGTTACTTTTTAATCGAGAAAAGCTTCTCTGATCATTTTTTCCCACTTGCTGAGTTTAAGACAGCAAGCAATATATCCCCAAAGTAGACCTCAACTCTCTGTGCCACAGAGTTTTGTTCTATTTTAAAAAAAATCCATGGAAGATTTCATTCTAATGCTTTCTGACTGACTGCTCACTTGTAAACAAAGTACAATTTCCTGCTCTTTCGCTCAATATGTTCATTTAAAAACGGGTTTGCTAGTCTCTTTCCTTCTTCCTTTTTATGAATGGATCCTCTACTTGTACATCATTCTAATGAGCATCCCTTGGAGACTGGGAACCATGAAGTGGTTGTGTCCATAACAATATGAAAGTTCTCTGATCCCAACCTAGAAAAGAGTAAATGGCTTCTAAAAGCCCAGGTATCTCAAGGAAAGCCTTCTCCTGAATACGGAGGCAGCTGTGTCTGCAGCAAACCACAATGATGCCAAAAGGGTACCCCATGCACAGTGACTTTGTCATGTAAAAGCTGTGATTAGGTACTCGCATCGTAATGTCTGATGCACTTATGTAGGTCCCAGCACTTGTATGACAATGTCATTATGTATGGTCTATCATTTGCCCTACTTCTCACTCCCACAGACAAGCATGTACCAAAACTTTATATGGTGTTGCCTCTAAAAACAAGGAACAAAATGCAGCTACCTAGATGCAGGTGAGGGCCAGAGAATCTTAACATGTATCTCCCATTTGGGTCAGATGCATTAATTACCAGGTTTCCAGGCTCAGTGGAAAGTGTTGGTATTAACCTTTAAAAAACCTTAACAGTTCAGGAGCAGGAGCTTTCATCCATACAATCCTCCCATGTGCTAGAATTTACAGTAGGTTCTTCTCTAGCATTTGCAGTTCAGATTGGAGAGATTTCATCCCTAGAGAGCCCTTCCTCGATTTGGCACCTTTCAGACTTGTTGGGCCTACAACTCCCAGAATTCCTAAGCACCCAGTTGGAACATTCTGAGAGCTGTAGTCTAACAATTCTGGAGGGCTATTGGGTTCAGGATGCCTTCTTGTGGAAAGCCCTGAGCCTTTTGAGCTCGCTTCTAAGCAAAGAAGTGTGTAAATCTGAAGTCTTCCTCCCCCTACCACAAACCCATGCCTTTCTCCTTCTACAGCATTCTATCATTTAGGTTGATTTTACAGTTCCTTCTTTGGAAGGCTCTCACTGATAGAGGCCATAGCTCTGTCAGCAGAACAGTGTCAAAAAGTAATTTTAAACAACTTTCATTAAATTGCCCCATATGTCTCACATATTCTCTTCTTCAGGAAGAAAGTAGCACCCCCCACCCTCACCCCAAATCTATTGATGGCCAAACCAAGGAAGATGCCATGTTCACAATTAACACACTCATAGAATGTTTTGGAAGAATGAAGCTAGGCCAATGCACATTTGGAGGACGCCATTTGCTTTTGGGGGGAAAGCCCTTGGTTCCACCACAGGAAGCTTCTCTTCCAGTGATGATAGCAGGCACAGGGGGCTTAGTTGAAAGCAAGAACGAAGCAGAAGGCCTGCCAAGATTGTGAACCCCTCTGGAGGCCTGTATAGTTAAACCTATGGTTTCCCCAGTAGTAATGTATGGCTGTGAGAGTTGGACCATGAGGAAGGCTGAGCGCCGAAGAATTGATGCTTTCAAGCTGTGGTGCTGGAGAAGACTCTTGAGAGTCCCTTGGACTGCAAGGAGGTCAAACCAGTCAATCCTAAAGGAAATCAACCCTGACTGCTCATTGGAAGGACAGATGCTGAAGCTGAAGCTCAAATACTTTGGCCACCTAATGCGAAGAGAGGACTCACTGGAAAAGACCCTGATGCTGGGAAAGACTGAACGCAAAAGGAGAAGGGGACAGCAGAGGATGAGATGGTTAGATAGCATCACCGATGTAATGAACATGAACTTGAGTAAACTCCGGGAGACAGTGGAGGACAGGAAGGCCTGGCGTGCTATGGTCCATGGGGTCACGAAGAGTTGGACACGACTAAACGACTGAACAACAACAACTGGAGGCCCAGCAACTGCTCTTTGCCTTTCCAAAGCTATGCATGGGGTTATTGGGCGCAAGAAAGACGGCTCATCCACAGTGGAGTCCCTGCCATGTCAGGCAAGGCAGGTGCCTGGTGAGAGAGAGAGAAAGAAAGAGCATTCTCTGTCGTTGAATCTGCTCTGCCAGAATGTTCATCTGGCACCAGCTTTATTGTCACCTGAACATCAGCAGGTAAAACCCTACCTGCATCCTTTTAAGTATTTTAAGTCTTGCTCTCTCTGCCTCTAGCTCAAAGGCAAACCCTCACCCTAAGCTATTCAGTGCTGCCACCGAATAGAACTTGCTCATGCAGCACAAAGGGAAAATATGAAATCCGTGGGAAGTCATTGTATTAATTTTACTGCGCTTACTGCAATTAATTTTACTGCAGTGTGAATGGAAATCAAATCCAATGCAAGTTTTGTCCTGGCCCTGCCCACCTGGGGCAGCGTGCTCTCAGCGTGCCACTCTGAGACAAAATGCGAGATGCGGCACTCTGCTGAAAAGGGATCACGCCTGGCTTCTCGCTTGCTGCTTTTAGCCTCCGGGGGTTGGGTTTCATTCTGTTCAGGACTTGAGGCCACCCTGAGATTACCAGTCAGGCAGAACTGGAATCTTCTAAAAACAAACAAACAAATTCCACCCCTTGGTGAGAAAGGATTGCAGTCATCAAGCGATGGCCCATGTGTGAAGAAACTCCGTGGCAGGCGCAGTTCTTTGAGTCAACCGATGCCACAAAAAACATTCCCTTTGTCTTTCTTTTTCCACTGACTCTCAGGCTTAGAACAGTGTGTGTGTGTGTGTGTGTGTGTGTGTATAAATGTGTGTGTGAGAGAGAAAGAAGTGAACAGAGGTATGTGTGTCGTCATTACATGTGGATTTGTATGAATACGTACATTGTGTGTGACTAAGCTATAATTGGTTTAGGCACGGCATGATATCTAAACCCAGCCATGGAGGCGTGTATACCATGGCTTATGGTAATGCATTAATTAATTAATTAATTAATTAATTAATTAATTTTTATCCTGCCTTTATTATTTTTATAAATAACTCAAGAATAAGGCCATTTTTATTTGTTTAATAAACCATAGTTCAACAATCATGGCTTAGTGTGATGTGTAAACTAGATCTCATATGTCTTTATGAAAGGCAGAGCTTGCGGGATGCTCCCGCCCCAAATTGACATACAGCCTCCTCTAATCTGAAGTCAGAGAGCCAGTTTGGTGTAACGGTTGAAGACACCAGGCTATAAAGGGAAGACCTTGAGTTCTAGTCCTGCCTTGGGCATAAAGCCAGCTGGGTGACCTTGGGCCAGTCACTCTCTCTCAGCCCTAGGAAGAAGCCAAGGGCAAACCACTTCAGAAAAACTTTGCCAAGAAAACTGCAGGGATATGTCCAGGCAGTCGCCAAGAGTCAACACTGACTTGAAGGTTCAAAAACCAAAACAAAACAAAAATCCCCCAAAACTTAATGGCTGGGCAGCCAGAGATTATGGGAGCTGAAGTCCAAAAGTTGTGGGGACATAAAATCAGGGAAGGCTGCTTAAAAGGTTGATAGCCCAAACAATCATTTAGGGGAGTTTGGTAGTTTTCAAAGAACCATTTAATATATTAAATATTTAACTCTAAAATAACAGGGGCAGGAAAGAGTTAAAAATCAAAACAAACAAACAGCATTATCTGTCACATCCAATGAAAGATTGGCAAAAGAAGACAGTCTTCAACAAACAGAATAAAATGCCAACTGTGCTTCATGGAACAGATCATCAACCCCAATCTCTTCAAACTTTCTAAGAAAAACTTTTGAGTGGCATCTGATTTTTTTTAGTGGCAAATGCTGACAAAACAGCAACTATCACAGTTACGAAAGGTCTCTTTGCTGCTGCAAATATCTGCCAAAGCATTCTGCACATATACTGTAAATGTATTTTAGCCTTCCCTTTATTTTAAAGTCCATTTTGGATTGTATTTCTTTCTCCTATGCACAATGCTTGTATGTGTAAGTATATAATTATTTGTGGTTTTGTCTCAAATTGCAGTGGGCATATTTTCCCATGGGTTGTTTTGTTCTTGAACAAATCTGTGATTGAATAATAGTTGTTGTTGTTGTTGTTGTTGTTGTTATTATTATTATTATTTTAAAAAAACTAAACTGCGCTTAAGAGGGCACAACAGAATGCTCCAGTCATCAGAAACTGCAACTCTGCAGGCTGAAAAGGTGGTTTACCTCTGCTCTGATATCAGCCTCTTCAAAAGGTCTGTCTACTTATAAAGTCTCTTCCAGCCCTGGAGTGTTTGTATGCAGTATTCATATCTTCCTCCTTGCTGTTACTCTTACCCACCATTCCCAATGTGAAAGACCAGGCAAATGGAGAGGCAGGAAAGATGCTCTTCCTTCCTGGCCACCGTATTTTAGCTACCATGCTCCCTCGGCACCACAGCAAGATTCTCTGGAGCCTTTAAGGCACCTGGTTCTGCATCACAGGGATCTAGATCCAACAACTTCTCCACTTCTAGACTTACGTTTTCATCAGAATATTGAATACTCGGAGGATGCCATTTTAAAATGTCCACTAACTATCCTATTTTCATGTTGGGCATTGCAACTGAGCAGAGCAGCATTAGGATAATGACAAAGAAAATAGTAGCACAATCCTGTAAGTGGGGCTTCCAAAGTAGCTGCCATTGAGTTCACTGAAACTTACTCCTAGGTATATGTACGTAAGATGTCAGCCAAGGAATTAAATTGTAAATTAGGAAGTCCCTCGTTCATTTCATGTAACCTCAGCTCATTATGTGGTCTTAATATACAATAAATTGAGTTAGTAAAGGTAAGGTCTTCTCTGAGTTTCTCAACTCCTAGTGACTTGATGAGCACTTCCCTGAAATTTCCTTGGCACCAATATGGAACTGAAATGTGGCTACTTCTTCTCGGATCTGCTTTCAATTTCTCAGTTTCACCTGTAGTCTTGGGATCCCCAGGTTCTCTCCCATGGTTGTGCTAACCAGGGCCACTTCTGCTTAGCTTCACGTTCAGCTAGATGCTGCCACCTGCTGAATTAGTAATACTTCTTGTAGTGCTGTTTCCTACTGAAGGTTGGCACCCATCAGTGTGGTTTTTTCAATGTTACTATCTGCAACAAGGGTATTGCTGTAGTATATTAGGCTATTGTCATTTCCAATTGATTAACCATGGCTGCAGTCTATTATTGTTGCTCAGTTACCTTGGCTTACCTATATACGTTGCAATTTTTGCAAATTCACTGGAGTTAGTTCTTCTGGATGTTTCAGTAAAGTAAGTGGCAGAAAACCCTATTCCTGGCTGTAGGGTCTTTTGTTGATCAGTAGAAACGACACAATTGTTGCAGTTTTTCCAGACTATGTACATTGATTTTTCAGCCAGGACATACAGTACATCGTCTTCCAGTGTTACATTTCCTTGTATCTTGCTTGGAATTGAAGTAGTTGACAGTGCTCATTAAATGTCATGTGCCCTAAGTAATCCAATTTCCTTTCCTTGATAGTATTCACAGTTTCCCTATCTTCATCCATCCTTTGGAGGATTGACTCATTTCATACATGTTGAACCCATGATATTTTAAGCAATCTTCTGTAAATCCACACATTTCAAAGGCAAAATTCTCCTGACTGTAATGCTTTTACTCTGTACAGAAGAATGGGTAAGCATAATAGCATATAATCCAGAATGGAATTCCAATCTTAAGGCCCAACAGTAAACTATTTACCTATTTTTTGAAAAGCTACTCTTACCTGTTCAATCCAGCTCCTTATTTCCATACTATGATCCCATCTATAATTCAAAAGACAGTCCAGGTATTTTTATTGTCTCACACTCTGCACTTGTTTTCTGGTTCAGAGATTTTATTTTTACTGATAACCATTCTTTTTGGTGTTTATTTGATTTATATTTAGCCTGCAGGATTTACTCCATTGATATAGCTGTTTTTAGTTGAGTAAAATGTATTAAACTTTGCCCATGTTTATTAATAATACAGTTATTAATAACACAGCAGTGTTAATATTTCAGCAATTTCCTTCTCTGTCCCAAGAGCCTAAGGTGCAGCTTATAACCTGCCCAGCAACATATTCAATTAAGCCTTGGATGGTTGAGTTTCCACATCACACTAAGACACGATTGAGCATGTCATCGTCATGTGGTTCACATATAACTTCAAGCCAAAAACCCTGGTCACAACCCACAGTAGATGGGTTCACATATTATGCTAAGGCAAAATCAAATAAACCACTTCATATCTTAGTGCAATATGAATGCAAGTGTTCTGCTAAACTCCTTAGGCCTCTGGCTAAATACAGGCTATGTGGTTTCAACCCCAAGGCAGCTCTGCTCTCTTTCCCATTCTGATTAGCAGTCTGTGTGCATTTAAAGGCAGCTGGTCAGAAGTAATTTCATCTGCAGCAGTTTTGTCTATTTTTGCCCATGGTGTTTGCATAGACAGTCTTTATACTTTTATATATTGTGTGCAGATGAGTATTGTGACGGTATTTTAAGATACTAGCTCAACACATGTTTAGACAGCCATCTAAAGACTGATATTTCTAGCTTCCTTCAGAAGCGCTATAAAACTAATTATAGTTTGAGATAAGAAAAGAGGTGGGGCTGTCATCAGACAGTAAGTTTAAATTCAAGCCGGAAAGAAAAGGAAATTAAATCTTGTTTAATTATCCTTAGTCATGAGCCCCTAAGCCAGCAGGGTTATATTTTTCACTTTGAGAAATGCTGAAACTTCTTCCCGGGCATACATCAGGTCTATCACACAAAAGTGTTGCCCCAGGAACATAACATGAATTAGTCCTTTGACAAGGTTGCCTCTGAATGCTCCTTCTGTGACAATGTAGAGCAGGAATGGGCAACTAACTATGGCCAGAGGCAGGTGTGTCCAAGGGGGGAGGGTCACGATGGTAGGTGAGATGTAATTCAATATAACTACATTGAAAGACTTGGAAGTACTATTACTCCAGGACTGGATTTGAGAAATGTGTAACTTACCAATTTTGAAAAGGCTATTTTTTTCTACTAATCAAAAGTAAAAGGTAAAGGTTCCCCCCACACATTTGTGCAGTCGTGTCCGACTCTAGGGGCCGGTGCTCATCTCTGTTTGTTAGCCGAAGAGCCAGCGCTGTCTGAAGATGCTTCCACGGTCATGACACAATATATTTCCTTTGGGCATAAATGTCATAATATTTTAAGTCTAATGCATTATTTTATACATTCTTATTAAATGAATATGTATTTCATACATAATATGAATATTTAGGTGATTTATATCAATCTAATATGTTAATTTTTAGGGGTCACAATAAACCTCATTGTAATTGAGAGAAAAACTCTGTGTGTGTGTGTGTGTGTGTGTGTGTGTGATTGAAAAGTTCCTGCCCCTTTTCCCACCCTCCAACATGCCCCCTGCCCCCTCTCCCCCGTCCCTGATTTCCCCACTCCTAGCTTTCTAATGACTGTAATGTTTTAACTATTCATGTACAATTTCAAGTGAATAATCAAGTAACAAAGGATGCTGGCTGGGGACTTCTGGGAGTTGAAGTCTACACATCTTAAAGTTGCTGAGGTTGATAAACACTGATCTTCAGCATTTATTACATTCTAAATGATAGGTAACCATGAAATCATATGCAAGTTTCCATAGAAATCAGTTCCACAATTCAGTGGGCCATACTTCCAGAAAAAGGAAATATATAGGATTTTATATAGATTGATATGGTGGTGCGATGGCTCAGTGGTTAAGACGCCAGGCTTGTCAATCGGAAGGTCAGTGGTTCAAGACCCGAGCACCACATGACGGAGTGAGCTCCCGCACTCGCCCCAGCTCTTGCCAACCTAGCAATTCAAAAGCATGCAAATGCAAGTAGATAAATAGGTACCACTTTGGTGGGTAGGTAACAGCGTTCCACGTGCGTCATGCCAGCCACATGACCACGGAAGCATCTTCGGACAGCGCTGGCTCTTCGGCTAAGAAACGGAGATGAGCAACGCCCCCTAGAGTTGGACATGACTGTGCAGGGGAAAACCTTTACCTTTACCTATAGGATTGTAGCCTAAAGCGTTTTTCCTTTTATATACTTGGCTTTCAAACATGTTAATGTAATCAAAGAACATTCAAATTTGGCGCAGCTTCATTGTCACCTATGAGTACCAGGATGGAGAGGTGGTGGTTCAGAAAATGGTGAAAACAAAATCTACCAGTAACCATTCCTCTTGTACTACATCACCACACAAAATTACCTTCAGTATGTATGATAGACTGAACCTATTATTTTACAGCAATTGATTGCAGACTTCTAGTCTCAAAAGTATGACTTAAAGTTTATATGAATTCTAACTAATTTGTTAGAAATGTCTTCTTAAAATCCCCAAGCATATTCATAGTTGGTACAATACTGGAGATCCTACTTGTTCCCGCTCAGTGTAAATGAGTCACATAGCAAGAGGAAGAAAACAATGAACTTTGTGTTCTCCCGCTGACATTTTTGCACTCTCCCCTTGTTCATAAAGGCTTTTTTATATAATTGCATTCAGGCAATCCTTCCAGGGAGTGTGGTTATCATCAGCTAATCTCACCTTGAGGAAAGGTAAGCCGAGTGACTTTATGTCAAAGCTACATAATCCCTTTAGATGAGCTGGGGCATCTTAAAATAACTTAATACACAACTCATGTCGTACCAGCCTAGCAATGTCAACTGACTAAGCCCATTCATTGTAGAGGTGCCTTCGTGACTCAGTTCCTATCCTGAACTCAGAATGTTATCCTGGAAAGCCAACCAGGTATGAATCACCTCTGGAGGGTTTCTTACTATTCTCTTATGGAGGTGTTACTCCCTCCTCTTGAAAGAAGTGTCGCTTGAAAACGATGAATGTTATTGACGCTAACCATGTACAAGAATGTGTTTTGTCAGAGAAATACCACAAGGGGTAGACAACCTATCTGGGCTGGTGAGTGCATCTAGAATTTTGAGAAATGGCTGCGATGAAGGGGGTGGAGGAATGGGCGTCTATTTACAATATGGGTGCCACGTGAGCAAATATAAGGGCACTCGTATGTTGTTCAGTCGTTTAGTCGTGTCCGACTCTTCGTGACCTCATGGACCATAGCACGCCAGGCCTTCCTGTCCTCCACTGTCTCCCGGAGTTTACTCAAATTCATGTTCGTTACATCGGTGATGCTGTCTAACCATCTCATCCTCTGCCACCCTCTTCTCCTTTTGCCTTCAGTCTTTCCCAGCATCAGGGTCTTTTCCAGTGAGTCCTCTCTTCGCATTAGGTGGCCAAAGTATTTGAGCTTCAGCTTCAGCATCTGTCCTTCCAATGAACAGTCAGGGTTGATTTCCTTTAGGATTGACTGGTTTGACCTCCTTGCAGTCCAAGGGACTCTCAAGAGTCTTCTCCAGCACCACAGTTCGAAAGCATCAATTCTTCGGCGCTCAGCCTTCCTTGTGGTCCAACTCTCACAGCCATACATTGCTACTGGAAAAACCATAGCTTTAACTATACGGACCTTTGTCGGCAAGGTGATGTCTCTGCTTTTTAATATGCTGTCTAGGTTTGCCATAGCTTTCCTCCCAAGGAGCAAGCGTCCTTTAATTTCATGGCTGCAGTCACCGTCTGCGGTGATCTTGGAGCCCAAGAAAATAAAATCTGTCACTGCTTCCATTTCTTCCCCTTCTATTTGCCAGGACGTGATGGGACCAGATGCCATGATCTGAGTTTTTTTAACTGGTGAAGTGGTTCCCCACAACCCCCTCTGGATCCCTGGCATGCCCTGTACCACCCCAGCCTACCTTCTGGGCCACAGGTGTGTTTCCAAATAGATTTTCAGATTCCAGTCACATTTTTTCTTTAAAAATATTTATGGCTGTAAATGGCTAAACAGAAAGGCATCCTTGTGAATTAAGATGATGTTGTAATCACCACCAGGTTCACAGTCCTCTCCAATACCCTCTACACTGCAGTGTTTCTCAAACTTGGCAACTTAATAAATTCCCAGCCCAGCTGGGGGATTCTGGGAGTTGAAGTCCACCTGTCTTAAAGTTACCAAGTTTGAGAAACACTGCTCTACAGCAAGCATTTTTTTGGGGGGGAGGGAATATATTATTTAGTACAGATTCTCTCCCAGAGACTGAGATAAGGCTGGCCCAAGACATTTTGCCATCCAAGGGAGAAGAATAACGGCACTCTTCCTTTATTCAGGTCAAGATGTCTTTTATCTCCAATCAGCTAAGCTGCTTTGGCAGACAGTTCCTAAGAACCGTTCTCCATTCCTTGCAGTAAAAGTCTAATTGCCACAAATTAAATAACTAACACTTTGCTGCCCTTTCTTTCGTGGCATCCCAAATCTCTTGCCTGAGGTGACTGACTCACTCTGTCTAATCTGGCAGGGCCAGATTTGCTTCTAGAGGTGCTTTCTTACCTTATCAGCAAGCTTCAGCAGTGGGAAGGAGAAGTGTCTTTCCTTGAGGCCACCAGGTGGAACTGCTGCTCTATCACAGACATTTTCCAATCCAGCAGAGCCTTTCCACCGGTCACCATATGTGACATGATGTTCATATTAGCGGCACATAATGTATCAGAAAAAAAGCCCTGCCCTATTAAGTCTTATAGTTTATTCAATTGAAGAGCCCCTTGCAGTATTATCTGCAGATGCACACCCACAAACCACTGTTGTATTCAATTTCTATCCTGAGAATTATTTAGGCATAGATGCAAGTCACGGGTGATAAATCATGAGCTTCAGTTCTCTACCGTCAGCAGCCAGCAAATGCAGACAGCTCGTGGTGTTAGGTTCATTCAAGACTTTTCCAGAGAAATGACCTTTCCATTTCTCAACCTTTGAAATCCAGTTTAAAATGCACCCAAGACTGAGCCGGGCAATATCTGCTGATCTGTTAGGACATCAAAATGCTATGAGTGTCATCAAGCTTATATTGTATATTGACAAGTGTATGTTCCCAGGGGACCAGCAGTCTATTAATGCTTGTCCTTTCCAACCAGTAGATGAACACAAAGAATTTTCAGACAATCAATCAATGCTCACTTGCTATCACATCATACTAGCCTATAAATGAACGCCTCATCTTGCCCTCTTGGGTTCCTTAACAAATAATTATCTTCCCCCTCTTTTCAAACAGGGAAGAAAATATATTGCTAGTCTTCTTCCACCTCTACACTTCATTTTTCTGTATATGTGTCTTTCTGAATGTTTGTCCCTTTCTTTTCTTTTTTTCATAAGTTTTATTGAATTTTAAAATACATATTAAGAGCTAATACAAAAAAAGAAATAGAAATACAAAGTAAGAAAAAAGAAAAGAAAAAGTGAAGTCAAAAAATAACAAACAAAGAAAATATAGAAAATAGATGTCCTCCAATTTATCCTTGAACTTAAAGTACAACAATTAACTTTAAATGTTAGTCCTTCATACAATACACAGGAACTTTTCTTTGTCATATACCCTATGATTTCTATAATCCAATCTTCTGTTCTTCATATAAGTTTCGCCTTTCTTGATATCTTCCAACAATCCATCTCTGGTTTCTACTCCTTGGAATAGTAATCAAATGTTCATTGTTGCATCAATTAAATGTTTTCCATTTACTCTTTCCATTTTTACATCTATATTTATATCTTCAATAAAGTCCAATTAGTATAACAAATAAAGGCCTTATCTACTTCTAATAAAATACAGTATATTCTGTTCATATTATGACTATATATCCATTAATACATAATCTAACATATTACATAACATAATACATAATATAGCAAAAATGCAAAACCTAACATAACATATAACCTAATACATACAACATATTCTTGTTATAACCTACATTCTAATTCCATCTCATCATCTCATTGTCTTCTCATAAATGTATCTCCAGAAAGAGTAATCTATAATATCAACTTATATTTATATTTATAATCTTGTATCTTACACTTAGAATATCATGTTTTTATGCATCTATACAGTTTCTCATATCTGCTCTTACTCTGTGTACAATACCAGATCCGCATTTTCATTAACCTTGCATTCCAAATCAATATCAATAAATCTCCTGTTTAGGTTATGCCAATATCACAACATGCAACTTGTTTATTTCTATAACTCATATGGGATGTCAAAATGTTTATTTTGCCATATCTATCAATTTGCATATTAAAATCTTCCTGTCTCAGCTGCCACAATGTATTTATGCCCAAACGTTTAATAGACCACTTCCTGTAAAATATCATAATCTTATTCTGTACCAATACATTCAAAATCCTCTTTCCCTGTTTCTCTACTGGTTCGAAAGGTCTTCCCTCTGTGTCTAAATCTGTCCCTTGTATCTTCTGTTCCTGAGCCACCAAAACTATTAATATACGTTCTATGGATTTCTTAATTTGCAAAAATTTTTTGCTGGTTTCTTCCTTAAAATCCTGAAGTGCTGTGAGAAATGCCATTCCACCTACACCCTCCCTGATTGTATTTGTTGTTCAAACCGTAATCAGCTGCCGTAGCCAAAACAAAGAATTTTCTCAGGGAGCAGGGAACAGCTGTTCTATTATTTATCAATAATGTCTATTTCTTTAAGTGAGAAAAGCTTTTAAAGTAAAAGATAAAAAATTCCACAGAGCAGTATTTCAAACAGTTTGTAAAAGGAAAGATGAAAATATATTCCAAATGAGAGATTTCTACTTTCTAAAAAAAAGTAGAAAAATAAAAAGGTAAAGAGGCACACATTCTCTATACTTTATTCTTTATTCTTCAGGCTGCAAGCTGCTTAACCCAAACAAACAATTTCTCAAAAGTCAGTTAGTTTGTCGAGTGAGAAATACCAACAAAGTCTCTTAAGTCCCAATTTCTCTGATACAAAAGAAAGGCAGAAAAATACAAACTTGTTCACTATGTTGCCAAAATAAAATCTATCAAACTTCCACCAAAATTAATTATAGCAAAGAAAACACAAAATTAGCCAACATTTTGAACGAAGTCCAAAGATAAATTTTAGATAATAAAAATGTACTGATCTAAAAAAGAAAACTAATGTAAGTGATCTAAAAGCTGGCTGTCGGTCTTGTGTCTCCCGAGAGACTTACGTTCCCTGCAGAGCTAGGATCCTCCTTCGGCCATTCCACTGCATTCACCCCCGTTCTTCTCCGCGGTGGAAACAACAAAGAAAAACAGGAGTGGGCAATTACAATGGCTCTGTGAGCAATCTTCTGGTTCCCCCTTCTCCAGGGGGAAACTTCAGTGGTCTATAGACCCCTGCAAACAAGATAGAAAGTTAGCCAGGTCTCAGAGCTCAGAGCTCTGAGAAACTCTGACTTGTTGAGCTGCCAGCCAGGCTTGGAGTCGTTTGTCCCTTTCTTTGCAATAAAATCCCAATAAAAATGGGGGAGATACGTTGTTAAAACTGCCTTCTAAGATCCCACTGTTGGAGTACTGGCAATTTTGCATCTGAATTTCTTTTCTTAACCATGCAATACACTACAATGGCAGGATTTCAGGACCTGGGTGGTGGGGCAAAGGGAGAATGTTCTCCAGTGGGAGCACAGCCCACTTCTTCAAATGCAAGACACCAGTGCCTCACCATTTCTGAAGTTGCATTGACTACCTTGAAATGGCACTTCCTCATAAAACTGCCACTGGTGGAGAAATATGTCAAAATAGCTCATAATTGCAACTCTATGGTTACTGGGGGGTGGGGGTGGGGAGGCTTATCTCACTCCAGTATTGGGAATGCATCTTCATATTTTGAATCATCCTCTACTTCTTCTCCCTTTTGCCACAAATTCCTTTGAGTTCACACTTGATTATATTAACTCAACTACAATAACAAAGGTTGGTTCAATGAACAGCACACTTATTGACACAGAGATTTTCAGAATACATGCTAAATAGATAAAAGGTTATATTGCAGGATATTAAAAAATATTTTAACTGCAAAAGGCAACAATCAGTGACAGAAGACAACTACTGAAATGAAAGAAGTGCAACCACACTGGCCTAAGAACAGGAACCACAGTGGGTTTAAGGAGTGAGAAAATGGCAGGAAATGAAGCAAGTTTGTATTGTGTGTGTGTGTGTGTGTTTTTAAATGATACCATATTAGCTAGAAACTTTCACATTTATGAGACCTGGGAGGGTGGGGGACAATTCTTGAGCAGAAAAGGAGCTCAAAAGACTCAATAAACTTACCTAATTGGGCTCCAGCTTTTTCGTTTAGTGTGTAATAATTTATCCCAGAAATAAACTAGATTTAGGTTACAATAAAAAGGTAATCATAAAAAGATAAAGGTCCAACCCCCCGCACATTTGTGCAGTCATGTCCGTTTGTTAGCCGAAGAGCCAGCGTTGTCCGAAGACGCTTCCACGGTCATGTGGCCGGCATGACGCACGCGGAACGCTGTTACCTCCCCACCGAGGTGGTACCTATTAATCTACTTGCATTTGCATGCTTTCGAATTGCTAGGTTGGCAAGAGCTGGGGCGAGTGCAGGAGCTCACATTCGAACCTCCGAACTTGCGATCTTCAGATCGACAAGCCTGGTGTCTTACTCACTGAGCCACCATGCCCCCCACACCAAATCCTCATACTGTATGCCTAATTAGGGATACTTAATTAGGAACTCCTTTTGCATAAGCATGCATTCAATTATGTTATAAGCATCCTCAACTCATTTGTAGCTTGATCATACCAAGCACAATCATTGGCACACCAGCACTGATACTTGATCAGAATCCAAAGCCATTTCAGAAAGCTCAGATCTTAGCTGGGTTCTTAGGCCGGTACTGCAAAATTTGGCTTTAATCTCTATGTTATTTATTTATTTATTTGATTGATTGATTGATTTAATCTCTATTTAATTCATTTAATGTGAATTAAAGTTATTTAAGTTGGAGTGATGGTGTGCAAAGTATATTCCCCAAGTCTCTGCATATTGTTTTAATTTCAAGTTACAGAATTTTTAACAAAGAAAAGAAATATACCAAAGTTTAGGATACAGGAGGCTGAGGGAACAGGAATGGAGTAGGTATACATTTCAGTCAGTCCTTCAACTGAAATGGCTTCAGTTGAAGGAAACACCTACGCTCTTTGAGGAAAGTTGGTTGTTGTGTCTGGCTAAACAACTCTTCAAGAGCCTGGAGGCAGAAAAGAAGGAAGAAAAGATAAACAAAAGCCAAAGGTGAATTTGTTGTGCTTAACAGGAGGGAGGATTTAATTCGTTTAATTGAAAGGGGGGAAAGCTAGGATTCCAGTTCTCCCTGATCCTCCAACTTGAAAACATGCTATTTCATTATACAGATTAAATCCTCCAGTTGATGTTGTGTTAGAACTTTCCCACAAAGGGTTATTGAAAAGGCACTATCTTGTACATGTAAGTTGAATTATCTCTTTTGAGAGCCGAGCCACTGACTTGATTGATAATATAACCAAACGTCTAAATCTGGTCCATGACCATTTTGCTACCAGAGCAAAGGATAAGATGATACCCCTGCTACATGTGCAGAATCAAACTGGACTAGCAGATGAAAATTATTTCAGCAGTAGTGTTCGAGCAATGCCTTACTGGGGGCAACAGAATAGGCTGGAGCTCTCGTGCTGGCAGTGAACTAATTTGTTCATTCTGGTTTCTCTACATTTCCTATTTTTATGAATTTGTCAAGTTTGTTTTTCTCCTATGTTCTAAATCTGTCAAATGTGAACTAAATACATTTCTCCCTTATTTTACCCTGTACAGCTCTGATCTCCTCATCACTCATCTACATGGACTCAGCATCTGATGTCTGAGGCACATTTTTAAAAAAGATTTTTTTATCCCACCTTTATTATTTTTATAAATAACTCAAGGCGGGGAACATACCTAATACTCCTTCCTCCTCCTATTTTCCCCACAACAACACCCAGCTGGCTTTCATGCCTAAGGCGAGACTAGAACTCATAGTCCCCTGGTTTCTAGCCTGGTGCCTTAACCACTAGACCAAACTGCCTCACTTAGTCTAATACAGGGGTCGGCAAACTTTTTTATGCCAGGAGCCATTTTGACATGCTCGAGGGCCAGGGGGCGGGGTTTGCGGGCGGGGGCCAATCGCGTGGAAGGGGGCGGGGTTTGCGGGCAGGAGCCAATCATGCGGAAGGGTAAGATACAGGGCTGCGCTGCGCTGCCGCTTGGCCAGCCGCCCCGGCCCTCGCGCGCCTTCCCTGGCCGGTCCTCGCGGGCCGCCAGCGATGCTCCCGTCCCGCTGCACCCCAGCCGGAGCTCCCAAGTGCCAGGCGGGCAGCTCCGCCCGCACGCCTTCCCTGGCCGGTCCTCGTGGGCCACTAGCGACGCTCCCGTCCCACTGCACCCCAGCTGGAGCGCCCGAATGCCAGGCGGGCAGCTCCACCTGCGCGCCTCGCCCAGACATACCGGCAGCAGCAGCAGCTCCCAAGGCACGCTGGTCCCTCCTCCGTCGAAGGGAGCGGCAGAGAGCCCCGCGGGCTGTGCGTGAGGTGTGGGCAGCTGCGGGTGGCCCCGGCCTTGGAGAGCGAGAGCGTGTAAGAGCGTAAGAGTTTGGGGGCGGGATCCAATCGCGTGGAAGGGACGGGGGTTAGTTCAGCTGCGGAAGAGCCACACTGAAGGGGCCAAAGAGCCGCATGTGGCTCGCAAGCCGCAGTTTCCAACCCTTGGTCTAATACAAAAGCAATATCAACTTACGGATTATGCCAGGGTAATATCCCAAGGTTATTGAAAGGAAGTGAATATGTTTACTAGCAAAATACTGGAGTAAGCATTACTCCACAATAAGTACCAGATCTACTGTTTGTACCACAGATGATCTGGACAGTCCATGAGAATAGAACTGTGGGGTGCCGAAGGGTTCGGTGCTCTCTCCTCTCCTATTTAACATCTACATGAAGCCGCTGGGTGAGATCATCCATCACCAGGGGATGAGGTATCATCAATATGCTGATGATACTCAATTGTATATCACCATCCCGGGTGAAGTAAGTGATGCAGTCGCTGCCTTATCTCAGTGCCTGGGGGCTGTGGGGGTCTGGATGGGGAACAACAGGCTTCGGCTGAACCTTGGTAAGATGGAGTGGCTGTGGATTGATGGCCTCCCAGGATCCAGGAAGTTGACATCTTTGACCCTGGATGGGGTGGCACTACCCCATTCGGAGCCAGTGCGGAACTTGGGGGTCCTCCTGGACTCACGACTCCTGCTCAAAGAGCAGGTGGCAGCCGTGGCCAGGAGGGCCTTTGCACAGCTTCAGGTTGTGCCACAGTTACGCCCATTCCTGGACTGAGATGCCCTCCAAACAGCCACTCATGCCCTTGTCATCTCCCATATAGACTACTGCAACGCACTCTACATGGGGCAACCCTTGAAGAGTATCCAGAAGCTTCAGCTGGTCCAGAATGCAGCCACGCGAACAGTTATTGGTGCCGTAAAATTGGCACATGTGACACCTCTGCTGCACAAGCTGCATTGGGTACCATTTTGCTTCCGGGTCCAATTCAAGGTGTTGGTTATCACTTTTAAAGCCCTACATGGCATGGGACCAGGTTACCTGAGGGACCGTCTCATTCCCAGAACATCAACCCGCCCCACCCGGTCATGCAGAGAGGGCATGCTACAGACCCCATCGACCAAAGACTTCCATCTAGCGGGGTCCAGAGGCGAGCCTTCTCTGCAGTTGCGCCCGCCCTTTGGAATATCTTGCCCCCAGAGCTGAGGCGGGTTTCCTTGCTCCCGACCTTCCGGAAAAACTTGAAGACCTGGTTCTGCCGCCTTGCCTGGGATGGGAATGCCAACAGTTCCTCCTGGAGCTGGCTGATCTCATGAAGCCCTCCCTAGTATTAATAGCTATCACCCTTGGATTTTATATTTATTTATTGATATTGTGATTTTGTATTTGTATTTTTAACCTTGTTTTTATTGTGAACCGCCCAGGGTCCGCCGACTGGGGGAGAAGGGTGGTAATACAAGTTTAAATTATAAATAAAATAAAATAAAATAAAAAAATGACCCCTCACTGCCACCAGCTTGAACAGATCACATGTTACAAGAAGGCTAAACAGGGCCAAGCCAGATTGATGAGAATGCTCCAAATCTAAACTCTAAGCTTCAGGAGAAATTTTAGCTAAACTAAATCAAATTTTAATCAGTGCCACAGTTTTGGAGCCTTGTAATGAGCAGCCATTTGGCACAAGCTGCAAGTTATATACACACATGAAAAAGATCTGGATATCCAACTATAATAATATAAAATATGGCTGCTGGAATGTAGCTTCTAACTGTGAGGTCAGCGTGGTATCTGGAACATAGATATGGATGCACAGATATGAAAACAAACATTTAGTTACATTTGCGGTGGAAGTTAAATTCTCCCTAAAAGAGGCACATACAACTATTTACATGCATCTCCAAGAAAATTAGGACTTTTTCAATATTCCAGTGCAGGGTCAAATAACTCGGGCTTCCTACTCATCAGAAATGGAGACCTTTACTGGGACATTTAAGAGGAGATTCTGGTCAGAATGAAACAATTATATTATGATGGAATAAGAGGAAAACACAGGAAAAGATGGCGCTTTGGCTGTCGTGGGAGTAAACGAAAGGCTTTTGGCTGAGAACTTTGAATTGAAATGTTATGACTATCTCGGTTAATGTTTTGTGCTGTGCTGTTGAAATGTTTGAATGTTCTGATATATTTTGAGGAGGGGTAAAAAATCAAGAATATTTAATTCAGGTTAATTTGACTTATAGGATTTTTGATTTCTAAGACTTAAAGGATATTTTTTATTCTGGTAATCTGTTTTTAAAAAAATTAAAGGATATTGATAGATATAATGTTTTATATTGTTTTAGAGATCTAATAGAGTTAAGGTTGTTTATTATAAAGGTAGAAAATTTATTTGTTCTTATAATTTGATGTATATTGGGTAGACAGAAATATATAGAATAGTAGTAGAAGGGGGGGAATTATTAAATGGATTATTTTTAAAAGGAAGGGATTGAAGTAAAAAATTAAACATATGCATATATATATTTTATGTAAGGGGAAGGAGCTATTGTATTAGAGATTTACATATGTGTTAATGGAAGGATTTATAGAAATAATGTGATTATGGTTTGACTTAGAAGAAGAGTTTGTTTGTGGAAATTGCTGTACTGTATATTCTTGCTGTGAAAAGCGGGAAGCCATCTCTCTATATGTAACTTTCTAGAACAGAGCTTTCCAAACTGTGTGTCGCGACACAAAAGTGTGTCGCCACACACATTCTGGTGTGTCGCCACACAACCCGGATTCCAGGTTTTCCTGCGGCGACACACCAACGGCGGTGCGCAAAAAGCGAAAGCGGCAGCAGCGCTTCCGGATTTTTGCACGCTGCCGCAACTGGGTTTTCCCGTGGCGACACACCAACGACAGTTGATGTGTTGCCGCGGGAAAACTTTGGAAAGCCCTGTTCTAGAAGTTTTTCTTTTTTGTTTTTGCACTTTTAATGTTTTTCTTTTTGTATGTAGTGTTTTTTCTTTTTTGTAGTTTTTATCTTTGTCTTAAAATAAAATAAAAAATATTTAACAAAACAAAAAAGAAATGGAGACCTTTACTGAAAAATCCCTCTCACTCACTCACTCACTCACTCACTCACTCTGTCTCCGTCTCTGTCTCACACACACACACACACACATCATGAGAACAACTGAAAATGCAAAATTGGTTCACCACATCTGCCTGTCTGGAGTTCTTACCACATTCAAGCAGCATCACAGTGGTTCCAGTCTGGCTGTACTAGTATAAAACTACAAGCAATGTTCAGAACTATCTCTGCATCAATAGATATAGTCATAAGGCTTAATGGGAACTGCTTTGGCACTGCAAGGTGGATTAAATTATGTTGGTACCATTTGCAGAATGCAGCCACTTAAGCAGAGCCATTGGACCCTGTTCTATCTAACTTGGCATCCATTTCCAACCCAGTTACCATAAAAGTCTGGACATTTGTTTGACAGCACCTTCCCACATTCATTTCTCAGCACTGGAATTTGAAAACACAAGGCTTCTGTTTGTTTGTATGTTTGTTTGTTTGTTTCTCAAATTTGTCAAGGGGTGCGATGGCTCAGTGGTTAAGACGCCAGGCTTGTCAATCGGAAGGTCAGTGGTTTGAGACCCTAGCCCCGCGTGATGGAGTGAGCTCCCACACTAGCCCCAGCTCTTGCCAACCTAGCAATTTGAAAGCATGCAAATGCAAGTAGATGAATAGGTACCACTTCGGTGGGATGGTAACAGCGTTCCGTGTGCGTCATGCTGGCCACATGACCGCGGAAGCATCTTCAGACAGTGCTGGCTCTTCGGCTAAGAAACGGAGATGAGCACCGGCCCCTAGAGTCGGACATGACTGTGCAGGGGAAAACCTTTACCTTTACCATTTTTGTCAAGTTTATATAGCCACCTATCTCATGAATGTGACTCTGGGTGACATACAATGTTATGGTACAATGCAGGCATCATGGATACCATTAACCTTCGGGAAAGGAGATTTTCTTTCTGATTAGAGAAATTGCTGTATATTCTTGCTGTTGAAAGTCGGAAGTCACCTCTGTATGTAATCTTTAAAATTATTTTTTCTTGTGTTTTACACTTTTTAGTTTTTTTCTTTCTGTAGTTTTTTGTTTTGTTTTGTTGTGTAGCTTTTATCTTAAACTTAATAAAATTCTTTTATAAAAAAAGGAAAGGAACTTTCCTTTACTTGTATAAAGAGGAGCCTTTGTATTTGGTCACTTTGTTTTACAATTTTTGGCTATGACTTTTTCACAAAAATGGAAAAACTAGAGTTGTATAGTGAACCTCAAATGCTTTTCTATGTTACAACATACTGTGGGGTCTAGGCACTTCTAGTTTTTCCATACTTAACAAATTCAGGTTTAACAGTTTACCTCAAATATATACCATAACAAACATAACAAACATTTCTCCACGTCTGTTGGTATCCAAAGAAGAATGATAAGAACTGCTGATGGTGTTTACCAATTTAACTGCTTCAACCTAATATCCATTTCATTATATATACCAATCTGTGCCCTCAAACACATTGGCATGTGGACTGTGCAATGGAGGGTTTTATGGAAATCTGTAGGTTCAATTACAGAGAAGAAACAAGCTGTCCTGCAAGGCTGGTTATCATCATCCGCATGCCTTGGGTCCGTCAAGCGTGTGCAACCCATGGATCAGTCTGTCTTTTCCTCCCTGTTTTACATGGTGCCATATTAGTCTACCACATGAAAGCCTGCACCCAGTGCTCATTATGCATTGTGGAGATGGATGAAGATAGGCGTAGCTGATTATTTCAATTACGTCTATTGCACAAAGAGAAAGGGTGTTGTCATCCCTGCTCAGGAATGGAAAACATCTATAATGCATGACCAAAAGGGGTGATTAGACTCGTATTGACTGAATAAACCTTTTTTCTGTCTATCCACCAACAAGTTTCTGGAGGTAACCAACTGGTCAGAGAGGTCCACTTCTCAGGTAAAGGGCCGCCCTTGAAAAAAAGTAGGCAAGGTCAAGACAAGGAAATACGTCAGGGTCAGGGCAAAAATAAATAGATAAATGCAATTCGTACAATGGGGGAAATCACTCCATGCATGCATGGGGAATAATATTCTGTCACATTAAAAATGACAATTTAGCAGCAATTTTCGGAGGAACTCTGTGGGCTGCCCCCAAAGTCTGGTGGGATCACATGGGGCATGGGGCATGTGGCTCTGGGGCTACAGATTGGGGATTGCATGCAAACTGTGAGATGGAGCTGAAGCCTGAAGCATCAGTGGATAAGGCCAGAGCTAAGGGAGTGTGTAACAGCGCATGTCAAAAAGCCGGACACCTCTTAGACACCCATTTTCCCCTTTTCACCATTTTCCTATGATGAATACATAGCACTTTTGGGGGAAGGTGACTGTCATGGTTAAATTATTGATTATTAAATTATTATTATTAAATTATACTTTAATAATATTTATTAAATTATTGATCAATTTATCAATAATTTGTCCTACCAAAAGAAAAAAGGGGAAGGAAGGAACTGTGGAAAACAGATACTACGCTGTTAAATCAGTAGCCAAATATAAGAGCCCTCTATGAGTGGAATTATAATTTTCTTTCCCAAACGTGATGCAAATGTACTATTTCATCATGTGATCAACTCATCCTATATTACGGACAAACTACTGTACATTAAGAATCACAGTAACAGCTGATTTCAGACTATGTGCACCCACCTTAATTAAGCATTCTGTTGTAGCTGCAAAGATAGAAGTCCTGTTTTAGCTTACTTCATTATCATGACTTTTTTCTTTAAGAAATGCAAAAAGAAAAAGAAAACTCCAATATGTTAGGGGAAAAAAAGGTAATCCCAAATAAGCAGCCTGAAAGAGATACAGGAGAACCAGACATTCCATCCCCAGATCGTATTCATCCCATTCTTATAAAATGTGGGCTAAACGAAACAACTACAACCATAGAGATGGTTAGGACTTCTGCCTCCTATCAATGCAGAGGAGCCATAAAATCAAGTTAAAAAGTCAAAGAGAGATTAAAATACAAAAAGATACAGAACAGTTTTTCAGTGTGTTGTTTGGGAAATTTTATTTTGGGGGGATGAGAGGGGTTATATTGCAACTAATTATTTACAACAAAGGTGGTCAAACAGACTGGCTGCAGTTCCATGCCAATACTATCACAACATTCCAAGCATGGTCCTTCTGCAATTCCCTCTTCTCCTGTGTTGGGCCATCCTCCTGTACAAAAGTTGTTTGGTTTCTCCAATGTAGAGTTCAGAGCACTCCTCACTGCACTGGATTGCATAAACTACATTGCTTTTCTTGTGTTTTGGAGTTTGATCTTTGGGGTGTACAAGCCTCTGTCTCAGTGTGTTGGTGGGTTTGAAATATACAGGTATGTGGTGTTTGCCAAATATCCGTTTTATCTTTTCAGACATGCCAGCCATGTAGGGAATGACCAGGTTCTTTCGTTTACTCTGAGTCTCAGCCCTATCTGTCGCTGTTTTAGGTCTGGTAGATTTAGATTTGGTGAAGGCCCAATTTGGATATCCACAGGCCTTCAGAGCTGTTCTCAGGTGCTGATTTTCATTCTTTTTGGAATCCATGGAGGTGGGGATGGTTTCTGCTCTGGAGAAGTAACACCACAGGACCAGAGTCAGCAGTTTATCTTCATTTAAAGGAAAAAGGACACTCATTTGAGGACATTAATGTTCACATTTTAGACAGAGAAGATAGGTGGTTTGAGAGGGGTCAAGGAATCCATTTATGCCAACTTGGAAAATCCTTCCTTGAATAGAGGTGGGGGCCTCAGGCACAATCTTTCTCCCATCTTTCTCCCGGCTTTGTCTTCTGTGCCTAGGAAGATTAAGACCATTTCACAAGCTCAACAGCAGCATGGTGATCTTAACGATCCTCCTTTAGATGATAAAAGGACTTAAAATAACATCTCAATATAACCATGACCCCAGGTGTAAGGTCACACAGCTACCTAGAAACATATTTAGGATTCCCTTACCAACTTTGCTCAGACTGAAGAAGCTCCTTGGATAAGGAGCGAAACGTTTCCACTGAGAAAATAGAAATCCAGTTGACATGATTCAAGCTACAGACAGAGCTAGACTAGCTTCTTCTGGGTGGAAGCAGGTCTTCAAGATCATTCCCAGTCTTGCTATCTAAGATGTATTATTCAAATTTATCACCACCCATCTCCCCGTACGGATGCTTTGTGACTGGGATGGAGGCTGGGGGTTTAAGAGATTATCATAAACTATAGGAAGACAGATTCCAACTGAATGGTAGGAATATGTCCAGAGTCTATGGGAGTGGGTGGCTATAATAAATTTAAATAAATAATAACAATAATAATAAAAGTTGCCTAATGGTAAAAAGTTCCCATTTGTTGGATACGGTCAACAATAGAGGCTGAACAGATACTAATTTCCCGCATTGAGCTGTTGGGCTTGATAGGTAAATGGTCCCTTCAAACTCTTCAATTCTCTGTCACTAATCAGTGGCTTCTCCACCAGCAAAAGTAGTGACACCATCCAGGAGTAGCATGTGAAGGATCTGTTTTCAGGAACAGGAAGCGAGTAGGCCAAGTGTTACCTCGGAGTAACTTATAATACCTGTGCCCAAGTTATAGCTAGTCTATTCTTCTGATATTATATAACTAATAGTCTGTGATGGTTTTGTCAATTCACCTGCGATTAAATGAAGAATGAAAAAATAGATGGCAAAGCTGTTCTTCTTCCCCTATTTGCTGTCAATTGTTCTGCTGCAAATTCTGGAGCCAGACTGAACACTTTCTTAAAGACAGAGTCTTGAGAAGCTATTATCCAGATACTAAAATTGCAATGATTTTTAATAGCATTTAACTTGCTCCTCTTTCTTTCTGGATGGTGGCCTTTGGCGTTTATTTCCCACACCTGTCAGGTTAGATCTATGGCTGGGAGGCTCTTTCCTACCAACGCCAATTAAAAACAGTGGAATTAGCATGTAATTAATGTGTACATATTAAGTAAAACAGACTGAAAGCAATCTCCAAGGGAGCAGCTTCATGAATATATATTATGTCAGCACCCTTCATTATTAATGCTCAGGAGGGAAAATGCATAGCACATTGCTTTAAAAATAAGTTTGGGGGCATCAGGTGCTGCTATTTTTAACTCATCCAGTTTTATTGCTATTCAAGAAAGGTTGCTAGCAAGTTCTTTTTGTGTCCTTTAATTATTTTTAGGCTACATGGTGATTTATGGTTTGTAAATTGCCTCAAGCATACTAGCACTAACAAATAAAGGCATATAAGAATCTCAAAAGTTTGGATAAAAATGCTGCAGGAATGAATTGTAGCTTTGAAAACTCTGGTGAAGCAAGTTCAGAAACGTGAGCTGCATTTTAAAAAAAAAATCTGGTTACGGCAAAATACAAGTTATTCCAGTCTGCCAGATCTGTCAGGGAAGTTGCTGCCAAAACATTTTAAACATTAATGAAATAACAATCCAAATGTCCAAATAACAATCCATACAGCAGTAGTCTTGGCCTCCTAGGCCATCTTCAAACTTGAATCAAACAATGAGTTATGAACATTGTTTCTCGTGGATTCTAAGCTCAATTAAATGAAGAACGTCTTCTTCATTTCAGACCACGACACTTGCTGTGACCAAAGTTCAGAGATCTTCTGGGAGGGTGGGTAATGGGCCAGGAGACTCCAGATGAAATTTGGGCTGGATGGAAGGCATGAACCAGCAGTTTCCAGTCTAGAGAATTTGGGGATTCTCAGATTTTATGGTGCCATGACACCCAAAATAATAAATGAATTTGTGTGACCTCCAAGAATCATCATCATCAACAATAACATCAACATCATCAATAACTTTGGAAAGCTTAAACTTTCTCTATTTATGTGGAGCTTTTTACATTGAGCAATTCTGTGTGCAATCCATCAGAACTTTCTGCAGGCTTTCTTTGAACAGGCCAGTTATCCATTCTGTTAACACACCCTACCCCACCCACCACCATCTCTTTTCTTCTCCACCTGCCTTCTCTTCAGGTCTCCATGGCAAAACAGCAGCTAAAGGATCCAAGTTCTAATAGTGACCACCCATCCTGCCAATCACCACCTTCTTTTCTTTGCACACATACCTTCTCCTTATTGTCCCCACCAATGGAACAGCAGACTACCCAGCCGACCTGTGATCCATAGCACTCCCGCCTTTGTGGACACTGACATAAAAGAAAATCTGAAAAACTCAAATCCTTGCTCAGCATCTTTCCATTTCTGCTGCCTTGATTGCTGTCTAAACTCCAAGCCCTGCATTGGTAGGGAAGAGAAGAAGGCTCATGGGGAAGAAAATAAAATAACACTGGGTGAGTGAGCAAACAGAAAGGGCAGTGGTAGACTTAAGGTATCATAGAAGTGTAAGGACCCAGTCTGGACAGAGGTTGTTACTGGACCACCAAAGTGATCTCACCAGATGGCCCACTTGTCTAGTTAGAGCAGGAATGTGATCTGACAGGGCTCCAGCTTTGCCTGTTGAAGCCCCCCCCTCCCTGCCAAATTGCAACCCCTCTTTAAATTTGCTCACAACCCCCTCGGAGTTATTACCCACAGTTGAAAACCCAGGACTATCTCAAGTGACTCACCACATATGCATACGCATTAATTCAGAAGGGCAAGAAGCCTGGAATTTGAAGTCCAGAGCACAGATACATAAAAATATCTGCAGCAAGCAATCCACTGTTTATTCAGGGCTTCATTCTTGTCTGCAGTAAAGTTTCTAATCTTACCGAGTCATGTCTGGGAGTCTTCTCCTGTGTGTATCCAAGAACTGAATTAAGGGTTAAGTGTCTGGAAATCTGTGATTTACTGCTGAGCCCAGGTGTGAAGCCTGACACTGGGTGGGGAAGAAATGTTTCCAATACATGAGGTAGTTGGATTTGCCAGAATGGCAACAGGGCAAGCAAATGAGATGACACTCATTAGCAATAATGTATGACTGAAATTGGGCATAGTGTTTCTTTGTTCTTGAAACTGGCTTTTCGTTAGATTTGTGTGCCAATATTGTGACCCTTCTTGGTGGCCACACCATCCGAGTTAGTGAAACACTTGAAGCTGCATGCACCTAAACACTTCCCTTGGAATTTAAAGCATTAGACTGAAGTTGTGGACACTCAGCACTTCTGAATACAATCACACACACAAAGCACATGCCCAAAGGATGGAATATTAATTTATTCTGAGCATGTTCTCCTCACAAGCAGCTTCCATCTCCATTTTTAATCACTACAAAACAGCACAACAGAAGTCCAATTATGTCACACAATATACAGATGGCATGCAGGCAATTCCAGAGGTAGATCAGAGTCTGAGACTCATAGAATAATATCTGGTTTCAGAGAAGGCCAAGGAGAAACCTTAGAAGATATTCCAAAAATGCACTCAGAAGAGATGGAGAGCCCTGAAAAAGTACCTTTGAGTAGAATACATCTCTTTTCAAATATTACGAAGATAAATTAGATATAAATTGAAATAATAGCAACTACAACCAACAACAAAAATATCTATTTTGGAAGGAGGCAACCCGCCACTTGCCTCTCCATCTCTCTCTTCCAAATGCAATTGTTTAGCTTTTGTTCCAAGGAACACCTTTAACCAAGGACTTTAGGAAGTAAGCACTGACATTTAATGATTTCACTGGTGAAGCTGAGATTTTTGGCCCAGTTTTGTTTTGGATGGGGGGAAAGGGGGATAATAATTATTACAGGTGTGTTAAGCCTGTTGAAGACCCATGAGATTCTTGAGCTTTCAGAGTGTTGCCCAGGTTAGCCTATCACAGCGAAAGCTACAGCTTAGAAGACAAACACATTTATTAGAATATAAGGATCTGGTGCTGAGTGCAACTACGGGATGAGGTATATTCACAGAGATGGAGGGAAGAGACACAGTGGAGTCAACTGGCCATGGAAAGTAAAACAAAATAAAATAAAGTACACATAGCTTGTGAATTCAATTAAAGCATGTAAAACAAGCACAGTGACCATTCACTTACAGCAGCAGTAATTGGTGAGATAAGACAATCATCCCCTGCTAATTAACACTAGAAGTAGGACAGGAAGTTGTTAATGCAAGCAGTGTAAATCTTCCAGGGCAATACCTCTGAAACTTCCACCACAGTTTCAGGTGTGCAATAACATGCTGGTCAGCGTGTCCATTTCACAACCATTGAGAATGAAACACAACCATCCTCAAAATCAGCATTATCTGGCCACTCTGGTCCAGGCCAAAATCTGAAAATATTAGTATTATTTATTAAATTTATATTACCGCCCATCTCCCCTATCGGGGACCCTGGGCGGTTCACAATAAAACATAGTTAAAACATAAATATATAAATATATAAATATATATAAATATATATAAATATATATATATATATATATATATATATATATATATATATGCCTGCTCTACCCAGTGTTAATCCTGACCGTGCTGTCCTCTGCTCAGGAATGAGTTTATCAGTGACTGGAAACTCCTTACGGACTTTTTGCGTGAGAGAGAAAATGACTTTGTGATTTATGGTTTTGATGATTAGAAAGAATAGTTTATAGAAAGAAGGGAATTATGATGAAATTGGAGAAAGTGGTTTGATGTGTGTATAACTGCTGAGAGGGATATCGGAAGCCATTTCTTTATATATGCCTTGGTTTTTTTTTAATTTTCTTTCTCTTTTCTATATCTTCTTGTCTTTCTGTTTTTTTCCTTTCCTTTCCTTTTTTTCTTTTTCACACTTTGCTATATATTTTTCTTTGAATGTATTTCTTACTTTCTATGTAAAATCTCTTAATAAAAATTATTTAAAATAATTTTTTTAAAAAAGGAATGAGTTCAGCTGGGTTTCTTCTCAGGGGGATTGTAGCTTGAGGCACTTTTCTCTTCCTTTCACTGTTTCAATTTAATTGGATTCCATGTTTGAAGTTACAGCCAATTAACATTCTGACAGTGAGGATCCCCTTGCTGATATATCTGCACCCAAGTTCATCCTCCTTTACTTTCATTTTTTCTAATGTACCATACAAATGAATGAACGGGATTAAAATAAAGAAGTGTCCATTTGCAGTTTCCTATTAATAAAGCCCATTAAAAATAGTGAAACTTACAAGAGTGCATACAACTGGACTACTGTATTTCATGATACATTCTAACACTCATTCACAGAAGTGAGTATCCCTGCCTTAAATTGGTCTTACTTCTAGTTACTATATAAGACCATGCTTTCAAAACTTTGTCTGGTCTTGAAAGCTCAGAGGAGCTGGGAGGCTATCAAGTAATCCACGCTTTAGGATTGAGTGGGAAATTGGAAAAACCATCTTGGGAGAAGGTGGTGATACTCTATTTCCATTTTGTTGCCAAGAAAACTGCATGGATCATGTGTCCACTTAGTAGCCAAGAGTCAGCATTGACTTCTGGGTAGCCTTTCCCTACCTAACGGGCTGGAACCTAGAGCAAATATGCACAAAACAAGAGGAAAGCAATTAATAGCCCAAGCCTTCATGTATTTTCTTGGAAGTATATGCAATTGAGTTTTCAGATACACATGCATAGGACTGGGGCCAACATACATCTAAAAATATACATTGGATGCACATAAGAGAATCTTTTCTTGTTCGCACTGCAGTCCTATGTGTTAATCTGGGCTGCCAGGTCTTTCTCCTACTGACTATACTTCCATGCCTTTAACTATTACTAAATCAAGTTGGGGAAAAACAGCTTCATGCTGAGAGTAGCCTCATCTATTATATTTCTTTTTATCAGATTTAATTTCAATCCACTGGCAGTCATCATTTTTTAAAAAAAAATAGCTAGAGAAAAGAATCAGAGATGCTTGGCAGTAACTGCTCCCCAAACTGGGGAGAAGAGAAACCCTGAAGCATCCAAGGGCTACAGAAGAGAAAACCGGGCTTGTTTCCCTTCCCTCTAACATGCCATGCACAATTTTAAAAAATTTATCAAATTCCCACTACCACATCTCTTCTTTCCAACTACAAAGCTCAAAATTAGCCTCGTCTGTGCCAAAGATCCCTAAAGCAACATCAACACTGATTCAGTTGAAGTTATGATCCCATATGGATCATACATGGAAAACATGAAACACAGATGGCTCTTCAAAATGCAAGGGTCTCTTCTGGTCAATTATCATCTTTACACTGTCCTGGCATCAAAGTAAAATCTTAAAGTTGAGTCCTGATGACATCAGGGACACGTCATTGTCTTTTTTTTTGGGGGGGGGGGCGGCAACTACACAAGTAGTTTGCCCTTGGCTTCTTCCAGGATGCCTCCTGACTTCCCAGTCTAGCCTACAGAAGAGATGGAGATCCTGCAGAAGGAAAAAAAGCTTCTGATTCTCAGCCTCATTCTCAGGGAGCTTTAGAATTAGTTTGGAATTTCTTTGGGTGATGTGTTTGAGCTTGTTGTATCATTGCATGGAGCTCTTTTGTTGAGGTTTTTTTTCCCTCTTACAGATCTCTTCATCACTCTGTTTCCTGATGTTTTCCCTTGGGGTGGAAAGGAAGCCAGACAGGTTATCCACTGTTGGAGTGATGATTGTTCAATGGAAGACAGGACATTCACACATTCTGAAATAACCTGGTAACTAAGGGAACTGCAAGATTCCTTTAGAGGCATGGAAATGTCCCTGAAAGTTTCTTGTCATTTAGGATTTTTTTTAAAAAAAAATCCCCTTACATTGAGGACAGAATATGCAGAAATACTCCACACAGCACTCCTTGGGACAATAACAGTTTCAGCATCTTACACAGGCAGGCAAGATCAGGTGGTTTATCCAGCTCAAGTGGGTCATATATTACCCAGACCCATATCAAGGGAAACACAAATCAGTAATTGTAGGAGGAGAGCCGCATTAGTCCATGTTGTTAAAAAATAAGATGTACCGCTGATGAAGTTTGCTGCAGCTCATGCCTTTTTATAAAACTTCGGAATGCTACCAGATTCCTCCTGATTTTTTACAGGCCAGTAATTTGGCTCTGAACAAATGGGAATATGAGAGTGCTTAATATTGCCAGGTTGCAAAGACCAAGGGATTTCCTATTAATTTTATTTAAAATTCAACCTTTCTTTGCCTGATGTCCATTAGCATAACAATGCATATAAATCTGTAGCTATCTCAATAGCCAAGTGATTATCAATTCATAGTATTGGGTCATTCTTCCTGAAGATCGGCTCTTGTTCCTTCTTTGCCCACCGAAAAGTTCTTTCCCACCAGTGGCTTTCCATGTCTGCTTATTTTGGATGTCTCAAACTTTTTTTCCTGCCAAATGAGTTAGAATCAGGGTTAGGGTTATCAATTGATGGTTAACAGTTACCTCTGAGAATGTTTGTACCCATGCCATAATCACAAGGAGGACATTGCACCAATCAATTTTATCTTTGTTGTTGTTCAGTCGTTTAGTTGTGTCCGACTCTTCGTGACCCCATGGACCATAGCACGCCAGGCCTTCCTGTCCTCCACTGTCTCCCGGAGTTGACTCAAGTTCATGTTCATTACATCGGTGATGCTATCTAACCATCTCATCCTCTGCCGTCCCCTTCTATCTACTGGGGGCAAAAACGTTTTGGACATGAGCAGTAGGACTTTGCTCACTTCTTCTCCCAAACCCACCAGATTAGCAATCCAATATCTTAAATGACTGTTCTCTGCTTGCTGGGTAGAAAGGGATCTGCAAAGAATCTTATTTTTATGAATGATCTATATGTGTAAGGGTAGGTAGATGTAGATACCCTTACCACTGCTACCAACGTCATCCTCACAGGGAACAGAACAGGTACAGTAGATCAAGGTTACACAAGCTGGGGCCCTCCAAATCTTTTGTTTATCAACTCCCATTAGCCCCAATAAGAAAGACCTGTGGAAGTTACAGTCCAAACATCTGGAGCATAGCTTTCCAAACTGTGTGTCGGGACACGTTAGTGTGTCGGCTGCAGTGTCTGGGTGTGTCACGACTGCTGCTGCCTCAGAGCCCTGCCAGGATTCCGCGCAGGTCCTAGTGCCTGCCTTGTGCCTTGCTGCCTCCAAACCTGCTGTGATTCCACGCAGGTCCTAGTGCCTGCCCTGTGCCTTGCTGTAAGAGTGTGTCGCGAAATGATGTCTTGTTGTAAGAGTGTGTCGCGAAATGATGCATGTCTAAAAAGTGTGTCACCAACATGAAAAGTTTGGAAAGCTCTGATCTGGAGGATTCCTGGGTTGCCTGCTCCCATTTACACAGTCAACCTAGAGAGGCTTCCCTTCCCATGCTACTTCCTCTTCAGTCCTGTACCTCTCAATCTGTCAGTGGACTAGGAGGTGAGGCCTTTCCATCTCTTGCCTGGTTCCCCCTTTAGAATCCATTCAATAATTCTTGTGAGCCACCATCTTCACAGCAGGAGTCCCAATGCAAAGAGAAAAGGTGATAAAATTCCTCGTTTAAAATGTGTCAAATAAAATATAGTAGTTGAGAGGAGGGGAGACAAAAGCATTGAAAATGTAATGTCACAAATTAACATAAGAAGCTTTTAAATCAAATATGAAGTATATAAGGTTACAAGAAAATCAACAGTTTCAATGACTGACAATGGCAAAAGAAAGAAAGAAAGAAAGAAAGAAAGAAAGAAAGAAAGAAAGAAAGAAAGAAAGAAAGAAAGAGAAAGGAGGGAGGGGGGGAGGGAGGGAGGGAGGGAGGGAGGGAGGGAAGGAAGGAAGGAAGGAAGGAAGGAAGGAAGGAAGGAAGGAAGGAAGGAAGGAAGGAAATCCCAACACTTCCTATAGATATAGGCTTAGATCACAAGATCTAAGGTTAAAACATGTCTGACAGTTTGTACTGTTGTTTATCATTTCCATACTTCAGAATGATTGATGAGGACATTTAAAATTGGTTGAACAAATTTTAAAAATAACATGCAAGGGTTTTTTTAGGTCTATGACATCATAAAGCCAGAGTTACACTGATTGATTTTAATAAACTGAACATGGGGGTCCGAGCCAGCCCCAATAGTCGGCAGAGTGAGCCACCCACTGCAAGCAGATTGGAGGTGTGACAGAATGGCAACAGAGAGTTATTTCCTTAATTAGTTGCTAATATAGTTTGCTTGTAGAGGGGGGTGGGAAACTGGTCAGATTTTCAATCCCATGAGCCAAGTAAATGTGGCTGACTATGTGCTGTGAATATGGGTGATGGGTGGGGAGATGCAATGTGTTCAGTGATGCCACAAGGACTGGATTATCAGGTGCAGATCAAAAGGATTTGGTTCTCTTCTTCCCACAACACTTTACTCCCTTTCCTTCCCACAGCAGTCTTCTGCACGATATACCCATATGTGTTCCTCCTTCTCTTGGCTTGGTCATAGCAGATCTCAATGAGATAAACCAGTCATGAGGCTCCCTGGGGATTCCTTGCAGCAGCTGACCTTCTTCAATAGAGTCACTCCTAATTTCACCCCGTGGCTCACAGCTCACCCTGGCTTCTCTGCTCCATGCAGTTGTTTCACAGATGTGGTCAGAGGGGCATTTCAGTCGTTTCGCTGGATGCTAACGTAACTACCTGTAGACTGTTCACAGCAATCAGAGTGCACTGTGAGCACTCGCGTGCTCACACTATCTGAGATAGTGTAAGTTGTGGTCCACAAATGGCTCTCCATCACCAGCCAGGCAAGTCACTCCGAATGAGATGGCAGCTACTACAAGGAAGCCACCAGGGGCCTTGAGACTGGGCTGACCCAGCAAGATGGGTATGTCATGCCCAAACAAGGAAAGGGGGAGCAGATACAGGCACACCCTGCACAGACGACCTGACTTTTTGCTTAAGAAACATACTTTACGCATACACACCAGCCCATCTGCCACTCTGTATATGCATAATATAAAAAGCTAGAGCAGTGTTTCTCAACCTTAGCAACTTTAAGACATGTGGACTTCAACTCCCAGAATTCCCCAGCCAGCAAGCCTGGCTTGGAATTCTGGGAGTTGAAGTCCACATGTCTTAAAGTTGCCAAGGTTGAGAAACACTGAGCTAGAGCATAGAGAGGGTGGGTCTCCATTTATTGCTGGCAGATACACAAAACCACAGATAATGAGATTGCAGAGCACAAGTGCCCCCTGTACTCTATAAAAAGTGTAAATAGAGAACCACAAGAAGATTCCCCTCCTCCCAGGCCTCCTTACTGTGCTCGATTAAACTTTTTACTGAAGCTTCTCTTTGCATTAGAAACCTCTTTGGGTTCCAATGGATTCCCTTATTTCTCTGAATAAAGTAAATTTACTTTTTTTAATTGTAGATTTATTTTAAAACAGTGTAAGGAACCCACAGATGTTTGTTTGTTTGTACCCCAACTCCCAGCGGGCCCGGCGATGAGGAATCCTGGGAATTGTCCTTCAGCAACATCTAGATGGACACAGGACAATTGTGTTACTTTTTAAGAAAATGTTTTTTAGACATTAGGTACAAGCTTCTGAATTTATTCTTTTATTCTTTTATTTTTTTAAAATCCACATCATGAAATTGGAGTGGACTTGTAGGCCTTTTGATCCAATCCTCTGCAGAAAAATAAGAGCTAGAACCGCGTTTCTCAACCTTGGCAGCTTGAAGATGTGTGGACTTGCTGGCAGGGGAATTCTGGGAATTGAAGTCCACACATCTTCAAGTTGCCAAGGTTGAGAAACACTGAGCTAGAGGATCCTTGTGCTATCGAGCATTTGATTAAAAACCTCCAACAAGAGGCCCCTTCACCCTTCAAGGAAACTGGTTCATCGGAAAGGTTTTCTGCAAATGATTCTTTTCTCTGACATTAACAGTTGGTAAGCATTAGGGAGAGGATTAGAGAAGTGTCTTGATAAGAGGAAAATCTCTGGTTTCTTTTCATCTCTCTGAAGCCCTGCTTAGATGGAGCAAAGGCAAAGATGGCTGGCTGCAGCCTTTTTGGAGAGCAAGTAACTCTGCTTGTTAATAAACTGGTAAATGACGCAATCTAAAATGAGTGAGCAAGAGGAAGCGAGCAGCCACACAACCCAAGAGCCAAGACTACTGTAAACAAAGAGAAGCGATGTAGGAGGAAGCATGGAGAAGTTTGCAGACAAACTCATTAAATTTTTAATATCGATGGTAGACTTTGTCTAGAAGCAAAACACCTACAGAGCCATTAACGTTTGCCCCAATACAATTACTATTCCTCATTTTCTTATGCTCTTAGGTCATCTTCGACATATCTCCTTTTATTAAAGTAATAAGCAGTTTCTGGACCAACATCATAGTTACCATTGTCTCAGTTTGCATCAGAGCCATCTAAGATTACATCCTGCACAGAAAAAGACATCTGACATGCAGTGTGTCTCTGCTCTTGCAACCTCAATTGGAGCTCTTCTATTTAACATTTATATTAGTAGTTGCAAACCCTACAAAAGGCACAGAGCACTTAAACCTACCTGAGATTTGCTGATAAAAGCTTCGGAATTAGATATTCCCCTTCTGAATGATTGTCAGATAAGGCTCAATGCATCCTCCCAACTCTGAAGACAAGAAGTTCCAAATGCATTAACTTGACCAGGGGAAGGTTTGGATTTATTCTGAAGACAATTAGCCCTTGCATCATAATATAGGTTTTTCCATTTTTAAAAATGATATAATGTAGAATAAAAAAAAAACACTATGGCATTTTGAGATCCAGCTGGGAGATCTACTGTTCAAAGCAAGAAATCCCACTGGGCATTCCCAAGCCACCAACCATGCCAGACGTGGTTCTTTAGATTTAGGCTACTGGATTTACATATGCATGTACAGTATTTATCCATACTTGTATTTAATGCTGTAGGATTGTGGGGGGAAAGGTAAGAAAAATGTGAAAGCAGCCTTTCACTAAATCAGCTACAGCTGAAATTCAGGATCAAAATCCAGAGTGCTAGAGAAGGGTTTGAGTGTCCTGACTTCGAGTGAAGGAACACGCTGAGACTTGGTGTAAAGGCTCTAGTGTTTTATTGTTCTACTCTGCTAGACAGAATCCAGCTAAACTAAAATGAACTAGTGATGCTCAGAGAAAAGGCCCAAGAAACTAGGGCGGGGCCTTCTTTAGCCCCTTGGGAGGAAAGCAAAGCGATTCAGTACTGCGCATGCGTTTCTCCCCCTGGAGGGAGCCCCCTCCTCCTTCACCAGTTATCTCCCTGACATGGAGGGGGCAAAGGGTTAATGGTGGGAGAACAACAGGCAGGCTCAGCATTAATTCCTAGGCTGACATTTAGTTTTTTTAACTGGTTAGTTAGATTTATATCCCACCTTTCGTTTAGGAGCATAAGGTGCTGTAAACAGCACTGCCTCTTCCCATTTCCCCCACCCACCCACCCAACAACAGCCTTATGAGGTAGGTTGAGTTGAGAGAATGTATCTGGCCCAAAGTCATCCAGTGAGCTTCTGTGACTGATGGGGGACGTGAACAGGTGTCTTTGTGGGGCCTTTCCAACACCGTCAACCACCCTGGCTCTTTGATGTAGGCATTCCAGCATCTAGCGAGACTGATGATGCTTGCCATAGCAACCTTTTCTTCTTATTTTAAAAAGAATACCAATGCTCATTTTGTTATTTTTACCTTTAATATATCACTCATGTATGATAAACAAAGATACCTCTGTGAAAGAAAATATACAAAAAGCTACCAAGTTTCAATTTATTCCTTGTGGCTAGTTTCCATGTTGTAACTTCCCTGGATGACCAATGGCAATTCACCAAAAATTTGTCCAGTCCTTTGTATGACAATGTTCTAAAACTAAAACATCCCCAGGTCATTTTGCATTCTATGGCTTGGGGGGAAAAGCCTTTCCATTAGCTATTTCTCAGAAAGCATTTGCCTATGTGATCTTTATCACTGTGGAATGACTGGGTTTTAATAAAAACTATTAGCAGTTGCAGGAAGCTTTTGTTTTCTTTCCTTTTTCTTTATGTAATTCAAATACATTTCTATAGCTATTGAAGGGTTTAGGTTGAAAACTTTTCCTAATATATTAACAATATATTAACAACTTATTGCCTGTAAAAGTATTCACTGATACACATTCTCGTTATCCATCCAAGAGTAGACTAAACACATTCTCCAAGCCTTGATTATCAGCATCATGTTTCAATTTATACAGCTACATGCTTCCCTGGGCCAAGAGAGTCACTACTCAACGGTATTTACAAGACTCTGCTAAATATGCCTGATAAAAATAAAAAGGGAGAGAAAGGTAGTTATGCCTGATGGACTTGATTCAACCTCCATGAAAGTCAGTAGGAGCCTTTTACAAGAGGTTTACTACAGTTAACGCCAACAGGTTAACTCTAATCTGTTCCTTTAAGCCACAAGGAATAAATTGGCATCTGTGAGGGGTCAGTAAGGGGGGCAAGTGACCACACATGCATCATCGCCTCATCATGCAAATGACATACTGTATATACATGGGTCAGATGTCATGACACAAATACATGATTGCATGATCTGCATGATTATGTGGGAATGCACATGGCATCATTTTAATATAATCATGACTTGTGATGGACGCTACTGCTTCAGATCTTGTTTACAGCTCCAATACCTCTGATGATTAGGCAACCTAGCTTTGGCTGATGGAAGTTGAAGGCCAAGAACATCAATGAAACTCCAAGACCCATCTGGCACAGGACGTTGGGCCCATTTTTAGTCTATGGATTGCCTGAAGCCTTCAAGTAATATGCTTGGGGGGCCCTCTCCCAAAAGTGGAAGAGGCTGGGAGAGAATGGGCTGCAGCTAGAGCACAAACTAATTTTGATTTAATAGAATTAAAAGTCAGTCTCATACAGTTATGAGATTAAATTCAATCAGTTAAATATGATTCTGTCACATTAAAAATTAAAATTAGTGGCAAATTATGGGGGGACTTCAGAGGCAATACAAAAGGTTATTGAGTCCCATGAGGTTGCATAGTACTCTCTGCTCTGGCAATATCCATTCACAATTTAGAAGGAGAAGCCCAAGGACTAGAGCTGATACAGAATTTTTCCTAGAGGTCAAATGTTATTCCTCTGAGGAATAGGTTCTCTGCATATAGATGTCCTTCATTCCTTAAAACTTGCACCTCTGGTCTGGGAGTAAGAACCATCAGAATCCAGAACTTTTGAGTAATCTGTACATAAACCTGTATGCTTTAAAATTGCATGGTATACCTGGTTGTTGTGCAACTTTTCAATGTAGAACTTCCTGCAGAATTGAGTAGTACCTGGATTTAATGAGTACTAGGCTTGATCAGGTTGATAACTAGACACAGCAGATGAAAGAGAGAGAATATGGACATTTAGAATAAATACTGAGATAGCTAAGGGGTTACAACAGCTGTTCCTAAGCTCGGGACCAAATCTGGGGCAAAATTATCTCAAAGTTTGGTTTCAATTACACTATACTAGTTTATCAAGATATTGTCCCACTTAAAAAAATTAAATGGAAATTATGAACAAGAACAAGGCAAAAGAATCTAGGCTGTATTATTCCAATGGAAATTTTATCACTGATTTCAGTACCACAGAGCTGGTCCTGTAAGGCTGCAGTCCGCACTCAGGTTACTTATTCTAAAATGGTATTTAAAAGAATGGATATATTCCAGAACAAATTATTGGAGACATACTGTTTCCAAACTATTTTTTTTTAAATGTCTTAAAATGTGAGTAATATGGACAGAGAGTTGGGGGGGATTTGTGTAAAACAGGGGTGAGTAACATGTGATTCTGCAGCTATTTTTGAATATCATAATTCCCATGAGTCCTAACTTGAATGGCCAATTGTGAAGGATTATGAGAAGGTCCAGTGGGATTTCCTTGGAAATGTAAAGAGTCATCATACATTTCTAGGTATAGCCTAGAAACACTTTAAACTATAGATAGAAAACCTATGACCTACAACTTTCCAGAAGATATTTCTTCTCTTTTTCCTCTGAAAGTGGGGGAAGGGCAAATTTTTAAAAAATAGTTTAATATTGTTTTTAATTCACAGGATTAATATGGGATCACCAACTAATGCAAATCACAAAGTCTTCAAATGCAAAAGAAGAGTTTCAGTAGCCTGTTTTATGAGATGATGTGGTATAGTCAAAAGGCCATTGGGCCAATCAATGGTTTCTTGAATCAGATGGTGCTATTGTTGCCTTTATGTAGCTGGAAGTCCTCACCAGGACCCATTTAAGGTCCCCTTCCACGGATCTGCAGAAACAAAGACCCAAAGTAAATACACTGCAACCCCAAAGGGTAAAACACAGAACGTGCAAAAACAGAGAGACAACGCCTGGCAGCGAATGGAAGCCAGAGAAGAGACGGGCCCAGCTTGCTTCATTTAAACGTGCCTTATCAGGAAATCTGTCTAATTAGAACAGCTCAGTCGAAGTGCCCACGATCCTTAATAGCAATTGCTGCAGCAGGGTGAAGATTGCAATCTGCTTAATTGAGATACCTTCGGGTGATTTAGTGGCTCTTAATAGCACTTTGGTTATATGTTTGGTTCTTTCCTGCTGTTGTTATTGGAATACCTTCTGAATTGTGCCATAGGGTGAACTTACTTCAGTTACCTCACAACAGCCGTCTGCTGTGTTTCTCTTGCAGTTCCTACCTTGTTGCCTTCAACAACAGCAGCGCAATCCCTTTCGGATTTTTCTACCCCCAAAGTTTTATACCATCAGCAAATTTCAGCCTCCCACTATTCCCAATAGCTTCAAATTGTGTACTGTATAAGCAACTTTTAAAAGCTCTAGTTCCACCCATGGAGGACCCCACTTGGTAGCACTCTCTAAAATTGTCCTTTTATTCCTCTTTTCTGTTTCCTGTTTTGTAACCACTTCTCTGTCCTTTTATCTTCAATACTGTCCTCTTACCCCAGTTTTTCTCATGTTCACTTTATAGTATGTACGGGCTGTTTATAGTATGTAACAGCGTTCCGCACGCGTCATGCCGGCCACATGACCACGGAAGCGTCTTCGGACAACGCTGGCTCTTTGGCTAACAAACGGAGATGAGCACCGGCCCCTAGAGTCGGACACGACTGCACAAATGTGCGGGGGGAACCTTTACCTTTTTACGGGCTGTTTATATTACTAACTTGGGCTGTATATTTGAAAGATGAATTAGATATTTGTATTTTTGCACCATTATTATTGTTTACTAAAGCGCATAAAAAGATCTTTCAATGAGAAGCTTTATCAAAGGCTTTTTGAAATGTCCATGTAAACAATAGTTAATATCAAACCATGTACATGCTTGCTGACTCTCAAAAAGGTTTAGAAGGTTAGGAGGACAAAACTTACTTGGGCAGATGCTGTGTTGGTTATTTCTCAGTAAAGGCTTCTGGATGTTTGGTTATTTTCTTTTTTAATTATACCAGCACTTTACCTAGAACAAATGTTAAGCTAATTAGCCTATACTTTCTTTATATCCTCCTTCAATCCCTTTTTTAAAACTGGAATTACACTGGCTATTTTCCAGTCCTCAGGAACAGCTGCTGGTCTTAAAGAGAAGTTGTATATTTTTATTAGAAGATAAGCAATTTCACATTTGAGTTTTTAAGGAACCCTCAAATGGATGTTGGATGAGCCTAGGATTTATTTATTTTAAAATGTCACTGAAGCTTATAACTTGTCCTTGTCTCAGTTCAACTGATTCCCCTCCAAAACAGGCATGGGCACCTGTCCTATATCCCAGCAGCAAAGACAGAGGAAAGAATTCATGCAATTTCTCTGCCATTTCCTTATCCTCTTCTTTTGATTGATTGATTGATTGATTGATTGATTGATTGATTATGTGCCATCAAGTCTTAGCAACCACATAGGTTTTCTCCATGACAATCTGTCCCTTGGTCCCTCAGGTCTTCCACTGGTGCACCCCCATCACCACAGTAACTGAGTCCGTCCACCTTGCTGCTGGTCATCCTCTTCTCTTTCCTTCCACCTTTTCCAGCATTAGAGCCTTTTCCAGAGAGCTGGGTCTTCGCATAACGTGTCCGAAGTAGGATCATTTGTGCCTCAAGTGAGAACTTCGGGTTGATTTGTTTGATGATCCATTGGTTTGTTTTCTTGGCTATGCACAGTATTCTCAGGAGTATCATCTTCTTTGTTTGTTGTTCAGTCGTTTAGTCGTGTCCGACTCTTCGTGACCTCATGGACCATAGCACGCCAGGCCTTCCTGTCCTCCACCGTCTCCCGGAGTTTACTCAAATTCATGTTCATTACATCGGTGATGCTATCTAACCATCTCATCCTCTCTTACAAGATAGCCGTCCCCTTCTCCTTTCGCCTTCAGTCTTTCCCAGCATCAGGGTCTTTTCCAGTGAGTCCTCTCTTCGCATTAGGTGGCCAAAGTACTTGATCATTTATTTATTTATTTAGATTTATATTACCGCCCATCTCCTCGAACGGAGGACTCTGGGCAGTTCACAATAAAAACCGTAATAAAATACAATAATAATCAAAACATCAATAAATAAATATAAAATCCAAGAGCAAAGATGTTAATACTAAAGCACATCTTTAACACCCATCATCTAATGGTCCAATGGCCTACCTGGTCAGCTTCCTACTCCAAATATATTTAAATAAGGTGCTATTGTTCATCTTAAAGTTCTTTGCAATATGGTTCTTAATCCATACCCTTCAGAGGGCAAGTTTCATGAACTTCATACTACTTACTTTGCAGCAGGTCATCTTGAACTCATTCCATTATGACAATCCATATGTTTCTGGTTTAACACTTTCTTACTGTAGATGACTAGCTGCATGATTTAATTCTTCTCTGTGCAAAAAAAATGAATAAAGAATTCAATATTCCTGTACATGGATATTTAGGAAGACATTGTTTCACAGAAATATAATTTTTGATTGATGGGAGAAAACAGTTTTCATAGAGGGGCCATCAACCACAAGATAATCTACCAACAATCTGAAGGTTTATTAATTGGGTTAAAGTTACTACCTCAAGGTCCTACTGCCATTCTTAGCCACGCTATCTTGTAAGAGAGGCTAATTCAAGGAGGCAGATGGAAGTAGCAATGGTTTTCAAGTATTCCTTTAAAGAAAACACAGGTGAGTGAGTGTGCTTCTCTGCAAAGGATACTCTGAAAACATTCACTTAAAATCAGAGGTAGCAAACCCTGATCCCAGAGCCTAATAAGCTCACAAAAGTGTAGGGCCAAAAACAGGTTTTAAAAAAGGTTTCCTTGAGTCAAGCATTCTTAGCCACCATATGAAAATGATTTGCCATTGCTTCTTTCTAGGTGGTTTTATCAACTTCCTAGTTTCATTCTGGGATTCTTGGTAGTCTTCCATCCAAATCCTGAGCAGGGCAGACTCCATTTAGCTTTTACAATCAAGGTCAGCTGACCACTGTCACCCACTGCTGTGCCAAAGGCAAAGACTCCTTTGAGTGAGACTTGACTCCTGGTGACTACAGGAATATTGGGACGCGGTGGCGCAGCAGGTTAAACTGCTGAGCTGTAGACTGCCGATCAGAAGGTCGGCAGTTCGAACCCCACACTTCGAGGTGAGCTCTCGTTGCTTGTCCCAGCTCCTGTCAACCCAACAGTTCGAAAGCTTAGCAAGTAGATAAATGGGTACCACCTTAAGTGGGAGAATTTGCTGGTGTCCTGTCGGGAACCGGTTCCATCGGAGGAAAGACTGAAGGGCGATGGTGAGGACAGACCCGGAAGTGACATCAACAGGATGTCAGCAGCCGGCTCAAGGCATCCTGGGAATTGTAGTCCAGAGCCTTAGAAGAGCCGGTTCCCTTACCCCCTCTCCTGGTGCGTGGGTTAATTACACTCTATAGTTGGTGACATTGCATAATGGTAAAAATGTATATGTATATGTATGTAAGCCGCCTAGAGTCCTTCGTTAGGGAGGGGATAGACGGGGTATAAATAGCACAATAAATAAATAAATAAATAAATATGTGCAACATATTTTTTTAAAAAAAATTCCCTAAACAAAGCAAAAAGGGGGGGCAAATCCTGATCATATATGCTTCATTGCCCCATGTACGATAGTCCTTCCCTTTCCAAAAATATTTAGTGGCCTGAGCCACACAAAAGTTGCCCATTCCTGTTATATATGGTGATTCTGAAGAGTTTTTTCCCAATTGTAGTGATCAACATTTTCTTTCTTTTCAAAGGGCTTTTTACATTATCAGTTTATTAAAACAGTAAACAGCGCGCCTAAATAGCCATGAAATGCAAATAATACATTTGGTGACACAAAAAACTAAAGATAATGAAAGACCACTGACGACTCTAGTAATTTTCACCAATTACCTCTATTCTGAATGGGCTGGTTTCTTAGCTTAAGCTGTCCCTACGTTTGCAACAAACTACACCATGGGATCCCACTGTTTATATGTTTCGGAATAATCCTTTGTGCATTTGATGCCATTCCATCAAAGCTGGTGCCACAGGAACTAAACTAAACTAATGCAATCTTATACAAGTCCAACTGAATTCAATGGGACTTACTCCCAGGTAAATGAGTAGGGATTGCATCCTGGGCTTACATGTTTAGACAGATACCTATTTTCTCTTTCTTTGCACAGCTCAGCTTTGCTCTGGCCCCATCCTGCCTCACAGTCACCTCTTATCTGATGATTAGCTGGACATGAATGAGGAGATGACCTCAGTGTCTGTTCTGTGGGTGTTGGCTTGGCATGCCTTGAGAGAGGAGATTGAGATAGAGGAGGCAATTTGTAACCTATCAAAATTGCTTGCACAATTTTCATTAACGTGAAATGCCTGGTGATTGCAACCACATTTGGACTGCTGGCATCGTCCTCCCAAATATTTCAACTGAATGACGGCAGAGAGTGGTGTAGAGAGCAAAGCATTCTTCATTGCTACATCTTCGTGTTGGGGAATTGGGGGTTGGAAATCACCAGTTGAATTTCTGTTCTTCAAAAAGAATGCATTGTATGATGAAGATGCAGAAAAGGTAATGGACTAGTGGTAATCCTAGTCTGTAGAGATTTATCCACAGCCACTGGGGTTGAAAGGGTGTATATTATTAAAGTAAAGGTTTCCCCTGCACAGTCATGTCCGACTCTAGGGGGTGGTGCTCATCTTCGTTTCTTAGCCAAAGAGCCAGCGCTGTCCAAAGACGCTTCCGCGGTCATGTGGCCGGCATGACACATGTGGAATGCTGTTACCTTCCCACCGAAGTGGTACCTATTTATCTACTTGCATTTGCATGCTTTTGAATTGCTAGGTTGGCAAGAGCTGGGGCTAGTGCGGGAGCTCACTCCATCATTCGGGGCTAGGGTCTCGAAACACCGAACTTGTGACCTTCCGATCGACAAACCTGGTGTCTTAACCACTGAGCCATCGCGTCCCATCTATATTATTACCATAGGAAAAAATCAACCTAGATGAACTGAATAAGAAATCATAGAAATGGATGGATAGTGCAGTTATCCATCAATTTACATCTGAAATCAGAAGTAGTAGCCTCTTAATATCAGTTCCTAGGAACAAAAGCAGAGAGGTACAAATGGGCATCTGCAGGGGGACATCTGGGGTGTCATTTGCAAATCTGCATCATTGGTGCATTGACATCATGCCGTGTATGATGTCACAATGACTTCTACTGGATACCTATGGAAATGCACTTGCCCTCAAATGTCCTGTTTTGGGGACATTTGGTCTAATCCAACAAGACTTCTCCTGATTATAACCTATCAGCTGAGATTACCCATCACATTAAACCACAATTGTTGGGTTTACAGTAGCACTAAGCCATAAGTCATAGTTTACAAATGAGGATGACTGTGCTCACATAACATACTGAGTTACAACCACCACCGCCACCCCTCCTGTCTTAGCACAATTTGTTGTTTATTCGTTCAGTCGCTTCCGACTCTTTGTGACTTCATGGACCAGCCCACGCCAGAGCTTCCTGTCGGCCGTCACCATCCCCAGCTCCCCCATGGTTGAGTCTGTCACCTCCAGAATATCATCCATCCATCTTGCCCTTGGTCGGCACCTCTTCCTTTTGCCTTCCACTTTCCCTAGCATCAGCTTCTTCTCCAGGGTATCCTGTCTTCTCATTATGTGGCCAAAGTACTTCAGTTTTGCCTTTAATATCATTCCCTCAAGTGAGCTGTCTGGCTTTATTTCCTGGAGTATGGACTGGTTTGATCTTCTTGCAGTCCAAGGCACTCTCAGAATTTTCCTCCAACACCACAGTTCAAAAGCATCTATCTTCGTTCGCTCAGCCTTCCTTATGGTCCAGCTCTCGCAGCCATAGGTTACTACGGGGAATACCATGGCTTTAGCTATGCGGACCTTTGTTGTCAGTGTGATGTCTCTGCTCTTAACTATTTTATCAAGATTTGCCATTGCTCTCCTCCCAAGAAGTAGACATCTTCTGATTTCCTGGCTGCAGTCAGCATCTGCAGTAATCTTTGCGCCTAGAAATACAAAGTCTGTCACTGCCTCCACTTTTTCTCCCTCTATTTGCCGGTTATCAATCAAGCTGGTTGCCATAATCTTGTTTTTTTTTAGGTTTAACTGCAACCCAGCTTTTGCACTTTCTTCTTTCACCTTCGTCATAAGGCTCCTCAACTCGTCCTCGCTTTCAGCCATCAAAGTGGTATCATCTGCATATCTAAGATTGTTAATGTTTCTTCCAGCGATTTTAACTCCAGCCTTGGATTCCTCAAGCCCAGCACGTCGCATGATGTGTTCTGCGTACAGGTTGAATAGGTAGGGTGAGAGTATACAGCCCTGCCATACTCCTTTCCCAATCTTAAACCAGTCCGTTGTTCCGTGCTCTGTTCTTACCGTTGCTACTTGGTCGTTATACAGATTCCTCAGGAGGCAGACAAGATGACTTGGTATCCCCATACCACCAAGAACTTGCCACAATTTGTTATGATCCACACAGTCAAAGGCTTTAGAATAGTCAATAAAACAAAAATAGATGTTTTTCTGAAACTCCCTGGCTTTCTCCATTATCCAGCAGATATTGGCAATTTGGTCTCTAGTTCCTCTGCCTTTTCTAAACCCAGCTTGTACATCTGGCAATTCTCGCTCCATGAATTGCTGGAGCCTACCTTGCAAGATCTTGAGCATTACCTTACTGGCATGTGAAATAAGTGCCACTGTTCGATAGTTTGAACATTCTTTAGTGCTTCCCTTTTTTGGTATGGGGATATAAGTTGATTTTTTCCAATCTGATGGCCATTCTTGTGTTTTCCAAATTTGCTGGCATATGGCATGCATCACCTTGACAGCATCATCTTGCAAGATTTTAAACAGTTCAGCTGGGATACCGTCGTCTCCTGCTGCCTTGTTATTAGCAATGCTTCTTAAGGCCCATTCAACCTCACTCTTCAGGATGTTTGGCTCTAACTCACTGACCACACCGTCAAAGCTATCACCAATATTATTATCCTTCCTATACAGATCTTCCGTATATTCTTGCCACCTTTTCTTGATCTCTTCTGCTTCTGTTAGGTCCTTACCATCTTTGTTTTTGAACATACCCATTTTTGCCTGGAATTTACCTCCGATGTTTCTAATTTTCTGGAAGAGGTCTCTTGTCCTTCCTATTCTATTGTCTTCTTCCACTTCCGCACATTGCTTGTTTAAAAATAATTCCTTATCTCTTCTGGCTAACCTCTGGAATTTTGCATGTAATTGGGCATATCTCCCCCTATCACTGTTGCCTTTTGCTTTCCTTCTTTCTTGGGCTACTTCCAGTGTCTCAGCAGACAGCCATCTTGCCTTCTTGGTTTTCTTTTAGGTTGTTGGAAGAGAGTGTTTGTTATGCACAGTGAGTTGCCTTGGCAAAATTCTATCAGCCTATGTCCTGCTTCATTTTGTTCTCCCAGACCATGCTTGCCTGTAATTCCAGGTGTCGTCTGACTACCCACCTTAGCATTCCAGTCTCCTGTAATGAAAATAACATCTCTTTTTGGTGTATTATCCAGTAGGTGCTGCAGATCCTCATAGAACTGATCTACTTCTGCTTCTTCAGCATCTGTGGTTGGGGCGTATATTTGGGTCACTGTGATGTTAAATGGCTTACCCTGAATTCGAATTGAGATCATTCTATCGTTTTTTGGATTGTATCCAAGCACTGCTTTAGCCACTTTATTATTAATTATGAAGGCTACTCCATTTCTTCTGTGGTCCTCTTGTCCACAGTAGTAGATCTGGTGGTCATCTGATGTGAAGTGACCCATTCCAGTCCATTTCAGTTCACTGACACCTAAAATGTCTATATTTAATCTTGACATCTCACCAATAACCACATCCAATTTGCCCTGGCTCATAGATCTTACATTCCAGGTTCCTATGGTATGTTGATCTTTAGAACATCGGATTCGTCGTTCACCACCAGCACCGTCGGCCGCTAGCCGTCCTTTCGGCTTTGAGCTAGCTGCGTCATCACATCTGGGGCTAGTTGAACGTATCCTCTGTTCCTCCCCAGTAGCATTTTGACCATCTTCCGACCTGGGAGTCCCATCTTCCGATGGTATACCGACATATCTCTGGTTGTACTGATCCATTTAGTTTTCACGGCAAGAATACTGGGGTGGGTTGCCATTACCTTCCCCAGGGATCGTATTTAGTCTGACCTCTCTGCCACGACCTTCCCGTCTTGGGTGTCCCTTCACGGTTTAGCTCATGGTTTCATTGAGGTGCTCAAGCTCCAGCACCATGACAAGGTAACGATCTCCTTTGCTGGAGCTTAGCACAATATGTGAAATTAAACACAAGACTTTTCCACACCAGGGATTTATAATGTCATTCAGCTATCTCTGTGCTTATAGATCTCTAATGGATGGACTTTATGCTGCACCAGCAATGGCCGAGTATGCTCTAAAACCCTAGTGTAGAAAAGGCCTCCGTTTCTTGCTCCAGTTATGGAAATGTCTCTAGAGATAAGTTTAATTTGCTTAAACTAAACATGACTTCTCAAGGCTGGGCCTCTAGATACAGGCATCCAGTGGAAGCCATGACGACATAATTGACATCATTTGCACAATGACAGCTTGATGTGTGTGATGTGACACCACTGCCTCCGCCACCAGCACTACCATACAGATCCTTGTGCCTCTAGAAGCCTCACTGAAACTCAGGAGTGTGCAAGGTACATCATCATCATCATCATCATCATCATCATCTTCTTCTTTACCACTGAGCAGAAAACAAAATCCCTGCCCCGTACCCTACTGCCAGTATTCACCTTTCTGGTTTTTGGGAGCCATCTGGGGCAGAGAGGGAGTTGGTTTTGCAAGTCAAAGTCACCCGTGCGCTGTACGCTCCTAAACAGGACCCGAGCAGCGGTGGGAGAAAGCCCGGTTCTTGCAAGTGACATTATTGCAACCTGGGCCATCAGGGGGCGCTCCGAACCCTGAAAATCAGAGCGGCTATCTGCTCAAGACACAAAGGCAGGGGACCGGAGTCCACCCGCCCCGCTTACCCAGGGTTACCTTAACTAGCGTTTGTCAACGCGGTTTTCTTGAAGCGTAAACGGAACACAAGCAGGCTGTTTTCGAGCAACGCCCAGTGGAAATATATTTGCCTCCCTCGTGGTTTAGGCTGAGAAAAGGGGCACCTGGTCTCCCTGCCGGGAAATTGCGGATCAGGACGCAGGCAAATAAGGGGTTGTTTTCCTTTGACTTTCCCACTGCAGTTCGGCCAGCTTCCTTTCCGCACGGGAGACCCGCCGGGTACGAATGCAGGATCCCTCCCGCAACTTTGGATGGAAGTATCTCTTGGGTTCTCTAGGGGGACACGCAGCGCCACCAGCCGGTTCCAACACCCATCCGCCAGGAAGAAAAACAATCAGATTAATCTGGAGGTTGTGTTTATTAGGGCAGTTGCGGAAGCGAAGGAGCCAGTTTCTGCCACACCCACCCCTTAGCGAGGGACTCAATTGCCTCAGCGCCCGGACTCAAGTCCCCGCGTCCTGAGCCAGCGCAGAGGGGCCTTTTCTCGCCGCTAAATAGCAGCAGCTACAATCGCTTTCCGCCGGTTCTAGGGAGAGACTTCGCCCCGACGTTTTGCAAACTTTGAGGCGGTTCAGCATTGCCTTTCAGCTGTTAACATGTGCAAAACTGGACTTGCGCGGGCGAGCTTTCCGGAAAAGGAAGGGGGCAAGGAGATAGCGCGCAGTGCCTGCTGAGAGGAGAGCCATAGGTCCATTATTTACTCCATAGGAAAACCAGTGGAACTCGGTGGGTTTACTCGCGATAAATCATTAAGTCAGGATGGGCTGTACCCCTCTGTTGAGGTCACTTGGGTTTCTTGCCCGCGTTCAAATAAGCAAAACCGTTTGTCACAGAAAGCTAAGAACACAAATTGTGAACATCCCTCGCCCAATACTTTCCAGGGGTGTTGGACGATAACTCCCATCAGGACCCTAGCCAGCAGGCTGGGGATGATGAAAGTTGCAGTTCCCCCATATCTGCCTGGCACTAGGTTGGAGAAAGCTAACGAATCTCAACGCGCTACTCCCCGTCTTCTCCCTCCCTTCCTGGCCTCCGAAAAGCCGAGGCGGAGAGGAAGGAAGCTGGAAGCAAGGAAGAAAAGGAAACGCGAACGAGAGGCCTGAAGAGAGATAAAGCCTTCTGGTGCAAACTGGTTTTCCTTTGATTCCCTTTCCCTCCCCTTCCCCCCGCCCCCTTAGTATTTGGCGAGGGAGAGGAATCAGGACGGCCGGAGGGGGGGGGGGAAGGGTTGTTAATGGGATTTTGTTCTTCAAATTAAATTTGCTCGTTTTTAAAACGCGCAGGATCCAGAGAAGGACCTTCCCTTGAGAGCACCTGTTCAAATACGCCTGGCGTTTCCATACACCAGATTTGCACTGCTCGGGTTGCAAGCTAGCCAGGTGGATCCCCTGGTAGGATCTCCTCTGGAAAGCGATCCTTGCTTACGGCTCGCCAGCGTCCCTGCGGTCCTCAGAGCTTCGCCGTCAGGCTTCCGAGAGTTAGTTATTCGCAGCTCACTTGCTTCAAGGACGGCGCCCCGCTCCTCCAGCGAGGAAAGCCGCGTCCCCCTCGCCTCTCCTCCGCTCGCCCCTTCTCTCTACTCGCCGCTTATCCCTTCTGAGCGCACAGGGAAAGGCTTGTCCTGGAATAGAAACACAGTGGCTGGAACTTCGCAGCCGGAGGAGAGACCGCGGAAGAGGACCTTCCACCGTAGCACAGCGCCTTCTAAGAAGTAAATTCCGCTGAAATTAGTGGGAGGAAAGGCCCTCCCCGCGCCGGGGCCTCGCAAATTCGTTCCGAATAAGCAGAAAAAACTGGTGTTGGAGAAAGAAAGGCTTTGCCTACAGGTCGCTGAATATTCATTGCGGATAGTTTTGCAAGCCAAGCCCCCACTCCAAATTCCTTCTGCTTTGTAGTCCCACGTCTTCCAAATAAACAAATGAGCAAACAAAAACCGTATGGACAAGGAAAGTGCGAATGGCTGCTAGTATAATGCCCAACCGCTATCCACTCCTCCCTCCTCCACCAAACTGATCTGGGAATATTTTGGGGCAAAAGTAAAACCTTAGGTCTCTGTTGCTTCGCTTCGCTTCCTTACTCCTGCAATCAGCTGCGTTTCAATGCGCTTCACTTGACCAATTTCATTTATGGCTTCAACGCGGTTGACTCAGCCAGATCTGCCTGTTCATCGACATGAACGGGAAACAAGTCTTCTTTGTGGTCAAAGTCAATTCTTTCAGGATCAGCCATTATCTTGCTCCCAAGCCAGATAAAACCCCAGGCCGGCAACCCTTAAACACAAAATAATTTGGATTGAAGATGCGCTGTCCGCTGAAGTCACTCTGAGTCTAAAGACATTCGGTTTAGGACCTATTCAAATCGACTAGCCTTTCTTCGGAACAGATCTGTCCGTAGGTCAAGGAGAGGGATCTGTAAAATTGCAGTCTCAAACATAGGAGACAGAATTGCGCTGGGAGCTCGCTCAGCTTCGCTGGCGGGGAGAAAGATGAAAGCATTCTTTCCATCTACGCGTCTTTCCAGATTCCAGCATCGCCTGGTAGTGGAATACAGACTTGACAGCCTTCCCCAACCAGGTGCCCTCAAGATGTGTTGGATACTCCGATCATGCTTAGTCAAGAATCTCATTAATTATGCCGCTGATAGAAAAGGTAGTCCAATACATCTGGAAAGCACCAGGAAAAGCAGGCACTAGCTCCCTGAAAATGCAACACAAATTATCTCTTTTTCCTGGGTGACTTTTGCAATCACATCAGAGGCGGGGACTTTGTCCCCCTCCACCCGGGTCTCAAGCGGTTCCTCCCACAATCGCCAGGGATTGTCCAGAAGCAAGCCAAGAGGCCAAGCCGGGGCCCAACTTGCCCTCCCGAAAGACGCGCGTGGACCACGCTGGGAATTATACACTGCAGCTGAAACTCTGGGTTCAGTTACTGAAGGGTGAATTCTAATAAGATCACTGGAAACAGGGTCCCGGGTTCCGGGAAAGAGGCGTGAGATCGGCCCTTGCTTCTGAACATCTTTAGCTTGAAACAAGGGGTCTGAGATGTCACAGTATTTGGTTTCCCTTGACAGCCCCAATTCATAGATGTTGTAAAGTTTAATGCTGTCACCCCACACTAGACACGTGACAGTAAAGAGTAAAGGCGGTAGCCCAATTCTAGACAAATCTGCTCAAAAGTAAATCCTGATGAATTTGAAAGGGACAATGCCATTGCAGTTGTCTAGAATTACAACCTTGTTAGAGAATCATTTCCACGGATCCCGGCAGGACTTACTGCCAACTAAACCTGGAGAGGACGACTGTCGCCTTTGCTATATTGGCAAGGGGGAGAGAAGGGAGAATGAAGTATAATTATTGGAAGACTGTCCTATTGAACTCAACGGGATGTACTTTCCAACAAATACTTCTATCTTCAGAACAAGAAAAGTTTACCTCCGGCAAATAAAACTGGGCCCAAGGGTCTCTGTCAAGCTAGGAGTTTGCAGGAACTGCTCATTTCAGCTGCCCACCCCAACTCCCCTTCCCTAGGACTCACCCAACTGGCTCTCGAGAGCAGCGAGAAAAAATACCCGCCAAAGAGGTTTCTCTCGAGCAGGGGCAGGCGCGGAATCGAAGCTGGTTTTCGTAACAGAGGAGCCGCCAGCTCGTTGCTTCAGCTGTAAAAGAGGGAAAGGATCCGAGGATATGGGATGCCCGGCCTCTAAGGGGCTCAGGGAAAGGGGTGTGGTGGGCGGCGACAGAATTCGCTGTTTGTGCAAAGGGACAAATTTACACCCTAGGATGAAGTGAGCCGCTAATACCATATTTCTTGCACGGCCCCATCCCCCGTTCCAGTCCTTGACATTTTAAAAAATAATTCGTATTAATGATTAATCGAGTCACAATTAGGCTTGATGATCAAGTCACAGAAAGATGACTAGGGAAGGAAAAAAACACGGTCTGTTGTACGCCTGTCTGTTGCGCCTGGCTGAGGTGCGGTGTTGCTGTAAGAACAATCAATCTTCGCAAAAGGCGAGGAATGTAGCGCTGGCCTGGGGCTGTGGCGGGAGACAAAAGGGAGGCTTTGACACGTCTCCTTGGACTACGTCTGTCACTCTTTCAGAAAGACCCTGTGTGGAGCACCGGCCCCACAGCACAACCTACACATTCGGACAGTCCGGATCTCGTGGAGTTCAATGGAAGACTGAATGGGTCTATGAAGGTTCTCAGTCATCCAGGTGGAATTGTCTGCAGCTTGAATCATGTCAACTGGATTTCTATTTTCTCAGTGGAAACGTTTCGCTCCTTATCCAAGGAGCTTCTTCAGTCTGAGCAAAGTTAGTAAGGGAATCCTTAAATATGTTTCTAGGGTGGCTGTGTGACCTTGCACCTGGGGCTAGGTCATGGTTATTTTTGAGATGTTTATTTCTAAGTCCCTTTATCATCCAAAGGAGGATTGTTGAGATTACCCTGCTGTTGTTGAGATTGCGAAATGGTCTTAATCTTCCTAGGCACAGAAGACAAAGCAGGAAGGAAAATAGGGGAGAGATTGTGCCTGAGGCCCCCACCTCTATTCAAAGGGTTGAATGGGCTACTGTGCTCTTCACTTTGGCCAGGCCGTGTGTCCCCAATAAGGCAAGGGCGCCTTTAGGCCAACCCCCTGCGAATCTCCCCTTCTATCCTTACAGTGTGTGTTCAGGTCTGCCAAAGGCGTTTCTCAGAATTCTTCTGAAAGAAGGGGGTTGGGAAAATACTAACAGAACTGATTAATGTCAGTGTAAAGTCTGAACACCCAACCTTGTAAATTTCCCCACTAGACTTCTCTAAAGCGATATATTCAAGCGCGGGGTGATATTTTCCTTGACATACCTTCTTTTAAATAGTTCTGGAATTTACTGCTTTAGAGCTGGGCGACCACAATTAGGAACCAACCGGATTTCTCCCCCCACCCTCCCAAAAAATGATAGCACAAAACCTAGGAACCAGAGCTCCTTGACTCTCCTCACAGGAGACCGGCTGGAGAAGTTCCTCTCTCTGCTCCTCTGGTGAAAAGTCTCTGGCAACTCAGGGTTTATTTAATTAGTAGTCAAGTTGTTTTGGGTGGGGAAAAAAACCAGGCTCATTAAATTCTTCTCCCTCGTGGACACAGAGGCTTAATACCTGACCACTCATAAAGTTAAGCCAGAGAAGCCGCGGGGTGTTTCTGTGTACCTACACACGCATAGGTACACACAGATCTTCCTCAAGCCTGCCTGCCTGCCTGCGTACTTGTCAAAAGCTGGCCAAATGTTCGAGAAAGGGAGGAATTTGTCCAGGAAAGTTTGATCAGACAGCTGGCTGGGGTGGGGAAGGGTGGGGTCACGGGGAGCGAGCGTGGGGCCCCTCTCTCCTCCTCACCTTGACCCAGCCTGCTGGGACTGACTCCGGGAAGGCCATTTGCCACTACTCCCACAGCCACTGAGGCCTTGGGAGGGGCGGTGACCCCCAAGGGGGCTCTGGGTGCGGAAGGAGGAAGTGTGCCTATAGGAAGTCGAAATGGCCTCGCGGGGGAGGTCAAAGAGTCGGGGAGAATTGTTCAGGCAACGCAAGGCCTCGCCAGCCAAGGCGGGCGCTGGGAGGGAGGGGTAAGGACCTACCAGGTGGCCTTGAGTCGCTGCGCCTTAAAAGGTGGCGAGCAGAGCCCACCAAGCTTAAAGCAAAGAAAAGCCAAAGCAAAGAAACAGAGGAAGCGCGCGAGGCAAGTAAGAGCCGCCCGGTTTGCGCAAATGGTGATGAAGGGAGGCCAGCCTTGCGTCCAGATTGCCCATAAATATCCACATTTGGAAAAATATTTTCGATTGTCACTGAGGTTAGAGACAATTTGATGCGCTCTATCCTCATAGCTGCGAATTTCTTTTTGAAGACTCATACAGAAACTGCAGCTTGTTGTCCGGACACATGTGAAGAGTTGTGGTTCCTGTTTATTTGTTTCCCCTTGAAGTTGTCTCGTGTCATTTATGTTGCCATTTAAAATGCCCAAACGATGGGTTAGATCCCCATGTTTCAGAACCCTTTCTTGGGGTGGGAAGGGAGGAGATACAGTCTGATGAAAAGCTCTGGAAACCTACTACAGTGCCGAAGGCCATGTCTGCAACCGGGTCAGATCGAGATAATAATAGCCTGAAACGGGTTTGATGATTTCTCTTACGTTCGGCACAGCTATATTTCCTTTTTCTCCGTCATCTGCTACCACCTCAAGCCCCTCCACCCCAATTTCTCTTTTTCCCTTGAAATTTAACATAGAGCCTATCGCAAGCTCGGTTAATCTTCTTCAAAGCCTTCCCAATACTTAGCGGTATTAACAAAGGTATTACTGCGGTTAAAGCGACGTTTGCCTCTCGGCGAGTGACTGGGTGTGCGTGTTTTCACTCCGGACGAGAGGATGCTGCCATTTGATCCATCTGCCGCCCTGTGCAAGGAAGGAGGGTAGAGAAGCTGTACACGGGAGGGGGAGATGGATGAGGGGTCCGTGTGTGTGGCCAGTCTCAGAACTGTAATTCTCCGAGTGGAGGCGGCAGCGGCGGCGCAACACTCTCTGCCTCTCTCTGACGCCCATTCAGAACTCGCCTCTGCCTTTTCATTGGCTGCGCAGCCCGGGCAGGGCGGAGCTTCGTGGCCTGGAAAGAAAAGGGGGGGAGGAAAAAAAAACCCCAGCGAGTGTGTAAAAAAGTCTTTGCTTCTGCGACGGATGCTCAAAAGTTCAGAAGTTTTTCCTGGTGCCTTCCCGAGCAGCTCGCGGCGAAGCAAGGGGGAGTGAAGCAGAGACGGAGACCGGGGCAGCGCTTCAACCCGCAGACGTTGGGGAGAAGGTGGATCTTTCGTCCTAAACTCAGCTTTAGACAAGAGAGGAGGAGGGGGAGAGAAGGGGAGAAATATCCGGACCGGGCCTCTCCCTCCTCATTTTTGCCTCTCCTCTCTTCCTTGCTGTTTACTTCGCCTGGCTGGGACAGCTTTTGTCAACCTGTTGCCGAGCTCCGCGGGAAAAAACAACTCGGCGCTGGGAAACGGAGAGGGCTCCTGTGAGTGCGCGCAGGCGCGCGTTTCTATTTTTATGCCCGATGGAAGTAACTAACTTTTCTTCTCGGTGGCGGCCGCTTCCGTGGAGTGTCGGCGCCTCGGTTTAAGAAAAAGAACCAGGAGGAGGAGGGGGGAGGGACGGAGATCGATTCCCCCTCTCACCCCTCCTCCCTTTCTCGCTGGCTTGTTTTATTTATTGATCCTTTTTTGCGGTTGTTTCTTTCCTTTTTGCACACTTGAGTCGAGGAGGGGAGGAAACCGAATAGGACCCAGAGGGGGGTTTGTTCGCCCCCCCACCCACTTTTTTTCTTCTTTTTGGAAAGAAGGAAGATCCTGGTCGCCTCTTCTGGTTTATACTTTTTTGGCTCCGGATTTGCGGAGGGGTGGAGGGGGGAAAGCAGAGGAGGCGGCGGCGGCGGGGGAGGCGGCGGCGGCGGCGGAGGAGGCGGCGGAGGAGGCGTCCAGTCTGCTGCTGCTGCTGCTGCTTGGTCCGGCTGGACTGCTGGAAGGGAGGCCATGCAGGCTCGCTATTCGGTGTCCAGCCCCAACTCGCTGGGAGTGGTACCTTACCTCGGCGGCGAGCAGAGCTACTACCGGGCGGCAGCCGGAGGGGGCTACGCGGCCATGCCTGCCCCCATGAGCATGTACTCGACCCACCCGGCAGCTCATGAGCAGTACCCGGGCGGGGGCGGCGGCGGGGGCGGCGGCCTAGGCAGGCCGTACGGGCCGTACCCGCCGCAGCCGCAGCCCAAGGACCTCGTCAAGCCGCCCTACAGCTACATCGCGCTCATCACCATGGCCATCCAGAACGCGCCCGAGAAGAAGATCACGCTGAACGGCATCTACCAGTTCATCATGGAGCGCTTCCCCTTCTACCGGGACAACAAGCAGGGCTGGCAGAACTCCATCCGGCACAACCTCTCGCTCAACGAGTGCTTCGTCAAGGTGCCTCGCGACGACAAGAAGCCCGGCAAGGGCAGCTACTGGACCCTCGACCCGGACTCGTACAACATGTTCGAGAACGGCTCCTTCCTGCGCCGCCGCCGCCGCTTCAAGAAAAAAGACGCTGTCAAGGACAAGGAGGAGAAGGAGCGCCTCCAGCTTAAGGAGCAGCCGCCGCCGCCGCGGCACCAGCCGCAAGAGGGAAGCCAGCCGCCGCCGCCGCCCGTCAGACTTCAGGACATCAAGACGGAGAACGGCTCCGCATCGCCCCCTCAAGCCCTGTCCCCGCTGGGAGGAGCGCCAGTGCCCAAGATCGAAAGCCCAGAGAGCTCCAGCACCAGCAGCCTCTCCAGTGGCGGCGGCGGCGGCGGCGGGGGCGGCAGCCCGCGCGGCGGCAGAGCACTGGGCTTGGAGTCCGGCGGAGCGGCGGAGTCCCAGCAGCAGAATCAGCACCACCCCCACCACCCGCACCCGCACCAGCACCCTCACCACCACCATCCGCACCCCCACCACCACGCTGCCCTCCATCACCCCCCGCCGCACCATCACCCCGGAGGCCCTCCTGGTGGAGGAGGGGGCGGCGGCGGCTTCAGTGTGGACAACATCATCATGACTTCCCTGCGCACCTCGCCGCAGGGCGCCTCCGCCGAGCTCTTGGCTTTGCCGCCGTCCGCCGCCTCCTCGGCGTCGTCCCCGTCCTCATCCACCACCGCCTCCACCTCCAGGACACCCTCCCTGGCCTTAAGCAGCTGTTATTCTCCGGTGGCGGCTGCGGCGCAGAGCACGCTCTACAGCGCCCCCTGCAGTCAGGGCGTCAACACAACCAGCAGCGCGGCCTCGCCAGCGGGCGGCGGCACCAGCACAAGCAGCAGCTACCACTGCAACTTGCAGGCCATGAGTCTCTACGCGGCCGCGGCAGCCGCTGCTGCAGCCGCAGCCGCAGGGGGAGGGACGGGGGGCAACAGCGGAGGGGACCGAAGCGGCGGGGGCCACCTGGGCAGTAGCCCCGTCGAGCAGGACCCGCTGCCCGAGTACAGCCTGGCGGCCAGCAGCAGCAGTAGCGCCTCTTCCCTCAGCTTGAGCCCTCAGGAGGGGCACCCTCAAGGCAGCGGCCGCTTGGCCTCTTGGTACCTCAACCAAGCCTCGGCGGTGGGAGAGCTCACCCATCTGGCACCGGCCTCGGCTGCAGTGGCAGCCGCGGCCACGTCGGCCTCCCCCTCGTCGGCGGGCTACCCCGGCCAGCAGCAAAACTTCCACGCCGTGAGGGAAATGTTCGAGTCCTCCCAGCGGCTGGGCTTGAACAACTCTCCCGGCAATGGCAGCGGCGCGGCGAGCAGCTGCCAAATGGCTTTCCCCGCCAGCCAAACCCTTTATCGCCCTTCAGGCGCCTTCGTCTACGACTGCAGCAAGTTTTGACCGAAAGGAGCAGGAAGGGAGCGAGCCGCCGCCTGACCCGGCTCAGGAGGGAGGCCGAGTGAGCGCAGCAGCTACTAAGAACTTCACTTGGCCCTTCCGGCCGCCTTTCCCCACCAAACCAAAGAAAAACTGTTCAGTACAAAGACAGCATTTGCCCAATAAATAATTAAGTCATGGTTTGTTAAAGGACAGTGTTACACCAATAACACGTAAGTTTGTATGCTTTTTTTCCTTTGCCTTTGAAAACTGTCTCCCCACTCCCACCCAGCAGCCCTCAAAAAACCCGCGGTTTAGTTTCCATCCCGCGCGCTCTCCTGCGCCAGCCTTCTTGGCTGCCTGCCCTGCGCTTCACTGGTTGGGTGCCGACCAAGGAGGCGCATCCCCGCGACTGGGCGCGCAAGGCAGGTCAGCCGGCCAACCAGAGAGGCCGCGAGACAAGGTTTCCCCAGTGGCTCTGACACCGATGGGAGTTTTGCCATTGACTTCAGTGGGGCCCTTGGCACTCGAACAAGGCGCAGTGCAGTTTCAAAAATCAGTAAGAAGTTTGCCCATTGACTCCTACGCAACGTGGATTGCGCAGTACACGTGTTATTTCTTCTCTCTCTCTCTCTTTCTCTCGCTCTCCCTGCAAGGGCTGTTTTATACGCAAAGACTTGTTTTAAAGTGTAAATGGAACATAGTAATTTATTTTTAAATCTGTCGTTGGCTCTTTTGGACCAAACACCAAAAATGTTTTCCCTCTCCCATCAGAAAAACTTACTTTAAAATGACCTGAAACGTTCATTTTTTTTCTTCCATTATATAAGAAAAAGGGAAATTGTATTAATCTTATTTTATCGTTTTATCATTTTCCTTTTTTTGTTGAAGATACCTTGAAGTTATTGACTTGTTTATTAATAAATTACCATTCAGTTGGACCAAGAGCATTTACGTCTGGATATATTAATCCCTCTTTTTAAATTAAAATTTTAAAAATCTATAACCAAAAACATGAATAACAGAATGTCTTGTTTTTAGTGATGATCGAAACAACAGTTCTGTATTTTTTTTAAAAAAAAATAACTACTGAGTAACTGTATCTGCAAAACTTTTGAGCACTAGCAAATCAATTTTAATTTATACCATCACTGCTGAACTATTTTATCCGTAAGTAAATACCATTGATTTCATCTATCTTACATTGATTTCAATGGAATGTACTGCCAGATGGACTTTGGATGAAGTTGAAAGTGACATAAAACAAATGCTCTGAATCAACCACTTTCTTGACAGAGGTATTTGATAGAAGTATTATTGTTACAGTTTTGAGATTTAGGGTTATTGTATCTTTGGAGGCTAGGAGAAAAATTCACAAAAATCTGAGCTGCCGAACCATCACAATTGCCTAGCATTAAAACTAAAGGTCAGGAGACATTTGGCTAATTGAACTTACAGGCATTGCCATATGACGCATAAAGGAAGGCGGCATCACAGAAGTCATAAAAAGATCCAGATACAAATAATGGGTGTATGTAAACCTGCTATTTTTAGCAGCATTTTCTGGTTTAGCGTCTAAGTGCTTTTACACAGAAGTAAATCCCACTAATTTGGTGCAGGACTTTTTTTCTGGGCAAGCATGCATAAGATTGCATTGAACCTTTCTAAATGTCCTCAGTATGTTTTTAATATATGGCTCTCTCTCTGTGTGTGTGTGTGTGTGTGTGTGTGTGTGTGTGTGTGTGTGTGTATTCCTAATATGTAAAGCATTTTGCAGCCTATTTGGCTTTCTAGCAATCGTTTGTGCCTTGGCCTTCTTTACTGATTATTCAGTTAATGCGAGACACTCTTAACTAAACCTTTATTTCCCCCCTCTTTTTTTTCCTTCTAGACAAAGGGGCTGCTGTTAGGGTTGGTTTTTGGTTTTTTGTTTCAATTTTCAGACGGTTAGAGTGAAAGCACCCAAGCCTAGAAGCATCCTAAGGACTTCCAGTGCTATTGTGGTGTAGCTTAGCTTCTAAGATTCTACCGGTGATTCTTGCAGGGACTGATTGTGAGTGGGAAGAATTTTTAGGGGCAACTCGCTCAACCCCAGGACCCCTGCTGCCCTCATCTACTGGTGGTTTGGATTCCCACCCACCTTCTTTCATAATTTCGCTACCTTCCCCCCCCCCCCCTTAAATAGAATAAATGGCCTTGGGGGTTGGCTGCAGGAGCATGAGGTTAAGTCTTGTCAAATGAAGAAGCTCACCTTGAGGTCAATCCCTGAACTGAGGAGTTTGGGGGATACGGGGAACTCCTTTTCCACCTACAATAAATAACCAGAACAATGCAGTCCTCTTTTAGCAGGGAGGGGTTGGTCTACCATCGGAGGAGCAGTTGCTAAGCCTCTGGTGTAAATTTTCAAGAGAAGGCAACCTCCTATCAGCTGTTCTTATCTAAGGCAACACTTGGCAGTAATTGTCCCCGGATTGTTAAGGGCCACAAATAGTAAATAAATGCAGAGTAATTTAATTAAGAATTGATCAGGACCCTTCTCACCTCAGCTGGGCCTCCCAGGAGATAAGAAAGGAGGGCTCAGAAATATGGGGATGGGTTGAATCTGTGTTTCGTTGTTCGGATTTTTATTTTTATTTCTACTAAGGAATTAATCACGAGCAATTGCAGTATTACAGTTATTTTTTTTTAAAGTTTGTTTTCTTTAGAAAATGTTTTGAAGTATCAGAAGGACAACGAAGGCTAATCTTATGCAGGGTGATCCTGTGTGTATTTTGAAGGGAACCGTGTTAATTTACAAGGGATTTAATCTCCAGAAAGGGGTCGCGCGGAAATTTAAATTTAGAATTTATAGAACTTATCCTTGGTCTTGGGTAAATTCTTAATAACTTTTGAAGTGATGTGGCTTATATTTTAGTTTCTTGACTACAATCCAAAGAACATGGACTACAATTTTGAATTAGAATCAGATCCCTAAATCAGTTCACCTGAAGATATTGCAATAATTTGAGTGAACAAAATAGACCTACCTAAAATTTCAAATGCAAAATAGTTTGGTTTTAACAAGTTCTTTATATTGACTGGTGTCTCTTTTTGAGGCTGTGGGTGCTGCATCTAGTTGAACTGAGTGAAACAGGTTTCGTAGGTGAACCCTTAAGATTTCCGTGCACAGCTAACTTTGGTTTTGGTCTCTAATAGCATGCTGACCCAGTCCTGATTTAGAGGGAGCTGATGGAAGTAGGATCCTTTTTGGTTAGATTATCCTAACCTTTCTTTGACTGGCTTAAATATGAGTGTGGAGGCAGGAATCCTCAGGCGGGTTCTAAATAATTTTGAATCAAGTATCAGCTTTGTACATTTTGTACAGTAAGTGGATATAGAATATTATGTTATCAGAACCTCAGAAACTGAGCAGAAACTATCATAAAAGTGTAATGAGCAAAGGAAAGGTTTGGAAAGTGACATTGAGTTCAGTGGGGGCAAGAGAATTAAGTGCAAGCTTGTGTTCAGCCCCTGACATAATAAGGGTTTTGTGTACTTGAATGTTAGTTAGTTTGAGGCCTTTGTGTTTGTTGTTGTACATATAAGGAGCCAAGGAAAAAAGAAGGAAATCGGACTGAAGGGGTGGGGGTGGCTGTTGCCTTTCCGTTGAGTTTCAGCTTTGTTCAAAAGTGGGGTAGGCGAAACTTCACTTCTCAGGCAACCTCAGGCACAGTTGCCACCAGCACTCCCCAAGTTCACTTCAGCTTTAGGACTCCTGGGTAAAAAAGGTAAAGGTACACCCCCCCCCCCCCGCACATTTGTGCAGTCGTGTCCGACTCCAGGGGCCGGTGCTCATCTCCGTTTGTTAGCCGAAGAGCCAGCGTTGCCCGAAGACGCTTCCACGGTCATGTCATGTGGTCATGAAGGCGAAACTTCACTTCTCAGGCAACCTCAGGCACAGTTGCCACCAGCACTCCCCAAGTTCACTTCAGCTTCAGGACTCCTGGGTAGGCACCATGTAAACCCCGCTGGAATACATGGAAAGCACTGTTGATCTCGCCGAGCTCATGCAAAGATAACAAAAACGAGCACTATGCTTAAGGCAGTTTTGTCCCTTGGGCCATTCATTATTTTAGACCAAAGCCTTCTCTCTCCCCATTTCCTTCATGGCAGAAACCAGAGGGGCAGAAGGGGGAGGCTTTCTCTGAGTGCTCCTTTGCTGATTTCCAATGGCAGAAGCAACTTCCTGCCTTTCCAGCAGCCACAGCCAACTCTTTCGAGGATTAGATGCAAAATGTGTAGATTTGGGGACAGGCCGGATAGGCGGCTGGGGAGGGGAGGGGAGGGGAGTTCAGTTCTCTTTTACCCCAAACAAGTGCCCTACAGGAATGATATTTGGACAACACAACAGTGATATTTGGAGGGCACTTGGTTAAGAAAATGGTTTCAGTGCAGGCTCAGAACTGGCATGCAGGCCGCTTGGCTGATGCAAAGCTCTTCCTTTACGCCAAGGCTTTCTGGAAGTGGCTCCCGAAAAACAGTGCAACTTGCTTCTCAAGTGGCAGCCGCAGAGTTTGGATGCTGTTCTGGAGTCCAGCTGTTTCAAATGTCACTGAAATCTTTGATCTTAGGGAAGCAAGGAAGGCTTCTAGGAGGGCCAGACTTCACCTACAGGGTGAAGCTTCGCTGGGCATAATCCAATCCCCTAGGGAGAAAAGAAGCATAAAGAGGGCTGGAGCAAAGGCCGCTTCCTTCTCATAAGGACAACATGCCAGGACCGACTTGCAGATGTGCTGGCCCTGAAAAGGCCCAGCAAAGACCATCCCACTCTCACTTGGCATTCAGGGAACTGGGAAGTGTCTCAGAATCGCTGCGGCTGCCAGGAGAACTGGAGAGCTAGCTATCCGGCAGCATCTCCAGTTTTGCTGCATTGACAAGATCAGGCAAGCAAGCCTTCCACTTCGGTGCGCTTGCAGACTGCAGCCCACCCAGCCCGACTGCTTTCAATAAAGGCCGGCGGGAGGGGGGTCGGCTGACAAGGTCGCTCAGCAACTAGGCCGCTTCTTTCAGTTTCGCCTCTTGATTGCTGTTTATTACTCAGTATTTACTCCTCGGCTTCTTCCCGCCCCCCCCCCTTTTGTTTTGATGACACACGTGCGAGGAGAGGAGAGGAGAGGAGGAGGGAGGTCAATCACAGGTGGATCTGCCCGAGGGCTTCGTCCCTCACCCCTCCTCGCTCACGCGCCCCCACCCACCAGGGCGCAGCAGTGGGAAGAGAGTTCAGAAATCCGTCTTATGCGCGTGACGCTTGGGCCCTCCGGGGAGGAGGCCCTGGAGCGGATCTGAGCAAACCTGGCGGTGAGGGGGCGCCTCCCGCAAGGCCGGAGAAGGGAAAGCGGGGAGCTCCGTCGCCTTTAAGCTGGCGGCAGAGGCGCGCGCGCCCCTGTCGAGACCGATCCCAGGCGCCCGGTTCCAACGGAGCTGGCGGGCCGTCTGTCTTTAGCTTGGAAGCGGCGGGCTCGGCGTGCGGGCGAGTCTGATTCGGGTTGGAGCCGCCTCTTGCTTGATCCAAGCTTGGGGGTGCCCGATGGCTGCCGCTGAATAGTGCCTTTGTGCCGGCGGCTCCTTGACGCAGAGCAGACCTGCCTCCCTCCCTCCCTCCCTCCCTCGCCTTCTGGCCTCGCGCGGCCCAAGAGAATCAAGCGAGGCCGCCCGGTGCTGAGCGCTCGCCTTGGCTCGTCGCCAACGCCTCGGTTCGGAGGCGACCTCGAGAGGCTCGCTAGTCGCAAGGCAGGGACCAGCTCCAGCGGGCCGCGGTGGGGAGAGCTGAGGCCGCCCCGACGGGGAGCGGTGCTGTACTTCCACTTCCACAGCCGGGACTGATCTGGTTAGAGTTGCCGACTTGATGGCGGGAGGTATTTAGCCTTTCGGAAACTCCGGATGAGAAAAGCTACTGATCGCTGCCCTCAAAACCGCGACTGGCAAGATTTAAATGATTTTACACGTGCATATTTCTGCTTAATCTGACTTGTGAATCGGCATTTGCTCTTGCAGCGCACATAGTGGAGAAGGGAACGAAAAGGGACGTTCCTGTGAATGGACTTTCCAATCCAGCCGCAGTCGGAAAAGTCAGTGCCTTTGCAATCCGTGGGACTTGGTTCCAAATAGATAGCAAATCGATATGTAAAGCAGATGTTGGCTGGAACCAGCTTCGGAATGTATACATCTAGACATAGGACAAAAATATTTAAGTTGTCCACGTTTTCTTTAATGTTTGAGCACGTTTACCTGAGAATTAATACAAAGCAAACGTCTAGAAAAGTGTGTGCACCTGAAATGGCTTAGTTAGTTGTGCCTAGAGCTGCGGGGGGCGGGGGCACGGTGCCAGTTCAGATGGTGCATCTATGGCAGCAACCTTAATAACACCCCCAGGGTTTAGACTGGAAGATCTGACGGTAGTATGTCATACAACCCTAGAGCCGAGAACAGCCTGTGGAAGTCGTCTACTCCAACTTCTTCCCCCGGTGTAGGTTTTGTGTTACTTGCAAGAAAACAGGATTAGGGTTGTGCTATGCATTCTCACCTGCAAGTGATGATCCACTTTCCAGAATCGTTGAGAATCGGTGGCATACAAGTTTAAACAACAACAACAACAACAACAACAACAACAATTCCTTCAGCTTGTGTGACAATTAGAACTCAAAAGTCGGAGGTACTTTTCTTCCCCCACCCATATGTTGAGAATGAATTAAGAGAATGGGTTGGGTCATTGTTCTGGAGAACAGAATAAAAGCCTTTTTTTCTTGTCAATTTCTATCATTTTAGGGGGAGGGGCTGTATTTTAGGAGGAGCATGAATCCTGTTTAGATTACAGTCCAGTGTATGCTTACCTGGGAGAAAGCATTACTGAAATTGAGAGCTATTTCTACATAAACAAGCAATGGATTGAATTGTAGATTCAGACTGAAATTAAATCTCTGTAAAGCAGTTGACTTGATTTGCCCTAAATCCAAATGCCTGCATTTTGCTGTTCGTCAAACCCCACATTTTCTGTTAATTGAAAAGGGAAAAAAGCATTCTGCAAATAAAGGCTATCTTTGTAAACGAATTTAGGAAAAATAATCGCGGCGGAAGTCAATAGTGCCATCCTTGAGTAAAAACAATTTTCGATAAGGAGTGTTTGACATGTTAAAAGCAGATTACTTTACCTTAAATGGGTAAAGCCTAGTTAAACAGTGGTGTTCAGAAAAAGATTTTATAGACCAGAATGTAACGTGGTCAGAATTTCGTGTGGAATTCCATTTAATTATACTTTCTAAAACATATGTTGCTAATGGAAAAATAAATGGCTTTTCTGTTGGGGAAGAAAACCATTTTTAGATTGTCACATGAGAAACTGATAGCATCTCTAGCCCACCCCCAGTATGCACCGCCCAGCCTCCGAGACGGAATCCACACGTTTCCTAAACTGTAAAAACTCGAAGTGTTTTCCACTTAATCCTTAGATCATTCTACTGTAATTCTCACCAACATTTCTCTCTTCTTCAAGTATGAGTTCTTAGATTTAATATAATCTATTCCCAAATAAGAACATTGCTAAGAAGATCACATTTGACTGAAATTGGGCATAATTCAAACCAACAGCTAACAAATTGTCAAGATAATTTTTATTCACAACAATAAGTGCACCTGAGAGATGAAAAAGATGGTCACACACAGGCATCATGTCTAATAGGGGGATGAAGAACAATATCACATATATAGAATCCAGTGTGTGTGAAGGAAGAGTAGCCAGAAAGTTTTAGGGTTTCTCTCTCCTCCCTCCTCAACATTAAACCTTAACGATTTAATCAGCTGATTCGTTTTAACATGGGGGGGGGGGAGAGAAGCATCAGAGATTCCTTGATTTTATTTGAATGGATAATTTAATAATTTTGAGTGCAGATGCCAATCCCAAACATCTTTCTATGGCTTTTCTTTCTCTCCCTCTCCCTTCCTCTCTCCCATTTGTTTTTACATTCAACTGCTCAGAGAGCGAGAACGCAGTTCCATGTTTCAGGGACCCCGGTGATTCTTCTAGAAAGCACTCCGAAAAAATGTTAAAATTTGGACAAATGTTTGGAGGGATCCAGCGGGCAGGGGGAATCTTAAAGGTGTGAGAAGCTGACACCTTCCTGTTTGGCTTCAGTGTTAAGTCAAGCGATGGAAAGGCGGCTGGCCCAGGGAGAGCTTGAATTATCCCACTCCAAAATGCATTTGGTCACGATCCAATCTCCAGTCGGTACTTCTTTGGCTTGGAGGCCTACCTAGAGAGTTCCTGTGGGAAAGCCTCCCCTCCCCGCAGCGCGCCGTTAAGCAGGCTTATTCTGAAGATCCCTCAGCCTCCAAATGGGACGAGTTAAGAGCCGGGCCACCGAATGAGGCTACGCCGAGCGCCCTTCCATTCCATGAGCGGGGATCTCGCTTTGCTTCTGGAGGTGGGCCGAGTTTGGGGGCTGGGGACCGCAGGCTTCTTCCGTGCCCTAAAAGCAGGCCAGAAAGGACGTGCTTCGCTCAGCAGCAGATCTGCAGGCCCGGCCAGGATGGTCCCCATCTGCGGCCTACCAGAGAGCGACTCGGGGATCGTGCGACTGTGTTTTCTTGTAATTAACTGGCGCCGCGTTCCGTGAAACAATAGCCGAAAGTCTCTGGTGGGAGAAAGAGCGGTTAAATTTACAAGGGGGGAATGGTGCGCGGGAGACATCCGCGGTCCTGCTTCGGCAACCTTCGAGGCAGGGCCGGAGCGATCGGGCTTGGCTCACCAGTTAATCGCCTTCCAGATTCAGAGGTGGCTCCGATGCAGAAACTCAGCAAGGAGGACCGGGCAAGGGGGGGGGGGGGATTAAAGGCAGGAAGAGCTTAAGATCGCCGCAGATAAAAAGCAGGATCTAAGTTTAACCGCAGCAAAAAAAGCCGCGGAACCAGAGATTGCCAAGGGGTTGCTCGGAGAAGATACAGGAGGGAGAGAAATGGCGAAGAAGGTTCAACACCCGGAACGCGGGTCTCCTTGCCCAAGGGGTGTGTGTGTGTGTGTGAGCGGGGGCTACTTCCAAGGAAGCGTATTTAGGAACCCCGCGGTCTCCTGGCTAGCATGACCGGCGACAATGGAACTGGGCGCCCTTTCTTTTTTAAGCCAGGAAACAGCAGCTAAGTATGCTGGCCCACCGCAGGTTCGACGTATTCCGTAAGTCTCCCGAAGCTCCAGTCCTTTCTCCAGAACTTCTGGAGTGTCGTGAACCCAGGCACGTACACGGGTTTGCGTGTCGTGTAAAAGAAATTCCAAAAATGGGTCTGCTTCGACTTAAACCGGTTATTCTTGTTGCTTCCCCGCAGTTGCTGTTGGAGGGAGGTGGCTTTCAGTGCCTCCGCGCATGCTAGGCAGTCGAAGAACGCGAGAAGACATCCCGGCAGTCTCCCGGCGTCACCCGAGAAAAATGCCGCAAGGATTCCAGCGAGAATCCTGGGAGGAACCTTGGCGCGGAGCCCCCCGCGGGAGAGGAAGGCAGCGGGGAGGAAGGGGGTGCGCGCCCAATGGCCAAGGGCTGCGCAGCCCTGTCCTGCGGGTCCTGGAAACGCCCTGATTCCTTCAGCCAGGGGGACTTTTTCCCAGGTGAAGGTGCAGAAGAGCGCAGCCAGAAACCAATTGCGAGGTGTCCAAAAATCAAAACCAGACTACATGTGCTAAGAAGAATAGCAGCCAGCTTGAGTTACCGCTTTCCTATTAAAGAGTGTTTTTATTGTCAAAGGTGTTTTTTTAATTTTTCCCTCATAGGCGACCCCCCCCCCACGGCTGCATTGAGCCCCAACTAAGGGGCTCAAAGGAGCAGGCAGAAGAGCCCTTCCCGGCTTGGGGCCGCCCTCCCCTACCTGAAGGCCCGAGCCGCTTCCTTGGCCAGGGGAATTCAAGCCCTTCGCAGGCCAAGGAACACCAGCTGACAAGTCTGGCTGTGGTGAACAACATACCCTTTCGAGCTGCGTGAACCCAGTTTGCTTAGTGTGTGGTCAGCGCATAGTGTGAATCCAGAGTTAGTATCCGGATGAAGCACGTTGGGTGAACATTCAGGAGTCAAAAACCACCACCGCCGCCTTGGCTGCGCACCACCTTCCCAAGGCCAGTGCAGGGCAATTCCCTGGAAGGACGAGCCAATTCCAGGCTGCAGGTTGGCCTGTCCACTAGCTTGGCCACCTATAGACTGCCCGAAACTTGGGGCTCCTTTGGACATGCACCCCCAGACTCCCCTCCTTGTGCCCGCGACTCTTTTCCCAGCCACTCCTGTGTTACAGGTCAGAAAGCTGATCCCGCTTCTTTGTCCCAAATGTTCCCAGGCCACCTCCCTCCCCGCTTCTTTCCGAGAAGGCCCTTCCCGCGCTTGGCCCAAGATTTTCGTTTGTGTTTCCTCGGCTTCTCTTTTTCTTTTCCAAGACCCGGCAGTGTTTACTAGCAGACTGGGTCACTACATAGAGCGACGAGGTGGGGCCTGTAATTCCAGCCGGGGCTCATATGGAAGGCCGGGTCAGGACAGGAGGCGGCCCGGGAGCGGCCCAGAGGCCCCTTTCAAGCCCGTTCGCCCGGACCCTCCAAGCCGAGCGAGGCGCTGGCTGCTTCTTCCTCCGGCCAGCCCTGGGAAGGGAGGGCTTCCAGGGAAGCTGAAGGCCTCCCCAAGCAAATGCAGGCTGCTTCTTGCTCCCGACCCCGTCCGGTTCTGCCCCAAAGCCGCCTTGGTCCAGAGAGAGGGCGGCGGAGGGGCAGCCGTTTTCCTTCTCGGAAAACCTCATTCCCCGCCGAGGGGAGGCTCGCTTTCCTTGGGTTCTTGCGCCTGCAACGTTGAGTGGCCAAAGGAGGGCTTTGCAACCGTTGTGTGGGAGGAGAGAGCAAGAAATGCAGGCAAGCCAATGTTTTTCTCTCTCCCTTTCTTTGACTGCCAGGCGTCTTTCCGAGAGAATGGAGGATTTCTTCTCCCTCTCTCTCCGCCCCCCCCCCCCTTAATAAATAGATTTGATTCCACTTGGGTGGGCGGAAGGGAACCGTTTGTGAGGCCCAGAGCAACCTTTACCTGCAGGAGCCTTTCACCTTTGGCTCCGCGGGAGGCAGATGGGGCGGGCCAAGAGCCGCGCTCGCTCCATGTGCGGCAACTGCCCCGGAGAAAGCCCGCCGCCCCCATTTCTCTCGACTGGCTTTTAAATTGGCAGAATTCTGCCTCTTCTGGTTTCCCGCTCCCGCCAGGAAAGCGCTGCAAATCACTTTGCAGCGATTCAGTCTTCGGTGGGCAGCGAAGTTGTGCCTACGCTAAAGTAAGCCGGAATGAGGAACTGGGTGGATAAAAAGTGCTGCAAAGTAATACAGTGAGTAGAGGATATTTCTACAGCAAGAAGAGCCCTTGAATTTGCCACTCTAACCGCGTAGTTCAAGGGGTGTCGGCTGAGAAGCGTCCTCTTAACGTCAGTGGCATTTTCTCCCCCGGGAATACAGAGAGGACGTTACCAATGAGATGAATTCTTGCATAGATGTCAGCAGGGAAGGGGTCAAAAAAGTCAAGATGGCCGCCATCATTTTTCCGTGCATGGCTTCGATTGCATGATTGTGGCCGCCATCTTGACTTTTTTTACCCTTCTTTGCTGGCGCCCCTAAATTCTTGTCTTGAAGATTGCAATCTTATGCACACCTCCTGCTGATTTCAGTGCAATTTTCTTTCAATGTCATGGTTAAGATAAAGCTGAGAAAACGTTAAATGTTGGTGGGGTCAGAAAGAATATAGTAGATCCAACGCGGATATATTAAAAACATTGTTTAATCGAGGCCTATTCTTTAAAGAAAAAAACCCGTCTAAGCTTACTTATTGGGGAATAAGTCTGCTCTTAGTTTAGCTAACAGTAAATTTATTGATCCGGGTAATCTCGTGGAGAATTGCACTGAAAAGACCAATGAACAAAGAGAGACTACTTTAGAGAAATCATAAATATCATTGAGTTCCAAGTCTGAATATAAACAAACAAAAGCAATCAAATTCCTCCTCTGCAAAGGCGGCTGTGGCTGAAGGGTCGTCTCGGTCTTCTCTTAGATATCCTGCCTTCTGTTTCTATAGTTTAATTTTGTTAGCAAGTTAGAAGAGGTGAGCGGCAATGGAAGGCTGAGCGGGGTTACCGATACATAAACGTATTAAGAGAGAAAAGGCATTGAATCCAAAACGAACTTTCCGCTGCGTTCTAAGACATTACTAAACCGCGAGGATTCTCAATTTCTGACACTTCTGTTTTTGCAACGCTTTAAACGCCTTCTTAAAAGGCAGCTGAAGAAGCACCTTTTTTTTTTTTTTTTTTTTGCCGAGCCGTGAAAGAGAGTCCCGGCCCAAACTAGGGCAACCTTTCGAGCCCCTTTCGCTCTTCCAGAGGGCGAAGCGTCCCTTGCAGCTGGCCGCGCGCTGCCCCTCCCACGTGGCAGCCGCGGGTCTCCGGCCTGGTCTGGTTTGGTTTCCCCGCGCCAGTCAAAACGACGCAGCGGTGGCGGCCTGTTTGGGGGTTTGTTGTGTCTGGAGGCCACTGGTCGGCCCCTGTTTTAGGAAGCGGGCATTTCTGCCCTCTTGCGAATGCCCCACTCCTGCGCGCCTTTCCACTCCCGACGGAGAAGGTAACCGGGACTAACTGCCCCTTTAACCGGATTAGCCTTTGCTCACAAGCGCGGGTGAGAGTAAGAGACGGACGGGAGCCGGGCCCTCTCCGCGGCCCCCGGGGTTGAGCGGAATCCTGTCAATAACGCCAACGGTTGGCCCCGAGCGGGGTCCGGAGCGAGGGGCGTGAGCTCGGCTTGGCGTGAGGGGACACTGGCTCTGCCTGGTTGGAGAACGGAGGAGTCTTGGCAGATTCCTAAGGACAGGCAGGCGTTCACTAGAGTAATTTCTTTTTTTTTCAGGATCCTAAACTCTCCAGCCCTCACTTTAGAGATTTCTACGATTATGTTAAAAGCAAGCCCCGGCGCTTTCTGCGGGACCTCCTTTCGCTTGTCTTTCCGGCAGGGAGGAGGCGGCGATCGGCAAGGTTGATCTCGTTCTTCCGAAAATCCATCCGTCTCACCCATCCGTCCTGGGGCCTCCAGACTCCTTCCTAATCACCTATTAGTTTCAGTTTAGGTTTGAGGGCGACCGGGCAGGTGTCGAATATCACCCTTTAAATGATACGGTAAGTCTCCCGGGTAGCGCTAAACCAGGAGTTTCTGCAGACGAGGCGGGGAAGGACGAGCAGAGCGGGCCTGGTCTCCGGGAGAGAGGGAGAGAGAGATCGGGCAAACGCCGAGAGGAAAGGAAACCGCCACTTGTGCCTCTCGGTATTGGTCGCAAAATCGCGTCTCTCTTTCATCATTAGGGAGCATAAAAGAAAGGATGCTCCGTTGTTTTGAAGCATCGGCTAAACTGGAGCAAACGCCGCCAGGCTTGCTTTTCGGCGGGGGGGTGGGGTGAGGGCGGTCTTACTAGCAGCCTCTTAGCCCCCCCCACTTTGGAAAGAGGGTCCCCGACCAGCTCCCTAGAATCTTGTAGGCCAGATGTGCCCCCCTCCGCCCGGGCGCTCCCTCTAGTTGTCCTAAGTGGAAACTGCCACTCTTCCCAGCCAGTACGCTGGCTGCGATTGATGGAAACTGTAGTCCAAGGCGTCTGGAGGATGCCCGGTTGAGGAATATTGCTTCGGGTTTTTCTCCCACAGGAAGCGTGTCCTTTCGTTTTTTCATTCGCCCCCGCCTTCTCCCATTAAACTTATTAAAAGCCGGCGGGGGAACCCCCTCCTTTCTACCTCCGAAAGCAAGAGATCTAAATAGGCAAGCGAAGAGAGGCGGCTGGAGGAATCCTTCCGCTCAGGCGCTGACCTCGGGGCAGAGAAGGCCGCAGTTTAGATGGGCGGGATGGAAGGCGTTGGGCATTTGTGGGACTTCTGGATTGCGAAAGGCAGCCTTCATCATTCTCCGCCTTGGAAGAGCTGCCCAGAAAAGCACCCGGTGAACAAACTGTTCCTCGGGCGGGTGCAGCGCCCCACCCTGCGGGGAAGAGACCAGCCCCGTCCCGGCCAGGGCCTCTCCAGCGGGGTTCACTTCGGGGTTTTGCCGTGCCCGGGCGGGGTGCGTGTCATTTTGGCATTGGCGGCGGCCGAGTGACCGAAGCTGGAGCGCCTCCCCGCCGCGAACCTCGATCTGGCAGCTTCCAGCTCCCGCGGGCGCTGCAACAGCCTCCAACTCACCCCGGGGGTGGCTGGGCGCGCGCTGCAGGCAACCAGCCCTCTTAAGACTCTCCTACCAAGGCTGGGAAGGAGCGGGGGAGAGTCGGGGGCATTTCGGCCACCGACGCTGGTTCGGGGTGAAGTCCTGGTTTGGGTGGGATGGAGGCTGCTTCTTGTCCTTCGCTAAGCTCCCGCCCAGAGCAAGGGCGACTCCGCGACACCGGCCGAGGAAAACCTTTTGCCACCACGCCGTTTCTCGAGAGCGGTTAGGAGAAAAAAAAATAGGCATAACCTGAGCGCTGCAGAGGTTAGTTGCAATGAAGACTTCACTTGAAATTTGCACCCTCAATAGAAAGGAAAGCGGTGGAACCGAATTTTAGGGCAAACCTTCCTGCCCCCACCGACGGGCGGGATCTCTTGCGCTGGTCGTGTCCCTCCCCGCCCCCGTCGGTCTGTTTCCAGCCTGCCCTCAATGCGGGCCTCTTTTTGTGTTCCCATCGAAGCGGTGCGCTGGTTTTCTTCGAATTAACGCTCCTGTTGCAGTTAACTTCACCCCTCCATCAGAGGCAGCGGTGTATTGGCCGACTTGGTGGTATCTAGCTTCCCCTTTGATTCTCTGGCAGCCCCCGCCGCCCACCCGCTCCTAGGCAACCACTGCAGGCGGCGTTCGCGGCCGCGCTTCGGTCTCGAGCTTGCGTGGCGCCGCATCTACTACTGTCCCGTGGGTTGTGGCGGAGCCCCCCCATAGAGAGCCCCCTGGTTCTCCTTTTGGTTTACCTGGAGCGAAATGCCACCTACGGTACCGCTAGGCGGGGGGGGGGTGCACTAGGGAGGCTGCAGTTCAACGCATCTAGATGCCCCGAGGAACTTACGCGGAGAGCGAAAGAGAGGGGCCGTCGCGGAGGGTCGGTGCTTCTCCCCAAACCCTCCGGCCAGGGCGGCGATCGCTCGGTCCTGAAAGAACGGGAAGGGCGATGGGGGGGGGGGGAGCGCACGGCCGAGCGGCAGGGATGTCTTTTCCGACCGCTTTTGCGGCCTCCTGCCAGCTGACCCGGTTGGGAAGCTGCAGGCTTTGAGCCGCCCCCACGAGGGAGGGCGCCGAGCCGAATCGCCTTCCAGCGACCCACCTCGAAGGCGGGACGAGCTGGGGAGCCACATGGCCCGAGAAGGAGAAGGAGAAGGAGAAGGAGAAGGAGAAGGAGAAGGAGGGAGCGCGGCGCAAGTAGAGCAGGGCCGCCCAAGCCTTTCGAAAGGGAGATGCCGACCTCGGGGGGTGAGGGGCAAAAGGACTCTCTTCCTCTCTTGAGGAATCTGGCGGGGTCGCGTTGCCTCTCCCACTTTTGCGGGGATCCCTTTCGCGCGCGATCCCGAGGCCGTTAAGCCTTTCTGCAGGCGAGGGACCCGCCGCATCTGGGAGAGGGACTCCCTCCCCGGCAAGCCCAGGGGCGGCTCCTGCCACTCCTGCCCACTCCTTGCCCGCCGAACGAGAGCCCTTGTTCTGCCGGCCCCCCCTCCTTGCACCTGCGGGAACAGCGGCCTTGCGGAAGCATCTGGTCCCAATTGGGAGTCCCCGCCCCAGCGAGCTCTTCTGGCCCCTCTGAGCAGCAGTCCAGGTCGGCCCCACGGCCCGGGTAACCTGCTGCTGCGCGCACGCTGCCCTCGCAGCGGCATCCGCACGAAGGGCGGCCTGTCTCCGGCACACACCTCCCGAAAGCAGAGGGCGACGTCTCAGGGGGGGCGCCTTCACTTTCACGCATCTTGCAAAATCTTAATAGGTTTCATTCTCCGTTGGAGGTTCACATGCCCCCTTTCACTTTTTGCTTTGCTGTATACCTATATATCCTTATCCCAGTGACTGTTCCAGATCTGCTAGTGTGAAATGGGTTCCAACCCAATTGCGACTTCGACTTCGCTGTTGGAATTGTGGGCTTCTGCAACTGTGCCTTGAGGATCCAGCAGAACAGTTGGAAATCCCCCTTTCCTTGGTTTTCAAAGTAAAGAGAAGGATTATTAGGTGGAAGAATCAACTGGAAGATAAACTTATGGGATCCACAACCTTCTCATCAATTGGATACATTTGCACAAAAAGTCTGAACAACATTCATGTGTTTCGAACTTTGGATTTCTCTCACCTCTTTTAAATCTTTTTAAGATTTTAATAAGATTAATATTTTAAATCTTTTTAAGAGCCATCTTTGTAGCTGCATTAGGCTCCTGTATAGCTAACTATAGCAAGCAGAAACAGGATGGGATGTATATGTACTGTTTATATGCAAGAATTGGGTGCAAATTGTGGTAGATCTCCCCAACACGCACAGCTGCAGGGTCTGGTAGCAGGAAGGGCAAACGTTTCAGGGTAATGGTGGGTTTGGTGGGAGAAAGCAAAATCTCTGTGCACATTTCTTTGCCCTTGAACAAATAACCTCAGTGTGACATTCCAAAGACACTACTTTAGATCTTATAGCACTGAATAGATCACAACCTCTGCAATTCCTCTTTGCACATGAAAAGCACATGTGTGTTTAAATTGTATATAATCAGTGTGTTCATGTATGATACATTTTATATTTCCAAACCTTGCTCTGATTGAATATTACTCTGAAGATGTCTTCAGAATTCAGTCTCAATATATTGGGGAATAATGATATGACTTAAATCGGTCTTAATAATGTTTTTCCCTAAATTTTTCTTTTAGGCTGTATTGGTAAAAGAGATATCCCAACTTCAGGAAAAATATACAACTTTTGCTTGTTTTTTTGTACAACTTCCCATTCAGGGTGGAGAAAGCATTAAAATACCCATTTATGGAAATATATTTTTAATATCAAAAGAAAACGATCTGAAATGACAAGGTTGATTTTGAAACTCTCCTCTCTGCTTCAATCTCCCCCTTCAGAAAGGAATTTAAAGGCATGATGCACGGTTCTAATTGGGAAAAAAAGGACCGACCCATTGTGAAAGCGCAGGGAAATAAAATGGCAGCAGCAAATCATCTAACACCATGGAAGCTGAGCAACTCTGTCCCCACCGATGTCTTGCGGATGATTCATCATCAGGCGTCATCCCCGGAGCTTCGGTTAAAACTGATGGAGCAAGTAGGGAAAGAGGGGCAGATTCATGCATTGGGGTTATTTCTCATCAGTTCCACATCTGCTTTCACCATCTCCTTCACCAGCTCCTGTGAGAAGAAAGAAACATCCATAAACATGTGTTAGGCTCTCTGTTTAGAGTGAGTGAGAGAGAAAAAATGGTCTGGCTCACTATTTAGGGCGAGCCTATTAAATTTGCAACCCCTTCACCTCCCACTACCACTGCACTTATTTTTTTCTTAATTGGTTTATAACCCCAAGTGCTTTCTGAAAGGTATTCACAAAATTCATAGGATGAGAACTAGAGATATAATTAGGGTGCAACTTGAAGCGAGAATAATATTCAAGGAGAATAATTAGTTGATTATTTAAGTTATTTGGATCCTCTTACCACCATGGTGGATAAAATTTGGATTGTTGGCCTCAGACACCAAAAAATTTTGGACTGATTCTGCTGCCATGAATATACATTTGTTTTTGATTTGTTGAATTATACCCTTTCACTTTCCTTTCAGAGTTGAATTTCCTTCTTTTTTGGAATACAACACACTGTTGTAATACTCAGTCTGAAAAACACTGCACTTGGGAAAATGCAGAACATACATTTTAACATAAAAAGTTTTTATTTCTGTGGTCAGCTACTATCCACTGATTGCTTAGAATAATTAAATTAGTCTCATCACAGTAAAAGTTTGGAGAATTACTGGATGCCTTGTCACTATGTAAGAGTTCTTGAATTGTTTTATAAGTTCATTTTGTTTTTATTGGATTAGTTATTTATAAATTAAAAATTGTCTTTTGTTTCTAAAAGTAGTCTTCAACAAAGAAAAAAACTTACATCAAAAGTGACACTGGGTTTCCAATTGAGTTTTTGCTTTGCTTTGGTACAATCGCCTTGAAGAAAATCCTATGGTAAATAAAACAGGAAACAAATGGCACTGTAGGGTAGGTTGGTGGGGGTTTTTGCCACTGTTCATAAACCGACTTGAATCCCTCCCTCCCTCTTTCTCACACACACACACACACACACACACACACACACACACAGAACTAACAGTTCATCTTTTGCAAAATGAAAGGAAAGCCTCAGCTAAAGAAAGTATGCCCGATTCCTCGGTTATAGCAGATATAGAAATACAAAATGAGGGTTACAAAAGGGTTGATAGACACCATCTTGTTCCACTGTTATAATTAACCACAAATTATGATATAAATTTGCCAAATAAATAAAAGTACTAATGATTCTTAGACATTCATCTTTCCCAGTTTTACAGTTCCAACTGAATAATTGCTTTGTAATACATTATTGCACGTAACCAAATATAGATCTTTTTATTTTTTAAAAGATCTTGTTTTAGGTTATCATACATGCCAAAGTTCGGCTTTCACACAACTATTTAAAATCAATGCCCTGTACTTTGATTCTATCCTGCTTTGATTACATTTAAGAAATAAATCAAACAGCAAACCTGAAGTTATGTTTTCCTTCAGATAGACCCACCCAATTACCACAACAGAGTGCTAATATGCTTCATAATTAAGATACACCATGTACAAAAGAAACAAATGATTGATTTTGAATTTCATATTCTTCATTAAACAGTATTGTTGGGAGTTAGACATTATAAAACTATCACAAGCAGTACCTGTAGATATTAGTAATGCAAGACAGAACAAAGAAAATAGCATGATTCAAATGCTCAAAGTATTCTGATAACTACTTTCATTCATTTTAAATTTATAGACATGTTTTTTAAAAAATTAACATTTTTTGTAAAAAATGCCTAAGACCGTACATATGTGTGCAACACACAATCGCACCTCATGACCATCTTTATTGTAAGCCAATCATATTATTGCATCTGCAGACACATTTTAGTATTGGAGAAAGGCGCATTCCATTTGTTCAACAGTCATAGGTTACATGACTTTTAAAAAAAAATCTGCAACATATTACTTGCAAATGAAATTGGAAGGGTTGCATTTGCAGTCATGTGGGTTTAATAATTTGTATTTTTGCAAGTAGTTCATGCAATGAAAAACTTAAGTAATTACAACTCTCTAAAAAGGGCAGTTAAAAATAAGGCTGGGAGCAGAAACTACCCAGCAACATTGCTAACACTGTTGAATGAAATGAGGTATCTACCTATTTACCCTCCAGATAGAGACTGAAGTGGAGCCTACAAACTAATTCTGGGGCAAACTGGAACTCTGTGCCAGGTCTTTTGTTTTCTTAACTATGTAATTCCATACATGTCTACTCAGGAGCAAGTATGATTGGCCTCAATGAGGCTTACTCCAAGGTACAGGCCTGCAGCCTTAGGCAGATCTGAACATTTGTAAGCATGGGATCATGAAAGCAAAAGAAAGATCAAAAGTCAACTGACCAAGTCAAACATGGCCATTGCTGCTTTTCCGCTTCTGCTGGAGTGCAGCCTGGCAGGAATCTAAGTTCAAAGCACAATCTAGGTTGCTGTTTGTTTTTTCTATAAATGCTTTTTTTCTTTCTTGCCACTGGGCTCTAAAAATATACAAGGAAGGGGGTGGAGAGAAACATTCTATAGAAAACCACTACGTATGGTATGGAGCAAGTCATCTCGTCTTCAACACAGCTACAAAAGCTTTCGGGTAAAATAAAGCAAACCAAAACAAAACAGTGAGACAGCTAGATATCAATAAATAGATGATAGAGATAGATGTGTGTGTGTGTGTGTGTGTGTGTGTGTAATATAATATAATATACAGGCACACAGTAAAGTCTGTCTGTCTGTCTGTCTGTCTTTTAAATCCTGTAAAATAAAAAGAAATCTTACAATGTAAGTTTAAAATATGAGTTACAGTTTGCTCCTGGTTCTGGAAAAGCAAACTCTTGATGAAGGAGCTGAAAGTCAACAGTCAAGCTGTTGCTGTTTAACACGACTGTACAATTCTCTCTCCCACAGACTTAAATTCACTTAGCTGTGATATGATCTCTCATAGGTAAAAGCATGAGTTTATCAAGTGAGACATTTTAAAAAACCCTCCTCCCTTTTTGTAATCGTAGGTTTAAGTGTCAAATGCTATGCAATTACATGTATCAGATATGATTACATGGCAATTCATTTTTATAGTTTTAGAAAATGCACACTCCTTTTCATTGAAGAACTGTCTGCAGCGTGTGGCCTGGAATTTTTTTTAAAAAAAGCAATGAAAACCAGAGGGAAAAATGCAAACAATTTCTATGTAAATATTTTATTTCCTGAGTACTGCTTCTGGGTGTCATCATTGCTTTTATTTTAGCTCACTAGGTGAATAATCTGGTTTCACTCTGCAACATATTACTGTCTAATTCAATTTTCTTTACCAAAGTCTTAGAAAGCTTCCTAGCACAAGGCCAGGAATTTGTTAGAATTGTTCAAAAAGAGGACAACAGGCTTTGTTTGCTTGTTTTAAACTTAAACTGTGATTCCTGGAAAAGGCAAGATAGGAGACCCATAAGCAGGTACAAATACCACGGGGGGAGGAGTTAATGATAGTGCGATATTAATATTTCAGAGCAGTACAGGCAAACATACAGGGTAACTGTATTTACCCAACCAATATTCAAATAAGCAGGGATTAACACCAGACAAACAATCAAGCAGAAAACAATACTCCAATCAAGGAACCACCAAGGGGAAAACCACCCCCCCACCAACACTGGCAGGGCAAGCTACTGTATATAAACAGGGAGCAAACCCCACACTCACTAGCACTGGTGATGTTACTTAGTTGGGTAATGAAACATCTGCAAGCAAACAGCCAAGCTCAGAGAGCACCAAGGACTCCACCCTGAGCTACAGATAGTCTCTTCTATTGTAATTGTATTTAGGAAGTAACAAAATCAATAGCATGATCTGCTTAAAGAAGAAAAGAGGGGTATTATTTTTATTCAGCATTATATTCCAGTATATATTAAGGATTTATAGTAGCTAACAATAGCATTTAATTGAATGTGTCTTTCTCCCTTTAAAGATGGGCAGTACTATAGAGGAAGTGATAATGCTTCTTGGAGAATTACATGTGTAAGTTATATATAATAAGTTTATACATCAGCTTACATTACCACTGCAGTAACCAATGAAATGCTGTGGCATGTACAAATAAAAAGCCTTAGCTCTCAAGTTAGCACAAATAAGTTTTCAAATAAAATATGACAGCACCATAATGGAAATATGTTAAAGATAGGTGAAATTAGGCCATTTTTATTTGCTTTTACTTATTCTGAATATGGGAAATATTCCTTATAAAAGTTTTATAACCCCTTTGAGTATAGTTCCTTTAAGATTAGTACTCTCTCAGTTCATCTAGATCAGGGGTGGGCAACGTCAGGCCTGTTGGCCGTATAAGGCCCGTGGGGCTCCCGCCTAAGGCCCGCAGGGCTCCCGCCAGCAAACCCCGCCCCCCAGTGCTTGTGATTGGCTCCCGCCCGCAAACTCCAGCTCCCGGTCCGCGGAAATCCCAGAAACCCCGCCCCCACCCCCCCGGTCCCCGGTTATAAATATCCAAATGGCCCTTGGCAGAAAAAAGTTTCCCCACCTTTGATCTAGATCATAGCTTTCTAAAATGTGACAAAACCTGGAAGTGCTGATGGCGCGTCGCCGCTGGTGGTGTGTGTGGCGGCGGCGGCAGTGGCAATGGCAGCGGCACACCATCAGCGCTTCCAGGTTTTAGCACAAAACACGAGGCTGCCGCCACCATACACACCGCCATGCGCGCCCCTGCCACCACGGCCGTTGGTGTGTCGCCAACGGCGGGAGTTTGGAAATCATTGATCTAGATCTTAATAAGCTTTTTGTCCTGTTTTGATTACTGTGAATTGGTAAATCACTTTGGGTTTGCCTGAAATATCACCTGATTCATTGGCGATCACTCGTAGCCAAGTAAGAATGTCTTCCAAGGGTAAAATTTTAACAGTAGATCCGTAAGTGGCTGTAAAGGCCAATTCTGGATTCGCACAACCTCCCACAATGAGGGCATAGGTTTCCGGGTGGGAGACGGTCATGATGAGGGTTTGCTTGACGTGCCTTCCTTTTAGCTCTTTTCTCCCTTTCGCCCTGTACTCGTGCTTCTTCAAAGTCCATAGCGCCTTTAATAAAGGCTGACCTCCAATTGAAACGCTCATGAGTTAGGGCTTCCCAGTTCTCAACGCTGATATTACATTTTTTAAAATTAGCTTTGAGAGTCTCTTTGAATCTCTTTTGCTGTCCACCAATATTCCGTTTTCCATTCTTAAGTTGGGAGTAAAGTAGCTGCTTTGGAAGACGATGGTCAGGCATTCGAACAACATGGCCGGTCCAGTGAAGTTGATGTTGGATGATCATTGTTTCAATGCTGGTGGTTTTCGCTTCTTCTAATACGCTAACATTAGTCCGCCTATCTTCCCAAGTAATTTGCAGAATTTTTCAGAGGCAGCGTTGACGGAATCTTTCAAGAAGTTGGAGGTGGCGTTTGTAGAGGGCCCATGTTTCACAGGCGTACAGAAGGGTTGGTAGTACAATGGCTTTGTAAACAAGCATTTTGGTCTCCCTGCGAATGTCCCGATCCTCAAACACTCTATGCTTCATTCGGGAGAAAGCTACACTCGCAGAGCTCAGCGATACTGAATTTCAGCGTCGATGTCGGCTTTTGTAGATAGATGGCTGCCGAGATAAGAAAAGTGGTCGACATTTTCTAGTGACACACCTTTAAGCTGGATTGATGGTGCTGCAGAGGGATTGGTTTGAACTTGCTGGTAAAGCACTTTGGTTTTTTTAATGTTAATCGAGAGTCCGAGCTTTTCATATGCTTCTGCAAAGATGTTTAGGATAGTTTGAAGATCTTCCTCGGAGTGTGCACAGACTACGTTATCATCAGCATATTGAAGTTCTATAACAAACGTTGTAATTACCTTATTTTTTGCTTTCAGCCTACTAAGATTAAAAAGCTTTCCATCTGTTCGATATATAATTTCTACACCAGTAGGAAGTTTCTCTTCAACAAGGTGTATAATCATAGCGATGAAGATAGCGAATAAGGTTGGAGCAATAACACATCCCTGTTTAACGCCAGATTCCACTTTAAATGGATCGCTTTCAGAGCCATTGTTATCCAGGATTGTTGCCATCATGTCGTCATGGAGTAGCCGCAAGATGTTCACAAATTTATCAGGGCATCCGATTTTCAGAAGGATGGTCCAGAGAGCAGTACGATTTACAGTATCAAAAGCTTTAGTCAGATCAATAAATGCCATATACAGAGGGCGGTTTTGCTCCTTGCATTTTTCTTGAAGCTGTAGTGCAGTGAAGATCATATCCACTGTTCCCCTGGAAGGGCGGAAGCCATTTTGCGTTTCAGGAGGATGTCTTCTGATATAGATAGGAGACGGTTTGCGATGATCTTTGCCAGGATTTTGCCTGCTGTAGCTAGAAGGGAGATGCCTCGATAGTTTCCACAGTCTGTTCTATCACCCTTTTTAAAGAGAGTGATAATTATGGCATCCCTAAAGTCTGCTGGAATCTCCTCCCTCATCCAGATTTTTTCGATGATCTTATGAAGTTGTTGTGTAAGTTCAGGGCCACCTTCTTTAAAGACTTCGGCAGGAATCCCATCAGGTCCACTAGCTTTGTTATTTTTCATTTGATTAGTGGCTTTACTGACTTCCTCCAAACTAGGGGGTACTGCAAGCTCATCTCTTATTTGTTTTTGCGGGATTTGCAAGAAGACTTCATCAGCCACAGTAGAGTGACGATTAGGGAGATTGTAGTAATGTTCTTTCCAGCGCAGTGCAATAGACTCTTTGTCCTTTAGAAGTTTAGCACCATCTATTGAGCGTAAGGGATTTGTACCATAGTTTGTTGGTCCATAGATGGCCTTTATGGCATTAAAAAAGCCCCGTGCATCATGAGCATCTGCAAAATGTTGGGTTTCTTGGGCTTTTTTTATCCACCATATGTTCTTAAGTTCTTTAGTTCTTCTTTGGACTTCTGCCTTTGCACTGGCGTAGATTTTTTTCTTAACGGCACAGTTAATATCTTTTTGCCATATCCGGAAGGCTTTCCTTTTCTTGTCAATAATATGTTCAATCTCACTATCGTTCTCATCAAACCAGTCCTGATGTCTCTTAGTTTAGTATCCGATAGTTTCTTCACAGGCTGAAATAATAGAAGTCTTCAATTTAATCCAGTGTTCCTCAACATTTTCAGGGAGTTCCATAGGCAGATGTTCCTTGAGAGTTGATTGAAAGCAAGCTCGTTTAGTAGAATCTTGAAGGGCCAGTGTATTCATTTTACGCCTTGGTTTTCTTCCTTGGAGCCTACGATGAGGGACAATCTTTATGGCCATCGTGGATCGAATTAATCGATGGTCTGTCCAGCAGTCATCGGCGCTCGTCATGGCTCTGGTGAGAAGTACATCACGGCGATCTCTAGCACGGACAATTATATAATCTAAAAGATGCCAGTGCTTCGACCGTGGGTGCTTCCATGATGTTTTAAATTTATTTTTCTGGCGAAAGAGTGTGTTAGTAATGACAAGGTTATGCTCTGCACATTTAGTCAGAAGTAAGATTCCATTCATGTTGCTATTGTCAACTCCTTCTTTCCCAATGATCCCCGGCCACAAATCAAAGTCACGCCCAACTCTTGCATTGAAATCGCCCAGGAGGATAATTTTATCCTCCTTTGGTATCTCTGATAAGATGGTGTCCAGCTGGGTATAAAATTTTTCCTTGATATCCTCATCTGCATCTAGTGTTGGTGCGTAAGCACTTAGGATAGTTGCCTGTTGGTTTTTGGCGAGTTTTATTTGGAGAATTGAGAGTCGTTCGTTAATCCCAGTGGGAACTTCTGACAAGAGCTTCACAAGGTCGTTTTTGATAGCAAAGCCTACCCCATGAATTCGTCGTTCTTGTTCAGGCAGTCCTTTCCAAAAGAAGGTATAACCTCCTTTTTCTTCCTTCAACTGTCCTTCTCCTGCTCTTCGAGTTTCTTGGAGTGCTGCTATATCATATTAAAACGTCTCAGTTCCCTTGCAATAATGGCAGTCCTACGTTCAGGTCGTTCACTATCCATGTTGTCTTGCAGTGTCCGTATATTCCATGTTCCAAAATTCATGAGTCTTTTACGACCGCTAGATGGTGACCTCACTGGTCGCGGTAGTCCAGTCAGGGAGAAAATGAGGCAGACTATGTTTAGGGCACCTTTTCTAGCCCCCTCCCCATATGGGGTGAGCAGAGTGGATCCTAAATAGGGCTGCTCAGTCGTGGATACAGCTGCCGAACTACTCAACTGCCTCGATCCTTGAGTCAGGGCGACTGAATCCATATCCACCGCCCATGTGCTGGTCCATGACTAGGAGCTTCCAGATTTCACAGTCCTGCCCCCGTTGCCATTCGTCAATCGCCATGGGACTTTTGGTTGTTTTGGGTTTGGTGTGGGTGGAAGACGCCTGTGCATGAATTTGTTTTATGTGTGGAGATTGGTGCACAACGATCAGCACACAACCTTCACAGAAAAAGGCTCTAATCCAATGGCATGGGTACCAGAGAGGGTCCCCTCGCTGGATCGTCACCTTGTTGTGGTGAGTGGGCTTGTGTGTTCCCAATGAACCCTGTGAGCGAAGCCGTCGGGAGTCATGTACTCCTGGCAGGGTCACCCATGGCGGTAAGGTCCAGGGGGAGGAACCAGACAAAGAACGATCCAAGAAAGTCCTCAATGGCAGAACCGGCGGAAGATAACAAGGTGTATTGTTACAACGGCTGCGAAGGCGGATGAAGGCTGCAACAGACAAAAGGTCACCAATCATCACCTGATAGGATTCAGAGAGATAAAAAAATAATGTTTATTTTTTAAAGGACCATGATATCTCTATATCCTGAGCACATGTAGGTATATCCTAGGTGGTGGGAAGAGGATAACAATATGTTGGCTTGCAAGGAACTCACTAGATTAGAGATCTGAGTTCTGAGAGTGCTGGGGTAAAATGAGCTTTTGTTGCACTTGTGGCATACTGACAGGTACTGTCCATCCTTTAGCAGGGAAAGTTGCAATTCGGAGAATGTACCTCAGGCTGGTGATTTATTCGACATCTTTTCCAACTTATTGAAAAGCATTATGTGAAAGCCTTGATGGACCACAGCCATAAAGGGTCACAGTGGTCAATATCTATGGGCTCATCTGGTGACAACCATAGCATGTGGACAATTAGTATATAAGAGGACTACATAGTAAAGAGCACAAATGAAATGAAATAAGAAAACTAGATACATTGTGTGTTTGTGGAATGAAGAGGAAGGGAAGGATGTAACTGAATGAATGAATCTGAACGAAGGTGGCCTGATCTTTTAGAGCGAGTTGATGAATACATATAGAGAAGTGAAGATGTAGATTTACTTATGACTGAAGGGACTAAAATCTATGACTGAAGGTCATAAATTGGGGTCATCTAGGTTGCTTTTGAAAGTAGGAATCCATAGGTTGGTGATAGTGGATGGCAATAAGGGAAGAATCAGGGATACACTGGGAATGTTACACAGAGAGTAACGTTCTGATAAAAAGGTAAAATTAGGTAAATTATAAGGTAACTTGAATGAATGGGTGATAACAAGATTAAAGAGTATAGAGATAGTGACTGGGCCATTTAGAAACCCAAGAATGAATTAGAATCTTGATTGGTTGACATCAGCTTAGAAAATTCTCAGTTCGTTTTGAGTATGTGGTTTAAACATATCACCATTCCTATCTACACATGGAAAAGGACTTAATTAAAACATGATTGGTTTATTTATGATGAAAGATTAAGATACTAAGGATATAAAGTAAAAGGTTCTGAATGTGTGATAGATCATTATTTGATGATGTCAAAAATGGATCTTAGCAAAAATGGACATGGAAGAAAAGGAAACATATGAAAGAACTAGAGTAAAATGACTTCAGAATGACTTCAGGAAGAGAGTCCTGCATGAAAAAATACTAGAATATATTACTTTTGCAACAGCAAAATGGAAAGTGCAAATAAGGAAAGAGGACGGAGATGAGAATAAAAGGTATTGTATAATAAGCCCTTTTTGTATATCTTATTGTATATAAGCCCTACATGGCATGGGGCCAGGGTATCTGAGGGACCATCTCATCCCAATAACATCGACCCGCCCCACCCGTTCATGCAGAGAGGGCATGCTTCGGACCCCTTCAACAAGATAATTTCATCTAGCGGGGTCCAGGAGGCGTGCCTTCTCTGCGATAGCGCCCGCATTATGGAACATCTTGCCCCCGGAGGTGAGGCTGGCCCCCTCACTCCTGACCTTCCGGAAGTCTCTTAAGACCTGGCTCTGCCGCCTTGCCTGGGACGACGGAGGTGGTAGTGCCTCCTGGGGGTGGCTGGCATTATTCACATTTATTTATATATATATATTATTTATATAAATAAATAATGTGAATATAGCAAAAAAGATGGTTGCACAAAATGTAATCAAAGAGAGCAAAGAATGGTTAGGATTACAAACCACAAAGAAAATGTGCAGCAACTGTTATACAAGTAAACAATTGTTTCAGAAACTGGTACAAAGGTCCAACAAGGAACCCCAGCAGAATGAGTGGAATTAAGAAAAATGGAATGAAATGATTTAGGATGAAAATGAAGTGAGGGAATGCTGGAAGAAGTATTTTAGGGATTTGTATGGGAATAACACTGATATGCTGCTGTGGAGTTGAAATAAATGCAGTTAACATTAGTTTCAAAAATAGATTGATAAAAAGAAAATAATAAATGCTGTGATGTATGTTGAAAAATGGTAAGGCTGTAGATGTAGATGGCATAACTGGAGAAATACTAAACTATGTTTGCTGGTTGTGTGACTTGCTTAATGTGTGTGTGAATATTGCCCCTGTGCCTGACAACTGGAAAATGTAATTATTGTTCCCCTATGCAAAGGAATGGTAGTAAGAGTAAATGTGAAAACTAAGAAGGATTAGTTTGATAAGTGGGCATGGGAAAATGTTTGGCAGAATTCTGATTGGACCAATATAATTGGTGTCAATGAGCAACATTTGGGGGTGCAATGCTACTTTATGTCAGGCAGGAGATGTGCAGACTAGATTTTTGCTCTTCAGCAGGCCATTGAGAAATATTTCAACGTGAGAAAGAAAGTTTATTATAAATTGTTTGATTTAGAGAAAGCATATGATAAACTGATTATGCGTGAATGATAGCATATTTTGCACAAATATGGAGCCTTGTGTGGCACAGAGTGGTAGGCGGCAGTACTGCAACCGAAACTCTCCCCACGACCTGAGTTCGACCCCAGCGGAAGCTGGTTCTCAGGTAGTCAGCTCAGGTCGACAGCCTTCCATCCTTCCGAGGTCGGTAAAATGAGTACCCAGCTTGCTGGGGGAAAGGTAATTATGGCTGGGGAAGGCAATGGCAAACCACCCCGCTCTATAGTCTGCCAGGAAAACGTCACGAAAGTGGCGTCTCCCCAGGGGTCGCATGACTCGGTGCTTGCACAAGGGAACCTTTCCTTCCTATGGAGTTGAAGGTTGGTTGCTGAATGCAGTTAGGAGTGGTATATGATGGAAATAGAGCATGCATGAGAATAAACTGAATGCTTAGTGCAGAGCTTTCCAAACTGTGTGTCGCGACACGTTAGTGTGTCGGCTGCAGTGTCTGGGTGTGTTGTGGCTGCTGCTGCCTCTGAGCCCTGCCAGGATTCCACGCAGGTCCTAGTGCCTGCCTTGTGCCCTGCTGTAAGAGTGTGTCGCGAAAGATGCCCTGCTGTAAGAGTGTGTCGTGAAATGATGCACGTCTAAAAAGTGTGTCACCAACATGAAATGTTTGAAAAGCTCTGGCTGAGTGAATGGTTCACACTGAGCAGGGAGTAAGGCAAGGATCTGTGATATCTGCCCAGCTGCTTCGATCTGACAGGGTTGGTGCACTCCAGGTTCCTTCAAGGAAACAATGCCATCTATTGGGACCCCGGAAGAGCTCCTTCTCTGTCGCAGCTCCTGCCCTCTGGAATGAGGTTTCCCCCAAGATCCATGTGGCTCCCACTCCACTGGCACTTCGGAGGGCCATGAAGACCTGGCTGTTCGCACAGGCCTTTGGTTAGGATGGGTGTAGCTCCTTTTGAGGAGTGGGTATGTTACTGCCCGGTTTTGCCATCTTTGTTTTTGGGGTTTCTTCTTCTATTGCTGTATTGTTTTTAATTGTTTTATGGTTTTCATGTTTTCTTGTAAACTGCCCTAAACAAACAAACAAACAAACAAACAAATAAATAAATAAATGTCTGTCTGTCTGTCTGTCTGTCTGTCCGTCCCCTTGGTTATTTAATGTATTTATGATAAATATTTAACGAATGCTGCTGGTGATGTTAGAGTTGTACTAGTTGTATACTTTGTACGCAGATGATGCTGTGAAGTTAGGTAAGTCCACAAATGATTTGTGGTAAATGTTACATAGACTGTGTGATGCAACAAGGAGTATGAATCAAATATATCACTTGTTGAGATGGGTGGCTATACATATTGATTAAATCAATCAATCAATCAATCAATCAAATATTAAATTGCAAAACCAAAATATGAAGGAAGAGTGAATGGTATGAGATGAAGGGAATACTAAGAAATTAAGAGTGGAATTAGGTTGATGACATCTTGAAAAAGAAGTAAGAAGTTTAAAAAACAAAAGGTACTCTATGGACATGATGGAAGTATGCATGGTTTGCCAAGACAGAAAGATATTGAGAGATATATTGAATTATGCTGATATAAATTAGGTTTTCTTTTCTTTCTCTTATTTTATGGCTTTAACTTTGGGGCTTACTGTTTCATATATTCTTCTGCAGTTTGCATAACATAGCTTATTCTGAAAGTGACTACTGTAAGGTGACCAGTATACATGTATGCATGTACATCTGCATTGTTTCTGATGGCATGTAATCCAGAGAGCTTTTAGCTGAAGTTAGCTGAAACTGAGGGCAGATGGCAGGAGAATGCCCCAGCATGCTCTTTGAAGATCGTCATTCATAGATTTGCTACTTGCCAAAGAAGTCTGTATTTCCTTTCAATATGTTCTGCTTGTAAACAAAATACAACCAATATACCATAAATTATTCATTTAATACTTACATATAAAAGAAACAAAAACTCATAATGCCACCACTGAACGTTTTATAATTTTAGAATGGGGAGTGGACTACAGCGCAATGGACATTGTTAACATCTGTGATCTAACCAAAGTAACTCAATACTTCTACTTCCTCTTCAGATGTAGTGGACTACAAACTTCAGCAATGCATTTTAACTTACAAGACAAGAATTAAACAACAATAGATGTTAGATACCTTTATGAATTTGAGGAAGGTATCTATGAATGATGTTCAACTTTAATTCTTTCCTATTTTTAGGAAAGCAAAGTTGACATAGAAGAATGCCAGTAAATTTGGTTCCTCACCTACATTTGTTTTAAAGGTTATACAAGCTAGTTAACCTCAATACTTGGAACAATATATAATAACTATTATCGTTGTTGTTTTCATTATGACAGCATTGTCATGAACAGTCAGAAACTCATGCATGTATTTTCTACTGACCTCAAATATAAAGTACTTTCACTTGCAATTAACAGACCATCTCCTAAAGTGAGCAAACTTTTAAAAAATTGCATTCTTTAAAAGCATACAAACAAATCACTTTAAACATGGCATAGTATGGGGAAAGAACTCAGATGCCTTCCACGAGGAGTTGATTCCGAGAGGTGCTGAGCTCTTAAGTCCTCCACTGCTTTCATAGTTTGTTGACACTCAGCACATCTTAGGATAAGACCCATTAAAAAATTTCCAAGATACTTCTGTCAGTCACAGACCAGGAAATCTCAGCCAAGTCACCTCCCTAATCCACTAAAAACCTGTCTGTTATTCTTCCATCTAATGCCTCCAAAAAGCTAAAAAACAGGGATCCCAAGAAGTAATAAACAAAAAGGCTGATGATAAAGGTAATGAATAGCCATTGCTTCACATTTCCCACCATACTGCAGGATATCAGCACAAACTGAAGCTGAATCCAGACCTCTGCTTTAGTGACAGGGAGTGATAAGAGACAAGAAGAAAACAGCAAACTGTCTGGCTTGTCCAGGAAGTTGGGAACTGGTGGCATTGTCTACTGGAGGGGGACCGAGAGAATGCCGTCAGTGTGAAAACAATACTTCAGCTCAACCTCGGGAAAGAGAGTCCATCAGCAGGGGCTCTGACAAGCACATTGACCATGGAGATAAAAGGGCAAATGGAGCAAAACAGTGGGAGTGGGCCCTGCGTGCTGTGTAATATGGTGCTTAATTGCTTTAATGGAAACAGTGCGCAAGTTAATCAACACAAGGACATAAAGCATATGCAGGCCTTATCGGTCTGCTTATGTCAACCAAATCACATGGCTGGCAATGTAAATACAGGCAAAATCATTTGACTGCCTCACTTGCCAAAAATGGTTCCTTATCGAGATAACCCTCCCGGGGGAAGGTTAATCCAGAGAATGCGAAAGTCAATGCTAATTTCAACAGGGTTCGGATTAGCCCATTAGAACGTTTCCCCTTCTGCATTACAGTAGAAGGAAAAAAGTTAGGTGAAAATCATTCTGAAATCACCTTGTATTCCCAGTATAGTTGAGGCATAAATTGGTTTCACCTTTTTTCCATTACAGAAGTTCTAGTGGGGTAATCTTCTCAGTGTGGAACCCTATTGCAATACATTTTGATTTAAAGTCACCATAAGGTAGCTTTATTTTGTCAGTTCTCTAAATTCAGCACATTTTTTTAAGCTGGCATATGAGAACAATTAGCATGTACCACTACAAAGAACCTCTGGCAATTGGGGTTTGCTCATAATTCTCCCTCATGCATTCATTTATTCAAACATATTAACTGCATGGAACTGATCTGTGAAATCAATTTGTAGTGATTTGTTCACATTAAAAAGTATGATGTAAATCAGACCTAAGTGCTTTATCATCAGGTATAGCAGTACCAGCAAACTTAAAATGTCAGAAGGATTCATTTGAAATCCTAGTTAAAACAAAATAACAGTAACGTAACAGTGTATTTCTAAGGGTTATAGGTAGTAAAGGTAAAGGTTCCCCCCACATTTGTGCAGTCGTGTCCGACTCTAGGGGCCAGTGCTCATCTCCGTTTGTTAGCCGAAGAGCCAGCGTTGTCCGAAGACACTTCCACGGTCATGTGGCCGGCATGACGCATGCGGAACGCTGTTACCTACCCACCGAATTGGTACCTATTAATCTACTTGCATTTGCATGCTTTCGAATTGCTAGGTTGGCAAGAGCTGGGGCGAGTGTGGGAGCTCACTCCGTCATGCGGGGCTAGGGATTCGAACCTCCGAACTTGCGACCTTCCGATCGACAAGCCTGGCGTCTTACCCGCTGAGCCACCACGCCCCTTATTAGGCTTATAGGTAATTACACATAAATATTGTTGGGGTTTGAATAATACCCAGAATTTACAGCTAGATTAATTAGACAGGTGAGAGGCATTAAGTTCTGCAAGTCATTCTATCAGCAGCCATTGTTGAAGAATGATGAAATAAGTGACTCATACCACAGCTGATATAGTTTAAGCTGGGTGTGGTAGATAATGAATTTGACCTATAATGTGATTGGTCAATTTAAGCATATAAGCAGAGGAGCTCTGGTGTTCATTCTTCTTCTTGTTACTATCTTCATTATCATCTGTATCTGTTGGACGTTATTGGACTGTGTATGGACTGCGTATGTAGATAGAGTAAATAGACTATTTTATCTAATCTCTTGTGAGTGTCTGCCAACTCAATAGAACGTATTACTCTGAGGTCTAGAACGAACATTGGCAGCCCCAGCGCTGTGTACTCTGACAAATATTTTCCACATCTCTCATAGATTTCATATTTATTCAATTCAGAGTTGACATACCAACATCTACGCATGACATGATAGTTTTATTAGTTTGGAATGATGGCATCTAACCAGTCCCTCTACATGACTGCAACCGTGTCTTCTTTTGCTTCTCTGTTTTCTAGTTTAGCTTACCTATCACCTCTGGACAGCCAATCTTTATGCTTTTTCATCTCTGAGAGGAGAGTGGCAAGCTATTCCTACTGGTTTCCGGGTGACCCAGAGGAAGTATGACTTGGCATACCATAAGTCTATCCCTGGCACGAGGCAGCTCGCTTATCTAACATTATTGCTAATTCCTGTATTTATTGAAATCTTAAAAATATTCCCTGTACACATTCATGCCTCGATTATTCTGCCTAACAGCTGTGGGGTAATTTACTCCCTTCTAGCCCCATGATCTTGTGAATCTCCAAAGCCCTTCCCATGACACTGCACTTCATCAGTGATAAATGTCAGGTTCTGCAGTTTTCAGTACATGATAAATGATGTCACTGAACTGTTCTCACAGCACTCATAAAACTCTATCTGTTGGAAGACTCAAACACATAAAATAGCCTGTTTCTGAAGGACGCAAGTACTTTAAAACATGTAGAAAGAATCACAAGGCTGTGATTTCTATGGATATCTTGTATCAGTGTCTTTCTAGGGTGAGAGATATTTTCCCCAGACATTCCTGGTGAAGAGTCACAAGTCCTGTTGTCCTTAACAAAACCATATCAGGACAGCAGATAGTCCCTACATATAGTGAAAGGGGGGGGGAGGGGGAGGGGAAATGCTTGTGCATTAGGGCATTAAGTTAATTAGGCCATCTGAAAAAATATTACAAAAACAAAGTTAGCATTATTGGCCTTGAAATAAATTATCCCCTCCCCAAATCTGTATCAGAGCAGTACCTTAATTAGGTTTCCTTATTTTTTGCGTGACTTGGAGAATGCTGGATTTTACCATTCAGTAATGCAGTCCCTTTGCTGGAGGAGGAAGACTTTATATCACCTGAAGCTGGGGTTTGAATCTCGGAGGTATTTCCCCTTCCAATTTGACCTATTGATATTTTTAAAAACCCTAATAAACAACATTTAAACTAATTTCAATTTCTTTTTTTATATTCTTTTTCTAGCCAGAAAGGAATTTGTCTGTTTTACCTAGGGAGGAAAATGGTTTCCAGCAGGAACTGGATTTTATATTTTCAAAAATGGGGGAGTAATCACTGTTCCTTCATCCAGCAGTTTTAGGTAGGGCAACCCGAGACTATCACAACATCTGGAAGAGCCTCATTTGACTGTATGCCGTCTCCTCCCTCATTGCATCTTAAGAATGTGGCAAAATTCAAACTCCAGTATCAATCCTTGTGCAACCTTTCTGCTCTAGCCTGATTAAGAATTCTAAAGAATTTGAAAACTTGAGCACTGTTCAGTAAACTTTCAGTTGTTTTGTACTGCCATAACATGAAGGATTTTTTTTTTCTTATGTCCCACATAATACTTTGGCTTTTTGTATGAACACAAAATATGTATCTTTTATAATCTGTGTCTAGTATGTGTTATCCTGTTTAATTTGGTGGGGGGAGGCTCTAAAACAAATGGTTAGTGAAAGGGTTAAAGTTAAAGGAGGTTGGACAGTTTTGTATTTGAAGCAGGTATCTAAATGTATCCCTCAGCACGCTCTACAGAAGAGGAAATCCAAGCAATGGCCTTTCACATGACATCATAAAAGCTTAATTTATCACCAGCCACCAAACATCGAGAAAATCATAACATCCTTTCAGGAAAGCCATGTGCAAAATAATCAGATCTGCTTTGATGACAGCTTTAATACGTGAGTCCAAGTAGGACACTACAAAGAATAACCTTTTGCAGGTGCTTGTTTATAGCAAAGCATGTCTTCCCAGTACTGCTTTTGCAGTCTTGGTGCACCTTTCATCCCCAAGGAGAATTGTTTTGCTTTCCATTCTGTAGATGTGACATTCCAAATAAATATAATCCAAATAGAATTCTGACCCTGTATTTCATATTTAGAATAACTGTGCTAGCTGATATCCAAGAATAAGGCTGGGCAACTCTGGCTAAGTGGAAGCTTACCCAGCTTAGAAGGAATCTGTCAGCAGCCTGAAATGCACGGCTGTTTACTCTTGAGCCGAGGTGACTTAGGACAACATGGAATAATTCCTTTTCCACTGTCACTGAACTCTGGCCAGAGAGCAGAACTCTAGCTCTCCACCTCAAGCAGAGTCTGTATTTTTTTTTTAATCAGAAAGAAATTGCCTATGATTTTCCTTACTTAAAGCTGATACAGCAAAACTAGCGGTTATCTTTTTTTGATGGAATGACTAATCTTGAAATGATTCTGAAACATGTTGAGTTTAGAACTGACCACTTCCTGCAACGCTTTTGAAATTATCTGGATGTTGGTAAAATAGCACTCCTGACATTTATTGGGCACTTGTAATCCAAAACAATTACACCTCATGGTGGCTTCATCACTGGATCACAAATGGACAAAAAATGCAATCTAGGTCTGCTACCAGAGATCCAATAACTAGGAAACACACAATGATGGTTATTCTACATGCAGGATATAAAGTTGATCACAGGTCACTAACTAACCGTGGGTGACTCAAGAAAAAGAGCAACCCTTGAACAGCATGGATTGGGCTGACTAAGATTCCCACACATGTAAAGAGAGCATTAAAGGATCAGTAGAATTAACCCAAATGTTATGCCCATGACACCAAAGATTGAACCTGAACTTTGGGGTATAAAGTTTCTGTTCATTCAATGTAATTCTGCATCCACTTTTGCTTGGTTATCTTACACAGACATCCAGAGTGTATTTATCTACTCTCTTCCTGAGTGGATAGAGTACTTGACTCATGCCCTGAAAAGGTTCCTTGAAAAACATCTATTTGCTCTAAGTTTCCTTGTTTCCTTTCTCTTTATATCAAGACTTGAGTGTCAGTTCTCTGTAACCTACTTCATCCCTCAATTTTTTAAAAAAAAGATGTCCAGAAGATGTAGCCAGCTTATCCTTGGCTAATACATGATGCTGATCCTTACCCGTTGAAGGCTTCAGCATACAAACATTTTAGGCAGAAATTGGGGTTTATATTCAGAAGGATACAGGAAACCAGTAATACCAGGGGGACATTGGAGTATAGCTCAAGTGCTGTTTTAAAAAATATGTCAGATCTTAGTTATTTTTCTTATCTAAAATCTAGTTTTTCTCTTTGTTCCTATCCTTCTAATTTTTAAAATTTTTATTAGACTTTCTATACGATTTCCCTTTAGATAACAAATAGCCTAACCTATAGTTGGGTCCTTGGTATTCTCTTTTTTTTTTTAATATATTTTATTGAATTTTAAATATACATAGATAAAAGCTTGAAAAGGAAAAAGAAATAGAAATACAAATCAAAGAAAGAAAAGAAAAAGTGTAGTAAAGTAAATAGAAAAAGAGAAAGATGAAACATAGAAATTGGTCAACTTCCGATTTATCTCTGGTCTTAGTAATTTAAATATTAATCTCTTTCATGCTAGTACTATATATAACATTGTAAAACATTTCCTGTCTGGGTCCTTGGTATTCTCTGAGCTTGGTTTTCTTCTTGCAGATGTTTCCTTACCAGACTAGGTAGTATCATCAGTGCTCTGGCATGGAGAAGTGAGGTTTGTTGGGTATTTGCTTCCGGGTCCAATTCAAGGTGTTGGTTATCACCTTTAAAACCCTACATGGCATGGGTCCAGGTTACCTGAGGGACCGTCTCATCCCCATTACATTGACCCATCCCACCTGGTCAGGCAGAGAGCACATGTTACAGACCACATCCATGAGAGATTGTTGATTGGCGGGGCCCAGGAAGAGAGCCTTCTCTGCTGTGGCCCCCGCCCTATGGAACACTCTTCCCTCAGAGGTGAGGCAGGCCCCCACTCTCCTGGCCTTCTGGAAAGGGGTAAAAACCTGGCTCTGCCGTCTCGCTTGGGGCAGGAAGGGGGGGAACCAATCCTGGGGGTGGTTAGTGCCCTAAAGAGACTCCATGATTTTATGAATTTACAAATTTAAATTAAGAACTGTTAATACCGCCATCTCCAGCAAAGGAGATCGTTACCTTGTCGTGGTGCTGGAGCTTGAGCACCTCAATGAAACCATGAGCTAAACCATGAAGGGACACCCAAGACGGGAAGGTCGTGGCAGAGAGGTCAGACTAAATACGATCCCTGGGGAAGGTAATGGCAACCCACCCCAGTATTCTTGCCGTGAAAACTAAATGGATCAGTACAACCAGAAATATGTCGGTATACTATCGGAAGATGGGACTCCCAGGTCGGAAGATGGTCAAAATGCTACTGGGGAGGAACAGAGGATACGTTCAACTAGCCCCAGATGTGATGACGCAGCTAGCTCAAAGCCGAAAGGACGGCTAGCGGCCGACGGTGCTGGTGGTGAATGACGAATCCGATGTTCTAAAGATCAACACACCATAGGAACCTGGAATGTAAGATCTATGAGCCAGGGCAAATTGGATGTGGTTATTGGTGAGATGTCAAGATTAAATATAGACATTTTAGGTGTCAGTGAACTGAAATGGACTGGAATGGGCCACTTCACATCAGATGACCACCAGATCTACTACTGTGGACAAGAGGACCACAGAAGAAATGGAGTAGCCTTCATAATTAATAATAAAGTGGCTAAAGCAGTGCTTGGATACAATCCAAAAAACGATAGAATGATCTCAATTCGAATTCAGGGTAAGCCATTTAACATCACAGTGACCCAAATATACGCCCCAACCACAGATGCTGAAGAAGCAGAAGTAGATCAGTTCTATGAGGTTCTGCAGCACCTACTGGATAATACACCAAAAAGAGATGTTATTTTCATTACAGGAGACTGGAATGCTAAGGTGGGTAGTCAGACGACACCTGGAATTACAGGCAAGCATGGTCTGGGAGAACAAAATGAAGCAGGACATAGGCTGATAGAATTTTGCCAAGGCAACTCACTGTGCATAACAAACACTCTCTTCCAACAACCTAAAAGACGACTTTATACATGGACTTCACCAGATGGTCGACACCGAAATCAGATTGACTACATCCTTTGCAGCCAAAGGTGGCGGACATCTATACAGTCGGTAAAAACAAGACCTGGAGCTGACTGTAGTTCAGATCACGAACTTCTTATTGCAAAATTTAGAATCAGACTAAAGAGAATAGGGAAGACCCACAGATCAGTTAGATATGAGCTCCCTAATATTCCTAAGGAATATGCAGTGGAGGTGAAGAATAGATTTAAGGGACTAGATTTAGTAGATAGGGTCCCGGAAGAACTATGGACAGAAGTTCGCAACATTGTTCAGGAGGCGGCAAGAAAAAACATCCCAAAGAAAAAGAAAACCAAGAAGGCAAGATGGCTGTCTGCTGAGACACTGGAAGTAGCCCAAGAAAGAAGGAAAGCAAAAGGCAACAGTGATAGGGGGAGATATGCCCAATTAAATGCAAAATTCCAGAGGTTAGCCAGAAGAGATAAGGAATTATTTTTAAACAAGCAATGTGCGGAAGTGGAAGAAGACAATAGAATAGGAAGGACAAGAGACCTCTTCCAGAAAATTAGAAACATCGGAGGTAAATTCCAGGCAAAAATGGGTATGATCAAAACCAAAGATGGTAAGGACCTAACAGAAGCAGAAGAGATCAAGAAAAGGTGGCAAGAATATACGGAAGATCTGTATAGGAAGGATAATAATATTGGAGATAGCTTTGACGGTGTGGTCAGTGAGTTAGAGCCAGACATCCTGAAGAGTGAGGTTGAATGGGCCTTAAGAAGCATTGCTAATAACAAGGCAGCAGGAGACGACGGTATCCCAGCTGAACTGTTTAAAATCTTGCAAGATGATGCTGTCAAGGTGATGCATGCCATATGCCAGCAAATTTGGAAAACACAAGAATGGCCATCAGATTGGAAAAAATCAACTTATATCCCCATACCAAAAAAGGGAAGCACTAAAGAATGTTCAAACTATCGAACAGTGGCACTTATTTCACATGCCAGTAAGGTAATGCTGAAGATCTTGCAAGGTAGGCTCCAGCAATTCATGGAGCGAGAATTGCCAGATGTACAAGCTGGGTTTAGAAAAGGCAGAGGAACTACAGTAGAGACCAAATTGCCAATATCCGCTGGATAATGGAGAAAGCCAGGGAGTTTCAGAAAAACATCTATTTTTGTTTTATTGACTATTCTAAAGCCTTTGACTGTGTGGATCATAACAAATTGTGGTAAGTTCTTGGTGGTATGGGGATACCAAGTCATCTTGTCTGCCTCCTGAGGAATCTGTATAACGACCAAGTAGCAACGGTAAGAACAGAGCACGGAACAACGGACTGGTTTAAGATTGGGAAAGGAGTACGGCAGGGCTATATACTCTCACCCTACCTATTCAACCTGTACGCAGAACAGATCATGCGACGTGCTGGGCTTGAGGAATCCAAGGCTGGAGTTAAAATCGCTGGAAGAAACATTAACAATCTTAGATATGCAGATGATACCACTTTGATGGCTGAAAGCGAGGACGAGTTGAGGAGCCTTATGACGAAGGTGAAAGAAGAAAGTGCAAAAGCTGGGTTGCAGTTAAACCTCAAAAAAACCAAGATTATGGCAACCAGCTTGATTGATCACTGGCAAATAGAGGGAGAAAAAGTGGAGGCAGTGACAGACTTTGTATTTCTAGGTGCAAAGATTACTGCAGATGCTGACTGCAGCCAGGAAATCAGAAGACGTCTACTTCTTGGGAGGAGAGCAATGGCAAATCTTGATAAAATAGTTAAGAGCAGAGACATCACACTGACAACAAAGGTCCGCATAGTTAAAGCAATGGTATTCCCTGTAGTAACCTATGGCTGTGAGAGCTGGACCATAAGGAAGGCTGAGCAAAGGAAGATAGATGCTTTTGAACTGTGGTGTTGGAGGAAAATTCTGAGAGTGCCTTGGACTGCAAGAAGATCAAACCAGTCCATACTCCAGGAAATCAAGCCAGACTGCTCACTTGAGGGAATGATATTAAAGGCAAAACTGAAGTACTTTGGCCACATAATGAGAAGACAGGATACCCTGGAGAAGAAGCTGATGCTAGGGAAAGTGGAAGGCAAAAGGAAGAGGTGCCGACCAAGGGCAAGATGGATGGATGATATTCTGGAGGTGACAGACTCAACCATGGGGGAGCTGGGGATGGTGACAGCCGACAGGAAGCTCTGGCGTGGGCTGGTCCATGAAGTCACGAAGAGTCGGAAGCGACTGAACGAATAAACAACAATACCGCCATGTTGGATTTTATATTTTATACATATTTATATCTATATTTGTATTTAAGAAGTATGGTTTTTTAGTGTATTTTAATTTGTATTTATTTTTAGTCTTATTGTAAACCGCCCAGAGTCGCTTCGTGTGAGATGGGCGGTGACGAAATTTGAAGTATAAACAAACAAACAAACAAATAAATATTTATATACAACCATTTTGGTGAGGCTCACTGCAACAGGATAATAGTGCAAGGTAACATTTACATATACTATAGTTTTGTGGGTTCAGTCCACAGAACTACTACAGCAGTGTTTTTCAAACTTGGCAACTTCAAGATGTGTGGATTTCAACTCCCAGAATTCCCCAGCCAGCATGAATTCTGGGAATTGAAGTCCACACATCTTAAAAGTTGTCAAGTTTGAAAACAGTACTGTAGCATTTAAACACCTTCTTACATCATGCAAGCATTGTGATTTTGAGAGTTCTTACAATTCATACGTTACTCCCGATTCTAGAATGGTGATGCTTACGCAGCAAGGATCTATATGAGTACCTCTGCTCAGAGATGGTGAGCATTTAAACAGGACAGTTAATGTTACAGAATGAGCCCATTCAAAACAAGCTCTAACCACCTAAGCAACACTTACATTTCAGTTCAAAAAGAGGTAGATCAATTCATGATGCACAGGAATGCAAGTTAGAATCAGTCAAGATTATCAAGGCATGTGTAGCCATGTTCAGGATGTTTCTAAACCACAGGCTGCCAAAAGCCAAAGAAGAATGACAAGGAACTGATTATTCCAATTAGTCTCTTATATCTTTTTAGCCATCCTGTGTTGTAATATTTATTGGGCACAGAGTAAATGTACATGGGTCATAAGTCTGATTCAGAAAGACTGCAGGCATTTGCCATTGCTCTTTCTTTTTCTGCATAGCATTCACCCACCTCCTCTTAAATCAATTACAACCTTTTTTTCCCAGCTTGATACAGATGCCTTGATCTTAACTTCTGGTTGAGGGCTTTGGCATTTGAATTTTTCTAATTTTATGTCCAGCTTTCTAGCCTATGATTGTCCAATTCTCATGCCTCAGGGAATTGGAAGATCTATGTATCTCTCATTTTCATTCTGCTTTCTTCCTGGCAATCTTTTTCGGGCCATGCAGGCTGAAGGATATTGTGGCCTTGCAGTCTATGTTTGTTCCAGTGACACATGAAAGCAAAATATACTATGCTGGAATAAAAGGAGTGCAGCGCAGCACGTATTGCTCCTCAAACACATCTGCTCCTCTATTTACATTTAATATGGAGATGTTGGAGAGTCTAAAGGGAATCTGCTTTATTGTTTACATTTTGTAGATGAACTGGTAGAGCTACAGCTGCTAAAATAATTTAATTAATAAGACCCCTAGCAGCCTGGCTTCCATAACATCAAGAATGCACTCACAAATATATATTATTAAAATATCTATGTGTCCCACTTAGTTTTCAGGGCATTATCACTAAATGAAAATATTTTATGTGCATAAATGCTTAATTACATTTTAAAGCTTTCAAAGGATACAGGAAGTCAGTTAACTATAGACATATATTTGAATAAAGAAGTCAATATCCAAATATTATAGTGAATATGTGACAACCAAATCAAGTATCAGGGCCAAATGAAATTAGTACTGGTGCTACTCTGTCCCCTTCATGAACCTCTTAGCTCAAAGGCTTTTAACTGAAAAAGACATTTTTGATCCATTGTTAAAAACATCTTGATTAATTCTCCCTGCAGCAATGTGAAAGGTCATATCAGAAAAAGGAAAAACTATCATTTCCAAACGGTTCTGATGTAATTGCCAAGCTTAATTCAGATCCAGAAGAATCAGCAACACTGAAGCATTCTCTATTTAGCTTTTTAAATAGTGTGTGCTAGCTGAGTGTGGGGGAGAGATTCCATTTACTTAAATTTCATGTTATCCCCTTACAGATAATAAGATTATTTAGGGATAGCTACCCTTTGAGATATACTAACATTACATATTATACATAAATTAGGCTTCCACTGGATGTAATACAAATGCCCAAGCTAATTTATTTATTACATAAATTTATAGACTGCCTACTTCTGTAGATTCAAAGTGGTTCACAACAACAAAGCATAGTTCATAAAATGAGGAACATTCAATCTATGGGCAATGCCCACACGACTGGCACTTTAATACTAGCACCACAATAATGCCAGGTCTTGATAAACTTTCTAAAGGCAAGTATGTTTGGGGCCTTCTGTACTTTTGGAGGCAGAGTGTTCCAAAGCATGCAAACAGCAACAGAGGGGATCGTCAGACCCTCACTCCCTTCATCTGACATGCGGTGGTGACCCTCAGTAAGCCCTCTGTAGAAGAACACATAGGTCAATACAGTTTTGTTGGGTTAGACAGTCCTGCAAGTACCTGGGAGCCAAGCTATAAAGGGCTTTAAAAGTAATAACCAGCTCTTCGAATTGGATCTGGAAATAAATCAGCAATTAGTATCATGACCACAGCATAGCTGTTACATGGCTGAATCTGCTACATCTGTTTAGCAGAGGAACTGCTGCACTTTGATCTACTGAAGCTACCAAAACATCTTCAGAGCTACCACCATGTACAGTGCATTGTGTTAGTCTAGGCATGAGGTGATGAGGCCATTAGTCACTGTTGTCAGGGCACCCTGATCCAGGTAGGCCTGCAGTTGGTGTACTGGTTGAAACTGAGTGAAGGCACCACCAGCTACACCCTATACCTGCTGTTCTAGAGGAGACATGAGTACAGGAGAAACTCCAAGTTTCAGACCTGCTCTTTTAAGGTGAGTGCAGCCCCATCGAAAGCCAGCACTGGAGCTGGGATACAACCAGCTTTACTACCAAGAAGCAGTGATTCCATCTTGTAGCACCAGGTCAAAACTTCTGCAGCAAGTGTGACTCACCCTGGAGTTGCAACAGGTAACTGAATATCATCATGGAACTGATGATACTTACTTACTTTATTTATTTATTTTCTATCCCACCTTTATTATTTTTATAAATAACTCAAGGCAGCGAACATACCAAATACTCCTTCCTCCTCCTATTTTCCCCACAACAACAACCCTGTGAGGTGAGTTGGGCTGAGAGAGAGTGACTGTCCCAAGGTCACCCAGCCGGCTTTCATGCTTAAGGCGGGACTAGAACTCTCAGTCTCCTGGTTTGCTATTGGCTCCTTCCTAGGGCTGAGAGGGAGGGACTGGCCCAAGGTCACCCAGCCGGCTTTCATGCCTAAGGCGGGACTAGAACTCACAGATTCCTGGTTTCTAGCCCATTGCCTTAACCACTAGACCAAACTGGTCTTCACCCCAAACTGAAGAAAAACCTCTCCCAGAGCTTTCATGTAGATAGTAAATAAAAGGGGAAGAGAACTAAGCCCTGCAGCACCCCATATTGAGCTTCATCCTCTCCAATGCAAGCCTTAGACTGATGAAAACAGAAAGCAAGGCTGGGAGTTTACACTGATTTACAGATCTTCTGACAGTAGCCAAAGCAGAGATAAGGACAGGCTCTTAGAGCTGAATAAAGGTTGGAGAAATCAATGAGAGGTTTCTTGCCATATCAGTAACACAAGATTCCTAGCTTGAAGACTCTGAAGGCAGGAATGTCAGATTGTTCAAGAACAGTCTATGGGTACAGAACCACAGGTTTCCATGAAAGCTGTCCAAAGGTCAACCAGAAACTCTGATCACAGGGGAAAGAACAGGAGGAACTTGGTAGTCGCAGAAATACATGTCAGGAAACATGAGGGTTGTTTCTGTCAAGGGGAGAAGGTCTGGAAGACACTTGTTATATAACCAGAGGTCCTAATTAAAGAAGTTAATGCCACCTCCTCTTCTGGAGACCTGCTGATCTCCGCTGCTCAACCTTCTTTAGTTTGTGGTGTTTGGCACTCTCCCAAAGTCAAGCTCTGACTCCCTGCTTTCTGAGTATGTATACTGTACATCCGTGCTGAGTCTGATTCATCACTTACAAGTGTCTGACAGCTTGAAGCCTCCTCAGTTTCAGACTGAGAGTCTGCCAGATTCTTGCCAGAATCAGAAGAGTCCATAGCACCAACAGCTTGACTGCTGTTCTCCCATGGACACCAACTAGAACAACAAAATGGTACCTCCAATTCCCAGCTTTCACAGATGGTACAGAGGAATGCTACAGTTGATGATATCAAGCACCACTGAGAGGGATGCAGGTTACGACCAAAGTAATTCACCAAGGTGTCCAATGCTCCTTTCATCCCTTGCTGGGCCTGAAACCCAACTGAAAAAGGTCTAGAAAATGTGTTCAATCTAAGAGTCTCTGTAGTCAAGACCTCACCAGTTCTGTAACACCTTTCCCAAAGGGGAAAGTTGAAGATTGGCCTGTAGGTGTCTAAAGAGGCTGGATTAAGAGCTGGCCTTTACAGAAGTGGGCACACTACTACTTCCTTCAAGGCAGAGAATTCTACACTCTCCCTCAAAGAAGCATTCATCACTTCCTAAATCTGGCCACACATACCCTGTCCAGATGCACAACTAAGCCAGACAGTATACGAATCCAGTTTACAGTAGTTGGAATATTACAAATTTCTAGAATAAGCAAATGTTAATTTAGACTGTTGTGAAGATGATTTATATGTTAATGCCATATGTTTTTTTAAATAATAAACCTCTTCTGCAGTGAGCCATAATGAAAATTGGACCATATAAAATAACTCAAATAATTGTTTAACTCAACAGAGCCACAAACCAGTATTTAATATGGGCCACTGACTATCAGAATGAGTTTTAGCAAAATACAGGAAACCATCATTAACTTCTGTGGTTTGCCGCCAACTTTTAAGGCATGATTTAAAGACTGAGAACTAAATTGATTTTTCAAACTATTAAAAGATAGTTATTTTTTGCAGATGAGATCCTTGATGGATATTTGATATTACAATGTTTTTCTCAATAAACAGAAAAACAGAGAGCAGAAAGACAGCTTGTTTTCCAGCAAGACCTGTTTTTGGAATTGCTTATTTTGGTAATTAAAGTCATATGTTTTCAGTAACATGAAAAAGTTAAGATCTTTATTAAGAACATGACCCACTTTGTCACAATGTAATTCTGCTTGCTTCTACCAATATTCAGTGCCTGACACTTCCAAAGATTGCCCACTTCTATTTTTCTTTAGTGCTTACTTCTTACTTAGTGATTATGAGACCCAAATATATAGTTAAAAGCAAGAAAAAAGAGTTTGGGAAACTTTACTCAATCATTCATTTTCTCTTGGTACAGATATATGTCTTTTATATTATTTTCTTTCGATTTTAAAGAAAATAAGGCAGAGAAAAAGTTCTCAAACAGATGAGAAAGGAAAAAAAAAAGAGAAGTGCAGCACCAATAAAGTTATTCTGTAAACTGCTTGAGTTTATAATTACTTCTTAGGGCAAAAAGATATGCTTCTAGTGTGTAGAACCTTTTTGACTATGAGCATATTAATACATATACTTCATCTTTTTTTTCTAGGATTACACCAGGACCGTATTGAGAGATCAGAATGCCAAATATGTGTCAGGGTTCATGTCTATGAATCCTGCCATTGGGATTAGGCCTAGCATAGATGCTTCTAGACTGGTTGGGAGGGGGGATGGCAGTCGAGTGTTATGTCTGGTGGTGGAGGCTGGAGACGGCTCCGTCAAGGTCGCACACCTGCAGCAGAGTGGAGATGGGAACGGTTGCTGCATGAGATCATCGGCTGGTGAATTGGCGTGCAAGGGGGGAAGTTAAGAAGGAATAGTTTGGCGGGAATTGGCATTCAAGTCTTTAGGAGTGCTTCAATTAACATGTATCCTGAATAAAGCTTTATCTGCATTTCACTGAACTGCATGGAGAAGTGTTTATTGGGACATTGTGGTTGAGATCATCACAATATGTTCCATACTGATATGATCCATCAATCTGGTCAGCTTTTACTGAGAATGCAGAGATCTCCTTGTGATGGAGAAAATAAATGTAGCAAATAAAATGGACGCTGCATCCTTTTCCTTCCTGTCCCTTCTTTGCCTAGTCCCATCAGACCCAAATTGACCCTCTGTGCCCCCAGACAAAGCCCCCTGCAATCCCATCTAGACCAAAGGATAGAAGCCTCCTCACCAGCTCACAGCACAGCCCTGAAGATCATTCAGTGGCCTGTTAGAACCAGTGAATGGAGCAGAGCTTAACATAGTATAAGCACATCCACAGAAAGAGAATATTGTTTAAAAACAGAGCCAGTGAGCACATTAGAGAGATCCAGGTTCTTAATCTTACACTTTTAGCCCACCCAAGCATAAAGAATCACACGCTTAGACATAGTAGGTTCAAAAAGTAAGTACAAAAGAGTTCTTACATTTATTGGTCCAGTTACATCCATTTTGTTGAGAAATGATTCTTCTTTGGTTCCCTAAACTTTGTTTTAGACCACTGGCCCTATGTTGCTGCCAGGGCTGCGTGGAGAAAAGGGGCTTGAGGTCTAGGCATGGCCTCTCGATGGAAGGAGCTCAGGCATGTGCATCCTACTCCTCCGGTGGAAGAAATCAGAGAGAGCTGACTACGAAGGGAGGAGGAGGAAGTGGGAGTGGCAACAAAACAACCTCCTCAAAGACACGGAGAATTGCATCCTGGGATTAACTCATCTACATGCAAATGAGGCATGTTGATTTGCTGAATTTCCAACAAGCCCAAGGGCAGCCCTAACAAGGGGATTGCAACCCAGAGAAACCCCAACCTTCCATCCTCAATCTGGGACATGCCCCTGATGACCTCAGCATTCCATCTCCTTCACAATGGGCTTCCCTAGCTCTGCTCCACTCCTGAAAGGGCTGTCTGTTTTGCCTAACAATAGAAATAACCCCAGGTACAGGGACAAGGACTTGCCTAGCTTCCCCAAAAGTTGCAGGAAATTAGATCGCTAAGATTTCCCACCTTGTAGCTCTCAGCTTCTATAAAAATCTTTGCTTTCCCATTGTTTGGGGTCCTTCCTTCTTGTAAAGCAGGCATCCAACAATTGTTGTAACAAACATGGTTCCTTCTCCTCAGTGTTGTGCTCTACACTTTTGCATTTTCCACAGCACTCCTTTTCCCCATATATTTACATGTATATTTTTGCATGTATTTATATACATAACCCAACTATGCCACTAAATGAAACAAAGAGAATACTACAGCTATGTGACAGAGATACACGAGATGACAAACTGCAGCAAAGTATTAAAAAAAGAGTTTGTCCCTTTTATTTATTTATTTGTTATTTTATTTTTATCCCGCCTTTATTATTTTTATAAATAACTCAAGGTGGCGAACATGCCTAATACTCATTCCTCCTCCTACTTTCCCCAGAACAGCAACCCTGTGAGGTGAGTTGGGCTGAGAGAGAGGGTCCAAGGTCACCCAGCTGGTTTTCATGCCTAAGGTGGGACTAGAACTCACAGTCTCCTGGTTTCTAGCCTAGCACCTTAACCACTAGACCAAACTGGCTCTCTTTTAGATATCCATATTGGTCTACATGTGCAAGGAATAAGGCAAAATGAAGGGGGCAAGCTGTGTTTTTATATTTACATTACAAAAATATGTAAAATTTAGGAGGCATTATATAATTACGATCCACACCCTGACCTCGCTTGTAGAATATTTCAGTATTGTCTGAAACAAATATTACATCTTGGAATGTTGAGATTCTGCAGTCAGTTTTCCTCTATCCAAAAAATAACCCCCAAAAAGATTAGGATGTGCTGATTAAGGTTGCTATATAACAAGAATACAAGTACTAGACGTATATAAGTGCAAAATTCCCTGATAAATTACAGCATGTAAACATATTGTTAAAATAGAATAGTAAAGTGATTGTATGCAGCTTTTTTATATGGGTATCTTGAACTAGCAGAAGGTAAGCATTTTGGGATTTATATTTAGATTTATACCAGGCAATGCAGGTATTTTCAGGCACCTAATTTCACTTCTTTCACCTGCACCTCAGTTCTCTATTGAAGCAGCCCCTACAAATATTCTCATATGGTTCCTTTTATGGCTTGTCAATTCATGTTATCAAATAACTACACTCCATGATCCAGAAAACATGTTCTGCAGGTTTGTTGCTAGTAGATAATCATGTTTTTCCAATTTCAGACACTGAAAGTACTAGAACTGAATCAGGTACAATTAATATAATACTGGATAGCAATTTGAATCCATTATGTTGTGAAAAGTTATGTATTACATATTTTTTTGGGAAATTTTAAAATATTAAACATAAAAAATAAGTAGGGTCTACAATATTTAGGATTTTTTTTTTGAGGATACTCAATTTTTTCTTACTTTCCACCTGGCGTTATATATTTTCACCCAATATCAGTCTTCATTAAGTAGTACCCGAACCTTCTCAATTCTTCATTCTGGGACTTCCTTCTCTTAAAGTTTCTTTTCTACCTGAGATCCTCCCAAGCCTGCTGGTCCTCCCACTTAAGAGTGTTTAGGGTTATTTTGGCTACAGAACCATTGTCACTCACTTCTAAATGCTGGACGTAGAACAAATAGTATTTTAAAATGTATTTTTACAAAGCTCTCGTAAACCATGGGGACTTTTCTAGCCTTAACAGGCACAGCAGAAGCAACACTTAAACTTCTTATCTGTGTTAACACATCATAAAGATTTATTTTTATTTTAATATATTGCTATGTATGGAAAAAATCGTTGCAGGGTAAATCAGTATGACCTATTCACTAATTTTATGAACCCAAAGTTCTCCTGGGAGTGTCACAAATCTACATTATTTAACAAGAGTGGTAGGTTCTGCACTTGGATTCCTGGTTTAGCTAAAAGATGTGTAAAAATATATCCAGGCAGACAGATTTTTGGCGGCACATTTCAAGAAGCTTAAGCATGTAAATTATTATCTATAAATCCAATTGTAATTCATATTCACTAAAGAGGCTCCAGAGTTTCCCCGTTTGGAGTAGAGCAGAAATAATTTATTATTTTGGTATGTATGTGTGCAGAAAGTACCCTTTCACAGCTAAACAGCACACCTTGAGGGAATAGATAGCGATGACATAAGACTCATAATCCAAATTTTGGGATGATAGAGGAACAATGCCAAAAGGAAACTATGAAGTTTTTCAAAAAGTTACTCAAATATGCCAGACCTGAGAAGTGAATTATAAGGTGAGCTGAAAACATGCATTGCCATGTTATAAATTTACTGACTTTTCTATTTACGCTAGGGAGGATACCAAGTTCTTTGTAAGCAACATATATTTATTTTGTGAATCTTCTCTTTTCAGTTCTTTTTCTGGTTTGCAGTTTATGCTATATGTATTATATGATGTGATGACCCTCTTTCCAGCCAACATGAATAAAATTTCTTGGAACTCTGATAGGATCACAATACAGACTATTCTTTTTTATTATTTCCTGTTGATAACTTGCAGAAATATCATTTTAAATTACCCTGCATAAATAAATATGAGCACAATGAATACATTTTGAATGAAATTCAAGTTTAGTACTATTATCATGTCTGTGTAATTATAACAAATACAAAACTGTAAGAGTAAGAGATGACCAGGAATATCTGCAAAAAGTTTTTTTCCCTCTCTAAAAGAAAAAAAAAGGCATTTGGTTAAGAACAGTTTTATTTTCTTTCCAATCTCTCTGCCAGGTGTGCAAACTGGAAGCCAACCACACACTAATTGAAAGCCAACCTGAAATCTGTCCCCTCTAGCAAAAAAAAACACAAAAAACTAGAATTTTCAGCAGCCATCTAGTGGTGACATACTGTACATGGTAACAAATGAACACCAACCTTCTACATGCATTGTCTAACAAAAATGCAAAAATCACTTTGTTTTTATTCTATTCAGGATAAGGGCAAGCAGCAAAAGATTGTGTATGTTTGAGAGCATGAGCACATGTATGCAATTCATCATCCTTAAGTCATTCTTTTACCCAGTGCTCATAGTAGTCTGATAAGGTTCCCATCTGCTGCATTTTAACAGTGCTGGAGCAACAGGTGCTCCCAGGACATTCACAAGCTCCAGAAAAAAACAGTATTAAATAATTTTCTGTCCATTTCTGAGCACTGGTGAGGAACTCGGTAAAACCCACTGCTGAAATATGGGCTGGTCATACAACAGCAGGTCTTAGTGGATTGTGCTGAAGTGGCACTCAGTGAAATGTTGACATCAGAGAAGCTGGTTTTACTGTATGATGGAGAATCTCTTCCTTATATGACTGTTTCATTTCTCACACCAAACATGAATAACAGATGATTCAGCTGATAACTCAGCTAATGCTCTCTATAATAATCATGTCTATTTTCTGATGTTGTTTTATGACACTGGCTAGTTATAGAATATTTTCAAATATGACATTGATAGCTACATGGGACTTACTTATATTTAGAAATAACTGCTTCCAATTCAAATTAGCAGGTGAAAACTCAGAATTACAACCTGTATTTACTAATGGCAGATAAATTATTAAAATGAATCAGTCAAAGAAAACAAGAGCACTCAAATCTGAAATTATAAACAGAAATGAAAAAAAGTGATTCAGCATGCCAACAATGAAACCCAATGTAAAACAAACCATCGAGTCAAAATTAGAAAGTGCTATCTATTAGCAGTGAAACAACATGGAAAGATACACACACAAATGACAACTACATATGTATATAATTTATCAGTTTTTGTGTGACTCCTAAGAAAACTGATACAGTGATTACAGTGAGTAAATTATAAATGCTTTTATTTCAATTCCATTTTTCTTGTTCAAGCTACTTTCATATCACAGGTCTGATCCCAAAGAATAATTGTAAGTTTTAGTTTTTATTAGTACTTTAGAATCAAGACTGAACATTTAAGTGCATTGTTTTGAACTCCATATTCACAAAATATTTGTCAGACAAGATTTTTTAAATTCATTTAGTATTATTACTAAAACTTCACAATCACTCTACAAACTTGAAGAGGCAATCAATTTATCTAGAGATCGCCCAAGAATGTATCTGTCCAAGTCCAAGTTAGAAATCTATCTAAACCAGGGATGGACCAAATGCAACTGTTGACCTGTTTTGAACAGCCCTCTGCAAGCGATTAGCTCAGATTTCTGGTGAAAGATATCTGTCCCTTCCTGGCAGCCTGCTCTTGTTGTGTGTGTGTGTGTGTGTGTGTGTGTGTGTCTGTGTGTGTGTGTGTGTGCACGTGCATGCGGGGTGGTTGCATAAGAAAGAGGGGAAAAGAGATGTGTCCAAGTGAAAATGGGAATCCCCACCCTCTTTTACTCTCATTCTACTCATTGGGTAGCCCACTAAATATTATCCTGAAGGGATGAAGCTCTCAAATTTTTGATCTGGCTTAAAAGAACCTGTCCAACTTTCACCTCAAACCTCAGTGTTATAAGAAGCAAATTGTGCAATTCTAGTCACCACCCCCACTTTTTGTTTTGTTTTGTTTTGTTTCAGGGATTACACTGAAATCCAAACCCTTTTCACACAAAGCACTTCTCTTTTTAGTCACTTGGTATACACCTTATGGCTTAATGCCAAACTCCCAACAGAATTCTGCAAGCTAATCACATTTAATATTGTAGAAACCTTTTACAAATTCAGCTCCCAGAATGTTTATATTTCAGCTTCAGTCAGATTATGACTTTTTCTCTCAATGTATTTCTGGACAGAAGATAGAAACTGGTTATAGCTCAGTTAAATAACATTGTTTTCTTCAACTGGTATACAAAATGAACAGTTCGTTTTTTCCTTAATCCTGATTTACCCCTACTGTCTCTACAGCACTAGAATTGCCTATTTCACTCTCATTCCTCTCCATCTCCTAAATTGGGTTGGTGGGTGGGGCTGACACAGCTGAGCAGCCCTCCCTCCCCACCTTGTGACCCATTGAGGATGCCCTGGTTGATGGTCTTGTGAACGACTAAGTGATTCAAGTGAATTGATTGGGACTGCATACCCTATTCTGGCATATGTCATTCATTAAGAAGACCTAGTCTGTCTCTGCACCAAAACCAAATGGAAGAAAGATGATAATCAAATAAATATTTCAAGCCTTAGGCATGAAAGCCGGCTGGGTGACCTTGGGCCAGTCACACTCTCTCAGCCCAACTCACCTCACAGGGTTGTTGTTGTGGGGAAAATAGGAGGAGGAAGGAGTATTAGGTATGTTTGCCGCCTTGATTATTTATAAAAATAATAAAGGCGGGCTAAAACTCAAATCAATCAATCAATCAATCAAATAAATACATATCTCTAGGTAATCAGCTACAGTATATCTGTTACTGGTTCTCATGGGTATCTTCTTGAAATGTAGCACATTGCTGTCTATTTTGAGAGAGCCTGGCCAATCAACTCTCTTAAAAAGCCATTAATCAGTCCTGGATCCAAACTGGCAACTCCATGGTGCTACATATTATTAGTTACAACTTGCAAAAATCCAGCAATTCACTTATAATCTGCATACTTCCATCCACCATTTCCATGTCTTCACACAGTAATTGAATATTACCATAGAAATAGACTAGGTGGTACCATGAATACCATATTGACCGAACTGTAGAATTAATGGCGTTTAAGTTAAGGTAAATGCAAGGTACTTCTCTTAAACAAGTTTGAAAACAATTCCTAGCATGCTTCAGGTTTCACACCCATGCATGCATGTATATGTGCACACACACAAACATGGGTTTTGTAAAAGCAAATCCTGAACCACTCATAACTGCTCCTCTGAACATTTCTCTCAGGATACAATTAAGGTAAAGGTTCCCCCCGCACAGTTGTGCAGTCGTGTCTGACTCTAGGGGCCGGTGCTCATCTCCGTTTGTTAGCCGAAGAGCCAGCGTTGTCCGAAGTCGCTTCCGCGGTCATGTGGCTGGCATGATGCACGTGGAACGCCGTTACCTACCCACCAAAGTGGTACCTATTCATCTACTTGCATTTGCATGCTTTTGAATTGCTAGGTTGGCAAGAGCTGGGGCGAGTGTGGGAGCTCACTCTGTCACGCGGGGCTAGGGATTCGAACCTCCAAACTTGCGATCTTCCGATCGACAAGCCTAGTGTCTTACCCGCTGAGCCACCATGCCCCTTACTGTAACCTAATAATGAATTTTTACTTGAGATTGGTCATAATCCCTGTACATTTTACATCACTTGCACATTTGTCATGTTCTAACATGCTTTGTTGAGCCTAACACTGTGGGAAACTGTCAATCATGATATGGAAACTAGAGAAAAATATGTGGAATAATTTCCATATGAGATAGAATGATTAGGTTTTAGACAGGACCCCTTATCTGCCATGCCTCCTGGAAAATGATTTAAGATCCCTGTGAAACTCAGATTCTATCAGCCTCCAAAGTGTCCAATGAAAGCACATTAGGTTACCTGAATGCAAAGATATTGTAAGCTGTGGGGTCTTAAGAGATCTAACAAAGCAGAAGCTCCCAAAAATCTAAATAAAGTCTTTTATGAAGTCTTTTGCTCCATTTCTTTTCTGAAAAGTAGTATGCTTAAAAGACTGATTTCCTCATCTAGAACCTAGCATCTGACTCCTCCATTACTTTCTTTGGTGATTATTTGGTAATGCAGAAGATGAAGTGGTTTCTGCAAAAGGAAAAGCAGGTGGTTGGAGAAGGCTGCAGATAGAAAGGCAGTCCCTGGGACTAAGCTCTCTGATCATCTCTGTTCAAAAGCTTCAGGACTGAGGTACTTATCCTGTTCTTCTGTGGCCTTTGCTCTTGGGGATTTCTAATCTTCTAGATATTTAGATCTAATTCGCTTCTAGATATTTCTGTACTTTAAAATAATTGAATAATAAGGTATTGCTTATGATTAGATGCCACCATGTGAAGTTTTAAACATTGAAATGCTGTTTATAAGCAACACAAACATAAACAAAGGTTCTCATGCTGGATAATTAAAATGTCCTTTATGCTGCTGATCTAGAATATCTGCTCACAAACATTCGTGAAATATTTATGACTCATTCTCTATCACCCAACAGGACTTCTGCAATGCACTCTACATGGAATCACCTTTGAAGACCCTTTGGAAACTACATTTGGTCCAAAACGCAATGGCCCAAGTGATGGCAAATGGAAATGGCTTTTTACATATTACATCTGTGCTGTGGACTATGTACTGGTTACTAATAGGTTTCCAAGTGCAATTCAAAGTGTAGTTTTATCCTGTAAGTCTTACATGGCTTGGCTCCTAGGGATCTGCAGGATCACATTTTCCATGTAAAATGGACTTGTCTGGTACATGCTCCCTGGCAAAATCTATTAGAGATTCCCCACTATATAGAGGTAAAGAGGGGTATGGTTCTCAGTGCTTTTCTGTTCTGGTCCCCATACTCCAGAACAGCCTTCCCTTGAGGCCAGACTAGTGCCAATCTTAATGGTCTTCTGGAAGCTAGAGAAGAGTCTTTCTGGAAGACATTTGGGGAGTGATGAATGGATGCCATCTGTTTTTGTGTGATGGATTTGTATTTTTAGATTGGTTTTAATTAATTATTTTAAACTATTGTTATAAACTGCTGGGAGTCTGTGTAGATTTCAGTTGTATATAATGTAGGTAAATAAATAAATAAATGTTAAAATATGAGCAATCTGTGGCAAAGATATAAATTCTGTTTTAAAACAATCTCTCCTGTGCAATGTCAAAAGTGAAAGAATTGTAAAAGGTATCCTAGGGATAATAACACAGTGGTCTAAGATTAATTTTTGTAATGAATATAATTCTATCAGATAAAGTAAGATGATGATTGGAATAATGGTCATATAGCTTTGTTTCTCCAGAAAAATCAGAATATAATATATTCCAATGGTGGAAAACATGCCTGTGAATGTTTATTTTGGCATCTTTAAAATTATCCCTCCCTCCTTCCCTTCCTTCCTAACAATTGAATTTGGCTGGCTATGTTAACTTTTTAAAAATATTGTTTTAATTTTAAAATGTAAATGTGAAGCTGATATGCTGCAGAACACAGCATCTGAATCATCCATCATTCATATTTACAATCAAGCAAATCAAGAGTTCCATAGGCATTACTGAAAAATACAAGGGATGGGTAGCTTGAGCCCAGTATTTTACTTGGAAATGTAGCCATGTGCTTAGAGAAAAATGCAAGCGCAAGGTAGGATGGTAGAGCATCCTGTGAGGCTAGTGCTAGTAGGTAGGATCAACTCTACCACCTTGTGTTTTGATAAATGGGAGTTGTGTGATGGTCAAACTAACTCTGGCTGCCATTGTGTGAGACAATTCAGGACACGGCCTTAAAAATTCCAAATGCGTCCAATGTCCTCAAGTAATCACCTGCCTATGTATAACTGATTTAAATTCAATATTTGATATAGGAATATGTTTTACAATTACTGTATATAGACATACAGTATACATAGCACGTTTGTACTCTGCACCAAAGAAGCCTTTACTGTACTGGCTTCAAGAGAAAGAATTTCCCAGAAAAAAACAATGAAAACACTATACACATCTTAAGTATTTAAGCAATGACAATCAGTGCATTATTGTGATATTTACAAGACAGTGTAGCAAATAGGCTGTGTACAGTTGGCCCAGGAGTGACCTTTTCAGAGAATGATCACACCCAAGACTACCTAAGCACTATTGCTTCACAGCAACAAGCTCTGAGAATAAAAGGCAAGAAACAAAGGAGTTTAATTTTAATGAGAAGAGAAGTAGGCCAGATTCACCGGAGCTGCAACCCAAAGGATTAGCTTTAGCTTCCCTCTGCCATGCAGAGGATTTCATGCAAGTTAGGGCAGAGTATTATTTAATTTGCCTGACCTCCATCTTCCCTGTAGATATAAGGCAGGGGTGGGCAACGTCAGGCCCACGGGGCTCCTGCCTAAGGCCCGCGGGGCTCTGGCCCGCAAACCCCACCCCTTCCACGCAATTGGCTCCCGCCTGCAAACCCCGCCCCCCAGTGCTTGTGATTGGCTCCCGCCCGCAAACTCCGGCCCCCGGTCTGCGGAAATCCCAGAAACCCTGCCCCCCACCCCCCCGGTCCCCAGTTATAAATATCCAAATGGCCCTTGGCAGAAAAAAGGTTCCCCACCCCTGATGTAAGGAAAGGACAGGCACTTTAGTTCTCCACTGAATGGCCAGAGAGGAACAATTGAGAAAGAAGTTACTTGTTATATCAATGCACTGCTCTTTCTTGTAGATTACGATCAATTGGTAGTTCTTTGTAGAACATGGCAAACCACTGTTCCAACAATAAGAATAGCTTGGCTTTTCGTTATGGTAACTACTGGCCATGTTGACATGTGCTCATGGGAAATGGGCCCCAACATCACCTGAAGGGCTGATCTAAAATGATGGCCTCACCAAAGGAATGGTTGCCTAAAAGCATTCCAAAAACATTGATTATGTGGGAGAGGGGATGGAATTACTGCTGCAGCAAAGTCTATTACAATGTTAATATGGGTATTCCCATTGCAGAATTGATCTTACTCAGAAAGGTAGGGCTGGAGGTAGCTGTATTACAAAAGTCTAGGTTTGTTTGCTGCTGCCTCTTATCATTCACCCCTGGAACCTTCCTGTCCTATCTTGACAAGTGGAGTTACCAGAGGTAGGGGTTTTGTGTGCGCCTTGACTTTATATAAAGTGAGACACTATGTGCACTGGAGAATAGAAATGGAATGCCAACATGCATTATGGAATTGGCTGTTGTGGGTCTTCTGGGCTGTTCTGGGCCATCATGCATTATGGAATTGGTTATTGATAAACACATGATCAAAGAACATCACAATGGGAAGAAAGTTCCCTTTTGCCACAGAATTGAGAACTTTTAAGCAACGTGTTGCATTTAGTAACCTGGTGGTGTTTTTAATACTGTAGGAATGTTTTAAAATCCTTGAAGTTCTCATTTTCACAATGTGTTTTTAAAAATTCCTATTCTATACTTCTGTGTCTTTTGCATTGTGACACTTAGTGGATTACTTAACTTTTATTCCCCTATGGTTTTATACTTTTGTTAACACTGAATACAGTATATAACAACCAGAAGGAATTCCTCTTCCCTCATGGTATGGGGAGTATCAGGTGTAGGAATCATAGATACTATTAACTGGTAGCCAAAACCATGAAGCACATATGTAAGTTAAGACCAAATCCTCTGAGAGGCACATAACATAACATGGGAAGCTAAGCATCGCTGCTCAGAGGAAGGTGTGGATATTCGTAAGTTTTACTCCAAGAACTATGCAAATCGCACAATGGTCCTGCTCAAGTTATTTGGGGCCAAAAGCAAATAGTATTGAGAGGTATTTTCCTTTTTTCTATCCCTAACTTAAATTTAAGCATTTCAGCTGTCTGCCAAATATAGCCCACTTTTTTTGGAATCAATTATTTGGTTCTCATTTCCCTTTGGTTATTGGATGTGAATTAGTTTTTAACGAGACAATACTTTTTTGTGAATATTAAGAAAGAAGTGAATACTTCTAAAAGAATTATTCTAACTGGATCATTAATGACTTTATAAAGCCATTACTGGACAAATAGCATGAAGAGCTAAACTGCCCAGTTAATGGAAAAGAGGGTTCAATTTAACCTGATTGTAATCTGACTTGTTAGTAGGACCTCTCAAACTCAAATTGAGCAAGTCCCTTTATTAACTTGTTTTGGGTTCTACCCAAAATGGAACAAAAAGTAATTAGTGCCAGACTGAAAGTAATGAGAGAGACCCGTAGGTATGTGGATTTTGTAAAAGTGAAGTTAATAACAGATCCATCTCCAAGTTGATAATAGAAAACGTAGCAGAAGTTAGCAGGCTCCTAATTAAGACCCAGATGGTAGCAATAGTGAGATAAATCTTGTGCAATTACCAGTGGAATATAATTTTACTGAACTTTTCAGCAGCAGCTTGACCAAAAATGAATGGATAAATCTGCTAAATTTTAAAAAAAAATCTGAAGTTTTATGCAGTTTGCAAAGCAGTAGGCTCCCTTCTTTGCTGAATTGTTTCTTTTTTTGTCTTCTTTTGCTGAATTGTTTACATTTATAAATGTAATAGGTACATTACATTACTTCTTTCATTTACAAACTTTTAACTGAAAGCAATGCTATCATAATGGACAAATATTCCAAAGAAAAACTCATCATTATTCCTGGTTTTTAAAAATATAATTTGCAGAAAATGCCCAAAATGTTCACTTCAAAGATTCATCAGAAAACAATGGCCAGACTTTAACTATTTGGGCATTTGTTTTTGCAAGATAATGTCCTGACAAATTCATGCAGATGATTTTGAACTGGTAACTGCAAAGGCAATGAAGATTAAAATAAAGCAAATATGAGTAACCCACAGGGCCAGGGCTGCATGCCAATTCCAAATTCTCTCTCTTTTTTTTGGTCCCTTATATACCTTCAACCATAATTACTGAAAACTGGCAGTGTGGTTTCCTATCCTTAAAGGGCCATAGAAACAGCACAATATTTCTTAAAATAGGCTTAATACATTCTCCCCTAATTTGGGGAAAAAATAGAAACTCCTGGCACTACCCATGTATATTATCACCCCCCCCCCATGTTGCAGCTTATTCCCCCCCCCCCCCACTTCAGTATAGCCCTTGGCCATTAAAAGGTTCCCTAGCTTCAACTGGAATTTAATTACACAAGAGAAGGGACAGCTACTCAATCCAATGTTTAAATTATACCAAAATGGGATTTTATTTCTTTGGTTGTATAGGGAAGAAACCTGGGGCTGGTATAATAATTTCATCCAGATTTTAGAAATCATACTGAATAAATGGGTGCTTCCATTTCTACCAGAAACTTCAGCAATCATTATTCAGGTTGAACTTGGTCTTATTTCATTGGGACTTGATATTCACAAAGGTTTGAGTAAGTGTTTTGAGGCACTGCATAGAGATCAGGACTCCATAGTTTATTCCAATCATATTCTTTCCCATCCATTTATAGTCTATTTTGAATAGCTCTAGAAAACTCAGAAATTTATTTATTTATTTATTTAATTTTTATCCCGCCTTTATTATTTTTATAAATAACTCAAGGTGGCAAACATACCTAATACTCCTTCCTCCTCCTATTTTCCCCACAACAACTACCCTGTGAGGTGAGTTGGGCTGAAAGAGAGTGACTGGCCCAAGGTCACCCAGCCGGCTTTCCTGCCTAAGGCGGGACTAGAACTCACAGCCTCCTGGTTTCTAGCCCGTTGCCTTAACCGCTAGACCAAACAAATTTGTTATATGACACAAATTCCATGGCCAATAGGAGACTAATAAAATCTATGACTTCCTCTATGGTGTGGTTGGTTGAAAGTGGGCCATTTGTTGTTGTTGTTCAGTCGTTTAGTCGTGTCCGACTCTTCGTGACCTCATGGACCATAGCACGCCAGGCCTTCCTGTCCTCCACTGTCTCCTGTAGTTTACTCAAATTCATGTTCGTTACATTGGTGATGCTATCTAACCATCTCAGCCTCTGCCGTCCCCTTCTCCTTTTGCCTTCAGTCTCTCCCAGCATCAGGGTCTTTTCCAGTGAGTCCTCTCTTCGCATTAGGTGGCCAAAGTATTTGAGCTTCAGCTTCAGTATCTGTCCTTCCAATGAGCAGTCAGGGTTGATTTCCTTTAGGATTGACTGATTTGACCTCCTTGCAGTCCAAGGGACTCTCAAGATTCTTCTCCAGCACCACAGTTCGAAAGCATGAATTCTTTGGCGCTCAGCCTTCCTTATGGTCCAACTCTCACAGCCATACATTACTACTGGAAAAACCATAGCTTTAACTATACGGACTTTTGTCGGTAAGGTGATGTCTCTGCTTTTTAATATGCTGTCTAGGTTTGTCATAGCTTAGATAGGCTGTTATATTGTTAATGTAACTTCATACTCCCACAGCTTTCATGTGTGTGGAGAAAGAAATGAGGCAAATAGGATCTTGCAAGAACCTTCTGTACATATGCTCCATCGGTATTTAGTAGTGGTAATATGAATATTTTCTTATAGAGGGAGGTTAACATGTTGTGATTACAGCTATTCATTGATTTAATGTTTGTTATAAAAATGATGGTAGAAATATTTAAAAAGAGTCTAGCTTCAAATTGTGTCTCTCATAGCAACCTACTTGGAAAACTATACATCTTTGGAAAGGTTCTCCTTTTGAATTCATCTGGGATTAAAGTTGCACATATATAATTGAACCAGGATAATTAACTTCAGCCTACACATGACTGAATTTAGGCCTAAGGAAAAGTGGGGCTTGCAATATGAAATTCAGGCTGCAGTGATTATGTAGTTCTATTCTAGGTATTTAGCTAAATGACTTGCAGCATGTCTGAACTGGAAATGGGACACACCAACACCTTTGTATTGGGGATGAGGGTGGCTGCAATGTGTTCCATTAGTTGGTAATTGGGTATGGCCTTCAGGCTTCTTCCAAATGACCAAAGATTTTTAACTTTTAGTGTTTTTGCATTGGTGTATATTAACATTCATATTCATGAAAAATTCCAGTGCCTTGAAGTGCCACTTCATTCATAACATCACCACAGAACTATGGTGTACTTCTATATTCTAAAACATGGATTCACTGTTTTTAGTATATGAGCACATGAGAACACTTTACAGATTGTATGAAAATGTTCTTACCTGAGGATAACCTCAGACACCATAACCTTGTGGCACCATAAAGGCCAACATTTATTAGAAATGTTTATGGGTCACAAGGTACTTCATCAGATGCTGTACATTAATTCTTGAGGAGGAGTAAAGGAGGAAACTTATACTTTTTTTTCCCTGGCATGAATGGTTTTGCATAACTCAAGAAAAGATGATACTCGTCTATTGACTCAGAGGTATCTGCAGGCTGTATATGTTAAAACAGTCAAGATGGTGGCTATGACCATGAGATTGAAGTGTGAGAGGCGCAGTGCGGGAAGGGCACGCGGGGTGCACGAGGCACCACGCAGTTGGGGAGAATCAGGGAAGGTACGTGGGGGTGCACAAGAGATGCTGTGCAAGTTGGGGAGAATGCATGAGGGTGCATGAGAGGCACTGCGTGGGTTGGGAAGGGTGTGCAAGTGGCTGGTGGGCATGACACAGAGGGGCTGGGGGAGGGTGCACAGTTGGGGGAGACTTACCACAGTGACCTGTGACCTTCCCTGCCGACTTTCTGGGGAAGCCAGCAGGGAAGCTTGCAAATGACGATCATGTGATTGTGTGGTGCCTGGCAAAGTATGAACGGGTTGCTAAGGACCCAGATCGCAATCACGTGACCGCAGGGGTGTTGGGATGGCCAGAACTCCAAGGACTGGTCGTAACCACCATTCGTTCAGCGCTGTCGTAACTTGGGACGATCACTGACCGAATGGTTGTAGCTCGCGGACTTACTGTAAAAATAAAATAAATAAGATAAAATAAAATAAAAATAAGCATGTATGATCAGTTCCCCTATTCCCTTCCCTCACTAGGAATAATGCAATCTGTTTCTCATTCTGCTTTATAAAGCATTGGAATTAGAGAGAGGAAAAAGTAAAATTTAATTTAGAAACCAAGTGCTTAATTTTAAATTTTCACAATTGTATAGAAATTGCAGCTTTCTTTCTAGTTTCTTTTACTTAGCATAACTCTGACCTATAGTACAGTAAATGTATTTACAATGTAATACAATAGCTTTGACATAATTTAGTTCCATAGTATTCAGTTCATCAGTTACTTTTATCTTACATATATGGTGGATAAATATATCTTCACAAGACATACAGATATATATTTGGATTTTCCTATGAGCATTAACGAAGAAACACTCTTGGACAGAATATGATTCACTGACTTAACAGTTGGTAGTTTAGGTTTTGTTAATATCCTCAAAGACAGTTTATACTTTGAACAGTTCAATGTATATAATCCTTATTGCTTTAAAAAGATTCCTCCCCTTCTTTGAAGGAAAAAATGTAAATGGGTAATGTAAACATTAAACCATGAACATACATTAAGAAAAAGGAATATCTCAGGCCAACCTTTGACTGAACTATAAATAGAAATCCATATATATTTGGAACAGCGTGGCTTAGAGATGAAAAGATTCGTAAAACTAAAGTGGCTTCAGATATGCATTTGGAATTCTGAAGCTACCGGTTTTGCTATGCAGTATGTAAATCACTGAGCCAAAGGACAACAAGCTACTCTTTTATTGCTGTCAGAAACAGGCTTTTAGACCTCAGTTTATGTGGTGCTAACTACATGGATGTGTCTGCGAAGTCACTGGGAGCTGAGCTCAGTTTGAAGGAGACTCTCTCTTGCTAAGCGTTGCACTAGCCAATGATTTTGAGATGTGAGCGAGTATAAGGCTGAAGATGCTTTTGATTGATTCTGATTCCAGCGCCTCTAATTTTGCATAGATTGTGTTTTGGAATTTCTTTTCCCCACAAACACAACATTATCTCACATAGGATATGATATATATGCATCACATAAAAAAGCAACCATGGTGCATTTTTCTCTTTCAGAAATTGCTTTTACATGTTGATTTAGCCAGGCTTGCCTATTTAATTAAAACTGATGAAATCAACTAAGAATTTCATCAAACAGCCATACGTCTGGACACAACCATAATGTGGGCTTCATGATGCAATGATGTATCTGTATCTTTACAATTATTTGTCTTAACCAATGATTACGTGTGTCTCTCGTGGAAGTCAACTTGGAATGATGAAATGGAACTAAGGGAAAAAGACAAAAAACGAACAACTGTTTTCTTAAGAAAACTGATAAAAAAGAAGACTGATATAAAATTCACTTAATGGGGACATAACTTGTAAATTGCATTTGGTAAAGAAGTATGAGTATGTTTTTGAGAGTTGTCGTATATACTGTAGGCAATATTGCACCTTTAACGGGAAAAAGCAATTGAAGCAGCATGGAGGGAACTATATTTCTTTTGTTCTTAAGCTAAATTATCTGATTCAGTATAATTACATGGATCTGACTTGTGGTTAAAGTAGTCCAAATCAACCTAATTTCAAGTTAGGGTTGATTAAGTTTGAATACTATCCAGTGTTTGGAAATCACCTCTCTGAATTTAGCTTCTTAATTAAGTGCTAAGAATAGTAAGACTAAACCGCTTGACATTTTTCCTTTTCAAAACACCATGAAGCTGTCCTTTTCAAAAGGCCAAGAAACTTTTTGCATGATTCCCACTCCACATAAATATCTTTGCATGCTGGGGGGGGGAGCTCTCGATACAAAAAGAAAGCATTGGTCACAATCCTGAAATCGATCAAAGTCTGGCATTTCTATCTTATCTAGTTGGAACCATATAATTCAGGAATTAAGCTGCCCTTAAGGTTTGCTCCTCCCCACATTGAATTACATTCAATCATGACATTTAAAAAAGCAGTCCCTGAGTTAGCAGCCAGATGTTATCATTAGAGGCCTTTGCTTATAAACTGATGTTGAAACCTGAGCGGTTGATGAGACTAGCTAAGCAGTTGTACCTTTGACCCGATTGCATTAAACTTGCCCTATCAATTTAAGCTTAGTATAAACACTATTTCCCAGAGTCCCTCATGACTTCAGTGGTGAGAAGAAGCTGACTAAGCCTAAACATTTTTTAACAGCAATCTTGTCTTACAACACCAAGGGGATTTGCCATGTATCTGGGGCTTTATAAAACCATATGAACATGCTGAAAGAATTAAAATCCCTTAAAAAGAAAAATTGATGGTGACAGTCCTTTTTGAAAACCAGTATGTAGGATGTCAGCACAACTTGGAAACTAGCCTAATATAGTTTTAAAGAATAAGATGAATCTGTGCGTGTTTCAAACAGTTGCTCCTAAACATTTTTTTTTTAAAAAACCTTTTCAAATAATTAGCCTATTTCTAAATAAACTTTAATCTAGCTTCCCCCCCTTAGGCCAGATCAGGAATAACAGGAGATATGCCTTCCTCATATTACATTTGATTTTAGTGTTTTACAGACAGTTTTATAGTTTAACTGTCAATCACAGATATACTTTTGAATAATAAAGAAAATTATTCTCAAAGAATTATTGTCAAGTTAAAGTTGCAAAAACTTTTATACAGTATAAATAATATATACTATAGAACTGCAATATTTAACTTAACTTAGGATCTTTAGGTGTTGTTTAAGCAGAGTGATTAGTAATGGACCACCCAAATGTCAACATGCACATTGTTTAAAAAATATCACACTGAAAGGGGTTCTACCCTCTTGGTATAGCATTAAAACATGTGGAAAAACTGAGGAACACATCACTGTAATTTTGGATGTAGGCTGAGGAAAACAATGATTTTTAAATGATGATCCCAATTTATGTTGATCTTTTGAGCAATTATTTTCATTCAGCATGGAAACAGGCAGTGGCAACTAAAATCTCAGCCTTAGGCTTCTCTCTGGGTCTTCTACTCTGCATGGGGTTTGAAGAAGTATTATTAAAGAACGTGTAGCAGACACAGAGTGCCAACTGGATCTAGCCAGGAGCCAAACTTTATTGCCAGTGAATCTGAAAGATACGCTGCCTCCCCTATGGCATACCTAACTAAACTCAAAGTACCTGCACACAGAAGGGCCTTTACTCTGGCACGATGCCATGCCCTGCCCTCGGCTGTGCTTGAAGGCCGATACAGGAAGATTCCTTCCCTGAGGAGACAATGCCCCTGTGACTCTGGACACACAGAAACAACAGAGCATGTGCGTCTCCAGTGGCTGTACTACAGAGACATTCCCCACTACAGAGACATATATATCTGTGTGTGTATATTAATTTATATACCTTTTATATCTTTTAGCTTTTTATAATTTTTTAGATTTTTATTTTTACTCTTGATGTATCCTTTATGCTTTTTTAATGAATGTACCCCACCTTCCTTATGGTGGTCTAGGACTGTAATAAAGGTTTGATTTGAAGTGAGTATGCTGATCTGTTTCTGATTACTGGGAGCAAAGCTCTGAAGAATTTGCTATACATTGCACCAGACAGATTTGAATAAATTAATTCCATCCTGAACTATTTTCAGAAATGGATGTTTGCGATTTTGATTAATTTCCCATTTATCATTTTTTTTAACTAACACCAGTGTTGTATAGAAGAGACTAACAAGAGAGCCAGTTTGGTTTAGTGGTTAAGGCAGAGCTTTCCAAACTGTGTGTCGGGACACGTTAGTGTGTCGGCTGCAGTGTCTGGGTGTGTCGTGGCTGCTGCTGCTGCTGCTGCCTCCGAGCCCTGCCAGGATTCTACGCAGGTCCTAGTGCCTGCCTTGTGCCTTGCTGCCTCCAAACCTGCTGTGATTCCACACAGGTCCTAGTGCCTGGCTGCCTCCAAACCTGCTGTGATTCCACACAGGTCCTAGTGCCTGCCTTGTGCCCTGCTGTAAGAGTGTGTTGCGAAATGATGCCCTGCTGTAAGAGTGTGTCACGAAATTATGCATGTCTAAAAAGTGTGTCACCAACATGAAAAGTTTGGAAAGCTCTGGGTTAAGGCAATAGGCTAGAAACCAGGAGTCTGAGAGTTCTAGTCCCGCCTTACGCAGGAAAGCCAGCTGGGTGACCTTGGGCCAGTCACTCCCTCTCAGCCCAACTCACCTCACAGGGTTGTTGTTGTGGGGAAAATAGGAGGAGGAAGGAGTATTAGGTATGTTTGCTGCCTTGAGTTATTTATAAAAATAATAAAGGCGGGATAGAAAAATTTAAAAAATGAAGCTCTCTGAACTAATGAATATGTAGACCCTTTGGCAAAATTAATATTGCAATCCTGGATAAAACTAAGCAACATAGCTAGGTGGCAGCACTTAGCCATCCTTGGTTATCTCAAAAAGCTCAGCAGTATTGGACCTGGTTAGTCCCTGGATGGGAGACCACCAGGTAACACAAAGTCCATAGACCAGACTAGGAAGTAAAAAAAAATCCTAGAAGAAAGCAATGGCAAATTAAAAAGGTAAAGGTTCCCCCCGCACAGTTGTGCAGTCGTGTCCGACTCTAGGGGCCGGCGCTCATCTCCGTTTGTTAGCCGAAGAGCCAGCGTTGTCCGAAGACGCTTCCACGGTCATGTGGCCGCATGACACGCGCGGAACGCTGTTACCTACCCACCGAAGTGGTACCTATTCATCTACTTGCATTTGCATGCTTTCGAATTGCTAGGTTGGCAAGAGCTGGAGCTAGTGCAGGTGCTCACTCCGCACGCAGGGCTAGGGATTCGAACCTCCGAACTTGCGATCTTCCGATCGACAAGCCTGGCGTCTTACCCGCTGAGCCACCATGCCCCTCATACAAATTATGATTTTATACAAATTATTATATAAATGGCAAATTACTTCCACATTGTTGCCAAGAAAACGAACTGGATGTTCTATGAAGCTACTAGGAGTCAAGTTAGACTTGAAGGATGGTTTAGCTTACAAGAAATACAGATGTGCAGATATTAAAAGTTAACAATTAAAAGAGAAGCCTACATAATTTAAGAGCTAGTAGTTAAATGTTCTCTATAAATTGTCAGTATAATCTCATAAAATGATGGTACTTCCATATGGATATTCTTAGAAAATGCTCCTGATGCTAATTTTGTATTTGAGAATATGCATTCTTGGCATTTCCGTACCTAAAAATAATTGCCCTCACATATACAGCAGAAAAATGCAGGCAGAGAGACTGTGACCCAAATTAAAGGGACACTCTTTGCTCTGGTTCATAAAGCACCCCTTGCAAATTTTGGTTTAAACAGCTTCAGTGGCAAAATGAATCGCTAACTAGGAAGAGTGTGAAATGAAACAGACCCCTTGCCTACTTCATGAGAGAGAGAGAGAAAGAGAGAAAGAGAGAAAGAGAGAAAGAGAGAGAGAGAGAGAGAGAGAGAGAGAGAGAGAGGTCTTATTGCATCTAGCTCCCCATTTATTAAATACCATAGCATATCCTTCACATTGTACCATTTTACAAGTATAATCAAAGGTTTTCCCCCCCATTATTGATCTTATATCAATTGCTCACTCAGTTGCCTTTTGTATTTTTAAAAGGATACTTTCTCACAGCTTTGCATTCTTATCCTTTTAATTCTCTTTCACAATATATTATTATTTATTGTTACTCAGAAAGTGGAACAGATTAAATATACAGGTAGTCCTCGAGTTATGACCACTCATTCAGCGACCGTTCAAAATTACGATGGTGCTGAGTGGTACTTACAACTGGTCCTCGAAGTTCCAGCTGTTGCAGCACCCCCACGGTCACGTGATCATGATTTGAGCATTTGGCAAAAGCCTCGCACTTACAATGGTTGCATCATCCCACGGTCATGTGATTGCCATTTGTGACCTTCCCTGCTGGCTTCCCACAAGCAAAGTCAATGGAGAAGCCAGCAGGGAAGGTCGCAAGTTGCTCCCCTAAGTTGCTCCTGCTGCTTTTTCTCCTGAGGAGCCCCAGAGATCTCGTACTCTGCAGAAACCCCTGCCCGCCCACACTCTGCAGTGTGTGCCTGTCCGCAGCCCCCACGAACTCCCTAGTGCCTGCCTGTGGCCTTTGCCAGCCTACTTGTGCTCCCTAGACCCTGCCTGCAGCCCTCGCTGGCTCTTCTGCGCTCCCTAGTGCCCAACTGTGGCCCTTGCTGGCCTGCCTGTGTTCCCTAGCGCCTGCCCAGGGCCCTCGCCAGCCCATCCGTGCTCCCTAGAGCCCATCTGCAGCTCCCACCGGCCTGCCCACACTCCCTAGTGCCTGCCTGTGGCCCCGCTGGCCTGCCCGCAGGACCCATGCATCCCCTTTGCTCCTTGCCTGGGACTCCCACCTCTTCCTGCTTAACGACCCACATGGTCCTGGGGTTACGACACCAACTGGGACTGCTGGGATTGCCATCGCTAAGAGATGCAGTCACGTGATGTCACGCTTTACAACTGCATCACTTAGTGACGGCAATCCCAGTCCCAATTGCTGTCGTAACTCAAGGACTATCAGTACTCTTTTATTTCTGTTTTAGAGTTGCATTGTTTGGTATTCTGATTATAGTACAGCAGCAGAAATATGAATGTGTGTGTATCTTATATTATCTTCAGTTCACACGTGTGAAATAAATATATACAAGTTACTGGAGATGCAAAACATAGTTTTTGTTGTAGTGGACACCAATTGCTTTTAAATTAATTATAGAATTTACCTTACATATACTGTATAGTTCCTTCCAAATAGACAAAAAGCTTTAAAAGTTGTCTTTAGCCAGTATTGTTAAATATCTAGCACATTATTTTATTACAGATTCCCTTGGAAAAACCATAGTCTTCAAAGACTGCTGAAGAAAATATGATAAGCAAAATTAATAAGTGAACAGCCTCCAGGGACACACAAGAAATATAAAAGTGATACAATTTCCATATTGTTTGCCCCTAGTATTTCTGTTATTCAGATATATATTGTCTCTGTACATAGAATTTTACTTAAATAACGTGACAAGTAGTTTTCATTAGCTTTCCACTATGAGGTTTTTTTATCTCTTTAGAAAAACAGTAAAATGTACTTGTTAATTCTCCAAATTCTTTATCATTGGATATGCTGCCTGAGTCTTATGGAAGTTGTATTCCAAACCACCTAGAGGACCCACCGGGTTGTCTATTCCTGGTATATAATAAAATTGTCAGAAATGGATAAAAATAAATGTGGCATGTAAAACCAAAACAATATCACCAGCAAAAATAAAACAGCGCAAAAATCTAAAAACACGACTAGTTCTATCTGGTAGCTAAAACACATGGCGTACGCTACAGGTGAGTCTCATTCCACAGATGCGACATCCTTGTCAAAAGCCTTCTGTCGTATAGCCACCCATCTTGCCTCATTCAGTGGGAATATCACGAAGAGCACTGTAGATTGTAACGTCAGCCATTGGTAGGTATAGGAGAGACTTCTTTCAGAAAGCTTCTCTCAAGGTATTTGTGGGTCTCAAAGCAGGACCAATGCTTTGAAATGGGCCTGAAAACTACCAGCGTAATATGATTACACTGGCTGGTCCCACTTAACAACTAGCTACCTTTTTTTGAACTAACTGATTTTGCAGATCATGATCAAAGGCAGTCCCATGTATAAATATTGCAATAACCCAAATTGTTCTTTCATGACATCCATTCACAAAATTCAAATTATTTGATTGCTATTGCAAACATAAAGGAAAGGAAAGAAAAAAGATAGTTGAAGCAGGAAATTTGCACCTGTGCTTTTGAAAGAGCTTGTAATTTTTTTTAAAGAAACAGTTGGCATTTCCATTTCTTGAGGTACACAAAAACAGGATCTCACAAGTTCTATTGCAGAATATCCATTCATAAAATAAAGATGTAGTATTACAGAAAACTACCTAGATATCCCCCTTTTCTCTTTATAAACCATATATACCTATAGCCAGAATTTCTGAGCATGCAGTTTAGCACTGGTGAAATAAACCATTTCCCCATTCCTTCATTTCTGCTATTATATTTTCTGAGCTATTCTGCACTCCACATTTCAAAGGCATATGTCATCTGACGGTCATGCCCTGGCCTCAGGTGCTATTTACCAAGTTCTTTTTAAAAATGTATCTTCACACTGACTACACACTAAGAATCCACTTAGTATGATTTCCACCCCCATGGCTTCATTTCCTGCTCTTCTCCAGATTTCCAAAACTGAGTGTTAATGTGAAGTCTGAGTGTCTAATTGCAGCTGCAGTGCTTTTGGAAATCTAATTATTTCCCCTAAAAAATTAGATACTTTATTTATATGATAGCTCTACTTCATAACAAACACTTTATCTTATCAGATAAAATTTGTTCCACATCTGTCATTAACATCTTTTAGACATAGTCTATCCATAGAAGCAGACATCATTACTGACAGTGTTGATATTGTAGTTACTAACTTCTGGCGCCATTCTTCAAAGATTTCCTTTAATATTTCTGATGTTATAACATTTTGTATCATTCTGTAAGTCCAGTGATAATTGATATCAGGCTTGTATTTTTTTTTTATTCTGCTTAAAATCTTTAGTCTCCTCTGGTGTCCAGTTTCTAAAATCATCACTTATCTTTTATTATGACTTGCAATTACCAGGATAAACAAGTCTGTTTCCCATGAGAAGTTATTTATTTTTTATAGTTAATTCCAAAATCTTATAGTAAAAGTCAATATTCCAAATTTATCTGGACTCTTAATCCATTTATAACTTTCTAAGATCAAAATCTTATTTAACTTTTTGCTGTTTATTTCAAATTCTTTAAGTTTTTAAGTTTGTAATTAATTTTTCTCTTGTTCAGAGTTGAAACTCACCCGTTGAAGACGTTCCAGACCTGTTGTTCTGAAGGTCTCTAATAGCTTTAGAATAGTTAATGGGCAATTTCTGAAAGTGATTAGAAAGTGAGGTTTGCGAACTTAGTGTACTTTAAAAGCCTTCACTGTGGTTGTGAGCAAGTTGGCTGATCCCATCATCTCCCGGCACTCAAACCTGCGGAAAACTGCTGTCCTCCAGTATGGTTGAGTCTGTCCATGTGTTGTGAGATTAAGGAGTTTTCATCGTGTCTTCTCACTGCTAGTTGGTGTTCGTGGATGCGCTCAGCTAGTCTTCTGCCCATCTGTCCTACATAGTGGCTGCTACAGTCCTTACACTGTATGTTGTAGATAACTCCTGTTTTTTCTTCTTGGGCTACTGGGTCTTTTGGTTTACTTACGATGTTCTGAAGGGTTTTGGTTGGTTTGTGTGCTACAGTAATGCCGTGTGGTTGTAACAGTCTATTAGTAGTTTCTGAGATGTTTCTGATGTATGGCAGTGTAATCCTTTTCATAGCTTCTGTTGGTTTTGCTGTGGTGGGTTGAGTGGTCAGGCATTTTTTGATAAAGTTGCGTGGGTATCCATTTTGCTGGAAAATGCTATATAAGTGGTCTGTTTCCTTTTTCTGGTGTTCTGGGTTGCTGCAGTGCATTTGTAGCAGCCACCATGTAGGACAGACCAGCAGAAGACTAGCAGAATGCATCCACGAACACCAACTAGCAGTCAGAAGACATGATGAAAACTCCTTAATCTCACAACACATGGACAGACTCAACCATACTTTCAGTTGGGAAACTGTGAGCATCTTAAACCAAGCCAAATCCAAAAACGCTAGAGAATTCCTGGAAGCTTGGCACTCAGACAAAGCAGCCATCAACAGACACATAGAGGTAAACAACATTTACATACCATTCATAAGAGACAATATAAAAGCCAAAAGACCAGAACACCTCCTTGCCAGCAACCAACACCCAGATATGCAAAGATTAACACCAAGATTAGCACCAGAGGAACAATCAAACAGCACAATAGACCCGAATCAAGGAACTATTAACTCAGTCAATCAACCAAGCAGCAAACAACAGCCCAATCAAGGAACTCCTAAGGGGAGAACAACACCTCCACCAACACAAGCAGGACAAGCCATGGTATATAAACAGAGAGCAAGTCCCACTCCCTTTTCGCACTGAGATGTTGCCTAGCCTGGCAATGAAACGTCTGCAAGAAAACAACAAGGCTCAGAGAGCACCAAGGACTCCACGAATATATATTGTTAGCATGAGTACAATGAATCAGTGAGGGAGTTGAAAGTATTCAAAATATCCTTTGGTTTTTAAAACTAAACAATATAATTGTTATACTGAGTTTAGACATGTAAAAAAGGCTAACAATAGACTACACTGTGTTTTGCTATTGCAACAAATAAAACAGTTGTATTACCCCTATCTCCCTGAAACTAATAATTAATTTAAATTAGTGCCTAATTCAACTCATTGCACTGAGTGGAATATATGCATGGCATAGACTTTAAATGTGTCTCCTTCAATAATTCCATCAAAATGGCAGCTATAGTAGGCTGTGCCTGGACACAGGTTGGTTTTACCATCCTAGCATACCTCGCACACTTCCTAGCTATGGGGCACAAAGCAACAGAAGGAAACAGTTAAAGAAACACCAACTGAAAGCAAAAGGAACAAAAAAATAAGGAAAGATAGGAAGAAGGAAAAGTAGCCATCTATTCAAGAAAGCAGAATCTGAGATCAACATGTAAGGTACTGGGAGCCCAGAGCTACAGCCTTGTTTCCTACATTATTAAGGCACCTGCCAGAAAAGAAGCTGTTTCTGTCTAGAAGTCATTGGTGGTAAAGTGCAAGGTGAAGGAGGCAGCAGGACATCGGCGAAGGATATTGAGGCCTGTCCGGTTAGAGAGCTATGTGACACTGTGGCCTGGATTTAGAGCAACTGCAAGGTATTTCCCCATGGCTGATTAACACAGCACTTGAGGTCTGGATGGCTTTGGACTTGCAGCTGCCATTTTGTCTGTCTCCCTAATGCCCTGGCAAACCATGCATCTATAGCCAGCCAGCACTGGAAGCAGACAGGACCTCCAAAAAATATGGGTCAGCAGCTGTTGGCATGGGACGTTCTTGGGGTATGCATTCTCTAGTTGGAAAGAAGGATTGTTTGATATTTCTGATGAATTGTTCTTTATAGCTCTCAGTCTTCACCCCAAGAACAGAGTACCAGATCTTTGGAGTCCTGGGGTTTTGGTTGTTGCTACTGAATGCCAGGTCCATCTGTAATAAATCTATCCTCATCCATGATTTTTATGCAGCCTGTCTAGAAATTTTCCCTCTTCCATAGAAGTAGCTGGACCATATGGAGATACAATCCACTTCATAATCCATGTTAAGCAACTGGCATGGAAATACAGTTTAAAGCTGCCAATCTACCTCACCCCTTTGAATCCTATAAAATGTAGTTTTTAATTGGACAGTATTGGACTTATTTATGCTGGTCACTTAATACCTTGTTTTCAACATGTATCAACATTATTTGGAAAGGAAAGTTATGTCTTGGTAAAATATTCATTTTGACGGATGCAATTCTTCATAAGTAAGAAAAGTTTAATTTTTCCATCTGGAAATATCTACTGTTATATTTTCTCTAGCTCTGTAAAATTTATTTTTAAATAAATCCTTGTTATTTTTTGTCAAGTAAATTCCTAAGTATTTAACCATTTTTGCAGTGATGTTAAACTCCATTACTAGATGCATGTTTTCCTTTTCTTCCTCTACTAAATTCCATGTCAACATTTTTTCTTTATTAATTTGAGAACCTTAAACAAAACTATATTGCTGTATAGAGTCCATTAACAGTACTGAGTCTTTTGACTGAGTTAACTATGAGTACATCATCAGGATATAATTTCAATTTATGTTCTTGAGTTGCTCGTTTAATTCCAAAAATATTATGTTTCTGATGTATTTTTATTGGCAATAGTTCTAATGCTAGTAAAAAATAAATAAAGAAGGGGAAAGGGGGCAACCTTGTCATGTCTCCTTCAATTTGGTGCATTGTAAAAAAAAACCCATTTATTATTATCTTGCCTTTTTGTTCTTGTAAATACTTTGTATTCATGTGAAAAAAATCTGACCTACAACTCATCATTTTTCAAAACTGCAAGCATGAAAGACCATTCAAGATTGTCAAAGGCTTTTTCTGCATTAAGAAAGAACACAGCCACTTTTTTGGTTTTTAAATTTCTCTTGTCAATAACGTTCAAATTTAAATTTCAAGTTTAAATTTCTCTTGTCAATAATGTTCAAAATATGCTTAATGCTGTCTTTCATATGTCTCTTTGGACACAAATCTAGACCAATCAGGGTGTATTATTATTTGTGAGCATTGCAGTGAAAAGCTTATAATCTATATTCATTAAAGAAACAGGTCTGTATGACTTTGGGTGAGTCAAATCTTTTCCTTTTTTATAAATCAAAGAGATAAAGGCTTATTTCCATGAGGAAAGAATCTCATTCATTATTTTAGTTAAATGTTTAACCGTAATTTCTTGAACATATATTGCAATATATTGCAAAACTACTGTTAGGTCCTAGAGTTTTATTTAGTTTAAGTTTTTATTACCTTTTTAGTTTCATCTTCAGTCATGGGTTGTAATAGTAAGAAACACCTTGAAAGATGGAGTGAAGAGATGCTGCCTAGGGAATGGTCAGATAAGAGAGGACATAGCTCGCAGATGCATAATGGGTAGAGAAAGTGGCTTAGAAGGGACTCTTCCTAATTTCTCAGGCTGTAAAGGGGACAGAGGGAGATTTGTACTTTGAGACTTGCAAGATTGATGTCAGCCTTCCCAGGTAGACCAGACAAGAAACATGACCAGATGAGCTAATTCTACTTTATTGTAAGGATATATTAACAGAATCTTGCAATCTGAAAGTACAAATCTCTGTACTTTCATATTCTTCTGTTCCTTTCTATTTGATGCCATAAACAAATCTCTCATAAATGCTTTGCTAGCATCCTATGCTTTAGATAAAGAAATATCAGAAGTTAAATTGATTTGGAAAAAGCTCTTAGTTCCTGATAACAGTTTAGTTTTATATCCTATTGTAATAATAAAAGTTAATTGAATTAATTTTCAATTTAGAAGTTTCTCTATTTAGTCCTACAATTGGATTATGATCTGTTTAAATAGCAGATACCACTTCTACATCTATAAGATTGGTTAATAATGAATTAGAAATCCAGCATGTTTATCCTTGAAAAAAGTGTATGAACTTAAGAATAAGTGTTCTCTCTCTCGGTAGGATGTTTATATCCCCATATAGGCTGAAAAAATTCGGGGGAGTTTGCCACTATTCCTTTTAGTGAAATAGTTGATGATTTATCCTACTCTTAATTATCTGTCAATAGGTCTAAATAGAAGTTTATCTAACTGTTCTTGGAATTCTAGTTTGGAGGAAGTCAGTAAAGCCACTAAACAAATGAAAAATAACAAAGCTAGTGGACCTGATGCGATTCCTGCTGAAGTCTTTAAAGAAGGCGGGCCTGAACTTACACAACAACTTCATAAGCTCATCGAAAAAATCTGGATGAGGGAGGAGATTCCAGCAGACTTTAGGGATGCCATAATTATCTCTCTCTTTAAAAAGGGTGATAGAACAGACTGTGGAAACTATCGAGGCATCTCCCTTCTAGCTACGGCAGGCAAAATCCTCGCAAGGATCCTCGCAAACCGTCTCCTATCTATATCAGAAGACATCCTCCCTGAAACGCAAAATGGCTTCCGCCCTTCCAGGGGAACAGTGGATATGATCTTCACTGCACGACAGCTTCAAGAAAAATGCAAGGAGCAAAACCACCCTCTGTACATGGCATTTATTGATCTGACTAAAGCTTTTGATACTGTAAATCGTACTGCTCTCTGGACCATCCTTCTGAAAATCGGATGCCCTGATAAATTTGTGAACATCTTGCGGCTACTCCATAACGGCAACAATCCTGAATAACAATGGCTCTCAAAGCGATCCATTTAAAGTGGAATCTGACGTTAAATAGGGATGTGTTATTGCTCCAACCTTATTCGCTATCTTCATCGCTATGATTATACACCTTGTTGAAGAGAAACTTCCTACTGGTGTAGAAATTATATATCGAACAGATGGAAAGCTTTTTAATCTTAGTAGGCTGAAAGCAAAAAATAAGGTAATTACAACTTTTGTTATAGAACTTCAATATGCTGATGATAACGTAGTCTGTGCACACTCCGAGGAAGGTCTTCAAACTATCCTAAACATCTTTGCAGAAGCATATGAAAAGCTCGGACTCTCGATTAACATTAAAAAAACCAAAGTGCTTTACCAGCAAGTTCGAACCAATCCCTCTGCAGTGCCATCAATCCAGCTTAAAGGTGTGTTACTAGAAAATGTCGACCACTTTTCTTATCTTGGCAGCCATCTATCTACAAAAGCTGACATCGACGCTGAAATTCAGCATCGTCTGAGCTCTGTGAGTGTAGCTTTCTCCCGAATGAAGCATAGAGTGTTTGAGGATCGGGACATTCGCAGGGAGACCAAAATGCTTGTTTACAAAGCCATTGTACTACCAACCCTTTTGTACGCCTGTGAAACATGGACCCTCTACAAACGCCACCTCCAACTTCTTGAAAGATTCCATCAACGCTGCCTCCGAAAAATTCTGCAAATTACTTGGGAAGATAGGCAGACTAATGTTAGCGTATTAGAAGAAGCGAAAACCACCAGCATTGAAACAATGATCATCCAACATCAACTTCGCTGGACCGGCCATGTTGTTCGAATGCCTGACCATCGTCTTCCAAAGCAGCTACTTTACTCCCAACTTAAGAATGGAAAATGGAATATTGGTGGACAGCAAAAGAGATTCAAAGATACCCTCAAAGCTAATCTTAAAAAATGTAATATCAGCATTGAGAACTGGGAAGCCCTAACTCATGAGCGTTTCAATTGGAGGTCAGCCTTTATTAAAGGCGCTATGGACTTTGAAGAAGCACGAGTACAGGGCGAAAGGGAGAAACGAGCTAAGAGGAAGGCACGTCAAGCAAACCCTCATCATGACCGTCTTCCACCTGGAAACCTATGCCCTCATTGTGGGAGGTTGTGCGGATCCAGAATTGGCCTTTACAGCCACTTACGGATCCACTGTTAAGATTTTACCCCTGGAAGACAATCTTACTCGACTACGAGTGATCGCCAAGAAGAAGTATAATCCTTACTTGACCCTACTCCAATTCCCTCAACAACAGTGGGGAAAATTCAAATTGAAACATTTTTGTTTATATGTGAATATAAAACTGTCAGCAAGTATTAAGGGAGTTAGCCTCTGGAAAGAAGGTTATATTCAGCCATAAATTAAAGAAATTAAACTATGGGTTGGTACTGTATGTTGTTTGCAAGATGGTGGCAGAAGTGAAGAAGAGAATAGTGAGATTAAGGTTTTTAGTGCCACAAGGAGGCTTTATTAGACAGTTTGGATGGAACTGGAAGGTATAGTGAACTTGAGGATTTTTTGTAAGCAGAAGGAAATGAAAAGGAAAGAAGAAAGACTGGGGCAGAATTGACAGGCTGATGAGTGGATATGGCTTTTGTAAACTAAAGCGCCTGGAGTGGCATGAAGAGTGATTTGTGAGCCTCGCAATGTTATATCTTGTTGGGATTTTGTGAGCAGAAGATACAGTACTAAAATTCCAGGGGTGTGTGCTGCTGGCTTTCTTGGAGCCATAGCCACTGTTGTCAGTCAGCAGTTGTCACTATCAGATGGAAATTTGTTGGAGATGACTGCCATAAAATCAAAGCTATTGGAAAAGGAAGCTATTAGAATGCAAGTGATGGATGGACTTAACAGGAGATGTACTGTAATATGATTGGCAGCGAGTGATGGAGGATTGGACATTTTGATATTGAGATTGGTGAGTGACTTAGGATGGTCTGGTGGCAGGGAAGCAGTCTCATTCACTTAGGATCTTGATAGTAAGGTTCTAGAGGAGGGAAGAGAGGAGGAATATGTATAGGCCATTTCCTGGATGAGGGATGGGGAAATAGAATGTTCCACTGCTAGGGTGAGAGAAAATGGGATGGCCCTGCAACCTTGAGACCTGGGTAAGACTGGAGTGGAGGGGAGCCTGTAGTAGGAGGGGATGGATGGACAAGACATTATGAAGAATTGAGTACGTGGATCAGGTGGCTGCAGTCATAGGAAGAATGTGGGAGTATGTAACATGGAAAACTCCTGTGGGTGGAAAATGTGGAAACACATACCCCTGGAGTTTGCCCTGGTTATGCCATGGCTGGGGAACCTGAAGGAGATAATGAAGAAGAGGGAAGGATTGTGTATGATGGACAGAGGTAAGTTTGGAGAGAATCATGTGTGGGCAAGTGCAGGGGATGTGAAATAGGAAATTTGAGCCAACCCTCTTCTGGTCTCATGGCTTCATTTCTGGACCCAGGCAGGCATAGGCCTCCCCTGTTCCTGCTGTTTAATGCTAGGTCTGTCCATTCTCATCCATGATTTAATTGCAAATGAGAAGGCAGATATGGCTTGTACCCCTAAAACAGAAAGATTTTTTTTTTACTGAAATGTGCCTACCTAGGTTTATATGCCAAACTGGTTGAGATCCCAGGGCACAGGTGGAGTAGTAGCAATTCTTATTTGGGGGGCTTTGCAGGTTGCTAGATAAACTGTTCTTTATATAGTTAGTTGTGAAGCCTTATTTATGATGTTCGGTTCAAGGTATAACATGGGGTGGTGCTGTTCTACTGACCTCTCTGCTGCATGGCATCATCACTGCCCAAGCTGCTGGACCTCCTCACTAGCTTGTTGGTACCCAGGCTTTTAGTGTCAGGTGTTTTCAACTTAAGGGTGTAGTCAGAGGTGTTTTAGGATCTCATGACCACCATACTTCCCATGATCTAAGTCACATTAGAGGAGAAACTAGATTAATGTTTACCTCAAAGCAGTTGGGATATAATCTGAGAGTGATGAACATTATGGTCCGATCATTCTTGGTAACCATGGAGCTTCCCAGTACTGTTGACCTCCACAGGGAAGACAGACCCATAGGATGGTCCACCCTAGGTGCCTGATGGATCCTCTTGGTTTTCAGAGGGTGTTTGGAGAGTTACTGGTCATCTAGTGGGCAGTTCCTTTGGGCCCAGTTTCAGACCTGGTCGTGGGACCGAAATTGCATTGGTTGCTCTTGTGGATGATCTTTGGTGGGATTTGAAGGGCGGGAGTGATACTGGGGTTCTTGTCCTGCTGGACTTCTTAGCAGCCTTCCATATGATTGATTATGGTATCCTTCTGGATCATCTGCAAGGGCTGGGGTATATTGTCATTTTCCTCCTCCTTAAACAGGTGGTTTCAGTTGTGTGGTAAGAACTGGTCTTGCACATACCAAGGTAGGGTGCCCTAGTGTTTGGCTCTCTACTCCTTATTAGAGGTTTAGCAGTATAAATCTTGCATGTAATAGGCTCCTCTAGTACAGAGAAATGACACAATAGCTTCAGTGCTGTTTTGGGAATTCTACATCACATATTGCATATGCGTTTCACTTGCTTGTTATGTGAAAAATCAAGCCAGATATTTAAAGCATAACACACTGCATGTTTTTATACTGTTCGTAAAAGTATCCAGATAAGCTTTTTCAACAATCATAATCTTTGTATTATCACGTTGCATTTGCAAACACTATATGTAGTAATAACACAGACAATTTTATTTAAGGTATATCTAAAGCAACTTCATGTAGGAACACAGGAAGGTGTTTTATGCTAGGTCAAATCTTCTACCATGATGCCAGCATCTCCCGAGGGTTTTATGTCTTATTTTCTATTTTACACTGAGATGCTAGGGATTTAATCTTACATACTGTACAAGCCCAGGAAAGTTAAATATTGATGTGTGGAGGAGTGTTTGCCTTTGGGGTACTGGGAGTTTTTGTTATGGATTTATTTATTTATGATGTTTTTATTACTGTTTGTGAGCCGCCCAGGGTTGTGGCATATAAGTGGGCAGCCGTAGAAGTTAAACCAACAAACCAACAAATGTGATTTATGGCTATTATCCCAAAATCATATAGAGTGACTTCTAAGAAGCTTCATAGAGGTCTTTCATCCAGGCCCTGCTTAGGTTCAGATCTGATTAATTTTAGCAACTTTCCTTATTCTTTTTCTGAGAGAAATGGGAGGGGCAGCAATGGCAGGGAAGGGATAAATACAAGGACACAATTGCCATTGTTAAGTAAAAAAAGAGTTTGACAGGTAGTCCATCAATAAATAAAATTGGTATATTTGGGTTCCAATTGTATAGCAATATGCTATTTAATTCTGAGTAAATATAATTCAGATTGCTATAATACTGCTTGGACTTTCCCGCCCCCCCCCCACACACATTGACACATCATCATTTGGAAATTTCTAGTTAGAAGAATAAACAGGCACATGACAGTTCTATGTGCCATATCGTGAAGTCATCAGATTGTGCAGATTGACTGGGATGTGAAATGCTTTTTTTTGTTGCTGAATACTATATAAATACTGAAAGGCGATGTTATAACTTGTTTTCTTCAAAAGGGGGAATCCTCCTGCCAAATATCTATTCAGAAATATGCAATCAGAAAAAACACACCCTAGTCAAAGTCGGTATCTGCAGAGTTCAGAAAGACTTTTATTATTATTTTTGGTTAAGTTAAAATCTAAATCCTGAAATGTACAAGAAGTTGAATGGGAGAGGGAAGGGTAGAACTGGAATCAGAGTATCAATTCAAATTATTTAAACGTAATTGTATTTTAGGTATGGCACATTTGTTTTCCTAAAATAAATTAATGTCCCATATATAGAAGTTGGTTATTTTTCCTCATATATTTCTATTCCTTCCCAGATGACTTAGTTTTAGCTTTATAAAATGAAGATAAAAGGGCCACATGTATGGTTTTTTTCAGTTTCTTACTTCCAGGATCAGACCATATCTCTAAACTATCATTAGATGGAAGATTCGCCAGACTGGCTATCCACTGGATGGAGTATATGGCCCTGGTGCATTAGGTATAGACTTCTGGATGCCTAGTTTTATTTTACATATTTTACTGTAATAGCTATTTTAAAGGTTTTATGCTCTAGCTTTATTTAATTGAATTTAGCATTTATGTTAAATTTTATTTTATCAACCACTGTGATGAAAGTTTGCATCAAAAGACAGAAGAACAATATTTTAAATTATTTATCTACCTACTATCTACAAGCCAACCATCTTCCTGAGTTACTGTAAACTTTTTTACAGTAAAATATGAATATTTTACATTAGCACAACCAAATCAAACTATCATTACTTTGGTTTTCCATGGATATTTTAAGGGTCTTAAACTTTTACCAGGTATTTGGAAGGAATATGATACATAAATTTAAACATGTCAGACACAGAGCTCAGTCTTCATTAGTACCGAAGTCCCTGCGGAATTTGGCAGACAGCAATCATTTAGGTATCATTGCCCCATTTTTAACCTTAATCTTCAGTGTCTAAGAACTTCATTCTCTTTAATTCATACTCTATGGGAAGGCTGTGTGTGTGGATCCTGAATCACCATCAAATCCTCCAGCCTTGTCTTTTGGTTTTTTTCCATCCATCCATCCATCCATCCATCCATCCATCCATCCATCCATCCATCCATCCATCCATCCTCCATTTTCAATAATAAAGAGAAAAATTAAGTTGTGGCCAAATGTTTTGGGTCTTGTGCTAAATACAGTCTTTTAAAAGTATGTTAATCATTTCAGTTAAAATGCTTATTAGAGGTGCTAATTCCTAGATATGTCATCAGTGTCTACTCCCAGTATTAAACACTTTATAAAAGCCCCTACTCTAGAAATTCATTGTATTGGATTGGATCCCAAGGATATTTCTATGTTGAGGGAAGGTGTATTTCAGAAGCTACTCCTGTCTTGACCCATTAATTTTAAATATATACTAAACTAAGAGGTTTGAAAGTTTCCCCAAAACAAGAATCAAATTGCTGTTTCAGTTGTCTCTCACTGCCGTCAATCAGCAAAGTATGTGGAAAGGCACTTAGCTATCTTTGTTATGTTGACTGAGAAATAGAGAAAAGTGGCTTCATACTTTTGACTTCTGGCCAGTAAGAAACGCATGGAAAAATGAGTGCTGGGAAGGGTGTTAGGAGAACTGAAACATCCATAATAGAGTTCACTTATATTCCAATAAATGTCTCAAATGTTTTGGAAGACAGGTGGTGCATATACTGAAAGAAAGAACTTATTTGTATCCATGCATTCAGACCATGCATGCACTTTTAAAGAATTCTGCAGGAAATAGACAATGGGGTCCATATGACTTCCCAACCTGTTTTTCAAATGACCTGCTCTTTGTTCCCTATTGCCCAAATTTCTGCCTATGCTGGTGTCAGGGTACTTCTATTTAAAGCCTCAGTAAACCTTGTGTGGCTATAGGCGTGCACACTTGGAGCAGGCTGGAAATCATCTTGGCTCCCGCGCTAAATAAAACCAAGCTCTGGAACTATCCTCTCAGAAGTGGTACCAGCAGTGTAGAGTGGGTGGATCTAGAATGGGACAGAACTGGCCTGTAAGCTGGATCAACCAATTTCTAGTAAATTAAGCTATCCTTAAGATGGAGGACCAAGATACACATGACACCAACAGTTTAAACTTGGGTTTTCCTTAATTTAATAAAATGCTATCATGTGAGTGGGCACCAAATTTCTACAGCAAAAGGAAAAAAATAAGAATCTTCCTCATATCTGATGCTTACCACCTCACTGGTTCTTTTCTCCCCGGATAAATTTTCCTTTGAAAATTTTTCCTGGATATAAGCTGAAGTAAACAGTAGACACAAAGAGGGCTCAACCCAATTCACCTGCTTTAAGTACATCAGACTCCCATTGTGTGATACAGAAGAAAGTCAGGGTCAAATAAACAAGGTATACAACTTTTATTTTATTTATTGACTTGTATACTGCCACAATCTACACAAACAGTTAACAGTGATAACATGCATTACATAATTGAAATGTCCCTGGTGAATAAAAATAAATTTAAATTAAGCTAAAGAATTAGAAATAAAAATAAGAACAGAGCAACAGCAGCACACTAACAAACCAAATTCTACTCTTTTCTACTTCACAACTTCCGTAACATAATTAAAGAGAGAGCATGTCTGATCTCTGGAGGAGACTGTTTGGAAGGACTGGGGATACTACTGAAAAATAATTCCTCTTGGCCTCGGCCCCTCTCACCTCACCAGAAATAGAGAATGGAATTTCTTCCAGGAGATTGGATCAGATGGGTCAATTCTGCTTGGAGAAGGTAGGCTTTATAGGTCAAAATCAATACTTTTAATTGCACCTGGAAACCTCCTGGAAGCCAGTGTAGGACCCATAGCACAGGAGTAACTCAAGGCAATGAGTCTATGAAGGTTCTCAGTCATCCAGGTGGAATTGTCTGTAGCTTGAATCATGTCAACTGGATTTCTATTTTCTTAGTGGAAACGTTTCACTCCTTATCCAAGGAGCTTCTTCAGTCTGAGTAAAGTTAGTAAGGGAATCCTTAAATATGTTTCTAGGCTGGCTGTGTGACCTTGCACCTGGGGCTAGGTCATGGTTATTTTGAGATGTTTGTTTCTAAGTCCCTTTATCATCTAAAGGAGGATCGTTAAGATTACCCTGCTGCTGTTGAGCTTGTGAAATGGTCTTAATCTTCCTAGGCACAGAAGACAAAGCAGGAAGGAAGATAGGGGAAAGGTTATGCCTGAGGCCCCCACCTCTATTCAAGGAAGGATTTTCCAAGTTGGCATGAATGGATTCCTTGACCCCTCTCTCAAACCACCTATCTTCTCTGTCTAAAATGTGAACATTAATGTCCTCAAATGAGTGTCCTTTTTCCTTTAGATGAAGATAAACTGCTGACTCTGGTCCTGTGGTGTTACTTCTCCTGTGTTGGGCCATCCTCCTGTACAAAGGTTGTTTGGTTTCTCCAATGTAGAGTTCAGAGCACTCCTCACTGCACTGGATTGCATACACTACATTGCTTTCCTTGTGTTTTGGAGTTTGATCTTTGGGGTGTACAAGCCTCTGTCTCAGTGTGTTGGTGGGTTTGAAATATACAGGTATGTGGTGTTTGCCAAATATCCGTTTTATCTTTTCAGACACGCCAGCCATGTAAGGAATGACCAGGTTCTTCCGTTTACTCTGAGTCTCAGCCCTATCTGTCGCTGTTTTAGGTCTGGTAGACTTAGATTTAGTGAAGGCCCAATTTGGATATCCACAGGCCTGCAGAGCTGTTCTCAGATGCTGCTTTTCATTCTTTTTGGAATCCATGGAGGTGGGGATGGTTTCTGCTCTGTGTGACAATGTCCTGATGACTCCTAGTTTGTGCTGCAGTGGATGGTGGGAGTCAAACATCAGGTATTGATCTGTGTGTGTGGGTTTCCTGTAGATCCCTATTTCTAGCTTGCCACCGGTCCCAATGAGGACTTCACAGTCTAGGAATGCCAGTCTGTTGTCCTTGGTGTCTTCTCTGGTGAAGCTAATGTTGGCATCTATAGTGTGTATATGGTCCGTGAAGGCCTGTACTTCCTGGGCCTTGATTTTGACCCAGGTGTCATCCACATACCTAAACCAGTGGGTGGGCACCGTTCCCTGGAATGTGTTGAGTGCTTTCTTCTCCACTTCTTCCATGTATAAATTGGCCACAATGGGTGACACAGGAGAACCCATGGCACAGCCGTGTTTTTGTCTGTAAAAGTCACCTCTGTATGTGAAATAAGTGGTGTTAAGACACAGGTCCAGAAGATGGCAGATCTGGTTTGGGTTGAGATGGCTTCTCCTTTCCAGGGTGCTGTCCTCTTCTAGTCTCTTCCTGACAGCGGATAGAGCATGAGTGGTGGGGATGCTGGTGAAAAGGGAGGACACATCAAAGGAGACCATAGTTTCATCTGTATCCAGTTTCAGGATCTTTGCTTTGGAAACAAATTCTTCCGAATTATGGATGTGGTGTTCAGAGTGTCCAACTAGAGGTGCTAGTATGGTAGAGAGGTGTTTGGCAATGTTGTATGTTACCGAATTGATGCTGCTGACTATGGGTCGGAGAGGAAACATATTTAAGGATTCCCTTACTAACTTTACTCAGACTGAAGAAGCTCCTTGGATAAGGAGTGAAACGTTTCCACTAAGAAAATAGAAATCCAGTTGACATGATTCAAGCTACACTCAAGGCAATGAGTATCAGCTAACATTTTATGCCAAGTGCAGTTTCTGGGTAGTTCAGAGGTAGCTCCATGTAGAGCACAATTCAGTAGTCCAAATGAGTTGTTTCCCCTGTACAGTCGTGTCCGACTCTAGGGGGCGGTGCTCATCTCCATTTCCTAGCCGAAGAGCCAGTGCTCTCCGAAGACGCTTCCGCGGTCATGTGGCCGGCATGACGTGCATGGAACGCTGTTACCATCCCACCGAAGTGGTACCTATTTATCTACTTGCATTTTGCATGCTTTCAAATTGATAGGTTGGCAAGAGCTGGGGTGAGTGCGGGAGCTCACTCTGTCACGCGGGGCTAGGGATTCGAATCTCCGAACTTGCGATCTTCCGATCGACAAGCCTGGCGTCTTACCCGCTGAGCCATCGCGCCCCTCCAAATGAGTAGCGTTGAGGAAATCAGTTACCATGGCAAGGTTCTCTTGCTCAATGCAGGGCCACCAGTTGAAACTAGGCAAAAGCCATCCTGACCATGGCTCTGACCTTACCACCAGCAGTAGCTGCAAGTCCAGGAGGATCCTGCAAGTTAAAGATATGCTCCTTTAAGGGTAGTGTCTTCTCACTGAGGGTCAACATCAGAACTGGCAGTGAACCTCAATCTACAAACCACAATTTAACTTTACCTGGGTTCATCTTTAGCCTGTTTCATTCCATGCAGAGGAAAACAGCTTCCAGACACTAGGACAAGACAGCAGTGGCAGCTCAGAGTAGCCCAGGATGCCAATGTACAATTGGATATCATCAGCATATTGATAATACCCCAAATTGAAGGATGACCCTTTCCAGTGGCTTCATGTAAATGTTAAAAAGCAGACAGGAGAGGACCAAACTCTGTAGCACTTCACAACTGTGTAATCACCGGGCCAAACATTCCTCTTCCACTATTACTCTGGTCTTAGAGATATACATTAGTGGAGTCCTTGGTGCTCCCTGAGCCTTGTTTTCTTGCAGACGTTTCATTGCCAGGCTAGGCAACATCTTCAGTGCGAAAAGGGAGTGGGACTTGCTCTCTGTTTATATTATTATTATTATTATTATTATTATTATTATTATTATTCAAATTTATCCCCGCCCATCTCCCAAATAAGGGACTCTGGGCGGTTTACAGAATAACAATAATTAAAATCTATATATAAAATTACAAACGATATAAAGATAATTATAAATCCAGATGGATAAGATATTCGTTAAAAGAAGGACATCAAATTAAGGGATTAGCCATCTCCATGAGAAACTATCCCTTCCTCCTTCCCATGCCCTGGCTTGTCCTGCCTGTGTTGGTGGGGGTGTTGTACTCTCCTTGGTTGGGGTGTTGTTTGCTGCTTGGTTGATTGACTGAGTTAATAGTTCCTTGATTAGGGTCTATTGTGTTGTTTGATTGTTCATCTGGTGTTAATCTTGGTGTTAATCTTTGCCTATCTGGGTGTTGATTGCTGGCAAGGAGGTGTTCTGGTCTTCTGGCTTTTCTATTGTCTCTTATGAATGGCATGTAAATGTTGTTTACCTCTATGTGTCTGTTGATGGCTGCTTTGTCTGAGTGCCAAGCTGTGCTGGCTCGCCTCCAGAACAGATTGGAGAGTCTTGGCAGTCAGCCCGAGGTAAGGAATGCAGCCCAAGGTTACTTTACAAGACTGGCCAAGAGAGAGACAAACCAGCGTGTGCCAATAATCAGAGTAGTGAAGCAAAGGGTAGTCAATAATCCAAACCGGGTCAAGGGTTCCAGAAGTCCGAGCCACGATAATCCAAGCCAGGTCCAGGGGTCCAGAAGGCAGAGTAAGATAGTCCAAACAGGGTCAGGAACGCAGGAAACAGAACAGGATACCAGAGTGGTCGCGAAGCCAAAGTGCAACGTTGCTCCCACAAATCCCTCACTGCTTCGTTGGTGATTTATCAGGAGCTCAGGAGCTGTCCTCTGGGTCCTGCAAAGACTCTCCCTGCCCTCTGCGTAACTCCCTAGCAGCCAGCCGAGCACTTTTCCTCCTGTCCTTTAAGGCGAGGCGCACACGCCTCCGCCTCTGCCCTTTGGGGGATTCAGGAGAGCTGGGAGGCTGATGGGATCCAGCTGGCTGCTGGCTAAAGGGTGGGGACAAACCGCAATCCCCAGCTTGCTCCGCTGTAGCCTCGGTTGCTGGCTGCTGGCTAGAGGGTGGGGCCAAACCACCACCCCCAGCTTGCTCTCCTGCAGCCTCAGGTATTGCTGCCTCCTGCGGTGCCGGGTCATCGTCTGGGCCCGTGTCCGCATCTGGGGCCTCGCCTGGCTCAATCCCCTGGGGGTTTGCCAGGGGCAGCTTGTCCTCTGACTCATCGCTGAGGCCCTGGGGCAGAGGCTGAACTAGGACACTATCCCCCCCCTCAGGGCCCCCTCCCCGAGAAGCTACGGGTCCCGGCTTGCGAGGATAAGCCCGGTGGAAGTCCTGGACCAAGGCGGGGGCATGGACCTGAGCCGCGGGCTCCCAGGAGCGGTCTTCCGGCCCGTACCCTTTCCAGTCAACCAGATATTGGAGGCGCCCTCTCCGCATGCGGGAGTCCAAGATACGGGCCACCTCAAACTCCTCCTGGCCATCCACCATCACCGGTGGCGGGGGTGGCACCGAGGGACGATGGAGATCCGGAGGGACGGCAGGCACCAGGAGGGACCGGTGGAACACGGGGTGGATCCGGAGAGATGGGGGTAGGTCCAGGCGGAAAGCCACGGGGTTGACGCGTTCCACCACCGGATACGGCCCGATAAAGCGGGCGTCCAGCTTCCTGGAGGGCCTCGAGCTGGGCAGATACCTGGTGGACAGCCACACCCGGTCGCCTACTTGCAGGTCCTGGCCTGGCTGCCGCCGCCGGCCCGCATTGGCCTTATAGGCCCGTTTAGCCTGCTCGAGGTGTTCCTTGAGCACGGAGTGCTGAGCCCGAAGTTCCTGGACGAAGGCCCCCGCTGCTGGAACTGTGGTACTGGGAAGGACGGACGGGAAGAAACGGGGGTGGTAGCTGTAGAGGGTCAGGAAAGGGGTCTGCCGGGTCGAAGAATGCAGGGAGTTATTGTAGGCAAACTCCGCCAGAGGGAGCAGGTCTGCCCAGTCATCCTGCTGGTGGCCCACGTAGCACCGTAGGTACTGCTCCAGCACCCCGTTCACCCTCTCGGTCTGGCCGTCCGACTGGGGGTGGTGCGACGAGGAGAGATGCACCTCCGTGCCGAGCAGGGTGTGTAGCGCCTTCCAAAACCGGGAGGAGAACTGGGAGCCCCGGTCGCTCACCACCTGCTCCGGGAGGCCGTGTAGCCGAAAGATGTACTGCACGAACAGCTGCGCCGTCTCCCTAGCCGTCGGGAGGCCAGCACACGGGATGAAGTGTCCCATTTTACTGAGGAGATCCACCACCACCAAGATGCAGGAATAGGAGCCGGCCCTGGGGAGGTCGGTGATGAAGTCCATGGATAGGGTGTGCCAGGGGCGTGGTGGAGTGGGCAGAGGGTGCAGGAGTCCTGAGGGTTTGCCCGGCTGATTCTTCGCTCGGCGGCACACCTCGCAGGTCTGCACATAGCGTGCCACGTCCGCCTGGACCCGGGGCCACCAGAACTCTCGGGTCAGCAGGTGCAAAGTCTTAAAGCGCCCGAAATGTCCATCCGGGCGCGTGTCATGGCACAAGGCGAGAACTTCCCCCCGTAGGGGCCCAGCCGGTATACACAAGCGGCCCTGGTGCGTTAGGAACCCGTCAGCAACCGCGTAGTCCAAAGGGCCCGGTGCACGGGCTTGCTGCAGGCGGCCCAGCTGCTCCCAGGTCCAGGGGTCCCTAGCCTGCTGCTCTCGGAGCCGGTCCCGAAATGTGGGCTGGGGAACGGTGGACGCGAACACCTCTGGGGCCAGTATGGTGGTCGGGGAGGCAGTCAGGTCTGCCGTGGGCGTGTACTCCGGCTTCCGAGAAAATGCGTCGGCCCGCTTGTTTTGAGCGCTCGGAATGTACTCGATCCGGAAATTGAAGCGGGTGAAGAAGAGCGACCAACGGATCTGCCGCTGGTTCAAGCATCGGGCCGTCTGCAGATGCTCCAGGTTCCGGTGGTCCGTCCGGACGACCACTGGATGTCGGGCACCCTCCAAATGATGCCTCCATGCCTCGAAGGCCGTCTTTATGGCTAACAGCTCCCGCTCCCAAATGGTGTAGTTACGCTCTGCAGGGGTGAGCTGGCGGGAATAGTAGGCACAGGGACGCAGTGGCTCCGTAGGGGTGGCCTGCTGCGAAAGGACCGCCCCGATGGCATAGCTGGAGGCGTCCGCCTCCACGACGAACGGGAGCTGGGGGTCTGGGTGTCGCAGCACTGGTTCCGTGGCGAAGCGGCTCTTTAGGTGTTGGAACGCCTGCTCTGCCTCTGCAGTCCACCGGAACGTCTCACGGGGTTTCAGTAGCCGGGTGAGCGGCACCGCCAGAGCGGCATAGCCCTCAATAAATTGCCTGTAATAGTTCGCGAACCCCAGGAACTGTTGGAGCTCCTTTCGGTTCCTGGGAGCTTGCCATTGCGTCACCGAGGTGACCTTGGCTGGGTCCATGGCTATACCCTCGGGAGTAAGGCGGTGGCCCAGGAAGTCCACTTCCCGGACATGGAACTCGCACTTCTCCAGTTTCGCGTAAAGCCGGTGCTCCCGGAGCCGCTGCAGAACTGTACGGACATGCTCCACATGCCGGGCGGGGTCCCTGGAGTAGATCAGGATGTCATCGAGATAGACCACTACAAACCGGTCCAATAGGTCCCAAAACACATCGTTAATAAAGCGCTGGAAGACAGCGGGCGCATTACAAAGTCCGAAAGGCATGACCAGATACTCGTATTGCCCATAGCGCGTCCCAAAGGCCGTCTTCCATTCATCCCCATCCCGGATCCTGACCAGGTTGTAGGCGCCGCGCAGGTCCAGCTTGGTGAACAGCTGGGCCTGGCGCACCCGATCCAGTAGTTCTGGTATCAAGGGGAGTGGGTACCGGTCCCGAATGGTTATCCGGTTCAGCGCCCGATAGTCGTTGCAAAGCCTCAGCTCCCCGCACTTCTTTTTCACAAAGAGCACGGGGGCTGAGGTCGGGGATCTGGAGGGCCGAATGAAACCCCTCTGCCGGTTCTTGGCTAAAAAGTCCCGGAGGGCGGCCTGTTCCGGCTCCGACAAAGAGTACAGCCGGCCTGCGGGCAGGGGAACATCAGGCTTGAGGTTGATCCCGCAATCATAGGGCCGATGGGGCGGTAACCGGTCTGCCCCCTTCTCCTCAAAGACATCCCCGAACTCCTGGTATTCCGGGGGAAGGGCAGGAGTCCCCTCGGCGCTGGCGGCCCCCAGGAGTGCCTTGACAGCCAGGTGCAGGCAAGGTTCCCGGAACTGGAGTCGCTGACGCGCCCAGTCTATCATGGGGTTGTGCCGCTCCAGCCAATCTATCCCCAGCACCAGCGGGAACCGGGGCATCTTGGTAATGTCCATGCGCAGCCGCTCCTGGTGCTGGCCCACAACCATGGTGAGGAGCGCCGTCTCCTGGCTCACCGGGCCCGACTGCAGCAGCTGCCCGTCAATGGCTTCCACGGACATGGGCACCTTTTTTGCGTGGAGCGGGACCTGCTGCTGGGCTGCAAAGTCACTGTCCATATAGGAGCGGGAGGCCCCTGAGTCCACTAAGGCATGGGCCAGGAGCCACTGCCCTGCCCGCAGCCGCAGCTTGACCGGCAGCAGCAGGTGCTGGAGTTCCTCTCTTGTTGGCCTGTGGGCAGAGGCTGCACGCCCCAGGTCGCTCGGCCGGCACTGACCTGGGGCTGCCAGTTTCCCGGCACTGACTGCTTTTCGGGGCATGAGCTGGCATAATGCCCCGGCCCGCCACAGTAGAGGCATAGGTTGGCCCGGCGCCTCCTCTCCTTTTCCTCCCAAGTAAGCCGGGGTCGAGCAGCCCCCAGCTGCATTGGCTCTGGCGCGGTCGGGCTGTGGCCACCAGGGGGCCAGGGAGCCGGAGGTGCGGGAGGCCGGTGGCGCCCTAGCCCGGGATCAACACGTCCCCGGCGGGCCTGGCGCCTGTCCTCCAGCCGCCCATCGATGCGGAGGCACAACTGGATGGTTTGCTCCAGGGTGGTAGGGCGTTCCACCCAGGCTACCTCATCCAACACGGCCTCAGACAGTCCCTCTAGATACTGGTCCCGCAGGGCAGCCTCATTCCAGTCCAAATCCTGGGCATAGAGCCGAAACTCGGCTGTGTAGTCTGCCACCGACCCTTTGCCCTGTTGCAGCCGCCTGATCTGCCGGTTGGCTCTGGCCAGGGCTTGAGGCTCCTCAAAGACGCTCCTGAATTGTGCCAGGAAGGCAGGGTAGTTGTTCAGGAGTGGAGAGTCAGCCACCAGGAACGGGGTGGCCCATTTAGCCGCACGGCCCTTTAAGAGGCTGATAAGGAAGCAGACCTTGGTTTGGTCTGACACAAACTCCCTCTCCCGTACCTTCATGTATAACGTGCATTGTCCCAAGAAGGCAGGAAAGTCCTCAGGCTTGCCCTCATATTTCTCAGGAGGGCTCACTGGACACTTGCTGGGAACGGCAGCCACCGTGGCCAGCTGCAGTTGTAGCTGGCTCACAAGCCCCGTAAGCTGGTCTACTTGTGTGGCCAGCGTCTGATTCTGAGCTGCCAAATTGGCCATAGCCTCGGCAGCTGGGTTAGTCATGCTGCTAACAAAACGTCCTTCTCTCTCCCAGCGTTTGTTGGTGGTGGGAGCAAACTGTGCTGGCTCGCCTCCAGAACAGATTGGAGAGTCTTGGCAGTCAGCCCGAGGTAAGGAATGCAGCCCAAGGTTACTTTACAAGACTGGCCGAGAGAGAGACAAACCAGCGTGTGCCAATAATCAGAGTAGTGAAGCAAAGGGTAGTCAATAATCCAAACCGGGTCAAGGGTTCCAGAAGTCCGAGCCACGATAATCCAAGCCAGGTCCAGGGGTCCAGAAGGCAGAGTAAGATAGTCCAAACAGGGTCAGGAACGCAGGAAACAGAACAGGATACCAGAGTGGTCGTGAAGCCAAAGTGCAACGTTGCTCCCACAAATCCCTCACTGCTTCATTGGTGATTTATCAGGAGCTCAGGAGCTGTCCTCTGGGTCCTGCAAAGACTCTCCCTGCCCTCTGCGTAACTCCCTAGCAGCCAGCCGAGCACTTTTCCTCCTGTCCTTTAAGGCGAGGCGCACACGCCTCCGCCTCTGCCCTTTGGGGGATTCAGGAGAGCTGGGAGGCTGATGGGATCCAGCTGGCTGCTGGCTAAAGGGTGGGGACAAACCGCAATCCCCAGCTTGCTCCGCTGTAGCCTCGGTTGCTGGCTGCTGGCTAGAGGGTGGGGCCAAACCACCATCCCCAGCTTGCTCTCCGGCAGCCTCAGGTATTGCTGCCTCCTGCGGTGCCGGGTCATCGTCTGGGCCCGTGTCCGCATCTGGGGCCTCGCCTGGCTCAATCCCCTGGGGGTTTGCCAGGGGCAGCTCGTCCTCTGACTCATCGCTGAGGCCCTGGGGCAGAGGCTGAACTAGGACACAAGCTTCCAGGAATTCTCTAGCATTTTTGGATTTGGCTTGGTTTAAGATGCTCCATTATGGGCATGGTATAAGCTTCAATGTGAGCTTCATTTTTTATATTCCTCGCAAACTCCAAACTCTTCTCCACTTCATCTACAGAAGCTCCTTGGTGAACCAAGAGACCAACTGGGATAAGCTGACAGAAAGACACTGCTGAGGAGCAATCACATCAAGAGGTTTGGATCATCTATTGCCAATGGCTAACCACACATTCAATGAAACTCTCCAAGTGCTTGCCAGCATTCATCAGCATCCATAAGATGCTGGGTGGATCATCTTAACGGGCCCTCTTGCCACACAGATAGAGGCACACAATATCATCTGGACAAGAAGAGATATGATCACAGCAACAGGCTAAGTGTAATGCTCTCCATGACCAAAATGTTCTGGGGCAAAGACTGTCAGGGAATCTAAGTAAGAACCACGCTGAGCAGGAGTTGTAGCTCTAGTTTCTTTATTGCTCTTGCCATACACAGAATCTTGCCAGACCAAAGGTGCCCTCACTGATCTAAGGGAAAAATACTGGGACTCTAAGGCAGGGCCAGCCTAACTTTCTTAGCCGCCCCCCTAAGGCTTTCCATGCTGTGAGAACGCTTATCGGTCTGGAATGCGCCTCCGACTCCTCCTCCAGCTCCAAGATCCATCACAAGACAAGGTCCAGCATGTGGTTGCCTGAATGTGTTGGGCCAGAGATTACTTGGGAAAAGTCTATGGTTCCATGGAGGCCATGAACTCCTAAATTTCCCTAGACCTGACATCCAGGGCATGGAGGTTGGATAAATCTAAGATCAAAAGTTGAAGAGACTTCAACACTAGTGTAAAAACCAAGTGCAAGAGCTCAGGTAGGGACCCTGGCAGGCAGCAATATTTTAGGACATAGCTTTCCAAACTGTGTGTTGCAAAACAGTACTGTGTCACCTGTGGTGTGCAGGTGTGTCGCGCAAAAACCTGGAAGCATTGATGGTGTGCTGCTGCCATCAGCGCTTCCGGGTTTCGCGCAACACACCTGTACACCGCCACCACGCCACCGCCACCCCGCGTGCTGCCTTGCCACCGCCCCACGTGCCGCCGTTGATGTGTGTCACCAACAGGAAAAGTTTGGAAAGCTCTGCTTTAGCAGGATGTCTAGTTTGTCTCTGCTGCCCCAACTTACTATACAGGCATTCATATCCCACAGTTCAGGAGAAGGATCTCTGGTCATAGGTAAGATGCCTTTTAAGATTAATGCCACCTCCCTCAGCCTTGGTGTTATTAGGTTGCTGAACAACCTGAAAATTGGGAGGGCAAATCTCTGAGAGGATGACATCACTGGTCTTGTCCAATCAGGTTTGGTAATACATGCCAGGTATGTATGTTCGCCTACTATAAGATCAAGGATGAACAAGGTTTTATTACAAATTCAACTAGTGTTCACCATCAGCAACTTGAGACCAAAATCACTAGCCATCCAGCAATCAGGTTTAGGCCATTGGGCTGGAAGTGGAAATTAATAGCAGATTGTTTATCTTCTTTCCCCTGAAACAGCAAATATAGTGCCTCCCACCATATCTTCCCTGACCAATCAAAACTTATATCACTCTGCCTCCATCCTCAGTAACATGGTTCAAACCCCAGTATCCTGTCATTCACTCACCAGAACTTTCTCCCAACTTCTTGACAGCCACACCTAATGGCCAGTAATTGGGTTACACCACTCAAACTGACACACCAACCACCCCCAACAGGCAAATCTCATAGCCCCTGCCATTTTCTGTCACTGCAGGTGGGAGCACCTTCCCACCAAGGCCCAAAAGCTGGGGATCCCACCTCACGGTTTTTTCCTCACTGCATGTAGGAACCATCCCCTATCTCATAACTTATTCCAGAGATCTACCAGCTGGTCCAGATCTGCTTTTAGACCAGTCTTGAAATGCCCATAGTTTATTTCTTTCCTCCATGGTATGTATGTAGGGCATAGCTTTCCAAACTGTGTGTCAGGACACGTTAGTGTGTCTGCTGCAGTGTCTGGGTGTGTCGCGGCTCCGAGCCCTGCCAGGATTCCGCGCAGGTCCTAGTGCCTGCCTTGTGCCCTGCTGTAAGAGTGTGTCGCGAAATGATGCATGTCTAAAAAGTGTGTCACCAACATGAAAAGTTTGGAAAGCTCTGATGTAGGGTGAAAAACAAAGCCAGTAATGCAGACCTGCCCCAAACGTCTTGCTCAAATTACAGACAGCGTCTACTGCAGACTCCCTTGGGTTTTATGTGATGGTAAACTGTAGTAAAGAAAGAAAAAAGATACACTAAACAGGTTTATGATGCCTGGATATTTTTCTGTCTCATCCTTCCTATTTTTAAAAGCATCTTTTCATGGGAAAGTGATATTCTAAAATAGCAGCTCTGCAAAATATTGGTTTCTTTAAAAAGGATGAATTCGAAAGGATAGGGTTTTATAGCCAGCTACACACATTACTTCATCCAAGGCCACATATATTTTTTGTATATGTATCCTGGCAGGAGGAGAATCATGAAAGAGATTTGTCACGCATCCCACAAGTCAGAATCCAGTTTCTTACCCTCAGTTGGGGCTCAAGATCCTGACTCCAGTAATAAACGCCTCTGGCTGAGATAAAAGTACTGACAAACACATTTTATCTTGATTAATGTACACTTTAGGGTTCTGTGTGGAATATACTCATGTAGTTAAATACACACATATAGGCGCACATTTTATTTGCATTACATAATAAGATTGCTACGTATATTTACACATATTATATCAAATAAATATGTCAGGGAATGCATTTGATGTTAGTGAATGGAAAGAAAGCTAGAGTTGAGTAGGTACTATCACATACATTGAATTTTTTTAAAAAAAAATACAAGAGTATTACCAGCAGTCTGAAAAGAGACAGCCCAGCAAGGCTTGCCATCTGAATTTTCTGATTGTGAGTTTAATCTCTAAAATGATCTAAGAATTGAATAGCCACTTAGTTGGACTCTTCTATTCAAATGCAATATATTATTTACTGTAATTGGTCATGTGGATTTTCACACGTGGTAGGATTTGAAAGTCCATTTCCCCTTCCCCCTCCAGCTGACAGGTTTATGGTCATTGAAAGGTAAGCACTATAACATAAACAAGTGTAAAACCTCAGAGTGGTTAGACATAAACAGCTTAGATTCTTATAGCAAAGCAAAATACCATATCATTAGAAACCCTTGGTGAAAAAATTATCTGCCTTGTGTTGTATAAAGATACAGACAATGGTTATTTTTAAACTATACACCTACATATGGATGCATCTGTACAATTTTGGAGTATACAATCTATCTCATAAATAGCTCAGAGAAAATTTGAATAAATACTGCCAAGTCCATAACAGCGGAAAAATTATAAATTAAAGAAGAGCCTCACACCTCATATTCTCAAGGTAGAATTTTTTCAATAGCGTACATCATTTTAAAAGAGTTGCTGACATGCCACTTCTAAAGGAAGAGACCACATTTTTTTCAAATGCATTAGGCTTTGTCTTACACCTACCTGTGCATTTATTTTTAATTGCATTTATTTTTAGTACAAAACTGAAAATATAAATACAGCCCTTCTGGAAAGTTCCTGTTTCCAACAGTGCCTACCCAGATGGTTCTATAAGCAGTTCCACAAAATTAAAAGCAATAATTCTACTCTATCAATTGTTCTTCTTTCAGGAGCTGGCATTTATAAAGGCACTCCTTTGAACAATTCCAGTTAGTTATTTTAGCTAACAGCTGTTGACAGATCTATCTTCCATGACTGTTGTGGGTCTTCCGGGCTGTGTGGCCGTGTTCTGGAAGTTGTGGTTCCTAACGTTTCACCAGCATCTGTGGCCAGCATCTTCAGAGGGCAGGAGCACAGATAGAAGCAAAATCTGCTGGCCACAGATGCTGGCGAAACGTTAGGAACCACAACTTCCAGAACACGGCCACACAGCCCGGAAGACCCACAACAGCCATTGAACTCCGGCCGTGAAAGCCTTCGACAATACATATCTTCCATGAATTTGTCTAATCTTCTTCAAAAGCCATCTAAAAGGCAATAGCCATCACGATGGTGTGTAGGAACAAATTCTGTAAGGTAATGCTGTAAACTATCTTATTGACACTGGACTTTTGACATTGGCTTGTGTTTGGAACACAACGTGGGACTTCAACTATGGATCTAAGAAACACAGTCTAAACCCTTTCCAAAGGATTTCTGGGAAAGAAATTGCTAAATGAAGATGGCTCCGTTAAAAGGAGAGCTGATGACTGCAGTGTAATGAAGAGCTGGCGAGTAGACCAGCTTTTTGCAATTCCTCTCCAGACAAGGAGAGGACTTGAGATCGCCCACAAGTGCTCCAGACAGCTGCCCCTCGCAAGAAGACTGCAAGATAGCAGTCTCTGGCAGGTTTAGAGCTCTGGGAGATGAGGGAATAGCCATCTTGCTCAAACTGCGGTTGGCGCCTTTGAAAGGGCACTGGGCTTGCTTACTTCCTTTTTTAATCACTTTTGGAAATTGCTTGTTAACTGCTTTTCAGCTATTAGGAACCTTTGGATTGACAAGTCTGAAAACATTGGGTGAGTTTCCTTCAATCCTTAGCAAAAGAAAGTTTTTGGAATAAACAGCAAAAGGGTGATCAGAACTTTGATTTTGGAAAGTTACAAATGGACTAAGGGTCCAGATGTATTTGAAATAAGATTTTGGAATTAATTATAAGAACCCTTCCTGTGGGAAAATGCTTTTGTTTTGAATTCTAAAAAAAACAAAACATGATAGGATGAGACTCTGAAGGTTGGACACTAGAGAGAACCAGAAGGAACTAAAGCTTATAATTAATGGAGAAAAAAATTAATTTTGACTTGCTAATACAGAGTGAAGCAAAATGTTTTAACATTGGACACATTGAAGGATATTTTTCAACAATGGACCCAGAAGTTAATTTTAAGAGTGTCTGTCTCTATAGATAGACTGTGTTTAAAAGATGTTATAGAAGAGGAACAAGTTTTACCTGACAAGATTAAGACTGATCTGAAAGTGGATTTAAAAATGACAGGCTACAAGAATGATATGGAAAAAGATGTCTCACTGGACATACAAAAGAAACTGGCTGATGTCTTAATAATTAAAAGGGATATACAAATAACAAACTAAGAGAGTGACCTGGATAATTTTCCTATTGGATTTACAAAAGAGGCTTGTTAAAGCTTTGAAGAATTTTGTGAGAAGGGACAAAGAAAAAATGAAAATAAATAAAGTTTTAGGACATTATTTGAAGGGACTAAAAATCAAGATAGTTAAAAGTAAAAGGAATTAATATAAAGTTGGTTTATTTGATCAAGGTTAAAATAGATATGTTGTTATCTCTGGTAACCCTTAATGGACTTTTGCTGATCAGGACTGAATGATGAGGCTTTAAGGATTTGTTTATAGATAAGAGATGGGATATGGGAAGAAGAGATCATTTGTTGTATTTTAAGGGAAGGTGATAAGTTACTAAAATTGTTTATACTTATTGTGATGAAGTGGGAAGTCATTTCTTTATATATTTCTCTTCTTTTTCTTTACTGTATTCTTGTTTCTTCTTTCTTTTCTATTTTTCTTTCTGTTTTTTTCTTTTCTGCACTTTCTATTTTTTCCTTTTATTCGTTTATGTTTTTTAGTTTGTATTAGTTTTTATCTTTGCAATTGTAATTTTTTATAAAATTACTATTTAAAAAAATGAACCCTTTCAAAGAAGCAGAAGAAGTATATAGACATAATTGGGCTCCAAATAATAATTGTGCATGTACATGCAATTGTAAGATACCTTCTTGGTAAATCAGATGTGTGAAACAGCCTGCTTATTAAACAGTTTGCAATTCACTAAGCTACATATTTCTGAAGAGATTTCTGATTGGATATATAAAAGCAGTGAACTGATTCACTCCAAATTTATACATAAAATAGCAGCTGAATAAACTATTAACCCTAAAATCTTATATCAACAGCTCTTAATCTCTTAAACTCTTTTCAATTATATGTATTCTTTGAACATAGTTAGGTCCTTGCATGTGCTATCATTGTTTACTTAACTGCTGCACAACTGGCTTTTAGCAATATTTGTAATAATTTCCAGGCCAATGCTTTCATAAAACGGGCAACATTTGTTCTTAGGCTTCAAGTCAGTTATTTAACACACCAGAAATTGCATTAGTAGGGATACTGAATCATATTTAAAATTCCTATTTAAGCAGAAAAGTTATAACGTACAGATGGGGTGTCCGCAGGGTATGATAAAAAAATTCAATATGGTGACCATGACAGTGCAATCAAAGCTCCACCTGTTTTTCTATGTGCACTGCATATGTGATACACATAAAAACCAGGCAGAGTTTCCATCATGCTGTCATGGCTGCCCTACTGACTTTTTTGATCGTACTCTATGGACACCCCTGAGGACACCCCTGCTTAAAGACCTTATTCCCCACTGAAATGTAGGAGGAAAACTCAGAAGAGAATGACTTGGAGCTCAAATATTTCTGTTTGGTATATGATGGTCTTATAGTTTACAACAAATGAGTAATTCACTACCAGACTACCTAATTTAATGCTTTGTTGATACAATAATCACTTCAGATGTCTTTCTTTCCTACTAGCCTTTGAAGAATGTTATACACGAGACTGCTAAAATTGATATCCTTTAAGCAGAACAGAATTTCAAAAATGTCTCCAGATGATTTTGTCTTGATGCTCTTCTTTACTGGAAATGTGACCCTATTGTTGTTTTTACGATATTAACTGGTTAAAAATAGCAGTAATCCAAATATATACAGGGAACTAATCTGTTGAGGTTCTTTTGGGAAAAATAGGCAGGTTAAGCAATGGCTGTTTCTTGGAACATAAGAGATGTTTGATTCTTGTTAGAATCAAAATAGAGCTTACATATTGTAAACTAGAAGGAACGACAATATGGAAGTCACTACTACAGTATGTAAATATGAAAAAGACCTGTTTTGATTCTCTTACTGCTTACAACTGTATTCTTTGGCCAGTAAGAAAAAAAAAACTACCCCCTGATCTCTTGCTTCTTTAATATATGAAACGGCATATAAAGAGAACATCAAGAGAGAGCACCATGGGTGGATTTATACCAAATGAACATCTGATAAGGGCTTACAGTCAATACCATATAATATACAAGTTTGCAACCATGTATTTTTTTCATTCACATTCTTAAGATTTGTTAAAATGAGGGAACTGCCCGAACAGGGAAAATTAACACTGAACATAAATTCAGCCCTGAATTTCATATACACAAGTAGGTATGGTGAGGGTAAGATAGGAGGAGAATCCAAGCAAACAGTTCCTTGTGATATCCAAGTCATTATTTCATGAGAAATGAAATAGAAGATGATGATGCAAATTACTTGTTTTTACAAAATATAAATTGTGTATAAGTTGTGCATTATTTCCATGATAAAAAAAAATGAGCAAAGTTATTCAAGTGATTTATTTTCAGGCATAATCAGAACAGCAATAACCATCACAATAATCACAGTGTGATATATGTTCTGCTTGTCTCCATACTAAGAATGCCAATCAAAAAGTACTTGTCATAATGAAACCAAGCAGCAAACGTTTTAATGTCCATATACTCTACTTTCACAACATACAGACAATGCAAAATCCAGTGAGATGATGAACTTGAGATTTAGTCTTACTTAAATCAGACCCATTGGTTAGTAACTACATCCTATGAACTCCTTGGGTCCTGCCCCAGAATGAAAAACGTTGAATCTAACCCACTTTCTAAGCAATGTGTAACTTCTGAAAACTGTTGATAAAGCTAAGAGTGTTACTCAATATCTTAGTCAATAAGGGAAAAAAGTACAATAAATGAAATCATGTTAATTTACATGTTCTAATATTCCAAATATCATGACAACAATTCTTTCTTTATCATCTTTCAACTATACCTTTTTGCACATAGCTAATCATATACAGTTAATTCAATTTCATTTGTTGACTGACATGTAATATCAGCCAATCTAAATTTTAACTCAAACCCTAACTGGCTCCTCTTAAAAGCTCTATAGGAGCTGTGCATATACACATAGACACACACAGAGATAGTTTTAAAAGAGTCCTGAAAGTTGATATAACCTTTTAAGAACATTTTATTCTTAAAGATAGACAAGATATTATATATGTTAAGATTTCCAAGATTTGTAGGGTGTGAAGGGGATTCCTTGAAACTGACGCATTCTTTCCCTTGGGCACTGGCAAATCCTGAATTGGATTAGAATGCTGATATGGCGCCTCTCTATACCAGAGGCAGTCAAAAGGCAGATGAATCTGCTGAAAGCATTAATAAGGAACTCCGCCAAGAAAGTATGATTCCTGAGTAAGGAATAGTGCTTTGAATTTACTTATTTCTCAGGTAACTTTTGATACTCACATCTTAATTTTTGGACATTCATCTTTAATTTTGGTTACTCTTTTGCAGTAAGAACTGGGTTGGCTATAATAAAGGTAACACATAAAGAAAGACTGTCCAGAGACCAGCATTCTTTCAGTGAGCTGGAAATTCAACTGGGCATACTAAAAATAAGATCCATGTCTTCAGCACACCATTCTCTGAAGCAAAAGTTTCATTCTACTTTTTCTCCATAATTATTAAAAGATCCAAAAAAAAACAACAACAACCCAACTTCCTCAACACATAAAAATATAGGTGACAAGGAGGAGGAGGAAGATTAAAACATCTTGGCAACCATGGTGAACTAATGGGCTTTACTGTTTTTATCTATACTAGTACATTTTTGAGACCACTAGACAAATTCCCATGAAAAACAGGCAAAAGAAAATGCATGCAGTTGCTCTTCCCCTGACAATCATCTTATATTTCCTCTGGAGAGAAATGCTATCACTATGAAAAAGTTAATTAGTATCCAAGATAATTTAATATGAAGATGGTCCTACACAGAGATTATCGTGTGTCTTGAATTACAGATCCGGCTTTTACACTTCAGCTTAATATCCAAAAAAGATGTATGTCCTAATGGTACTGGAATCTAGCCAACATATGAAAAGACAATTTGATCTATTAGAGAAGCTTGCATTAATAAATTGTAGTCTCTTTCTATGTCTTCTCTCCTGTGCAAATAAATCTCTTTGTTGTAATGTGATCACTAGCATTTTCCAGTATTCAGCACAGGTCAAAAGAATTGTGGTAATAGGTCTCCACTTTCAGCAGCTTTGTAAATGGTGCACTCCACATAAGTTGAGTTGTGAGAATGGCATGAGGCTTTGAACATCAAGTTGTTATTAGATCTGCTCACCATTCTCAAAATTCCAATTTGATTGTGTGGATTAGTTCTAACTGGGTGCGTTTGAACCGCAAGGACATGAGCTGTCTTGGGGCAACACTAAACTACAGTATATGCTGGAGCAGCAGTGCTCTGATCTCTACCATGCAGATTGCCTCCAATATGAATCAAACCTTCTATATAAACTGAAGATCTGGGTATGTTGGTTAGGGATCCTGGGAGCTGTGATCTCAACAATCCAGACAACATTAATTTGGGCAAGGCTGAGATTAACTATAATCATAAAGTGCAAAAAAATCATCTGCTGTGATTATTTGCCTTATTTATTTATTAAACATATTTGCATGCTGCCACAATCAGAAATAACTCTTGGTGGTTCACATAAAAATACAGTATAAAGCAAACTCCATATAAAAATTAATATCACACAATCAATTTCTTTTTAGTCTGAGATATAATAATTCATCAGGTCCATGGCAACATTTTAAATAGATCTGTGGCATGACAGTCACAGCAAGATGATGGAAGTCTTCTGATCATTATCCTTATAACATGGATAATCAGAATGGAGTGAATAGTACATCTGTGAAATACTTCGAAACTTTCTCAGATTCATACATTACTAGGTGTTAAAGAGCAAAAATCTGATCTGCACACTTTTTGCTTGGCATAAAGTTGCACTTTACTAATCTTCTGAGATAGTATTAGTAAAGAAATTGTCAGGGTTATTTTGAATTGCTAATTTTTAAATGCCAATGGTCAAACCTGGGTTTCTTCCTTCGTTAGCTAGTGCTTTATACAAGTTGATTTAGATAAAGTGTTCCAGGCCAGCAATAAGCTTTACCATCCTAAGTTCAGAAATAAAACAGGAGCTATATTAACCATATACATTGCATTATCAAATACAGTCTTATTCAGGTGTTCACAATTCTCATGCAGTGAAGAAAAGTGGTGCCAAATTCATAAACTTTATCTTATAACTCTACCTCCAACTTTACCCCCCCACCTCCCATAATGTGGGTTTGCCATGAGAGTGAGAATCCATTTATCTATTAGCAAACATGGTTTGGAAGGATTATTTTATTCCCCACCCCTCCACCCTCAATCTTCTTTGAAACCAAACTCTGTCTTCTGTACTAACAGCAAAATCATTTTTATAACTACAAGAATGACATACTATGACCAGGCATTTCCCACTAAAAACAACAACAACAACAACAACAACCATCCTTTGAAACACAAGTGCGCTGGAAAAATAATTTTCTTATTTTTGGTCATAAGGGATTTTTTTTCTGTTGGAATGATTTGTCTGTTGCCCATTCTACTATATTTTACTGTCATCTCCATCTGTAGTTTAAACCCTTTTATATAATAAATTACCTTTTATTTATGCATTATATAAATATATTAAAATATTCTTTCTACACATTTAAAACAATTTAACTAAAAAGCTACCTTTGCAAATCACTAGGAACCACACTGGAAATAAACCCTTCATGTGTGCACTTATATGTACCACATGGTTCAAAATTCCGAACTTTAGCATTTTAAGTGCACAGGGAAATCTAGATTAAATGCAGACCCATATTACATGGTATTTTTATTATCCATATCCACCTCAGAGCATATACATTAAATTGAATTACTCACTGAGAATCTACGTTTACAGTTTTGGATCACTGAATGAGAGTTTTATACATCCTACTAAGGCACCAAAAAAAAAAAAAAAGGCTTCCAAGAGCAAACTTTCTATTGAACTGCATATGACTAGGAATTATGAAAAAAGAGATACCCCTTCAATGTAACATCCAGGGAATTTACAGGCAAGGGGATGTGCTCCCTAAGACAGAAAGTGTTTCAATATACGGCTCCTTGTTTTTGAACCTGTGAAATGTAGCACCTGAATTTCTTCTGATTATACATACTTATGAAAATTATATCCAGAGATTTCAGCAAAGAAAATATGGAATTCGAATTACACAGCAAGCTTTCTATTTTCTGTTCAGTTGTGAACGAAAGAAAGACAAATAATTTTGCTATCTTTCCCACAGAATATTAGAAAAAATAAACACGGTCCCTTGCATCTGGAAGCACAAGAAATGGCAAGTTTTAACTCCATTCTTCTGAGATTGGTTCTATACTTTCAAATCTTCAATTAACAAAAATATCCCTGTAATGCCATGTGTTTAGGATTTCAATTTATTTGCAGGAAGAAGAAATATAAATAAGGGCATTACCCCCAACTTTTCTTCTTCTTTTAACCTGAGGCACGAAGGAACCCATTAGGTTCCTGGCCTGAGATCGCATTTGTACAGTTGGGAATCATCAGCATGGTGATGATTCCGCACCCCAAACTGGTGTCTCCCACTGGCTCTATTGCAGATATTAAACACAGGGGAGAACCAGCATCAATCTACAAAGGAACAAACTCCTGGCCAAGTTCCCAAGTACATCACCTCCAATGGAAACTGCCCGTTAAAGAAAGAGTGAAATTACTGCAGAACAGTGCCTCCACACCCCCAACTTTAGTGGGTAATCCAGAAGGATACCACAGTTAATACATCAAACGTTGTTGAGAAATGTAAATGAACCATGAGGGATATGCTACCTCCATCCTGGTCGCAACAGAGATAATTTAATAAATAAATGAATTTAATAAATAATTAATACCGCCAAGAGTTCCCCCTTTGGGGGAAGATGGGCGGTGATAGAAATTTAATAATTAATTAATTAATTAATTAATCCAGAGGAGTGACCAGTGCTTCCCACTGCCTGAAGCCTGACTAAAAAGAGTTCAGATAATCATTGGTATCGTTCGCAGAATTTGGTTTTATGAATTAATGAAATGCCTTATTTTAAAATTCAGCTTTCTTTTAAAATAGAAACTTGAATGGATGCTGTAGGCTCACATACAGGAAATGGTGGAATGTTATTATAAGGATGTTATTGTATTGTATTATGCGATGACTGTATTATAGTCTATTATAGGATGTTTAGGATATTATTATATTACTTCTATATTCTATATTCCCATATTGTGATGGTATGTGGGAATGACCTTGGGAGACAGGAGGAAGACCCGCAGCCAGGGCAACAGTTTGAGAACAGGCAGCTCAGTCCGCAGGTGGGGGAAAAGCATGGGAAGTGTTTCAGAAGGGACCCTCCCTAGTTTTCGGAAACTAGAAAGAGAGGAGGGGAGAAATACTTTGAATCTTGCAAGATTCTGTTTAATGTAACCTTACAATAAAGATAGTGCTGATGCTCCTGGTTGTGCTTCTTGTCTGGACTACCTCGAAGGGCTAACATCAATATTGCAACATCTTGCAAGACTGAAAGTATTTCTTATCAGACCGTTGCCCAGGCTGCGGGTCTTCCTCCTGTCTCCCAAGGTCATTCCCACATACTATCACACATATTTTGTGAATACAGAAAGCTAAAAACTAGAGCAAGTAGATTAATTTCTATATCTTCATTTATTTATTTGTTTGCTTATTAAATGTATATCCCCCCTTTTAATTCAGGAGCTCAAGGTAGCATACCATGTGCCCCCTCTTCCTATTTTTCCAGAACAACTCTGTGAGGTAGGTTAGGCTGAAGATAGATTGACTGGCCCAAACTTACCTAATGAGCTTCTGTGGCTGAAGGTGGACTAGAACCTAGGTCTCAATGCCTTTTATGATATGCAAATGTTGGCAAAATGCAAATGCTGGCAGAAAGGTAATGAGTAGTATGTGATCTATTGCAAGGAATGTCATATAGTGAAAATGAATGAAGACTAAATTGAAAAACAAATATATAAAGGAAGAGTGAATGGGCTGAGAGGATAGGGAAGACTGAGAAAGCTGTGGCTAGATGAAGTTGATGAGATCCTTAGAAAGAGAGAGGAGAGAAATTTAAAGAACAAAAGGTAACTGATGAACTGATATATTGTCAGGGAGATAACTGGTGAAGAAGGAGGGGGATCCCTCCAGGGGGAGAAACGCATGTGCAGTACTGAATCGCTTTGCTTTCCTCCCAAGAGGCTAAAGAAGGCCCTGCCCTGATTTCTTGGGCCCTTTCTCTGAGCATTACTAGTTCATTTTAGTTTAGCTGGATTCTGTCTAGTAGAGTAGGACACAAGAGCTTCAACTCCAAGTCTCAGCGTGTTTTCCTTCGCTCGAAGTCAGGACATATATAGAGGTGTGGTGGGATCAAGGATAAATCTATATGGTGTTCTGGACTTGTGTAGCCTCTTATAGTGCTACCTATTTTATAGCGTTCTGTAATTTCTTAAGTAATATTTACAGAATAGTGCTAGTGGTTGTTTTCTTCCTTCCCATATTTCTTTGGGCTGATATGAGTTCATCAGATTATACAAATCAACTATTTTCCAAACATGATGGGGACCCAAACCAAACATCACTAAAAATATATTTTTTAACCTCTTCAATTTATATTGCACAGGATAAAAGGCTGTGCTAAAAGCACAGGATTAGCACTACAGGAAGACTATCTGGAGCAAAGAATAAATGTCACAACACGCACTCAGCTGTGATACAAGCTAGGATGAAGAGAACTTGGCAGATTTTGCTGCATAGTTACCAGATACTTCACAGAACAAACCTAGTCCCATCACTCACCTGAAGGTTGACTAATACCTTGCATTTCCTGTGTTAACAATTTGATCATAACAGGCAACTTTCTAATCCTCCCAACACAGGGAAACAGAATCTAGGATCAAAAGAATTGCTGCCCGAAAGCACAGTGATTTAAAGGTTATATCAAAGGCAACTAAACCAATAGAAGGATACACAGAAGGATTAGATAGGATGGATAGACAGAATGCAAGACAATTCCACTCAAAGAGATTTGCTCTTTATTTATTTATTTTATTTATTTATTTAAATTTGTTGGCCGCCTGATCTCCAGGGAGAGTCTATCTTTTGGGGGAAAAAAGTGTAGGATATGCTTTTAAGAGCCAATCTAAAGAAAAACCATAACTGTGATTTTTCCTGTGCTCATTCCAACTGGAGATCTCTTATTATACAGTTTGGAAAATACTGTTCCTATAAATGTACTGTAGTGAATTGTAAATGTGAATTTATAACACAATTTGGGAGTCATTTAATGTGAAATATAAATTTATTTTTATTCAGCATGATTTTGTTATGCATTCTACTGAAATTTGATACAGTGTAAAAGCCAGAAGAAAGAAAGATTGTTCATGTGTGTCAACAAACTTATTTTGCATTTCAGTATGTGCACAGCCAATACAATTGTCATAGCTTTTTAAATGCTTATCAACAATCATGTAAAAATTTTACTACAGGTAAAAATTCTAATGCAGCACAAAGTTGAATTATGTGTCTCGAACATTTTAGAGTGCAACTGTAAGTTGTCAGTTTAAAGACCTGTTCCAAATTCTGTGATTGTATTGTACAGTAATGCTATTGCACCGTGAACATTTGTAAGGTATAGTTGGTTGTTGGGAGAGGTTGCTTAAGCCTTTCCCATCCAAGAATTTCCCCCTTTGAGCCATTCCTTATTTTCTTCCTTTTCCTGTTCTCCAAACTGTCTGGGACCATATGTTATGCAACCATTTGCCAGCACTAATAATTGAATTACACTGGCTGAATTACACTATCCCAATTCCCAAAATGCTTACTAGGCCAGTATCATTCAGTGATAAGAGGCAAGTGATGCTTGGGAAGTGGGGGGAACAAGGGCAGTTTGTCCAGCCCCCCCTTCTCAAAAATATCTGGAGAAGGATGTGTAGAGGACTTTAAAAATCCGACAGGAATTGTGGGGCACGATTTAGATATGAAGGATCTCTCTCTCCTTCATTTCTCTCTGCCGTATACAGTACATACTGTATATTCATACACACATTCCAATATCTTGCCCTCACTTTTTTCTGCTTATTATTGTTGGCAATTATAATTAGATTTAGACACAGACTTAACAACAAGGATACAGAACATAGGAAAAGAAAACCTATTGTCTGCTACAACCTTTTTGCTCTATCTAGGATCTAGGGATGCACAATAACTCTATATTCACAACACTATTGCTTATAGCAGCTTTCTTTAAGTCAGAAGAGCTGCTCTAAAAGAAATTGGAGACTCATTTATTTATTTTGTATCTTTAAGAGGATTTATACCCTCCTTCCAATATAAACACAGCGTTCAAGGTTGCTTAAGCATTTGGCAAGATTTACTGATATTTCAAGCAAAGATCTAAATCTAGATTCCAATTTCTGAGCAATTCGCCTATGACTGATTTTAATTAATCAGCTCCAAAGTCTTTTCAATAGAATGATTTTCAGTAATTTCAAAATTCATTAGAAAAAAAATGTAAAGTTAAAAATAGCTCCTCTAGCCTCAAACATTCATTTTACATTGATTTGATTTGCAAAAACAAAGAAACAAAAATGCATACAATTATATACATTGCAAGGACAATACTTCCCTACTTAATCTGAAATGTGATAATGTGAAAGTTGTTGCTGAATGTAGGGCTGTTCCTCTAAATGTGTTTTACCAAAAATGCTCACAAAATTTGATGGACAACTTTAACCCTATTATTTTGTGGATGAAAACTTACTGCAAGCCTTCCCCCAGGAAGATGACCATATAAGAACAATAATGGGCCTTTTCTCAGAGCCAATTCGGGACATAGCTATGTTCCTTAAAGAAATCCTGCAGTGGAACTGCAGAAGTGATTAGCTGAATCCAGTGCTTTTGCTGATCCTCTTACAAAGGGTCTCTGCATCAGGCCCATTTGGCCAAGTGCTACCAGAAGTAAGCAAGCAAAAACAAACAAGCAGGGTGAACAAATGAGTCAGTCATTAAAAATTCTCCAGATATACAAAAATAAAGCCTGAACATATGTTTCATTTTTTAAAAACACCCAAAAGCTCCTGGAATAATGCAAATACTACTACTACTACTACCACTACTACTACTAACAACAACAACAACAACAACAATACTAAAATAGTATACTCACTGAGTTGTTTACCATGGAAGCATTATTTTACCACAATTTTAGATTATTAAAGTCATATCCTTCTCAGTAAGATGAAATCTTCATGTTGTAAACCACCCAATGCCATTTTGGAGTCTGGTGGTATACAAATACCACAAATAAATAAATGAAACATTCAAAATTGGTAAGGGCCACTGTCCTACCCAATCTCCAAATACAACCACTACTTGTATTTTAAGCCCCCTAACTATATGATTTTATTTATTTATTTATTTATCGTATTTATACCCCGCCTATCCCCTCCCTAACGGAGGACTCTAGGCGGCTTACATACATTGTATTTCACATATTTATACTTTTCATATATCATACAACATGATTACAGTAGTTATAATTATAACAATTATTCCTTACAATCAAGATTACAATCTGTCCCTCACTCAGAGAAAACGCACACAGACACACACGTGCATGCCTATTTTAGGAAAATGCCCTGTACTGCCCAGCTGTCATTCAATGTATTGGAAAGGTCTAGGTCTGGGTAGTGTCTCTGAAGCAAGCTGTGCTGTAGACTTGCTTCAGGAATGAGCAACAAAAACAATGGGCACTGGTGGCCTCTTTCGCTACTTTGGTATACCTACCAAACCCTTTTTCTTTCACTTTTCCCATTTCTAGAGAGTTTAAAAGAATAAATACATACTTGATCCAGCCAGTTTTCTCATTGTAAGGAAAGGGCAACCTTGCATACCTAGCAAGTTATTACATTCATAGGGTAAAGCAATTTTCACTTAATTCTGAGGAAGTAAGTATATACCTTTTTGAGGCTAAGAGCTGTCAGTTAGAAGGGATCAGATAGCAGATTTAGAAGAACAGGCTAATGTTCTCAGGAAGATCAATGATTTTGTGCCGTTCACAGATGACACTTGGATGGCTTTAAAAGATTAGGAGTGACAGGAATGGGGGCGAGAAGCTGTGGGGATGGGAGGCAGGTCAGCAATGCGAGTGGTTTAAACAATGGATAAGTGAAGGAACCGACATGGAGGGCAACAACTGGTTAATTATCTAGCACAATGCAGGTTGATTCTAGCAGTGGCATCTCCCAAGATTCATTGGACTGGATGCTGCTGCGGTATATTAGAATAGGAAAAACTGATTTAGGACAAAAGTTATGAAGGATGTACAGTATGTGTGTGTGCCTTCGAGTCAGTGTTGACTCCTGGCGACTGCCTGGACTAGTCCCTGCAGTTTTCTTGGCAAGGTTTTTCAGAAATGGTTTGCACTGCCTGCTTCCTAGGGCTGAGAAAGAGTAACTGCCCCAAGGTCACCCAGCTGGCTTCATGCCTAAGGCAGGACTAAAACTCACGGTCTCCCGGTTTCTAGCCCGGTGCCTTAACCACTACACTAAACTGGCTCTGCTTTATGAAGGATGTACAGCATAACATTTGTCCTAAATCAGTTTTTACTGTTCTACTCTATCCCAATAGCTGTTTGGATATGTAGAGAAGGAAATATCACAATGAAAGATTTTAGTAATAAGATGACAAAACACTAGATTTGTGGCGACTTAGTAATATTTCCCTAGGGGCGTGGTGGCTCAGCGGGTAAGACGCCAGGCTTGTAGATCGGAAGATTGCAAGTTTGGAGGTTCGAATCCCTAGCCCTGCGTGCGGAGTGAGCTCCCGCACTAGCTCCAGCTCTTGCCAACCTAGCAATTCAAAAGCATGCAAATGCAAGTAGATGAATAGGTACCACTTCAGTGGGAAGGTAACAGCGTTCTGCGTCATGCCGGCCACATGACCGCAAAAGCGTCTTCGGACAACGCTGGCTCTTCGGCTAACAAACAGAGATGAGCACTGGCCCCTAGAGTCGGACACGACTGCACAAATGTGCGGGGGGAACCTTTACCTTTACCTTTTAGTAATATTTCACCTACAAACCTGAAAGAGCATATTGAAATAAATAATCTGCTATAACAGGCAGCAAAACCATGGGGTCTACGTTTATATTTTATATCTCAGGCCAAGCCACTGTTTGATAGCCATTTACCTTCCCTAACTGATTTCCCATTCTTGCTCAAACTCTAAAGTCACTATTTGGTTATTACTTCACTCAGCAGAAGGATAATAGCATTTGAAATCAGGGAAATATACTGTAGCATTGGGTCAGTGATCATATTAGTACAACTCAATTTTATTTTTCTGACATTTGCTATTTATTTATATATTACTGCATTTATAACCCACCTTTTCTATGGAGCTCAAGGCAGCAGATAGGGGTTACCACGTAATGCTATCTTCTGTGTGGTCAGTTGGGTTGAGAGAGAGACCCAAAGTCACCTAGAAATCTTTGTGGTTCATTGAAGACATGAGCCTGGGTCCTTCTGATTCCGTATTTTCATGCTGAGCTTCAGGGACTTTAGAAGAACTAATGTTCATTCACATTATGTCAATTATTTCACTTGTTTGCTCCTTGTGGGCATGGCATATATTTTCAGAAATTCATTTGTTTACTGTATTTCCCGAAAGGAAGCCTACATTTCCCCAAATAATTTACCTTTAAAATGAAGAGGCCGTGCTTGATTTGCTGAGAATATCATAATGAAGGCCAATGATCTTTTCCCATTTAATTTTCTTTTTAGCAGGAAGCATTTACTGTAGTCTTACACCTGGGTTGTCCTCTTTTCAGGTAACTATGATATTTCATGCAAAACATGAAATAATAGAGGCAAGAACAGACAGAAGCTACATTTTACAAAATCTTTGCTGCCATGTTGTAATGGAAACTCTTAACCTGAGCTAAGGGATGCTCTATATTCTGCAACTGCTCTGGGATTGTTGCTTCTTAATATTCTCTTAATATTAATATTATTACTTTAAATCTTGTCTTTAGGAGGTCTGAGCTGTGTGAATTGGCTTTAGTATTTTAACAAGTTGCTGTAAAAAGTTGCTTGCAACAACAAGATATTTGGACTATTTAAATGCCACATTTCAGACAAATGTGCCAAATATAAAATGGTAACAAAAGGCCAAGAATAGCTTAAAACTCTCTAGAAAGCCTTCCCTAACTGCTGTTCATTTGCAAATATAAATATTTTGATATCAAAATAGGCATGTTGATTATGATGAGCATCAAAAAAAACCAAGGCTCATTTTAAACTGATAGTAACTGTCACTGAAAGTTAATGTTGAGACTAAAGGAAGTAATGATATAAATATTTTGGCTAACACAGTGATTCAGTTCAGAAAGACAAAGGTAATAATTTACTAAAGTAGTGATTTTCAGATGTTGACATAAAACTCTGGTTTGGGAAAATAAAGCATATCTGGATGTTTTTCCTTCAAAATAAAAAAGATTACTCAGAAAACGACACTCAATGCAATATTATTAGTCATGGAAAACACCAGCACCACCACAATTATTCTTTCCTCTGTTTAAAAATGGACAAATCCTCAATGATAATGTGGTCACAGAAAAAGTGAAAGGAAATGCGGCTTGTATTAACAGACTCTGTATATCTCAAGCAGCTGTTTGAACAATATTCAGACTTGCATCCCTTTTGGAATACAGATAAGTAAGGATATACATGGAAAAAAGTAAGGAGAGCTGGGATTATACAGTATGTTCACTTTCATTATATTTTGAGGAGTCATAACTCTTCACAGTATGAACCACCACAAATGCTTTGGACTTGGGGAGAGCTGATTTTGGGGCAATATGATATGCTCTAAGGAGTTTGTGTGTGTGCGTGCGTGTATATGTGTGTGTGCATGCGTGTGTTTTACTGGAATCTAGTGAAGTCTGGGAAACATACAGCTGAGTATTAAAATATTTTTTCCCCAAAGAATCTACAAACTCAAAGCTTATTCTAATGACGTCCAAGAAGATAAAGAGCAACTGAGGCCAAGCGTGGTTAAGAAGGCTGCAGAAATTAATGTAAACTGTAAAGAAGAGATGTATTTAAAAATCCTGCTAAACTATACAGTAAGCAAGAAGGCAAATATACATTTGCAAATCTAAATACTGAGAGACACATACGATGGATACATAAACCAGGATAAAGTTAATTTCAAGATGGGAAAAAGTATCAAAACAATTCCAAAAATTCCTTTCCATATTAAAAAAAAAGTAAGTAAGCGTTGGAGAAAAGAAATATGATAAGGTTAATATTACTGTTTCTTTTACAGAAGAAAAAATATTTTTGCTGGATGAAGTAAATACAAAATGTACTGTACATATTTCAACACTGCAGAAGCCCTACTCCCAACTTTTGGGCTACTGTTCTTTTTTTACCATTCAGTGGCATGTGGAAAGCCCAGAATTTTTTTTTTTGGGGGGGGGGGTCAACTTGCCTAAGAGAAAGAGAAGCAAAAGAAGAGATAGAGCACAGTAATTCATAAATTAGAAAAGCAAGCCCTGGAGGATTGAGGACATCAGATTAGTTTCTGTCATCCAGAAGCAAACAGTTGGGCATGTATTACAGTTATCTGCTTGGATTATTAAGGAGATGGACTTGATTTCTTCCACCATTTTTCAAAATACTACAGTTGCAAGATCCAAGGTATGTTACAATCAGCTACCTTTTATCCAAATGCCCTGTTAAGCACTTAATAGATTGTGAGTATCTATTGTTGAAGCTGGATAAAAACCAGATAGGTATTCTATAAATATATCATCTATTCTCCTGTTCAACAGTTGCTCTGCCAGAGTTGACCAGGTTTGACATTGCAGTTGGAAATGCTGAATTCTGGGAGTTCTATACATTATGAAAATGAACATTTTTGGAGAAGGACAAAGGAATAAGTCACTAAAGCCCTTGTTCTAGTATGTGAGATTTCATCAGGCATTGTTTGTGCAGTGTCAGGCATATCTTTGACCATACAGCAAGTTTCTCTTCTCAGCAGGGGAAGCTAAATTTTTTAGCAAGCTACATTCTACATTCTACATCCAACGTCTATGCGCATATTGTGTGAAATCATAGCATGTGAATCCATTTCTGGTAATTCTGTATGCCAACAGTTCCTTAAACACAGTGTCTGCATATTGTGATTTCTTTCCTCCATTGAGTCACTCTTTCCCTGTGTCATGATGTAATCTGAGGTCTGCGTGGAGAGAAAGAGCTGGGAAGTGTTTAAAAGGGTGAGGCTAATAAAGACACCAAGGGAACACAATTAATAATCATACACTCAGTTTTCTTGTTACCGTCTTTACTTTATTTTGCATTATATGCTTTCATTGCTTCTACAAGGAAGGTCCAGAATCCAAAACTGAATCATCAGATGAAAAATGGGGGGAAGGAGAATCCAAGCAAAGATATGTTATAACAAATGGCAATGTGGGACTTACTCTAGCTTTCTACACATTTATCCATATTCAGTCAAGCTAAGCAGATCATTTATTTATTTATTTACTTACATTATTTGTATATTGCCAAGTCCACATGGATTCTCAGTGATTTACATCTAACCATAAAATACAGAATCATAAAACCTTCATTAAGAACTTTCTGTGCCTCCTTCCAACAACATTATAAATTAAACATTCTCCAGAATAGTTCAGTTTTCACTGCTTTTCTAAAGGCTAATAGGAGGGTGCCATCAAAATCTCTGTGGGCAAGTTTTTCGTAAGAATTGAGAAAAAAACTTAAAAACATAGTTTCCCAAACTACTGCTCCCTTGATCTCATATTGGGGAACCTTCAACTTTCCTAATCAGGATGAGGCAGCTCAGCTCAAACCAGCCAGTCCTCTGGTGCCAAGCCGTGTGAAGTTTTATAGGTAATAAACAGCACTTTGAATTGTATTTGGAAACTTACTGGCAACCAATGCAGTGCTTGCAACATGGATGTTATATATCTGTAGGCAAGCAGCTGTATTTTGTACAAACTGCAGTTTCAAAGGCTGCCCCACTGTGCATTATAGTAGTCCATCCTGGAGGTGATAAAAGTATGGGTAACTGTCACCTCCTGCTCCAAGTAAGGCCATAATGAGCTCTTACCTGTGTTTAGTAAATTTTACTTCCAGTCTCCCCTCACTGATGCTCCAGGGGTCTCTTCTCCTGCTTCATCTTCTGGAGCAACTCAAAAACAAAGGAGTCCCCTGTGTTTTCAGGAATCCATCTGGATTCTTAAATCACTAGTTCCTAAATCTGAGTCTTCTCTAAACCCTCTCCCAGCGCATGGAGGTTGAAGTCCCCAAGTACCAGCAACCATGGGGACCCACAATCAGTCTACCAATTAGATCCAGAAGTTCAAGAAGGGATCTTGACACATAAAAAGCCTAGGAGGATATAAGACCACACTTGACCACAGTGGGATACAGATGTAATAGATATATAAATAAATCTATAATTTGGGAAAACTGCATATCCCAAGTGCTACTGGGATTTTTGTTCCCTTGGCATAGTGTTATGCAATATGCTGGCTGTCAGAAAATGGATGAAGATAGGCATTTCTCTCTCTTAATGTCTGCTATTATACTAACTAGGAATATGGTTGATATTACTGGGTACTTACAGGATGGGGCAACTATGCCAGCCAGAATCCAAATTAGAGTCAAGTGGCTGCAATCTAGGATAGTATCTTTGATGGCCAGTGTGGTTAAAGTGTTGGACTGGAAGTGGGGAGATCCAAGTTCAAGTCCATTCTCAGCCATGGAAGCTCACTGGGTGATTTTGGGCCAGCCACACACTCTCAGCCTCATCTAATTCACAGGATCATTGTTGTGAAGAAGAATGGAAAGAGGTAGCACCATGTATGCCACCTTGAGTTCCTGAAGAAAAGGGTTCTAAGTCTGGCAAATAAATGATAAAAATAAAGAGATACGTATGTATGGAAAAGTTTCATAGTTATTTATTTATTTTATTATTAATTATTTATTTACACTATAGTTATAGTAGAAGCATCATAATGAAAATAATCCTATATGTAAGATACTTAAAACAAATTTAATAGAGCATCTTTATTATAGTCATGGAAAATACAATAAGGAAGCTGATTAAGATTTTCGTTTTGTCCCTTAAATAAAGACACAGTGGTATAGGACAGGGTTCCTCAACCTCAGCCATTTTAAGATGTGTGGACTTCAACTCCCAGAATACTCCAGCCAGCATCCACACATCTTAAAATGGCTGAGGTTGAGGAACCCTGGTATAGGAAACCCCTAATTGACACCAGATCAACTAAGTGAAATGCTATCTATCTGTCAGCCCTTTGAGGTAGGCCAGGTCAGGAAACAGACACCGTAAGAAATACTAGAACTCTTCTTTATTGATATAGTCTATAACAGAATCTTGAGAGCCTGACAGCATTTCCCCGTCCTTTCCTCTTACACCAAAGAGAGTCCGTGCATGACAATCTTTAGTTTCTTTCTCATGCTTTCTTGTTTTCCTAGGCTAAGCTCACATTTCACTAATCGTCACCACATATTTTTTCCAAGGTCATTTCTATGCTGCTCTACACTACCTACTGTTGAGGTAAGTAAGAATATGCTTGTGGGCACCACCAGGCCTGTAGATACCACCAGGAGCAATCTTATCAGTTTGCTTTTTAATAAATGGGATGGGTATTTTGTGACTCGCTATGTTCACCAAATCAGCCACCTTGTGAGACTGCCCAACATGATCTCAACATAATAAAAGTATAGATAGCATGGATAATGAGAAGAATCAATACTAGAAGTAAGGGTTTTAATTAGGTGTGTGGAGCAAAACAACAACAACAGCTAATGCTATAGGGTAGAGGGAACTGAATAAAAAATCAAGAATTCCCCAATACTTGACTAAACGGGAACATCTTTGGCTTTGAAAATTGCACACTTTAAATATAATTCTGAGTCATAATTTTAATCAAAAAGATAATTTTTAAATCTATACATGCCCTATCTTTTGTCAGTTTGCCAGAGAAATACAATGAACCCAAAAAGTCACTTGCCCAAAAAAGTGTTAAAAGAAAGATAGAGAGAAACAATTATCTATAATCCCTTTCCTAAAATACCACCCACACATTACCAAAATGATTCCAACTAAATAATGAGTAAATAAAATTACAGTTACTTCATAGGTCCTGGGTTCTTTATTATGTTTCATAGAAAATCCCTAACCTATAAGAAATATAGCCAACAGGGATACTTTAGGCTAATTAGAGATACTGTCATGCAACATGCCAAAAGCCTTAGATATGCCTCATTGGATAATAGCAACATTCTCAAGCCAAACAGTGTGGAAACTCATTAACAAGGTATTCACTGGAACTCCTCAAAAGTTTGCTCCCAGACAATGGCAATAATATCTAATCCATATGCAGGATTTTTATTTGTATACCAATAGAACAAGCAAAAGTGTAAATGTTAAATATGTCATCTATATTCCCTCTGTTATTATTTCTACATCAAACCAATTGCAGAGCATTATTTGTCCACAGCACCATTTGTAATTATATCAAAATTAGGCTAAGCAGAGCATCAAATAATCACTCTCATTTAAGGCCCCCACCATTGCTTGCTTTTTGAAGACAACTGAAAGCTATAAGTGGCCAAGTAACTATTGAGAAGGACTGAAAGTTAGCAGTAGAGAAGCAATTACGAATCTCTTGTAACCAGCTGTCCAAATGCTGCAATTTGGTGACTGAGTGACTGGACCATTCATTAGCAAAACTGAAAGAATGCTTTCACTTACTACTTCCGTTGGTCTGTAGTATTTATGATTAACTGTCACATGAATCTTGCCGGTTTCTTTGCATCGGCCCACTTCATTCTCATTCTTTCCTTCCCACCTGTAAAGAGATCAAACATTTAACACACATAATGACTTTACTGACCTGAGGAGAGGGACATTTGGTTCGCTGATTCATAGACAAGGCTTGTGTTAATTTTCTCCAAGGATGTGTACTCACAGAAGCAAACAAAAAAACTAGATAGGGAGCACAATTTTTTTTACTAAGATTCAGTTATTTTGTGTGTTCCACTTGAGTTGTAGCATCCTTGATCCACTTTCTGAGATGCAATTATTTTTAGTTTGCAGATATAAATAGAAGTGTATATCAGCAAACACATTTGACTTTCTCTCTCTGTATTATCTGTCTCTCAATTAGCAATTTAGTGACTCCAATCCATGAAAAATTGTTCTATGAGAACTTTTAGCAAGAATCTCCTGCTTTTACCACTGTATTGAACCCAACTGTATCTCTGGAATTTGAGCCTGAATTGTTATGAATGTGGACTATAATTACAAAAGAAAATATAATGCCCACAGAAGCAGGGGAAAAAAAGCATCTGATGGTATTTATCATTTGATATGAAGTTTAAAATAATGACAATTACTTAATGTTTAAAAATATTTTAAATCATAATCTTCAATCTGCTTTGTCATCTGTTTTGCAGTCTACAGAAAAGTTCATTAAGAAATTGCTTGAATGTCAGACTAAAACCCAGGAATCTGTATTCTTCTGATTTTTCTGTATTGCTCATTTTTTTACATAATACTTTGATTATTTTTAACAATCTTTCTGACTTTTATTTTAATATGTCCCTTGTATTGTACAATTACATTAACAACTGCCTAGAAATCCACATCCTGGGATTTATAAAAGGGAACTTGTGTAGCAGACAAGCACATTGTCTATTTAGGCAAATGTTTTTGCCTCTTAAAAATCCTTTTGGCTATTTAAAATCCTGTCCTTTTAAAAAGCTGAAATGGAAAAAGCAGGTGAGGAGCCCTCATGTTCATGGTATGAATTACAACCAGAATGAGCAAATTGTGTGCATATGTTTGCTTAAAGCTGAAATCCTCTCCACCTCCCAATCTTAAATTCAGAGGGTCCCATCTTATTTTGTCCCAGAGAACACTTCTTGGAACATCAAAGATTCCTACCCTCAACCATATGTCTTTCAGGCTCACAATGAAGATACTTGCATGGGAAACAGGAGTGAATTTTGGCTGAGGAAGATCATTATCTGGATTTGGAGAGAAGCATCAGTTATCACAATGTTTTAAAATAATATGTAATCAAAACTTTCCTATAGTGAACATTCATATAAATCTTAGTTGAAGAATGGAAAGAAAATATAGAATAAAGAAAGTCCAATTCCTTCTATTCTGTATAGAAATAGGGGCACTTGTGTAGAAATCCTTTACTAAAGACCAGGTATTATGATGATGATGATGATGATGATGATGATGATGATGATGATGAAGAAACTTGCATTCCACCCAACTTTCAAGGACTCTGGATAGCCCACAACAATCAAATAAAGAAATTACAATAAAACATAAAAAATAAAAAAGATGGCAAGCAGGATGAAGTGAGGAGTCTTCTTCAGTGAAGGCCTGGGTGAAGAGCCAGGTCTTCACAGTAACTGAATTTGTCTTAGACTTTTTCCATCTGATGGTATAACAACTGAAATATAACAAATCATACAATACTTTCAGTTCACTGGTAGCAATTTACTGATTCTGGAAGGACAGAGTAAAGAAACCCTTCACTGCTGCCAAGCAATTGTAGAATGTACTTTTAATCCATGTTCTGATCCATGTTCTGATTGATTAGAAGGGGATGAATCAAGTTCTGAGATATATCTGTGAAATTAATTACCATAAGATGTGGTAATGAACATGAACTTGGATCACTTTGAAAGGGGACTGAATAAAATACAAGGAGGGGAGATCTACCAAGGACTGTTATTCCTGAAGATTCAATGTTATCTCAAGTTGGGTGTTACTTGGCAGAGGAAAGCTTTGCTCAGTACTTTACACGTATCCATCACAAACTCTCCAAGTCCTTAATAAATTGCATTGCTACTGAAATGAACACTTTACCGTTACTGCATTTTTCTAAAAAAAAAGAACAAAGGTGATTGGATAACAACACTGAACTACTCTTAGGACTACTACTATATACCAACATTTTCCACATTTTATCTGGGAAGAGCAAATGATCCCTGCTACCCTAGAGGTTCATATTGTCTAGTCAAATAATGGAGATTACTTTCAAGGATGCATTAGAAGTGGGTATTTATTAAAACTAATTATAGCCAAGTCAGGACTCTTTGTTTTGGTCATCGACCAACAAAACAAATTATAGCTATTTTCAAACAAAGCTGAATATAATTTTTAATTGTGTAAATAACAAAATTGCTGGAGGTGAGGTGGAATAAGAGGGGGGGATAATCTTTTTTCTACTTCTTAGCCTGTATTGACAAAACAAACATATTATTTCTATATTCCAAGTCAAAGATAACAGAATCTCAAAAGGAGAACAAAAGCCACACAAGAGAATACTCATCTAAACAGTATCATTTAGGGAAAAGAATGCATTCACACTGATAGCAGGGTTTAATTGTTTAAAGCAAGATAAATGCAATGATGTAGGGTATATATACTGTGACTGATGTTTAAGTTTAAAAACATATACTCCAGAACTATCTCATCAATTCCTGTGAGACTGCTTCTTATAGCAAGTAGACTAAACATAATGCTTTAAGACTGCTCTTTGTCAAATCAATTTAAGCTTCCTGAATTGTTTTGATAGTGGGTTTATTATACAAATAATAAACATTTATTTGTATTATAATGTGTTTGTAATTAATTTGTGTTGTATTTTTTTCTTTAATTTCTATTCAATTTCAGGGTCATTTTTCTTGGTAAAAGACCAAATGGCAATCCAAATAGATGAAACATTTTCCAATAGCTTCAAGTTTTCTGTTTGTTGCACATGCTACTCTATCACATTTGAAGTAGGGATCATCATAAAATACCAATATCTTAGAGGAGGAAAGCTGCTTCAATATGCATGTTGCTTAATTATTTAAAAAATGTTAAACAGTTTGAAATCTTGAATAAATTGTACTTGGTTAGTTCAATATATAGTGTGTAATAATTACTTGGGTGGAAAAGCAATACAAGAAAATATTTGTAGCTCAAACTCTTAGAAATAAAGAATTATTTGACACAAGTAAAAGGATGCATAGTTGGTTTCGGAAGTAATTTTTCAGGCTAGCGAATTTGTCACTAATTGTCAAATAGATTAGCCACTTCACTGGAGCTTGTCTAATGCATGCATAACAGTATATTAATATGCACCCCAAAGTTTTACATGAGTTTTTCCATCACCAGAATGAATGTATTCATTTTAAAAAGAATCCTAATGGCCAATTTCCTTCCTTCCTTGTTAATGTTCAGAGATGCTTAATTGTTCAGCAAGAATCAAAATAAAGGCCCAGTCTTAAAAACATGCTTACACTTCAATTTTGCTCAACTGCCGTTAGTAACAAGATCAACCCCCAAGAAGACAATGATCAGATTGCAAACAGGCATGTTTGTATGTATTTGTAAAAAAAAGATCTTTCAACTACCTTACTACATTTTTGCTATACTGTATGTGTGCAAACAAAGCAAAAATTTGATAGAAAATAAGTTAAGTCTAAGTTACTATTTATTCACAAGTTTCTAAATGAGAAATTAAAAAATAGCAGCAGGAAAGTATTTTTTTTAAATCCTCAAACTAAGATGTCTAGCATAATATATAGCTCTTTCAAAACCCCTCATGTTACCTCTGTAGGTTCTGCAGCTGCAAAATGATAATACTTAAAGAAAACAAATCGTAGCAGCAACCATGATGAATTTTCTCATGTAAGCCACAAATTTAAATCAGTACACATTTTGCTACTGATTTTAATCAAACAAGAATTATCCCCTGTTTAGGAACTAAGCACAATCATTTGCTGTCATTTATTTATGTTTAATACTCCTCTAATTTTTAGTCATTTTGTCATGTAGTTGGAAAACAAACACTGGTTAGCAATGAATACCAATGTCATTGTTTCGAGCCATAGGCTTAACGGTTGTTGAATAGTGTTTAGTCTACTTGCTCTTTTTGTGTTGAGTCCAGTGGGCTGGGGGAAGGAGCAAAAGCAAGGGTACAGAGAAAATATTGGAAGAATGTGTATGGTCATCTATTCTCATTTTAATTCCAGTAGCATTTGATAAAATAGGCTATGATGAGTGAAAGTAACTAAGCAGGTGTAATAAGGGGAAACCAGCCCTGCCTCTGAGGTCCTTTGGTTCCGAGGTACCCGTGCCTGGGGGTGAACAGTGCCTGGGAAATTGGGTCCCTTTGTTGCTGCCATCCCCCTTCACTAGAAAGTGTTTTCTCCCTCCACTCCAGCCCTCTGGGGAACCAGGAGAGGATTGAAGGGGAAATCCTTGCCCCACTCTGGCTCTGGCCAAACGCTGAAGGGAAACCAAACAAAAACTTTGGTTATAAGCTGAGGCAGGTTATAGAAGGCCACCAGTTAATTCCTGATTTAAACAAAAATCAACCTTATTAAAGGTACCAACTACACACAACCCACATTTTAAAAAGATAAAATACAAAAAATCCCAACACAATTCTAACTATAGCTAAATAACTTTCAACCTTGCCTAAGGCAACCCCTTATCCAGGACTCCAGCAAACTCCCTCACCAAAGGGACCCAAAACTCTTTCCACCCCTCTGGTCACATCAGGATGGCTTATTCTGTAATAGGCCAGCTGCTCCTCACTCCAGCAAAGATTTGAACCTTTGTCTTCCAGGTCTACAGCTAAGACTTGGGGTCCTCAGTAAGGTGTCCATGGGCACCAGTGGGCCAACAGACTCTTCCCCTGGAGCCCACCAAGCTCTCTTCTTCACTGGTCATTAAAACATTTAAAAAGTTTTAATTAAAAATGAGAAGTTGGCAAACAAAAAAGCAAACTGTCCATCTCCACCAGTCTCTTAGCTTTAAAAAGATGGCTAGTTTCGGTGGTAAGAACCCATAGGATCATTCTGCTGGACTTCAACATACATGCCAAAAGCCACTGTTGCTGGTACAACTCAGGATTTCGTAGCTATCTTGACAACAATGAGATTGTCCCAACAAGTTGTTAGCCCAATACATATGGCATTTATTTGTTTATTTGTTTGAGTTAGATGCAGGCCAACTCCATATTGACTCTGGGCAGCTCACAGCATGATATATCCTGATTGTGGTCTGGACAGTTATGTAGGAATTCTGAAAACAGGCAAATTAACATCTAGTCCATCACCATGGTCAGATTATTTTCACTTGAGATTTAGAATTTCACTGGTTTTTCTTCTTTGCAAGGAGATCTGTGAAAATGGTACCTTTTCAGAGACAAATGAATTGTAAAGGGAAGAATGGGATTTCTCATTTGAAATAGCTAGTACTCCTGTTGGTGTCCTGTTAATTCTATGAAACATGGAGATGTTCTGGGCAATTGAAATAGTCAGGGCTAAGTACCCTCTCCCTCTATGTATGTTCCTGGTATATATCTGAGCTAAGGGTAATGACAGGAGAGGAAAGAGGGCTAAAGTCTAAGTGGATGAAAACATTTGCAAATGTTATAGAACATAGGTTTGAGCCTATGACTGAGCCTTTCTTTTCCACCTACAATGGATGTTAACAATATTATCCAGTGGAGTTTCCAGACAGAGGTGCTTGGACAAGTTTATGAGAAATGTATTTTATCTAGACCATAGCTTTCCAAACTGTGTGTCGCAACACATTAGTGTGTCGCGACAAAACCCGGAAGTGCTGATGGCGTGTTGCTGCTGCCCCTGCGGTGGTGTGCACCGCGGCGGCGCGCCATCAGCACTTTTGGGTTTTAGTACGACACATCAGGCCACCACCGCTGCCGCCGTTGGTGTGTCGCCAACTGCAGGACTTTGGAAAGCACTGATCTAGACTCTACTGTTACTGCAATTTCAGTAATGGAGCTGTCCATAATGTTAGATCAGTTTCATTTGCTAAGGCCTAAAGATGTAAAAAGTTGCTTCTTTGTGTTGGGCCAATCATTTGTATACTTCTTCCTTGCTCCTCTTTGCTTGTTGCATCTCATAGAAAGAGAATTTTGATTGATTGATTGATTATGTGCCATCAACTCATTGTTGACTGTTAGTGACCACATAGATAGATTTTCTCCATTTCTCTATCCCTAACCTGCTCTTTCAGGTCTTCCACTCATCGCCACTGTAACTGAGTCCATCCACCTTGCTGCTAGTTATCCTCTTCTTCTCTTTTCTTCCACCCTTAAAGCATTAGAGCCTTCTCCAGAGCACTAGGTCTTTGCATGTGTCTGAAGTAGGATAATTTGAGCCTGGTCATTTGTGCCTCGAGTGAGAACCCCTGGGTTGATTTGTTTGATCAATTTATTTGTTTTCTTCACTGTCCACAGTATTCTCAGGAGTCTTCTCCAACATCAAAGTTTAAAAGCATCAATAGTCTTCCTATCCTGTTTCTTCAAATTCCAATTTTCGCTTTGCTTCCATAGAGTGTCATAAGGAATACCATGGCTTGCATGATTCTGATCTTTGTAGGTAGAGACACATCATGAGAAAGAGGATTGTAAGCTCCTATTTGAGAAACGCAGTGATAGCATCCTGTTTAAAAAAAGGCAGTGGTCAAGTTGTTCCTGAGGAAATGAATTTTTTTCAGAAGATGAAAAACTATATGCTGATAGCTAGTTAACCCTGCATTCTTGAACTAGATCAGGGCTTTCCAAAGTTTTCCCGCAGCGACACACCAACCGCCGTTGGTGTGTCGCCGCGGGGAAACCCGGAAGTGCCGCCATTGCGGCAGCGTACAAAAACCCGGAAGCGCTGCTGCCGCTTTCGGTTTTTGCGCACTGCCGTTGGTGTGTCGTCGTGGGAAAACCCGGAAGCGCTGATGATGATCAGCGCTTCCGGGTTGTGTGGCGACACACCAGACTGTGTGTGGCGACACACTTTTGTGTCGCGACACACAGTTTGGAAAGCTCTGGACTAGATGCTCAAATGATTGTTGATTATACTGTATCTACATCCATACATTCTAGTTTTCAAACAGAAACTGCTTGGCTGCCTTGTGGAAAACCTGGCCAACTGTTTGGGTATCTGAGGATTTCTCAGCTGTTTTCAAGACTGTGGTAACTTTCTCAATAGGTTGTCTGAATTAGTTGTATTACATTGGCATCTTCTGGCTTATTTCAGAAGATGGTGCTGGGGTCTTACTGCTTTGCCCCCTCTCCCTAGATAGGATTCTATATTATCTCCCATGATATTTAATATTTAGAAGAAATCATGGGGACAAGACTGAGATACTGTTTATGCTTAGTTACTCTGTGTGGCTAAAAAAAATTAACCGTATTTTGACTGTGAATTATTTAAATAATATCACTTCCTATATCCTATGTCCATTTCCTTGGCTTTAAGTGCCCTCATTATATTAAATAAAGAGTAGCCCTTTATTGTACAATTCCTTCCCAGGAACTGTTGCCTGGAAATTATGTTATGGTCTTTTTAGTACTAAGAAAAAACTATATTTCCTAGCATTTTAAGGACTATTATTAGTGATTTAGATCTGCTTGGCTGTTAATTTTATTTTGATTTTATGCATTACATTGTCTTTCTCTGATTTACCACAGTTTTTTGTGTGTTTTTTTTAAAAAAGTATTTACCTACCATACTGTTCACAATACTCTGGTTATTAGGTAGTATAAAATGCAAAAAAAAATTAAAAGAAAAAACAAAACAAAACAAAACTTCTGAAGATGGCTCTTTCTTTCCTGTGAAGTTTTTCAGAACTCTTAACGTATTTAAAACATTTATAATCTCCTTTTCCAAAGTCAGACCTGTACCTGCAGAATAAATGCAATTTCTCTGAAGAATAAGATAATCACGATAATTTCAGGAAAAGGCAATACAGATACAGACTAATGTGATTGTGACAATATATTCATTGCTTTTCTGTGTAAATCTCAACCCTTCAAGCAATGCATACTTTTGCTGTGGAACTATATGCAGAATTATATTTAAAAATAATTCATAAATCTTTCCAAGGTCTGATTAGGCTTCTCCTTCCCTCTTTTCACAGCATCTATTAAAAACTCTTATATATTACAGTGGTTTGAGGCTATTCTTACAGTCCTGTTCTTATTTAATAAGATTAATGACAGAAAATTAGTCAAGACAAGTGTTTGCCTGTTTGGTTTATCCTGCTGGGGTTAAATTAGAGGAGGAAAATGTTCCTCTGTCATGTTATTTAATTAGTAATAGGCAGAAAGAAAATTTAAAAAAATGTTTTACTTGTACGCTGAAATTACTTGTAGCTCAAGGCCCTTCTTGTCAGTGCAAAGAACTAAATTAGAATTTCTCTGACTCTTACCATTCACAATTTTCTTTGGCACTGGCAGTGTTAAAAATATTCAACTATATTTCAAAAACTAAAGGTCTAACTCTTAGAACTGCTTATATGTCACTTGCCAAAGTTATTTCATTTTTTCAGACTAATACAATGAAACAGTCGTCTGACTAAGAAGACAGACTGCTGATTTTGATCCCGATAAAGCGCTTTACAAATCAATAGACTGAAGTTATTTTCTTTATTCTATTCTTTATTTAAAAGCATTGATAATTACTATTCTTCATCCTTTCGGGATTTCAGTTAAAATGACATGCAATATATAGGTAGTCCTCATTTAGCGACTGCCTTGTTTAGCAACCGTTCACAGTTACGATGGTGATGAAAAAGTAACTTTGTGACCAATCCTCACATTTATGACCTTTGCAGGTCTGTAAAGCAAAGGAAAGCTGAAGTAAAATCAAGAGCACAGTTGTGGTTTCACTTAGCGACTGCTTCACTTAACGACTGAGTTGCTGGTCCCAATTATGGTCGTAATCACCATCATAACTGCGAATGGTTGCTGTATGAGGTAGTCACTAAACTAGGACTACCTGTATTCAAAACTGGTTTTGTCTTCACAAAGAAATATGTAGATGAATGGCCATAATTTCAGAATTTCATTCATCTGTAACTATATGACTAACTTTATATAGTTAAATTGCTTATGTCTAGATAAGGAAAAGAAGAGAGATGGAACAAGAAAACAAATCTTTGTTCATATCTTCACCATTCTATTATAAAACACACTGAAGCAAACATAAAAATTTACCACAAAAACTATGATTTGCATCCAAAGATGCCTTCCATGAGCAGGACATTATTGGATTTTGCCCTATATATACATAAATGTTTAAATTCCATAAACATGTGAAAAGCCAACCACTCTAGTTATCTGCATCCACTTTCCACAATGACATAAGAAAACTGGATGCAGCACAAAGACATCTGTACTGGAATATGCTTACAACAACCTCTTACAAATAAGCAATTTTAACTCCCCAACCTCAAATATATTTCATGTATGGACATGCATTTGTATGCTCTTTTCATATACTGTACTTAGGGAGTTAATTAATTTGGCTCACTTTATTTTTAATCGAATCCTATATCCACTCCATCTCTGTCTTACATCAATTTGAATAGTTTATTCTTAACTGAAAGACATTTTCATTTCAAATGCTAGATATTAAAAACAAATTAGTTAATGCTGAAAGAAATTAGCAATGTAATTTTTCATAATCATGCTAACATTAGGAACAGTTGTACTAGATTCCAATAGCAAGCAAGCATACAGCCTGTGCTACAAATATTGTTCAAAACCGCCCAGAGTCACTCTTTGAGTGAGATTGGTGGTGACGAAATCCGAAATAAATAATATAAATATAAATATAAATATAAATAAATATAACCATAGTCTGTTGTAATGAACATGAGACTATGGCTTATTTGCTTTCCTTTCCCCAATCTCTTCCTTTGACAGCTTCTTGCTATGTTTATCTAGAGAAACTACAGTAACTATTAAGTATGGGCTCGTTAAATAAAACAACTACACTTAATGATGCTGGTTTGTCTCAGTAAAGTAAAGCTCACACAAACCACTGTTTTACTAGTCCTAGACTGTGGCAAGCTGAAAATGGAAACAAAAGCTTTAAAACTTCTGGCATGGCAATAACAGAACAGGAGAAAGGAAGAGAATATGATATTGTGTCTCAGGCACATTGTGTTAAATGTATCAGTGATTTTCATAGCCCCATGTTAGTATGATGGGAAAAAATGTGCCTCTTCTTTCTTTTTTGTAGCTGAGATTAGCATGCTTATGCATGGGTACCAGAAAAGATACAGAAGCAAGAAAATGGCAAATATAATAAATCAAAATATAAGCCACAGAAAGTATTTACAAAGCGATCCTAATTTTGGCTGTTGTGGGTCTTCCGGGCTGTGTGGCCGTGTTCTGGAAGTTGTGGTTCCTAACGTTTCGCCAGCATCTGTGGCCAGCATCTTCAGAGGGCAGGAGCACAGACAGAAGCGAAATCAGAGATTTCGCTTCTGTCTGTGCTCCTGCCCTCTGAAGATGCTGGCCACAGATGCTGGCGAAACGTTAGGAACCACAACTTCCAGAACATGGCCACACAGCCCGGAAGACCCACAACAGCCATCGAACTCTGGCCATGAAAGCCTTCGACAATACATTGATCCTAATTTTATTATCTGAATTTGAGACAGAATTTTATATTTGCAATTTAACTACTGTATATGGAATATGCAGTGTAAATTGTGCTTTATGCCTCAACATTTTTATGGCTGAATAGGGTGGCAATTACTGCGGGGGGGGGGGGGAAGTGAGTTGATGTTACTGTGGACATTGAACATTAAAGTAAATCTGGTGGTACATTTTAGTATTCTAGGTGGTTCTCAGGAGACAAAATGGAAACTGGGGAGTACTAGAGAAGAAGTGAACAATAATATGTACATATAAACAATAATTTTACTTTCATTAATTAATTTACTGTGGTATAGTGCAATCCCAAAGCAATTCATATAGATATTATATGGACTATGAAGTGGTAAATTAACCTATTCATACTCTTCCATACTTTCAAACTTTCTTATTACTGTATCATAATTTGTAAATTCACTGATGAATTTTTGATTACTGAGTACCAAATTTTACCAGGAACGAGTATCAGGGGCATACTGGGTAGCTGCCTCAATACTGTGGTACTCCCTTCTTTTATTCAAAATTTAGATCTGAATAATTTCACTATGTTATATGTTAGTGACCTTGGGTATCTTTTTATGGAAAAGCAGAATATAAATTCAAACAATGTTAATAAATGTGCAATATTCAGTAGGGCTTGTTTTGCTTTGTTCTTGATCCTCTTTGGAAGTTCAAAGCACACTGCATTTGAAGAGCAAAACCTGCTCCCTAGCTATGTTCCTTTTTTAGTACATCTGTCAGAATTTTAGCAATGTATGAAAAAGCCTGGCAGAAGCTGTCATTTGGATTAGTAGATTAGCATGAAGTTTCTTAATGTCAATTAACACTGACACTCATCTCAAGCTTTCAGAAAGGGATCATTTTAAAGCCAAATAAACACTAAATGTAATTTCTTAGTGGCCCACTAGTATATGGCAAACACGTGTTTTGAAATTAGGCAAAACTTTCTTTTTCTTAGTAAAGGGTATTATCGTATCTTCAAACTAGATTGAAAAATAATTGATATTCAGATTCTCATAAACATCAGATGAAAGAGAAAAACAACACATACATAGAAATACTGCACCATAAAGTTACAATCAAATAAATGGAAATGAATGAATAATCATCATGCAATATCATTGTTACTGCATGCCTTTACTTACACAATAATTTTACCAATGTTCTGAAATGCCTTCTCCACAAATTCACGGACACTGTGGACCTCACCAGTAGCTATTACAAAATCCTCTGGTTCATCTATCTGCAACATTAGCCACATTGCCTGTGGAAAGATAAGTGAATTCTGATTTACTTCATTACTTTTGCTGACCCTCTTTGGCACTTTATATTGAAAAACAGTCGAATTTGACTCCTGGTGATTTTAACGGACAGGTTCATGTACTTTTCTCGGCAACAATGTGGAAATGGCTTCTTCTGGGATTTTTATTTTTTACTTCTCAATTTAACATTTTACATGCATACCTATCATGCTGTTCCATTTTGGAGTAAGCAATGGTATAGCAGAAAAAAGGAGTAAAAAATAGTAAGCAAAGAAATTGAGGCATGAGGTAAGAAAAATAAAAGGAAACATAACCTAATCTAGTTTAGAGCAACACAATTAATTGTATCTGCCCATAGATTTCTCTATTTGCAAAGAATTGTATTCACAACTCTTCTATCACTATTTGTACATTTTAAAAATATATACTTTTACACACTTCCCAGCAGTATGCGATTCTGTGGCACTTTGTAACATAATAATTTTTGTTCTGTTCTAAGCAGCTCTTACAGCCTCTTCCTTATACCACTTCCTTCCTCCTAACACTATGATTTTGGTGGTATATAAATTGAATGAATAAATACTACTACCAAATTATGATTGTTCCATATTCAGAATCTCTTCATCCTTGTTTCCTTCACTAATTATTTCATTGTAAATAATCAAATCAGTCAAGCTTTTTGATCCATTCCTTTTCCATTTGTACAAATGAATAGACATGCTTTAACCATATATCTAAAACAAATATATATTTTTGAAGCCAATACTCATTGGTCACCATTCTAATTCATTCATAATCTCTCTTATCATTCTCACTCATCCATTCACGTCACCTAGCTGAATAATTTTTCCTCTAGATTGTGTTCATTCAGAATATTGAAATTTCCCCCCAGAATTCATCTCTAGCTCTTCCATTATTACCATTCAATGGAGAGTAACATGCAACTATCAGGAACATATGGATTTCCATTTTTACACACTCCTACAACAATCTAGAATCTATATTCTCTTAGTTTTATAGACATAGAACACATCTATTCTTCTTTCACTTCATTTGTTAATTCATGCTCTTTAACCTTTACTCTTTCTGCATTCTAAATGCAGTGGTTATTATCATAAAGGCCCATCATGGCTTTAGTCTATTGAAGCTTTCATTTATAGAGGTAGTGTAGACTAGGTTACCAGCAGGTAGGAGTATTACCTGTGTTTGTATCTGTAAACCACCTACAATCCATGAGGATTGGGACAATAGATAAATTGCATAAACAAACAAACCATAAAATTCTTGCGAAAATAAGATCACTTTTGCCATACTTTGACCAATATGTCCCCAAAGCAGTCAATACCCAATTTTACCCCAAGCATTCTTGTGCTGTTCTATGCGAGTTAGAATATTTAGCCTGCATCCCACCAATTGAGAGGTACATGTAATATACTGATACACAGTCTGGATTTGCAAAGTATTATTTAATTTATATTAGAGGAAGAAATAATACAGCTTTATTTGTTTTAACTTTTCACAAATTATGTGTCTCCCACTGCAATATAAAAACACTTTTATCTGTAATATGTTTTCAATCTATCCCAAATTTACTGCCAATAGTAATGTAAAGATAAAAGCGGTAGTACTGGGGTACTGTTTTTAACTTTTTCGGAAGACCAAAAGTTTGTCCATTAAGTGTATTCAACTGCTCAGGAATAACTGTTTGTTTATTTTCTAGCAACAGTGCTATTTGTCTTATTCTCTGGGATATAACCAAAATGGCCAAACTGTGAGTGGAACAGATGGTAACGTGCCTGGGACAAATATACCATTTGTTTATGGACAAATGGACCATCAGAAGGATCCCTTCTAAGTGTCTTGAAAATCAAAACAACTTGATGTGGCTTCTAACCGCTAAAGAACAGAAATACTTCATTCTACTACAGTTTTTTTGTTCTTCCAATGGCTTTCCCTTTTGCATATTTTTTACATAGGGTTGATATGCAGCTGGGGGATACTTATGGATCTAGCACTGCCACATGAGATTCACTTTGCCTTAATAGCAGGGAGTTTGTAATAACTTCTAGATATTTAATCGGTTATGACTTATAATTGTCCACTTCAATTAACAGGAATAAAAGTCTTTATTACAGTTAGTGACCATGTTTAAACACAATTTTATGACAAGGATTACCAAGCTTCGAATAAAGGTAAAAAAACCCACACAGAATAAGAAAAAGTGGGTTAAAATATCACAGGGTGGAAAGAGTAGAACACAGGAGATTAAAAAAAGGGTTTGAAAAAGGGTCTAATAATTAGGTCTGGGCTATATATATTTGGGTTGAAACAGAGATCTGATTGGGCTTATCAAAACCCCATATGTTCAGATGTCGTAAAGAGAGGCCACAGGACGTTAGGTCCAACATATATTAATATATATAATATGTATACACATACATATACAGTATATATGTGTATATATGTATACAGATACACATACAGTATATATGTATATACTGTATACATACACATACAGTACACATACAGTATATATGTGTATATATGAATGTATGTGTGTGTGTGAATATATATATATATATATATATATACATACATACATACATACACACACACGTACATACACACACACACACACACACATATATATTTTATATATATATATATATATATATATATATATAATATGATAGATAAATGATAGTTTTATTATATGCTTTGCTGTTTGATCTACTGTGTGAATTGTTGGTCTATGAACATAAATAAATACATTAAAATATAAATCTGTGCCCTGTAGTTTAGATGAGTTAAAACTTCTGTTTTATAAATCTTAAAGGCTGCCTAGATGTGATTGTTGCTGTTTTATCTCATGAAGTGCAAAACAATGTTTGTGTCCTTTGTGCTTTCATGGATGTCACCATTGCTTTCACGCTCAATAGGGTCTTCTCTGGGATGGTATCCTATGTGAATGCCATTAAAGCTGCTACCATTTTGGTGGCAGGTTAAAATATATTTTCATCTGGAGTAAAATGAGAATGGAGTATTGGTCATATGCCTTTTTTGCTTAATTACACATTTGTATATGGGAATTTTTAGTAGCCAAATACATGCTTGAACTGTACAGGAAGTTAAAAAGGGAAAGACATAAATCTTGTATCATTTTGCTTATGATGTAGCTCTATGGGCTAATTAACATAGTTAGCTAAAGTGAAATAAATAAATAAACTAAAATATGTTTTTATAAAGTACAATAAATACAAATATCCATAATAAGGCACATCCAGCCTCACCTATTTTAATTAGCAATACATCTGCATTGGCTGGGCCTGTTGGTGTAAATATGCTTTTCGTACTAAGCAGTTAAGGCAGAGAAAACAAAGTAGAGCAATAATAACAATAAATATCTTCAGCATCCCACAGTAGGTTAGTAGCTGAGCCAGGAACAGAACTTGGGGTTTCTAGACTCCCAGTCTAGTACTCAATCAACCAGACCACACTGCTATATATCTGGAGAAAAACTTACCACTGCTAAGTCCATTCAAAATGAATGAAATATTTTTAATCCCTTTGTGAAAGAAACAGAGAGCTACCTGTAAAGTTGAATTCCTTTTTAATAAATAATCAGCATGCAAACACAATAATTCAAACTATCCCCATATGGTATAAAGGGGCTGCTATCTTGTAGGATAACCCTCAGTGCTATTTGCATTGACCTCGTCACATCACATTTAAAGAAAACAACTTTAGTAGGTCCCCAGATGCTAGTGGATACTCTGCAAATCAGATTAATGTAAGCTCTGGGACAGCTCAGTTTCTTTTAGTAAATACCACCTGAACTGTTCAGATTCTGCTCCCATTCCTCAAATCAGAAATATATACTAAATACAGACATTCTCACATAAGTATTGTATTTGCAAGTCATTTTTACAATTAAAACCCAAAGATTTCAGTAGTATCCTCCAATTCTGCAGCTGAACTAGTAATTGGGATCCAATTAATAATTGAGTAAATATACAGGATGTCTTTAAATTTGTATTCTACATCAGATGTGATATCTCAGCCATTTGTAAGTAGGAAACAGTATCTTTAATTTTATTTTAATTAGTCTACATGTTTAATGAAGAGCTCTTAAATGGAAGGTAGAATATAAACCTAACACACACACTTCTTTGAAAGGGAGTCTTCATTATTAACTCTTACTGTTTTTCCTTCATTTGTTTATAGGTGCTGGTGCACAAAACGTAGAATAAGAGAACATTTAAAGATATACCCACTAGACTACAGTGGGTATCTTGATCAGTTTATTATGCACTGTACTCTGGTAATTGCTGGGATGATTAATTTCAGATGTTCTGATGCTTCCAAGAAAACCTCTAACAGTTATTGCAAGAAATGGAGAAATACTATAAATCTAAAGACTAAAACCTAAATGCCAAATTGCTCCAAAACTGATTTAAATTAACATAATATAAAGTTCAGGACATACAATAACTTTTCATTATTTCTTACTTAGACCATTGTTCAGTATGTGCATAGAGTGGTGCAATTATATATACTGCATTCCATGGCTCATAAAAGAGTAAAGCCAGTAAAGATTACATTGTGCCTAATGTTCAGGTATAAGGTTATTACTTCAGTAACTTCATTATTCTACAATTTTACTTCATTACATCCAACATGCCTGCAATCCTTCAAGACAAGATTTCCAAAGCATATCAGTATGAATCACTATGTACAAGATTGCAATGTATGAGGAAAGCCCTAAATCATTTCTGTATGATGTTGACTACTACACTATACATTTCTGGTGTGTTCTAATGTTCTTTTCACGTTCTTCGTAACAAATACAATAATATAGTTTACCAAATATTATTTAATTACAAATAAAAAAACGTTAGCTTTGCTATGGTTGCTATTTCAAGCATTTTTAAAAATGTAAGACCTTTTTGAAAACTCTTTTGAAGTAAAGCTTAAATTTGAAGGTGCTTTTACAATAAATAAAAAGGAAAAATATGTAATTAACAGTTTCTTGTTATGGAAATCATCTCACAGTTAATACCAACTTTGTTATATATTTTTATAACTTTATTTTATAATATAGCTACTGATCATGAATATACATAGTTCAGTATTATAAAAAGAGGAGGGATAAAAATCTAATAACAACAGCAGCAGTAGCAGCAGCAAATACTGTAGTTAGGAAATACAGTTAAACAGAAATGTGTACACCCCCTTAGAGAGTTGTCAAAAATCCCATGAATTTGCTCTCTCCAACTATATTAAATTATTGATTCTTGGTTCATCAATTTCTGGGTTTATATTGGAGTGACATCAGGATCAGAATAAATATAAAGAATAAATATTGCAGCTGTTACGGAATTGTTCACTGGTTTGATAGAGGAGAAAATCTTTGTTTCAACTTCTATGGAGTATAATGAATGATCACTGACTTGCAAATAAAGAACATGTGACATGCTGAATTAGAAGATAAATGAACCTGTGTGCTGTGTGATAATGCTGTTTTAATTGCTACAAAGCTGTAGCCTAGTGGATCCCATCATAATGCTAGACCATGTCCAGAACACAAAGGCCTCTGTGCGATAGGTATTCATCCGTTCATCTCTTTATACAGCTGTACAGTGTTTTGGTCCATTTGTTCTCTGATGGGGCTGCACAACTGAGCTAAAAGTTCAGCAATTCTCGCCTTCCTGTTCACATGCTAAACACTGTGACCCGTGACATGGCTAGGCCTCAATCTGCGATAAGCCGGCTGGGTGACCTTGGGCCAGTCACTCTCTCTCAGCCCAACTCACCTCACAGGGTTGCTGTTGTGGGGAAAAGAGGAGGAGGAAGGAGTATTAGGTATGTTCGTCGCCTTGAGTTATTTATAAAAATAATAAAGGCAGGATAAAAATTAATTAATTAAATAAATAAATAAAAATCGCTGCTTGACTTTGGCTACCTTTTAACCATCATGAGGTCACATACTTGAGTTTCTGTAAAGGCAAAGACAGTTTTCTAAAAGGTATTAGCGAAATGATCCAATAGAACAGCAGACCTTTATTTATGAAGACAATGGTCCTCTAACTGTTTTCTTGCCGGTAATGTATCTTATTGTTAATGTTGGTGATAGATTTGTGATAATAATGGAAAGTAAAACAAATCCACAGAAGAGCTGAATTTATCTCTGGAGTTTTATAGTGAAATTGCTTCTTTAAATGCTTGAGATTTTTGAAAAGTTCCAGGTATGGGTTTTGAGGAACTAGGCAAAATCCAACTGTAGTGTGAAGTCCACAGTCATGTTTTCATATGTGACCCCATTCAGTTTTGATTCACAGCAATGAATATTATACAGTATAGGCCTAATAACTTGTTATAATACGAGTTGGGCGGTAAAGAAATATGACAAATAAAATAAAATAAAATAAAATAAAATAAAATAAAATAAAATAAAATAATAAAATAATAAAATAAAAAATAAAACAAAACAAAACAAAACAAAACAATAAAATAAAATAAAATATAAAATAAAATAATAAAATAAAATAAAATAAAATAAAATAATAAAATAAAATAATAAAATAAAATAAAATAAAATAAAATAAAATAAAATAAAATAAAATAAAATAAAATAAAATAAAATAAAATATAGGGCATATAGTATATCTAGCATATGGCCACTTTCCTAATTATTTTACTTGCATTTATGTTCTGCATGCAAGTCATAAATAGTTTCCCAACATTTTTTTAAAAAGAAGTAATAATATAGACATAATCATGATCATAAGCAGCATTTTTACACTTACAACAGGATCCTAAGCTTGCTTTGTAAACAAGATGAAATGAGCATGAGAATTCATTATTGACATTCTGTTAACTTCACAGAATAAGATGTTATGCCAAGGATATTACACTAACATTCCTAGCAAAGTTTGGCAGTTCAAATGTTTTGATGTCAGGAGACAAGTCAATATTCATGCAGGCCAACACCCTTTCAGAAATAACTTCTCTCTCTCTCTCTCTCTCTCTCTCTCTCTCTCTCTCTCTCTCTCTCTCTGTGTGTGTGTGTGTGTGTGTGTGTGAGAGAGAGAGAGAGAGAGAGAGAGAGAGAATAACTGCATGTAAAATTTCAAGCAACTGTTGCCATGTCTCACCATCTAGCACACCAACTAAAACTTATTAACTGTGCTGTCATCCATTAATATGCTCTTGTTAATCAAGGCTAACTTTAACTACATTTCTTGCCTCCTTTCCTTAAAAAAAGCATTCATGTGCTCATGGTAGCAAGACCAATGCAGTACAATGTCTTGATTATGGTGTAAACCTTGTGGAACCTTGCTGTTGTTCATTCCTTCAGTTATTTCTGCTGCTTTGTGACCCAGGATTGTTTGTCAGTACCTGCTTCTTTGACTCTTAGAAGCTCATACTTGTGTCATCAGGGATAGTATCAACGGTAGTGTGGAATCTGACAAACTATCACATCGATCATGATACAATGTTTGGAGATAGCAGCTGACATCATTATTTGCCCAAAGTGATAATCTGAGTTACAAGTACAGGTAGTCCTTGACTTACAACCATTTGTTCAGCGACCATTCAAAGTTATGGTGGCACTGAACAAAGGGACTTACGACCAGTCCTCAAAGTTACGGCCGTGGCAGCACCCCCACGGTCACGTGATCAAAATTTGGGCACTTGGCAGCCTGCCCATACTTACAACCGCAGGGGGGCTTCAACTCCCCCCCACCTGTCTATGCCCTTTTGGCCCCCTGCACTCCATGGCCCCTGCCACCCTAGCTGACCTTCGCCATCTTCTTGCTCCTGCTGCTGACTAAGCATGCCCTTTGCGAGGCAGCTGCTAGCCGCACAAGGCTTTCTTCCCAAGGTTGTGCACGGTAGTTTCCCTGCAAGACCTGGGGAAGATGCCTTCACATGGCCAGCAGCTGCTTCGTGAAGGGCCAGGGCAGACACGCCTCATCAGCAGTGGGAGCAAGAAGATGGCAAAGGTCAGCTGGGGTGGTGGTGTGCAGGGTGGCAGGGGTCTCAGAGTGCAGGGTGGCGAGGGCGACTGCAGCTGGGACTGGGCTCGGGCAGCTGCGGCTTCCCGGGACGTCGTGGCTTTACATTGCACTATTGGGTTTTCCTGGGGCGTGGCGGCTTTGTGCTGTGCTATTGGGGTTTCCCGTGGCAGGGCAGCTTTGCGGTGCACTGCTGGGGCTGGGCTTTGCGCTGTGCTGTGCTGCACCTGGGGCTTATTGCAGCCCCAGAGCTGTGGCACATCAGAAAGTCCCTGTGCTGTGCTGCTGAGCTGGGGCTGGGCTTTGTGCTGTGGCTCAGGGGCTTTTTGCAACCCCAGAACCGCGGCGCACCAGGAAGCCTCTGAGCTGCAACGTATTCTTTCCCCAGCCTTTCTGAGCTTGCACCGCACTGCAGCACCCCCTCCTCCAACTTGTGCACGGCCTGTGCCGGCACTCACAGGCCTCCCCACCTCACCTCACGGCACCCCCATGCTCCTTACCTGGGACTCCCGCCTCTTCCCACTTAACGACCTGTGCGTCTTGGGGTTATGATAGCAACCGGGGCTGCCCGGGATTGCCATCGCTAAGCGATGTGGTCATGTGACGTCATGCTTTATGACTGCGTCACTTAGTGATGGAAATTCTGGTCCCCATTGTGGTCGTACGTTGAGGACTACTTGTATATAAATTCCTATGACCGGAGTGTGGAAAGTAAAGATTGATGACAGAGGGAAGTAGAACATAAAAATTATAACCAGGATAATTGCTTCATTATTTACCAATTGTTTTGCAATCACACAGACGTTCTTATGTTTCCTACTCATAAAAAGTAATTTAAAAACGGTGTCTGCCCAAATTATTGGAGGTAGAACTGAAGCTCTTAATGAATCGCAATGAATGTTCCCTGTTGCAATTTATCTTTGAAATGCCATTGCTCAAGAATAGCCAGCTTAAGATCAGTGACAGAGTACACAGAAAAGTTGGAATGCCTTCCAATATTTCTGAAGTGATACTGGGCATTACATTATTAGATTCTGTTACATGGCTACCACCAAAGTAGATATGGGAACAAAGGTTTTTCTTAGGTGTCATCTCTTTCTGGTTAGGAGGTTGTTTGTAAACAATGATACGTCTACTACACCAACTCTAAGAGAAGGAAGCATCCTTGTACCTGATGGTCTGGGGAGCCCTGATCAGTAGCTTTCTCTAGAAATGGAAGCAAATGCTGTGCTGTTACTTCCTCTTCTAGGCCTGTCCTGTACTCTGCCCTATAGTAAATGATTCCTCTAGCCCTCTTGCTTGGCTTCTTCACTTCAGTGTATGCTTAAAATGGAGAAACTGGAGCACATTATCCTCCAAATAATTATGTTTTGCACCACCGGTAAGAGTGAACCATGTGAAGAAACCTGCTTTAAATGTGGCCAGTGGCTACAGAAACAACATTCTTGCTCTTGTAAACAACAAATTTTTTTGGGGAAAAAACAATGCAGTCTCTTAGCATTGCTGTGATGCCTGGGAAGGACGGTAATAAGCAAAGAGCAGTGTATCTTTTTCTTTTGTAAAACTCCCTTGACTATGTAAATACAACAGCTGGCAATAGAAGAAAATGCTTAAGAATAGAAGCAGTGTAATCCAGATAAACTTTAAACTATGAACTCTGAGAACCTTTTGCCCCATAATTCATTCTAAAATTTTCACCATTTACTTCAGGTGAATGCATAATGCTCTTACTGTGTTGTCAAACATTAATTCAGTGTTGTCTTCTTCCTGGTATCAGCGAGTGTCAAACTATTGTTCCTTCAACATACAAAAGTATTTGTGTAAGGCTTTATTACTGATCTTTAGAAATTTTTGCCACAGGCAAAATGAAACAGAAAAGCTGTTTGTTGGGAAACTTCACTGACAAAAGAAGTTTAATATATATGTCACCCTTCACTTTTTCTTCATTCCTTTTTAAAAAAAAGTTTTCTTGTAAAGGTTCAGAATGATTTTTCATACAGGTATTTTGTGTGTGTGTGTGTATATCCATTCCTGAAACCATGGTATAGTCACCTTTAAATTTTGTTTCCTAAAAAAATTAATATGCTTAATTTTTAAGAATTTTTTAAAAAAAACTAGGGTGAAGATTTGAATCCCAATCTTATTTTAAGATTTATTTTACAATTGTATTTTTTAAAAAAAATCAGCATGGTTTATTAAAAAATATACATGACTCTGAAAGCTCCTGGTGAGAAACAAAGCAGATTACTCTTAAAACAGCAGCATTGGAAAGAATGAATGTGATACATTTATTTACAAGAGTATTAAGTACTTTTTTCATAGATATTGTTTACTTGCAGAGAATCTATATTTTTGAGGAAAGGTTTGCTGTTTTTCTTGGGCTTGAATCCCATTATCCTTCATAATGGCCATATTCCTAGGCTCTAAACTCAGGCAAACTGTATCCTGGTGTCCTGCCAGCTCTCTCGAACCTTGCAAAGAACCAAAAGAAGGCGTGCTCTTAAGGGGTGAGACCTAGCACTCTCAATATATATGGTCCCTAAAGCAGATCTGGCAAAGAGAGCAATTCTTAAAGAACCTGAGTAGCATATTCTTTATAGGCTAGCTCATCTGAGATTATACAGTACATATGACTTGAATTGGAATTGATGAGTGCAATGTTGGCAATCCTGTACTGTATCTGTGACTGAGGAGTGGGCTTAAGAATAGCAAAGGCAGAACTAGAAGAATTCTATCTGTACTGAGAAGGGGATGATGAACTAAATTTTCTTACTCTTTTACATATGTAGTTACAATAAAAGCTACCTCCCATTACAGAAGTGGAAGTAATTTGAACCATAGGCAGAAAACCTCAGATTGTTATAAAACTCTAAACCAGGGCTTTCCAAAGTGCCACCGCTGGCGACACACCAGCGGTGGCGGCGGGCGCGTTCACGGTGTTGGCGGGCGCGTGCACGGCGGCGGTGCGGGGGGGTGCGTGGCGGCGCGCGCGTGCGCGGCGACAGCCTCCAGTAAAACGCGGAACCACTGATCCCGCCCCGCTGCTGCTGCCACCATGCACGCGCGCGCCGCCGCTTCCGGGTGGTGTGGTGACACACCACGCTGTGTGTGGCGACACACTTTTGTGTCACGACACACAGTTTGGAAAGCTCTGCTCTAAACAGCATAGTTCACAGCTAGGATATTTAAAGGACTGTCTCTTTCCCCATGATTTTGTTCATAGTATCTCAAAAGTGGATTGTCCATCTACTTATAAATAACAATGATTCATGAGAGGATCTCTTTTATGGCAACACATAGCCTATCGAATTTCAATCTTAAGGAGATCTACCTGGCCCCATCCTTAACTAGTTAAGATAAGCTTCTAAGAAACTTTCTGTTCCAATAAGTTGCAGCCAATTGACCATACACTGATTTTTTAACATCATTGTCTACCTGCTTTTTGCTTGTGGTGTTCTTTCAATATTGAAAATATAGAAAAGAGGAGCATAGGTTTTTTTCATAAATAAAGCTCTGATCAAACCTGCTGTACTCAGCATTAATGGAAAGCTTATAGAATCCTTTGATAGTTTTAAAAAGATCACAGGATTTATTATGTATATTACTGGATATATGGCAAACCCATATGAAGACTTAATTGAAGAAGCATCTAAATATGTCACAGAGAAAGGTCATGCCACAAATTTACTGAGTTAGCAAAATGTAAGCAACACAAGAAACCTGAAGCAGAAGATGTCTATGAAGGTTCTCAGTCATCCAGGTGGAATTGTCTGTAGCTTGAATCATGTCAACTGGATTTCTATTTTCTTAGTAGAAACGTTTCGCTCCTTATCCAAGGAGCTTCTTCAGTCTGAGCAAAGTTGGTAAGGGAATCCTAAATATGTTCCTAGGTAGCTGTGTGACCTTACACCTGGGGCTAGGTCATGGTTATATTGAGATGTAATTTTTAAGTCCTTTTATCATCTAAAGGAGGGTCGTTAAAATCACCATGCTGCTGTTGAGCTTTTGAAATGGTCTTAATCTTCCTAGGCACAGAAGACAAAACGGGTAGGAAGATGGGGGAGAAGATGGGGGCACAAACTCTCCCCCATCTTCCTACCCGTTTTGTCTTCTGTGCCTAGGAAGATTAAGACCATTTCAAAAGCTCAACAGCAGCATGGTGATTTTAACGACCCTCCTTTAGATGATAAAAGGACTTAAAAATTACATCTCAATATAACCATGACCTAGCCCCAGGTGTAAGGTCACACAGCTACCTAGGAACATATTTAGGATTCCCTTACCAACTTTGCTCAGACTGAAGAAGCTCCTTGGATAAGGAGCGAAACGTTTCTACTAAGAAAATAGAAATCCAGTTGACATGATTCAAGCTACTGAAGCAGAAGAATTTTTGATGTTTGGAAAATCATGATCATACCATTATTATTATAAATATTTATTTATTTATTTATTTTCTATCCCGCCTTTATTATTTTTATAAATAACTCAAGGCGGCAAACATACCAAATACTCCTTCCTCCTCCTATTTTCCCCACAACAGCAACCCTGTTGGGCTGAGAGAGAGTGACTGGCCCAAGGTCACCCAGCTGGCTTTCAGGCCTAAGGCGGGACCAGAACTTTCAGTCTCCTGGTTTCTAGCCCGTTGCCTTAACCACTAGACCAAACTGGCTCTCTTTTAGCAAAAAAATGAAGAATGCTTCCACATTTTACCCTTTATCAAATTCAGAAGAAATGTTATTTAAAGAGTCACCTTACATGGCTTCAAGTATTAATTTTCTCTTATATACAAGTAAAGCACAAACATTCTATTTAAAAAAAAAAATCCAAAAACCTCAAAAGCAGCCACCCTATTTAATGAACTTAATCACTGTATGAGTGAAGGGTGGTACCCAGAATGTGGTCAGGCTCAGGCAGACATCGGAATGAATGCTAGGAAAGGACTAGTCAAGGCCATGTTCTTTTTACAAAGAACCTTAGTCAACATTCAAGGGAAGTATTGGTTTGTTGCTATAACAACTTAATCCCTTTAAAGCCATTCATCACGCAGGGTGTATTGATCACTATGATGCAAGAACTGGATGGGTGATTTGCTAGCTTCAGATGAAGTTACTTATGCACTTCTTATGCACGTCTCAATTCTTGAAGAAAATAGGATTAACCATGTATTTTACACAAAGAGACCATCTCTGTTTCAACCAGGAAGCATTATGGTTATGATAAAGGAAACAAAAAGGAAATGAAGAAAGCACTTCAGCATCACTTGGAAATATACTGTATGGAGCTTTAACTGAATGTGTGCAATGAATGTGCATATTCAAAACACAGAGTGTGAAGAAATCTTAAGAGAAGAGTGAATACAAGGCTATAGGGCAAGGAAAAAATACTAAGGCTATAATCATATTTATGGAATATCAACACACAGAAAACTTATTGTGTGCTTTTTCTATCACCACCCAAACAGTAATAAAATATTCCTTTTAAATGGATGAATTAATAAAATGAATGCTTAACTCAGTTTCAGGCTACAGAGGAATGTTCACTGGAATTACAGATGCTATTTTTTTCCTTTTCAATCCAGAGTTCTCACTCGAGGCACAAATGACCAGGCTCAAATTATCCTACTTGGACAGATTATGCAAAGACCCAGCTCTCTAGAGAAGGCTTTAACGCTGAGAAAGAGGGAAGGAAAGAAAACAAGAGGATGACCAGCAGCAAGGTGGATGGACTCAGTTACAGTGGCAATCAGTGCACCATTGGAAGACCTGAAAGACCAGGTTAGGGATAGATCGTCATGGAGAAAATATATCAAGTAGCCAGTTGTGAGACCCTGTTTTTCAAGTTGGGTTCCCGAGAACAGTTGGGAGTGTTGCTATTGTACCAGCCTCCCTGCTGCGTAGCAACCTCCCTGCCTGAGCTGCTGGAGGCTGTCTCGGGGTTGGCGGTGGAGTTCCCCAGGCTTATGGTTTTGAGGGACTTCAACCTGCTGTCCCTGGGGCATGCCTCGGAGGCAGCTCGGGAGTTCATGACTACCATGGTAGCCATGGGCCTGTCACAGATTATTTGGGACCCGACTTGAGACAGTGGCATCACCCCGGACTTAGTTTTCTTGTCTGAGTAGTGGCAATGTGATCTGAGGGGAGAGCTGCATCTATCCCCATTGTCATGGTCAGATCACGTCCTGGTGACCTTGAGACTCTCCTATGCCACCTCACTCTGCAGGGAGGCAGGACCCATTCGATTCGTCCACCCTTGGCGACTGATGGACCCGGAAGGGTTTCAGAGGGAGCTGGGGGTTATACCCGAGGATCTACTGCACGGTCCAGCGGAGGCCCTGGTTGCTGTTTGGAATAGGGAGCCCTGGACAGGATCGCACCTGTGCGACCTCTCTTGTCCCATCAGACCTGACACTCCCCATGGTTTACCGAGGAGTTGAAGGTTTTGAAGAGGATTAAGAGACATCTAGAGCGCCGCTGGAGAAAGACAAAGACTGAACCCAACTGAAGCTAGAGCTGCTGTTAAGGCCTACCTTGTGGCGGTAAGAGCAGCGAAACATCAATATTTCTCCGCTCTTATTGCATCCACAGAATGCCGCCCAACAGCCCTGTTTAAGATCACTTGACCCCTTTTGGGGAAAGTGGGCCCTGTGACCCACTTACAGGGCTGTGCAGAGGAGTTTGCTGTGCATCTGCAGGATAAGATCGCTCAGATCCATTCCAAGTTAGAATCCAAGCATGAGACTTGGTCTGGGGAGATACCAGGGGAGCGTACTTACCCAATTATCTGGGAACGGTTTGATCCTGTTGGACCTGAGGAAGTGGACAGGATCCTCCAGATGGCAAATGCCACCACCTGTCATCTAGACCCATGTCCCTCCTGGCTGGTGAAAGCAGCTCGGGAGGTGACATGTGGCTGGGTCCAGGCGATGGTTGATGCATCCTTGAGCGAGGGGGTGTTCCCAACTGCCTTTAAGGAGGCATTGGTGCACCCCCTCCTCAAGAAACCATCGCTGGACCCTATTGTACTGGACAATTTTAATCCAGTGTGGTTGAGAAAGTGGTGGCGTTGCAACTCCAGAGGATTCTGGATGAAATGGATTATCTAGACCCCTTTCAGTCAGGTTTCAGGCCCGGTTATGGGACAGAAACGGCATTGGTCACATTGATGGATGATCTATGGATGTCAATTAGATCCATGCCCCTCCTGGCTGGTGAAGGCAGCCTGGGAGGTGACGTGTAGTTGGGTCCAGGCAATGGTGAATTCATCCTTGAGAGAGGGAGTGTTTCCAGCTGCCTTTAAGGAGGCGCTGGTGCACCCCCTCCTCAAGAAACCGTCGCTGAACCCCACCGTGCTGGACAATTATCGTCCAGTCTCCCACCTCCCCTTTTTAGGGAAGGTGGTTGAGAAAGTGGTGGCGTTGCAACTCCAGAGGGTTCTGGATGAAACGGATTATCTAGACCCCTTTCAGTCAGGTTTCAGGCCCGGTTATGGGACAGAAACGGCATTGGTCGCATTAATGGATGATCTCTGGTGGGAGCGGGATGGAGGCAGTGCATCCATCCTTGCTCTTCTTGACCTCTCAGCGGCTTTCAATACCATCGACCATGGTATCCTTTTGGGTCAGCTCAGGGAGTTGGGGTTGGGCAGCGTAGTTTTGCGCTGGTTCACCTCCTTCCTCCAGGGTCGGTCCCAATCGGTGGTGATAGGGAGTGAGAGATCTGACCCTCAACCCCACCTTTGTGGGGTGCTGCAGGGTTCGGTTCTCTCCCCATTTCTTTTCAACATCTACATGAAACCACTGGGTGGGATCATCCGCCACCATGGGATGAGGTATCATCAATATGCTGATGATACTCAATTATACATCTCTGTCCCCGGTGAGGTAAATGATGCTGTGACTGCCCTCTCTCAGTGCCTGGGGGCTGTAGGGGCCTGGATGGGGACCAGCAGGCTTCAGCTGAACCCTGGTAAGACGGAGTGGCTGTGGGTTAATGGCTCTTCTGTATCTGGGACATTATCATCTTTGGTTCTGGATGGGGTCACACTGCCCCAGACAGACCCAGTGCAGAATCTGGGGGTCCTCCTGGACTCACGACTCCTGCTCAAAGAGCGGGTGGCAGTTATGGCCAGAAGGACCTTTGCGCAACTTTGTGTTGTGCGCCAGTTACGCCCATTCCTGGATCTAGAGGGCCTTCGAACAGTCACTCATGCCCTTGTTATCTCCCATATAGATTATTGCAATGTGCTCTACATGGGGCTACCCTTGAAGTGTATCCAGAAGCTGCAGCTGGTCCAGAATGCGGCCGCGTGAGCTATCGTTGGTGCCCCTAGATTGGCACATATAACATCCTTATTGCGTGAGCTGCATTGGGTACCGGTTTGCTTCTGGGTCCAATTCAAGGTGTTCGTTATCACCTTTAAAGCCCTACATGGCATGGGGCCAGGTTACCTGAGGGACCGCCTCGTCCCCAATACATCGACCCATCCCACCCGATCATGCAGAGAGGGCATGTTGCGGACCCCATCTGTAAGAGATTTCCATCTGGCGGGGTCCAGGAGGCGGGCCTTCTCTGCAGTAGCTCCCGCCCTCTGGAACATCCTGTCCCCGGAGGTGAGGTTAGCCCCATTGCTCCTGACCTTCCGGAGGAACCTGAAACCTTGGCTCTGCCACCTTGCTTGGGGCCGGGAGGGGAACAGTCACTCTTGGAGATGGCTAGTGCCTTAGAATGCTCCTCACACAGATGGACTGTATTAGATCTTCCTGCCACTTGGATTTTATTCTTATTTTATAATTATTTAATAACTGTATTTATATTTTATATACTGTATTTACATTTTATGATTGTTTTAATAGACCATTTTGTTGTAAACCGCCCAGAGTCCCTCCTGAGGAGGGAGATGGGCAGTGATAAAAATTTGATACATACATAAAATCGATGTGGAAACTGACTGGCTTTCTTCTTCTTTACCTTAACTTGGAGCTTTACCTTAACTTGATACATTGTGATACATTACCTTGCTTAATACATTGTGTACATGCAAAACCAGGACACCACTATTTGTACTGAGGTAGGAATTGCTAGATTAGTCACAAGAATACATGGTTTGCACTGCAACTGAAAGCCTTCATTGTGACTCTCTTTCATTCAGTCTCCCTCTGAGAAAAAAGCTTTGGCTGACACCATAATTGAGTAAGCATTCAATTCATGTTGAAACTTGCTGTCAAATGCTAGATCAGTTCTTTAATACTTATTATGCAAAATAAGAAGCAAGAGCTTTCAAGCAGTAGTCGAAGTGGTTATAGGGCTAGACTGTTCTAGGGAGGCTGAGATTCAGGTCCCTGCCCAATTTGCCATGCAGGGTTGTTGTGGTGAGGAATAAGTCCGGGTATGTCATCTTGAAAAAGTGGATATCCTGTCTTGACACCGGGGAATCCCTTAAGAACCTTGGACCCCAGGGAAGGAGGCAGGTCAGTACCTACCCCTTATAAGTCACCTGACTGAGCTGTTAAGGCACAAGAATTTATCAGCAGTCAGAATGGAATGGACAGCTTCAAATGATGTGTTCCAACAAGCTGTTCAGTGTCTCATGAAACCTGTTTTGTTAAGTCATATAAGCTTGAAGAAATGTCTAAAAGACACAATGGGGTAATACTTTTTCCAATTAAAATGTTATCAAGTGCACAAATGTCCAAGTTCTTTCCAGGCTGAAACTGGTTTGCTGGAGCCAAACCTAGAAGTCTGATCACTACTTTGCAGCATAGTACTGCTCCTAATTACAACATTAGCATTTAGGGGATGAACTTCTTCTAAAGCAGCGGTCTCCAACCTTTTTGGCACCAGGGACCAGTTTCATGGAAGACAATTTTTCCACGGACCGGGGGGGGGGGGGGATGGTTTCGGGATGGCGCAGACAGAAATGGTAAGTGGATGGGATGGCATGGATGGAAGTGTGCAGCCTGGTTCCTAACAACCTTTTTGGCACCAGGGACCGGGGAAGACAATTTTTCCGTGGACCGGGGGGGTATGGTTTCGGGATGGCGCGGACGGAAGTATGCAGCTGGGTTCCTAACAGGCCACAGACTGGTACCGGTCCATGGCCCGGGGGTTGGGGACCCCTGTTCTAAAGGATATCAGGGAAGCCTAACCCCCTTCACAGTATTGTTGTGGTGATAAAATAAAGGAAACCACCCTGTAAATTGTCTTTAGCTTCTGGAGGAAAGGCAGGATATAAATCCATCAAATTAACTAATTAAAGTATTTGCAATATTTATGTATTTAAACAAAAACAGTTCACTATTTTTTTAAAAAAATGGCAAATAAACGGAAATCCCCTTTTATGTTTGACATGTATTGGGTGGGAGGACTATTCACTATTTTTAAAGCACATGTTCATCCATAATAAATCTGGAATATAGTAAGCTATTTTTGGAAGGGCAATTTGGCACTATAATTGCTTTTTCACTTGATAATGAATGAACATACAGAAAAATATATAGCTATCATTTCTGAACTGTATTCTCATCAACTTTATTCATACAATGATAGATTTGTTCTTACTAAACCACTTAATTCTAGATTTTTGACACACACACACACACACACACACGTGTGTTTGTGTGTGTGTGTGTGTGAACACAGGCAGATTCATGTTTTCATTTTGCCCAGGATAGCCTGTAACAGATTTCATGAAAAGAAAAAAAGAAAAAACCCTCCTGAGATGTGGGAGTATTCTCTGTGGTTTAGAAGTAATACACTTAAACTTTTAAATCAACTTCATCCCAGAAGGAATAAGGACATGTCTGTAAAAAGACGTCTATGAGTAATGCAATTAAAACAAATCCAAGTAAAAAGTATTGCAGGACTGTGCTCCGAGAAACAAATCTTAAACACATTTGCCATAATACAAGTTGATACGCACATAAATTTACATCAAATTATCCAACTGCTAATGAACTATTAAATCTCCTTATTCAGTATCTTTAACTTAAAGCAACACTGGGGAAAGGCACTTGAGTGAAACAAGATCTATTATTTTCTTGGATTGCTCTTTCCATTTATCTGGTGTATCCCACACAAACAGCGTAAATCAGACCTCCCTTGAATTCCACTTTTCCACTGCAACTCTTCCCAGTCCCCGTGGTGAACCCCTGAGTCAAGCCAGATGGGATTGGTAGAGGGATGTCAAGGAAGTGCTGAAAAGGTGGCTTGGGTCTTTGGCAGATAGTCTGAAGCTAGTTTTTCAACAAATCTCTGGGGGCTCTTGTTTTGCAATTTCTCAGGAATGTTTAATTCTCCTCATCCCTTCCTGGAGTCTCTCTGGAGGGGTCATGGAGGCCTGTGACATCCCTGGAGGGCACTGCCTAACTAAATTAGCATGAGATAACTTCGGACTGTCTTCCAAACAAGAAAATAGAAGGGAGAGAATTTCATTAAAAGCAGAAGAGTAGGTGATCCAAGTTAATCCCAGCCCTGAGCAGCAGCAGAAAAGTTTTTGTGTTTATATATGACTTTAGTCTCTGTTACAGAGTTCACTGCCTATAATATAAAGCTGTGTTAAGTGCACAACTTGACCTCAGTTGACCAAATTTTGGTTTTATAATAAAGACAAAAGTGAGTTTGGTGGCTTTAAAGAGTTTGATTAGCAGCTGTTCAGCCTATTTGTGTGTCATTCTGTCAAGTGCAGATATCCAATGGCCAAAGATAAACATTTTCAGTGCTTCAGTCTTATATGAGCTTTTAGAACAGGAAACATGAGCAGTTTAATATGCAGGCCTATTGGAACTCATATATACAATTGCAGATTTCAGTTTTCGTTAGTAAAGCAAATACAGGATACCTCCAAAACCCACATGCACAATTCAAACAGGCACTTTTATGCCCTATCTGTGGAAAATAAACCAGCTCTCATAAGTCTGAAAATCCCAAAGTGATTTTGTTCCAAACTCTTAAGAATGGAACATTTTTCAGTACAGCAAAATGTAGTACACAAACTTTTCCAAACAAATTAAAAAATATCTTCAAATAAAACACAGTACTTCAGAAAAAGCAAGCCAAAAAAACCCATGTTATATTCCAAGAGAAAATAACTAAAAGTTACTTTTCACTGTGGACAAAGGCTTAATGACAGTAAAGAACATTTGTTTCTAGAAAGCATATTTTGTTTATTTATTCACTTGTTTATGTTACTGGTGGAAAACTAGCCTTTTCAAGGAAGAAACCTACAGTTGAGAAGGAAGACTATGAGTGAATTTCTCCCATTATTGTTGATGTATGACCGCCCCCCCCAAACAGAAGTGGGATGTAGAGGGGAACCTGTAATATTTCAGATATTCTGAGAAGCAAGTTTCCTTACCATTGGGCATGCTGCCTAAGGCTGCTGGGAGTTGTAGCCCAACAACAACTCTCTATAGTAAAATACCCAGCAGAGGAGAAACTTTTCTATGAGTGGCCCAGGATTTCTACTTCCATTCATTTCTAACTAGAGCTTGGATTGCATTCCTGCTTATTCATAACAGAAGTCTGGGATCATAGCACAAAAAGTTTCTAGTGCCTAATCTCCAACTGCTGCGTGCATATTCAAGAACAATTAACTCATAAATTTTTCTAAGTTTACGATGATGTAATTTAATCTTAATTTAGAGGTTACCATTATACTTCCACTGACAGATCTATAACAGATATACAGAGGTTAGCCCATTTACAGGAGAATTTTAATTAATTTTAATTAATCTTTCTTTCTTTGAAAACATTTTCATATCTTTTCCAGTCTGGATGGGAATGTAGTTCTCACCACCAACAATGTGCTAAAACAATTATTTAAAGTCTAAACAAAAACAAATCCTACTTTTTTTTTTAACGTCTCAGGGAAGAACAAACTGGATTCAGTCCTTTCCTTTTTCCCACTGACCGCTGTTCTGGGGAAACATTCCTATTCTAAATACTTGTTTACTTTCTAAACCTTACAAAACAGAGATCAATATTACAATGTACAATAACAACTTTCGACAGAAAGATCCAGATTGAAGAACGGTAACATTTAGGCTCATCAGCTGAGTACTCTTCTCACACTCTGTCTTCTTGCTCTGAATCAGACACAGACTCAGAAATATGCAGGAAGTATCAGTTTTTCAGAAAGCAAGGGGTAGTTGCCACACAGGCTCCATCTTAATTATTTCCTGGAGGGCTGTCTGAGGACATTTCACGACCTAAGTTAACTACTCAATGTTCTCTGTCTTATTTCCACTGGGCAACCCCTATAACTCACTCAGGTTAAGTATGTAAGTTGTCAAATTGGATAAGGCTTAGCAGAAAAAGTGTCTTTAAGTTAAGGAAAGCAAAAGGCATCAGTACAAGAGACTTTTAAAAAAAATCATTTTTTTACTATCTATCGTGCCCCATTGGGACATCCCGGGTCACTAAACAAAGCTAGTTTTCGAAAACTAACTTTATTAGTTTGGTAATCATAAAGGTAGTGATCTCTGGCCTTGTTAAGCTGCATTTTTTGTAATTATCTTTTTTTCCTCCTTTGTTCTGTTCCATCTGGTCTAATTACTGTCTTTTCTGTATTTGAAAATATTATTAAACTTTAAAAGATAATGAGGCTTTTCTTTTCCATCTCCCGCTTCTACTCTTAAGCCACCTTTTCTCATTAATCATATGGAGGAAAGAGTTAAGAGTTTCCCCACCCCCATGGACCTAATGAAAATATCCCTCTCCCCGCCATTCATTAAAAATAAAAAGGGGATAGCAATGGTATATTTAACATCAAGTCTGGCTTGTTCCTAGGTTTGAATCACATACAGGTAGTCCTTGAGTTACGACAGCAATTTGGACCAGAATTTCCATCGCTAAATGATGCGGTCGTAAAGCACGACATCATGTGACTGCATCGCTTCGTAACAGCAATCCCTGCAGTCCCTGTTGCTGTCGTTAAGTGAGGATCGTGGGTTATTAAGCGAGCACCTCCTCTCAACTTCCTGCCAGCTTCTAACAACCAAAGTCAGTGGGGAAGCTGGCAGGAAGTTGCAAGCCCCAGGTGGCTTGCGAGCAGGCCGACAGGCAGGTAAGTGGCTGCTGCCAGGTGAGAGAGGGAGTGAGGGGGTGGCTGGGTAGGCACAGCACAAGCGCAGCAGGGCTTGGGGTGGCTTCTGCTGGGTGGGAGAGGTTGCACGAGGGTGCAGAAGTGGCAGGAGAGGCACAACACAAGTGTGGCGGGGCTTGGGGTGGATGCTGCTGTGTGAGGGAGAATGTGCAAGTGGCCGGGGAGGGTGCATGAGTGGCGGGGGAGGCATGGTGTGAGTGCAACGAAGCTCGGGGAGGGTACGCAGGTGGAGGAGACTTACCCAAGCAACTTGCGACCTTCCCTGCTGGCTTCCCCATTGACTTTGCTTGTGGGAAGCCAGCAGGGAAGGTAGCAAATTGCAATCATGGGACTGCGGGACGCTGCAACTGTTGTAAGTGCAAGCCAGTTGCCAAGTGCCCAGATCGCAATCATGTGACCGTGGGGGCACTGGGATGGCCGGAACTTCAAGGACCGGTCATAAGTACCACTCGTTCAGCACTGTCATAACTTAAAATGGTTGCTGAATGAATGGAATAGAATAGAATAGATACTTTATTAATTTAGTCTTTTGACCATATCAAGAATAAAGAAAATAAAATAAAAAGCCATTATAAACATACAAGTAAATACAAGTAGATACAAGTAAAACTGTAATACAAATTCATATCAAACCATCACTCCTACAGTCAACTCCAATCTGGTCTAATGCTGTCATTAACCGAGGACTACCTGTAACATATTTCACTTGTTATGATACGGTCAGCTCTGGATCCTATTGCAGGTATGACTTGGTCCTCAAAGGGCTGGTAGAGTATTAATTGCAATTATAAGTCAGGAATTTTACTGCTAACATTTTAAAGGAAAATCTTACTGCATCTTAAAAATGGATTTTATGGATGACAGGTTGCTAAACAGGCAAATAATGCCCCAGTTGCCCCATGGGACAAGCATAGCAATAACCCTAGAAGAAACATAAAGCTAGTTATTTATATATTATTCCAAATTATTATAGGCTGCATTTTTTATTTTTGCCCTTTGCAGTCTCAACTATTTTATTAATAGAATAAAAAGGTTGAAATCTGGCCACAACCATCATACCCAACTGCTAAATAATTCATTCTGAATGAGTGGGGATTTTTTCCCCTCAAGGTGATTTCCCCCCCTCAAAATTAACAACCTAATTGCAAATCACAACAGCGATCTTAAGATGTCTGAGAGCAGGTAAGCAGCAATATTGCACACAATGCTGCTGCTTAACTCAGCCCGCCATTAATTGAAGGCTCGCCTCCTTTCCAGTGGCTCCGGCTGGCTGTGCAATGACAACCTAAGCCTAACTGGGTGAAGGACTGCCATGCTGAGAAAGAGAATCCTTGCCACCCCCACCCCACCCCACCCCGCCCTGCCTTCTGCCTGGGACGCCATGACCCTGTGTCCAAGTGAGTCCTGGCAAGGCTCCGTTACTTGAGTGCCCCTTCCTGACTGGCTAGGCAGATAGCAGTAGGCCTGGATGCAGCAACCAATCAGGGTTTGGAAGCCACGCTCCGGGCTGCCAGGCCTGGCTGGTCAGTTCTGCAAGTGCTTTTGCAGGTACTCTGTATCTCCACCTCTTGTATCTCCAACAGAGGTAATGTCTGTGTGTCACACAGTTTATTAGATGTTGGTGTTTCTATGATAGAGTTCACTGAGGAGGGTAGTTTAACCACAAACAAATACAAGATTGTTTGGGGTTAAGCCTAACTTTCTCTTGCCTGACTCCTGCCTGGGTTTGTATTATGCCTTCCTTGAACCAATTAAACACATTGTGTGAATCCAATTCTATTTGCTTATGTGTTGTTTTAATTCTGACCTTTTCCTTAGTTTAATTTTTTTACACAGATCTACATCAATCTCTTAACGGCAAGGTGCACAATTTTAGAGGCCCGATTTATTGCTCTCTCTTTTCTACACAGAGAAGCAAAATATAATCAATAAAGTCTTTTATGCAGTTAAAGTAAAGTAAAGGTACCCCCCGCACATTTGTGCAGTCGTGTCCGACTCTAGGGGCCGGTGCTCATCTCCGTTTGTTAGCCGAAGAGCCAGCGTTGTCCGAAGACGCTTCCACGGTCATGTGGCTGGCATGACGCACGCGGAACGCTGTTACCTACCCACCGAAGTGGTACCTATTAATCTACTTGCATTCGCATGCTTTCGAATTGCTAGGTTGGCAAGAGCTGGAGCTAGTGCGGGAGCTCACTCCGCATGCAGGGCTAGGGATTCGAACCTCAGAACTTGTGATCTTCCGATCGACAAGCCTGGCGTCTTACCCACTGAGCCACCACGCCCCTCTTTATGCAGTTAGAAGAACATTAAGAAAAAAAACCTGCCGGAGCCCTGAGTAAGTTGTCATCAAGCCTACTTGACTTTGATCAGTTTCACTCTCACCAGCAGGTATTACATGAATGAATAGAACTAATATAACTTCTTTTTTACACATTCCAGCAAAATTAATTTATTAGTAGAGCAATAATTTCTCTAACATGCCACTGTTCCAGTCAAATATTTTTTCCCTTCATGTATTTCCAGCAATTCTCTTATATATTTTTCTTCAAGGGTGACACAAAAATGATAAAACAAAATGGCATACAACCTGGAAATACAATTCCATAATTTACTGGGGCAAAACATTAGAGGAGTGAAGGCTGCATTTGCCTTTTAAATGATATGCCAGGGACTGTACTTTAAAAAATAGGGCAGGTCCAAGAAGTGGGCAAAGTCAGAATAGAAACAAGGTTTGACTTAATGTACTTATTATTAAATGCAATTAATATAATTCTTCCCATTTAATTAATAAAACTGGGATAAGGCTGGTAACCTAGTCTACACTTTTCCTATCTTATTAAAAAGCATTATGTGAAATCTTGAGTGGCCAAAGCCATGATGGCCAGTGGAAATCAGTATCTATGGGCCTGTGACAAACCCTTTTAATTGCACCTTAAAGCATCTGACAAAACTAACCTCATCCTAAGAGGCCTGAATTAATAGAATCCAGCTTTTGTTTCTCAAAAGAACCTCTCCCATGTAATTCAATTCCTACAAAGGCAGAAGTGATACAAAAGTAATCTGCATTTTATAATTCTAACAGAAGTCATTAACAGGGTAGGTTTAGCCCATTGATAATTTCTGATTTGCTGGTTAGACCCAGGGTATTGGAGATGGAGCACTGTCCTTGACTGGACAAAGCAACAATTTTTCCAAAGTGGCTAGCTAATGTTTAATGGATAAGAAATTACAGTAATTGAAAAGCACGATGGATTGATTGTTTATGATGAATACAAGTGTTGAGAGGTTCAGAATGTGGGAGAGACCATTCTTTGGTAATATCAAATTATTTATTATTTATTATTATTTATTTATTTATTTATTTATTTATTATTTATTATTATTTTGGGTTCAAATTATTTACTTTTATTGAATTTTAAATTGTTTTATTGTGAACCACCCAGGGTCCCTCCTTCTGGGGGAGATGGGCGGTGATATAAATGTGATAAATAAATAAATAAATATCAGGGGCCAAAGTAGAACAACTGCAAAAAGACTTGTATGAAAAAAAATGTAGACAGATTCATTTCCCAACAGAACAAAATGGATGGAAAGGGGATTTAAAAATGTATTGTCGAATTCTACCTTTCTAAATTCTAAATTCTAAATTCTACATTCTAAATTCTACATTCTACTTTCTACTTTCTAAATTCTACATTCTACCTGAGCACAGAAAGAGCGCTTCTGTCTGTGCTCCTGCCCTCTGAAGATGCTGGCCACAGATGCTGGCGAAGCGTTAGGAACCACAACTTCCAGAACACGGCCACACAGCCCGGAAGACCCACAACAACCATGGGATTTAAAAAATTTGAAGGTTCATTGACACATATGATACAATCCTGTGAATATTTGACACTTTTCTGGAATAGTATTTTAATGTATATAAGTAGATTTGTGGGGAAAATTTTTTACATCTCCAACACAGAAAATCCGATATCCATCCTTTTGAGTACCTTTTTTGGAGAGTCCAATACACTCAAAATATAAATTTTTGATGAATCAACTTTAATCTCAAATCCATTTATACCATTTTAACATTTTTAAGAACATGAAGCCATTAATGGGCATTATCAGTAATTTAAATTCTTTGGATAATGTTTGATATATCCCAGTACTGTCCACTTTAAAAATATTCTTGAACTTTTGATTAAGATATGTTGTGGGTTTAACTTCTGTCATGGATTGCATCAAACAGGAAAGCATCTCAGGTGCCTTTGAAACAGCCAAATCATCAGGACCATATTGAACCATTAGAACAGGCCTTTCCAAACTTTTGCTGTTGGCGACACACCAACGGCCGGCGCGCAAAACCCCGGAAGTGCTGCCGGCGGCGCTTCCAGGTTGCTGCCGCCGCGCTTTCAGATTTTTGTGCACTGTGGCGGCGGCGGCAGTGGTGGCGTCCTGGTGTGTCACACGACAACCCGGAAGTGCTGATGGCCCGCTGCCGCTGTGTGTGCTGCTGCACGCGGCGGCAGCGGTGCGCCATCAGCGCTTCCGGGTTGTCGCGCGACACACTTGGGGCCCCCAGGAGACACAGTACTGTGTCGCGACACACAGTTTGGAAAGCCCTGCATTAGAACATGCTTGAACTGAAAATACTTTAAGCTACTCAGTATTCTACCTTGTCTGTATAGAAATCTCACAGCCCTAGGGGGATACAAATTGGCTAATACAAATGCATTATAGGCATGCTCCATAGGATCTTTTGTATAATCCATCAATCTCTCTTTAACCAAACTTTCTAGCTCTTGATGCAGATTTTTCTCTCTCTTTCTTTTAGAAGCATAGGCTATAATACAACCTTGTCATAGACCTTACAAGTATCTCATACAGTCTGTAGAGTGGATGAATCACAACTATTTTTTTTAAATGTGAGGTTTATTGTTTAATATAACTTAAAAAGCCCTCCCCCTGTAACAAGAAAGTATTAAAATGCCACTTTCCATTGGCTTAAGCTTTTTAAATTGAATGTAATAGGAGCACGATCAGATATAACAATAGGGTGAATAGAAGAATCTAAAACATATTTCAGTAATGAAGAAGAAATTAAAAAAATAATCTACTCCAGAACACATTCTATGAGCATAAGAAATAAATGTATAGTTCCTAACCTGAAGGTGAAGTTTATGCCATACATCTATCAAATTAAATTGTTGCATATAAGCCTGGAACACCTTCCAATTTTGATTATAACTATTTTAAGGAGTGATATTCTGTCAGCCTTACCAGGTAGACCAAACAGGAAACACGACCAGATAAGCTAATTCTACTTTATTGTAAAGCTACATTAACAGAATCTTGCAAGTCTGAAAGCACAATTCTCCCGCCATCTCCTTCACAGCCTGAGAAACTAGGGAGGGTCCCTTCTGAGCCTCTTGTCCCGCCTACCATCCAGCTGCGGGCTATGCTGTCCCTTATCTGACTGTTCCCTAGGCAGCATCTCTTCGCCACATCTCCCAAGGTCTTTCCCACATACCATTACATATTCGTATCCTTATATGGATACATCAGTAGATTAATGTTGCCCCTATAATTAAATGACCATATATTAACCCATGCAGTTTTGCCATGTACCCCTGAAATAAATCAAGATAATTTTTACAGGCCTATAAAAATTGACAAGAACTAAGTCAAAATCAAATATCCTCAGATTAATAATAATAAAATGCCCATAAGGATCAATATATTCTTGTGTTACTACCATATTAACCTTTTTGCTAACTAATAACATGATTATTGCCACTAATACTGTATATGAAAAACCCAACCATTCAAAATAAATTGAACTGCTTATATCCTAGTATACTAACATTCCTTTATATAAAGGTATGTTGGATTGGTTGGGGATGTGATTGTGTGTGTACTTTTGAATACAAGTGATATTATGTTACAGGCTGAAACCCAAATGATTTCCAGTGAATGTTGGATAGATTGTATAATGCAAAAAGGTGTATGGATCTGAAAATTAATGTATCAAAGTTGAATACAGTGGAAATAGGTAGTGTGTAGTATAACAAAAAAAAGATGAATGAGTGAATGAACACGGACCGAATACAAAAATGAGAGAGTGTAAAAGAAAGGTTGAGGTTAATTAAGTTTTAGAGAATGAATGACATTGCAGAAACAAATATATGAAGGAAGAGTTAAGGCAGAGCTTTCCAAACTTTTCATGTTGGTGACACACTTTTTAGACATGCATCATTTCGCGACACACTCTTACAGCAGGGCACAAGGCAGGCACTAGGACCTGCGCGGAATCACAGCAGGTTTGGAGGCAGCAAGGCACAAGGCAGGCACTAGGACCTGCGCGGAATCCTGGCAGGGGTCGGAGGCAGCAGCAGCCGTGACACACCCAGACACTTCAGCTGACACACTAACGTGTCCCGACACACAGTTTGGAAAGCTCTGAGTTAAGGGGAAGACTAAGAAAATCATGGTTGGATAAAGTTGATGAGATCTTCAAAAACAGAGGTGAGAGAATAAAAGGCAGTATATGAAGTAATGTATGGACCTGTGAGAAGCAAGGATATTTGGAGGGAATGACACGTATAGGAAGATATAATTAATGGTGTTGGTGTAAAGTAGATTTAGCTATATTTCCTTTTTGTTTATACTTCATGTCTTTAATTTCGTTTGCTTAGAAAACTGAAGTACTTTGGACACAGAGAGCCAGTTTGGTCTAGTGGTTAAGGTGCTGGGCTAGAAACCAGGAGACTGAGAGTTCTAGTCCTGCCTGAGGCATGAAAGCCGGCTGGGTGACCTTGGGCCAGTTACTCTCTCTCAGCCCAACTCACCTCACAGGGTTGCTGTTGTGGGGAAAATAGGAGGAGGAAGGAGTATTTGGTATGTTTGCTGCCTTGAGTTATTTATAAAAATAATAAAGGCGGGATATAAAATAAATAAATAAAAAAATAAAAAAATAAAAATAATGAGAAGACAGGATACCCTGGAGAAGATGCTGATGCTAGGGAAAGTGGCAAAAGGAAAAGCAAAAGGAAGAGGGGCCGACCAAGGGCAAGGTGGATGGATGATATTCTGGAGTTGACGGACTCGACCGTGGGGAAGCTGGGGATGGCGACGGCCAACAGGAAGCTCTGGTGTAGGCTGGTCCTTGAAGTCATGAAGAGTCGGAAACAACTGAATGAATAAACAACAACAAAGTATCTCATACCCGTTTTCTGCGCTTTGCATAATAGTACTTACTCTGGAAGCATGATGTTTATGTAGGCCAGCTTAGGTTTTTTTCCCCAAAAGGTAAGGGTTCCTGAATTTGTATTGTATTGTATTGTGTTATTATTTAATACAGAGCTTTCCAAACTGTGTGTCGGGACACGTTAGTGTGTCGGATGCAGTGTCTGGGTGTGTCGCGGCTGCTGCTGCCTCCAAGCCCTGCCAGGATTCCACACAGGTCCTAGTGCCTGCCTTGTGCCCTGCTGCCTCCAAACCTGCCATGCCAGGATTCCGCGCAGGTCCTAGTGCCTGCCTTGTGCCCTGCTGTAAGAGTGTGTCGCGAAATGATGCCCTGCTGCAAGAGTGTGTCGCGAAATTATGCATGTCTAAAAAGTGTGTCACCAACATGAAAAGTTTGGAAAGCTCTGATTTAATATGTGTACCTATACTAGAATTGCATGTTTACATGACAATAGGTGGACATAAAAAGTGACATAGTGAGGGACCTATAATTACACACACCCACTCGGATGATATACACAATGGAGAGTTGGCCTACGGAAATATATTGGTCCCAAATGGGATACCATTACAAAAGACCAAATGAAATATAAATTTCTATGGAAGTCATTGCTTCAGATATCAATGCTATCTGGATGAATATGACGATAAAGTGAAAGTGAAGGATGATAAAGTGAATTAATTACATTATTTCAATAGATCTCATTTAAGTCTGATTCAGTCTGGCTTCATCCCCATATAACTCTGTAACTCTTTTTGAAGAGCTCACTCAATGCTGCCAATTGGAAGAAAGAAAATCGTGTTGCAATATTGACAGGTTTTTTTTAAAAAAATATCAACTTAAAGGGAAAGTGGGCAAAGAGACCTTAGCATTTCATATTTTGAGGAAGTGATCAAATCCAATTACTTTCAAATGAAATATTATTCAAGATGACTTAATTACAGATGTTAAGCAATTGAAATACACTGTCTATTGGAAACATTCTGAGGCACAGAAATATCTGAAAATATTACATTTTTGCTTTTCATAAAAATAGCAATCAGTCCACATACAGCAAGTCTTGATTTGGATTAATAAGCAATGTTTGAATGCTGAGTCTATTATGAACTTGCATCTAATGAGGTGTAAACAGTTTATGGATTACTTATTCCTTCCTTCACTTTAATTATCCTTAGGTTGGAGAATCTGGTATTTCCAACAGCATCCAAGAATGCATCTATGATTAAGAATGCAGACCTGATTACAAAATGCAAGTAATTTACTAGCACTGAAAAAATGCCAAACTTCTTTTTTTCTTAAAGTGTTTCTAACAGTCCCTTTAAAATGAGAGCAGGCTGTCGAGTATTTTAAGTCAAAACTGTTATTACTATTACTAGGTTAAACGGAGAAAAAGTGATACTTAATAGTAAGTTTTTTGGATGATGGTAATTTTGGGGCAACATTGTTTTAATATAAAATGCTTTTTGGAACACTACTATTATTTTCTTCAATTAAAAGAAATGAACTGGGGAATTAAAAATTAACCTTAAATCTGTTAGAGAACTTATATTAATATAAATAAAGCAGAAATAATCCGGACAGTTTTATTACTTCATACCCACAAATGAAGGTGAAAGGTAGCATTCTTGCCCTAGGAACTGAGGCAAACACAGAAAACAGATGGAGAAGTTGAATGGAAATTTCAATAAAGTAGGCCACAAAGAAGCATTTATAAGCACTGGGGAACTCCATTTTTTAAGAGTCAGAATTGGAATTTTGCTTTATTCTGATGGAGTGCCAAAATAGTACTACATTCCTTGAAGAGCAGAATAAAGGATCGAGTTAGATTGGCCTTCTCAACACCTCAGCAAAAGCCCCATGGGTCTCATTTTGCCAGTATGCCTATTTATATGACAGGTAAGGGAATAGTTTTGTGGGATTCAGTTACACTAGGCCTTTGTGACCTGCAGGTCAAAAGAGCAAATGCAAAAGTGACAATGTGGATAATTGCCTGTTTTGGATAATGTAATACTGATTGAGGGTCAATGATTATAGCACCTGAAAGATAAATGAGCTGATGTGAAAAGCTCAACAGAAAGATAGCAAATGGGGGAAAAAATTGCATCTTTCCAGGGTGAATAATGCAAAGCATGAACTCCTGCCTTTGAGAGCAGAAAAGCTGATTTCCTGAACTGAAACCACTGCAACTGACTGGTGGCCAAAACTTTAAATACGCACAGGCAAACTTCTCACACAGAATGAATATATTAGCATAATCATAAGACAGCACAGAATTGTAAAATGAACATACTCATAAAACTGAGCACCGAATCACTGCTTTTATATTCTCACTGGTTTGTATAGATGGTATTTCATTATTCTACAATCATCCAAGAAAGTAAGTTAAACATCTGAACGACTTAGACCCAGGTTAGCTGCTTCTAGTTGGTTTTTCTCTCCAGCTGCTTCTGCAAGAATGTAGGCCAGCTGTTCTTCAATGTCAGCAACAATGCTTTGCTAGTCAAGAAAGCTTGCTTAAGAGCTCTGAACATACTCTCAGAGGAAATCAGGAGAGTATGTTCTTCAATGAAATTAAAGACAATTTAACTCAGGAAAAAATTTTTTTTCTCACTTGACCAAGATAAGAGACAGATCCAAAGCAGCTTCACACAATGTGAACACTTTCTCCAGTAATTAATTTATACTACTTATATTTCTATTTATCTGATAATAAGTATACCTGGAGGGCAAAAGAATATATACATAAATGAAGAGAGGAGGCTATTTCTTGTCAAAGGGCCATACTGTTGATTTTTAGTGGACAGTTTCATTCCATAAAAAAACCTAATTTACCCACTATTTGGGGGAAATTAGCTTGGTTTCAATTGGGATATGTTAACCAAGGCATATCAGGAAAACATATTTGCTATGCGCATTAGATGGATAGTTCATACTGATCTAGTTTTGCTTTCTATTCACCTTAAGTTTTTTTTCTCCCTGATAAGAATAATTTGATATTGTGCATTTTGTTTCTGTATTACCATATTAACTACCACTGGGGACAAGCTACAACCGTGTTTATAGATTGCAAAGTTAGCTGCTTTCAGTACTTGTAGAAGTAGGTCTTCACACTATGTGTCCAAAGTGGGATAATTTGAATCTGATAATTTGTGCCTCGAATGAGAACTCGGTTGATTTGTTCAATGATCCATTTGTTTGTTTCCTTGGCTATTCATGGTATTCTCAGGAGTCTTCTCCAACTCCAAATGTCAAAATCATCAATACTCTTTCTATCCTGCTTCTTCAAAGCCCAATGTTTGCTTCCATAGAGTGTTACAGGAAAAAACATTTCCTGCATGGTACTGATCTTTCTAGGTGTAGACACGTCCTGGAATCTGAATAATTTTTCCAAGGCCTTCATTGCTGCTCTACCAAGTGCTAGTCTGCAGCATATTTCTTGACTGCTGGTTCCTTTACTGTTGATAGTTGATCCAAAAAGGCAGAAGCTATCCATCATTTCAAAATCTTCATTATCAGTTCTGAGGCTGGTTCCTGTACCTGTAGTCATTAATTTGTTCTTCTTTATTTATTTCTTCACTCCCATTTTTTTCACTGTGTTTCTTGAGTTTAATGATATGACTAGGATAACATTTTACAGGTTCATCTAGGAATCTTTCAAGTTTGTGGATCCTTGGGAAGTGAATAGGATATTTTGTAGTATGAACTTTGCCACCTGACTCAGACAGACCTAGAAGTACTGTATTGAACAATTTTTGAACTGTCTCCAACCCCCCAGATTGTAGATGACTTCTTGCAAGCCAGGATGATGTAAGAGGCCATCCACCTCCCAGGTTGTGGAGAAGGTGGTACTACAACTCCAGAGGGCCCTGGAAGAAGTGACCCTTTTCAGTCAGGGTTTAGGGATGGGTACAGCACGGAGAATTGATCATGTTTGTGGATTACCTCTTGCAGGCCAGGGTGATGCAACTTTCCTGGTACTGGTTGATCATAGTATTCTTTTGGAGCATTTCTAGAGGTTGGTTGTAGGGCTCATCATGTTACAATGGTTCTCCTCCTTCCTCCAGGGCCAGTTTCAGTCAGTGTTGATAGGAGGGAAGAGATCAAACTTGAGCCCATTGCTCTGTGGGTCCCACAGGGCTCAATGCTTTATTGTTTCCTATTTAACATCTACAAAAGGCAGCTAAGTGAGGTTATCTGTCAGCAGAGAGTCAGATGATCCCCAGCTTTACCTCTGGATATAAAGTTGGAGGCTGTGAGGGTCTGGATAGGGAAGAACAGTCTTAAGATTAACCCTAGCAAGACTAAGTTTTGGATTTGGATTGATCATCTTTAGTTTTCGATGGGGTTGCACTTAAGTCCAGACTCTTCCTGGACTCTTGGCTTCTGCTCAATGAGCAAGTAGCAGCTGTGGTCAGGAGGGAGGTTCTTCTCATGGTCACTCAAGCCGTAGTCATTTCCTGTCTGGATTACTGCAATGAAGTTGACATGGTGGGACTAAGTGTGTACTACCTGAAAGCTAGAGTTGGTCCAGAATGAGATATGCTTCTCATTTCACCCAAGTAACATCTCTATTTTGTGACCTGCACTGGTTACCAGTGGACTTCTGGGTGCAATTCAAGGTGTGGGTTGTCACCTCTAAAGGTCTTCATGGCTTAGGACATGGGACTGTCTTTCTCCTGTTGTTTCTGTCTGACCAGTAAAATTTCCCAGAGATAGGTTGGTCCAGGTCCTAGATGGAAAGCAATATAATCGTGTGGGACCAAGGAGATGGGCCTTCTCTGTAGCTATACTTGCTCTTTGCCACAGCACTCCCCCTGATGTTCATACAGCCCTGACCTGTTGTGCTTTTATAAAACTTTAAAAATCTGGCTCTTCAAATAGGCCTTGGAGTAAGGAGGGGTATGACCTGCTCCTTGGTAGTGGATTTGTCTTATGATTGTGATTGAGTTTTGTTTGTCCTTGCCCCAAAGTGTCATTGGTATTATTGTTTCTTTTGAACATCTATTCAAAACAGATTGCTTATTCTTATTGTTTTGGTAGTTCTGATCCTAATGTGTAAGCTGCCTAGAGTTACTTCTGTGATGGAGGCAGCACTCAAGTTGATTAAATAAATAAAGGGATGGGGGCCAAGAGATAGTCCTTCCCAGTTGTAGCACTAACATGATAGAATAGCTTATCCTTTCAATTTGTTTGGCCTCCAAAATATTAGCTTTCTATAAAGCTACGAAAATGATTCTGTTCCAATGTGCATTTTTGTGTTAATGGTAATATTGGGCTGCTTTTATTTTGTTTTTGCTTTGTTTAAATTGGGTTACTTCAGTGTCAGGGTCACTTGGGACTGATGACACATTGTTGTAAATTATCTTAAACATCCTTTTTGGATTGAGCATATACAATTTATTGCAATCAGTCAAAATCCAAGAGCATTCCAAAAGTGCCTAAAAAAAAATAACAGTTTTTCACTGTGAAAAATCATGCCCATAGATAGGCACAGCTTGTGGACATTTCTGGGAACATAAGTCTTCTTGGAACTTCCACCTAAATTACTTTGGTGAAGACTTTATAAAGAATGGAGAACATCACCCATTAACTCTGACTGCACTTTGAAGAACACTTACTGCAAAATATACTCCACTGAGCACAATGGGAATTATTTTTCTTGGCAACATTTTTCAGAAGCAGCTTGCCATTGCCTTCTTTCTAGGGCAGAGAGAGAGAGAGAGAGAGACTGGCCCAAACTCTCCCAGCTGTCTTTCTGCCTAAGACAGAACTAGAACTCATAGTCTCCCAGTTTCTAGCCCAATACCTTTAACCACTACAGCAAACTGACTCACTTGTCTATGAATACAAATATGAAATTTAAGAATAAAAGTAATGTAGTTTTTTGTAGTGTTTTACAAGTACAAATATTTTCCACAGTCACGTTTGAAAATTTGTTGGAATGGCTTGCAAAATATAAATAATACTATTATGTAGGTATTACTTCCATTTTGCTTCCTGTTCTGAACAATTCCAACACGATTTACCACCAATATGCAAAACAAAAGCCCAGACAGAAACTTCACAACTTCATAAAACTGAAGGTTCTTTCATTTTTATGACATGATTTTTGGGTGTGCCTTAATCTTCTTTTACTAACTCATAATCATACAAATAAATCCTTTCAATTACCATGATCTTAAGCAGTAATAAAAGGAATAATAAATTACTTTGAGGTCAGAAACTGTCAAACACAACAAAGATGAAATACAGAGATGCAGATTAAAGTACAAAAGGCCAAGCACATTTGGAAAAGTTCAGGTACTTTACTTCCAAATATGTGGCAGTAGGAGGGAACTGGCTACTGCTGTTTTATTTAATAAGTCTCCATATAAATTCCAGCTGCTGTACATGTTACAAGTCAGACTCGGAAACAGGAGATTCTATTATCTGGGTGATAGAAAAGTATAACTCCCTTATGTCTATTGCAGACAAAGCAGTGTCCAATAAATGGTTCACTAAACCCAAGATACAACGCATGGTCAAATTCATGACTAAATTAACAAACCACCACACCCACTTGTAACTCAAAACTTTTGTGTACCAAGACCAACAACAACAGATTTTTTTTAAATAGCTACTACTAGAAATGGAATTATTTACTAGAGTCTAGTTAATGCGAAAGAAAGAAAGAGGCAGTGAACAGCAATGTTGTTGCTCACATATGTGGCTTCCTTTTTTCTTCCTCCTTCCCAGACTCATTTGCTTATTGCTCATGAATTACTCCACTACAGAGGAAATTCCTCTCACACTAATAGGAAGAAAGAAAAAATAAACATCTGGGGCTCTCCCCTACAGAGCTTATTTTTGCTATGCTAGCTGCACAGCCAGGGAAGAAAGTGCTGAGAATTCTTTTTACTGCAGAAATGATATGCTTCTATAGTATACCAATAAAAACACGATTATTTGTGCAGCCTATTTATTAATCAAGGGAGCCAACATGGCAAGAACTTCTTTAGCAAGTCATCGCTAGGTACGCTGATCCTGAAAATCAAATTCAAGGGAATTTAGGCTAATCCCTTGTATTGCTATGCAAACATGAATTTGGAAGATCTACTTTCAAACTGACTATCCACCATGGATTTAGTCACATGGTATTGAGCTATATATGGATTCTAATTTTTGAATCCAACTTTTCCATTCCAACTTTTGTAGCACATTCAGCTATAACATTTAATGCAACCAAAATCTTTAAACATAAACAAAAATGAAATACATTTTTATCCACTCTGCATGATATAAACAAATCCTGCTCAGATTGAATTTCCAAATCACAAGAGAAAAAACAATATAAATAATATGCAGAACAATTTTAGTGTCTTGGACTGCTCTGACATGCCTAAATCTCTGCTGGGTTCATTGCATTTTGGGGGGAAAAAACCCCTTTCCCATTGGAAACAATGAGGAATTAATTTACACAATATTTACAACTGCTCTATTTTCCCCCCTCCAGATTAGGTATGTGATAGTCCTTGGACAAGCGCCCCAAACTAAATTTGAAAACATATTGTAGGTAATAACAGAAAATAGATGCTTGGAGGAATTCTCCATTCATAAAATAGCCGGTAGGGAAATCCACCAATTATAAAGTTTTAATTTCCAAAAATGCATTTCTACCCTCTCTGGCTTCCTCTCCCTTGCTTATCTTTTTCCTTTCCTTGGGCAGGTAGGCACATGTCCAACTGGAGCACTGGGCTGCAGTCTCCCATATTTTTTATATTTGAAGAAATTCTATAACTTTTATTTCATGCCTAGAGACATTCTTGGAAATAAAAATGATGCTGGCATTGACACCAGGTCATCTTCTGCTTTTTAATGAAGTCAGGTATATAGATGTCCCCAAGCATGATGGTGGAGACTGAGGTGACTCAACTAGACAGTCATGCTGTTTGTCAGTGTTTTCTCTCTTTAATTCTGCTACTTCATTTCTCCAACATTTTCCTCCTTTTCCTAAGTCATATTTTCTTAAGATGCTTCCTCTACAATAATTTCTCCTGTTTTCATCTCCTTTTTTCCTCCTCAAGCTTTTATTTCTAATTCCCAATTACTTTGACTCTGAAAGTAGTCATATGTAGATTTTGTACAGATTTACATAATATTACATATTTATAATAAATTATTATAAATACTTATAATATATTACAGATATTTAGAATAAAATATTGTATATTTTAATAAATACACATTATTTATTTATATATTCATTCAGTGCAAGTAATATCTCATGGAAAACAGTATGTATTAGCCTAAAACATTATCTCAGGTGCAGGTGTGTGCCGGGGGAGGGAGAAGGAATTAGGGTCTCAGGATTAAATATAATTTTAAAAATAGTTTTGCATATTGCAAAAGTAGCTGAGGATAAAGAAGAGTACTTAATGTTTTTATGTTTTGTATATAAAGAATGGGATTCCTAAAGAGATGAAAGAATAAGATGTGCAGGTCCATGTACTGCATTTACTTACTAAAAACAAAATGAAGAACAATTTTCTTCTCAATATGGTCGAAATGTTAATTTATATAGATTCATTGAATTCAATGAATTCTTTATTCCCACATCTAAGGATGTATAGGATTATATATCCATAGTTAAACAATGTTTAATAGTTATTATAGTTAAACAATCATTTATCCCACCATGAAAGTGGGGTGTGTGTGTGATGGATGAGTTGGAATTATCAACTAGTACTGTTACCAGTTTTTATCTCTAAATTTTATTTAGTTAGAGCTTCTAACTGGTTGATGAACATTAGCCCTTTAATTTGTTGTGGGCTTGTATACCGAATATTGATTATGCACATTCAACGTACTGAAACAATTTGTATCTTGTATATTACCACTCTGCCAGACCAATCCAATAAATGAAGTGGCAGATAAATGGCTACTTATTGTATCTGCTGGCATGATGAAAGCTGAGAAACACTATGTTTTAGCTTTTCAGGTAGACTTTTTCAGTCAATTTTGACTTTTTGAACTTTTCCCTCTCATTACTCCCAATGGACAAAAATAAACAATGCTGAGTTTTTTCATTGTAAAGATTATAATTGCAATGCTTTTGTTTGCAAAAAGCATAACTGCTTCTTATAGAGCCTACAACTTTATATGGAATTTATATCAAATGTCTTTGACTCCTAAAACATTGTAGCATAAATCTTTTAGGTGTATTTAGTCAGTGCTAGATTTATGGAAGAAAAATGTAATGGTGGCTTTAAATGAAGTCCTCAAGCTCTATTTGATGATTTTCTCATTTTTAGCTAAACTGTGGCATTACTATAGCTTTCTAAAATCTGTAGCTAAAGAAAAAAGGCTTTTCTCATCCCTTGAAATGTATACAATTTTTGCAAAGCTAAAAATTTGGTATATTATGCAGCAGTGGGGGAAAAAAATCAAATTCTACACTGGTGTTGGTGTTGGTGATGAAGTTTACTCCTTACAAAGGAAAGAAGTTGTGTGACCATTACATCATAATGATGTTACCCAAATCTATAGCCTAACTACAAAGGATGCTGCATCTCAAAAAAGGTATCACAGATACTTTTCTGGAAAAATGCAGAAAAAGTGTGGTGGACCGTATCTCTTTGAGAACAGGCCACAACATTTGGGCTTTTTAAAGATTAAAAATAAAAACAACGAATGAGGGACGTAAGAGAAGTTTATTACAAATATATACTTGGGATTTATCTAGAAAAATTGATTGTTAAGAGATGCTGGGAAGTTAGAAGGAAAATATAATTTCATATAGCATACGGTATAATTAATTTATGGAACTCACTATCACAAGATGCGGAGAAAGTGATTACCTATAGCTGTTTAAAAGGAGGAATTCAACCAATCCATCAAAGATAAAACGATTAGTGGCTTTAAGTTACAGAGGCTACAGGCAGTTTCCAGGTTGAATGCCACTAAATCCTCACTGCTAGGAGAGGACTATTGAGCTTCTCAGAGATATCTGCTTGGTTATATGGAAAAAGTCTGCTGGACTAGAGGGACCTTTGATCTGACCCAGTAAGGCTTCTTTATATTTTGCAGTGTCAGATTCCTGCATGCTACATATCAGAAATGATACAATATATTACCAAAACAGACTTTCATCAATGATGTCACACAAAACTGTTTCAGCAATGACCCATGATGTCATTCATATTAAACATTTCATATGACATGCATGTATTCAGCTTTAATGGATATCAGTGTAAACCGATGTGCTTATTGTGACAAGCATTCATCCCCCATCATATGTAAAAATGTTTTAAATTACAAACACTGGGGCATGTTCTACTCTCATATTTACTAGTGTAAGCCTTTGAAACTATGAAATCAGTATAACAAAGTTGCTGCATATTGGACATTATTTTGGAACAGGACCCTGCTTGCAAAAATTATTATGATTTAAACTTGAGTATAACATGATAAGAATCAAAGTAATAAATAACATAACTTATGTCTGGCTACAATGAGTCAAACTAAAATTCTATTTCCTACATGGCTAATTATCAACTTGCTTTCAAATGTTCTACTTTAAAACACACACACACAGACACACACTACATTATCACACAAATTCCCCACTAGCTAGACTAGAGAAATGAGAAATGGGAATTAGTCTATTTGAACAAATTATGATATACTTCATAGTAGGCATGATTATAATAGTACTGTGGGAGAATATAATTAAAGAAGAGCCATACCAGCTCAGAGCAAAGGCCTATCCAATCCAGCCTCAAGGTTCCTTTCATAGCCAATTGGATGCTTATGACAAGTTTACAAATAGGATATGAAAGCACTAGTCATCTTGTGTTCTTCCCCAGGACCTGGGATTCATAGGCATATTTCCTCTGATATTGGATCATGATTAACAGCCACTGATAATTTAATCCACCATAAAGTTGTCTAATCTCCCTTTATAGACACCCATTCTTTGTGGCAATCACCACATATTGAGGAACTGTTCCTTACTGATAAAATAAAGGTAGAGAGGATGGAGGAATCTTTATCTGCAGCAAGAAAAATATCTCAGAAATCCTCAGCAGTGGTCATAATAAGTGCCTTGGATTCTATCATTATTTTGTTTAAAAAGTGGATGAAACAAGGCTGTCCTTTGTGTCTATTTATATTTATGTTCTATTCAGAGCCATTGAGAAGACAATCTCAAATAGTATGTTTTTTTATTTTTTATAAGAATTTTATTGAGTTTAAACAAAGATAAAAACTACAAAAAGAAAAAAAAAGAAAAAAAAGAAAAAAAAGAAAAAAGAGTGAGAAAACAGAAAAAGAAAATATTTTTAGAGATTACATAACAAGATGACTTCCGACTTTCAACAAGAATATACAACGATTTCCATAATTAATCCCTTACTCTATGTCTAACCAAAATCACATTATTTCTATAAGTCATTCCATTAGCACATTATAAAACTAAAAATAATTGCTCTTTCCCCTTACATATATAAGAAAAGAAATAAACAAATATATAAACCTCCAAATCTACTTCTCCCCCAAAAAACTAAGTGGCACGGTTGTTAAACTTACGTCAGTTCCGGCTGCAGTCATTAAGCAAAGCACCGCAGGTCGTTAAGTGTGACATCACATGACTGCGACTTGCGACTTCTTGTTAGCTTCCCCATTGACTTTGCTTGTCAGAAGACAGCTGTGAAGGTCGCAAAAGGCAATCACTTGACCACAGGACACTGCAACCGTTGTAAATGTGTGCCAGTTGCCAAGCGCCCAAATTGTGATCATGTGACTGCAGGGATTCTGCGACAGCTGCAACTTCGAAGACCAGCTGTAACTTTTTCAGCACCATCGTAACTTTGAACAGTCACTGAACGAGTGGTTGGTAAGCAAGGACTACCTGTATTCGAGGAGCATACTGGCTATCAACATGTCAATACTTTCAAAGTTAAAGCGTTTCCTTTCAAATTCTTCCAGTGCTATTAAGTTCCCACTTAACCTTGTTTGCAACATTAGAGCTCAAATGTTCTTAACAGTACTCTATATCCTTTAATTCTGGATAAAGTTTGACTCTGAATGCAAATCATCACAGAGAAGAAATGGATACTGTCTATATAGATTTGCTTCCTTCAGAACAATGAACTTCTGATTTCTGGATTCTGATTCTGCAAAAAAAGGTGAGTTTTCAAGCAAATATGTGCCAGTAGAAAGCTACCTGGCATGGGGCATTTTTTGTCCGTCCTCAACCATCTTTTGCACTGACTCAAAATGTAGAAGAGAATCTAAGAACAAATGTATGGAAACTCAATGTATGGAAACTCAATGGGACAGAATAGGTGGAAACCCAGGTTCCTCAATGCCACCAATGATTAAGTGGGACATTATTCCACACACTCATTGCATGTTCAACTGGGGCATCCTGAGTGAGCCTGGGAATGCAGTATCTTAGTTCAATCCTATTCTCTGACATGAGCAAAATTAGAATGGCCTGCAAATTATCTTGTACAAACAGTTTGTTCAGACATTCTAAAGTCTGGTGAATCAGATGGCATGTAAAGTTTTGCAATCAATCAAACAATTCTAGGTTTCAGGCCTGAGGCAGAGGCATTTCATCTTTTAACAAGAGCATGATTTTAATTCAGGCTTTCCATTTCTTACAATGGCATTCTAGGATTAGTTATACAGTCACAGAGAAGAAAGATGTGGCTTCTTGATGCTGACCACAACAAACAAACAAACAAACAAACAAACAAACAAACAGAGAGAGACAGAGACAGAGACAGAGACAGAGACAGAGAGATGAAAGTGTGTGGATAGCAGTTAAGAAACAATCCATCTGTCTAAGTTTTAGTGGGGCAGGGAAGGAAGGGGTTGGTACAGCATTTTAAAGTTGTCATGAAAAGACTGAAATTCTTGGCAGGCTAAAAAGCTGAAGCTAAATAATGAACATGCTGCTTCTTCTTCATACAAAGAAAATGAAAAGAAAAGAAAGTAATTAGGGGAAGCAAGAAGTAAAGATAGACTATTTGGAAAATAAACAATCAGATCCCCTTTAAAAAAATGTATACACCTGTATAACATGACACATCTTAAAGAATGTGCTGCATGCTGTTTTAATGGCATACTTATTTCTGTTTCCATGAACCACTTTGTTTAAATCAGTGTTTCTCAATCTTGTCAACTTTAAGATGTGTGGACTTCAATTCCCAGAATTCCCTAGCCAGCATTCTGGCTGGGGAATTCTGGGAGTTGAAGTCCACACATCTTAAAATTGACAAGATTGAGAAACAGTGGTTTAAATGGTATCCCGATTCTCTTGAATAAGCCTTTATAAAGATTATATGGAGGATGGTAACAAAGTCAAAGGTATGTGAGCATCGGAAAAGCAGATATTTACCAAAGGAATCTGCTGCTCTTTTAGCAAAGAGGGCCCCCCGTGCAATTTCTCTCCAACAGTGCACCAAGACAGACTTCAGCAAATACATGTGTTAGGAAGGAGGGGGGTTTCAAAAAGAGGAGGCATTCATCTGAATGAACTTACTGTTACCTTTTTTAAAATTCTAAATAAGTCTTCTTTTCTCTCTCTCTCTCTCTCTGATACTGTCTGAATTTGAAACATCTAATTTAATCCACTGTAGGGTCCAGTCTTCCTTTTATTTCCTGTCTGTACTGGAGCAGTCGCCTGTTTCAATTATGACTTTCTCCAGCTCCTACATTTTTCGTGCTCCAGCTGGCTCAAAGTGCACTTCCTTGGAAAGTAAAATGCACTAACTGTGCTGATCGGAGACTGATAGCCGTTAAGGCACAATATTTAATAGCTGGGCCGATAAGACGAAGGTTTTTTTTTTTTTTAAAAAAAAAACATGCACACAAACTATTTCTGAACCTAAACAAAAGAATATTATTTTGCTTTTTGTTCAACTGATCTTTTGTTCAGAAACACAGATTTGTAAAACACTTCCATAAATTTATACTTCTGAGATGAGTATCATTTGTTTCTGTTAATTTCTATGTGTGTGTGTGTGTGTGTGGGGGGGGGTTTAAAGCCTTTGTTCCAAACTTTTAGTCAGTTTTGGTACTTTCAGACTACTTCAGACCAATTATTTCATTGAACAGGATTGTGGGATTGATAAGGCACCATTGCAAAACCGAGGTCTGCTAAAAATAAAATTGTTTTGTGTCAAGATGGCGAAAGAGTCTCTCAGCTATAAACACTAGCCCCCGTGTATTTTTTTTTCTGCTTTATGAAAACCACAAATCTTTTCTTTCCTTCCCTCTTACTCACAGGGCAGTTAAATTACAGTTTAATCTCTTTCAGTAAGCACTCTTGAGACCTTGTTGTCCAAGCAACCTATTATCTAGACGCTGAGCTACATTTTACTGTAGATGCCAGGGGCTCTGTTTAGAAAGGCCAGAAAGAAGTGAGGAGGAGAATTTTATTACTGCCACAACAATTAAAGAAAGGTTGATTAACATTGCATCTCCTTAACTCTGTTTACCATACAATTTTAAAAGAAAATAAAGGACAGGGTGGCACTATGGGACTTTTGCCTTAGTGTAAAAAAGATGTAAAAAGAGTGATAGTAGAGATGAACGATGGAAAAATAGCACATACTGTAAGAAATATACAATAAGCAGTACACTTTTCATTCTGGCCTTTTCCCTAAACACATATATATCAATTATGTGCTGTTAAAAATAAGAGGTTAATTTATAGAATGGCAAAGACAATTATTTTATTATTTCAGGATAGAAGAATTCCAAATTAAGTGATGAGTTGCTTTTTGCTTTTCGTCTAAGAGACTTTTTTAAAGACAAAAAAAAAATGGTATATAATGAAGAAATTGTATAATTTTGAGGATTAAGTTGGATATGTATGACAGAACTAAGGAACTACTGCTTTGGCAAGGGAGAGTGAGACCCTTGCTTCATTGCGCTTGCCATCTTTTATCTTTATCTTTTATGTTCAATAGATTTGTCATTTTTTTGTTTTACTGTTGTGAGTCGTTGAGAGTTGGGCAGCATTCAAGTTTAATAAATTATTATTATTATTATTTTAAAAAGGTGCATATAAGCTATTTATATCTAGGTTAGTATTTGGCAGTTTGTTGTTCAGTCCAAAGCCTAACTAACCCTGTGTTTATTTATGTAAATTGACTGCAGTGGGAATGGCTTACTTAAGAAGTATGTGTGCTCAATGAATGAGTGTGGATTATTTGTTTGTCAAATTTCTTTGCCCCACATCTTGTGTACCACGACTCTGGGCGGCTTAAATATTAAATACGGAAGGAAATGATCAGGACAAAATAAATCTGTTGAAATGATTTTGTCATTTGTCGAATTAGGAGCAAATCACAAAATAAATATATGAAGGAAGGATGAATTAGGTGAAAGGAGAAAGCCAAGTATGTTATGATGGGATGGAGGTAATGAGATCCTCAAAAAGAAATAGGTGACAAGCTGGACAACAAAAGCAATGCATGAATCAGTGTATGGATGTGGTGAAAGCATGAATGGGTTGCAAAGACCGAATGGCATGGAGAGGTACAATGTACAGCACTGGTGTAATGCAGAGGCTCCCAAACTTTCTCAGGGCCCCTAGCAGCTCCCAAACGGTGCGCTATGGTGCCCTAGGATGCAGCAGCGGACTCACTAACAGTTCTGTTTATTAAGTAGTAAAATATCCAACGGCACCCCTGTGGATTTGCAGCAGCACCCCCGGGCACCGCGGCACACAGTTTGGGAACTGCTGGTATAATGTATATTGAGTTTATGTTCTTACTGGACTTTATAATAAAATATATAGTCAGTGCACAAGACAGACAAGAACTTTTTGCAAAGATTTCACATGAAAGTATTTTTATATTTGCAGAGTTCAACAAGAATAAGAGTAATAATTATTATTTTATACTACTGTAATAAGGGAGACTGGCAGGACCTTCTATTTATATGATGGCTTTATAATTTTTATTTGTAAGCCACCCAGAGTCACTTTTATAGTGAGATGGGCGGTATATAAAATAATAAAATAAAATAAAATAAAATAATAAATAAAATAAATAAAATAAAATAAAATAAAATAAAATAAAAATAAAATAATAAAATAATAAAATAAAATAAAATAAAATAAAATAAAATAAAATAAAATAAAATAAAATAAAATAAAATAAAATAAAATAAAATATTGCAGTGCATTACCCATTCCTAGGCTTCTTGGGGAGAGAAGAAGGGGAGGGGGAGAGGGAAGAGGATACTCCTCCTAATCCCTCTGTGTAAATAGGACACTATCTGAAGTACTTCTGCTTGAGACCCTGGAGACCCACTGTCAAAGTAGCTAATTCTAAAGTAAAGGTAAAGGTAAAGGTACCCCCCGCACATTTGTGCAGTTGTGTCCGACTCTAGGGGCCGGTGCTCATCTCCAAAGAGCCAGCGTTAGCCAAAGAGCCAGCGTTGTCCGAAGATGCTTCCACGGTCATGTGGCCGCATGACACGCGCGGAACGCTGTTACCTACCCACCGAAGTGGTACCTATTAATCTACTTGCATTTGCATGCTTTCGAATTGCTAGGTTGGCAAGAGCTGGGGTGAGTGCGGGAGCTCACTCCGCACGCAGGGCTAGGGATTCGAACCTCCGAACTTGCAATCTTCCGATCAACAAGCCTGGCGTCTTAGTTGGCCATATACTGTATGCTGATACGTATAGAAATGGTTTCCTATATTGCTCTAGAATTGGATTTAGGATAGTGAATCTGGAACTTGCTCCTTCCATAACTAGAGAAAGATGTGGTAGAAGAGTTTGAGATTCTGAAAACTGAAACAGGGAAATCACTATCACATATATCTTCCATAAAACTATTAGTAGATTAATAGGTTTAATTCCCTTTTCTTTCCTTAAACCTCTGATTTCTTATTTTTCTTTTTCTCCTGCAATTAACGATGAGGACTGAGCATTCACAGAGTCACAGAATACACTTTATCCACTCAGGGAGAACAGGATGACCACACACTTCAAATTCTTATTGTAGCAACAAACTTGCCACAAAGATCAGATAGAAATATGCCATTCTCCTATCAAATTCTTTCCTTTTTTTTGGTAGTAAATTTTATTAGATTTCAAGAAAAGAATAAAAACTACAAAAAACCAAAAAACTACAAAGAAAGAAAAAAAAACTAAAAAAGTGCAGGAACACAAGAGAATTTTTTAAAATTTTTTGCAAAAGATGTGGCCTCCGACTTTTAACAGCAAGGATATACAAAATTTCCATAATCAATCTCTTACTCTATATTAAACCAAAACACCACATTATTTCTATAAGTCATTCCACTTTATCCCATAATAAAAATCACTAAGTACAGTTACTCCTCCCCCTTATATTAAAATAAAGAAAAAAAATTCATTAAAAAAAGTTTGATAAAAGTCAGAAGAAATCTGTTTAAAATCCTGGTGAAGGTCAGAAAGAATGTTTGAAATCCTCCATATCTCATGCAGTAGATTATGGCGCCCCCTAGGAGCTTAACCAATGAAAGTCGAAGATATGGAAGATTTGCAAAGTGTGTTTACATAAAGTGAGAGTGAGATAGACAGTTCTCAAGGGAAAGTGAAAACAGAAAGCTGAAGGTTCAAATCAGCCAATTCAACGTGTAGGAAAATGCTAATATCTTCAAATGTAATACAAAAATAATAACAGGAAGACAATTGTTTACTCTCAATCTTTGGAATTTCCTTTGGAAGGAAAACGAAATCCAAACTTAAAAGATTTTTTTTAAAAAAAAAAAGTAATCCCAAAAATAACGCTAAGCACCAAGAGAACCAGGTTCTCCTCGCTGTAGAAAGCCTCTCTTGGGGTACATATACTTAAAAAACAAAACAAATTGATGATTTAGAAATGGGGTGGCTGGTCTTAGTGTCCCTTTAAGGCTATAGCGCGGCTTGGAAATGGTGACGTCCGAGCCTCCCCGCTGCTTTTACCAGTCGAGCGTGAAACGCTGTTTGCGATCTTCTGGCTGCAAGCAGCCGTCTGGAAGACATATGGGATAATTCCAAGTGTTCTCCTTGATCCAGAGAACGTTTCTGGGCTTCAGGAAAACCTGCCTGAGCCCAAAAAAAGGTACTGCATTGTCAGCTCCGCTCGCTGAACCAGCGGACACAGCAGTTCAGTCCGCCATTCCCACTGGAAGCCTCCCATTCTCCTAGCTACTTCTTAAGTAAATCAGTTTCACATTTGGAGAAACTTTGTTGTATGGCAATATGTTCTGCCACAACCTGTATTATTTAATCAGTATACTGAAATTAAATCTCCTCCATCCCATCCCCATTCGCTTTGCTTTCAATTTTCCTTCCCCAAGTTATATTTGCATCACTTGACTTTCAGTCTCATAATATAAGGATTTAAATCTTCACCAAATAAACAAAATTCACATTATGCTCAGCTCTTCCTACCATTTTCATTCTAAATGTCTGGTTACAACCTAATCATGAGCATAAAAGTAACCAAATAAATGAACCTATGATGTAAGTGTAAAATATTAGTGACAAGACATGCAGGGATTATGAAGCCTCCATAGCTATAGAAGACTGAAGCTCATGCACTGCCACAGGTTTAACAGGATCCATTACCAGCAAGGAGTTTTATTTGCTTAATAAATTACTTTTAAAAGCACAACAGCCCAGGCTTTTAGCTGTAAAATTGCCAAAATTGGTCAGAGACTGCTTTCTGGTTATAAATTGTCAAATAATGTACAACTCATTAGACTTTTGATTCCCCGTACAATTCTTTCTAGCCATTACTCAAAAAACATAAAAAAGGAATACTAGATGACATTTTATAGGGGTTATAAATTGCTATATGGAGAAGACATAGGATAAATCTGTAGGCAGGATGAGGGCCCTAGTAAAGCCAAACATATAAATCAGAGTTAGTGCCATGTGTGGCCATTCTGAAACAATCCCCAAATCATAAAGGTACAGAGAGATAAGAACTCTATAACAAATATTAGTTTACTATGAATGGGAAAACCATTATTTGAGTAAAATTCTAAGCCTCTTAAAATTATTCTAATGTATAACACTACTATTGGAACCAAAGGTGGCTTCCTACACATGAAAGCTATCTTCTACTCCTCAAAGTTTGCTTTATTATAAAAATGAAATTGAATCCAAATATGTTCTTCTGTTTCATAATCTCATCCAAAGAGGAAGCAGTACAGTTTGTACAGAACTTTTCTAGTGGCACATTACATGAACTCTTAGGCAAACTGTTTTGAAAAACCACTAGTGCAAGGGTCGGCAAACTTTTTGAGCCGAGAGCCATTTTGGTATGCTCGTGCACATTTTTAAGTGCTCGAGAGCCAGGGGGCGGGGTTTGCGGGCGGGGGCCAATCGCGTGGAAGGGGGCGGGGTTTGCGGGCGGGGACCAATCGCGTGGAAGGGGGCGAGGTTTGCAGGCGGGGGCCAATCACGTGGAAGGGGGCGGGGTTTGCGGGCGGGAGACGGCGTCCACCCGGCCCAGCTGCCCGGGGTCCAGGGAGATCAGCTCCGGCGGGATCTGTGGCGAAGAGCGGCCGTGGGGGGGGGGGCGGGTGGCCCGCTCTTCGCCACAGATCCCGCCGGAGCTGATCTCCTTGGACCCCGGACAGCTGGGCTTGCCTCCCTCTGCGAGGCCCAGGCGCGCTGGAAGCCGGCCCGGGCCGCCTCCTCCTCCTCCGCCAGCGCTTCAGGCTTTCAGCGCGCCGCTTGTCGTCGCCGCCCCCCCACGGCCGCTCTTCGCCAGATCCCGCCGGAGCTGATCTCCTTGGACCCCGGACAGCTGGGCTTGCCTCCCTCTGCGAGGCCCAGGCACGCTGGAAGCCGGCCCAGGCCTCCTCCTCCTCCTCCGCCGGCGCTTCAGGCTTTCAGCGTGCCGCTTGTCGTCGCCGCCCCCCCCCCACGGCCGCTCTTCGCCAGATCCCGCCAGAGCTGATCTCCTTGGACCCCGGGCAGCTGGGCTTGCCTACCTCCGCGAGGCCCAGGCGCGCTGGAAGCCGGCCCGGGCCGCCTCCTCCTCCTCTGCCGGCGCTTCAGGCTTTCAGCGCGCCGCTTGTCGTCGCCGCCCCCCCCCCCACGGCCGCTCTTCGCCAGATCCCGCCGGAGCTGATCTCCTTGGACCCCGGGCAGCTGGGCTTGCCTACCTCCGCGAGGCCCAGGCGCGCTGGAAGCCGGCCCGGGCCGCCTCCTCCTCCTCTGCCGGCGCTTCAGGCTTTCAGCGCGCCGCTTGTCGTCGCCGCCCCCCCCCCACGGCCGCTCTTCGCCACAGATCCCGCCGGAGCTGATCTCCTTGGACCCCGGACAGCTGGGCTTGCCTCCCTCTGCGAGGCCCAGGCGCGCTGGAAGCCGGCCCGGGCCGCCTCCTCCTCCTCCGCCGGCGCTTCAGGCTTTCAGCGCGCCGCTTGTCGTCGCCGCCCCCCCCCCACGGCCGCTCTTCGCCAGATCCCGCCGGAGCTGATCTCCTTGGACCCCGGGCAGCTGGGCTTGCCTACCTCCACGAGGCCCAGGCACGCTGGAAGCCGGCCCGGGCCTCCTCTTCCTCCTCCGCCGGCGCTTCAGGCTTCCAGCGCGCCTGGGCCTCGTGGAGGGAGGCAAGCCCAGCTGCCCGGGGTCCAGGGAGATCAGCTCCGGCGGGATCTGTGGCGAAGAGCGGCCGTGGGGGGGGGGCGGCGACGACAAGCGGCGCGCTTCAGGCTTTCAGCGCGCCGCTTGTCGTCGCCACCCCCCCCCCCACGGCCGCTCTTCGCCACAGATCCCGCCGGAGCTGATCTCCTTGGACCCCGGACAGCTGGGCTTGCCTCCCTCTGCGAGGCCCAGGCGCGCTGGAAGCCGGCCCGGGCCGCCTCCTCCTCCTCTGCCGGCGCTTCAGGCTTTCAGCACGCCGCTTGTCGTCGCCGCCCCCTCCCACGGCCGCTCTTCGCCAGATCCCGCCGGAGCTGATCTCCTTGGACCCCGGACAGCTGGGCTTGCCTCCCTCTGCGAGGCCCAGGCGCGCTGGAAGCCGGCCCAGGCCTCCTCCTCCTCCTCCTCCGCCGGCGCTTCAGGCTTTCAGCGTGCCGCTTGTCGTCGCCGCCCCCCCCACGGCCGCTCTTCGCCAGATCCCGCCGGAGCTGATCTCCTTGGACCCCGGGCAGCTGGGCTTGCCTACCTCCGCGAGGCCCAGGCGCGCTGGAAGCCGGCCCGGGCCTCCTCTTCCTCCTCCGCCGGCGCTTCAGGCTTCCAGCGCGCCTGGGCCTCGTGGAGGGAGGCAAGCCCAGCTGCCCGGGGTCCAGGGAGATCAGCTCCGGCGGGATCTGTGGCGAAGAGCGGCCGTGGGGGGGGGGCGGGCGGCGACGACAAGCGGCGCGCTTCAGGCTTTCAGCGCGCCGCTTGTCGTCGCCGCCCCCCCCACGGCCGCTCTTCGCCACAGATCCCGCCGGAGCTGATCTCCTTGGACCCCGGACAGCTGGGCTTGCCTCACTCCGCAAGGCCCAGGCTCGCTGGAAGCCGGCCCGGGCCTCCTCCTCCTCCTCTGGCCTCCGCCGCCGGGCCCGCCCCCCTCGGCCGCTTCCGCCCACCCGCGTTGAGCGAAGATGATGATGGGGGGCGGGAAACGAGGCCTGCCCGCTTACGTCCCTCCGCGAGGCCCCCCGCTGCCTTCCCGGGATCCAAGCTGGATTGGGGCCTCGCGGAGGGAGGCAAGCAGGCGCCCTCCCGCCCCCCTCGGCGCCTGTGCGGCTCCCCCGCGCCCTCCCACCCACCCCAATAAGCCACGGCAGGGAGGCGCTGCTGGCCCGGGACGCGGCACTGTCGGAGGCGGCGCAGGAGCGGCTGCAGGGGCTGCTGCGGCTGGAGATGGCACTGCCTCCCTGCTGCGCCGGGCCTCGCTCAGTGCGAGAGCCAGGGGGCGGGGTTTGCGGGCGGGGGCCTATCACGTGGAAGGGGCGGGGGTGAGTTCAGCTGCGGAAGAGCCACACTCAAGGGGCCAAAGAGCCGCATCTGGCTCGCGAGCCGCCATTTCCGACCCTTGCACTAGTGGATATATTCCTTCCACTGATGGTTCTTTGGTTCTACTCCCGTGTTAATAACATTGTACTCATGCCCTTCATCCAAGGAGTTCAGGGTTGCACAAACCTACACTCTTCCACACTCTTTCACTCTCACAACAACCCAAGATGCAAGTAGAGATTGTTTTGAAGTCATAACGAGAATTTTTTAGTGAAGTGAATACCTGAAGCCTAGTAAGCTATATAATAGTCCTATTTACTAGCTACACTTTTGTTACTACCCAATAATGTTGATTGAGGGTACTTGAACCTGGCCCTCCCCTCCTCTTAATTTAACACTTTAACCATTACACTATACTGGCTTTAAACTTGATTACAAGTTAAAAATTACATTAATAACATCCTAGAATTAGAAATCAAAGAGAACGATGCAGAGAGATGGAGAAATATTGAAATACCCACAACGGAGGAATGGATTGTGAAGATAGCAGAATTAGCAGAGATGGCAAAACTGACCTTTGTCAGGGACAAAACAATAAGCACTTTTATAAAAGACTGGAAATCTTTTATGGCCTTTTTGCTGAAAATGGAAAAAAGTGAAATGGTGATTTCTGGATTTGATGATTGAAGAAGGATTGAATGAGGGGCTGAAGGGTTTATTGTAATGCTAAAGAGGGAGGAGGGATAATGGGTTTGTCTGTATCTGCTGTAAAGAAGGACGGAAGTTGCTTCTTTAATTATTTTTTCTTTTTTTAACTGTATTGTTTTCTGCACTTTTTCTTGCCTCTTTTTCTCCTTTTCGCTCTTTTCTTTATATATTTCTGTATTTGTCTTTTATCTTTGTAAAAACTCTCAATAAAATAAAAAAAGAAATCAAAGTGAATAAAGTATTTTATGTTATTGTATTTCTTCTTCTTAACAGTACAAGGTTTGTGCAGCAGCTACTAAGCCAAAGTCCTTAGTGGTGCCATTTGCTACCATAGGAATGCTGAAACCCGCGGGAACCAAACCCAAGTTTTCTTGAGAAGTAAACTATACCTTCTTGATATATTCACATTTATGATACTTGCATTAAGAATTAATGGTTGTTCTCCAACCCTCTTTTACTGTGAACAAATCTGTAAGAAAGGTTAGGCTGATACACAGAAGCTGTGAATAGGAATTTGATCTTTGATAGGCTGACCATATTTCCCTGAGACAGAAACGGGACCCTAACGTGCGCACGTCTGTGTGCCAGCACACTGGCACGCGCGCATGCACAGGCACGCGCGCCGGCACACGCCCATGTGTGCACGCATGCATGCCGGCACGCACCCGCGCACGCACTCCATCCCTTAAAAAATGGGACAAAATTGAGTTTTTTAAGGAAACAACGGTCCGGAAAAGGTAAAAAAACGGGACTGTCCCGTTCAAAACGGGACGTTTGGTCAGCCTAATCTTTGATTTCCAGGAACTCAATCAGATGTGCACTGATACTACCGAAGTGATAATGGTAAGCAATCATAGCATAGCAAAATATGTTTATTATCCCCCCAAATAGCTTCAAACTTGTTTATTTCTCTTATTGTGCTTCAAACTTTCATACCTGTTTTTGGTACCTTTGTATCATGTAGATTGGGACATAAGCCAGCTAGAAGGTAGCACCTAGCTGATTTGATGATCTCAAAAAATATGCAGTATGAGAAGGGATTACTATTTGGATGGTAGACAGCTAGGAAAATACAGAGCTATAGGCTAAGATAGGGAATAGGAATATCCCGGAAAAAGGGACTGTTCTCAGAAAGCTACATGGATGTATCCAAAATTAGTAAGAAATTAGCTTGACTTGAAAGCATTTGTATATTTTTAAGGGATTTTTCAAAAATGTCATTTTGAATAATCCCATAGTTTATGTTGAGGTGGTTGGTTTGTGGATATACAATTTTAAGCACTAAGAATACCTAGCACTTCATTTAGCCATTTGCATTTATTTAGATCTCTAAGCACCTCTGACCTAAAAACCCTAGAATAATAAGAAAAAACCTTGCAGCACACTTGCATAATAAAGTAAACCTTTTGGGAATATTTACATTCTTTTGCCAAGAAGGTTGATTCTCCGTCTGAATTTCCTTAGATTCATGGTCTAATCTGCAAAAAGGAAACTGTATCCAACTTTAGCTAGCTTAGAGAGAGAGAGCCAACAATTTTAGTTTTTTGGAGGGGAACCCCATTTCCCGTAGTTCATATTAATTTTGGCAGTTTCTGTCATAAAGGAGAAGAAAACAGCCATAACTATACAATTAAAACAGATATGATAATTCCTTAGCTCGGGGAATTAGTTATGTGAACTGTTTTTCCTAGCACTGTGGGCTCTAAAAGTAAACTACATGTAGTGGAGTTGCCAGCTGGCTTTCTCTATAGTCCTCTAGAATGAGCAATGAAGAATACAAATGACAAGCAACATTTTTTTAAGAAGTACCCATTGCCTGAGGCTTTGGACATACTGGAGAAAGCTGAAGAGCAGACATCCCACAGAAGAATAGAAGCACTGGCAAAAAAAAAAAAAAAAAAAACATGGCAAAATCAGAGTAACGCTCAAGGGAATGACAAACAAATACAGAGACCTATGGAAAAATTAGGCATATGAGCTTACTAAGTATATTAAAAAACAGAGTGGCAAATTTCCATTTCGCACTTAGGCGCATTTCATGACAGTTAGACAAGCATCCAAGCCCACATAAAATTTACATTATTTCACCCATCCCAGAAGAGACTGAAGAAACTTACAATAGAAGTAAACACAATTTAAAATCTTCAAATTAATAGAAATAAAATACTTAATGTAGTTCAAACCAAGTGCTAAAAACAGTGTAGATTTGACCCTCCAATGATTCTCTTGGGAGGGAAAATCTGAGTCCAGGTCATGTCCCCACATTGGTTGCAGGTCTACTAACAATTATTGCTTCAAGGAAACTTAAACAATAACATGGACTAAAATAGATTTAAGACATGTTCCAGAGGCTGAAGCCACAAGTCAAGTCCCGAGCAGGGAATCAGGGTCTTAAAATTAAATATTTAACATTATATTTATTTATTTGCCCTACTCAAAGACTAGGCAATTTACAACAAAGAAAAAGAACCCACTCACATAACAAAAAACACTAAATAAAACCACTGTTTCAAAAATCAATAAATAAAATCTACCAACAACACTCAAGTGTTCTCCAGAATAAAACAGTTGTATTGGCTCTGAAGAAGGCTACAAGTTGAGGCCTCATAAACCTCATGGACTACTGTTCCATGACATGGGGACTGCCATGAAGGACAGTCTCCAGACCCCATCTCATGGGGGGTGGGGGCCCTCCTTCAACATTCCCTCTTAGGATGCTTGCATAGAATAGGTACAAGCTGGTTGGAGTGATGATCCAACAGGCAGAGATGGTCATTCATAATAGTCACAGAGAAAATACATTTCTAAGGCAATATTCCTCAGCCTTCTCATATTTGGGACCTATCTGAGGCTCTTTACCAGTAATCTGGGAGCCAACTTATTCATCATGAAGTACATATCTGGTTCCTATTATAATTTTCCACATTTTTAAAAAAGGAAAGAAACACAGAAAATGGAAGGAGTGACTATGCTGCTTCTGAGAGCCATCTTCCACTAGACCACACTTATCAGATGCAAACCAAATTCCCTAAAGCATAATGGATTCAAACAACACTAGCACTTTGCTCTGCAATTTTAGATCAAGCTATATTTGTCTAACCTGAAAGAAACTCATCTAATTTTACTGCAGTGTTTTCAAGTGTTAATTCTTTGTTGGCTGAAATGCAAAGGCAAATGTATTTCTATCTCTAAAATGATGCAACTGGTTTTTAAAATCCTCTGCAAAACATGTGACATTTCCTTTTTAATTGGTTTGGAAACTTGCATCGTAGCAAGTACCACAAAACATTTTAGGATTTTTGTTTTTATGTTCTGCTGTCTGTAATAATAATTCAGAAGTTATTTTCTGTTAAGAAAAATGTTCTCTTCTTTTAACAACTATGTGTTCCATAATTAAATACTTTTCCCAAATCCAAAAAGTAGAGAAATGACAACTCTCCTTTATTTTAGCTCATTCATGTGTCCCTACAAAAAAGGACATCATATCTGTTTATCGTTTAATTTCCAATGGCAGTGCCAGAGAATGTGATAGAAGTAACAGAATACTAAATCTCATATTTGTGTGACTATCAAACATGAAGGCAAGAGAAGTCTTGGAAGAAATATGGGAATCAATTTTTTACCAGGACTATATGTTAAAAACAACTCAGCCAAAGTCTTCATATACTGTATTCTGAGTCCCAGAAAGAAAGGGAAAGCAAGACAAATTAAATACGATATTAGGGTTTTGTCAGGGAGACACAGGAGAGCGGTGGGGGGAGCTTACTCACAGGAGGGAAGCGAGCACGAAGCTCGGAGGGCCTGGCCTTATTTCCCAAACGCCTCCGGAAAGCTCCGCCCTAGATTGGACTCATGTCTCTGGGATTCTTCGAGCCCTATCAGTTTAGCAGGATTCTGTATGTAGGAAGCAATAAACACTAGAGACTAGATTCCAAGCCTCGGCGTGTTATTTCTGCACCTACACAGGACATCAATCCTGCTAAACCACAACTCCCATCGGAAGAGGGAGGAAAGACAAAACCAGGAGAATGGCTTCTCAGACACAAGAACTTCAGCAGGCAATAATACAGCTCGCTGCAGCATTAACACAACACCAACAGCAAGTCGACGACCAGATTAACAATTTGCAAGCAGCTATGCTACAACAAATGCAACAACCAGCTCCAGTCGTCCAGCAGCCGGCCCCAGCAGCAGCACCCCCACCAGTTGTTCTGCGGTCCCCAGGGTGTTTGCCAGAGAAATTTGGGGGAGAGACAGCGCAGCTCAGGACCTTCGTCGCCCAGTGCACCATGTTTTTCGACAGCCGACCAGCTGAGTTCCCGACGGAAAGGTCCAGAGTCACCTTCATTTTAAGTTTGCTGAAAGGCTCAGCTGCCAGATGGTCCATCCCTATGGTGGAAGCCAACGACCCAATTCTAGACAACTACCAGAATTTTATGGCCCGTTTCAGAGCCCATTTTGATGACCCAATCAGAGAAGTCACTGCTAGCCGAGAGATCCGACGGCTCCGACAGGGGAACAGGAGGGTAGGAGCATACATCGCAGATTTCAAACTACTAGCAGGAGACTTGGGTTGGAATGAGGTGGCATTGAAGGATCAGTTTAAACAAGGACTTGAAGAGATTAAAACGGAATTAGTGCGTCAGGGCACGCCAGCTACATTGGAAGACTTATATCAGTTGGCAGTGGTCATAGATGCTCGGCTGGAGGAGTTAAGGCAGCTCCGGCCAGGGAGAGGCAGGGCAGGAACCCGGCTGGCGTTTCCAGGTTTTGCAACCTTCCCTAACACGGCTGTTTCTCTGGGCGCAGAGGAACCTATACAAATTGGGGCCTCACGAAGGTTGGTTTCTGAAGCCGAGCGGCAAAGAAGAAGGGAGAATGCACTTTGTTTCTATTGCGGGGGGCCAGGACACATAGCAAGGGCTTGCCCGGCCAGACGCCAAGCAACTCTGGTAAGATTTACAGCCCAGGAGACAGAGCAGGCACAAATTCCAGCTTCATCTTCCCAGCAGTTAAACTCCACCATGGTTTAACTGCGGAATCCTGGCAGGGCTTGGAGGCAGCAGCAGCTGCGACACACCCAGACACTGCAGCTGACACACTAACGTGTCACGACACACAGTTTGGAAAGCTCTGATTTAGACAAACAATAGGAGACTCTGTAAAGAAGTAGAAGAGGTAATTGTTAACATTCCAAACATTTTGATGTATAACCTGTGCAACCATTGCCCACAAATAGCCCAACTGTTCACAATTTTTTTAAAAAAATAAGATAATCAAGTTTCATGCCAAGCAATGGTTTTACAGTGACCAGTATCTTGAAACATTGGTCAAAACAGATTTGTGACATAATACATTTAAGTTGGAGAGATGGTAGGGAGGAGATTTAAACATGTTTTCCTTTTGTGATTGTAAGGAGATGCCATTTATGCCCCAATTAGGAAGAAAGCTCTTTCAGTATTTCACTTGAATTGATTCTCAGAGAATCACTGAAGAAAGCCTGTTCAGCATGCACATCTGTTTCCAGTGTGATGTTGGTATGCAAACTATTGTCTGTTGGAAGTGTGTTGTGGTAAAGTTGGCCAGGGTTAAAGACTAGGTCAATTTGATCAAGGAGCTAAATTTAGCTTCTGTGAAATTTAGCTTCTTAGAAGAAGAAGAAGTAAGGCTCTTCGCTTTCTTTCAAATTCTTCTCCCATGTTTCTTTCAGCTATACAAACTGCCATGAGATGGAAAGTTTTGAAAAGTTATTCATTTTACATTCTACATGAAGCAAACAAGCTGTGAATAACTACTTACTGGAATTTATGCCTAATGTAAATCATATAAGAACATTAGATGTTCAAAACATATTCTGTTATGTGCTTGAGGGAAGATCTCAAACCTGATCCCTTTATAAGATATCTCTTTGGGGAAGGCCTAGTTGAATACCGTATTTTCCGGCGTATAAGACGATTGGGCGTATAAGACGACCCCCAACTTTTCCACTTAAAATATAGAGTTTGGGATATACTCGCCCTATAAGACTACCCCTCTTCAAAACCTGCAGCTTGCTCCGCCCCGGGGTGGAAAATATCCACGCCAATCAGCTGTGTGGTGGGGAAGCGGAGTAGAAAGTAAAAAACTGCAGGGAGAAAACAGGGAAGCAGAGTAGAAAGCGAATACCGTAGTAATGCGAAGCGCAGCAGCGCGGGTTGTGTGTGTGAAGGAGAATATTGGGGTGAGGGGTGAGAAAGCTTTAACGATTTAAAGAAAGCTTTAATTACCTGGGCAAGGCAGAGGGGTGAAGAATACATTTCCAAGCTTTAGCGGAACAAACCATGAAGGAGGAGGAGGAGGAGGAGGGTGATGGGGGGAAGTTTGAAAAAGCAGATCCAAGCGCAAAAGTTACTGAGTGAGTACTGAGCAACTCCACTTCCCGCCGCACAGCTGATCCCCGGCGCACAGCTGATCAGCGCCGAGATTTTCCACCCGGGCCCTCCCCCCCCAACACATCTCCAAGCTTTAGCAGAACAAACCATGAAGGAGGAGGAGGAAGAGGGTGGTGGTGATGATGGGGGGAGGTTTGAAAAAGCAGATCCAAGCGCAAAAGTTACTGAGTCATTTCAGCCTCCCTCCCTCTCGCTCTCTTTCCCTGGTGATGGATCAGTGGGGGGGGGTCCCACCCTCCGCTCCCTCCCTCCGCTCCCTCCCTCTGCTCCCTCCCTCCCTTGCCGTTTCCTCCCTTCCCTCCCGACCCCCCCCCCCCACTGACCCATCACCAGGGAAAGAGAGCGAGAGGGAGGGAGGCTGAAATGACTCAGTAACTTTTGCGCTTGGATCTGCTTTTTCAAACCTCCCCCCATCATCACCACCACCCTCTTCCTCCTCCTCCTTCATGGTTTGTTCTGCTAAAGCTTGGAGATGTATTGGGGGGGGAGGGCCCGGGTGGAAAATCTCAGCGCCGATCAGCTGTGCGCCGGGGATCAGCTGTGCGGTGGGGAAGTGACCCGCCCTATAAGACGACACCCGGCGTATAAGACGACCCCCGACTTTTGAGAAGATTTTCCTGGGTTAAAAAGTCGTCTTATACGCCGGAAAATACGGTAGATACAATGGTAGCACTCAATATTAATTATTCTTGAAGAGACAGTAGTAAAATTTCAAGTGGTCTCAAAAAGTGTCAAAGCAAAGAAAACATTGGAGGGCAGCTGAAATAAAATACTGAGATAAACACAAAGCTATTTACATTTTTTTTTAAAAAAAAGCCATATAGCAGACAAATAAATTAGTAAAATTGGTATGTTCCAAGGAATAGAAATAATATGCACATAATTATTCACCCCACAGGATAAAAAACATTCTGGCAAATGTTTAAAGGGAAGCAAAGTAAAATAAAATTCATCTGCAACATGCAGATAAGGAAAACAACAGAGAACTTGGAAGAGAAAAATAAGAAAATTCATTCAGGCAACAAGCCCAGATCTAGGCTCAAATCCATCCACGATGCAAAATTAACTTGTATCTTCAATCACATCAAGATCACTTCCCCTGTAGAGTACCTAGTACACTAGGCTGGAAAGTGGGCATTCAGAAGAAACCCCCCCCCCACTGCTAAGAGAACACTCAAACATATTTATTGCTATTGTCTTTTTTGGGGTGAAGAACTGCCTATCAAGGACTCTCAAACTGAACTGAAAGAGAAACAGTCAGATACCCTTTACCCAAAATGACTTCAGACTCTGAGGCTGGGCTAGCCACACAATCTAGACAGGTATGTCAATTTGCTATTGTAAAGTGATACCAGGGGTTGCTGGAGGAGCCATTAGCACTGAGTACCTCTCTCTGGTTTTTGCATCAATCATCTGTATGCCTGCAACTTGAGCTGTTTTGTGCCTTTAGCCTGAAAGCATCCCTTTTAAACCCTGAATATCCTTTGTCAAATCCAATAGTAAGTGGCTCTCTGATTCTCTGTTCCAGCCGCATGGCTTGTGACTGCCCTGCCTGCTTATGCGCCTGGTTTTTCAGTTTTCAAAACCAATGCACGGAGCCCTCCAATTCTCTTATTCGCTGAACCAACCGTTCAATGGGTTTGCCATTCCAATAGTCCATAGCCTTTCCCATTTCTTAAGCCTCCGCATTCCGGAAGTCCTGAGTCACTGGTTGCTTAGATGACACAGAAGGCTCCTCAGTCTGCAGCATTGCTTACACAGCTGGTGCGGATCTATAGAAAACCTTGCCTAGGGTCTACCAATGGCCACCCTTGCCCTAGGTCTGTGAGAGGCTCAGGAGTGGGAGATATTTCTCTTTTCTGCACAGAGATCCCATAGCAATGAGTGTTTAACACTTAGGTACCTCTGCTTTATCTGTGTAGGTGATGGTGGCAGCTTTTCCTTTAATGGAGGGCGGCCCCTTTGGGACCATAATGTCCCTTTATAACCAACACAGCATAAATGCTGGAGTTCTCCAGGCCCATACTCCCAAATGAATCTAATACCACTTTAGTCAATTTATTTATTTATTTATCATTCATATTTCTATCACCGCCCATCTCCCCCAAAAGGGGGACTCTTTTGGGGTGAAGAACTGCCTACCAATTCTCTTAGTTCCTGCACTGTCCACTGAAAGTCGTGGACCTGAGTTTCACCAGGCTCTGCAGCATGCAGTCCAGTGATTACCTGTCCCATAGCAGCTATCTCAAAAACTCAAAGGGTCCTCTGCTGGGAACTGCTGAGTGGTGAGAGCTGGAAGTTTCAATTGCTGAATTGCTGCCTGATACATCTAAGAATCTAATCCCAACATCAAATTCATTCTGCATAGTCAGTGGCCAACAAAGCAGTGCATAAAAGTTACCCGAAACCTATTATGCAGTCAGTTGTTTAAGCCTGCCAATCTAATTCTAGTTTAAATGATTGGCCTCCACAACCTTGGTCACCCTGTAAGTCCAGGCAAGAACATCCTCTAATTAAAAATTACCTACCTGTTTTGCTAACTCAGACAAATCCTTAAGATCTATTTCTTTCACTTCAGTGGTCCTCAAAAACCCTTCCAGAAATCCTGGGGTGGTTGCAAAAGTAACTGTCAAAGAAGCAACAGGGTCACAATAATTTGAATTCCAAAACTCTGGTTCCTCACACTTCCAAGGGAAACTTATCACAAAGATTCTCAGTTAAGGATGCTTTTCTATTTTATTTTATTTTATTTTATTTTATTTTATTTTATTTTATTTTATTTTATTATTTTATTTTATTTTATTTTATTTATTTATTTTATTTTATTTATTTTATTTATTTTATTTATTTTATTTTATTTATTATTTTATTTTATTAAATTTTATTATATTATTTTATTTCATTTCATTTCATTTTATTTTATTATTTTATTTATTTTATTTTATTATTTTATTTTTTATTATTTTATTTTATTTATGTTATTCAATCAATCAATCAATCAATCAATTTATATAGCCGCCCATCTCAAACCAGTGACTCTGGGCGGCTAACAATAATAAAAACAATTAAACAATAAAAACAATACCAAAAAATTAATTATAAATATAAATACAGCCGAGTGATCTTAAAAGCCATTGGTGTTAGCACAACCATGAAACGGGGCCCTTCACACAATCAGGGCACCAGGCCCGGGTACAAAGCAAGGTCTTCGAGGCCTTCCGAAGAGCCAAACGGGTCAGGGCCATCCTAATCTCAGGAGGATGTTCCAGAGGGCAGGCACCACATCAGAAAAGGCACATCTCCTGGTCCCCACTAGCCGACATTCCTTGGCTGACGGGACCCAGAGCATGCCCATCCTGCTGGACCGGATTGGACGGGAAGAAACAACTGGGAAAAGACAGTCCCTAAGGTAACCTGGTCCCAAGCCATGAAGGGCTTTAAAGGTGACAACCAGCACCTTGAATTGCACCCAGAAACACACTGGCAACCAATGCAGCTCCCGAAGCAGTGGTGTTACATGTGCTGAGTAGCCGACACTATTTACAACCTGGGCAGCTGCATTCTGTACCAGCTGAAGCTTCCGAATGCTCTTCAAGGGCAGCCCCATGTAGAGCGCATTGCAATAGTCCAAATGGGAGGTCATGAGGGCATGAGTGACAGTGGGTAGTGCCTCCCGGTCCAGGAATGGGCACAACTGGTGCACAACCCAAAGGTGTGCAAAGGCCCTCTTAGCCACGGCTGCCACCTGCTCTTCCAGCAGGAGCCGTGAGTCCAAGAGGACCCCCAAATTGTGCACCGGGTCCGTCTGGGGCAGTGCCACCCCATCCAGGACCAAAGATGGAAAAACCTTGATACTGGGAGGCCAAAACACCCAAAGCCACTCAGTCTTGCTTGGGTTGAGCCATAGCCCATTGTGCCCCATCCAGGCCCCTCCAGCCTCCAGGCACTGAGACAGGACATCCACGGCATCACCCAGACAGCCCGGGGAAGAAATATAAAGCTGGGTATCATCAGCATACTGATGATACCTCACCCCATACTGTCGGATCACCTCACCCAGCCGCCTCATGTAGATGTTAAATAAGAGGGGCGAGAGAACAGAGCCCTGTGGCACCCCACACAGTAGGGGCCGTGGACTGGACTTCTCCTCTCCTACCAACCCCGACTGGAACCGACCCCAGAGGAAGGAGGAGAACCAGCGCACAGTGCCGCCCACTCCCAACTCCTGAAGCCGGTCCAGAAGAATAACATGATCGATGGTATTGAAGGCTGCCGAGACGTCAAGAAGAGCAAGGATGGAAGCACTGCCGCCATCCTGCTCCTGCCAGAGGTCATCCAAGAGCGAGATCAATGCCGTCTCAGTCCCATATCCCGGCCTGAATCCTGACTGAAAGGGGTCCAGATAATCTGCTTCATCCAGAATCCTCTGGAGCTGCCGTGTGACCACTTTCTCAACAACCTTCCCTAGAAAGGGGAGGTTGGAGACTGGACGGAAACTATCCAGATTGCTTGGGTCGAGCGATGGGTCCTTCAGGAGGGGGTGCACCACCGCCTCCTTAAGAGCTGGTGGGACCACCCCCTCCCTCAAAGAGGAATTAACCACTGCCCAGACCCAATCACATGTCCTCTCCCGGGCAGCCTTGGCTAGCCAGGAGGGCATGGATCTAACACAGAAGTGGCCGAACTAACAGCTACAAGAACCCTGTCCACTTCCTCAGGTTCAACGGGCTCGAACTCCTCCCAGATTTTAACAAGACTCTCATTTTTTCCACTTTTATTGGAAAATTGTACAGTTACAATTTTTTTTACCCCGGATTATCTACTTAAGATTAAGGTCTTTAATTAATTCTTTAATTCTGGAATCACCTGCACATCCTTCCCCCAGTTTCTGTGCACAGGTCACAAGTCCTGATCCTCTGCTTTTGCAAGTATAGATTCCCCATTCAGTTTGTCAACTTGGGCACTAGAGCATCTTTAGTGGCAGTTAAATACTTCTAAAACTTCTAAATTTCCAGCAGCAGTTGTTCCTTTTCTTCTATCTCTTTCAGCCACATCCTCACTTGCCTCTTGGTGAAATTCCTCCAAACCAAACACCCAGGCCCGAAGCAAGTACACAAGAGCAATCAACTTTTTATGGTCTGTGGTTTCTTTTCATCAAACCAATCTTGAAATAGCTGTTTGCAGTCTTTCAAAGAGGTTAGTTTAGCAGCCAAAGTGTTTTCAATTTTCCAAGGGGATTCCTCCACGGCATCCCTTCTTTTGTTCTCAAGAGGCTCAGTTAAGTTTACTGTACTGGTTCAGATTTTGCACCTTTCTTCTGCCACCGCGTCTTTTTCAAGTTCATATTCCATGAGTCAGGTTGTGCTACCAAATGCAGTACTCTGTTTTTTTCCTAGGATCCCACTTCTAACACCAAAAATGTTGTGTGCCTGAGAGATTTCAGACCTCATCTCTTTCTGAGGTGTCTCTTTGGGGAAGGCCTAGTACACTTATGTATCTTTACGGAGTATGTTGTGCTTCATCCACAAATACAGGAACGAGCAGCTCATTAACTGCTTCCTCAGAGAATTTTCAAGCTACATGTTTAGGATGTACATGCCAAAACATGACATCTTGTACTGTACCTGGAAATGAATCTTCTCCAAACCACTAATATAAGCATATGAGGGTTATACCTTTTCCCAATAACTTTCACTCTCTCATTCTGGGAACATTAAGGAACATGCCAGATAGCATGTTAATACCTCAAATGACTATCAACAAATAGTTAATTAAGTTTGTTCTATATCAAGAGAAAATACATAGTGAAGAAAAAAAAAAGGTACTCAAAACTCTAAATGCAGTTTTCAAATGCTCTATTTAACATAGATGTGCTAAAGTGTTACAAAGAATGAAGCAAAACTCCGTTAGCTTTCATAGCACAGAAATAGATATAATATTTTGGAATACAAAAATGTTTACTAAGGATGAATGTTCCAGTTAAATGGCCACATTCTGAAGATGCAGGAAAGATTGCACCCAGCAATGAGAAGGAGAGAACATGGATTCCAGCAACATTGATGGTTCAGTCCCCCTGAATTCTAATTTTTGACAATAAGTTAGATAATTCAACCAACTTCTGATTGGTCACCTTTCACTACATTTTGCCCACTCATATCAAGCATATTGACTGATCCTAGTCCAACTAGATCCGATGTAGCCCATGTAGAACTGTTACTTGGTATAACCCGATAATACCTTTGCCCCACCTCCAAGCAGTTCTATTCTTGCGTTCTTGTTGGCCTGGGTTCTCTTTCTCTGATCCATCTGCTTGTTTTAAATATACACCTTTTTGTTCAATCTGTTCCTTATTTGGATAAATTCAACTGTGCCATACAATATTGGCCTCTGTATTTTTGTATTTATTTATTTATTTATTATCCCGCCTTTATTATTTTTTTTATAAATAACTCATGGCAGGGAACATGCCTGATACTCCTCCCCCCCCTATTTTCCCCACAACAACAACCCTGTGAGGTGAGTTGGGCTGAGAGGGAGTGACTGGCCCAAGGTCACCTAGCCAAGTTTCACGCCTAAGGCGGGACGAGAACTCTCAGTCTCCTGGTTTCTAGCCTGTTGCCTTAACCACTAGACCAGGGCTTTCCAAAGTTTTCCCGCGGCGACACACCAACAGCCGAAAACCCGGAAGTGCCGCCGTTGTGGCAGCGCGCAGAAACCCGGAAGCGCTGCTGCTGCTTTCAGGTTTTTGCGTGCCGCCGTTGGTGTGTCGCCGCGGGAAAACCCGGAAGCGCTGATGATGATCAGCGCTTCCGGGTTGTGTGGCGACACACCAGACTGTGTGTGGCGACACACTTTTGTGTCGCGACATACAGTTTGGAAAGCTCTGCACTAGACCAACCTGGCTCTTTAAAGACTGAACCGCCCTATTCTCCAGAAATGGAAAACCACAATAAATGACAAAGTATTCAGCAGTGCCCTCAAGCAATAGGTTGTAAATGCAAACAGCCTGGGCATAATATGTCTATTGCATATTTATGTTATTTTAATTTTTATTAATATATCATAATATGAAAAAAGCAAATAGTCTCTTGTCATTTCAGATTACATTCTCAGTTCTGAATAGATAGGCAGCTAAAGTAAGGTAGTCATATCAACCGTAACAGTAAAAATAATCCACTTCCAGGAGAAGAAAAAGCTTAAGTAACATTAGCAGGGAAAGAAATCAGAGTCATCCTAATATATAATCCCATACGTAGTGGTTCAATAGTTGCTAGCTGGATAAGAAAAGTCCTTGTACTCAATAACAAAGAAAATTAAAGGACTCTAATTTTTAGAAAAAAATATTTTCCTTATCAAGTTCAATTCCAACTCCAAACAGCTATGTTTAAGCATTTGTAACTTATTGTTACCGAGAGACAGTGGAGGACAGGAAGGCCTGGCGTGCTATGGTCCATGAGGTCACGAAGAGTCGGACACGACTAAACGACTGAACAACAACAAACTTATTGCTTGAGGGTGCTGTTGAGCACTTTACCATTTATTGTGGTTTTTATTCAGGAAAATAATTTTGTGAAAATTAGTGTCTTTTCATGAATAACAGCCCCATATCTATTAGAATTAGTGAATGTCAAGGTTATTCAAATGTATGCCCTTATTACAGATGCAATGTTGGAAAAGATTAAGGAATTCTATGGCAAATTGCAAGAGGTGTTAAATTAACACCTAGAAAGGACATAGTGCTTCTAATGGAATTGGAATGCAAAAGTTCAAGAAATGAAAAAACCTGAGTTAACAGAAGGACTGGATTGGAGAAACACAATCATGTTAGATAATAGAGTTTTGTGAAGAGAATTGCTTGTTTATTGCCAACACCAGCTTCAAGCAACATAAGCACAGACTTTATATCTGAAAATCATCAGATGGAAAACAACAGAATAAAATTGCATGAAGGAAAATAGAAGATAGAAAAGTGCAATCCAGACAGCCAGGACAATTCCAGGTATAGATTGTGGAACAGACCATGAATTATTGATGTCAAATATATAGGTTACTTAAAAATTAAGTGAATAGTTTAACAGCAATATTTGACCTACAGGACATATAGGAAGAATGTAAGATCAATGTAAGGAATAGATTCAGTACACTTAACTTATGTGAAGAAGAATCTGAGAATCATGGGAAGAGGAAAGTCATTGTGAAAATGAAGTAGAAACACTACCACCCTCCAAAATTTCACAGAGGAAAAGAACCAAATGGTTATCATGATAGCCAGGGAAAGACAAAGGATAAGGGTTTGGCAACAAGAAGGATATACAATGATTGAACATAGATTGCCAACATCAAACAAGAAAGGAACGGGAAAGATATCTCAATAAGAATATCAACAAAAGAGGGAAATAACAAAAGGAAAATGAGAGATTTTTTAAAAGAAGATCAGTGAAATCACAAGAATTTACAGCTAAGTGAGGACTACTCAAGAGTAATCATGGAAGAACTCTATTGGAAGCAAGTAGAAGTTAAAGGAAAATAGGAAGCTTATACTGAAGCCACATACAAATGTAATTAAAGAGTGACAGAAACATTCATAGAGAGAAGACATATTCAGGAACCAACTGCATTAAAAACTGAGATATGGGAGGCAGTAGAATAGCTGTCAAATAGAAAAGTACCAAGTATAGATGAGATGCTCATTGAACTGTTTAAAGCACATGAGAAAAGCCAGCTAAAGTGCTAACACATCTATGTAAACAAATATGGGACAAGATTGTGTGACCTAGAGACTAGAAGACTAGTGTATATAACCATTACCAAGGAATGGAATGTACAAATTACCAAACTACTGCATTAATCCCTCATGCAGTTTGGTTTAAGATCTTACAAAGAAGAAAAGAGCCAATAATGGACAGAGAAATGACAAATGAATTGGTAGGTTTGAGAAAAGGCAGAGGGACTTGAGATAAGATAGCTAATGTAAGATAAATAATGGAGAAAGTAAGAAAATATAAGGAGTTGATCACAGCAAAGTCTTTGATCATGCTATGGAATCTGTTAAGCCTAATGGGTGTGCCAGATCTCCTGACTTTTTCTTCTGAGGAACTTTACAATGAAGAACTTATAAAATGATTATTATGTAAGAATGACAGGATTTAAAGAGAGGACAGCTGAAATTAAATTGGATTAAACTTTAAATAGTTTCTGATCTGCAGATGATTTCAGTTTGCTGATGGTAAAAACAACTTGCTATGAATGTAAAAAAATGGAAAGTGAAAAATCTAAGTTAATGTAGAATATTAAAAAGACAAATGCAGTATCAATCAGCATATTTACAGAACTTTCAGCTAATAGTGAAGAAGTGAATATGGTAGTTTTGTTTTCTTGGGTTCAAAAATAGATAAAGATGGACAATATGATGGAGAAGTAAAGATGAGATTAATCTTAGAGAAAAGACGATGATACACTTACAAAGACCATGAAGGATAAGGTTATTTGTGTACAAACAAAGATCAGAATAATACTACTGGTTTTTCCAGTAGTAGATACTTTATTGATTTAGTCTTTTGACCATATCAAGTAAAAAAGAAGTTAAAATAAAAAGCCATTATAAACATACAAGTTAATATGAGTAAATGCAAATAAAACTATAATACAGATTCATATCAAACCATCACCCCTACAGTCAACTCCAATCTGGTCTATGTAATCTGTTTTTCCAGTAGTAATGTATGCTTGTAAAAGCTGGACATTGAGAAGAGTGAGAAAAAGAAGACAGATGTCTCTGAATTATGGGTTTGAAGATTGAACTGCAAGAAGAATCAGCCAGTCAGTCATGGAAGAAATAAACATTGACTTGCTCCCTTGAGACAATGATAGGAAGCATAAATTCACAGACTGATGATGGACTAGAAAATGATTACATCTGGCAAGACTGAGAGAGGTACAAGAAAGGAAAGACAATGGTGGACCAACCGGATCAAAGAGATTACTGGACTATCCATAGAAAAGCTAAGGACTCTCACTGGAGTCAGGTCAACATGGCAGACATTTATTGATGCAATCAGCAGATATTGTGCCCAACAATGGCATCTAATGCAAATTTGCTCATTAAATGGTTATTTCCACAACAAAAGAACAGAGACAAATGCAGGCAAGAAGTAGCTTTGTTTCATCTACCTTTATAATGGAACACTGGAAAAGCCCACAGCAATAGTTGTGCCACGGATTTCTTTTACAGTTTGTATTACATGTAAAAACTCTCTCCTGCCCTTTCATTTTGTTAATAAGATGTGCTTCCTCATTAAGTTAGGTAGTTCTGAAAAAGAATTAATCTGATTCAAAGAGGAAAAGTTATCCATAGCTACTAATCCTTATTCTTGTTTTTATTGTAAACTGCCCAGAGTCACTCCCTGAGTGAGATGGGTGGTGACTAAATTTGAAGTATAAAAAGGTAAAGGTTCCCCCCGCACATTTGTGCAGTCGTGTCCGACTCTAGGGGCCGGTGCTCGTCTCCGTTTGTTAGCCGAAGAGCCAGCATTGTCCGAAGACGCTTCCACGGTCATGTGGCCGGCATGACGTACGCGGAACGCTGTTACCTACCCACCAAAGTGGTACCTATTAATCTACTTGCATTTGCATGCTTTCGAATTGCTAGGTTGGCAAGAGCTGGGGCTAGTGCGGGAGCTCGCTCCTTCACGCGGCGCTTGGGTCTTGAACCTCCGAACTTGCGATCTTCCGATTCACAAGCCTGGCGTCTTACCTGCTGAGCCACCGCGCCCCTTAAAATAAATATAAATGAATCAGAGACAATGTGAATTCTAAGTACCAGTTCCTTACTAAAAGCAGAAGAGTACTGGTTTAGTGTCCCCATAGGCATCTAGTTGACACTGATAAGATTAGATATGCCTTCAATCTAATCCAACAGCTGTTCTTCTGTTATGTTCATCTATACAGTAGTATAATCATATTCATGTCTATTCTGAAGTAGTTTGCAATATGTTCAAAAGAGGACTAATACTTTCATGTCCTAGTTCTGGACTTATAAGCACCTGCTTGGTCAGAAGAATAAATATTTTTGGGGTTGGGCATGTAATAATAATTATTGCTACTACTACTACAACAAATAACAGATCATAGTCTTCCCAAGACAACTCATAGCATCAGAAAATTATGTTATACCTCCCCTCCTCCCTCTCTCCCTTATTTTTTCTTTACTGGCATTCAGCAGAATCTAGTTTTCTCTGTTTAATGTCAAGCCCATCTGGTCAGTTTGTAGAGGTATGAGATAAAAGTTACTTCATCTTGTTATAAAAATGGCTGAAAATAATCCATGTGCTCTTGTTTCAAATTCTACATTGCCACCTTATGCAAATAACTATCAGACAGAGAATTTTGCATACTGGGTATTCATGACAGGAAATATATAAACCTGAATTAGTAGTATTTTGGTAAACTGGTGCTATATTTATTTTATTTAGTTCTAAATCTAGTGTCACTCACTGTTTTCCAGAATATTTTATTGCTGCCTATTTGTTTAAGCAATATTTTTAGTTATTAAATTTTAGACTGGGGCACTTTTCCTCTTAAAAGTGCTTAATGCTCTGATAAACCACCACCTCTCTATAGTATTTATTGCTATTATTTTGGACTGTGCCTCAATATTATTAGTAGTGAAATTTTACTTACTTTACAAAATAATCAGTTCTTTGTCTCTATGATTATTAAAAAGTTAATAATGTAGTTGTAATAATGCCAGTAAAGAAAAAAATAAAGAAGGGAGGGAGGGAGGAGGGAGGTATCACATAATTTTCTGATGCTATACAGTAAGTTGTCTTGGGAAGACTATGATAGACTATATTTCCTATGTAGGAAATATGGAGATATTCATTCCGTGTTCCTTTCAGGGATACAGTGACTAGTGAATAATTTGAAATAAAGCCTGTTGTAGCACCTGTTACCAGCTATGCCAATTTAGGAGAAATTCTATCATGATCAAAACAGGAGGATAACTGAAGCCTCGTTAAACATAGGATTCCTGAATGCCCATGTCATCACATCAGCTTAGAAGTTTTAAAATCGATAGCCAGTTTGTATTTTCTCTCTTCTGCACCTGTATTTTTCCCCGTGCTTTTCTGGTTATGGACTATATTGAAATTGACACATACCCCTGGGTTCAGGACATTCTTCTTAAACATTTCCAGCACACATTTCTTAGTGCCACAATATTTCATTAAAAAGTAAAACTGCCCTTTTATTTTTGTTAGCAAATTATAATTGTTTCATTCTCAGATAGTCTCTTGTCTCTGTTTTATCTAATTTCTTACTATTCTTTTGGTCCATTACTATAAATTAGTAAAAATAAATCCTCTTGATAAAAATAAACATTTTTAGATCCAACGTGTCTAGTATCACAATCAGCCTCTTGATATTTAAAGGTCTGGGGAATGTAATGATGCCTGTAATAAGCAGTTCAGCAATGTATTTTCTTCTGACATTTTTTTCTTTTTCTTTTTGAAAAGTATCAGATCTCAATTTCTCTTTTAACTAGGCATAATATCATGTGTTTGATTGGACATCCTAACCCAGGGTTACCCAACCTTTTTGGCACCAGGGACTGGTCATGGAAGACAATTTTTCCACGGACCGGGGGGCGGAGTTTGCAGACAGGAGCCAATTGCGTGGACCAGGGGGGCGGGGTTTGCGGGTGGGAGCCAATCGCACGGACTGGGGGTGGGGTTTGCAGGCAGGAGCCAATCGCGTGGACCGGGGGCGGGGTTTGCAGGCAGGAGCCAATCATGCGGATGGGGGGCGGGGTTTGCAGGTGGGAGCCAATTGCACGGGCCAGCACCGCTCACCTGCTATGCGGTCCACTTTCTAACAGGCCGCGGCCCACTAGTGGGCTGTGGGCCACAGGTTGGGGACCCCTGTCCTAACCAGGTTACATTTAACTCCTCCTATCTTTAGCTGTGAGATAAACTGAGCAAAGTAAACAGATATTATCAAAATTTAGAAATGTAACAAAAAAGGCATAAAACATCTTTGTAATTCATGTATGAGAGCAGAAAGGTAAAGTACAGTTGAAGGGAAAAGTTGATGACAACAATGTTATTTTCAGGACTAGCTCCCATTCTTGGCAGAATTACCAAAAGAAGCTGTAACTGTTGGGAAGTAGTGACAGCAATGATTACTTCCCATAGTTCTTTGGATCTTTCTCTAAACTTGTATTGAAGAAGTTGCAGGTTTTGATTTCTTCCATCTCTACAGCTATTCCTTTTAAATATTATAACTGTATACTTAGATTTTAACTGGATCTGAGTGACCTCTTTTCATAATAACCAAAATCTGAAGTTAAAGGCAGAGGATCAGCATCTAAATAAAGCAGCAACTCATGGGCTTCTCCATTTAGTGTGGTCAAGGTAATGATGCTATTTTATGACATCAGCAGTTAAAAATGAATCACATTCTTCTTGTTGTTTGTGAGCTTTTCTCTATGAGGATAAAAGTCTTTCCTATGTTTCACAGTGAAGAGTAACTGACTTCTACATCGCAGCACCTGCAATTTACAAGGCTCAGACAGCAAAACTCTCTTAACAGGAAAGTACACTAATCTGAAAACAATATTCCTGAATGAAAGAAGAGCAGGTGGGTTCGTCACTTGAGCTCTGTATACTTGTTCCATGTCATCTGCTCAAAAACAAAGTCTGACAGCAGCTTATACATTCAGTTTATTAGGAATTGCATTGTCTCTTTCAGATTCTGGAACAAGTAATCAGTTTTCAATGTCCTCAATAAGGAGTTTCAGCTCCCTGACATGTTTAGCAAGGACACTTATTATTTTTGCTTATAATTCTATTAATGAACCATATTTTTCCAAGTTTCTATTCCAAAGTGTTAATCATAGGGAAAAAAAAACACTAAAATATGTTTCAAATTTGTTAACTGGGCTGTCATTTCCGTCATAACCTCCAATAACGCAGGTTTCGCAAGTTAGGCCCCATAGGACTCCTAACTATGCTGGGGGTCTCAGGTTCAAGCTCTGACATTTCTAGAGCTGAGAAAATTCTGCATGAAACTATGGAGAGCTTTTTTCATCAGCGTAACAAATTCTAAGCTAGGTAGATCCATGGCAGTATAAGGCAGGCTGTTCTTTGATCATTACTTAATATGCTACAGTTGCCTATTTAACTCCCCAAAAGTCTTTAAGGTTCACGCTTTCCCATAAATATTCACTGCCATTTCTTGTACACACCTTTGCAACAGTACCCAAGGCTGGATCAAGACATTTTACTGCCAAAAGATGACAGTCCCCTCCCAATTCTAGATATGAAAACAAGACTAAATTGGCAATTAAAGTTTACTTTAAGACTAGGGAAAGGGCAATGCTCTCTACTACTTTTAAGGATATCAAGTTAGCTTAGGGTGCACACTCAGGTTAGTTTGAGCACCAATCTCTGTTCCACATTATTTTGACATATCCTTTGCACTCTGGAAACAGCTGCCTGAAGTGGTTGCCTCATTCTGCCCAGTGGTACATCCTGCCTTACTAGCAACCATACTATTACCAGTTATCCTTAAATGTGCATATCTTTATCTGATACAGAGGAAAAGAACTTTGTCATACTTATTAATACATGTTGAGGATGTAGGGTCTGACATCACTCCGCCCAATGGTTATATTTAAAGGCACCCCATGAAAAAACCTCAACAAAAACTCATCCATTGCAGGTGAGTCTTAGAGCAAGAGGGTCAGCCTCTAAAATGAAGGGGATACTTGGAGGGCTGGCAGGGCAATGAACTTATTTTCTGAGTATCTGATTGATATAAGAATCCTCAGGTAGTTTCCTTTTGATGAAGTGCAACACAAGATTTGTTAGTGAGCAGTGTTTCTATTATCTCTAAATACCTGATGAAAAAGTACAGTAATATGTAGAACTCCAAAAACAATAATTTTGTTCTTCTTTCTTTGAAATGTCACGTTTTCCCAAGCAAAGTGTTAAACTCACACAGGAAGGAAGTCTTCAGCCACTGAAGACTATTAGCAGTGATGACTGAAGTCACTGTCAGTTTCTTCACACTAGCTTCTCTGGATGCTTGCACAAAGGACAGGAAATGGTCGGCGCCACAAGGCCTCTGTTAAGGTCACACTACATCTGAACATACAAAATGTTATGCCATGAGAAGGAATGAATTGGAAAGGAAGAGAGGAGACTTGAGCCCTTACATATATTAATCATCGGCCTAGAGTCCCCTGATGGGATTAACGGTCAATAGCTGCTGGTGAAGTTAACTCCTTGGAGAAGAGGGCAGCAAAATAGCATTTGTAGCTTCAAATGTCCCCCCTTTCTTAGGTATGGAAAGCTCATCTTGGAATGTCATGATAAAACATGAGTGCTGCAGTTGTACTTAGAGACAAGGAGGAATGATTCACTGTTTTGTGGCTCAAGCGGAGGAGGAGAGTGCCATAAAATTTTTTACAAGGTGAGATCTATATCCTGAGAGCAGTGCAAGATTACAAAGCCCCTTCTGTCTTTTTCCTTTTTTATTCCCCAAAGAGCCAGAAAGGATTCTAATTAAACTGTAAATTACTGAAAATAAAGAGAGGCATATGCTTATGCTCATGACAGACCAACTTTATAAAAAGAACTGAATATCCACACATTTTTGCAAATTGTTTTCTTAAGAAAAAGCCCTAATTTGAAAGAATGAAACAAGCTTTAAGCCTAGTGACTGGGTGGAAGCATATAAATGAAAAACTTGATTATTCTAGTAATTCGTGAGAACATTATGTATTTGTAATAAAATATAAAACTAACTCACAGCACTGTATTAATGACCAATTAATGAAACAGTGCTATCATTCATTTGTTCCATGTTTCCTTAACATTTCATTGAAACAGGTTTTCTTTGCTTCATATGCAGGATATAATTATTCCAGATTAAAAATGTTCAAACTGAGTACTTGGCATCATTTAATGAGAATTTCAGGGGAATAAATATTACCCAATGTAAAATGTGTTTTTTTAAAAAAGTCTTGAAATGATTAACAGATTTGTGGCCAGATTATAATTAACACAAGTTAGTAACTTAAATCCCCTCAGAAAACTGAAGGGTATTTTGATTACTGGTAAATATTAAGAACACATTCTGTCCTATTCTTTGAGAAAAGTAATCTTTTGGAGCATTATCCTTACACCTTTACAACAGCATAAATAATTGGTATTAACCATAACAGATTGCTAAACACCTTCCTAATTTTCTGAAGTTTGTAGTACAATGAGCAGACTCTTAAAAGGGTATGGCAACCGAAGATAAGAAAAGCAGTATAGAATGCTTTCAATATATTATGAAATGTTCCCCTATTACATTCTTGCTGCTTACCCCACATGTACTGTATATTCTGTTAACTGCTTGCAGGTATTAATTTTAAGATTTAAAAAACGACATTCATAATGAGTTCATAATTACCAAATGGTGATTGTTTTTTTTAATTTTATTGATTGATTTTTGAGTCTGGTTTATTTAGTGATATTGTGTCTTTTGTTATGGGAGACTGTAGTTGTTTTTAGTATGGGATAATTTTTGTTGTAGAATCAACAGATTATTATTATTTATTATTTATTTATTACATTTATATCCCGCCCATCTCCCCCACAAGGAGGGACCCTGGGCGGTTATTCTTTGAAGTAGGCAGCATACATATTTTTATATAAAATTAAATTTAAAAAAACCCTAAGTACAACTCATGTGTAGAGCAAGGAAACAGTGTAATACAAGACAGGCAATAGAATTTTAATAATACATTCTGACTCAGTTTTGTTTTACAAACATACATATCCACTATGAAAATTCTGCCTCTCACATGTCTTATGCATTTAATTGGGAATGAGCCACAGTGACCTCAATGAAGCTTTCTATTGAAGAGGTATGATCCAATGGCTGCACGACTGATTTAATTTTTTAAAAAGAAATGAATGAAATCTGATAGCACATCGTTTTGCCTCAACAGATAAACAGGCCAATTTCACACAGTGCAGTTTTGCATGTGTGATGGAGGTTTTTTTTCATATTAGGCATGAATGAGTTTGTTTCTTCCCCTGGTAGCTTTTTTTCAGAGGTGGGGAGAGGATTTGTGAGAAACTATATAGGAAGATTAATTTTAATTGATTAAGATTAATTTTAAAAACACTGTAACGCTTTTATTTCTGTTTTCTGCTTAAATGAGACATTAATAAGTTCATTGTACCCTGCTCCCGTGCCAGAAAAATACCATGACTAGAAGTAACATTTTCGTAGAAAGTAAAACCAGTCCTGAAAAAGTAATGAAGAATTATTCAGGGAAAGAACTCTTATTATATCCAGCTGTCTCTACATGTTATTTGTTGATAAGATATTATTGAAGATCCAAGTTTAAGAAAATTTGGTAAAGGGTCATCATCCAAATTCAGTAAAATGGAAAGTTAGCTTTGTATACTCAAACTTCTAAATTTCTTCTGGAACAGGATTTTATTTTAATGTAAATGGGACAACTACAGCAAAAATACATATTTTTTTAAAAAAATGAAATATTACAGTAGTTTCTTTTTTTAAAAATAGAACTTTCTGAGCTGTAAAATTGTATGATATAATGCAAAATATATAACTTGTGGTTTGAGCTGTTATAATGTTCAAATTCCATGGAAACAGGGAGGAGAATGGGATCAGGCACAAATAATCCAGCGCAAATTGGTTTTTTTGCTTTTATTGGTAGGATATTAAATAGGGTCCTTGTTCCAATTATGGGGAGCACTGTTGTCCAGACTGCAAGGGTGTTGAATGGAAAATATTTATTTATCCTTGCTTTCTTTTATTTTCTTAGGCCAGTCAAACGAAGTAATTATAAGCCTCTTCGGTTTCAGATGTTACTGTGGCTGCTGCTGCTGCTGTACATAGTATTAACTATGAGGATATTGCTGTGCTGCTAATACGTAATATTAATGATGATGCCACATAAGTGAGGGTTATTTATGGTTAAATCACACTGAGATCAGTAGGATGCAGGGCTGTCTACTTTGCAGTGAATCACATTATAGATACTTCCTGCCTGGTATTGACAACTGAGAAATTTATTTCTCACTCCCCACTCCCCATTCCAGTTCTGGAGAAAGAAAAAAGAATGCACTTAGTTTGCAGCTACACAATGATTTTGACATCAGAAAATAAAAAAGAATATAGCTGAAATCATAATTCAAACTTCACTGTAGCTTGTTTCTATCCATCTGGAAAGGGTTCTTACGACAAGATTTTAAAATATAGTATAAGTTCCCATAGAAAACTTTGCAAAATATTCCCATATGCACTAACAATAAAGTCACTACTTTCATATATTTTAAGATATTTCAATTATATGGTTTAATTTTACTATACTCAATTCAAATGTTTTTATTATCTGCTCTTGTTGCTAACATCCTATAATGTTCTGCTTTATTGTTTTACTGTGATGATAAGTATTTCAGTTAATGATGTTAATTATTAGCACCTCTGGGAATCCTTGCAAAGTTGAAGGATGAGGTATCAGTACGGTTAAGAAAATCTTTCCTCCACCACTTCAAGCAGTTTAAATGGCATTGGAATCAAAGAGTTAAATGTAAGGAGTTATGTTGTACAGCTACTCAAATCTTCCTGTTGAGAGTTCCTTTCACACTAAATGGGAAAAGAACAGTATTAATAGCTGTTGCTTTGCTGCCCTTTCCCACAGGTCTGAATAGGATCTGCAGATCAGCTTTTGCCTTTCTGAAAGGAAGACCCAAATCTACAGCAGACATTGGAAACTCTGGGCCTCACAAGGAGGAAACGGGAGGACCTAGGAGACAATCTGAAGCGTACCACACATTAGGTCTCCACATACTGAGCTCTAAAAAAAACTCTATGGGAAAAAAATCCAGCTCGAAGTCCAGATTAAGTATCTGTTTCTTTCACACAGCTCATATAAGACTTCCTTCATGCTGAATCGAGGGGAATATTCTCTTCCAGCAGGAAATCTGCAAACTATGGAAACAATTTATCTTTATGCTTCATCTCATCTAACTCATTTGCACCAAAATACTCATTCTTGACTATTCAAACTTGTCTTAAGGCAAACAAAAATATTATCAACCTGATGAAATCTATGCCTCTGGTTTCAATGACCTTACAAAACTCTTTCCCAACTATATCAGCAGATGACAAACTATCATAAACTAACAATTTTTAATGATCAAACATAGAAAATAAAATATATATTGTACAAATGCACACACAAACATATACAAGTGTGTGTGTGTGTGTGTGTGTGTGTGTATTTGCAGTTTTTCTAACAATGTTGCAATCCAAAATTTATTTTTCTCTATAACATTGTTTTAAGTTAAATACAATTTAATCTCATGCATTGATGAAGGTGATTTTATTAATTTCGGTAATACAGGTAGAACATGTATTGAAGAATTTAACAATGCTTCTTAAAATATATGTACAAACTTTTTTAAAAAGCAAAAGAGGAAATTTGGCATTGTTATGCTTGGTATAAAAGATCCTAAAGAAGGCAATCCTTCTACTTATTTTGTTAACAACTGTAAAGCACCTACAATTGCTAGAAATGATCCCTAACCTCTGAAAGGTGGTAATCCAGTATTGGTTGTTAGCTGTCAAATTTATTTCCCCTTGGTGAAATACACCCTGGATTTAATTACCATTCTTGATACCTTATGGACCAAAGCCCAAGTACTTTGGCTTTGACATTTAACCCCTGACCCTTAAATATTTACAGCTTTTGAACTGATTGTATACAATTATCCCTTCAAGAGTATCTCACATCTATCACTCTTCCAATGGGTTACATGTCTTATCCACTTTGGACGGCAAAAATGTTGGCAGAATTTTTCATTTTAAGGTAACTGCTTTTTAGTAAATTGTGTGAAATATTAAACTTCTGAGTATGTTTGAGAAGATGTGAATTTAAACTAGGGTTAATAAATAGAGTTTGATACAGTTTAATTAAAATGGTATTAAATGGCTACTGATTTTTTTATTAGCTCATTGGTCCACTTTAAACACGAGAAAGATGGGTGACTAATGCTAGAACAGGCCATACTTATTTCACAAACTCCTCCATAAAATTGGTTTCTCAAACTGAGAATTGGATAGGAGGAATACATAGCTACATCTCAAGCTTACACGTAATTAAACAAGCAAAAATAATTATTATGTGGTAAGGACCCCAAAATTTTGGTTGACATTAATATGAATATAATACCTCAAAAACAATACTGCAAGATGAAGGGAATCTTAAGATACTATATTACCTTGTTTTTTCCTTGAAGTGTATCATATAATTGCGTGTGCATGGGATAGCTGGCTGCACTATATTTTAATATGGTGCATATTTTAGGGACAGGAATAGTGCTGTACAGATATATTGAGACTACAACTTCCAGAATTCACAGCAGTAACTAGGTTGGCTATTTGATTCTGGGAGTGATCATCCCTATTCAGCCTGAGGGCACCATATTGGAGAAGGCCGTTTTATTCCAGAAATGCAGTCTTTTTTTAATACATTTTCATAAGCAGTCATTAAAGATTCATCCTCATGTACTATAATATCATCTAGCCTTGTTATCATTTTATCTAGCTCTGATTTCTCTTTCTGCCTTCTATATTCATGAAACGAGTAAGGATTATGACTTTCCTCAAACTGTTCAATGGTTTCTCATAAAATTACAAAGAAAGGTATTATTTCATTTCTTGTGTGACCTGAACATTTTTTAAATGGCAGCTTTACCATGTGAATTGAATAGAGTGACCATGTCACCTAAATATATTCTGATGTGCTAAGCCAAGATGAATACTAACTTTCAGTTCCCTTTGAAAATCCAATATTTAACATATGAGACTGATTTGGTAGAGTCACCTGATGAAAAACAAGACAAACTGCTATGCCATCTTAGGAAGAACTTATATATACACACATATTTTAGAAAGGCAATTATCTGCATGAAAGTTTAATTTCCTGTCTTTAATACAGGCCTACAAAGTTCTCTCTCTACTTGAACTTTTAGATATCCCTAATTTAGAGATGCACAACCTGAGACTCCTAAGCCATAGGCAATACAGGAAAGACTGGGGGTTGCACTCAGAATCCCTCTAGAAGATGAAATGCAATTCAACATTTATTTAAGCCTTTGGGTACATTGCCATTTTTAAAGTGACAGAAGAGAACATTCCATTAGCTGCTTTCTATTCATTAAACTAAATTTAAATTAAATCAAATTTATCTTTTCTCCATGCCCTGGCTACTTCTTTATTCTGACTTCTTCACTCAAAGCCAAAGGCAGGTTTTTATCTGAGAAATGTTGTCCATCTCTAAAAATATTGAAAGGTTTCTTAGGAATTTTATTTCAGTGTATGAAACCTGTATGCAGCAATTTAAACATCTCCTTTCTCTACATACCTGAAAATCTAGTTTTTGTTTAAGAAAACATTTCAATTTAATGGTCAGCTATGCTTCCTTTTGCCTTTAAATAAATGTGGTTCTTAGCTTTCCTTCATATATGCATTTTTAAAACTAAGCTAATACAGGAATACCCTTAAGTAATTCCAGAATACGAGACAAACTGACAAAATTCAAGGTGCTCATTGTTCAGGCTGATGCTCATTCTTCCCTTAAGCTACTGCACTTTTAAAAAAATAATTCCACTTCATAAGTACAATAATATATACAATTTGTAAAACAAAATTATTGAAGTACAGCTTAATATTTCATCCCCTCCTCCTGCAGTAAATGGCTTTTAGTCATCTCCATTTTATGTCATGTTTATACATGTGAAATAGAAAAATTATGACTTGTCCATGATTTATGTTACCGTATTCAAGATTGGTAAGGTAAGAAACAAGAAAAGTCCTGCTAGATCACATCCAAGTTCTATCCAGTCCAGTATTCCCATGGCCAGTGTTATGCCTCTGAGAACCTGACATGGGAAATAAGAGGGCGGTGCCTCTTCAGTTATTGAAAGTAGAGCCTTACTCCTCTGATCCCAGAGGGGATAGCTTTATCCAAGGAGACACATGAAGGCTATACACCGGGCTGGAGGCAAATGTGGGTGGAAGGATCCCCCCCCTTTTTTTCTTCCAAACTCATGCCTCATCCAAGCCCAAAATAGGTGTCAATTATTCTCAGAGATGTATCTGTTGTACTCTTTCTTCACACACACACACAAAAGGATGCAGAGCATTTTTTGTGCTAGTCTGAATTTTTGTGCTAGTCTGAAGCAACCCCACCAAAACATCCCCAGGAAAATGTATATTCTTTAAGAAATGTTGTTACCATTTATATAATCTCTCTAAAGTTCCTACTTGTCCCAGAGTGCAAAATACATATGTACTACATGTTTAGAACTGTAAATTTTGCCTTGTAATACTAATAGCATATTATTTAATAATTACAATTTAAAATGTTCCCTCTCATTTTTACACAGAGAGGAAAAAGCTAATACTAATAGAAATGATTTCTACTTCTTTTTCTAACTACCATAAGACTGTTGTGCAGAGTCAGTTGAACATAAAGCTCAATAACATTTTATAAAACATTTAATACTATCAAATATTGTGACAGAATCCCAGTTTCACAATAATTTCTTAACAAAGAGCTTTTAAAACCTTTCCATCGTAATTGCTGGGAGTGCCTGGAAGGAGTTCAGAGTGCCTTGCAAAATCTAAGTTTCAATTTTCACAATGAGGAAGTTGGAAGTTAAAGATCTATTATACCTGTTTAGATTGTTCTTTTATGTAATTCAACATTTATTAAATCCTTCAGGTAAATGATCCCTTAATGCAGAACATTGTAAGACACCTACCTATCACTGACATCCTGTCCTGCTCTTTGTAAGGTAAAGTTGGTCTACATGGCGGATTAGTCCAATAATTGGTGAGATTCGTAAAGCTGAAAAAAGAGTGAATGGCTTCATAACAAAATTAATGCCCAGCATGCTCAGGCTGATGTCTACAGCTATTTTTAAAATATTCAGATATAAAGATGATAAATATACAATACACAGTTGAATACACCTACCCACACATATACAGCTACTAGGTATAATGCTATATGTTAAAAATGTATAATAATGTTAATGTAAAATGTCTTGGGACTCATTCACACACTTTACACTTAGTGGATCCTTACAAAACTAGACACAATAATATTATTTGATACTGTCATTATTAGCTTCCCAATCCAGCTTTAATAAGATCCTCCTTGACTTACATATTGAAATGTCAGTTGGCCCCTTTTTCAACCCATATCTGGCATCTCCAAAGTTACAGCCAGAATTGCCTATCTCCTTAAAATTAAAATTAAAAAAAATCAGTGCACCACAGTACATTGAAATATCTTGAGATAAATTCAAATTTCAATATTTGAATAATAAGCAGAAAAGATATTAGCTCAGTTAGGAGGAACAATTTAACAAATATTTATTTGCCACAGTGTATCTGAAATATCTACTTCAGCTAGTCATTTGCAGTGGTGATGTAAGCAGTAAAGAATTCTTATGCACTTGTTTCCATGCAGATATTTAAGGAAGTTTGGATCAATCCTCCATATTCCTTGATTAAATAGTATGACTAGCTTATAATTTGCACAAAATATTAGAGGGATGTGATGCTAATCATATTCTATGGCAAGTTCTTCTCATAAACGGCAATCAAAAGTTTTGCAATAAACAGAAATTACAACTGTAATTAAAATGTATTTCTTTTCTTTTTTCTTTAGAGATAGGCCTGTGAGTCTCATTTGAGTGAAGAGGAGAAGGTAGTAAAAGTTACAGTGGATTTTTTTATGTAGCCCTAATAGGCTAATGTAGCCCTAACAGCTTAAAAGCCACCTCTTCATCTCTGCCACATCCCACTGTTTCTGAGACAGCTGCATAATGCTGCTACATCAATACAGTGTTATCTAAAATAGAACCTAGCCTGGGGAAAGGATGGGGATTAAAACAATCCTGAAAATCCACTATAATTGTGCTACATGTAGAAAGAAGCTCAAACAAATGAATTCAGACTAGGATGTTCATGATTATATACTATCAAGTTGGTGTCGACTTTTAGTGACCATATAGACTTTTAGTGACCCAAATTTTCTCCAGGATAATCTGTCTTCAACCTGGTCCTTCAGAACTTCCATTGATGTACCGATCACTGCTATAATTAAGTCCATCCACCTTGCTGCTGATCACCCCCTTTTTCTCTTTCCTTCCACCTTTCCCAGCATTATAGACTTCTCAAGAGAACTAGATCTTTGCATAATGGCAAAGATTTGGCCACCTAATGCGAAGAGAGGACTCACTGGAAAAGACCCTGATGCTGGGAAAGACTGAAGGCAAAAGGAGAAGGGGACAGCAGAGGATGAGATGGTTAGATAGCATCACCGATGTAACGAACATGAATTTGAGTAAACTCCGGGAGACAGTGGAGGACAGGAAGGCCTGGCGTGATATGGTCCATGAGGTCACGAAGAGTCGGACACGACTAAACGACTGAACAACAACAACAATCCACAGTATAATAATTTGAGTCTAGTTATTTGTGCCTTGAGTGAAAATTCTGAATTTATTTGTTCTATGATCCATTTGTTTGTTTGTTTTGGCCTATAAATTGTATAAACAAACAAACAAACAAACATACAAACATGGTATTCTCAGGAGTCTTCTCCAATGTCAAAGTGCAAAAGCATCAATACCCTTTCTATCCTCCTTCTTCAAAGTCCAGCATTTGGTCCCACAGGGAAAAGCACTGCTTCCATAATTCTAATCGTTGTAGGTATAGACACATCACAACATCTGAATATCTTTTTGAAGGCCTTCACTGCTATTCTACCAAGTACTAGACTGCAGCATATTTTTGACCACTGTTTCCTTTATTATTGACAGTTGATCCTAAAAGGCAGAAGCTATCTACCACTTCAATACAGGTAGTCCTCATTTAGCAACCGCAACTGGTGCCAAGTGACCCGGTTGCCAAGTGAACCACGTGACTGAGAGAGAGCAAGCAAGATGCTGTGAAGTTTGCTGGTTGCTGCCATCTCATTTAGATACAGTTCTTTCGTGCAGCAACATCAGCTTTACTCTCACTCCAACATGCATTGTCACGCCCAAATTTCTGCGCTTGACAACAATGCATGCTGGAGGGAGAGTAATGCTGACGTTGCTGCATGAGAGAACTTTATTACTGTCGTATTTGTGAATGGTCGCTATCTGAGGCAGTTGCTAAATGAGGATTATCTGTGTCTTCATTGCCAATTCTAAGGCTGGCTGCTGTACCTGTTGTCATTAATTTGGTCTTCTTTATAGTTAATCTTATTCCCATGTTTTCACTATGCTCTTTGAATTTTAGTACTACAGTTTCCAATTCATTTGCATTTTCAGCTATCAGAGTAGTGGCATTAGCATAGTACAGGTTACTGATGTTTTGTTCCTCCAGTTTTAAAACTATGCTCATCTTTTTCCAATCCAGTTTCCCTTAATATATATTCAGCATAAAGATTGAATAAATAAGGGGAGAGAATACAGTCTTATCTCACTAGGCCTTGGGACCTAGGAAGCTTCTCTGTCACACCACCTGTCTTCTGGAACAACATCCCCCAGAGATCCATATGGCTCCCTTCCTGAAGTTGTTCATAAAAAAATCTGGCTTTGCTCCCAAGCCTGGGGTTAGGATGGTTGTTGAACCTTCGTTATGTTTTTTTTTCTGGTGTGTGTGTGGTCTGTTTTTTCCAGATAAATGTGATTTTTCCTCTTCATTTTATTATTTCTTATTTTTAAAATGTAAGCTGCCCAGAGTTGTAATGGAGCCTGGTGGCCTCTAATCTAAATACATAAATAAATGCTGAATTATTCTAAGCCTATTTTGCTAGCATGTAAAATTAAGTATAATATGTGATAGTTTGTACATTCTGTTAAAGCTCCTTTCGTTAGTAAAGGTTTGTAGACTGACATCATCCAATCTGTTGGCCACTTTGTTGTTTTCCAGATTGCTTGGCATAGCTTGGTTAGAACCTTTACTGATTCTTCTTCTGTTGTTTGTCATATTTCAGTGGGAAGTCTAACAGTTCCTGTAGCCTTTTGACTTGGTAATTATCAGTTCTAACTTTATCCTCTAGTACTAGAGGTACTTGTAAACAGGGAATATCTTCTAAGGTACCTTGGATGTTGACATTTCTACTGTACAGAATTTCAATATATCCCTTCCATTTGTTTGATCATCTTCAAATCAGTTACCATTTGTCCACTGGCATCCTATAGCATACCAATTCAAGATTGGAACCTCCTTCTTTTGGAAGACTTTCCTTGTTATTTTCATGTCTGTTTCCATCTTTGTTTTTACATATTTATTTATTTATTTTTCATATTTCTCTGACCGCCCATCTCCCCCAACGGGGGGACTCTGGGCGGTTTACAATCATATCAACGATTAAAACCACACAAGCTTAAAATCACAAACAACGATCAATACAGATAGAGAATAAATAAATACAAATATAAAGTCCAAGTGGAAATAAAATCAACATACATTGTTGCAATGCAGTTTCTTCTCTCTTCTAACAGTTTTATGAAATTCTTTAAGTTCCTTCCTGAGATAGTTCTCTTTTTTTTGGCTTTGGCTTTTCTCTTCTCTTCTTGGTAATTTCTACCATTTGTTCTGACATCCAGTTTGCTTTCACTTGTTTCTTGGTCTTTGGCAATCTCTTTTCACATTCATCCTTAAAAAGTTCAGTACTTCAAAACAATTCCTGATGTTCTCCTTGAAAATGCTGATTATATGCTTAATATCATATCAGGAAACTGGATGGCTTTCTTCTTCCACTGTAGCTTGACTTGGAACTTACATAAGAGCTCCTTCTGGTGAGGACTACTGAGTGTTGTTTTGGTTATTGGAAAACTGTGCTAGCAATGAGGAAATTATTGGATTGGCAGAAATTAGTAAATTGTTCTCCTGCTTCACTTCTGTTTCCTAGGCCATACAGTCCAACTACATTTTCTCCCTTAATATTTCTAACTTTGGCACTCCAGCCTCCAACCATAAATAGCACATCTTATTTACATATCCTGTTGATTTCAGATTGAACCTGACTGTAAAACTCATCAACCTCCTCTTCTGCATCAGTGGTTGAAATATAAACTGGGGAAAATCATTATATTAAAGGGTTGTCTGCAAAGTCTAATTGATATTTGGTCATTTATTCCACTGCATCCAAGTACTGTCTTTGCTACATCATTCCTGATGATGAAAGCAACACCATTTATTCTTTGTCTTTTGTGTCCTGAATATCAATAAACATGATCTTCTAACTCAAAGTATCCAATTCCAGTGCATTTCAATTTGTTGATGCCTAACCTATCAATGTGTAGTTGTTTCATTTCATCTTTCACTGTATTGAGCTTTCCCCTGTTCATCTTACATTCCATGTTCCTACTGTAATTCTGTCCTTGCAGCTTCAGGTTTTCTTTTCTTGCATGGTAACATCAGCAATTAGACTTACTAAAAACTTTAATCTAGTCACATAATAAACACCATTAGAACTCAGAAAGCTTAGCTCTTCCTAAGTAGCATGTTGAGTGCCATCCAACTTGAGGGGCCCATCATCTGGCACTAAATTGTCAATCACTTTATATTATCTATGTGGCCTTCTTAGTAAAATACAGGAGTGATTTACCACTGCCTTCTCCCACACAGCATGAAATTATACCTTTGCTGTTTAGTGATCACCCACCTCCAGCATTTTCCTATAAGGGTGCCTGATTGTGTTAGCTGGGCTGCTGAGATGACCTTCACACCTTGGGTGACTCTACTGGGAGCATATACTCTTGGCATGCACTCCTGGAGTTCTTTACTCAACTCTCCCAGGAACACATCCCCACCACAATGAGACAGCTCAGCAGGACTGGAGGGGAATTTAGACTATACATATCAATAATCAACAGATGTGGGTATTTCACTTTTAATTAACGATTTGCTATAGTTTAGTCACATTTTGTGCTATTGTATAGTTTGAGAACCCTGCCTTAAACAATGATTGTGAGTTATGCCCAAGTACACTCTAGCACAGAGCTTTCCAAACTGTGTGTCGCGACACAAAAGTGTGTCGCCACACACAGCGTGGTGTGTCGCCACACCACCCGGAAGCGGCGGCGTGCGCGTGCACAGCGGCAGCGGCATCAGTGCTTCCGCGTTTTAGTGGAGGCTGCCGCCGCCGCCACCATGCACACGCGCGCCGCCGCACGCCCCCCGTGCCACCGCACGCCCCCCACACCGCTGACATGCGTGCGCCGCCGCACACCCCCGTGCCGCTGCCGTGCGCGCGCTGCCGCCACCACCGCCGCTCATGTGTCGCCAGCGGCGGCACTTTGGAAAGCCCTGCTCTAGCACTTCAAGTATGGGGAAGTAAGTCTTTTTATCTCAGATCAAATCCAGTCCAGTATAATCACTGCTTAGATTTTTTTTTTAAGATACAGACCTAGAGAATTATCCTTTTACTGTCACTTTTCAGTTAATTTATAGTGCTATTTTGTTTATCAGAACTGGAATTGGGCCAAGCTCTCAGCACAGTTGATCAGCTCTACAATAACCCTGGATGCACCTGCTAATTTTGCCTCTGGGTAAACTGCTGAAAACTCGTCAGCTATTTCCTCAAGTTGAATGGAAACAAAGAAACATGAGATTTTTTTTTTTAAAGTCAGATTAGGGAATTGGAGATGCATTAATTAAGGAGAGGAACAGGGTCAAACTAGAGGCTAGGAGGCTAACAAGCAGAGAGAAGCAGCAAAAGAGCTCACAGCAGGGTAAGAGTTCAGTTAATTTATCCATGGGATCTATTCCAGACGTAGTAAATGATACATTATTGGATACAGACTTGCAACTGCTTATGCTAAGACCAACCTCACTTAAGTATCATTATTCTCTCTTCCCCCTTTGAAAATATTGCTGTTACTCAAACCTGTTTGCATGAGGCTTTACTCAGCTGGCAGCCTCCTAGCTTTTGTTCTTTGTGATGCTCCTCCTCATCCCCCCTCTCTGCTATGGGAATTAGGCCCAACTACCACCATGATAAATGTAGAACACCCAAGTTGATCCAACTCTACATTATTTTGAGTAGCATATTACACAGAAAGCCAATCCACTAACATCCAATTATAAACAGCCAATACTATTTCAAGGAAACACCAAAGTGGCAAAGAATTTTGAGGGATTTACTCTGGGGCTTCAAATTTCATTCTTAAGATATAAAGGAAGAAAAATAACTGAAAAATCTTGTATGCATGGAGAGATTTTGAGCTTCGACTGATTTTGTTCAACAGAAAAATAAAGGTCAAATGGTTTACTATAATTTATCCTGTCTCTTTACAATTTAATTATGATTGATGCGAAATCAAGACCACAAAAGAACAGTCTTATGACAGCACTTTTTTTTATTGTCCGACTTCCAAGGTTATTATGCCTAATGTATTATGTAGCAACCAAAATATGTCGGAATTGGGGGGGGGGAAAGCTAGTATAGTTCTAGTATAATTGGCAAATGCAGAATAACTTTATGCAAGGCATATCTCCATAAACACAAGGCAAATTGTCTTTCTTTAAAAAGGTGAACCACATCATAATAATTCATATTAAAATTAAAGTCCAGAGATGTCTCACCTTTTTCAAGGTGTGTTGATGTGTGCATATACAGGGTGTACTACAAGTCAGGCCCCATAAGCCAATCACAATATGTCTGACTAATCTTATTAATTAATATTTTTTTCAGAGAGAATGTTACTGTACTTAGCAGTGTTCAGTGTTAATGTGTCAAACGAGTAAAGAAGTGTTTACAAGAAAACGGCACTTAATTCGAACATTTAAATGTAATTTATATAATAAATTGTCTATGGTGCCTGACTTTTGGTACACCCTGTATATATGTGGAATTGAAATTTAGAAAACTAAGTTGAATCTGGAACTTTTCAGCAATACCATGTCAAAAGAACCAAGTACAGTGGGGCAAAAAAGTATTTAGTCAGCCACCAATTGTGCAAGTTCTCCCACTTAAAAAGATGAGAGAGGCCTGTAATTGACATCATAGGTAGACCTCAACTATGAGAGACAAAATGAGAAAACAAATCCAGACAATCACATTGTCTGATTCGGAAAGAATTTATTTGCAAATTATGGTGGAAAATAAGTATTTGGTCACCTACAAACAAGCAAGATTTCTGGCTCGCACAGACCTGTAACTTCTTCTTTAAGAGGCTCCTCTGTCCTCCACTCATTACCTGTAGTAATGGCACCTGTTTGAACTTGTTATCAGTATAAAAGACATCTGTCCACAACCTCAAACAGTCACACTCCAAACTCCACTATGGTGAAGACCAAAGAGCTGTCGAAGGACACCAGAAACAAAATTGTAGACCTGCACCAGGCTGGGAAGACTGAATCTGCAATAGGCAAGCAGCTTGGTGTGAAGAAATCAACTGTGGGAGCAATAATTAGAAAATGGAAGACATACAAGACCACTGATAATCTCCCTCGATCTGGGGCTCCACGCAAGATCTCACCCCGTGGGGTCAAAATGATCACAAGAACGGTGAGCAAAAATCCCAGAACCACACGGGGGGACCTAGTGAATGACCTGCAGAGAGCTGGGACCAACGTAACAAAGGCTACCATCAGTAACACACTACGCCGCCAGGGACTCAGATCCTGCAGTGCCAGACGTGTCCCCCTGCTTAAGCCAGTACATGTCCGGGCCCGTCTGAAGTTTGCTAGAGAGCATTTGGATGATCCAGAAGAGGATTGGGAGAATGTCATATGGTCAGATGAAACCAAAGTAGAACTGTTTGGTAGAAACACAACTCGTCGTGTTTGGAGGAGAGAGAATGCTGAGTTGCATCCAAAGAACACCATACCTACTGTGAAGCATGGGGGTGGCAACATCATGCTTTGGGGCTGTTTCTCTGCAAAGGGACCAGGACGACTGTTCCGTGTACAGGAAAGAATGAATGGGGCCATGTATCGTGAGATTTTGAGTGCAAACCTCCTTCCATCAGCAAGGGCATTGAAGATGAAACGTGGCTGGGTCTTTCAGCATGACAATGATCCCAAACACACCGCCTGGGCAACGAAGGAGTGGCTTCGTAAGAAGCATTTCAAGGTCCTGGAGTGGCCTAGCCAGTCTCCAGATCTCAACCCCATAGAAAACCTGTGGAGGGAGTTGAAAGTCCGTGTTGCCCAGCGACAGCCCCAAAACATCACTGCTCTAGAGGAGATCTGCATGGAGGAATGGGCCAACATACCAGCAACAGTGTGTGCCAACCTTGTGAAGACTTACAGAAAACGTTTGACCTCTGTCATTGCCAACAAAGGATATATAACAAAGTATTGAGATGAACTTTTGATCTTGACCAAATACTTATTTTCCACCATAATTTGCAAATAAATTCTTTCCGAATCAGACAATGTGATTGTCTGGATTTGTTTTCTCATTTTGTCTCTCATAGTTGAGGTCTACCTATGATGTCAATTACAGGCCTCTCTCATCTTTTTAAGTGGGAGAACTTGCACAATTGGTGGCTGACTAAATACTTTTTTGCCCCACTGTATCTAAAGGTCACATCTATACAGATGCAGGTTAAGATGACTAATAATATCATCAATGTTATTAACTTTATTTATTGCATATTTTAAAGTTGTATTTAAGCTCTAAACTCCTAAATGATATTGCTGCAGGGTGGTGGGGGTGCCTCTTAAACCCTCCCTATGAAAAAATTTCAGTCAAAAATTTGATCCCACTCACTTTGATTTATGTCATGAGGTCAATTGCCTCAGAGGTCAACATTTGCACAACAGTGCAATGCTGTGCTGCAAAAAAAATTGCTCATTCTTAAAATTTGTCTTGATCCAATTCAATTGAAAGGAGTGTTAATTGGTTTATTGATCACTGCTGTTTGCAAACTACTGCACAAACATTAGAAAAATGTGGGGAATAATCCAGGCAGTAATATATACATCTGATCCCCCTTACTTTGGTCCATCTTTCAAAACAAGTAGCAGCAGCTGAAATGCGTGCAGTTCCATATTTCCTTCAAAAGCAGTTTTCCATTCACACATAACTATTTTTCCATAAATAGAAAAACACTGGACAATGACAGTGAAACTGGAATCTAAGGACATTACTTTATGTGTAAAAGGTTTTATGCAACAATGCCTATGAAATTGTTCATGATTTTCTGCCTAAATTCCATATCTTTAACTTTTAGAGTACAAAAAAGAGAGTTTCCTTCAAGTTGAGCTTGACTCCTGGTGACATCACAGACACATCCATGTAGTTTTTTCAGCAGCAGTGCAGAAGCTGTAGGCCACTGCCTTCTTCTGGAATGGTTTTTTGACTTCCCAGTAAGCCTACAGTCTTGGTTAGCATTGGGGTCCATCCAAGTGCTGACCAGGCTGAACTCAGCTTCTGAACCTAGACAAGGTTTCCCAAGTGCTGCTACTTGCTGAGAATTTTATAATAAAACCCTTAAAATAAGCTTTAAAATGTGACACACCATAAAGTTTGTGCTGCAGTTGACAACATTTTGTACTTTGCATTGAGGAGCCGAAAAATAGCAAACTGTCACAAACTCTTCATGCCAGGCTTGCGCTAACAGAAAACTGTGTCTGAGTTTCAGTTTACTTTTGATTAATAAAAGAAAATATGGAGCTTCCATGTTTTGTTCCTTTCTAAGCAAGATATAGTTGAAAGCCAAAAATAAGCCATGGCTTCCAAATTTGGCTTGTTAGGAGGAAAACAGGGTGAAGTTTCCAGTTTATACATCATGGTAAGCATAACAAAGAATAGCTTCTGTGATTTTAGTTCAATTATATTGATATTCCATAGAACTTTTCTTTCTTTCTTTCTTTCTTTCTTTCTTTCTTTCTTTCTTTCTTTCTTTCTTTCTTTCTTTCTTTCTTTCTCTTTCTTCCTTTCCTTTCCTTTCCTTTCCTTTCCTTTCCTTTCCTTTCCTTTCCTTTCCTTTCTTTTTTCTTTGATGGTTAGTTTATTTCAATCGGTACAATATATGTGTTTTTTACCACAATCACTGGTATATTTTGTTGTAATTTGTTATGTGTCTATTATTATTATCATCCTCATCATCCTCACTATCATAATCATCCACGTCCTGGAAGGTGGTGGGACTGGTGATGAAAATGCATATAACAGTATATTATTAATTCATAGATTTTTCAGAAACCTGGTTTAACATGAACAGCAAATACAGCCAATAGGACTTTGACTGATTGAGAAATCCACTAATTAAAATGAATATGAGTCTTAAAGTAGCTACAACCGTTTTTCAGATGCCTGAAAAAAATTGTGTTGCTTTAATGAATAGCAGAGAGGTTCTGCACTTTTACAAGGTCTGATGTACTTCTTCCAAATCATATTCAAAGCCCTATTAATTATCAATTTGACTTTCTTTAGGCCTTGCTATGATGTACTTGCTGAAGGGGCCAATGGAGAATTAGAGGCAGTGGAGAGGAATAATCAATGTATTCCAAGCATTTGAATTTTCCTCTCTATGAATTTTGAAATTCCCTTTAGTTTTGCTTCTTTGGGGTTGTACTAATTACACAGAAAATTGATGACTTCACTCACCTAAATGAATCAAGTTAATGTAGACTATGATAGGATACAAAGAATAGAAGATAGTGGGAATCTGATGTTGGCTCATTTCATCAGTTCAAAGTATATAACAGTAAACAAACGTTCAAGTAACTGCAAATCTTTGTTTGAACTGTCTTAATATTTAAGGGCCACAAATCAAGTTGATGTACCAAAGTAATACATATATTAGATCTCCTCCCATTGCAAGTCTTAGGCACCCTATGTTTGCAGAAGGCTTTGCAACATATTCTGTTAACATGGTTGAATAGTCAACCAGAAGAAACAAGCTGGGAACAACCAGTAGGGGCTGATATGAAGTTCTCTCCTCTCCCTCACAGCAATATTTATTCCAGGTGTCTGTTGACTTCAGTATTTCTGCCAAGTTCAAATCAAACAGCAGTTTAGAGATAAGGTATTTACAACATTTGGGAGTTTGCCAGCAGCATTCATAATATAGGTCCTCTGACATCCTCTCACAGTCTCCCGTAGGCCTAGAGCAGTTACAAACCTTCTGGTATACAAGACTGCAGAAGTAAATAGATGTCACCGAGTTTCACATGGTAACCTTATAGGAGTATTGAAAATGTAATGTTGTAGCAGCACTGATATTGTTGGAGTCAAGCACTTTCTGCTGTTACTGAAGAGTGTGAATATATTTTGTTGGAATCCTTATAACAGAGTTGTGGACATTTATGATCGCTATTCCTGGAATTTAACAATATTGTTGGAACATTCTGCACTACTTCTAAGTTGGTGTTCTATTCCCTTCCAATGCCTATATGCTGGTTTCTTTTGCAAAACCAGTTACATTAATCTTTATATATAGGTGTTTGTGTGTGTACACAAACACACACACACAATTCCAGTAATAGGAAAGTTAGATTCTATAGATGTATTGTGGGCTATTCTATCAAAGTATCATTATTAACACAGAACATGATAATAAGGATTTGATGCCAAGAAAAAAAAAACAGAATTCTTTAAATATAACTTTAAAAGAGTTAGTGCTGCTCCAAAAGCTTTACAAAAACTAGTACCTAGGATGCTTTTAAAATAATCTCTAAAATACAATTACGTTTTTTCATCTGAATTAGCTTATATAAATAAGGAATACCTGCATTCAACTCTAATTTTATGTGGGAAAAGGAAATATTTCCTGGCGGCTGAATTAAAACATATAAATCTAAATGTGAACTAGAATATTAAATACAAAATACTAGCTAATCCGTTCCTGCAACAGGAAATACTGTAAAATAATGCTTAAACATGCTATTAGGACTGAAAAATCTTGTGAGTGGTAGGGAAACCTCTAAGGACATAAATTATTATACAAATTGTCTGGCTGTCTAATATATTGGGTTATTATTATTACTGGTTGATTAAGTATGCCTGTGATCTCATACTGCACTTGATTACCTTAGCCTGCCTGTTTATGTTGTTATTTCCTGCAAATTTATTAGAGTTAGTTCTCCTGAAAATGTCAATAAACAAGAAGTGGAAACAATCTCCAGTGGATCTGCAAGAGCAGTCAAACTGGTTAGTTTAACAAAAGCAGTGTCACACTGTTGTGGCTGATGTCCTGACTCTTTTGTATGTGTGCCATGACATCACATACACGTCCATAAGGAGCAAAGCTTGCATCATACAGGTGCAATGTTGTTTTCTTTTGTTTTTTAAATTTGGATGAAAGCAGCAGGGGACTGCCGACACTGATGCCTGATGTCTTTTGTTTCATCCACAGAAAAGACACAAAAGTATTAAGAAAAATTTGAAACACTGCAAATCATGCATGTCAGACTACTTTTATATCTCTTAGTCTCATTTCAAGCATAATATACTTTTTTTACTATCAAAATAATTCATAATTTGTGTGGCATAATGATCAATATATCAATCGAAGAGAATATTTGTAGCTCAGGGTTAAACTGTGGAGTACTTGGTGCTCTCTGAGCCTTGTTGTTTTCTTGCAGACGTTTCATTTACATTTATATTTCTTTACATCCATAGACCCAGCACTAGTGGTGGAATCCATGGCAGCAGTTCTACGCAACACACCCGACCTAACCAGATACACTAAGATCAAAATACCCAGAATCATGGACCTCATCAACCTCTGCCTCACCACCTACTTTCAGTTTGATGGACAAATATACCAATAAATCATAGGAACACCCATGGGATCACCATTCTCAGGACTCATAGCAGAGATTGTAATGCAACGTCTAGAAAAGATAGCACTCCCACGCATACAACCCAAAGTATGGATCCGGTATGTAGATGACACCTTCGTCATAACAAAAAAGGAACAACTGGAGGAAACACATGAAACCATCAACAACATCTTCAATGGAATAAAATTCACAAGGGGAGAAGAAGACAACAACACACTACCCTTCTTGGACATCCTCATCAATAGAGGAAATGAGGGCATTCTAGAAACACAAGTCTACCGGAAATCTACCCACACTAACCAAGTGCTCCATTACAAAACCAACAACCCAACCTCCCACAAGAGAAGCTGTGTAAGAACATTATTCAGACGAGCACTAACGCATTACAGCAATCCAGAACACCAGAAAAAGGAAACAGATCATCTATACAGCATCTTCCAGCAAAATGGATACCCATGCAACTTTATCAAAAAGTGCCTGACCACCACAGCAAAACCAACAGAAGCTATGAAAAGGATTACACTGCCATACATTAGAAAGAGCTCAGAAACTAGTAATAGACTGTTACAACCACATGGCATCACCATAGCACATAAACCAACCAAAACCCTTCAGAACATCTTAAGTAACCCAAAAGACCCAGTAGCCCAAGAAGAAAAAAAACAGGAGTTATCTACAACATACAGTGTAAGGACTGTAGCAGCCACTATGTAGGACAGATGGGCAGAAGACTAGCAGAGCAGTGTAAGGACTGTAGCAGCCACTATGTAGGACAGATGGGCAGAAGACTAGCAGAGCGCATCCACAAACACCAACTAGCAGACACAATGAAAACTCCTTAATTGAACAACACATGGACAGACACAACCATACTTTCAACTGGGAAACTGTGAGCATCTTAAACCAAGCCAAATCCAAAAACACTAGAGAATTCTTGGAAGCTTGGCACTCAGACAAAGCAGCCATCAACAGACACATAGAGATAAACAACATTTACATACTATTCATAAGAGACAATAGAAAAGCCAGAAGACCAGAACACCTCCTTGCCAGCAATCAACACCCAGACATGCAAAGATTAACACCAGGATTAGCACCAGAAGAACAATCAAACAGCACAATATACCCTAATCAAGGAACTATTAATTCAGTCAATCAACCAAGCAGCAAACAACAGCCCAATCAAGGAACTCCTAAGAGGAGAACAACACCTCCACCAACACAAGCAGGACAAGGTATATAAACAGAGAACAAGTCCCACTCCCTTTTCGCACTGAAGATGTTGCCTAGTCTGGCAATGAAACATCTGCAAGAAAGCAACAAGGCTCAGAGAGCACCAAGGACTCCACAGATCAATATATAGTTTATTACTGTTATTTATTTTTGACTGCTGTAAAAAGAGTAAGTGTATTCAGCATGCATCTCTGGGAATAGTTGTCTCTGTTTAACCCATAGGTCTAAACAGATATGTTTATGCCAAGAAATGAAAATACAACTGATACAAATAAAAATATATGCATGCCTTAGAGCAATATAAAAAAATACAAAAAAAATTTGAGATGTTAATCTCTCTCAAAATAAGTTCACGTTCATGTTCAGATGGGCTGCATTCACGATAACTATTTTTAATGTTAAAATACCCTAGGGAAGTTATAAACTCACCAAATATGCAGTTAAAGTTACTTTATATTATGTGCAGCTGCATGGCTTTGTACCAGTGACCAAACTTCCTAAATGGGCCAGCAAGAGAGAAGAGTTTTGCTTCCTGCATCTCGTTCCACCAGTAACACAATGCTTTGCTTGTTGCAACATTTAAATTTCCTAGTATGTCAAAATAATCTTATGGCCTTAGTTAATTTTTCTATGCAGAGGAGAAAGAGAGGGAAATGAGGAGGTACAGATATGCCAAAATGAAAAATTATTACATATGAATAATATTCTCTGCCTTATGAGACTAACCACTGTTAATCAATGTTCCTAATGTAAACTGCTACTTACATTAACTTGTCAATATTCAGCACCTCCTGTTCTACCAACAAGACTAATGGAAAGGGAATAGTTTAAACATAACACCTTATCACACTAATTTAGTTTTTTATTGCAAATATTGGCATTAAAACTTGTATTACCTAATTCTAGTATCTGATTTAACAGTTTGAGAAACTTTAAATAGTGAAACCTAGCAATACTGTTTTAAAGCAATTTGTTTCGCTGTTTACAAGATATTTTTATAATCAATCTGTCAATATCTAATACAACTCAAAAACACAGATATTGAAAATAAAAGTCTACTGTAATTCAAATACCTTAGGCTTAAACATTTCAAAGAAAACAAAACAGTAGTGTGGTCAATATCAGAGGCTGTCTGGTTGCTGGTTTTTACAAACATTACGAGGTCACATGAAATGGTGCTTTGACATGTTATGGCTCACTGGCAGTGATTAATTGACCAATACACTTCGATTTTGACATTTAGACACAGCATTCTCCTAGAAGAATCTGAAAAGATATCACAGATCTCAATCTCATGCATGTTTTAAATAATGTTTTGTGTTCCACTGCCAGAAATGTTCTCAAATTCTTCATTAAAAAGTTAGTATTTGGTCTTCAGGTTTAAGCTGTGGTGTATCTGCCCGAAACAGCTAGATAATATCATGATAAACAATGTTAATAATGATTTAAAATGTTATAAACTTCATGGTATATGTGCATAAAGGTATATATTTATTTAAGTTGGAGCAAATTTAGTACCAAATTAGTGAAAGTTTACCAATTTTCAAAATGGAAAACAAATTAATTTTATTAGATGCAATTTTACCTTAGATAACATACACACAAAACATACATACACAAAACATACACACAAACAAAACATACATACACAAGACTTTCACAAAAGCAATTGCCAACACTGAAGACGTACAGGAATTACTAATTCGCATATGGTATTTCATAAACCAAAATTTGAGGCATATCTGTGTCTCTGATTAAGAACTAACCACAATATATTCTCTCAAAATATCCTAATTTGGACAATTTAATCTTCTCTCAAGTATTAGTCTCTTATCGTTTCTCCTCACATGAAATTGCACTTCTGTACACAGCATACATATAAACTAATAATAAATTGTTAACATCAGTAATAAAGAGAATAGAAAACTATGAGTACTATTTACAAATTCTTTAATAGGAAAACAAGCATAAGAATGAATCTTCAGTTAAAATTGCATCATGTCCATTAAGTCATTGTTCTATTTTTGTTAGTCAGCTAACCCAATCAAACTATTTGCTTGTATGATAAAGTAGCTGCTTCCTTGTAAAAGGATATATGCGGGTTTTTTTTTTGAGATATACTAGATGCAAAAGGAGGGAGGGATTTTAATAACTCTGTCTCTTAAAAATGATTGAATCTGAAGCCCCAAAGATATTCTTATGCTTTTAAATTTTTATCTTTCTTCAAAGAAAAAAATTCCTAAATCATACCTCTAAGGTCAAGTAGTGTCCTCTTCATCTGCTGATGCAATACAATATATTGCTGGCCAAGTGCCGAAAATTGGCTAAATAATGTCAAACCTTGCAGAACATTTCTGAACTGAGTAAATAATTATATATGTACTTCACTTCAAATGGGAAGTTAATTCAAGTTCACATACATACAAAGAAGAGGAACCATGCCACTTAATGCAGCACAATAGAATATTTGATTAATCCAAAAGGTCTACATTTCCTGTTATATGTGCTGATAGTTTAAAAGGTATAAACGTATCCCCAATTATGAAAGGCTCTGTCCCTGGGGCAGTCTTGATACAATTCATCACATAATCTTTGACTGCCACTTATTTGAGTCTCTTCATTACGAATTACTTATAAAACCTTTACAGGGCAAATATCCGCTAAATGCTGTAAATACTGTATCATCTTGTCAATAACAATAAAGGCAAAATTCTACATGGTTATCTAAAATGCCAACTATCCATTACACCAGAGCTTTCCAAACTGTGTGTCGCGACACAAAAGTGTGTCGCCACACACAGCGTGGTGTGTCGCCACACCACCCGGAAGCAACGGCGCATGTGTGCACGGCGGCAGCGGCAGCGGCGCGTGATCACTGCTTCTGCGTTTTAGCGGAGGCTGCCGCCGCTACCGCCGCCGCTGTGCACGTGCACACGCCCCCCGTGCCGCCGTGCGCGCGCCGCCGCACGCCCCCCCGCCGTGCACGCACGCGCCACCGCCACCGCTGGTGTGTCGCCAGCGGCGGCACTTTGGAAAGCCCTGCATTACACCAACAGGTTGTTATTTTCCCAGTGAAGAGACAGCACCAACTTAGTTTTACAGCATACTTGGGAATTAATACAATTAATTAATACAATTAATTGTTAATGCAATTAATACGAAGCTCAACCAGTGTTTTTCCAGTGTGCATTCGATCCTTGGATTAGATTAGTTTAGCGTCAAGGGTGCCTGTAATGTTTATTACTGGCTTTTAATGATCTTGTTTTAGCTGTTTACATTGAGCCCTTACTTTTGTTTTGGTCTTTTACTCTTGACTTTTTGCACTTGACTTTTTAAAGTCCATTAGGATTGAGGCAGTTATGAATATGGATGGATGGATGGATGGATGGATGGATATTCTCAGAAACTGCCTATAAGTTTAAGATTTGGTTAGCTCTTTCTCAGGATAAAAAGGTAATCTCCAACAATGTTAGGGAAGACTTCAACTATTTTAGAGACCGTTAAGACAATGAAGAAGTTAAATATATGGCAGACTTGCCTGTTTTAACCAAGTTAATTAGAAGCCTATCAAGAATCGTGAAGGGAATGGCACACACTGCCTAATATCTTTCAAACATTCACTCTCATGATCCAAAAGGTTCAGAGTATCACCAAACATTGCAGATCCAGATGTGGAATCTCTAGATATGAAATATTGTACTAAAGTGGCAGTACTGAGACAAAGTTCAATTCAAGCAAAATATGATTGAGTTAATGCTGCTTAGGACTTGAAATGGTGTGCAGTTACTTGGTCAAGGAATCTTTTATGCAAGGTCTAGAACAGAGCTTTCCAAACTGTGTGTCGGGACACGTTAGTGTGTCGGCTGCAGTGTCTGGGTAAGTCGCGGCTGCTGCTGCCTCTGAGCCCTGCCAGGATTCCACGCAGGTCCTAGTGCCTGCCTTGTGCCTTGCTGCCTCCAAACCTGCCCTGCCAGGATTCCGCACAGGTCCTAGTGCCTGCCTTGTGCCTTGCTGCCTCCAAGCCTGCTGTGATTCCACGCAGGTGCTAGTGCCTGCTTTGTGCCCTGCTGTAAGAGTGTGTCGCAAAATGATGCATGTCTAAAAAGTGTGTCACCAACATGAAAAGTTTGGAAAGCTCTGGTCTAGAAGAATAGGAACACTTACCATGAAATAATATAGATGCAGACATCTTACACAAAGGAAATAATTACATATGAAACATTTAATTCTGCTGGATTTGATTGATCTATAGCAGCCTTTCTCAACCTTTTGCCCCTGGAGGAACCTTTGAAATATTTTTCAGGCCTTGGGGACCCCTGCACATTGAGGCTCAAATATAGGCCAGAAGTTACAAAATTATTATATTTGTTTCATGTGTAGGCCTGTATATATACATTAACAGTGTTCTTAAACTAAGAATAAAGAATGAAACTTACCTCTTTAATGTGAAGTTGCCCAAATTTGAAATAATTTTATAAATAAATCGTGATCTCCCAGGGAACCCCTAGTGGTCTCTCGTGGAACCCTAGGGTTCCACGGAACTCTGGTTGAGAAACACTGATCTATAAGATTTGTCAGACATCCATGTTCTGCCAATCTCTAATTTAGATCGCTATACTGTTTTTTGTTTGCTTGTTTTAACATGTACCAACATTGCATATGATTAGGAGACTGCTAAACTGCCATAGGAAATGGTATTATAGCAACATTAGAAAAAAAGGACACCTGTGTTTTATTACTGCATAGGTTCTTAGTCTATTTTCAAACTTGGTCATTTTGACCTTAAACATCCCTTTTCAGGTTGGATCCACAAATACTAAAGGAAAGCTTCTCCATACTTCCTTGAACACTATAATTTTTATGAGATTATCCTCTCTAAATATCTCTTCATCTGAACTGTGATGTATGTCCGGTAAGGATCTTTCAGTGCTGGTGACCCAATTATGGAATGCTTTCCCTAGAGAAGTTCGTTAGGTACTTGGATAACATTTGGCAAAGTATTTCCCAGATGTCTTAAATCTAACATGTTCTCCCTCTGAAAGTATTTTTATGCTACTCTTTTAGTTCTTGCAGCTTTCAACATGTTTCTTTTTAATTCTTTCCATTATATATGTAAAGTCAGCTTAGGAATTTAACTGCATGATAGCCTAGAAATTCCTCAAATAATAAATAATAATGTTTTTTATAGCACTTGTATAACCTCACCACTACCTTTTGAGACTCAGAGAGTACTGAAGAAACGAGGCCTACATCTTTTGTGTTGCCAGATGACAGGCAGACAGGGACAGGGACAAACAATATGCTAGTAATATGGGGGGGGGGGGGGGAGGAACAGAATGCTTTCAAATTTGCTCAAATATAAGCAGGCTGAATATTTAGTATTAAGGTGATAAAACGATGATTATATATCATAACAATAACAGCCACAACAATGGGTGCTTTTCACTATTAAAAACAGAGGTTTGGCATTACTGGAATAAAATAATGTATAACACTAACCACAACTATGTACTTGTATAATATAGTTAAAAATTTCTCATAGATACAAGTTTGCACTTCTTATCCTTGATACCCTTTGTCCTTTTAAGGTGTTTAAATTAACACATCAAGGATCTTGGAAAGTAGGAAGTACAATTTCTTATCAACAGATGAACTTGGAATTTGATTTGTATTACTTATACAGCCTCTGAAATACTATCCTAAAATATGTTGTTTTTCTCATTTCAGGGCAATTACGACATAAGCTTTCCAATCCAGAAGAAACCTCCAAATTAATAGAAACTGCAAAAAGTTATGGGAAAAAATTCCACATCTCTGGAAAGCCTAATTAATTTAATTGAGAAGACATGAAGGAAGGCCATTTATGGGACCTCTAGTTTCAATATTTCAACTGTTGTAAAGTAAAAGACCTTACTTATTTACACAGTATGCAAAATAACCACCTCATCTCTATAGCATTGGGTCTTCACTCCATCACCTGACAGTTTCTGAAGTGAACAAATGTGTATTTAATGAGAAAGCAACATTATTTCAAATCAACTTCAATTACAACCGTAACTAACTTCCCAATTTTGTAATTCAAGCTATGTGTTATTTATATCCATAGAGCTTTTGAATGTAGTTCCTCAGACCTATGGGTTATGGGGGAAAATGCCCACAGCAATATGCAAACTAAAGATGATTCAATTTAAGCCAGTTTTCAAAGATTTTCTCCTTTATATGAAATGTTAACAACATCTCAATTTACACTTACAGTAGTTACTTTCCGTTGGAAGGAAATAAATACTGCAATCTAGTTTCATTTAGAAACCCCCAAATTTAATATACTCTGAATACTACTTTCTGTTCTAATCCATCCTCACTGGTTATAAAACTGTAACCAAGACAGTATGTACTTAAAGATCTTTTTATGTCTAAATATACTTGTAATATTAACAAGAAAAAATGAACAGCTACTATCCTACCATATAAAAGAAATGAATAAATTAACTGCTGATACCTATAATATATTATGTGGCAAACAATGACCTTCTAAGCTATCACCCTTAAAATGAGAGAAAGATTTATCAATCCACTTGCCTCTGTATCAGCTAACGTAACAAACTGGAAACCTGATCTCTACCTTGGCCTCTCCAGATATATTTGCAATCAATGTAAAAAATGGGCTTGTCAAGATCAGAGATAGGTTATCTCTTTCTGGACTCATCAACATTAGCCTTTTGTGGGAAGTGGGAGTTTAGAAATGGAGTGCATGTTCCAAGTTTATTTTAAACAGGAAGGGACTTCATAAAAATAACAAAGAAATTGTAATGAAAGTGCAATATAAAATCCCATAAAATATCGTTTTTATTACCATAAAATTATATGTCTGGTTGTAATTATGTTATATAAATGCCCTTGAAAGCAAGTATTAATTCACTTAAATTTAGCAAAATAAAATGCTTTTAAAGATCTAACGAATACTGCTCAGACCATAACTTATTTTCAGTATCCTTCTAAATAGTAGGATAGATCCAAAAATAATGAGTATAAAAAGAGAAAACAAAACACTAGGGCTATTCAACAACAGGTAGCACAGGTCTTTTATAATGTAAGAAATTAATTCTATAAACATGGCTTTTGCTTTCATCTGAGCATTTTTGTGTAAGACTAGAGTTTAATTTTCTCACTTTTTAAATTCAATTCTTTATAATATTTTGTAAAGTTTTACTGTTAGCAGAAGACATGTTCCATACATATAAAAGTGTACCCATGAAATTATAATAAAGTTGGGATCGATTTTCAAGTTTTACCATTCTATATAACTGTAAAACAAATGGATTTCAGTTTGGAACTCTGAAATCCAACTATCGATACATACAATGAAATAAACTTCCTATTACGATGTAATAATAATGAAAAATCAACTGTTTTGAAACAAGAAGCCTAAAATGCAGCTAAGCAACAAACAAGGTGTAAATATACAAGAAATTATGCAATGTCTATAAAAGGCAATGTTTTTGCAAGAAAATATTAAATGATATTTTAAAAAGTACCCAAGGTTTCATTTGGTTGTCTTAAGTCTAATTATAAAACTTACTGCTTAGTTCCCTGAAAAACAAGAGAACTTAGATGCTTAAATACAGTAGAAAAAAATACATGCACAGAAGCAAAAATAGTGCTGAATTAAAAGTACTTGGAGGCCAGGAGCTTTGAACCTGAAGTTAACTAGCCATTCCAACCTCATGAGGTAGGCACTGCAGAAGGTTGGGCTGGTGTAACAGAGAACTCATTGTTTTCCAGAGACAGCTAGAAAAATGCTGCTTTATATTTCCTCACACCACAGACCTTGTGCTTAAGCCCAAAGAGGAGAAGTCGGGTGAGGGTGTACTATCCATTCAAAAACCATTTTTCCGCTATAAACTACCCTCAAGCTCCCACTTCTGGCATGCAAACACTGGTAAAGGATGTTATGATGGTATGCAATTTATAACAAGAAACTTTTGATTTATGTGGGATTGGGTCACTTTTCTATCCTTTCCCCTCCTGAGCAGAGCAAGATGAAGCCGTTCAAAGAGTAGAGTGCAAGTATTCACAAAAAAGTGTTGGCATTCCACACCTGTTTAAAATGTTTATAATGTAATGAAGTATGGATGCAGACTTTAGAACAGCTCTACATTTCAAAGATTTTACTGTTACCAATCGAAGAGAAGATTTTACTGTTATCAAGCTTTTCATGCCTCAGAAATTGACATCTTTGGAAACCCTGTGACCTATTGCCTAGAATAATTATATTTCATGCAGAGTTTTAGGAATATTAGTTAGGAATCAAAACATTAGTATAACCAATGGCAATATAAAGTTGCTGTTTTTTAAATTTAGACTACTATTTTGGAAATACAGTGAATCACAGGTTGATTTTAAGAGGAGTGTATATTGATGCTTCATACTAATTGTCAAGTTAGTCAACCTCAATGTTAAGAAGAATCGTCAATGTAACCTGAGGGTATTAGTTTTTTTTATAAATGCAAGTTGTAATAATAATTCCTTGCAGAATTATAGATCCCAGATCCAGATACTATTTTGTATATGGAGTTATGTTGAAAATGAACAAATTTCAATATGCCAGTCACAGGAAAATAACATTTGTCCTATTTTAATTTTGGGTGTTTTTTTTTAAATTACCAATCTTTTTCTCAAAGGTTAGTTTCAAATAAGAGCTTGAATAACACAATGCTATATGATTATATGACTGGAGCAACAAAGCTAATAAAAAACCCTTCAACATTAATATCTTATATAGTTGGTATTCTAGTTCCTACTATGAAATTTAATGGTGACAAATTCTATGCATGCTTAATTGAAAGCAAATATTATTTTCATAAAGATAAAAATTTTGTTGAGAATAGTTCTTCATAGAAAATTAGCAAACATTGGAAGAATTCACGAGAAATGAATTCTGAGAAATGCTGTTAAATGGGGAGTCTTTGGTGCTCTCTGAGCCTTGTTTTCATGCAGACGTTTCATTGCCAGGCTAGGCAACATCTTCAGTGCGAAAAGGGAGTGGAACTTGCTGTCTGTTTATATACCCTGGCTTGTCCTGCCTGTGTTGGTGGGGGTCTTGTACTCTCCTTGGTAGTTCCTTGATTGGGCTGTTGTGTGCTGTTTGGGTGATTGACTGAGTTAATAGTTCCTTGATTAAGGTCTATTGTGTTGTTTGATTGCTCCTCTGCTGCTAATCTTGCTTTGTCTGAGTGCCAAAGCAGCCATCAACAGACACATAGAGGTTAACAACATTTACATACCATTCATAAGAGACAATAGAATAGCCAGAAGACCAGAACACTCCTGGGCCAGCAATCAACAACAAGATATGCATAGATTAACAGCAAGATTAGCAGCAGAGGAGCAATCAAACAACACAATAGACCTTAATCAAGGAACTATTAACTCAGTCAATCACCCAAACAGCACACAACAGCCCAATCAAGGAACTACCAAGGAGAGTACAAGACCCCCACCAACACAGGCAGGACAAGCCAGGGTATATAAACAGATAGCAAGTTCCACTCCCTTTTCGCACTGAAGATGTTGCCTAGCCTGGCAATGAAACGTCTGCATGAAAACAACAAGGCTCAGAGAGCACCAAAGACTCCCCAGTTCAACCCTGAGCTACAAATATTCTCTTCGATTGCTGTTAAATGGACTGCATCTTACCTGAACCATGGAGGGCACACTTCAGAATGTCAGACAAGAAGAATACTAATAAAACTATTTCCAGCCCTTTTTTTTCTAGCTTGAGAATTAGCCTTTCATGTACTGGTCACAAAAGAAGACTTCTGCTCAGGCAAACTGAAGCTCTAATTAGACAACCATTCTGTTCCTACAGTAGCCCCCAAATACAACACTAGCGTTCCTCAGCAACTGGTATTACCATTCTTTTTTCTGCCATTCAATCATGTCCGATCCTCGGAGACTAGTCCATGTAGTTTTCTTAGCAAGATTTCAGAAGTGGTTTGCCATTGCCTCCTTCCTAGGGCTGAGAGAGAGCGACTGGCCCAAAGTCACCCAGCTGGCTTTCATACCTAAGGCGGGACTAGAACTCACAGTCTCCTGGTTCCTAGCCCATTGCCTTAACCACTAGACCAAACTGGCTCTCGGTATTACCATAGTCAGATAGTAAACATAAAGCCATTATAATTAGTAGCCACTGATAGCTTTATCCTTTGAAAACCATCCACTTTGGAAGCCTATCTCAGTGATTCACGGTTCTATTATGGGTCTAATATAAGGAAGAACTTCTCTACCCACTTTTTCTACAAAATTCATAATTTGTATTTATTTCTGTTATGCATCTCTTTGATTGTCTTTTTTCTCTCCAATCAAACAGCCCAAACATAACATTTTCTTATGAACTACTGTATCCTGGAATATTCTCTTTTTTCTTTCGATAGCTGAAGTATATTTACCATGGCTAGAATGGCTAGGTAAATGTTAATTAAAAGTCAAGAGCTGAAAGGGTGCTAGAGATGAAGGAAGTTTTTGGAAGTGAACCAGGAATTATCATCTGGCTTGGATATTAAAAAGCTTCTTGGAGGTAGATATTATGAGTCTCAAATGAATCTCATATTCAAACCAAATGAATGTATTTCAACAGCATTTATTACAATGCAGAGAAAACTGGTTGGGGAGGGAAAATTATGGTTAAGTGGTTAATCTTAGATTAATTTTACTTACCAGAAATTGTTACACTTTTTAAAAATGGTTGTATTGAGTGGTTGTGTTGAGTGATTGATCACTTTAAAATGGTTGTGTTGAGTGGTTGATCACTTTACCACTAGGTGGTAGCATAGAGAGTTTTTGTACCTCTTGGGTACCATCTACTGATTGTCCAGCTTTGTCCAGATGCTGTTGCTGAAGATCTGGAGTTTAAGAAAGGAGTTTAGCTGAGGAGATCAGCGTGGGAGCTAACAACTACCCTTAAGAACATTATGTTAGGAAAGAAGGGTCCTGGACTCTTGGGGGCAGCAGCCACTAGGAGGGAAATTCCCTGCCAGACAGGCTACAGAGGTGCAAGAGATGAGTCCTTTCAGTTACTCTTCCAATTACATGCATTAACCCAAGGACAGGCTGGTTAATTTCAGGACTTCACATTTTGACCAATCGACTGAATTCATTTTTTTAAAAAAAGTGGCTGCCGAAGCCAGGTTTCTGAACTTCCTCACTATCAAAAGAGGATTGAGGAGTAGGAGAACGGGTCAAGCCAGACGGAGAGAGGCAGTCCTACAGGAAATCAGAATCAAATGAGCCAGAGGATTGCCACCATGGCACACATCATTTCAGGCTGCCTGCTGTACGTTGCACACTGTACTTAATTTTAGCTTAACTTAAAATGTAACTTAATTCTCATGAGCAGGTTTCTCTCAAGTCAGTCAGTACATTTTGATCAGCATATCAAACCTTGCTTCACTAACCAAACATTCATTTCATAAATTAAACATACATTGCCCTTTCCTCACTTTAACTTCAGGTACACTTTTCTTTATTCAGTAGCTGCATGCAAGGCCAAATAACACTTGATTAAGAAGCATTGTACCTTCTAAATAGAGAAAGTACTTTCTCCACTAAAAGCTAAATTAAAGGATCATTTAGTTACTATTCCCATTTAAATTAAGAGTAAGCTATGTTGTAATCCAAACTGCAGTAAACTATGCTGCAATCCAACCCCCATCACACCCCAAATGAACTTAAAAGATTCCAGCTGGTGGCTATTTGTAACTTTCCTGCCTCATGTTAGGTTTTCTGACATTTTTATTGCCTGTTGTTCTAGTGATAATGTGCAAGCACAAAGATGTATCAAATTAGGGGGAAAATGGAAACACATACACACTGAAGAAGAACAAAACAGAAGCATGTATTTAGGAAAAATACATTCGGTTTCCCTGCTACTAAGTTTACCATCTATATTAACTGGGAAAGGGTCAGGATTCTTCTCCCATAATAAATATCTATTTACTACAGAACTGAATTACTATTAAATGACAAACAACGGTTTGGTGTTATAGGAATGTGGGCTGAAGGAGCTTCTAGCTCACACAGTATTTCATTCCCAATACATAGACACAGAGAGCATTTTTTTCCATTCCTTCCTAGTTCTTTCAGAACCTGCAAATCATAGTTGTGTTTATCCTGCAAAACAGAATTAAAGTAACTTTGTTTTAGTCCTGGTTTGCAAGTCATAAGAAACTGATTTACCACTTTGGAAGAAACAGTAAATTTTGGCTTGTCTCAAATGGAGAAAAGAAGAAATTATTATACATGGAGAGAATGTTTGAATCTTTAAAGTACTGATTCACAATAGCATCAAACTACCATTGCTATTACATCTGAAAAACTCCAGAGTGCATACAGTTTTTTTCCCCATAGCAAATAATTAAAAACTCCAAAATGCGTTTCACACAGAAAGTGTGTTCACTTACTGTGAAATCTATTTTCACTACTTCAAAACTTTAAGATTCCTACTTATTTTAATATTTTCAATAACAGTAAGTCCTTTTGCTTTTGTTTTAACATTAATGAAAAAAATACTGTATGGTAATAGTAATTATTTTTTTAAAAAAAATCAATACTCCACAGCATTCTCTTTGCTTTAAAACCAAAGCAGATTCTATATATTTAAATTTAAATTTCCTCATTGATTTTAGCAAGTTTTTTCTCCCTTGCAGGTTGCTTTGTCAAGACTTTTTTTTTTTTAAGTATCACAAATTTCTGACAATACTCAGGTCAAAAGGAACACATTTTTGCTTGCAGTGTATGACAATATCCAAAATGGTCTCTATATATCACAACAGCAGCTCACGAACTGGCTATTCACATTATTTATTAACAGCCACATATTGGACAAATTATTTAACTCAGTGACTCCTAATAAGTCAAAGAGCAGCAATTAGCTAGCTCACTATGGGGGCTGTTTGTGACAATTTATAGAAGCTCTCAAGCTGTCACAGCACTTCAAAGCACCAATGGGGGAAACCTTTTAATGAGTCACTAGAGATGACAAGCATTACAAGGCACACATGGTAGGGATGCATTTGGCAACTTATTTAGTTACACAACTTCCCCCGCCTCTTTTCTACAGCTGTTTACCTGTTTACAACGCAGGCTGCTGCTAAGGATGAAAAATGAAGCAGTGCATCCCACCCAAAAACATTGACGGGTGAAGGATCTTAAATTGATACATTAGGATTTATGAATGGCACTTTTAACACTTAAATAGGCAAACTGAGGATGGCATGGATTCAAATAGCAACTGAAATATGGAAATATGGAAAATGTGATACGTATTAGCCCAATGATCTGAACCTAATCAATGAGGAGGGAAGCATGAGAGGGGAAAAGAGTTAAGCAGCTTTTTCCTCGGTTCTCAGCTTCAGCCTTGTCTAGATACCTGGAGTTTTAAAAGAGATCGGAAGGGAAAGTAATCATATTGATTAACTGATCAAATTTGGAGTGCATGCTAGCCATCAAATTGATTTCCCCCAGTTTTATATGGATCTCTGTCAAGGGAATTCTGTATGTATATACAATTTTTGTTGTTCTGATTGACTGAATGAACTTTGTTTTGCAAAGTGTAGCTAGCTGAACTTGATCTGAATGAATGGTTGATTATGTGCCATCAAGTCATTTGCGACTCCAAGCAATCACATAGATAGATTTTCTCCATGACAATCTGCCCCTAACCTGGTCTCTCAGGTTGATTTGAATGAACTTGGTTTTAATTAAATGTAGCTACTGTAGGAAAAAAAAATTAAAAGCATGTATAAGATTGACTAAAAAAATGCAGCAAAAAATTATTTTATAGCAACAATTATTAAATTGCCAGTAAGAAAATGAACTGAAATATTTGGCCCAATGGCCTCTTCTGGATACATATGACTTGAACTCTTACTGTTTTATTGTTGTATTACCTTTTGGTGTTTTTTAGCCACCCAGAGCTTTATGGTCTGGGTGGCCTCTAAATCTATACAGTGCTTTGAAGGTCAAATTTAGCATACTGTCAGACTCGCTTTGCTTGCCTGCCATGTATCTGAGCCAACACGTGTCAAGCCGTATAGAAGCCGACTCGTGTCAGCCTGCTTTGTAGCCAGCTACTTTGCACCGAAGAGAACTGCCTCCCTCACATTCCTTCGCTGACTGGGAAAAACTAAGGAGACTGATAAGACACCTGGACTCTCATTAAACTTAACAAGTTGGGAGGGGGGAAGATCAAGAGTGAGAAAACGGTTGTTTTGAAACTAACAAGGGATGAAGTCAGAGGGATGTTCTTAACTTTGAATGCTTGGCGCCAAATCTGGTATTCAGAGCTTTGCAGCCGTTCCATATAGTCGTATTTTAATAAATGAATTCTTTTAGCATTCTGATGAATTGTCTGGAGAATTTCTTAAGTTAAGATACTAGCACTGGGACCATCACAAAATTGGATCCAAAAGCAAACTAGTGACTAATGCAGGTATTCTAGAACAGATGTAATATGATCATTCCACTCTATACCTGAAAAGAGCTGTGACATCTGGTGTCCACTGAAGCTTTCAAGCAATGTTCAAGGACTGTTTTGGAAAAGGTAATATTACTTCATCAAAAGATGAAGCAATATGTAGTACTGTGGCAGAGATTTTGCAATATTTTATAATAATATTGATTATATTATAGTAGTGTATGGTATTAGTAAACTAGTGACTATTGATAAGTTTAACATATAAGGTAAGTTTTCTTCTTTAATCTGTCTGGGATTTTTTTTCTTTTGCTTTTTATTAGTTTTTTAAAATTAATTTACACATAGTTTCGTTTAATTTTGGGGGGGGGGTTTGGCATATTTAGTATTTTGTCAATTTTTGGAATTTGTATTACAATTTTTTTAAAAAAAATATCTCTCTCTCAGGAATGAAAAAGAGACATTGCAGAATAGGAAACAGGATACTGGATGCCTGAAGATCAGAGGCGATGCAACTATGTCCGGCAAAAAGACAAAGAGAAGACTTGGGTTCTATTATCTAAGTGATGGACTGCTGGCATGATGTAGATTGCATTTCATAAAGAAAAATGGATTTGCCTGAAGCATAACAATTAAGTGGACATAAAATTGGCTCAAAAATATACTCAAACCGGAATGAGGTATCATGGTTCACTCATAGGTCCTCTACTTTTCAATATGTTTATTAATATTTTGATAAATTTGCAAATGACAAAATAATCTCAGTAAGTTAGGAAATGGGCTGAAAGTAGCAGAATGAAATTTAATGGAGACAAAGTTCCACCTTAGGAAGCAAAAACAAAATGTACCAGTATAGAATATTGGCTTGATAACAGTATTTCTGAAAAAAGATATAGTTGTAAACTGAATATAAGTGCTGCAACTGGCGAGGTGAGAACTTGTGCTGCTTATACTCACTCAGTCTAAGCCTTTACTCAGATGTGACTGTTTCTGGTCAACTATGGCTACTAGCAACATCTCCTTCAAATACTTTCTGGTCTTCCCCTGATCTGGAGGCCTTCCAAATTTCTCCAGGAAGTATAAGCTATTCACTGCCTCCTCATGGATCAACTGGATCATACCAAGGCTAATACAAGTGCTTGGTTGATTTTCATCATCAGGAACCCCCCACTCCCAATTGCCATTGGACACCCCATCAGGTTTTCTATCAGATTTCTCCCCTCCTAATAATCATCTAAAAAGCTAACTGTCAAGTTTACTTGCCCATTTCCCATACTTGCATAGATCAATCCTATCATGTTTCATCTCAAGCTTTTCAGTCATACTGAAAATTCATCCAGTTTTACACTGTTTCCCTCCTGGTTCTGGAGGAATTTCTTTGACATACTGCACCTCCCACCAGGGAATGGCAGTCTAGAACCATACTATGGCAGAGGCCCAATTGAACTAAAGTTCTGACCGCTAGCAACTCTATTGGACTTTGGATAGAATTCTTTCTTATCCTTGAGAGTTCATATTATTACATGAAGGTGGAACAGATTATGAAACAGTTTCAGAAGTCTGGGAACACTTAGCATCTTTTAAGAATGATAGTAAATAAAAGGTAGTGAAATTAAGAGCAGCTTGCTGACAAGCAGAACCAGCCTACTGATGTTAAGCAGATGCAGAGACTGTTAACATAAGAGTGATGAGAAAGTGCTTGTAAAGACAGAGATAATTATTGCTTAGATATGTCCATAGGTATAGAGGCAGAGCATGCTTCAGTAAGTATGTTTTAATTTATATCTTTAAAAGAATAGAATTCTAAATTGGTGAAACAGATAAATCAATAGAAACAAAGTAAAACACAGTATTTCCTCCTTTTAATTATTTACCTTAGACTGTACTAGGCCAATGGTATTGCCATGCTATTTACTCAGAAATTTTCCATACCAAAGGAATATAGCAAACAAAATTAAGTCTTCTTTGAAATACAAGCAAATGATTCAATAATAAATCAGTGGACATATGCTCACATTCTATGGATATTTATTCTGCTTTAAAATCATAGTTCCAAGAAGTCTCAATATCTACTATCAAAGGATTTTGTCAATGATCCTACTCTAGAAAACTAATCAAATATTGCATTGAAATTAATCAGACACTGTACCTACATCTACTGAGACTTTGAAAAGCATTTAGGAAGTAACTACTTCCCTATAGATTAGGAGTTATACTAATACACATTAATAAATACTGAATAGTTTAAAATACATTTGAGAGCTAATATCAGTATATTTTCTTCCACATCATTGTATTTTGCACAGTTCTTACCCAAAGGGAATATAGATTTTATTCTAGAATTAAATTCTACAAGTAAAATAATTGTAGAAAACTACATCTCTCCATTAAAAAAAAACACTATTCTGAACAGGTATTGAAAATTATGTAACATTTGTGAAATAAATTTGAATATAAAGCTGTGGGCTAGGACCAGTAATGAATCATGGTCCAACCTTTTGATAAAAGAGAATTGCTACTTGCAATCCAGCCAAAATGTCAGGTGTTAAGATTATCATACAAGTGCAGCTGTGGTGAATAGCGTACAGAAAACCCATGTGCTCCTTTGAAAGGGATCACAAGCCAAGTTCAGATTGGAAGTCATAAAACTTCAGACTTTTGTATAGACTCCTCAAGTGGAAATGTCAGCATCCCTTTTTCCCAAAGGAAGGAAAGTGACAGGTCAGTCAGTGCCCAATCTGATACCATTGTATGGCAATTCTGATTGCTGTAGTGAATCTGAATACTACAGATGATTCCAAAGTTAGCTACAAAGTACTGGAAGGGAAAGCTGCTGCCTTTTTCCTGATTTTTTTTTAAACTGTTCCTTTCATCCTTGCTGTAAGTATTTCTAACTCATTGTCTTGAGGCATCCCTGCCCCCCTTTCCTGTTAGTTTTTATTGAATGGAACAATAGGCAAACATATCTCTATATGTTATTATAGGAGACCTCTGCATACAAATAAAAGCACAGGATAGGGAGCTGGCATTCTTGGACAGTAGCATCTTATGGCAAAAATCCTTAATTTGTCTATGTGACCTTTTTCACTGCCATACAAGCTGGTATGAGGCCACAACTATTGCAACTAAAGGGAACAGGTCTAATATAATAAACCGTTCTCTGTGTATTAAAAATTGGAGTTGTCATAAATATTAACTTAGATCTCTCTCTCCTTTCTAGTTTCCTATGCGTAGTTGTTTCTCTATTAGGCAGCTGCTAAATATTTTATTTATTTATTTATTCAATTTATCACCGCCCAACTCCCTCAAAGGGACTCTGGGTGGTTTACAATCCAACACAATTAATTCTAATACAAATATGAATAAAATTAGATAAACATTAAAATAAGCAATTCAAAAATACAATAAATATAATAAAATCAAGTTGGTAGTATCTTCTTTAAAACAATGGAAAGGGCATTCTAGGGCCATCCTAAGGTATTAGCCATCCCCAAGAGTGTATACTCTTCTTCCCGCCCCAGGCCTGTTGGCAGAACCAGGTCTTGAGTTTTTTCCAAAAGTCCAAATATGTAATTGATCTGTAAGAATATAGTCCAAATAAATTATTCTGAATGAGAAGGTTGAATTTAATTGTAAATTAATTGTAAGGCTTGCTACTACTACAATAATTGATGTATAATATAGGTACGTGTGAAAAATCTGTAACTGTCTGACTTATCATATATCTACTATATCATGTGACTATGGCTAAATCTACCCTGCAAGCTATTTCATCTGTAAGTTAGATGTGTTGAAATTCTAGCTGAATAAAAGTCTATCCTCCCACCCTAGAAGATCGAGCACAGAACTAGGAGTAAGAATGGCTTGCATTCAGACCCTGAAACTTTCCCACTAGTCAAATGTTTCAGAATAAATTGAGAAATAGCTTTATTGCTTCTTAGCAAATCCCACGAACCGTTTTGACCACTGCAATGTATTTCTGCATTTAACACAACAAGCTATTTCCACCATGAGAATTTTATAGATTTAGATAAAGAATACATAAATTATGTAACAATGCAGAAATGATCAGGATAGTCAAGATAGAAGTCTAAACTGTCTGAACTTACAAAACACGTTTTAGAAACAATATGAGATGCAAAAAGCCTCCGCACAGTTGTGCAGCAGAGAAAACATCAGAGTCTACTGACATAAATCCTGCCAGGTCAAACTGAAATCTAAGGATTCAGATTACGTTGTATAATGAACAGCATCTGCTTTCATCTCAGCCTCAGCAGGGATGAGGCAAGAGACATCATTCAAGATGTAACAAATGAATCAGTAACCAGCATGGCCCAGCAAGCCTTCTAGTGGGAAAGATGATGGAAAAGCATAAGCAAAATGTTTTAAACAGAAACATCTGCATCTGTCTGTAAGTGAATATAACATATGGTATATTTTAAAAAATCAATTTGGAATGAACTACAGAGGTACAATCTACCTCTATCTCTATCTCTGTATGAGTGACTGTATGTGCATGTCTTCCTTCCATCCATCCATCCATCCATCCATCCATCCATCCATCCATCCATCCTGTGGAATAACAACTTCATATTCTTTTCACCTAAGAACAAAAAGTAGTTGTGGAAACTGACTTAGTGTGGCCTGTTCTGATAGATGTGAAATTTTATTATTTTGTTTTAATGTGTTTTTACAGTTGTTTTTACATTTAATTCTTTGTATTGTCGAAGGCTTTCACGGCCGGAGTTCGATGGCTGTTGTGGGGCTTCTGGGCTGTGTGGTCGTGTTCTGGAAGACGAACACAACACAACAACACAACACAACACAACACAACAAGACGAACAGAACACGGCCACACAGCCTGGAAGACCCACAACAGCCATTTAATTCTTTGTTAGCCAAGTAGAGCACCATTATTTGGCTGGTTATAATCAAACAATTGATTCAACTACCTTTTTTTAAATGATCAATTTAATTATTAAGTTAAATGTTATAATTTGCAAGAGCTGAATAAATTTTTTTGAGGATATGTTCGGGACTTTTTTTTTTCATGAGTTAATTTCAGCTGTATTGAACAAAAACTACTATGCATTGGTAAAAAAACTCCCAAACATTCTCTATCAAATTCTTTGACTCAATTGTTCAACCAAAAATCAAAGTTTGAAATTTTATTCACGTTCAAATTCTATCTGGAAATTCTTGAAAACTTAGGTTTTAACTGTTAACTGTTGGCTACTTGTACTCTTGGTTACTTGTACTATTTACTCAGTTGGTTATTTATGAATCATATAACCCATAAATAATTTCATATTTATTAGGACTGCAAAGATAACAAATAAAGAAGTGTTGAAGCGCATAAAACCGGACATGTCACTAGAAGAAAAAATAACAAAACTTAGACTTAGTTACTTCGGTCATGTCATGAGATCAACATCGTTGGAGAAAGACGTTATGCTTGGAATGGTCAGTGGCAAAAGACGACGAGGACGCCAAAGAACACGCTGGTTGGATGTAATCAAAGCAGACACAGACCAAAATTCAAAGCAACTGAAAGAAGCTGTACAAGATTGGAAATCATGGAGAGAGCTGGCTTATGGAATTGTCAAGGGTCGGATACGACTGAATGGATAATTCGATTCGATTCGATTTGTTTAATTATATCTTCTCTCACCTTCTGCCTCCTGGAGAAAATCTACAGTATGTGGTCGCTGGAGTTGAAAATGACTTAATGGCACATAATCAGTCAGTCAGTCAGTCAGTCAGTCAGTCAGTCAATCAATCACCTTCTATCATCATTCTGGAATTGAAAGGGTAATACATCTGAAGGGTTTTCAAACAGATCGCCCATTCAGGCATTTATCAGTCTTTGTCTTGCTTAATTTCAGCAAAGTTGGTATTTATTATGTGCTTTGAAATAAATCTTACTTACCTTTCAGTTCAAAACTACCTACTATGCATATAAATCACAATATCCTTAGAGGCTGAAATCTTGCAAGACCTTGGTGTTGTTGCATGAGATACTGTTAATATTTCATTATTTTAATTTTTTGAAATAAAATTAAATACTGCTTAAAAACAAGTATGTTTTTAAAACCCGCGTAATAGTGAAATTACATAATAATGTCCACAGTGGGCAAAAGGAGGTGTGTTTATTCGTTCAGTCGCTTCCAACTCTTTGTGACTTCATGGACCAGCCCACGCCAGAGCTTCCTGTCAGCCGTCGCCATCCCCAGTTCCCCCACGGTCGAGTCCATCACCTCCAGAATATCATCCATCCATCTTGCCCTTGGTCGGCCCCTCTTCCTTTTGCCTTCTACTTTCCCTAGCATCAGTATCTTCTCCAGGGTATCCTGTCTTCTCATTATGTGGCCAAAGTACTTCAGTTTTGCCTTTAATATCATTCCCTCAAGTGAGCAGTCTGGCTTGATTTCCTGGAGTATGGACTGGTTTGATATTCTTGCAGTCCAAGGCACTCTCAGAATTTTCCTCCTGTATTTGCTGAATTAGGATGGAGGAAATTTGAGGCACATCTGTCATGAGAACTGTCCAAATACATTCACCATATTTCATTTACACAATCAATCTCTTCTCCAGAAAACTGCTGAGCAGAGCGCAGTATACGTAGGGCTATTACTGACTGGCTATCACTTCCAACTTCATATGACCACATTGCCTCTCAATTTTTTTCAGTACTTTAAAATAAATGATTGTTTTTTAAAAAAGAGAACAAATGTTCAGTTGTATCAACATATACAGGTAGTCCTTGTTTAGTGACCACAATTGGGACCGGCAACTCGGTGGTTAAGCAAAGCAGTTGCTAAGTGAAACTGTGACTGTACTTATGATCTTACTTCAGCTTTCCTTTGCTTTACTGATCTGCGAAAGTCGTAAATGTGAGGATTGGTTGCAAAGATGCTTTTTCATCACTGTCGTACTGTAACTGAGAATGGTCACTAAACGAAGCAGCCACTAAAATAGGACTACTTGTATGCTATATTTAAAAGATGATGGCTAGGAAGAAAAGATGATTCACTCAGTGTGTTCACTGCAATGATAAGTGGGGAAAGTTGGCTTTTCCTTATGGGAGGAGATACACAAAAGAAGGCAAACCCTATTTGAATGTATGTCCATATTCCTTTAGACTTAAATATATACTTATCTTCTGACTGAGTTTTTGGGTTAAAAACATACCTCTGTAACAGCTTATCATAACACTGAAGAAAAGTACACTTAAAAAATTAATAGATACATATTGGGGGTGATGGATTACTAGTAGAGAATATACTCAAATTTAAGATAATAAATGTCAGGATGTAGACAGTCGAAGGTCTCTCTAAACAAGCAATACCAATCTACTATTTATTTATGGACTAATTAATTATGTCTAATTAAGAAGATTAAGAAGATTGGAATACAAAATGAAGCAGGGCAAAGGCTAATAGAGTTTTGTCAAGAGAACACGCTGGTCATAGCAAACAATCTTTTCCAACAACACAAGAGACGACTCTACACATGGACATCACCAGATGGTCAATACCGAAATCAGATTGATTATATACTTTGCAGCCAAAGATGTGTTGCATATATTTTTTATGTCTTGAAATATGGAAGGCTAGTTTTAAAAGCCAAGCCTCAAACTTTTTTCCTAGAGCACATGTTCACCCCCCTTTCTCAGGAATGTTAATTTACTTGGAGCCTGGTAGTCTGGCTTACTTGAACCAATGAGAATTACCTGTTTAAGCTTTGCCCATATTGGGAATCTGTTGCCTAGGTGTTTGGTCACATGCTAAACCTTGTCCACTCAGATATGGCCAAGTTGCAATTGTAAAAAGCTTTAAAAGTGTTATCTCTGCTTTTGCTTTGGTCTCTCTGCTGCTGCTATCTCTTTGTCTTCATTGTGTTTCTAAAATGTAAGTACTTAAGCCATGTGCTTCTCTTCTGCTGAAGAAAAGCAAGATTCAATTTTGTTCTTTTGTTTTAAATAAAAGCAACATTTTTTACTGCAAGCTTGTCTCTCAATATTTTCCATAACTCTGATCACAAATTTTATAAAACAACAAGAGGTTCTGTGCCCAGCAAATGCTTTCTGGATCAGAGATAAAACTTATGGAAAGAGGACAGCTGAACTGATTCATCTGCATTTGAAGAGGCTTTTTGAAACTTGCTGGCAGTTACAAGAAGTTTCACTTGGAGGCGGAGTTTCAAGCCTCGTGTTTTCTAGCCTCTAGGCCTCTAGAGATTATTCATTATGATGTAATAGGCCCCTTTTCTCCTAGTCTTGGGGGAGCAAGGTACATTTTGACCTTTATAGATGATTTTTCCAGGTACACATTCATTTATTTGTTGAAACACAAAGATGAGGTCTTTGATAAATTTAAAGGTTTTGTAGCTTGGGCAAATGGAAAATTCCCAAGGCCAGTGTCTGCCTTGCAATCAGATAGAGCTGAAGAGTATCTATCCTCAAAGTTTAAAAGCTTTTTGTTAGAAAAAGGGATAGAACACATTTTAGCTAACCCTTACACTCCAGAACAGAATTCTGTTGCAGAGAGAAAAGGGCGAATACTGCAGGAAGCAATGATGTGTTTGCTGAAGGATGCCAGTTTACCTTTTAGGTTTTGGGGAGAAGCTGTTTCTACAGCGTGTTATGTTCAAAACAGGCTGTTTAGCAGTGCAATTCAGGATGTGCCATTTCATTTGTTCTATGGTGTGAAGCCTAAAGTAAATCACCTCAGAGTTTTTGGTAGCACAGCTTGGGTGCACATTCCAAAACAGCTGAGGCGCAAGGGGGCTTCCAGAACAAAGAAAGCAATCTTTGTAGGGTATGAACAAAGTCAGAGGAGCTACAGGCTCATACTGGATAATCAACTGATTGATAATTAGTAAAAGTGCTTCTTTTGCTAAGCAGAATTGGGATAAAATAAACTCTAGTTCTTCAGTTGATTTATCCATGAGGGAACAGCAAAGTCTTGCTGATGGTGATTTGCAGGAATCACCTAGTGAAGTCAATGAGCAGGAAGCTGAATTGTCTGAGAAATCAGAGGTTTCTGAGAGCAATGGTGGAATTCAGAGTGTAAGTCCTGTCCTTCCTCGCAGGTCTGAAAGGATTAATAAGGGGGTTCCACCTGATCGTTATCAAGTAGATGTTGTGAAGGCTTTTCACATTCACACAGAGCCTCAGTCTCTTGAGGAAATTAATGAGATGCCACCTGAAATAGCTAAGTGCTGGCATGAAGCCATGCAGCAGGAATTGGATTCCTTAAAGGAAAATAAAACTTGGAAATTAGTGAGTTTGCCTCCCAATCAGAAGTGTTTAGGTTGTAGATGGGTGTTTAAACTGAAAAAAGATTCAGATGGTAAAATTCAAAAGTATAAAGCAAGGTTGGTAGCAAAAGGTTTTGCTCAAAGAAAAAATGTGGACTATGACAAAACTTTTGCTCCAGTGACAAAAGCTGAATCTATCAGGTTGCGTTTAAAGGTTGCTGCCATTAAGAAAATGTCTGTTTATCACTATGATATTCAAACTGCTTTTCTGTGTGGTGATTTGGAGGAAAAATTGTTTATGCAACAACCTCCTGGTTATGAAAAAGAAAAACATCTTGTGTGTGAATTGCAGAAATCCATCTATGGATTAAAGCAGGCCGCGCGTTGTTGGAATATTAAGTTAGATAATATTTTGCAAAAATTTGTGTTTCAGAAGGGAATTGCTGATCCATGTGTGTATGTAAAAAATGATAAGCAAGGTGTAATGTACTTGTGCTTGTATGTTGATGATTTGTTGCTGCTCACTTCATCTGATGAACAAAAGCGTGCTTTTGAGGTTTGTATGAAAAACAATTTCACATTGAAATGTCTTGGAGCAGTTAACAATTACTTAGGATTAGAAATTCAGAGGGAAAAAGATGTCAGTTTTCTCATAAGTCAGAGTAGTAAAATTAAGAAACTGCTGGAGGATTTTAAAATGCAAGACTGTAAGTCTGTCTCCTCCCCCATGCTTCCTGAGTTTCTAAAAGAGGAGGGGGAGAAGGGGGATGGTGAGTTATCTGAAGGAGATAGTTTCAGATCAGCCATTGGTAGTCTTCTTTACATTGCAAACAATAGCCATCCGGACATTTCTAACAGTGTGTCCATTTTGAGCAGGTTTGTGGAAAATCCCACATCTGTTGCAAAGTCTGGATTAAAAAGGCTTTTTCATTATTTACAAGGCACCAAAGATTTTTGCTTAAGGTTGTCTGCTACAGACACAGAGGAAAAGTTAGAATGCTGGTGTGATTCAGATTGGGCTGGAGATCTCAGTGATAGGAAGTCTACTCCTGGGAGTGTAATTCAGTTTGCAAAGTCCACAATTGCATGGTTCTCCAGAAAACAAACTGTAGTAGCCATTAGCACAGCTGAAGCCGAATTTTATGCTTTAGCACAACTCTGCAATGAGGTAATTTGGTTTACACAATTGTTGCAAGACACTGGAGTCATTTTAAGCCAGCCTGTAACAATTCATGAAGACAACCAAGCCTGTCTTCATTTGGCTTTATCTGAAGGTACCAGAAACCGCACAAAGCACATTGATGTGCGTTTTCATCTTGTTAAAGATTTTCTAGCCAAGAAAAAGGTTATTTTGAAATACTGTGATACTAAATTAATGTTGGCTGACATATTTACCAAGCCTCTAGTTACCAGTAGGCACTGTGAGTTGGTTACTAGATTGGGTTTGCTTCCATATTCTTTCTAGTCATAAAAAAGGGGAGTTTTGCATATATTTTTTATGTCTTGAAATATGGAAGGCTAGTTTTAAAAGCCAAGCCTCAAACTTTTTTCCTAGAGCACATGTTCACCCCCCTTTCTCAGGAATGTTAATTTACTTGGAGCCTGGTAGTCTGGCTTACTTGAACCAATGAGAATTACCTGTTTAAGCTTTGCCCATATTGGGAATCTGTTGCCTAGGTGTTTGGTCACATGCTAAACCTTGTCCACTCAGATATGGCCAAGTTGCAATTGTAAAAAGCTTTAAAAGTGTTATCTCTGCTTTTGTTTTGGTCTCTCTGCTGCTGCTATCTCTTTGTCTTCATTATGTTTCTAAAATGTAAATACTTAAGCCATGTGCTTCTCTTCTGCTGAAGAAAAGCAAGATTCAATTTTGTTCTTTTGTTTTAAATAAAAGCAACATTTTTTACTGCAAGCTTGTCTCTCAATATTTTCCATAACTCTGATCACAAATTTTATAAAACAACAAGAAGATGGAGAAGCTCTATACAATCAGCAAAAACAAGACCTGGGGCTGACTGTGGCTCAGATCATGAGCTTCTTATTGCAAAATTTAGGCTTAAATTGAAGAATGTAGGGAAAACCACTAGACCACTCAGATATGACCTAAATCATATCCCTTATGAATATACAGTGGAGGTGAGGAATAGATTTAAAGGATTAGATCTGATAGACAGAGTGCCTGAAGAACTATGGATGGAGGTTCGTAACATTGTACAGGAGGCAGCAACTAAAACCATCCCAAAGAAAAAGAAAGGCAAGAAAGCAAAGCGGCTGTCTGATGAGGCTTTACAAATAGCTGAGGAAAGAAGGAAAGCAAAAGGCAAGGGAGAAAGGGAAAGATATAACCAACTGAATGCAGATTTCCAGAGAATAGCAAGGAGAGATAAGAAGGCCTTCTTAAATGAACAATGCAAAGAAATCAAGAAAGGAAAACAATAGAATGGGGAAGACTAGAAATCTCTTCAAGAAAATCAGAGATATCAAGGGAAAGTTTTGTGCAAAGATGGGCATGATAAAGGACAAAAAAGGCAGGGACCTAACAGAAGCAGAAGAGATTAAGAAGAGGTGGCAAGAATACAGAGAAGAACTATACAAGAAAGAACTTAATGTCCCTGATAAATATGAAGGTGTGGTCACTGACCTTGAGCTGGACATCCTAGAGAGTGAAGTCAAGTGGGCCTTAGGAAGCATTACTAACAACAAAACTAGTGGAGAAGACAGTATCCCAGCTGAGCTATTTAAAATCCTAAAAGATGATGCTGTTAAAGTGCTGCACTCAATATGCCAACAAATTTGGAAAACTCAACAGTGGCCACAGGATTGGAAAAGGTCAGTTTACGTTCCAATTCCGTTCCAAGGAGGGCAATGCCAAAGAATGTTCAAACTACCGTACAATTGCGCTCATTTCACATGCTAGCAAGGTTATGCTCAAAATCCTACAAGCTCGGCTTCAGCAGTATGTGAACCGAGAACTACCAGAAGTGCAAGCTGGGTTTCGAAGAGGCAGTGGAATTAGAGATCAGATTGCCAACATTCGCTGGATCATGGAAAAAGCAAGAGAGTTCCAGAAAAACATCTACTTCTGCTTCATTGACTATGCTAAAGCCTTTGATTGTGTGGATCACAACAAACTGTGGCAAATTCTTAAAGAGAAGGGTGTACCAGACCACCTTACCTGTCTCCTGAGAAACCTGTATGTGGGTCAAGAAGCAACAGTTAGAACTGGACATGGAACAACCGATTGGTTCAAAATTGGGAAAGGAGTACGACAAGGCTGTATATTATCACCCTGCTTATTTAACTTATATGCAGAGTGCATCATGAGAAATGCTGGGCTGGAAGAATCACAAGCCGGAGTTAAGATTGCCAGGAGAAATATCAACAACCTCAGATATGGAGACGATACCACCCTAATGGCAGAAAGCGAAGAGGAACTAAAGAGCCTCTTGATGAGGGTGAAAGAGGAGAGTGCAAAAGCTGGCTTGAAACTCAACATTAAAAAAACTCAGATCATGGCATCTGGCCCTATCACTTCCTGGCAAATAGAAGGGGAAGAAATGGAAGCAGTGACAGATTTTATTTTCTTGGGCTCCAAGATCACCGCAGACGGTGACTGCAGCCATGAAATTAAAAGACGCTTGCTCCTTGGGAGGAAAGCTATGGCAAACCTAGACAGCATATTATAAAGCAGAGACATCACCTTGCCGACAAAGGTCCGTATAGTTAAAGCTATGGTTTTCCCAGTAGTGATGTATGGCTGTGAGAGTTGGACCATAAAGAAGGCTGAGCGCCGAAGAATTGATGCTTTCGAACTGTGGTGCTGGAGAAGACTCTTGAGAGTCCCTTGGACTGCATGGAGGTCAAATCAGTCAATCCTAAAGGAAATCAACCCTGACTGCTCATTGGAAGGACAGATCCTGAAGCTGAAGCTCAAATACTTTGGCCACCTAATGCGAAGAGAGGACTCACTGGAAAAGACCCTGATGCTGGGAAAGACTGAAGGCAAAAGGAGAAGGGGACAGCAGAGGATGAGATGGTTAGATAGCATTACCAATGTAATGAACATGAATTTGAGTAAACTCCGGGAGACAGTGGAGGACAGGAAGGCCTGGCGTGCTATGGTCCATGAGGTCACGAAGAGTCGGACAAGACTGAATGACTGAACAACAACAACAACAACTATTAAGAAGATCCATGTGTGACAACTTTCTGGATGGGGAACAATAAACATAAATCTGAAGCAAATCTGCATAATAATCAGTTTATGTATCTGAATGCTGTATCTCCTGTTTGCAATCTGTTTTTTTTTTATGGGATGTACATTCAGATGTCCATTCACATTTTGGATAAAATACCAAAAAATATACTCTCTCGATAGTCTGTGGCTTGAATCATGTCAACTGGATTTGTATTTTCTCAGTAGAAACGTTTCACTCCTTATCCAAGGAGCTTCTTCAGTCTGAGTAAAGTTAGTAAGGGAATCCTTAAATATGTTTCTAGGGTGGCTGTGTGACCTTGCACCTTGGGCTAGGTCATGGTTATTTTGAGATGTTTATTTCTAAGTCCCTTTATCATCTAAAGGAGGATCGTTAAGATTACCCTGCTGCTGTTGAGCTTGCGAAATGGTCTTAATCTTCCTAGGCACAGAAGACAAAGCAGGAAGGAAGATAGGGGAAAGGTTGTGCCTGAGGCCCCCACCTCTATTCAAGGAAGGATTTTCCAAGTTGGCATAAATGGATTCCTTGACCCCTCTCTCAAACCACCTATCTTCTCTGTCTAAAATGTGAACATTAATGTCCTCAAATGAGTGTCCTTTTTCCTTTAGATGAAGATAAACTGCTGACTCTGGTCCTGTGGTGTTACTTCTCCTGTGTTGGGCCATCCTCCTGTACAAAGGTTGTTTGGTTTCTCCAATGTAGAGTTCAGAGCACTCCTCACTGCACTGGATTGCATACACTACATTGCTTTCCTTACTCTCTCGATAGTTTTTCTGATTTTATTAATGTATAATTTCCTGTCCTTTTAAGTCCCTTTTATTGCATTTAAGGTTTATTTATCCTGTTATATTTTATTTGTCACAGACCAATATACGATTTTATTTACATACATTTACATTCACATAGGCTCATGTAAATATATATTCACTTAATAAGTCAATATTTCATAGGTATAACTTTATATTCTATGCTTATTTTTTTTATTATCATCACTTTGTTTCTTTTACCTAGGTATGATTCCCATTCTCTCTGCATTGTAGGAAATTGCTTTACATACTGTTATTGATGTTTTAGAAATGTTTTATATTTTAAGAATTTTACTGTTTTTTTAGATCAGCCTTTCTCAATCTTTTTACCCTGGATGAACCGTTGAAATAATTCTCAGGTCTCAGGGAACCCCTTCATAAAAATCGCCAAAGAACCAAAACAATTCCCAATGCAATTCACTTCTAATCTAAACAATCTACATTTACAGCAACTGCAAAGTAGCAGGCCGGCAGCTAAGTTGAGGCATGGAAAAATTACCACCACTGTGAGAACTAACATTGTGCAATGCACAAAGTTAAAAAAAATGATTTTCTTTTTCAATCACGATCTCTTACGGAACTCCTAGCAACCTTTCGTGGGACCCCAGTTGACAAAGGCTGTTCTAGATAATGTTTATGTTTTCTCTTCCTGTGCCATGACTTCTTGTACTCTGTTCTTTTATTCTTTTAAGGAGCCAACTATTTAATTTACTGGTCAGTGACTATAATAAAGGTTATCTACCAAAAATAAAATTAAAATTAAAAAACCCGGAGTATATAAACATTAAGTTTGATTTTACTTAGATAATGTTTACTTTTACAAATATCATTCACTTAATAACAAAGATCCAGGGACCTTTATCTGAAATGAGATAGTTTGATTATTTGAATATTAATGTATCGCGAATGCCTAAAGAAGACTTAGTTGAATTTTTTCCTAAATATACTTAATATATTTTATACATTATTTTTCGTATTTTCATATTTAAAATACGATCTATTCAATAACAGTAAGAAGCAGATAGCGAAAGAACAGCTGCCTTGAGAAAACAGCAGATTTACATCAAGGTCAGTTTGAAGTTTCTGGGATTTTACAAAATAGTCTGCTACCACTTTACTCACCTCAGTTTAATTAATCACAGACCATTTTAATCAACACGATAAAGCCCTTGAAATTCTGTCCAGTATTTATTTTTAGTACTAATAGCAACCTAAAAAAGAATGCAATACAGTAAAGGTCACTGTCTGGTTACAGTATTTGGAGATTAAATTTAAATGCCACAGTAGACTATGTAAACTTAATTGTGGCAGTCTAAAACAGAAGTATTTTTACTATGTGGCTGTTTGCATTATATCTCACTTTCTGAAGCAAAAAACAACATTCACTCACATTCCTATCAATTATGTTGGCCTTTTATTTGCAACTTTTATCTGCTTAATTTGTTAATACCTTTTAAAACTCTTGCATGAAATCATGTCTGCTATGGTTTGATTTAGCCTAGATCAGTGTTTCTCAACCTTAGTAACTTTAAAATGTGTGGACTTCTTTGCATGCTGGCTGGGGAATTCTGGGAGTTGAAGTCCACACATCTTAAAGTTGCTAAGGTTGAGAAACACTGGCCAAGATAATTGCTTGAATTATATGATTTTAAGGAATCAGAACACTGTTCCGTAATAAAGATGCCAGAATACAACTCAGTGATATACATTTTTTTTTAAAAAAAATTACAGTACATACTTTTGTTTTTAGCTGTTTTTATGGATTGTTGTGAGCTGCCTAGAATCATTATATGAGATAGGCAGCCATGTAAGTTCTGTAAGTAAGTAAGTAAGTAAGTAAGTAAGTAAATAAATAAATGGACACAGTGATAAAAGTGCAAAAATATTACTAAGTATTTTGAGAAATAGAAAATTATTCCCTTTAAAATAAGGCATAGGTTTATATCAATTATTTAATTTTACATACTTTTGCCACTACTATGCTGTGTCATTATTATACCTGCCATCTATATTCCCTCTGAAAACCCTTCTCTTGAAGCTAAGATGGATGGGAATAGCTGTCACCAATTATCAGGAATGATTTCAAAGCATTTCAATTGAAAGGGAAGATGACATTCAAAGCTTTTGAATAAAGAATGGGAAACAGGTACCGTATCTAAGCTCTGATCACAGAACAATTCAGTTACCAATGACCTCTAAGGCTGGACTTTCAATGCATTAGATGTTGCTGTTCAAATTCTAAAAAATAAAGAGGCTTACAACACCAAGTATGATGGGCCTCTTAGGGCTAGGAAAATAACCCACTACAAGCTAAGGTACATTAGCTATACCTCAGATTGTCAAACTCTGCCATATGTCCCCCTAAAATGATAAATGAATTGGTTCAAGGTCCCCTATGTATAAAAGTCAAAAATACATCATAACTAAATAATGAATAACATTGCTGTGATGGACAGATAGTTTGGACAGATGGCTAAACCTGCTGGTTGCGCAATCTCTCAAAATCTGCTCCAGGCATTTCACCTCAGTTTGCCTATGCCTATGCTAGCCCACTGCAGGACTGCCCAAGCAAAGCACGAGTGAATTTGACTCTGCCCAAGCTTTATCTGCTTTTAAAAAATTGCAAACCTCCTCTAAGTTGTTCATGAGCCTCAGAGAAGTCATAACTTGTGGCTTGAAAACCTGTGGGCTACACTGTAATATAAAACAACTGATTATTATTTTTAATATAAAAACTGAAAAGAAATCATTTTAAATTTGTAAACTTCTTTTATATTCAATTTTAATTATATATTTTATTACAATATAATTAGCTGGCAGGTAGCATTTGAATATTAGAATGGTAAGCAACACCTAAGTCAATCAATCAACAGACTCTTTTTGGAGGGCTTTTGGCATAGGCTAAAGCTATTATTCTTCACATTTTATTTGTTACTGATACTTCTAGCAAGAGAAGTACTAAAGACATATCTACTCCACGCAGAGCTGCTTTCAAAGACATTCTGGAACTGCAGTTGGTTCAAAATGCAGTGGCCTACCTGTTAACTTGTATGTAACAATAGGAATATATTACACCTCAACTACAGGCCCTGCACAGGCTTTCAGATGCAATTCAGTTTGGAATTGCATCTGGAAACCTATATTTTTATTTATTTATTTATTTATTTATAGTGATATTTATACCCCGCCTATCCCCTCCCTAATGGAGGACTCTGGACCTAAAAATCTCTATATGGCCTGGAACCTAAATATTTCCTGGACTTTTTTCTCCCAATGGGAATCAACTTGCCCATCCTGGCAGAAGCTGTGGTAACCTGTAGTAAGATTAGGGAGGTGTTGTTTTTCTGTGGTAGTGCCAGTCTCCCAGTTAAGACTAAGCTGGCTTCCTCAGGGTCCTCATCGAGGAAGATGCTGAAATGGAGCTCTTCAAATTGCTTTCGTGGATTGAGTGGCTGATATCTGGGTTTCGGTTCCGTGGCTGGTTTTATTTTTCTTTGGAAGATTGTTATTTATCACAGACGTTTTACTTATATATATTGTGGATGTTTATGTTAGGAATATAACATATTAACTACTGAGAGTCCTAGTAGACAACAGCAAGTAACAAGTGAAATAAATAAATAAATAAATAAATAAATAAATAAATAAATAAATAAAGTAAATAAATATAGGAAACTTGTAGAAAAAATTACAAAACGGCACATCAGCCTTTAATAGAGGTGTTTTGGGATGGACTAGGGATTAATTTGAATCCTGAACAATTTCATAGGCTTCTGTGGCATAGAAACTCTTGCTATATAATCAATATATTGTATAATCAATCAAAATGGCCATCAGAAGATGGTTTCTTCCATTTCTGTAACATAGTAACTCACACTAATATAACCACAAAACTATATTCTACTTGTTAAGTGGGGAAAGGCCCATATTACTTTGCTTACCTTCTCCACATAAGAGTATTACTACTCATCTATAGATTAGAAGACAGATTATATATTTGTGGTGCCCCAGCTGTTGAAGATACCGCACATATCTTATTTGATTGCAAATTATATTCTGTAGAAAGGACTGTCCACTTAGATTTATATTTAAAAAACAAAAAATACTGGAGCAGCCAGCAGAAACTTTCTTATTTTTTACAGGGTAATAACCAGCTCATTACTAGCAAGACTGCACTCTTCATATCAAAGGCAATCCTAAAGAGGACAGATTACATAGACCAGATTGGAGTTGACTGTAGGGGTGATGGTTTGATATGAATTTGTATTATAGTTTTATTTGTATTTACTCATATTTACTTGTATGTTTATAATGGCTTTTTATTTTAACTTCTTTTATATTTGATATGGTCAAAAGACTAAATCAATAAAGTATCTATCTATCTATAGATAGATAGATCTATCTATCTACTCATCTATACATGGGGCTTTGGGATCTATATAGCTCTATTTCTAACCTAATGATCATCTGCATCTGGCAAATAGTGGCCACTGCTGGCAGAGCAGAATCAACTTGCCAATTAGAATTGGTATAAGAGAGACACTGGGCATAATGTTTTTTCATTATTTCATAATAATATTACATTAGTGGCAAAATAACCCATAGGATTTAACTTAAAATCATTACTAGGCAAGAACAAAAACGACAAATTTTCTCTTCAGCATTGTAATTGCAAAAACATCTCAATACTATACTTAGTTGTTTGTGCTGGTCCTAAACTTATTCTTCCTCCTCAAAAGTAGATTTATGGACCCCAAAATATAATTTCTAGATCAGAAATAGACTCTGTTAAAAACACAGATGTCTGAAAGACAGACATATTACTGTTTCTTACCTGCGGCGCAGTATATATGAACATTTGAGGCCTATTTGATTAGGCATGCATTTCACCAACCAGGTGGATGGCAGACTTTTCTCCTTCCTGCTAAACTCTACCTTAGTCTTCACTGCTAGTTTGCCTCCAGCTGCTTATACTGGGTTGCACACTACCTTCCTTGTTTACAGTATATCAGCAGAGCCCTTAAATTCAGGGCAAGATGACTAGTCCCTCAGAGGCTAGCAAAAGTACAAAGTCATGATCTGAAAGTATGATAATTATGCTGCTATCCACCCTGAATTAAGGAAGGGCAGAGCATAGATAACATAATGACAAACTCCTTCTAACACAATTGTAAAATAAATTATCTACATTCAGTGACCATTTATGGGGGAAAATGCATCTTGGGACATTTTCACATATTGGAGTTTGTATCCAAATGGAGCAGGAAAACTATTCTGCCATGCTAAAATCATTTCCAGTACTCAACTAAGAAACTTGAGGCACCTGGAAAATCTTATAGCTAGATGTACACTAGTTTTCAAAAAAAGAGAAGAGAAGAGAAGAGAAGAGAAGAGAAGAGAAGAGAAGAGAAGAGAAGAGAAGAGAAGAAAAAGAAAGCAGTGTAAATAAGGCATACTGTACTGAAGTTAAATTGGATTCATATGAAGGACCATTTATTTTGAAAGTAAAGTAAAGGGATGAACTGATGATGAAAATTGAATTAGCTTACTCACATCTTTAAAAATACAGTGAAAAAATGGCTCACCTCCTACGAACTTTTTAATGAAGCTGAAATTTGGGGCTACTAGTAGTCACTGAACTCATCATCATGCCTCTCCAAAGCTGAAAACTATGAAGGCCAATTTTAAGCAGAGTTTTCTTAAGCAATTGATGAAAATTGGTTTTATGTGTGTACGAAACATTTTTTGTTTTTCTGAAATAAATTCAGACTTTCTTAAAATACTAGCATGAGCAACAACACGGAAGTCTAAAAAGTGGTAAAGCTGATGCAAAAAATTAATGAACACACAAATAATTAAAAGGAAAGGTATCCCTTTTATTCTTTCTACCTAAATATTCTATCTGGAAATTAAAAGTATCCAAGTTCAAAAAACCTTTGCTGCAGCAATATCGTATGTGCGTTCTTTTTCAATATTGTTTTTAAGATACACACACACAAACACACACAAACACAGAAGAACCTTTCTGAACTATTGTCTTTAAAAGGCTGAATCTTAAAACGTTAGTTGATCCACTTTAAAAGTAGGAAAATTTAAATATGTTACAATTTTACATCTCTCCAATATAAGAAAGTGTTATTAAGCTAGCTTTGTAAATCAAGCAGTTTATAAATGAAAAATATAATTATTTCATATTCATTTATATAGTGACTCTAGACAGCTTATAGCAGGTAAAAACAACACAAGCATGGTATAAACTTGGTATAAAATACAGCAACACATGGTGGAGCTGAGAGACCAAACCAATCTAAACAACGTAGCACATGTATAAAAAGCCCCATATTTGCATGGGTAACACATGAGTGCTTATTTAACTTATATGCAGAATACATCATGAGAAATGCCGGGCTGGATGAATCACAAGACGGAGTTAAGATTGCCGGGAGAAATATCAACAACCTCAGATATGCAGATCATACCACCCTAATGGCAGAAAGTGAAGAGAAACTAAAGAGCCTCTTGATGAGGGTGAAAGAGGAGAGTGCAAAAGCTGGCTTGAAACTCAACATTAAAAAAACCCAGATCATGGCATCTGGTCCCATCACTTCCTGGCAAATAGAAGGGGAAGAAATGGAAGCAGTGACAGATTTTATTTTCTTGGGCACCAAGATCACCGCAGACCGTGACTGCAGCCATGAAATTAAAAGACGCTTGCTCCTTGGGAGGAAAGCTATGGCAAACCTAGACAGCATATTAAAAAGCAGAGACATCACCTTGCCGACAAAGGTCCGTATAGTTAAAGCTATGGTTTTCCCAGTAGTAATGTATGGCTGTGAGAGTTGGACCATAAGGAAGGCTGAGCGCCGAAGAATTGATGCTTTCGAACTGTGGTGCTGGAGAAGACTCTTGAGAGTCCTTTGGACTGCAAGGAGGTCAAATCAGTCAATCTTAAAGGAAATCAACCCTGACTGCTCATTGGAAGGACAGATCCTGAAGCTGAAGCTCAAATACTTTGGCCACCTAATGCGAAGAGAGGACTCACTGGAAAAGACCCTGATGCTGGGAAAGACTGAAGGCAAAAGGAGAAGGGGACGGCAGAGGATGAGATGGTTAGATAGCATCACCGATGTAATGAACATGAATTTGAGTAAACTCCGGGTGACAGTGGAGGACAGGAAGGCCTGACGTGCTATGGTCCATGAGGTCACGAAGAGTCGGACACGACTAAACGACTGAACAACAACAACAACATATGAGTGACCAAATCTGCAATACAGGACAAGAATAATTAATGCAGCTTTGTCTGAGTAGACAAGCTAAAGAATGAAAAACCCTTGCTCATTACTATTTATGCTGCACATTTCATGCCTGTGTTAAATATAAAAATACTATGCACTGTTTTTTCAGCATAGATTTAGTATGTTCCTATCCATAACATCATAAAGCATTTAGATTTCCAGAAAACCATTTGTCATACATTGTCAAATATTTAAGTCCTATGTACTGAATCAAACTGAGGCTCTGTTGCTCAGTGGTATTTTAATAAAATATCAATCAGATTCCTGTCTCAAGACTGGTTACAGAATAGAGATTTGTACTAGCTGTTCACTCAAGTGGCTAACTCACATGAGCAAAGGCGCACAGGAGAAAAGAATATCCATCTTCCTCCTTATAACAAGCAAAAGTTTAGCTGATAAGGTTGGGCCAGAATCTTGTCCACAAATAGGATTAGATTCCAGATGGGTTTCATCTGATCACAATTTAAAAATAATACTCATTCAGATTCTCATTCTCATATATCTTAATCAAATTTAATTTTGCTTTGGGTTTAAATAGTTAAAAAAAAACACCCTTTCTAGGCAGAATAGAGCATTTCTGCATAGTGACTAACAAAATCATAGCTAGTTGTCCTATTAGGAAGGATGGTATCTTTGGGGAACCTCCAACAGATGAAAGAGGCTAAACAGAAAAGGGGAGTGGGGCAGAGGAGGTATTTTAAAGAACTGGCGTTAGAGACCACCCAGAAGAAAAGAAAAATATTAGATAGTAAAATCTTTTGAACTTGTCTAATCGTCTTGTGTTCAAATGTTTCACATATTTTTTTTCTTCCTATATACATGAAGGGTTTAATTCATTTTCAGAACATTAGCATCCTATTTGTTTATAAATTTAGGAAAGAAGAGCTGATTTAAGATAAACTGTATTATAAATAGAAACAATAAGATTTCAGAAAGTAACAAGTTGAAAATTATAGTGCAATACGTAACAGTTGAACGCTAAAACATGTTAGCTGTAATTCCTGTAGCTGAACTGTAAAACAGGAAACAACCCTAATTGTTGCCAACCTGCAATATATAAGATAGTATGCTGTAAGTGTAGAAGACTGTTATGGTGAATGGTATTTCACAACTGCAAATATTAACTGCACAAATGCATTATTTCCTCATTCTGTGAATGAAGAAACAATATAAAAGCAGATTGGTAATGAATCATATACCATGAAATGAGCTACATATAAACAATTAATTGACAATCAAACCTTGTTGTACATTCTGATGATGGCCAGATTCCAGCTTGCAAGGTCCAAGATATTAATATCATTTGCTCCACAAATCCTAATTACTCAATGGAAGGGTAAGGGACTGTTGGAAGGGACCATTTTGGCCATGAGGTCCAACCTCTGCTTAATGCTGGGATCTAAAGGAAAATATCATCCCCAACAGATGGTGGTCCAGCCTCTGCTTGAATATACCCAGTGAAGAGTTGTTCACACCTCTCTGAGTAATTGGTCCCAATGCTAAGCTGCTTTTCCTGTTAGGACATTTTTCTTCACATTTAGCCAGAATCTACCTCCTGCATTCTAAGAACTTTATTCTGTCTTCTGCATCCTGGGCCATGAATAAATGAATAAATCTTTATCTACTGTGTGACGTTTTTTCATTCAAAACCAGTAGGCATTCCCTATGTTTCTGTCAAACCTGAGCTGGAATCCAGTTTTTTAAAATCAACTTACCCAGTAAAACATATCCTGTTCTCAGAGAGGACTGAAACAGAATAGGAATTGAGTAGTTCTTCCTTTTCTTTGTTATCAGCATTGGTGACATACTGTTTTATTTCTCTTTCTTTTATTTTGATCATAAAAAGCAAGTAAGAAAACCTATTTTTAAAGAATTTTAACTTATAAAATCCACACCAACCTGTCTTTTTGTTATTTCCAGATGTTCACTAAGGATTTTGTGCCTACAAGGGCTTCTTCTGCTTTGTAACCCCTTTTTCCTAGTTGAAATAGTTCTTGCTTAGTATCTTTTTGTTTGCTTGCTTGCTTGCTTGCAGGTTTTTGTGTTCGGTTATTTTTGGAACTTAGTGTCTCCTGCCTTAAAATTCTTTTTTATAACTTTTCTGCGCTAATTAAAAACCATTTTCACATGACTGAGAACCTTCATAGACACATTTTCACATTATATGTTTGGCTATATTCATCTTCAGTTTCTCTTAAATTTTTTTAAAAATGAAGAACTTCAATATTGTGCCTTCTCTGCGATAGCACCCGCCTTATGGAACATCTTGCCCCCGGAGGTGAGACTGGCCCCCTCACTCCTGGCCTTCCGGAAGGCCCTCAAGACCTGGCTCTGCCACCGGGCCTGGGACGACAGAGGCGGCAGTGCCTCCTGGGGTTGGCTGGCCCCGTAGTAATACGATCGATACTACGGTCCCCAATCCATCTTGGATTCATGTAATTTATTATTGTATGTATTTTAGATGATATTTTTGTATAGTTTTTAAACTTTCAATTGTTGTAACCCGCCCAGAGTCCCTTGCAAGGGAGATGGGCGGGGAATAAATTGAAATAATAAATAAATAAATAAATAAATAAATAAATATTACATAGTCATTTCTTCCCAAAGTTCCCTCTACTTTCATTTGTCTATAACAGTGCTTTCCAATCTGCTGCCATTGGCGACACACCAACAGTGGCGGCAGGCGCAGGGGTGGGGGCGTGTACGGCGGTGGCGCGGGGGGGCGTGTGGCGGCGGTGTGCACGGCGGCGGTGGCCTCTGCTTAAACGCGGAAGCGCTGATGGTGCGCTGCTGCCGCTGTCGCCATACACACCCCTGCCGCCGCTTCCGGGTTGTGTGGCGACACACCAAACTGTGTGTTGCGACACACTAAAGTGTCGTGACACACAGTTTGGAAGCTGTGGTCTATAAAGTCTTCCCAACTCGTTAGGATTAAGTCCTAGCTGATATGACTTAAATAGGGCCTAAATAGCTGATCTCCTGATGCCTTCTTCCACCTACTGAAGGGGGAAATGTCAGCAAGACAGATCAGGATTTTCCTGGAAGGATCATGCTTGACTGAGTTTGTTTCCTAAGAGACACTGGGGTGATTCAATGTCCCCCATCAATACTACTTCATACCTCTTTGAAAGATCTGCAATTTATTTTTGGAAAATATCACCCACATCTACTCGGCTGAGTGGTTGGCAGAAGCACCTGCAACACTGCAGCTTTTATATTTTCTGCCATTTATTTTAATCCAGATGCTCTCAAGCGTGCCACCATTTTAAACAGGCAGTGCAACTGTACTTGCCTTCCTGCTTTAATTTGTTTTGAATAAAAGGAATCCTGTATTTCAATCACAAGACTAATTTTACTAGAATAAGTCTCTATATATCTATTGTATCATAATTCTCTTCAGGTAATAAGAATTCAAGCTCATTTTTAAAATAAGTATTAGCACTTCAACAACAGATGCCATAAATGTTGAGTCAGTTTAGTTATTTACTCTTGCAGTGCCCAATTTCTTACTTCCAGGGTTCCATTTCCAACCCTGTGGGATTTTTTAAAGCTTTTCTGATTACATGATTTGACCAATCATATTCATTGGAGTCTAAGTGAGGTACAATCCATCACATGATCATCATCCAGGTAATGCAGACCACAGTCCCATAAACAAATATTTTTGCTTCTATAGGCAGTCACTCAAATGTAGCATTCTTCCTTCCAAAATGTTTCCTTGGGCCAGAAGGATTGGTGACAATAGCACCTGAGCTCCTGGGTTCCTCAGCTTCCTTGGCAGAGTCCAGTGTGACTTGGTTGTAGCTGCTCCTAACATTGTTCACACATGGGTGAATAGGAAGGGATACCTTCCCTGGGCTTGATGAGTCATGGCATCATATCCTTGATCCACGCTCCTGGAGAAAGCATATTTTACATGTCAGTGAGTCCGGTTGACACACATTAGTAGGGGAACATCTAGTATAACTCTTCTCTTTGTTCCCTTGGAGGTAGCAGTTGTATCCCCTCTGCTCTTCAAGGCATCAGATTCTCATTTCCTGTTGAGCCGAGACTTGTTCCTTCTCTAGAGATTTAAGCCTGTTTCTTTTGCAAGACTAATTCTAAATTCCAGTGGGGTAAAATATTTTCTGCAACTTGTTTTCTGGTTGCCATTCTCATCTAAAGGGCTTGATTGATTCTCTTCTTCATCAGATATACACTTCCTTTGTCTGCTTCTGTCTGATCCAACAAAACTTTTCTTAAGAGCTGAAATTGGCCACTTGCTGCTGAAGTATTCCCACTTCAAGCATTGCTACACGGTTTTTCTTTTGGCAAATATATACAGTGGGGCAAAAAAGTATTTAGTCAGCCACCAATTGTGCAAGTTCTCCCACTTAAAAAGATGAGAGAGGCCTGTAATTGACATCATAGGTAGACCTCAACTATGAGAGACAAAATGAGAAAACAAATCCAGACAATCACATTGTCTGATTCAGAAAGAATTTATTTGCAAATTATGGTGGAAAATAAGTATTTGGTCACCTACAAACAAGCAAGATTTCTGGCTCTCACAGACCTGTAACTTCTTCTTTAAGAGGCTCCTCTGTCCTCCACTCATTACCTGTAGTAATGGCACCTGTTTGAACTTGTTATCAGTATAAAAGACACCTGTCCACAACCTCAAACAGTCACACTCCAAACTCCACTATGGTGAAGACCAAAGAGCTGTCGAAGGACACCAGAAACAAAATTGTAGACCTGCACCAGGCTGGGAAGACTGAATCTGCAATAGGCAAGCAGCTTGGTGTGAAGACATCAACTGTGGGAGCAATAATTAGAAAATGGAAGACATACAAGACCACTGATAATCTCCCTCAATCTGGGGCTCCACGCAAGATCTCACCCCGTGGGGTCAAAATGATCACAAGAACGGTGAGCAAAAATCCCAGAACCACATGGGGGGACCTAGTGAATGACCTGCAGAGAGCTGGGACCAACGTAACAAAGGCTACCATCAGTAACACACTACGCCACCAGGGACTCAGATCCTGCAGTGCCAGATGTGTCCCCCTGCTTAAGCCAGTACATGTCCGGGCCCGTCTGAAGTTTGCTAGAGAGCATTTGGATGATCCAGAAGAGGATTGGGAGAATGTCATATGGTCAGTTGAAACCAAAGTAGAACTGTTTGGTAGAAACACAACTCGTCGTGTTTGGAGGAGAGAGAATGCTGAGTTGCATCCAAAGAACACCATACCTACTGTGAAGCATGGGGGTGGCAACATCATGCTTTGGGGCTGTTTCTCTGCAAAGGGACCAGGACGACTGTTCCGTGTACAGGAAAGAATGAATGGGGCCATGTATCGTGAGATTTTGAGTGCAAACCTCCTTCCATCAGCAAGGGCATTGAAGATGAAATGTGGCTGGGTCTTTCAGCATGACAATGATCCCAAACACACCGCCCGGGCAACGAAGGAGTGGCTTCGTAAGAAGCATTTCAAGGTCCTGGAGTGGCCTAGCCAGTCTCCAGATCTCAACCCCATAGAAAACCTTTGGAGGGAGTTGAAAGTCCGTGTTGCCCAGTGACAGCCCCAAAACATCACTGCTCTAGAGGAGATCTGCATGGAGGAATGGGCCAACATACCAGCAACAGTGTGTGCCAACCTTGTGAAGACTTACAGAAAACGTTTGACCTCTGTCATTGCCAACAAAGGATATATAACAAAGTATTGAGATGAACTTTTGATCTTGACCAAATACTTATTTTCCACCATAATTTGCAAATAAATTCTTTCCGAATCAGACAATGTGATTGTCTGGATTTGTTTTCTCATTTTGTCTCTCATAGTTGAGGTCTACCTATGATGTCAATTACAGGCCTCTCTCATCTTTTTAAGTGGGAGAACTTGCACAATTGGTGGCTGACTAAATACTTTTTTGCCCCACTGTATATGATTTTGTTTTTTAGCCTATAAACACTGCAGGACACAGTTACAGTCATTGCCCATAATTTAAAATACTACAAATAGAAAGGATTATATATTTTTCTTCTTGCCTTCTCAGGCTTCTAGATTGGCCAAGGATACCCTGTCAATTTAGAGGAAAACACTGTTTGAATTCCCCAACTAAACTTCTGTGAAACTCTTGTTAGCTTTCTGCTTGCTCAAAGGACCTTATAAAAATCAAAGGATTTCCCCCCAGGGCAACTTTCTGTTTTCTTCTCTCTTTAGGTTATTTTGACATGCATACATGCTTCTATTATAAGTGTGCAAGCAACCGCAGAAGTGGTCTTAATCTCAAACATTTTAGAAAGTTCTTATAAATTACAGTGAAATACAGAGAGCTTCAAAAATTTAGAATTTATAGAATATTTTAATATAGCCATTTTTAGATTTATTCCTTTGACAAAAAAAAAAGCTAACATCCATATTCTAACTCAAATGCCAAAGGATGTTAAAATTTCAAACAGGCCACCCAAAGCCATCTCCTTTTTAATTAACACTTTCCCAATCCCATCTTCAGAGTAAAAAATAACGGGAGAATTGGATTTCTGAACCTTACCTCATAGCCCAAAAGACGAGAAATGCATCTTCTTAATTATGTGCATTGTTCTTGATTGGTGAGCAGGAGGATCACCAATCTGCCCTGCCCCTGGTTAATAGCTGCAAATGTGGGCACTTTCTCCTTTATTTTTATACCTAACAATTCTGCAACTCCTTGTGACTATTGTAATTTCAAGTGTTAGTGTAAGTTATAAAACTTTTCATTAAGATTTTTTATTCACTTATCATTTTTATTTTTATTTTTTTCATTTTAACCTGAGAATGAGGTGATGGGAATTCCAATATATGTTTTTTCCTCCTCACCTGACTAGCTGTGTTAGTCAGAGAAGAACAGAAAAAGTAGTTAAATTTACAGTGATAGGAAATACTAGCTAGTTGGTCTGAATTACTTTCCGGTTCAGGTTTAGAGGAAGGGGAACAGTCCATAAGTTGATCTAAGATCCATGCACAAGTGGAATAACTTCCAAGGTCATTGAGGCATAGAATTTTTTTTTATAATTGTCTACAAGAGAGTGAGCAAACAATGCAGAATTTTTTCTTAATAGCAGCTACAGAAAATTCCAAACAAGAGAAAAGATGAACTTTACAGGGGAAAATAACAAGATTTTGTAGCTAGGCACACCCTAACAAAGTTCTTAATATTGAAACCGGTAGAACGAATGAGACAACTAAAAAGTAAAAATAATCCCATTTTATTTAACTTTTAAAAACAGTCCTTTACTTGTGGAAACTATGAAGACTTAAAATGGATATATTTGTAAATTATATTGTAATTTACACAGTGAATGAAATATACATTCATTTGTTAGTGGAAGGAGAGATATAATACATACATACATACATGTCTTGGAATTTCCAAAAATGTCTTGAAGAAGGAATGCAAGATGTCTTATAACTTTGCCCATTTGATCAAAAGTCCTCCTCTCATTATTCCAAAAGCTAAAAAGTGTGACTCCAGCAAAGGAGATCGTTACCTTGTCGTGGTGCTGGAGCTTGAGCACCTCAATGAAACCATGAGCTAAACCGTGAAGGGACACCCAAGACGGGAAGGTCGTGGCAGAGAGGTCAGACTAAATACGATCCCTGGGGAAGGTAATGGCAACCCACCCCAGTATTCTTGCCATGAAAACTAAATGGATCAGTACAACCAAAGATATGTCGGTATACCATCGGAAGATGGGACTCCCAGGTCGGAAGATGGTCAAAATGCTACTGGGGAGGAACAGAGGATACGTTCAACTAGCCCCAGATGTGATGACGCAGCTAGCTCAAAGCCGAAAGGACGGCTAGCGGCCGACGGTGCTGGTGGTGAACGACGAATCCGATGTTCTAAAGATCAACACACTATAGGAACCTGGAATGTAAGATCTATGAGCCAGGGCAAATTGGATGTGGTTATTGGTGAGATGTCAAGATTAAATATAGACATTTTAGGTGTCAGTGAACTGAAATGGACTGGGATGGGCCATTTCACATCAGATGACCACCAGATCTACTACTGTGGACAAGAGGACCACAGAAGAAATGGAGTAGCCTTCATAATTAATAATAAAGTGGCTAAAGCAGTGCTTGGATACAATCCAAAAAACGATAGAATGATCTCAATTCGAATTCAGGGTAAGCCATTTAACATCACAGTGATCCAAATATACGCCCCAACCACAGATGCTGAAGAAGCAGAAGTAGATCAGTTCTATGAGGATCTGCAGCACCTACTAGATAATACACCAAAAAGAGATGTTATTTTCATTACAGGAGACTGGAATGCTAAGGTGGGTAGTCAGACGACACCTGGAATTACAGGCAAGCATGGTCTGGGAGAACAAAATGAAGCAGGACATAGGCTGATAGAATTTTGCCAAGACAACTCACTGTGCATAACAAACACTCTCTTCCAACAACCTAAAAGACGACTTTATACATGGACTTCACCAGATGGTCGACACCGAAATCAGATTGACTACATCCTTTGCAGCCAAAGGTGGCGGACATCTATACAATCGGTAAAAACAAGACCTGGAGCTGACTGTAGTTCAGATCACGAACTTCTTATTGCAAAATTTAGAATCAGACTAAAGAGAATAGGGAAGGCCCACAGATCAGTTAGATATGAGCTCACTAATATTCCTAAGGAATATGCAGTGGAGGTGAAGAATAGATTTAAGGGACTAGATTTAGTAGATAGGGTCCCAGAAGAACTATGGACAGAAGTTCGCAACATTGTTCAGGAGGCGGCAACAAAAAACATCCCAAAGAAAAAGAAAACCAAGAAGGCAAGATGGCTGTCTGCTGAAACACTGGAAGTAGCCCAAGAAAGAAGGAAAGCAAAAGGCAACAGAGATAGGGGGAGATATGCCCAATTAAATGCAAAATTCCAGAGGTTAGCCAGAAGAGATAAGGAATTATTTTTAAACAAGCAATGTGCGGAAGTGGAAGAAGACAATAGAATAGGAAGGACAAGAGACCTCTTCCAGAAAATTAGAAACATCGGAGGTAAATTCCAGGCAAAAATGGGTATGATCAAAAACAAAGATGGTAAGGACCTAACAGAAGCAGAAGAGATCAAGAAAAGGTGGCAAGAATATACGGAAGATCTGTATAGGAAGGATAATAATATTGGAGATAGCTTTGACGATGTGGTCAGTGAGTTAGAGCCAGACATCCTGAAGAGTGAGGTTGAATGGGCCTTAAGAAGCATTGCTAATAACAAGGCAGCAGGAGACGACGGTATCCCAGCTGAACTGTTTAAAATCTTGCAGGATGATGCTGTCAAGGTGATGCATGCCAGCAAATTTGGAAAACACAAGAATGGCCATCAGATTGGAAAAAATCAACTTATATCCCCATACCAAAAAAGGGAAGCACTAAAGAATGTTCAAACTATCGAACAGTGGCACTTATTTCACATGCCAGTAAGGTAATCCTCAAGATCTTGCAAGGTAGACTCCAGCAATTCATGGAGCGAGAATTGCCAGATGTACAAGCTGGGTTTAGAAAAGGCAGAGGAACTAGAGACCAAATTGCCAATATCCGCTGGATAATGGAGAAAGCCAGGGAATTTCAGAAAAACATCTATTTCTGTTTTATTGACTATTCTAAAGCCTTTGACTGTGTGGATCATAACAAATTGTGGCAAGTTCTTGGTGGTATGGGGATACCAAGTCATCTTGTCTGCCTCCTGAGGAATCTGTATAACGACCAAGTAGCAACGGTAAGAACAGAGCATGGAACAACGGACTGGTTTAAGATTGGGAAAGGAGTACGGCAGGGTTGTATACTCTCACCCTACCTATTCAACCTGTACGCAGAACACATCATGCGACATGCTGGGCTTGAGGAATCCAAGGCTGGAGTTAAAATCGCTGGAAGAAACATGAACAATCTCAGATATGCAGATGATATCTTTGATGGCTGAAAGCGAGGAGGAGTTGAGGAGCCTTATGACGAAGGTGAAAGAAGAAAGTGCAAAAGCTGGGTTGCAGTTAAACCTCAAAAAAACCAAGATTATGGCAACGAGCTTGATTGATGACTGGCAAATAGAGGGAGAAAAAGTGGAGGCAGTGACAGACTTTGTATTTCTAGGCGCAAAGATTACTGCAGACGCTGACTGCAGCCAGGAAATCAGAAGACGTCTACTTCTTGGGAGGAGAGCAATGGCAAATCTTGATAAAATAGTTAAGAGCAGAGACATCACACTGACAACAAAGGTCCGCATAGTTAAAGCAATGGTATTCCCTGTAGTAACCTATGGCTGCGAGAGCTGGACCATAAGGAAGGCTGAGCGAAGGAAGATAGATGCTTTTGAACTGTGGAGTTGGAGGAAAATTCTGAGAGTGCCTTGGACTGCAAGAAGATCAAACCAGTCCATACTCCAGGAAATCAAGCCAGACTGCTCACTTGAGGGAATGATATTAAAGGCAAAACTGAAGTACTTTGGCCACATAATGAGAAGACAGGATACCCTGGAGAAGAAGCTGATGCTAGGGAAAGTGGAAGGCAAAAGGAAGAGGGGCCGACCAAGGGCAAGATGGATGGATGGTATTCTGGAGGTGACGGACTCAACCATTGGGGAGCTGGGGATGGTGACGGCCGACAGAAAGCTCTGGCGTGGACTGGTCCATGAAGTCACGAAGAGTCGGAAACGACTGAACGAATAAACAACAACAAAAAAAGTGTGATGAAAGATTTAACTATCAGAACAAAACTTGATCATAGTTAAAAATAGTGGAATCTCTGTAAGTTGATGGTAGCATCTCAGAACAATCAGCCATGGAAGCTCTATGGGTGAATTGGAGCCAATCATTCTCTCCTAGGCCAGGCCAGCCCATCTCAAAGGGTTAATGTGGGGAAAAGTTGGATGAGGGAATGTTACATGGACTAGCTTGAGCTTCTGGGGGAAAGGCAGACATACAGACATATAATATAAATAAATACAGTATTTTGTTTATCAACAAAAGTCATATAGAGATTCCAATACGGTGAGTGAGAAATATTAAGATTCCATAAAGGCTTTGGGTACTGTATTTCTGCATTATGAAACAGATCCTAGTGAAATTAACTTTATGATCAATACATTACCCAATATGGCACAGCATGCTGAATACAAACTGGAGATTTAGTTGTATCCATAATGAGGACCTTGAGGTCCTTCCCATATCAGTGCCACATGGAATAAGTGAAAATAATCAATTGCAAGATCAGTTGGTGGTTTGGATTAATTACAAGATTGTATTATATTTGGTCTATTCATTCCTAAATAAATAGAAAGAACAGTTCCAAGTTTCTGTATTGGCACTTTTTATTCCAGCAGAATAAGCCAGAAAGAGTTGAAAGAACTAGTAACAAAGTTGCAGATAAAGCTGCAAAGCTGCAATTGCTAACAGATAATTTTTCTGAAGTCAGCAAAGTATGGCTCAAATAATTTTTCATAATTTGTACAGCACTTATTTTTCTTTTTTAAAAAACATTAGCAATTTGATGATTATGCCACACTGTATTCTTATTTGACTAGGGAATTTAAAAACACAGATGCCCAGGTTAATGCTTCCAAGTCAAATTTTCCCACCCATAAACAACTGTTTGAAGTCAAAAGAGGGGTGGAAAAAGATGCCTGTGACATCCCACTCCTCAAAGGGATCGTTTACATCAAACTAAAAAGGATGGGTATCTATCAATTATGAGATCTGAGATCTCACTTCATTCTTACGTTTGATCACTCTGGCAAAGCCAATTAAACAATCAGATATAACTGTAGCAACAAAAACATTAGAGACATGATTTTACTGTTTTCTACAGTAAATACAGATAATATTTTATCACCACTCAACAAGTCATCTTAGTTCCTATCATGAAATTTGTATAGCACTTCCTTCTGATAATTTTTCTGTCTCTCTGTGATACTGTGTTAATTAATGTTACATTACAGTATATATGCAATGTATTTATTGTTGTAAACCACCCAGAGTCTACTGCTGTAGAGATGGGTGGTGATAAATCTGAATGAATGAATGAATGAATGAATAAATAAATAAATAAATAAATATGCAATCTATATACCCAGAATAAGATGGTAGAACTTTATTTCAAAAGAGGCAAATATAAAATTCATAAGCACACTTTAAAGTACCAATAGAAGAGAATATATGTAGCTCAGGGTTGAACTATGGAGTCTTTGGTGTTCTCTGAGCTTGGTTGTTTGCTTGCAATGCTTCATTACCCAACTAGGTAACATCATCAGTGCCATGGCACTGATTGGCTAATGAAACGTCTGCAAGCAAACAACCAAGCTCAGAGAGCACCAAGGACTCTGCACTTTAAAGTAGTCCAATAGTTGTTCAGGGCTGGAAATTAAAACAATCTGTAAATTACATTAGAAATTTTTATAGACTTAATATTAACTTATTAAGTACAAATGCTATCATATTGAACATATATTATAAGAGACCTATATTAAATTCATTTTTAAAAGGCTAACAAACTGTTTAGTGATATAACATTATTAATTTACAAAATGCGGCTGCACGGGTAGTAAATGGTGTCAGATATTTGACACATGTAACACCACTACTACGTGAGCTGCATTGGTTGCTGGTGTGCTTCCGGGTGCAATTCAAGGTGCTGGTTGTCACCTTTAAAGCCCTTCATGGCTTGGGACCAGGTTACCTAAGGGACCGTCTTCTCCCAGTTGTTTCTACCCGTCCAATTCGGTCTGGTAGGTTGGGTATGCTACGGGTCCTATCAGCCAAGGAATGTCGGTTGGCGGGGACTAGAAGGTGTGCCTTCTCTGCCATAGCGCCTACCCTCTGGAATATTCTCCCTTCAGAGATCAGGATGTCCTTGACCCTGTTGGCCTTTCATAAGGCCATGAAGACCTGGTTATGTGCCCGGGCCTGGGGCCCCAAGCGTGTTAATGACCCCGTTTCTTGGCTATATTAACATCCATGCATTGCTTACTTGGCGGCCATGTATATTTATTTTGTACTTTTAACTGTTTTAATTATTTTAACTGTTTTATAATTTTTATGATTGTAAGCCGCCCAGAGTCACTTGTTGAGATGGGCGACTATAGAAATTAAATAAATAAATAACTTTGTTACATTCAATAAACATTATATCTTTGTACAAAGAAGTTATGTATAAATAAATACATCTTAATATGTAGTTGCATTATTTATTTATCTGTACAAATAAGTACTTAATACAGAGCTTTCCAAACTGTGTGTCGCGACACAAAAGTGTGTCACCACACACAGTCTGGTGTGTCGCCACACAACCCAGAAGCACTGATCATCATCAGCGCTTCCGGGTTTTCCCGCAGCGACACACCAACGGCGGCGTGCAAAAACCCGAAAGCGGCAGCAGCGCTTCCAGGTTTTTGCGCGCTGCCGCAACGGCAGCACTTCCAGGTTTTCCCACGGCGACACACCAACAGTGGTTGGTGTGTCGCCATGGGAAAACTTTGGAAAGCCCTGACTTAATAGATGCTTGTAGAAATCTTGACTTATTTACAACTTGAATGACAAACAGGCACCAAGCTCACAATATTAAAGCAAGGATTTTGTGTTTTTAATCTTTTTACAATAAAGATTGGTTTTACTCATTATGTCAGCTTCCTCTCCACCCCAATTAATGCAGCTGTTAATCATGAAGTTTGCTTCTACTGCTGTTTTACACGCATACAAAAACATTATTTTTTCCAGAAGAGCTGCAACACTGAACTTGTCTTTTTTTCAAAACAGTTAGATGTTCTAAAAAATCTAAGTTTTTTTTATCTAACACACTTGATTCACTTTTCTCTCACCTTTCTTCCTTCCCAAATCTTATACTTCTTCATAACTTGGGTGGGCAGATTCATGGGAAGCCTTGATTTTTAGTATGGCCATCGCCAGGCATTTTGTTACTCTCCTGAAGCACATCTGGGCTTTATATCAGCCCTTTAATTAATCCTCAGTGAAAGCCAAACTATGACATTTTGACTGGGCAGGCTCCAGTTTTGGACAGGTCGTGATTTATTGCAACTGAGTCTCAACCAACTTTGATTTATTTCAGCTTTGGGGAGAAGGGCAAGCAATGGAACAGAAAAAGCACTGTTGGATACAGAATGCATGATAAAAAGAAAGGACCTCCAAACTTCTATGGCTCAAATGACAAACAGTTCAGACAATTGAAACAGAAGGCAACATGCCTTAAAAAAAAGTACCCTTAGTAAAAGAACTCGAAGGCAATGATATTAAACAATGCTGTATGCATTTAACAGAGTTCAAGCTATTTGCCAGAAGTGCCAATGAAGGAAATCCATGTCTTATCTCTAAGAAAACAATAAATCCCCAGCCACTCATTTGGGTTAATCATAGCTATCATCTGTATTCAGTAAAATGCAAAGAAACAGAGTTGATGCTTTCCCCAATGAGTTGTTTTCATTAGAGAGGATGTTCTATTGTCTGCCAATCTAACTTAAATGGATGCCCTATGATATCAGGTCTTCCTTCATCCCAATCAAAATCTCTTTTGATGAATAAGCAAATAAACAATGTGCCCAAACTGTCAGTGTATAAGGAATAGTGTAACCAAAGTTCCACTATTCACCTAAATAAAGTAACAATTATAATCATATCAGATATTAACCAGCCAAGCCAATATGGCAATATGCCAGCATTTATTTAAAATATCTTTAAGGCTACTTTTAAGCTTAAAATTCTCTCAAGGCAAGCTATATAATTGTAATATTATAATGAGAAGTAATACAAGCCAAAATAATACAACTCAACTTTAAAAGTAGAAAACAGTAAAATCATGTCTCTAATGTTTTTGTTGCTAGAGTTATATCTGATTGTTTAATTGCACACACAGTGAACAGTGATGTTTTGACAACAAAAGCCAAGGGTGAATAATCTGATATGCTCCCCCCTCACCACATGCTGAGATTGGGCCATTGAAGTTAATTGGTATAACGTCTGAATTATTTGCAGTCTATTTTGTCCAGTTTTTTTGGGATTTTTCAGGATTAGAAAGGTGGGAAAGAGAATAATTGCTTGTAGAAAGTCACCTGTTTCCATTTCCATCCATAAAACCAACTAACCAAATATGAGGCATTTGGATGGGAACTGGGTAGTTTTAATGGTAGAAACCATACATGTGCTCCAACCCCACACAAAGGCCAAACTGGACCAAAATCTGAAGGTAACATTTGGTAAATGTTCAGTAAATACACTTAAAGCTTAATTGGTGACTAGGAATCCAGCCTATTAAGAGTCTCAGCTGAAAATAGAGTCAAATGGGCCAGATGGTTAGGCAAGCTCTGTTGGTTAATGTTGTCTTCTTACAAGATAGGATTGTTGTTGTGAGCTCAGATGTTATGGTTTGGCTTGTTAAATTGTTGGGTTTTTTACCTTATAGGCCTCCCACAGTCACTTTTGTGAGAAGGGCAGCCATATAAATTGTTTAAATACATAAATAAATAATAAGCGATCTGAAAGCGATTATGCTTTTTAGAAGAGGTAGTAAAATGTTTCACAAAACTGCATTTAATTGTACAGTGAAGCAAATAATACAAGGATAGACTGTGTTCCAAAATGAGAGAAGGGAGTTACTATAATTGTTGAATAAGTTCTTTGACCTCCAAATCTTAATGTCTAAAACCAATGTACATAAATTCATAAAATATTATTTAAAATAGGAAACGTTGCAGCTACTAGCAAGTGAAGGGGAAATTACAAATTTATTAAAAACTGATTACTCTGCATGCACATTTTCATGTGTATAATTTTCCAAACCCATGTACAGGAGGTTTGGGGACTTCTTTACAGACAGAAACAATGTTTAGCACTATTAGATACAATAACTGCCAATCTCTCTTCAGGAGTTCACATATAATTTTTTACCAGTCCATTACTACTACTACTACTACTACTACTACTATTATTATTATTATTATTATTATTAATTATTATTATTATTATTATTATTATTATTATATTTATACACTGCCCATCTCACTATAAAAGTGACTCTGGGCGGCTTACAAATAAAGATTATAAAACCATTATAAAAATAGAAAGTACAAAAAATAGAAGATAAAAGAGGGAAACTAAAAGGCAGAGAGAGCGTCTTCAACCGCCAACCACCCCCAGGGCTGCCTATCCCTCTTGGATCCCCAAGCTAGTTGGCAGAGCCGGCTCTTGACGCTCTTCCTGAAGGCCAGAAGAGTGGGGGCCGACCTCACCTCAGTAAGGAGTAACAGAAAGTACCAAGATAGCCATATTCTGCATTAACTGAAATTGAGTCCCTGAATGCAGAATAAGGTACTGTTTCACTTAAGTGCCAGCTGGTTGTGAACATACTTTCTGTGTCTATAATCAGAAAAATAAAACTACCATAGCCAATAATTTAAAGGATTACAAATGTAAAGTGATTACAGGTAGTCCTTGCTTAACAACCATTGTTGTTAAGTCATCTCCATTGACTTTGCTTGTGGGAAGCTGGCTGTGAAGTGCGCAAAAACACCACATGGTTGTTCTCTTAAATTATTCCAGTCTTGATACAGCTATATTCCTGACATATAAAAATCAAAACAAAAATTGCAATTAATGCTCTTTTTTTGGCAGCTCAGCATACTGTAAATAAGTCAGTCTCTGGTGGCAACCTAGAATAACGAGCTGCAAGATTATCGCTGCTGTTTCACTACTAGTGAGTTTAATTTCCCTCACATCATCTGAGAGGGAAAACTTTGGTCCCAAATAATGTATGCACCAATTATCTACCAGATGAGTGCAATATCATGGGTTTAAAGATATTAAACTTGAAGCTGTTCTTGACATGTTTCTAGGGGTTTTCCTTTAAATTACAAAAATAATCTGCATCTTCATAAAGAAAATCTTGAGTCCTTTTTTATATTAGCGGGCTTGCCATTCTAGGAGATAACATCCCCTGTGAGATTCTTAGGATGAAAAGTGCCAAATCTAGGTGACACACAATATCTGTACAAGAAGAATGAACACACACAGTACTTAAAGAATTGTTCAGTCAATAATAACAGCTAAAATATGCCTAAAGCCTTTCCTGTACCTCCACTCAATATACTGTATAAGTATTTAAGCCAGGGGTTAAAAACATTTTGAAGGCAGAGGGTGATTCTTAAAAAAAAGTTAGCCTCTGAGGGCATGACAGTGATACAGTAATGACTGTTTTGCATGATATGGGGAAATGCCACCTCTGACCTAAGCCAAGGTATCTCTGAACATACAGTCAAAATCCAATGTTACTAATAAGATAACTAAGTAAAGATAAAGGAACCCACAACTTGAACTCAACTCCTGCTGTGGGAAACCATGCATTCTAGTCCTCCCTTGGGCGTGAGAGCTGCCTGGGTGACTTTGCGCCAGTCACTCTCATTAAGCCCAATCCAGTTCACAGAGCTGTTGTTCTGGGGGAAAAAGGAGGTAGAAGGTATGCATGCCACCTTGAGTTCAGCAAGGTGGGATAAAAACCAAAAAAATCAATGAAGTATGTATCATGTGGTGATGTGAATTGTGCAACCTGTTTCAAGTTTTATATATGGAGATTGTTACATTGACAGTTTTATGATTTGAGGCATTGAATCTATCTTTTTTTAAATATCAGCTGCACACAGCATCATCATTTTTATTGCCATCCTGCGTCCAAGATCCTTTTCCTGTTCAGTTTCTGCCAACTCAGATCCCACTTTTTTGGACTGATCAGCACATTCAGACTTTTGAAAGCATGTCACAGACACTTTTGGAAAATACTTATTTAACACAAAGCAAACCTGTGAGGTTGCTCTGCTTTGTCTGTCAAGCATTCCAGAACACTCCCAACTGTCTCACCTTATTTTTCTCTTTCTTTTTTTCCTGGGGAGATGGACACACTTTCAAACAGAGCCTGCGGCTGCAGCCCCTCTCATAATTTTTTACCCCTAAGAGTGCCTCCAGGATTTATGTAAGGTTGAAAAGCATTATTGAAAACAAAGATTATGTTTGAGACTAGCACCTGGCTTTGGAATACACCATCTTTTATGTTTGCTTTTTAAATTAAAAGTATTGTTAAAAAATAAAACGGGGGAAGAGAGAGTCTGGTGGGCAGCAAGGGAGGTGTACTGGGGCACCTGTTGTCAGCATGCTAGGTATCCAGGCATTAGCGAATATTTGAAGTGAGACATGGCTTATTTTAGAGAAGCTCTATTGGTTCTTTTTCAACTGTTGGTTTTACAAAAATGTACGCAGTACCATACCTCTCACCAAACAGTTTTCAGGAAGCAAACATCAAAACTTGAAAAACTTGTGTCACTTTTCCCCCCAATGCTTTGCTCTAGCTATACATGGAAGCATCAGGTAAGCATCATCTAAGACACAAAATGAAATGAACTGCATTCAATAAACATCCCTGCGTATAGTTCTTTATATAGAGAGTAAGATACTCCATATGTGATGTCCACCTATTTACACTCTAAAATGGAGGGAAACATAGCTCTAGCAAGAGTAAAACCAACCATGCAGTAGCACTGCTTGACTGCAATAAACTTTCTCCATTTATTTATCCTGTTAACCAGAGCTGCCAGTTCCCTGAGATAAGTTGAAAGCCTGCCAAAGGCGACCAGTTGGAAAGTTCAACTGCTCTATCTTTGGATCATTAACATTATTTGTTAGGTCAAGCCACATCCCAGAACACCTATAGCTGAAAATTCAAGTATTTGTTCTAAAACTAGAAGTGGCATATTAAGTATACCCTGTAGATTTGGGGAATGCTGTCTGACATTGAAGAAGAATCACAGTTGTTTCATGTGCAATTGTGAAACTTGGTAAGTATGCCAAAAGGTCCCTATCTCTACAAAAAGGTATAAAATATTAACATCTACAACTGAAGAGTCCCCAACAATATAATTTAGCATATTCCAATCTTTTTGCAACTTTCCAATATTCCTTAAGTCTCCTGAACTATTAAAACTGATGCTACAAATGGTATTCTTTATACATGAGATCTTCTAGAATGTCTTCTTACAAGTATAGTTATTACGTAACTAGATAGATCTTATTACCTGAAAAATGGATCACAACACTTTACTAAGTAGTTGCACATGAAAGGTCATTCTTCAGAGAACAATTTGATTATTTAGACTGAACCATTTTTTAAAAATAAAAAGACAAAATTGATAAATTGAGGTTATACTTTAACATTATTTCACACTTTCAGGTTATCTCATGCCCATAATTTTAACCCTTTGAATTGTATGTTATATAAGACCAGTCCAGAAAGCCTGATTCAGAACATTAGAAGAACCCATCTATTAGGTGGACAACACTACTGTATTGTACATGACACATTTTAAAAACTCATTTTGGTTTATATTAAAATAATTGGTTACTTTCCAAAATATGACTGCAATTTTTAATTTCTCAACTGGGAATCGCAACTGGGAAATTTTATACTTGAAAGAAAACCTAACTATTCAATCATTCCAACTGGGTTTTAAGACCACCAATGTTCCAAGACCACTTAGAAAATTATGGGAGTAATCTTGATAATAATTCACATACAGTTATTGAAGCACAGGAAACAAAACCAGATGGTTTTGCTGAGGAAAGCACTTTCATTTTTTTGCCTTTATAGCTTCCCCACACTAACATTTTCCACACTAACAAATACAAAAATGGATATAGAGGTATGCTTGATTTTGTTTTAAATCCCATTATTCATACTTGGGAGGGTACTTGCAAAAAGGCAACATGTTACAGTAGCTATGGAACAGATGAGTATAATTTTCTTGAAGAAAAGGAAGCTATTAGTAACACTTACTTGTAGATACAACTGCTGTGCTTTGTAAATTAATGCCATATGATTTGTGTTAGAAAGAGCTCTTGTGTATCATCATTAAAATCACTTTCTTGCCTAAAGTAAGCACTTTCAAATGGAGACCTCTTTTATGTCAAAATAACCACTGCCTATTTTCTTCTTTTAGCCTCGTATTGCCAATCACTAACACATATCCACTTATAGTTCTGTGAAAAAGTATTTACCTCATTTCAGATTTTCAGAATTTTTGCATATCTTTGTCATGGAATATTATCACAGCTCTTCAGAGCAAAAGGGAGTTCGAGTGAACAAATAGCACCAAAGGTTACTGCTTGTTTCATTTATTTCCATAGTTATCCAATATGTAATGTGTCAATATGAAAAAGTATTCCCTCCCTGCTTTCAATCAATTCAGTGAAAGGGGTAAATAGGGGCATTTGTATAAATACTTCATTAAACTACCAGGGATGTTTTGGGACAGCCTTGCCCTATATAAATCTCACAACTTTGTCTCCTCTCATAACAATGAAGTTCTCAACACAGAGATTCTAGAGGCATGTCAGTCAAAATAAATTTCTAAAGACATCTGTAAAACATATTGATAAATATCAGTTTGAACAGTGTAGAAAACCATTTATAAAGCTCTAGAGCACCACTGATCTGCAGCTAGAGAGACAGTCATGAAACAGAGAAGATTTGGGACAACAGTGATTCTTTGCAAAAATGGCTAACCTGTCAAAATCACTCCAAGAATGCAGCATAACAAAGGAACTAGCAGGATGCAAAAAGCCCTGTAACAAAGCAGGGATTTTTCATTTTGACTAAAGTCAATATTTGCGACCTTTCCATCAGAGTAAAAACAGGAATCATGCAAGAATAGCTAGGCAGAAGCTCTTGCTTAAGACAATTGATGCTTATCTCAAATATGCCAAAAAGCACCTGAACCACCCTCTCAACTTCTGGAGGAATGTTCTGTGGGCAGATGAGTCAAAAGAGGAACTTTTGGGTGCTGTTTTGTTGGCAGAAACCAAGCACTATAAAGCATGAAGATGGCAGCATCATGTTTTGTAGATGCTTTGCTACCTTAGGACCTGGACAAACTGTCACCATTTTTAATTGATGCAAACTTTAATGATAAAGCTGGATTCTACAAAGAAACCAGCAGTAGCTTTGATTCAAGGATTACAGTTCTTGTTGCTTAGAAGACTGTTACAATTTAAATTGGAATCCTTCTGATCCATATGCACATACATCATCAAATTCCATCCTCACTTATATAGTTCTCACCTGCATTTATCTTCAACCTTAATTCCAGCCTTACCTATATAGTTCTCTATAATTCTGCATCTATTTCCAACCTACTGAGTTCCTCTTTGATCTTGTCATCTCTATACAAGCATATTCTCTCTGACAGATACTTCAGTTGTGATCTGGGCAATGAACAACTGCTTTAGATTGATCAATCTGTATGTTCCCATGCTTATATTTGCATTTGTTAGTGGTCCAGAATGGTCTTCAACATTTGAGAAATTACTTTAGCTTAGAATATATTTCATGTTGGAATTTTCATCTATTCTTATTTTTTAAAAATTCTATTTATTTGCTTAAGGTACAGCCCAAAGGCCATATCTATATCATTCTGGAAGGTCCACTATATTTCAAAATGTCTTTTTACTGCCTTCTGTGTTTGTTATTATTCTTTTAAAAACTGAGTGGAAAAGCATGCCTTACTTTAACTTATACTGAATTAAATTAGAAATCAAATACAATTTGATTATTCTTACTGTACAAAGGTAACACAATGAACTATTAAAAGCAGGAACTGTATCATTAAAAAAGGAGGAGATTTAAACTTCAACATGGTCATACATTTAACATGATAGTCTCAGGAATTCTTTTTAGAAACATGTCACTTAATACAGATACAATGAAAAATGAACATTTTAACAGCTAAACATAACTTTAATTTTAAAATTATACTTTTTAACTATAAAAATCCTCCATCTGGTTTTCTTGTAGCATTTTAAGTGCATTTATTTTATTTATTTAGTTAAGATACTTTTATACCACTTCAATTGGGTGAATCTAAGTGACTTACAAGTATATAGAACATGAAACATCTGGTAGCACATGAAAAAACTATATTTAGCTGGAAATGGAATAAAGGATATTAAATGAATAATCCCACTGGAAGAGTGAGACATGCAGACCTGAGTCCCTTCTATATAGCACCAAATATAATTCAATGTTATATAAGTTACATGAGAGCTAGTTTGGTGTATTGGTTAAGGCACTGGGCTAGAAACCGGGAGACCGTGAGTTCTAGTCCCGTCCCGCCTTAGGCACAAAGCCAACTGGGTGACCTTGGGCCAGACACACTCTCTCAGCCCTAGGAAGGAGGCAATGTCAAACCACTTCCAAAATCTTGCCAGGGACTAGTCCAGGCAGTCACCAGAGCCCCCCCACACACACAAACACACACACACAATATAAAAATCCATTATATTATGGATTTAAATTAATAATGATGATTTGTATTGAAAATAGGCTAGAGCAGAGCTTTCCAAACTGTGTGTCGCGACACAAATGTGTGTCGCCACACACAGTCTGGTGTGTCGCCACACAACCCGGAAGCGCTGATCATAATCAGCGCTTCCGGGTTTTCCCGCGGCGACACACCAACTGCAGCGCGCAAAACCCGAAAGCAGCAGCAGCGCTTCCGGGGTTTTGCGCGCTGCCGCACTTCCGGGTTTTCCCGCGGCAACACACCAACGCCGGTTGGTGTGTCGCCGCGGGAAAAACTTTGGAAAGCCCTGGGCTAGAGAATATATCCAAATGTTATAGGAGAATAAGGGGAACTATTCCTTATTATTCAATTGACAATAAAATTGAAAGAGTAAGAAGCAACAACATCCAATGTAAAGAAGTGACACTGAAGAACTGTTACCTAAATATTGATTAATATTTGACAAATAGTTCCTAAAATATGCTAATTAAATACTGTAAGTAATTAAAGTATCTATATTAAATATAGTTCTCAAAATGGAAACTGAATGGAAAAGTAGATGATGACCAGGACAACCTTGCTTCAGTCTTATCTCTGACTCAGCCTACACTGTCACATCTGGACCATGAACCCATAATCCAAATTATATGATTGCTCTGGAATTTTAAAATCCTATTTTTTTTCTCCTGTCAATCTTGCATAATTGCAATCAATCTCATAAGGACCTTTAGAACCAAGCACGTCCTTGCTACCCATTCACAATTTTGGCATTATTAGCAGTATTTGGTTGTTAAGAAATTTTAAAAGATGGTAATGAATCATTAAGTACATTCTCACTGCTCCAAGTCAAATGTTTGTTCGGGACAGGGGGAAGAATGTGGGTATATTCTTGCTGTTGTTTTACATTGTATAGAAATGAATAATTGACTACTAAGTACTTACTATTGTATTAGTATTAACATGTATCTACAGATGGTTTATTGCATCATGCTACACCAAATAAAAAGAAATTATAGAACAAAACAAGACACAAAAATTGCTGCTATATTCTTATTTGCCTAATCCTTACACTTACATACAGTATGCGTGCAGTCTGACATCATACTAAATAAAAATATTTTATAATACATAATTGTTTCTACAAATGTTAAATTACTTTTAACAAACATATTTACCAACCCATATTGCCCATTCAGCTAGTTATATACAGACTTACAACCATTCAAAGTTATGATGGCGCTGAAAAAAGTGACTTACAATCGGACCTCACATTTAAGACCGTCACAGCGTCCCTGCGGTCACATGATCAAAATTCAGGTGCTTGGCAACCAGCATGTATTTATGACAGTTGCAGTGTCCTGGGGTCACATGATCGCCATTTGCAACCTCCCCAGCCAGCTTATGACAAGCAAAGTCAATGGGGAAAGCCGGATTCGCTTAACAACAACCACATGATTTACTTAACAACCGCAGTAATTCCCTTAACGACTGCTGCAAAAAAGGTCGTAAAATCAGGCATGACTCTCCTAACAACTGCGTCTCTTAGTGACGGAAGTTCTGCTCCCAATTGTGGTTGTAAGTCGAGGACTACCTGTAGACCCTTAGTGTTTAAGGCATACATACTGTAGCTTATCACAGAATACAGGCAACCTTTTTGGATTCAAGGCCACATTCTCTCAGGGAAAATAGTTATAGCTCATATAGTCATGGAGAGGGTCAAAGCCAAGGGACAGTGGGAACATAACTTTGCTCTTTCTCTCGTTCACATTCCTTCACCCTCAGCATGATGCATACACACATACACAAACAGTGATACTAGGGATGAGGGCTACCTAGCCTCAGCCTCAACCTCAACCTTGTTTCTCCCCTTTCCTCCTGCACACATACTGTAGCAATGCCCACTCTCCCCTTATTCATCCATCCACTCACAGTACCACACATTTGCTTTTCACCCCATCCATACTCCCCCCTCTTAATTTACGTATTTACCTCTGAATCAACTTCTTTTCCCACACAGTGCAAAAGAGACACATTGCTTTCCCTCAGACCAGCAGGAAAGAAAAAAGAACTGCTAGAGCAGGCACAGATTTATCTGCCTCTCCATCAGCCCTTTCCTTCCATGCTTACGAGGGGAGAGGTGGCTTCTTTTTCCTCCTTCATTATATATCACTCAGCATTGAAGGAAAATTGAACAGCTGCTGAGAATCAAATGGCTTGCAGCAGGATATAAATATAATGAATGCCAAAGGTAGCTCAGTTTATCTAAATTTACTCTCAAATATATCACACTTCTGTAACTTCACACTCTATGAAAATACAGTGCAATACCAAAATTTGGAGTTTAGTTTTCCATCCATTAAATTCTGGAATGCTTATTTATTTCTATTTTAAAGTTATTTTTTCTTATAGACAGCAATTAGTTGCATTTCATATATTCAGGGTCTCATAGAATTAACAAAAGCAGAAAAATTAATCTCTGGGGAGACATTAAAGATGACATCTAGCACAGTTAGGAATTATGTCAGAACAATTTTGTGACAATCCCCAAACGCCTAAAAAATCTGGAATGTGACTTACATCACCAGTGTGTGATCTTGGTGGAAATACCAGCTGAATATATTTTATATGGTGGCCAGCACATTTGGAAACTAACTGCTAAATAAAATGCATCCTTATTTTCAGTGCATCTAAATTTCCAATATAAGTCAAGTGCAGCAGCATTATTATATCAAGACAAAATATTATGTTGGAAAGAAGTTCTATAAATTCTGTATTACAAGAAAATTTAGGCTGCAAAGAATGTGGTTAGGAGAACTGGAGAAACTTATCCTTAAATCTCAACAAATTTCAGTGCAATAGTTTATTGTACAATTTATTAGGCCTAATAATATACGTTTTAAATGAGCCATTTTGCCAGTAACTCAGCTGATTTTAGAAATTCCCCTTTAAATGTAATGATACAGAATAATGTGTAAAACTTCCTTGTGAGGTTTATGCCTGTTCCAAGTATCCAAAGCTCAGGATATAATATTGTAACAAAAATACTGTTCCATTGTTTTCTTTCAAACTTGAGATAAAGCACGCTAGTTCTGTCCCAAGCCCATTTCAAACACAGTGTCCAAATATTTAACTGTTCAGAGTGTCATTTTTTATAAATCATGGTTAGCTTATTTTATGGCTAGCATCTAATCACTTATACCCCCAAAATCATACAGCCAGATGCCATTTTGTAAAGATAGTTAGAAGGGCAGGCAGAGGAAGATCGAAAATAACTGCTGGTCTAGGTGGATCAGCAGCTCTCTGTACAAACTGGACTTCAATAACTGTTAATTATAATTATTAATTATATTTTAAAACTTTTTTGTACAGCTCTAATAAAGAGATCCTTCACACTGGTAGATTTTTTTTTGATTGATATGACTAGATATGAAAATACAAATCATATGGTGACAAACTATGCTTTCCTAATTGCCTTAATAACAGAAATTGCAATTAGATCTCTATAGGTATATTGTGGATCATATATGTCATTCACCTTCTGGTCATTTACCTGTGTAGTTACACTGAAGAAATAAAGAGTGTCAAAAATTTTCATAATCTTATGAAAATAGATTAGCAAAAAGAAACTATTCAGCACGGGTGACTTTTCAAAGTAAATATAATAATCTACAATATTTACATAGGTCATGTTAATAATAGTATTTCCTGAATGGTTTTAACATGAAGAAATATTAAACATTAACAATATTACAACCACATTTGAATCAGAATTAGAATGATTTTCTGAGGTTAACATGAGCCTTGTTTCTCCCATTACTATAGGAAGATTCCAAGGTATAGAAAATATCTCAAAAAATTTCACTGCACTACAATCATCTGATCTCAAGGAATCAAAGAAACAATATATTGTTGAGGCAGAAGAGGTCTTTTTAGTTTTTAGTCCTTCCCACAGGAATTTAGTAAGGAATGTGAACCTGAAGACCTTCTTTATATGTTCAGGTTATGCATAAAGTAGCATCCTATGTTAATTCTTTAGGCAGCCGGGGAGAAAAGCTAGATTTAGAAGCAAATGCCTTCAGGTCATACTTTTTTTTTTAAGTTATTGCAATAAGACTCACAAAGGCTGTGTTTTAAAGTAGGCATTTCAGCAATAGCATACCTCAACGTAGTCCTTGGCATGACCCCAGTCTCTCTTGGCATCTAAATTGCCCAAACTGAAGCATTCCAATTGTCCCAGGTGGATCTTAGCAACTGAACGACTAATCTTTCGAGTTACAAAATTGGATCCTAAAATAAAGAGAAAAGATAGAATAAGGAAATTAAAAATTATCTGATAAATGTCCTATAACTAATCTTAAAAATACAGATTATGACAATCTTTTCAGCCTTCTCTCTCCTTGCATCGATCACCTCAGTTTGGTCATCCTATATCGCAGGACTGCCAGCTAAGGACTGCCAGCACACCCATCACGTTAGCTCTACTGCTTCATCTTTCTTTGAAAGCAGCCCTAAATTGAAGCTTCAGTGTTCAGGAAAATTTCTTTGGGGCAAGAAAAAAATAAATTCAAGCATTAAGTTTCCAGAAACACAATATAAAATTAGGCAACAGCCTAATGATTAAAGAATCTTGTCTATGCATAAATGTGGGGTTTTCCTTGTACATGTCAAAGAAGGAACAGCAATCCATCATCACTTCTTGCAATTATGTGAGGTAGAATCACCCCAAAGTAAAGTTCTATCTTCTTGATGATGTGATTTAAAGGGAAAGAACTTAGATTAACAGGGTTAGAAAAGTTAGTCATTTTGCATACAGATCTGCTAAGTTATTTCACATAAAGTAGAACTATACAGGAAAGAAGCCTTTATTTGTAGGGGATGACTTTAGAATACAGGTAGACCTCACTTAGCGATGCTTCAGGTAGTAACCGTTCAAAGTTATGACAGTGCTGAAAAAATAACTTTACGACCAAGGTGTGCATTTACAACCTTTGCAGTATTTCTCTCTCAGCCACGTGTTCGTCATTATAGTCAGTTAGTATGTGTTGTCCTGTGCCTGAACCGTTCTTTTTCCTTCCCCCCCCTTCTCTCAAGTGCCTGACTCTTTTTTCTTTTTTTTTCTCACCCTTGCAGAATGGAGAGATTGGAGAGGAAGGGATTACTATTTTCAACTCCTAGTGACCACATAGATAGATCTTCTCCATGACAATCTACCCCTAACCTGGTCTTTCAGGTCTTCCAACAGTGCACTCATCGCCACTATAACTGAGTCCATCCACCTTGCTGCTGGTTGTCCTCTTCTTTTCCTTCCACCCTTCCCTGCATTAGAGCCTTTTCCAAAGAGCTGGGTCTTTGCATAATGTGTTTGAAGTATGATAATTTGAGCCTGGTTATTGGTGCTTTAAGAACTTGAACATATTTATTGTGTTTACTGCATTTTATTCTTCTATTATAAAAAGCATGTTAATAATGATGATACTTTTTAATTATCATGAATGTGTCAGTACACTGCATGTACCTTCTAGTTGGTGGAATGTGGACCAAAGTACACTGGCTTCCAAGTAGTGTTGTGGCTAGAGATCATAGCTTGAATAGACTAGTGTGAACATGTTTGGGGTGAAATTGGGCTTCCGTTGCAGTTAGGGCATATTGGTCCACATACATGATGTCCTTACTATTAGCAAAGAGTGCTGCTATATGAGTATGGTTCATAATATAGTCTTTTCTTTATTTCATTAAAATGCATCATGTTAAACCTTTCATTATGAAAGGGTTGATGGCAGACAGCAATATTCTTGGCCCCCCATCTGTTGATTATCATATTCTATGGAAGACTTGACTTAGAATGTAAGAGGAATATATGGTTAAAAGCATGAATTAACAAATAAAATAAAATAAAGAAAAATAGCTGTGTTTATTCAATTAAGAGAAAGGGAAAGGACACAATATATTTCAGTGGCGGTGGTCAGGTCTTGTGGAACTAAGTTGATGAATCCCTGCAGGGAACTAGAGGTGTCAATTTAATGATGAATGAAAGGGTTAGAATTAATGTCAGAAAGTAAACAATTTACAGTATGTCACCTAAATTGTTGTGGATATGTATGATATCCATATGATACATATGTGGATATGTATGTAATTATAGTTGTTATGCTATGCTCTAATAAATGATGGTAGAGGAAGAATCAGATATGAGTTTGAGGGGAAAAATGTACATTCTGAATGAATACAATAATGGGGTGGGAGAATGGGGTGTGTGGGGTTATTTTGTTTGGTGAGATGAACTGGTGGGAATGGGATAAGAAAGTACAATAAAAATGACTGGTCCATTTGAGGTTCTAAGAATGACTAAGAATTAGGGGGGGTTTCTGAATATCTGTTTTGTTTGTTTGAAATATGTAATTAAAGCATGCATTTTTTCACACATATCCATGGTAAAAAAAATAATCTAATGACATGATTGATTTATGATGAAAGATTGAGAAAATTAGTGAATGTACAAAAGTGAGGAAAGGTTCTGAATGTGGGACAGAAAAGTTTTTTGTAGTTTTAAGAGTCAAGCCTGAGAGAAAAAATGAAGCAGCCAACAAAACAACACGCTCTTCAATAATATAACTATCCCCCATCTTTTGCCTAAGGACACTAAACATCGTATAATTTGTCAGAGTTTCCTTCCTCCTCTTTGCCCACAATTTGCATTGTTTCCTGGGATTATTTTCTTTGTTTCCAGGGATTATTTTCATGAGGATGATAGTTCTTATAACGTTTGCTACATTTTTTTTCTATTATTCTATTATTACAGAATATGCTATGCTGGTCATTTTTCAAAGGGAGTCTTTGAACTTGGTTATTTTTTATGCTTCCAACACTAAGCTTTATGACAATATAGTTATAAGGAGTGAGATAAATAAAGCCTGTACTACCAGCTTAGATGGTAGTATTCTTGCTTCTTGCCTTAAATGGTATAACAATAACATTAACAACTATTTAAATAGGGTTTCCTTTATTAGATATCTAATAAATGCTATACCTTAAGAATAAGATTTCTTCCTCTCATAAAAAAAAACTGAAAACTTTTGTTTGAAATTTTAACAACACTCCACTAAAGTACCAACCAATTCTGCATAGAATAATAGAAAAAATTAAACGCTTTACAGGAAACTACCTTCCTTTCCTTCTTTAGGACACATTAAAAGCTGCTTTATAAGCTTTTTAAAATGTTTAATATATGAGAGCAATAAGGGTAAAAGAAAAAAGAAAAAAGAAAAAAGAGGCAATGAAATGCAATTTGCTGAAAGACATTCAACATTTTTCAAGGGAGCATACAAAAAATAGGAAAAAATGTTTATGCCTATTTATTACATTTAAAAGCAGAAATAACTTCAGACTGAGTCTTTTACATACTCTAGTAAAATTTGTGTGTTAAAGTGTTCTAACAGAACTAGTGGGAACATTTTCTTTTTGCCCATGGAATTCCCATAATCCTTCCTTTATGTTCCTGGCAGAACTGGAAATGATGGTGGATATGCACAGGAGAGAAGAGAAGAAAGAAGTCCACTTACATGATAACAAATTTTACTCCTAGTGGATTTCAACATTTTAATTTAATTAAATTTAATTAATTAATTAAATTAAAATTTAATTTAATTAATTTAATTTAATTTAATTTTAATTTCTGTACCTTCAGTAAAGCACAAATATCTATTATTTCTCATTCATGGAATATATATACATTTTCAAAACTTCAACTATCATATTTAAAGGAATATTAGAATATAAAAAAGCTGATATTTTCCACATGCCATAATTCTAACCTTTGGGGGGAAAAGTAAACATAAATAAAACCAATCAATTTTATATCTAAATAAAATTGGCATCTAGATATTATTCATACCTAAATATAATTAGTAAAATTCATTTATAAAGTGAGGAAAGTAATTTGACTTCTAGAAGGAAGAAATTTAAAGTGACATATAGTTCATGAAAAAAGCTAGCAATAACATTTCTATGATAAAGTATTTAAGATTTTCTGAATGCTTGTTTATCTTTGCATCTGAATGATGTGTCTTCAACTGATATAAAAAGGGAATCAGAATGAAAAGGTTTAAAAGACCTCTTGATCCCTGAATGTTGATCGGGGTTCTTTGTGATTTCCTTTCTTTTTATGCTGCATACATAAATTATTTTGACAGAACGGCCACCATTAATAGTGTAGAAAGAAGAGAGATGGCCTTGAAGCAGATATTCAGAAACTGTTACATAAGCGAAGAGGGCTGAAACATTCCTTAAGTCCTGGAAAGGGAGATAGTATTAAGAAGAGACTCAGGACTCCTCCTTGACTTACTGGGGTATAAGAGGGAAGGAAGGAAAAGCATAAGCAGACTTGCAAGATTTGGTTACTATTGCCTATCTCAATAAAGTATAGTTCTGGTCTTCCTGTGGAGTCAGTTTCCTGATTTGGTCTACCTTGTCAGGTAATATTCACTATTGTCCAAATTTCTGCATCTGACTGAGCATCAGTGAAGGCACAGAAATTTGGAAACTGTTTTGTAATCTTTTCGAGACTGATAGATATTTCTTTTCAACAGAACATGTCATCTCTCTAGAATGTGTGTGGTGAGAATTTCATGAGGATAGCCAAAGTTTGTGAGATTTATATGAGGCAGGGCTGGCTAAAGTCACCCCTAATTGTTTGAGAAAGCACCCACACAAATGGCCTTAGTTATACCTTTAATTGAATTCACTGAACTAGGAAGGCAATTAGTTTTTCATACTGGTGCATAATTTATGGAATAAATGAAGCAAGCACCAAACGTAGGTATTACTTGTTTCCCCAGGCCCCCTTAATATATCACAATATATTAAGCAGTGATTACATTCTGTGGCAGAGATATACAAAATTCAGATCCTCAGTAAGCCATTTCCCCATAGCCAATAACCTAAGCATTTTCTGTGTGTGATGCAAAATTTGACAGATCTCTCAAAGAGACAATGGAACTGCCAAACAATTCTTGGAACATGGTAGGAAAAAGACAAGTATCTCTAGTAGCTTCAGGGCCTACTGCCCTTAAAACTTGCTCTCTGAGATGGCTTCTAAGCAAGAAGAATGATTGCAATGAGCTGATTTGGTAAATGCCTGCTAGTCCTTACAATGAGTTCAAAAATGAATGTGGAATACTGTGCCAATTCAAAGCAAAATAAAGGGGTTAAAGACAATTCATTATTCACGTACTGCTACCTTTCAAAACTAAAACACATTTCATTTGCTCTGGGCAACTCTAGAGATAGCAGTAGCATCATACAAAACAAGGATATTTAAAGAAACAAATATTGAGGTTAGCTTTTAGTATTCTTGTATTATATACACAGTGGTGTGCTGGAGATGGTTCGTACTGGCTTGCAAGAGCCAAATGCTAAATATTCTGGAATTTTGCAAGTCGGTTGAAAGCAGAACTGAGTCCTGATGCCCAGTTCACAATCAGCTGTTTGGTGCCTACTGCTGCAGCAGTAGCAATGGAGCCAGCAGAGCTGGTTGTTAAATATTTATCAGTACACCACTGCATATATACTATGGTAGATCTCAACAATTATTCAGGCTGCTATTATTGTAACATGACAATATAGAAACAATCAAAGAGAATTGTGGAGTCCTTGGTGCTCTCTGGGCCTTGTTGTTTTCTTGCAGATGTTTCATTGCCAGACTAGGTAACATCTTCAGTGCAAAAAGGGAGCGGGACTTGCTCTCTGTTTATTTACAGTGGCTTGCCCTTCTTGTGTTGGTGGGGGTGTTGTTCTCTCCTTAGGAGTTCCTTGATTGGGCTGTTGTTTGCTGCTTGGTTGATTGACTGAGTTAATAGTTCGTTGATTAGGGTATATTGTGCTGTTTGATTGTTCCTCTAGTGCTAATCTTGGTGTTAATCTTTGTATATTTGGGTATTGATTGCTGGCAAGGAGGTGTTCTGGTCTTCTGGCTTTTCTATTGTCTCTTATGAATGGTATGTAAATGTTGTTTACCTCTATGTGTCTGTTGATGGCTGCTTTGTCTGAGTGCCAGGCTTCCAGGAATTCTCTAGCGGTTTTGGATTTGGCTTGGTTTAAGATGCTCACAGTTTTCCAGTTGAAAGTATGGTTGAGTCTGTCCATGTGTTGTGAGATTAAGGAGTTTTCATTGTGTCTTCTGACTGCCAGTTGGTGTTCATGGATGAGCTCTGCCCATCTGTCCTACATAGTGGCTGCTATAGTCCTTACACTGTATGTTGTAGATAACTCCTGTTTTTTTCTTCTTGGGCTACTGGGTCTTTTGGCTTACTTAAGATGTTCTGAAGGGTTTTGGTTGGTTTATGTGCTACGGTGATGCCATGTGGTTGTAACAGTCTATTGGTAGTTTCTGAGATGTTTCTGATGTATGGCAGTATTATCCTTTTCATAGCTTCTGTTGGTTGTGTTGTAGTGGGTTGTCTAGTCAGGCACTTTTTGATAAAGTTGCGTTGGTATCCATTTTGCTGGAAGATGCTGTATAGATCATCTGTTTCCTTTTTCTGGTGTTCTGGGTTGCTGCAGTGCGTTAGTGCTCGTCTGAGGGCACAGGGCACGTTTTTCTGCTCCACTTCCAAAATATACCTTTCCCTGTTATGTCAACTCAGGTGCTCCTGTCCATTTGGGATAAAGTGCTTCAATCTGTTGGAGGCAAACCTCCGCAGCTCATTGGCTCCCTTGCAGAGGAAGGACTACCCCTTCAATTCAGCCATGCACTTTACTAGGTTCTATATCTGCCTTCATTAGCAGAGCTGAAACAGCACAATAGTTATTATCTTTGCTGAGCACAGAGAGGGTTGCCTGTTCAAAAACCAACATTTTTTAATTGCAATTTTTCTTTTCTTGAGTAAGTAGCTTTCCTCTGGCCTTTTTTAAAAGTGGGTTTACCATTGTACTGGTTTTTTTAGTCAACTGAGGTAGAAGGGTTTTGAGTGAATGTAGATGCATACACACACACATACATGATTATGATTATTATACCAAATCAATCCACTGCAGGGTGAAGTCCTCTTTGTTGAAGGTTATAGACTATAATCTATTATGTGGGTCCAGTGTAGGTTGGAAGATTGTTCTGACTTCGTCCCCAGTCTAGGGCTGAGAGTGTAAGATTGGCCCAAGTCATACAACCGGCTCCCATTCCTAAGGGTGGACTATAATCTGGGGCTACCCACTCCTAGTCTAGCACCTTAGCCACTATACCACACTAGCTCTCATACATACACATATATTAAAATTGTAGGATGCTCAACTCCATCAAAAAAGTAAAGTATGAAAAACACTTCACTTTTCTCCTTTTATTAAAAATACTTATTTCAGCATTGTTTCCAGAATTTAAAAAGTAGACTTTTCACATTAACTCTCTGGGCACAAAAGGTATTCTTTTGGCTTCTTATTGCTAGTCTAAAAAGCAGAGGTACATAGACTTTTAAAAATGAAGTCAATTTCATTGGAAAATGACATGCATGTGTATACAAATAATTATTTGTGGCTATGTATACATGACTTTACATATATGTGCATGCATATGTATGTGTGGACTGGCTATAATATCTACTGGAAGCAGTCTCAGAATTAGATAGTATGTCAAAGAAGATTTATAGATCAAAAGCAGCAATGAATATAGACTTCTTTTTTCTTTTCCCAAACCATACCACTCTTTAAAGAGGCAACCTGACCTGAAAATTGCTTCATATGAAATCCAGCTTACTTTCAATTTTAGAAATATTAGAAACCACACAAAAAACTGTCAAAGATATTGGGTTAGCTGACTTAAGCTGTTTTACACCATTTTAATTAATTTGAAAGCAAATCTTATGAATATAGAAACTGCTCTTATTTCACCCAGTGATGAAAGCTCTAATGGATTTTTCTTTTTAAATGTCTTATAGTCATACTAATTTCTGTATCAAAATAGACTGTTTGAAAGTTATAACTCACTGACAGGTAGAATTATTCCTACCTTCCTTTTAAAAAGATTATGTCCTGCTGTCCAGGGATAACTGAGGACATTTTAAGAACCCTGAAAGTGTGTTTCTGATTTCCAACTGCCATTCAAAAATAAGAATAAATGAGCAGCAGCTATGATGTATTTTGATATAACTCTATGAAAGTGGGAAGAATTTGGCATGGAAAAGCAACTTCATTTTATTTTAACCATTTTAAATGTCCACTCCCAAAATATTGGCATCTCTCACTTGTACTCTTTTCACATTTATCCCCAAAGACATTTTTAAGAAGTTGGAGAAGTGCAAGTAATTACTGAAAATTTACCAAAATTTTTATTTATGCCCTCTTTAATCAATATGAACATTAATCTGAACCTCAGATTTTTTTCTATAAACCAATGAACTCCAAACTAACTAGCACAAGCATGAGACATTAAGAATATGCGACCATAATAATGAATTTCCATAGGAGAGACCAGATGTGGTATTACGATGAGAGACATGAATTTTATCATAGGAATTTTTTTCATTGAAAAGGAGGTCTCACAACCCTTTTAATTCTGTTCTTTTAATAGGCTTATATGTTATACAATTTTACAGACTCTAATTTTGTTTTACTGTGATAACTATGAAAGATATCCCATAAATTCTGAAATAATTTCCATGGAACTATTATATAGCACTCTAACCTCTAGTTTACATGTAAAAGCTTTTACTATAAAGAATCTCTCCAAGAACAATTACTGTAGTTAAACAGAAATGTATTCCTCTTCAGACATACAGTACATTAGAATAGTAATGGAAATTTCTGGACATTTTCCTTACCTCTCCTGGGACTCTCATGGTTGAAAAGAATACCATTCACAGCAAAGAGGTTATAGGCCTCCCTGAAATTTACCACAATCCAATACGCATAGAGCTTGGCTGCCCCTGAAACAATTATTGTAATTATTTATTGAAATATTTACAAAAGTTAGTATATTCGCTAACACACCCATACCAAAAAGCAAAAGCAAAAGCCAGTAAAATATCATTTCCAAGCAATTCATTAGAACACTGGCCCGAGATGTTGTGTTTCTCAATTTACATTAGCACAAACTGATGTGGAACAAAGCAGCAACCATGCTCACCAACAAATGTTAGGGGACTTTTCCCATCATGTCCTATCACAGGTATAACTGATATTTAAGCTTTAAAACAATACACTGGTAGAACTCTTAACAACACTGTGGAATAATCTTTACTTGAAAAATGTAAGATGGAGGTGGGAGAAAATACTTAACTTCACTTGGTTCAAAATTCCTATTTGTTTTAATGCTGTATTACCTAAATACTCTTTTAATTCAGGTTCATCACTAAGTGCACGATAGCCATAAAATAAAATAAAATCCATTCGAGTGATCCAAAATCACTTGATCGCTTGAATACTATTTTACAATTAAAAAACAGAAGAATAAGTATTTAAGGAAAACAGAGATCCATATTTTGGATCTGAACAATGCCTATCACAATAGTGATGTTAGCTCACTTCTAGCAATGAATGATACCATATTACCATGTAAGAAATACAGTCCATGTAAATAAAAAAGTTATTGTACCCATATAATAGCTAGATGCTGTTTATCAGTAAAAACAAATAAGTTTTTCTACAATTAAATTAATAGTAAGCAGATAAGATAAAAGTCTTTCTGCAATGAAAATAATGGCAAGAAGAAAGATAAAATTGTCTTTAAAATGAAATAATTGACTGCATAAAATAGAACTTTAAAAGACAACAACTTTATTTTGGCATTCTGTACAAAAGCCTTCAACCCGGCAGCATCTGGACAACCCTGTCTGGGTAAGAAGCTACTGGGGAGTAGTTGGATGGGAAACCTCCAGTCAAAAGATAACCCAGGAGGGCACAATAGTACACCACTTCCATACTGCTGTAGAAAAGCTACATAGACACATTAATGATGTAACCAGAAATCAAACTCAACCTGAAGAAGACTTTTACTTTCCAAAGCCCTTCAAGACAAATAGGCTAAGCCTTTAGATTACTGCACCAACAAATAACATGTTTAAAATTGATTGCAATCTCACAATTTGTGATGTTGCATCCCTTTATAAGAGACTCTTTTGAATCTGTCAAGAGGGTTAATATACCTACCATATGGGGATCTGGGATAAAATGGAGTAGTCTCCTTTTGAGGTATTTCTTGCACTTTTCCATAAAGTTCACTTGTTGAGGCTTGATAGAATTTTACAGCGTTTATGAGACCACACGTCTTGATAGCATCTAGCAATCGTAAAGTGCCAATTCCATCAACATCCGCTGTATATTCTGCTAAATCAAAAGATATCTGAGGAGACACAAAAAGGCAAAATACAAAATGAAAAGCAATGCTATCCACAAAGTAGAATTTAAGGCTCAGACATGCTTTTTAATAAACTGGAAGGTATATCTTGTGTTGTATAGTCATCTTAAACATGATACTTTTGTATCAGGTAATCCCATCATTCTAATAAAGTCAAGTTATGAAATTCTTTCTTTCATGGATTCCAGTTCTGCCTTCCTGAGAAAAAACATGAATGTGTGGGGCCTTATAATTATTTTGTTCTAAAATACAGATTGCCTTTTGTTATGGATTGTTCTCTAATCAATAAAAATTAAATAAAGCAAGAATAAACTACCACTATATCAAATCAAATTTTATTCAAATTTTATGGCTCAAGACCATATGTGATTGCCACTATAATTGGAAAACAAATTTACACTTAAACAGAGATAGTTATTAAAAGCATATTGTACACCAATATCACCCTCTCCTAAATTTCTTATATTCACTTACAAACCAAATAATTCTATTTAAGGAATCTGGATTTAAAGGGGATATTATAAATATTTGTTGTTTATTCGTTCAGTCGTTTCCGACTCTTCGTGACTTCATGGACCAGTCCACGCCAGAGCTTTCTGTTGGCCGTCACCATCCCCAGCTCCCCAATGGTTGAGTCCGTCACCTCCAGAATACCATCCATCCATCTTGCCCTTGGTCGGCCCCTCTTCCTTTTGCCTTCCACTTTCCCTAGCATCAGCTTCTTCTCCAGGGTATCCTGTCTTCTCATTATGTGGCCAAAGTACTTCAGTTTTGCCTTTAATATCATTCCCTCAAGTGAGCAGTCTGGCTTGATTTCCTGGAGTATGGACTGGTTTGATCTTCTTGCAGTCCAAGGCACTCTCAGAATTTTCCTCCAACACCACAGTTCAAAAGCATCTATCTTCCTTCGCTCAGCCTTCCTTATGGTCCAGCTCTCGCAGCCATAGGTTACTACAGGGAATACCATTGCTTTAGCTATGCGGACCTTTGTTGTCAGTGTGATGTCTCTGCTCTTAACTATTTTATCAAGATTTGCCATTGCTCTCCTCCCAAGAAGTAGACGTCTTCTGATTTCCTGGCTGCAGTCAGCGTCTGCAGTAATCTTGGCGCCTAGAAATACAAAGTCTGTCACTGCCTCCACTTTTTCTCCCTCTATTTGCCAGTCATCAATCAAGCTCGTTGCCATAATCTTGGTTTTTTTGAGGTTTAACTGCAACCCAGCTTTTGCACTTTCTTCTCTCACCTTCGTCATAAGGCTCCTCAACTCCTCCTCGCTTTCAGCCATCAAAGTGGTATCATCTGCATATCTGAGATTGTTCATGTTTCTTCCAGCGATTTTAACTCCAGCCTTGGATTCCTCAAGCCCAGCATGTCGCATGATGTGTTCTGCGTACAGGTTGAATAGGTAGGGTGAGAGTATACAACCCTGCTGTACTCCTTTCCCAATCTTAAACCAGTCCGTTGTTCCGTGCTCTGTTCTTACCGTTGCTACTTGGTCGTTATACAGATTCCTCAGGAGGCAGACAAGATGACTTGGTATCCCCATACCACCAAGAACTTGCCACAATTTGTTATGATCCACACAGTCAAAGGCTTTAGAATAGTCAATAAAACAGAAATAGATGTTTTTCTGAAATTCCCTGGCTTTCTCCATTATCCAGCGGATATTGGCAATTTGGTCTCTAGTTCCTCTGCCTTTTCTAAACCCAGCTTGTACATCTGGCAATTCTCGCTCCATGAATTGCTGGAGTCTACCTTGCAAGATCTTGAGGATTACCTTACTGGCATGTGAAATAAGTGCCACTGTTCGATAGTTTGAACATTCTTTAGTGCTTCCCTTTTTTGGTATGGGGATATAAGTTGATTTTTTCCAATCTGATGGCCATTCTTGTGTTTTCCAAATTTGCTGGCATATGGCATGCATCACCTTGACAGCATCATCTTGCAAGATTTTAAACAGTTCAGCTGGGATACCGTCGTCTCCTGCTGCCTTGTTATTAGCAATGCTTCTTAAGGCCCATTCAACCTCACTCTTCAGGATGTCTGGCTCTAACTCACTGACCAAACCGTCAAAGCTATCTCCAATATTATAACCCTTCCTATACAGATCTTCCGTATATTCTTGCCACCTTTTCTTGATCTCTTCTGCTTCTGTTAGGTCCTTACCATCTTTGTTTTTGATCATACCCATTTTTGCTTGGAATTTACCTCCGATGTTTCTAATTTTCTGGAAGAGGTCTCTTGTCCTTCCTATTCTATTGTCTTCTTCCACTTCCGCACATTGCTTGTTTAAAAATAATTCCTTATCTCTTCTGGCTAACCTCTGGAATTTTGCATTTAATTGGGCATATCTCCCCCTATCACTGTTGCCTTTTGCTTTCCTTCTTTCTTGGGCTACTTCCAGTGTTTCAGCAGACAGCCATCTTGCCTTCTTGGTTTTCTTTTTCTTTGGGACGTTTTTTGTTGCCGCCTCCTGAACAATGTTGCGAACTTCTGTCCATAGTTCTATCTACTAAATCTAGTCCCTTAAATCTATTCTTCACCTCCACTGCATATTCCTTAGGAATATTAGTGAGCTCATATCTAACTGATCTGTGGGTCTACCCTATTCTCTTTAGTCTGATTCTAAATTTTGCAATAAGAAGTTCGTGATCTGAACTACTGTCAGCTCCAGGTCTTGTTTTTACCGACTGTATAGATGTCCGCAACCTTTGGCTGCAAAGGATGTAGTCAATCTGATTTCGGTGTCGACCATCTGGTGAAGTCCATGTATAAAGTCGTCTTTTAGGTTGTTGGAAGAGAGTGTTTGTTATGCACAGTGAGTTGTCTTGGCAAAATTCTATCAGCCTATGTCCTGCTTCATTTTGTTCTCCCAGACCATGCTTGCCTGTAATTCCAGGTGTCGTCTGACTACCCACCTTAGCATTCCAGTCTCCTGTAATGAAAATAACATCTCTTTTTGGTGTATTATCCAGTAGGTGCTGCAGATCCTCATAGAACTGATCTACTTCTGCTTCTTCAGCATCTGTGGTTGGGGCGTATATTTGGATCACTGTGATGTTAAATGGCTTACCCTGAATTCAAATTGAGATCATTCTATCGTTTTTTGGATTGTATCCAAGCACTGCTTTAGCCACTTTATTATTAATTATGAAGGCTACTCCATTTCTTCTGTGGTCCTCTTGTCCACAGTAGTAGATCTGGTGGTCATCTGATGTGAAGTGGCCCATCCCAGTCCATTTCAGTTCACTGACACCTAAAATGTCTATATTTAATCTTGACATCTCACCAATAACCACATCCAATTTGCCCTGGCTCATAGATCTTACATTCCAGGTTCCTATGGTGTGTTGATCTTTAGAACATCGGATTCGTCGTTCACCACCAGCACCGTCGGCCGCTAGCCGTCCTTTCGGCTTTGGGCTAGCTGCGTCATCACATCTGGGGCTAGTTGAACGTATCCTCTGTTCCTCCCCAGTAGCATTTTGACCATCTTCCGACCTGGGAGTCCCATCTTCCGATGGTATACCGACATATCTTTGGTTGTACTGATCCATTTAGTTTTCATGGCAAGAATACTGGGGTGGGTTGCCATTACCTTCCCCAGGGATCGTATTTAGTCTGCCCTCTCTGCCACGACCTTCCCGTCTTGGGTGTCCCTTCACGGTTTAGCTCATGGTTTCATTGAGGTGCTCAAGCTCCAGCACCACGACAAGGTAACAATCTCCTTTGCTGGAGATTATAAATATATATTTACCAAATAGAAATGCTGCCTGTAACCATATTAAGATTTTTTTTTAAGTATTTCTCCGACTTAAAATATCTCAGTTCTGTGCTCATCTCTACACCTTTTCCTTTATTACATTTAAAACCTGCATGGTTGCTGAATGTTTAGCAAGCAAAGCCTTCCTCTTCTCTATGCCAGGGGGAATTTCTTGAATTTCTGCCTATTAAAGAATTTTCAAGTTTTGTTGTGGTTACTGAAAGGCCTCCCAAAAACCTAAGCCACTGGATACGTTGTTGGACATATATTCGCAATCTTTACTGCAGTACAAGATAACTGTTGAAGGACTTTATGTTAGTAGGAAGCAAAAGATGGAAGAAGTGAAACAACTTGGACCCAACAGTGTTGCACAACTTTTGTCCATGCTCCAACCTTCCCTTTTTAGGGAAAGTTGGAGAGAGGGTGGTTGGCACACAGCTACAGAGGTCCCTGGATGAAGCTGATTATCTGGATCCTTTTCAGTCTGGATTCAGGCTGGGGTACAGCACTGAAAGGGAATTGGTCACACTTGTCAATGACCTCTGCAGGGCTTGGGATGGGGTGGTGCAACCATTCTGGCCTTTTGATACCATCGACCATGGTATCCTTCTCGACCAGCTTTGGGGATTGGGAGTGAAAGGCACTGTGTTACGGTGGTTCTCCTCCTTCCTCTGAAGCTGTTTCCAGTTGGTGTTGGCGGGGGAGGAGAGGTTGAGCCCTAGGCCCCTGCAATGTGGAGTGCCTCAGGGCTCGAGCCTTTCACCTCTTCTTTTCAACATCACATGAAACCACTGGGGAAGGTCATCTATCAGTATGGGGTGCAGTATCATCAGCATCACCAGTTATATATCTCCACTCCTAGCTGGACAGTTGATGCTGTGACAGTGCTGGCCAAGTGCCTGGAGGCTGTAAGGGTCTGGATCAGGAGGAACTGTCTTTGACTCAACCCTGGCAAGATGGAGTGGCTCTGGATTTTTGCCCCCCCAGGCCCAGGTGATATTTCATCTTTGACTCTGGATGGAGTGGCACTCCCCCAGACTGAGCTGGTGTGCAATTTAGGGGTCCTCCTAGACTCACAGCTCCTGCTGGAGAAGCAGGTGGCAGCCATGGCTAGAGGGACCTTTGCACAGATTCATCTGGAGCGCCAACTGCACCCCTTCCTGGGCTGGGAGGTCTTGCTCATGGTCACTCATGCCTTGGTCACTTCCTGTTTGGATTACTGCAATGCGCTCTACATGGGGCTGCCCTTGAAGACCACCTGGAAGCTACAACTGGTCCAGAATGTGGCAGCATATGCAGTAATGGGTGCCCCTAGGTTTACCAATGTTACACCCCTGTTGTGCGAGCTGCACTGGCTCCGAGTTTCCTTCTGGGTGCAATTTAAGGTGCTGGTTATTACCTTTAGAGCCTTATATGACACAGGGCCAGGTTATCTGCAGGACAACCTCTCCCTAAGGACAACTACCCATCCTACTAGATTAGATAGAGTGGGCACGCTGCTAGTCCCTTCCCTTAAACATTGCCATTTTATGGGATTGAGGAAGCATGCCTTTTCCATGGCAGACCCTGCCCTATGGAATGCCCTTCCCCCTGTAGTTTGGCAAGCCCCCACCCTCCTAGCCTTCCAAAAAGCACAAGACTTGGCTTTTCCCCCAGTGCTGGGATAGGGTGAGATTGATGAGAGTTTTTGCAGTGGACTGCTTGTTAAAGTTTACTATGGTGCCAGGTTTTTATTATTTGTGGTTTTAATAGATCTATGCATATATTGTACAATGATGCTGTTTTAAGTGTTGTTGGGAGCCACCCAGAGTTCGGTATAAGATGGGTAGCTATGTACATGTTTTAAGTAAGTAAGTAAGTAAGTAAGTAAGTAAGTAAATTTCACCTCTTTCCTTCAGGACTTAAATATTGGCCTGGATGCATTATGAACAAAAGTATTTTTCATCATAAAAGCCCTGCAAAGTATAAACTAAACGGACAAGGCAATAGGATCTTGGAAAGAAATTAAGTATGAAGCTCCCTATTTCCCTCCCATTACAATCCCTAGGCTGATGGGAAATGGAATGCTTGCTTTCCTTCAGCCTAATCCTCATTCAGTGGGTAGAGGGAAACACCATGTTTAATGCTCTGAACATCCCTTCCTCCCTTCCCCCTCCTCTCTCTCCACACTTGAGAAGTACTCCAAACTTTTTTTGATATCAGATCACATTAAGGCTATAAATATGCTTTATCTATGAACGCTTAAGAGAATTACATGCTGGTCATGACCTCTGGCAAGATAAGAGCCTCCTCTTACATAAGAGATCTTATGTTCCAGTGAATGAGATGAAATGTTTCTGGCATTTATCTTGTTTCTGAATCATTAACAGAATCTATATACCTCAATGTTTAATAGTAATCCTTTCAGAAACAATATGAAAAAACAGGGTGACATATTCTAGAATATAAACTGTATAATGATTATAAACCTTCCTTGCAATATATTAATGAATTCAACATAATCCTAAGTATTTTATTCAGAAATAAATATCACTGAAAATTATATTAGCATAATTAGGTTTACAGTCATTATTTCCTTATTTTATTGCCAATTCATTAGTTAATTTGGTGGACAAATTCTTGGTTGTCAGTGTTATAAAGGGGAGGGGTTTTTTAAAAAAATATCAGTTAGTTGAGAATCATAAGCAGGATTTTAAAATTAGGAAAAACTCAAGTTTTTGTAAAATGCATACTTTACAAAATATGTATATTTATAAATCATATTTATTCGAGTTTACATTATCTCCCCATCTCCAAATTGCTGCAGCATAGCTAGGACAGGATAAAGTTTGAAATGTTGCAGTGTCAATGATTAGTGACATTCTAATGCTCTAAAAGTTTTTATATATAGTAAAATCCAGCTGTGCTAAACGCTTTAAACATTAAAAAAAAGAGGTGGAGGTGTCTTGCAGAACCACTAAAAAACTTCCACAGGGGAGCTGTAAAAGGATAGTCAATCAATTCTGCATTATAGATACCATGGGAATCAATGACTATGAATAAAATGTGAATAGAGAAAACTGACCAAAATTTATATTTCAACATTTCATAATTAATTTTTATGTGCAGTACTAAGTGCATTCAACTGAAATATACTTATGTATGAAAAGGCAGGTGATACTTTTAAATAGACATGGTTGGTAAAAACAGATGTTTTCATCAGGAATGGAAAAAAAACTATTCCTTTATTAGAATCAACCAAAAAGCCAGAAAAATGTTCAGGCTTTTGACTTCTCCAAAACTCATTTTTCCAATGTAGTTATGAAACTTTTATTTACAATCAAAGGGGATAGGAATAAAACAGTAAGGAAAGTTAACATACCTAGAACTACCAATCAATAAATACTATTGCAGAATTATAGCTGGAATACCAGCACACTACCTGATGGATGATCAAAACAAAACAAAACAAAACAAAACAAAACAAAACAAAACAAAACAAAACAAAACAAAACAAAACAAAACAAAACAAAACAAAACAAAACAAAACAAAACAAAACAATAAAATAATAAAATAAAATAGAGACTGAACATATTTATAGTTTGAATTCCTTGATTTTTTTTTTAATATTTAAGGTCCATTTCTCTGAAAGTCATATTCCACATCCTTTATAGCCACTTCTGCCCCATAGAGCTGTGGCTGAATGCTATGAAGCTGTTATTTTCATATGTGTGGCACATATCAAATATCAAGCTTTAAATATACAAGACTTCTTTTTTTATATAAAAAAGGGAAACCCAAGTGCCCATAGAAATACATTCTCTAGTTTCCTGAGTCCTGGAACACCTCCCACCCCAAATTTATTAACCTTTGGGAAAGTAAATTCCATAAATGAATATAAGTGTCTCATTCTCAGCATCCCCTGCAAATATTCTGAGAAGGAATGGTGCACTTGAACAGAAGTTAAGCATCAAAATGATTCAGGTGGCAAATTAGTCTGAATCTGCTTTTTTATATAAAAGTTATGGCTTGAAAAAAGGCAGGCAGGATGCATTCCAAAAACGTGGCATCCACAGTCACCACTGAAAAAAAAACAAAATGAAATGAAATGCAAGTGGAAATGAGGAAGAACAAATTTTGGCTATTCTGAAATCAGCTGCAATATCAGGGAATTTTTTTAAATGCCAAGATCCGGCACTTAAAATTCTATCTTGTACTACACAGTTTCTTTAAGGTCCAAATACTGCAGGAAATAAGTGCTTATCTGTGAAAGCCAGAAAAATAACAAAGGTAAAGGGGGTGTTTTCTATTCTTTTGCTGTTCTGCCCCCAACTGTGAAGTGTTTGGCGCTTCCTCTTGGTCTCGGCCATTTCACAGTGCATTTGGCTTTAATCAGGTGGAGGGCAGGAACTCAACATCCTGCAGCCTTGCTCTGATTAGGAGGAGTCAGATTCTACAAATTGGCATATTCTTCCTTCGCTCTTGCTTATTTGATGAATCATTTGTTTTAAAGTATTTCAAAGGAACACTAGAAAAGTAGCAGGCTAAGATTGTTACCATTTTCAAGTCTATTTATAATACCCCTAAGAAAAGAATGTAGATTATTTTCACTTCAATAAACTAATGTTTCAGCATTCTCTTAAATTAATGCCACAGAGCGATTATCCTGTTGAAAAACATGCTGACTACTAAGACCACCAATCTATAAAATGTCATAGACTGGATCTTTTAAAAAAGCAGTATAAAGTAATAAATTTAAAAGTGCTTTATTGATATAAGGTCTAGTCACTTCAGTGGAGTCCACACAACTGCAAAGAATTATTTTTGGAGGAATGATTGATATTGAAGATGCATAAATAAGCACCCCTCCAAAATATTTGAAATAGAATAAATGGTTCAATGGTGGTTCACATGTTTTGCATATACTGTAGAACAGAGCTTTCCAAACTTTTCATGTTGGTGACACACTTTTTAGACATGCATCATTTCGCGACACACTCTTACAGCAGGGCATCATTTCGCGACACACTCTTACAGCAGGGCACAAGGCAGGCGCTAGGACCTGTGCGGAATCACAGCAGGTTTGGAGGCAGCAAGGCACAAGGCAGGCACTAGCACCTGTGCGGAATCACAGCAGGTTTGGAGGCAGCAAGGCACAAGGCAGGCACTAGGACCTGCGCGGAATCACAGCAGGTTTGGAGGCAGCAAGGCACAAGGCAGGCACTAGGACCTGTGCGGAATCCTGGCAGGGCTCAGAGGCAGCAGCAGCCGCAACACAGCCAGACACTGCAGCCGACACACTAACACAGAGCTTTCCAAACTGTGTGTCGTGACACAAAAGTGTGTCGCCACACACAGTCGGCTGTGTCGCCACACAACCCGGAAGTGGCAGCGGGGGCGTGCACGGCGGCAGCGGCAGCGGCGCGCCATCGGTGCTTCCGCGTTTTAGCGGAGGCTGCCGCCGCTGCCGCCGCCATGCACACCCCCACCCGCACCGGGCTTTCCCGCGTCGACACATGAAAATCTGAAGGCGCCGCAGTCGCGGCGGCGCACAAAGACCGAAAGCGGCAGCAGCGCCTCCGGCTTTTTGCGCGCTGCCGCGGCGGTGGGACTTCCAGGTTTTCCCGAGGCGACACACCAAGGGCGGTTGGTGTGTCGCCGCGGGAAAACTTTGGAAAGCCCTGCACTAACGTGTCGCGACATACAGTTTGGAAAGCTCTGCTGTAGAAGGTGCAAGATTATTTGAGTTAACTGAGTAATTAGTCTTGAGTAATAAAGATGGAAAACAAATGGAGACACTGAATGTTCAGACACATATAATTAATTTATTATACATTATTTGTTCTACCATCCACCTAAGTATTGGAACAATGCACTCAAGTCAGCCCTCCCTCCCTCCCTCCCGTTTATTCCTAACTCTGAAAGTTCCAAATATTTTATTACTTACAATAGGTCAACCTCAGTAAACCTTATGGCTAAATTGGCTAGAAATATTTCTTCCATATTGTTAAAGAGTATTGGAAAAAAAATGCACAAGACAATTGATAGAAAGCCCTGAATTTGTGAGTACAGTTATTTCATTTTCCAAATGCAAATCCGACAAAGACCCGCCCCCAGAAACAACCCCACAATGGTTTGTATCCAATGGTGTCCATGTACTAATGGAATGGAATACCCCAGCAGAATGGATTTCTTCTTCCTACTCCCAAATGTGATTGAAGTTTAGAGGACACCCTGGAATAGATTTAAGGCAGATGTTTAGCTTCATTATATAAAGAGATATCTATCTGCATAAGACTGGATGAATCCCAGTAACAACTTATAAAATAATCAGGATTCTTCTTATGTGGCAAGAAGTATGGAGAACAGAGTATTCACCTCAATAGGAACAGACCTTTGTTATTATCCCCATCTACCATCCTTTCTCTTCTGGAATCTACCCCATAAGGTCATTGATGGCAGAGGAGAAAGACCGCCTAGGCAGAGCCTGGCCCTTTCAGTTTCCACAATATGCATTCTCATGATCAGTGGCAAATTTCTGCAACTGCAACGGAATCCAAAAAGCCATGTTCTTTTTCACGCAGACTGAAAAATAACATTCCCACTGCTTTTCAGTCTCATGCAGAAGCCTGAAAAATAAAATGACATGCTATTTTAGCAAGAGAGAGGTGCTCTTTGTGCAAGATTCAAGGCACTTATTTTAAGTGATTTGTTGCAATATAAGGGGACAACACTAATGGTAAAATTGTTTGCAGATTATCTTACATAGATCTGTAGAGCAGATTGGATCAGAATACTTCAAGCAGTATGATCCAATATGTGCCTCATGTGATTTTAATTTCAGGGGCAATAACCCATAGTCCATGAGCCATGTATGTCGGGCCCCATTTTTGCAGCCCTCTAAGATTAAGCCACCAAAATTCAGCAGCAAAAAGTTAAAAGTCAGCAGTGTTATTTTTTTGCACGTGTTAAAAGAACTAGGTATGCTTAACATGTATTTTACTTTTGAAAAGCCCCACTACCCCCAAGTGAAAATCAAGGCTGAAAATGCCTTGTGATCACTACAACATTAAGATGTTGGGGGAAAAGAGGAAAAATTCTGGCTACAATTTTCTTTTTTATTCATCAAAGTCACAACAATTCCTTCCACACCACAAAATCTTCTCACCAAAAGCAAAACCATAATTTTAGCAACTGACATTTAAAAAAGGAAAGTCTCTGGTTACTTTCTCATCATTATAATAGTAATACTATACCATGAGATTGAAATTGATTTCATTTGGATATTGCTAACATTAGGTATTAAAACTCAGAAGAACTGGTAAAAGAAAAAAAATGTTAATTAAAAGTATATGATAATCGGTAGCAAAGACCCATTTAAACTAAGCTTCTTGGATAACTGAATTGCTATTCTTTGCCATATTTAGAACTGTGCTTTCAGTTAATTTTTTTAAAAAGTGTTAAGTAATGGTGAACACACACACACACGACAAAATGTGTACATTAACATGTTTTACTGGAGTATTTTGCATATTTTTAAAGGTTTGGATTCTCAAAAAAATCTGAACAATGTCTAAATTTATTCCATAGAATTATATGATTCTACGAGTCAAGAAAAAGTAATTACTGTTATCACAGCATAAAAAAATACCATTCTTTTTCTTGAGCTATTATACTGTATAACAGGAAAATAATACACTTTTTAAATTTCATTTGCATTTATATATTCCTGGATATTTTATGTAACTCCATGGAATTGCTAGCTTGGGACAAAGGTCATTTGGAAGGGATGTGCCTTTAAGAACTTACAAAAGCTTGCTTCTAACTTCCCTAATATAAGAGGAAGCATCTCTCAGTAAAGGAAGGATGCTCATGTTAAATAAGGAAATGAGTTTGCAGGATGTACACATGTTGCTTTCTATTAAGGATAAGCAATTTCTACAACAATAACAACAAAAAGCAATAGAGTCTTTTTATTTTAGGAGATTGTCTACTTATAGCTTAACTGTACAACTATAAAAGGGACAGAATAATTTCAATAAAATTGTTTACCCCAAATACTGTTGTTTAACTAAATACATTCAATTAACCATTGGTTGGGAAAATTGACTTTCACCTTTTCTTGCTTCCTTTCACAATTAACTATGCAAATGATAGTCCAGGAAACCAAGGTTTAACAAAAGCATGCATTATATATTTTGGAATATTTGCAGTGGTTTAGCTCCACATGCAGGTAAATTTTTACCCATCTTTATGCGAGTACTTGAATATTTATACTTCAACTTTTTCTGGACAAAGCTCTGAATCCACAGAATCATTCAATAGGTTCTATGTATCCAAAGTGGTTTAGAACACACTTTTCATGAATCTGAGTTTCATTTTCATAACTTAAGAAGTTGGTAGTGTAAGATTAAGACCAGCAGTCCAAAGGAAAAAGAAAAAAGAAAGAAAGAAAATATATTGGGGGGAGAGTCCCACATACTGATTCTTTTGTTTGAATGTGTTCAAAGTAATATGACTTGGTATGTTCAATCATTATCATCAGCTAGTCTTTCAGTTTCTAAACTTTGGAAATGTAATAATCAACAACAGAAGGTGGGAGGCACGGAATGTAACTTTCAGGCAACACATACATTTATTTGATGCTGAGGTAAAGTGTGCTTATTTTAGAAGTAGCAAAACAGTAGGCAAAGTATTAAATGATTTATAGCATCACCCACCCACTGATATGGAGATAAAAACTACAGCAAATAAGCTTTATATTGCCAAGTGATACTTGGGTAACACTATAAATTACATCTGGAAGACTTTATTTATAAAATAATAACAAAGAATATATCAATCTTAATTTTTTAATTTTTAGGATTAGCATTTCTACTAGTATAGGTAGTCCTTGTTTAGCGACTCCCTTGTTTAACAACTGTTTGCAGTAAGTACAGTGATGAAAAAGTAACTTTGTGACCAATCCTCACATTTATGACCTTCGCAGTAAAGCTGTAATGCAAAGGAAAGCTGAAGTAAGATCATAAGCACAGTCGCGGTTTCCCTCAGCAACTGTTTCACTTAACGACCAAGTTGCCCATCCCAATTGTGGCCACTAAACAAGGACTACCAGTAATGGTCTTTCATGTATCAAGTTTGCAATGGTTAAGGAAAGCAGGTGGGAAATAATACTTGAATTATAGTAGAATCTTGGAAAAAAAATCTTTGGAAATAGATAGGGAGCAAGGAAACTAAAGGCTGGATGAGAAGGTCTTCAGAAGTCCTGATGAGACCTTTCACACTGTCCTGGAGAGCTCTCTAAGTAGTTTTTGATAGGGTTGGAGAGAAAGGAGGAAATTTGTCAAGAAAACTTTGGATTCAACAGCATATTCCAGGGGTTTCCATATACTATTTTCAATATTCATACACTAATTGAAAGCAGGGCTTGCTTGCTAATTTGTTTGTTTGTTTGACTTATAAGGTTGCTTATCTTATATACAATAACCATAGGCGGCTCCCAGCAAGATCAATGAAATAGAAAAAAATAAAAATAGCACTATGCTAACATCAACACTTTACCTCATGGTGCCCCAAAACCAGCATCCCCACCATACATTTGCACCATTCATTTGCTGGGCTTCATTGTTACCCTAACCCTACTCCTGAGAAAAGAGTCAGCTCTTCGTGGCCCTCCAGAAGGCTAAAGGCTGCATTTCTTCCCATGAGGTTCATTGTATGTTTAAAAACCTGTGGGGCACTCAGGAGTACAATAGAATATGTATTAGAGCAGTTTCTCAACCTTGACATCTCCTGGCTGGGGAATTCTGGGAGTTGAAGTCCACGCATCTTCAAGTTGCCAAACACTGTATTAGAGCAGAGCTTTCCAAACTTTTCATGTTGGTGACACACTTTTTAGACATGCATCATTTTGTGACACACTCTTACAGCAGGGCACAAGGCAGGCACTAGGACCTGCACGGAATCACAGCAGGTTTGGAGGCAGCCAGGCACAAGGCAGGCACTAGGACCTGCGCGGAATCCTGGCAGGGCTCGGAGGCAGCAGCAGCCACGACACACCCAGACACTGCAGCCGACACACAAACATGTCGCGACACAGAGTTTGGAAATCTCTGTATTAGAGGATGCAGCTAAGAAACACTGGCATGTATGAAAGCATCAATGGTGGTCTTTGAATCTTAAACATCATACCTAGACCCTTCTCACCCTGGATATAAACTGTTTCAACTTCTTCCATCAGGACGGCGTTATAAAGTACCGTATGTCAAAACATCTAGACATCGAAACAGTTTTTTCCCTTGTGCTATTGATTTGTTGAACTCCTAATTAATGCAGCATGATATAATGATTGATAATGTATGCCATTGCTCTGTTGAACTTTTTTTTAATGTAGTATGAGGAAATGATTGATACTGTATGATAACACATGACTGCTAAGATTTGACCGGTAATGCTCTGTTATATGTGAACATATGCTAGATAACAGATGCAGTATAATTGTCCCTTAATTCTCCCTTAAATATGTGTATGTGTTAGTTAAATAGCTGTACTATTATTATTTCTTAATTTTTCTTTTCTTGATTGTATAATTTATTATTGAGAGTTCTTGCACCGAAGACAAATTCCTTGTATGTTTAGTCATACTTCGCCAATAAAGTATTCTGTTCTGTTCTGTTCTGTTCATCAGTACTAATTAAGTCCCAATCCAATGAGCCTTAGAAATCAGAGTTAATTTTAAGGTTATAATATATCATCAACCAATGATAAAAAGCAGTGTCAGTAAGCAACAAAATTTGATAATTATCTTAAAATTCATAATCCCCATAAATAACACTAAGACAGTTCTATCCATTTACTTATTTCATGTTTAAATAATCAAATAGTAACATTACTTTGGACAGTATATAAGTAAACTGAGCTCTCACAATTATGAAATGGATAATCATTCTAGTCAAATGTCTTCTTTTCATGGGGTTGCCATTTCATCCTACCAGCACTTTCACATATCCTAAATGTTTGCCCAAGCTGTGAAATCACTAACAATCCAATACTCTTTAGTGATTTCTGAGAAGCTAAGAAGTATTTGAACCCATCCACAGTTATGTTAAAACTAATATAAGCTTTGAAGAAGCAGACTAGTTTTACTGAATACAATTGAACTAGTTTATCTTAGTAAAATTACAATTATTGAGAAACAGTATCAATGTACACTAGAATCTCCAAGGCTAAGTCTTTTTTGGCCTGGTGGCACACTTGAAATTTTGGAAACATGCTGTGAGCACTCTGGTGGGGCAGCTTATTCATTCCCATTATGACTGCTTTGTAAGCCATTATCAGTTACAATGCACCAATTTACCAGAATCAGTCACGGGCTCTTGAACCCTGCCATGCATAGTATCTTGAACAACCCCTGTTTATATTTGGCCTTTTCCAAGGGAAGGGAATCCCCTTTCAAAGCAAGCACTGGGGTTCAGTTGTTCCTGATTTTTACTTTTATTTTAAAAGCATGGTGGGGGGGACGCAGAGAGAGGTACATAAATGGAGATTAAGCAGAAAGCTCACACTCTGTTTTGTAGTATGCCAAATTCTGTTATTTTAATTAAAATAGATTATATATATATATATATATATATATATATATATATATTATAATAATATATATATATATATATATATATATATATATATATATATAATATTATCTATCTATCTATCTATCTATCTATCTATCTATCTATCTATCTATCTATCTATCTAGTAAGGCTAGGAGCCCAGAAGACAAAAATAAGATAACTGGGAGATTACTGGTGCCTTTGGAGACCAAGCTGGATGATTTACAGTATTTTTTACCAACAGTATTTGCATTCAATTAAAACTTGGAATACATAGAAAGGTAATGAATAGCTATTGAAGTACTTCAAAAGAGTGCTTTGCTTAATCAAGGCCTCAAATGAAGTGTCCCTTCAATGCAAAGTTACAAAGTGAAGTAGTACCCCACTTCTAAATACTAGAGTGGAGTGGTCATCCTATGGAGCCTGCATGCCACCTGTTATTTAGTCAAAGTGCCTGACTGAATTGAATGGCCACTGCCTGGATGCTTCAGACAGAAGTGTCAAGGCAAGATGTTAGAAAGAGGCAGAATGCAGCCAATCTCCATAGGATAATGACCACTTTTTACTGAACCAATAATAAATTTTCAGTAACTGTCTTGCATTTGCAAAGTTCTAGAAAGATACAATACAGGAATTAACTTTCTTGCAAATAGCTAAAAACCAAATTTTTAACAATTGTAATGTTGCAATGTTTAGGCAATTAAATAAAGCAACGAATCAACATGTCTGTGTAAAAATATTTGGCACTGATTAAATCAAGCAGTGTTAAAATACAACGTAGCAGCACAACAAAGCATGAGTGAGACTAGAAGAGAGTGATGGAATTTCCTGGACTGATGCTAAGGCCTAAAGCATCTTAGAAAGCAGCAAAGCTCTCTTTCTAAGCCTTACTGCTGGCAAATCTTTCCAAACACAGGTTTGGCTAAGGACAGAAAAATACTGGGAATTCATTCTTGCCATGCTGAAGAAACCATAGGCTTCACACAAATATCTAGGATTATAAAGCTTGGAGTTAATGTCATATTGTTTTTCTTAGTCACTTTTTACATCAATGTCTTATAGTTAAGAGCATTTCCTTTGCATTTTCTTGACATTTTATGTGACTGTTTTATATTCCTTTGTTTTATCATAGTTCAGTTGACTGTAACACTGTGAACCATGATCCTTATTAATAGTACATACTGTTAGTAATGTTTAATTAGCATGTTTAAAGGTTATTTATTTATTAATTATTATTATTATTATTTAAATGTATTGGCTGCCCAACTCCAATGGACTCTAAGATATTCTTTTGTTATTAGGTATTGTACATAGGTATTAGGTATGGTAGAGCCATTTTGGTGTAGTGGTTAAGGCATCAGGCTAGAAACTGGGAGACCGTGAATTCTAGTCCCGCCTGAGGCACAAAGCCAGCTGGGTGACCTTGGGCCAGTCACTCTCTCTCAGTCCTAGGAAGGAGGCAATGGCAAACCACTTCTGAAAAACCTTGCCAAGAAAACTTCAGGGTTCAGGCAGTCTCTGAGAATAGGACACGAGTGAATGGATTAAAAAAAATTAGGTATGATACACAGTGTTCTTAAATGCAGAATTTAACATTCTTAACAAAATATTAATTTTGGTGATGTGACACAAACTGAGAAAGTGATTAAATCTATCAAGTTACTGTAATCATTTCTAAAACATATTAAATCCTTGAAAATTAAATAATTTTCCATTGATTCTTATGAGTACATCTTAATTCTTAATGAATTTGGTGCAATGAGACATATGTGTGAAAGAGAGTGTACATTTTGATTGGCACTAAGGGTAAACCACAGATACTTCAAACTGCAAATGATTTTACTAGATCATCAGGATCCATGGATTTTATTGAAACTTATTTTCCAAATCCATGTTTTTGGGAAACAGTCAAATGCATTATTAATGTTTGGAATGTACCCATCTAATTCCTTAACTATACTTATAAATTTTCTGACACCATGAGTTTGTTCTCTAGAAGTATATGCACAATATCCACACTAAGTTATTTTTAAAAGTGCTCAATTGAAGTTGAAAAAATTAATGACATTATATTTACAATAAATTCCTTTTTAAGTAGAAATATGCATAAATTATGCCCGTGTGCTGCTGACTTGTGGTTAAACCCAACAAACTTATTTTTTAAAAAGCAAAGACTTTCAGTCTTCCCTTTCTGTCTCCTTTCATGCACTCAACCAAGTCCTGATATAAAAGACAACACAAGAAATCATACTAAGAAGATTTAATTCTTTGCATCCATTTTTAATGCTGTTCATCTTGCAAGGTTATTTTTTTTGTAAAACCCAGAACTGGTGTCACTGCTGTATCCCATAATAAGTTAGTGGATCAATCTATGCATACACTGGAGAGGAAAGGAAGGGGGAAAAAAGAAGAGGGGAACACTGTAAGAGGTTTGAAAGCTGCCTTTGTTAAACAACACCCCCATTCATTTTAAAGAATCACAGTCTTTGGCTCTTTTGCTAGTTTTCACCACTACAGTCTGCTTATCAAAGCACTTTATCAGTAGCATAGGAATATGGGTTAACCACCTCATTCAGCTTTAACTTCCCAGCTAGCAGTCTGTCACCAAACAGCTGTTTTTCAATATGTACACTATGCAATGCAGAGTTAACGTGAAGCTACTGACAAGCACGCCATTGTATTAGGGAACTAGTTCATGTTTAGGATTAGTTTGCTTTAAATACTCAAAGGGAAGGGAGAAAACCATTATTTGGAGTTTTTCATTTTAAAGGGAAATTTCACTATCACCAAAGCAATCTGCATGTATATTCAAGTAGTATTAGATTTAAAATTAATCAGGTACGGATAGATTGCAAAACATGAGACATTCTGTGTACATCCTATTGACTGAGAAATCATTCGGAGTTAGCAGTAAACAGTGCAGTAATAACTTAAGGAGTAATAACTTATGGTTCAATACAATCAATTCTCAAAAATTCTCCATCATGGCTTTCCTTAATCAGCTGTATCACTGATTATTTTTCAACCATGTATTCCAATTACATAAAGCATAAGGGGTGTGCTTGCTTGCTTATGTATGTTTGTATACATACACGTGTGTGTAATAGCATTCTACCTTTCCATCTCTAGGGAACTAAAGGCTGCAAACAGCCAAAAAAAAAAAAGGTGGGGGGGAGGAACCCAACCAAAAAGTAAACTGTTAAAACTCAGTTGAACAGAAGCTAAAATCATTACAATGCAAAAGGGCTGGTTAAAGAAGGACTTGACTCACTTTCCCAGATATTTTCTAAAATATGTCACTGGAGATCTGTTTTAGTGGTTTGTGACAAAACAATAACCATGATTTTAGATAAAAGTGCATAACATGATGTACAGATCCAGAATACTCAAAAGTTGCCAATTTAATATATTTTTAACGTAACAGAAAAATATTATTCAATATTAGAGCTGCACATGCTTCAAAAAGTATAGTACAAGAACATATTCCTGCTATTAATTAAAGCAGCTTCTCGAAGAGAATATTTGTAGCTCAGGGTTGAACTGTGGAGTCCTTGGTGCTCTCTGAGCCTTGTTGTTTTCTTGCAGACGTTTCATTGCCAGGCTAGGCAACATCTTCAGTGTGAAAAGGGAGTGGGACTTGCTCTCTGTTTATTTATAGTGGCTTGCCCGGCTTGTGTTGGTGGGGGTGTTGTTCTCTCCTTAGGAGTTCCTTGATTGGGCTGTTGTTTGCTGCTTGGTTGATTGACTAAGTTAATAGTTCCTTGATTAAGGTATAATGTACTGTTTGATTGTTCATCTGGTGCTAATCCTGGTGTTAATCTTTGCATATCTGGGTGATGATTGCTGGCGAGGAAGTGTTCTGGTCTTTTGGCTTTTCTATTGTCTCTTTTGAATGGTATCTAAATGTTGTTTACCTCTATGTGTCTGTTGATGGCTGCTTTGACTGAGTGCCAGGCTTCGAAGGATTATCTAGCGTTTTTGGATTTGGCTTGGTTCACGATGCTCACAGTTTCCCAGTTGAAAGTATGGTTGAGTCTGTCCATGTGTTGTGAGATTAAGGAGATTTCATCGTGTTTTCTGACTGCTAGATTCCCGTTTAAATTCCTGTTTTTTTAGATCATCTATACAGCATCGTCCAGCAAAATGGATACCCACGCAACTTTATCAAAAAGTGCCTGACTACTTAACCCACTACAACACAACCGACAGAAACTATAAAAAGGGTAACACTACCATACATCAGAAACATCTCAGAAACTACCATCAGACTGTTACAACCACATATCATCACCGTAGCACACAAACCAACCAAAACTCTTCAAAACATCTTAAGTAACCCAAAAGACCCAGTAGCCCAAGAAGAAAAAAACAGGAGTTATCTACAACATACAGTGTAAGGACTGTAACAGCCACTATGTAGGACAGACAGGCAGAAGACTAGCAGAGCGCATCCATGAACACCAACTAGCAGTCAGAAGACACGATGAAAACTCCTTAATCTCACAACACATGGACAGACTTAACCATACTTTCAACTGGGAAACTGTGAGCATCTTAAACCAAGCCAATTCCAAAAACGCTAGAGAATCCTTCGAAGCCTGGCACGCAGACAAAGCAGCCATCAACAGACACATAGAGGTAAACAACATTTAGATACCATTCGAAAGAGACAATAGAAAAGCCAAAAGACCAGAACATTTCCTCGCCAGCAATCATCACCCAGATATGCAAAGATTAACACCAAGATTAACACCAGATGAACAATCAAACAGTACATTATACCTTAATCAAGGAACTATTAATTTAGTCAATCAACCAAACAGCAAACAACAGTCCAATCAAGGAACTCCCAAGGAGTGAACAACACCTCCACCAACACAAGCAGGACAAGCCACGATATATAAACAGAAAGCAAGTCCCACTCCCTTTTCGCACTGAAGATGTTGCCTAGTCTGGCAATGAAATGTCTTCAAGAAAACAACAAGGCTCAGAGAACACCAAGGACTCCAAAGCAGCCTCTCTTTTTCAGGGAGAGTCTTAAAAAATGGTACAGCTCTTTAAGTCACATTAAAGCAACCAGGTATTTTTTTATTGCTTATGCTGAACCCTGAAAAAAGAGATTTATTCAATAAATAAATTGAATAAATAAATAGAGATGCTCTGCTCACCTCACATGAAGTATAAAGCTCATTCTCAACACTTGCACAGCCCTATTAAATATATTTAATACAAACCATATTTAACTTAATTACTTGTCCTGATCTTCTCCACTTTTCAAATTGTAGACACTCAAAAACCAAATGCAGCACACAGTCCAAAGAATAGCACACTGCAGGTTTAGAGTTAATGTGAAATAGCTACAATGATACTGGGAGTCACAAGGTTTCTTCTTTTCCAGAATGGTCATCAAAAAAATGAGGTTCCCCCTGAGATTTGTGTGGCTCCCACCCTTATGGCATTCTAGAAGGCCTTAAAGACCTGGCTGTTCTCCCAGGCCCTGTTGTATATGTTTGTAAGTGCTCTGGTGTTGTTGGCTAGATCTCTCATCTTGTTCTCTATATTTTCTATTTTACATTGTATTTTTGTTCTATCTTGTTTATGCTGAGAACCGCCCAGAGTTGGACTGAAGTCAAGTGGTGCCTAAAGATAGATGGATGGATGGATGGTTTCTGCATCTACTTTGGATTAAATAGTATTTAATATTATGTTCAAACTCTATACTTACCAATTTTAATTATGGTTTCTGGAAAGTCTAAATTGTAGTTTAGTTTAGATATGATTTGTGGAAAAAGCTAACTTTAATTCTTTATTACAAATTCTGGTTTGTCTCAAACACAAATTAAGCTTTCCAAATTCTTCCTTGCCACAGTATATTACAATAATGTAAAAAACAACAACTGTATTTCAGTTTATTTCAAGTGTGGTTGAAATATTAGCATTAACTTCAGTGTTTGTGATGTGCATGTATATTATGTTCACAAAGCTATTTTAAAATACAACATTTCTACTTTATTTATAGAAAATAAATACATCCAGAAAATTGTTTCAATAAAATAACTTCAGTAATGTTACCAAATTGCTATAAAATACTCTTCCTTGCTCTTTTGTTGAAAAAAAAAGTCTAAATCAAATGTAGGCAACCCCAAAGATATCAGAACTCCAGTGCCTGACAATGAGGTAAAAGGCTAGATAGATCATTGGCCCTTGGATTGAAACAAATGGAGAAATTGATATTATTTTTACTTTAAGAGACACCAGGGGTAAAATTTATAATGATTCACATTTAATAAAGCAACATTTTTTTCAAAAAATTATACTTGTGTCTTTTTAATTCCTAGTTGCATATAACAAAGGGAAAAATTAATCTATTTTTCTAGCTTATGTTTTTTTCTACAGTAATAAATAGCCACATGCCAATTCAGCTGCACCTCAAAAAACAATGGACATTAGAAGACAAGTTTGAGATACACTGATTTTTGTCCCAAAGAGATACATGAGAAATAACACCAGATACATTTTGAGCGCCACTGATAATATAAGTCAGGAAAATAAGAAAGCAGCTATGATTTTCCTCAATGTGGAGAAAGCCTTTGATAATTTGGAACAGTGCTTTATAGACACCATTTTGAAGAAGATGAACTGCAGATCAAATTTTCTTTTCTTTTTTTCCAAATTTTATTAGAGTTTTAAATATACATAGTTAAAAGGGTGAAAATGAAAAGGAAATAGAAATAAAAATCAAAGAAAAAAGTAAAAGTGTATAGAAAAGTAAAGAAAAAAAAAAGAAAAAGATAGAACATAGAAATTAGTCAACTTCCGATTTATCTCTGGTCTTAGTAATTTTAAAAAAAAATTCTTACATGCTAGCTCTATATATAACATACAAAAACATTTCTTGTCTAATATATCAATTTATATATATTTTAGTCTTCAAAACCCCAGATAAGCTTCGCCCCACCTGCACGTTGTAAATAGTCCATTAATGGTTTCCATTCTTTAAGAAAGTAACAGTTTGAATTTTCTTTTAATAAGCATGTCAATTTGTCATTTTCTGCCATATCCATCAGTTTTAACATCCAATCTTGTATCGCAGGTAAAATCTGATTTTTCCAATTTTGGGCATATACAAGTCTTGCTGCTGTAATCATATATTGCATAATTCTTATAAATTGTTTTCCCATTTGTTCTTCCCATATTCCTAATAAAAATAGTTCCGGTTTAAATGGGACTCGAATTTGTAAAATATTCTGCATCAATGAATGAGTCCAAAACTTCTTTGCAATTTCACATGTCCACCACATATGATAAAAAGACCCCTCTTTTTTTTTACATTTCCAATACAGGTTGGAAACATTCCCATACATTTTAGCAAGTTTTTGTGGGGTCATATACCATCTATACATCATCTTATAAAAATTTTCCTTCAAATTATAGCACAAAGTAAATTTTAACCCTTTATTCCACATATCTTCCCATTGCTGCATTTGTATATTATGTCCAATATTTTTTGCCCATTTTATCATACAATCTTTGACTTGTTCCTCTACCATTTCTCCTTTTAACAATAATTTATACATTTTAGCAATTAAATGATCATCTGTCTCACATAATTGTATCTCAAATTCCGATTTAGTTTGTTCAAATTCAATTTTTTTTATCTAATTTAAATTTTTCTACAAGTTGCAGTATATTTTCTACAGTTTCAGTATATGAAAGCCATTGGAATGTATATCCTTCTAGAGCAAGTTCTTCTTTTGTTTTAATTATATATTGTCCTTGTTCTTTCTTTAAGAAGTCCTTATAAGTCAGCCATTTATCTTTATTTCTTACTTCTGTTCTATGAAATGCTTCTTGCGTGGAAATCCATAAAGGTCTTTTATAACATAAAGTTTGCTTGTATTTACTCCAAATTCTTAACAATGATCTTCTAATATAATGATTTTTAAAGTCCACGTTAACTTTAAGTTTGTCATACCACAAATAGCAGATCAAATTTTCTGATATGTATGCAGCTTAGCTTATCGAAAACTAAGATAATGGTAAATGAACTTTTATCACAAAAATTAATGAAAGGGACAAGTCAGGGCTGCCCCCTCTCTCTTTCCTTATTTTTATTGGCATTAGAATCATTGGCAAATAAGATAAGGCAAGTAAATAGAATTTCAAGAATTAAACTGGCAAATTAGGAATATAAAATAAAATTATATCCTGCTAATATTGTACTTATCAAGGGACTCTTTAGACTCAATAATGAACATATACAGTAGTGTGGTTTGGTAGGATATTGGATTAATAAGAACAAGATGCAGATGATCTGATGGAATTTATCTGAAGAAGAAAAGCAATCTCGGAAGCAAACAACAAATTTAACATGATATCATTTTTGGCCACAGTTCTATTATATTTCCTGCATTAAAGGCTACAAAACCCATATGGAAGCTGCTGGGACAGAGATATAACTTTGACCCATATTCATAAAATAAATTTATAGTCTGAGATAATTCCAGCTTGAAAATATTAGTGGCATTAATATCTCAAATCAATTCATGCTAAACCAAGTGTTGAAGCCATGTGAGTGGTCACAGGAAAAATGTAAATGGTCTAAAACCATGACATAGCAGTAGATTCTATTAAAACACCTCTTGAGTTTTCTGTTTCGCCAGTTTTGGCATTGTCTACATCTGAAACTCCTGAATTATTATCACTATTCGAACGAGTTACATCCAAACCTGTATTAAACTTTCTATTAAAAATACAAAGTTATTACTAAAATAGAGATTACTTATCTTCAAGGACTATGGAATAAGGAGTTAGAATTTTCTATACTAGGATGGGACCTAAAAAAGAAAAATTAAGATTTTCAGAAGAAGTTAGATTACCAACTGTTGGAAATATAATTATGGATACAGAAGCACACTAATTAGATATGGGCTTGTTCAATATATATTTAATTTGCAAAATTATTAACATAGTGTTACAAATATAATTGTTTAACAATATGAATATGCTTTTGAACTATATATAAAAAATTTGGAATCTATGATTATATGAAGAATTGTGGATTTAATGTGCATAGGAGGTAGCAAAGAAAATCATTTACTTAGTGCCGGAAAGATAGAAGTAGAGTACTCCAGGCTTACAAGCTTCAGTAATAAATATATAACCACTTTCTGTTTATGAACTTGAACTCTAGTGACACAGCGCAAAGACTGATGAATGACTTTAAGTTTTAATGATTTATTTAAAAGCTATATCGAATACCTTTAGTTTGTAAAGCAATGTTTGCATTTCTTTTTCTTTCTTTTTGTGTGAGGCTTGTGAAGTGCTTGTGCATGTGTCACAATTCTTGATATCTTTATAAATTTCATGTATTTGACATTAAGCCAAGCAGAACACTGACATTATTAATCCACTGTGGAAAGTTAACAATCCTGTGAATTTCAGCCCCAAATGTGGCTGTGATAGATTATATTTTACAGAACATGCTATCAAGCTGCAAGATTATGAAATGGGAGTGAAATAATTTTGTTTCCACTGAGTTAGCTATTCTACTGATTCTAGAAAGGAAAACTTTCCTGTAAGGACTAGCCAGGATTTTCTAATATCCACAGGATGAAGCAATTTTAACATATCAGAATATAATATCATGTATTAGAGCTATGCATGGTTCAACTTAATTTGTGACTGGATCTCTGATTCTGAGAGAAGCCTAATCTGATTCTGAGAGAAGCCTAATCCACTTTATATCAGTTGGGTTGGAGGCAGGGTTTAAGATAACCCAACTTGATTTCTCTCAATTCTGAAGTATGAATTGGAAAAAAATGAAGTCTCCCCCAGCCCCCCAATTATTTAGCATTGGAAAAAACATTTAAAAAGGCTATGCTTGTTTTTTCCCCCAGGAGAATGGAGTGGAATTTACTGGAATTGGGGCTATTGAATTACACACATCTTTAAGCTATGTGTTGTTGTTTTTTCCTTTACTCCTCTAAATTTAGAGAATGCACACCACATTTCACAGAAATCAGTACAGCAGTTTTTGTTCTGAGTCAATGTAATTAAAGTAGCTGTGAAAATGGATCCTGTTTTAAGAAATAATTGTAACCAATTTCAAACTGATAGTTTGATAGATTTTCTGTAATGCAAGGTGCTAAGGAATAATAATAGATCAACTCATCAGTGTTTTCCTTAAAAAATTACTTAATAATGTAGATAAGACAGCCAACAAACTTCTATGGATGGAAGACAGAAAAGAGTAAGGGAAACTTAATAGATAAATGAAGGATTTTCCAACAACTTCCCTCTATCACATCTTCAAGATGGTGTGCTTGAACCCATTTTTTTAAAATATCCACTGCAGGGAGGGGAGGAAGGGTCAGGCAAAGGAGAGATTGCCTACAGAAATCACTTGCTTTTTTTCGCCCCGCCCCCCCGAGTGAAGAGATTGGAGAGAAAGAGATTTCAAGAGAGTACTGTAAGCTGTTTGCGTAGTGCACATGTAGCTCCCAGCCCCGGGCTGCCAGGACAATCACACTGCTTTCAATGTGTAGAAAAGCCAACAGCTTACTCTCTTGAAATCTCTCTCCAATTTCTCTGCTCTGCAAGGGGGGAAAAAAGAAAAAAACACAGGTCAGGCACAGGACAACAAGTACTGACTGTAATGGCGATCACGTGACTGAGGGATGCTGCAAAGGTCATAAATGGTCGTAAATGGGCTGTAGTTATTTTTTTCAGCATCGTCATAACTTTGAACGGTCACTGAATGAATGGTCGGTAAGCAAGGACTGCCTGTATACCTATTGAGAGAACTATGTCAAATTGTGCAATTAAAATTCCTCATAGTTTGTATAACAACTGATCAAGAACTGCAATGTATGATAACATTGTATGAAGCAAACACATATTTTTAGAGCATGGATAGAATAATCATAGATAAAAAGTGGAACGAAGTACTCCACGTGTATATTTCTCTATCACCAAGAGACTAATAAATGAAGTTTTCAGATCTGAAATGACATTATTCATGCATATTTCAAAACATTATGGTGTGTTAATAGCATGGGCATCAATAATGAATAGTGTACCTTTTGTTATTGGAATATACTAATTATTTAACTGTAAAAGTAGCAATTCTAATTTATATACAGTATTTTACCCAGGACTGAATATGAAAATATATGAAACTATGAATATGATAATTAAATATGGAATTTCATTATCCAGAATTAATTTATGAAGAATGCTTTGAAATGAAGTTCTTCGCTGATTACATTAATTTGAATACTTACATATTTGTTGAATAATCATAATCACCTTATTGTCCCTGCATCTATGAACGAGATACTATTTTTTTAATGCAATTTAATGAAGCATATTTTGTCACCTTCCCTGTAGGAAGAACTCTTCAAACAGCTGAAGAGATACAGAAGGATTCTGTGCTCCAATTTCTATATACATGTCTAATTCAAGTGCTTTGGCCACTTTTCTCACAATTAAACCATCATGATTTACCTGGACAGTAGGATCAAAAACATTTCTCTCTTTTTTCAACAAAAATATGTGACCCTTGAAATATCATTAGAGAGTCTTTTGTGTTAGCATATTGTTTGGGGCCAACCCTTAATCCAGAGCTTTCCAAACTGTGTGTCGGGACATGTTAGTGTGTCGGCTGCAGTGTCCAGGTGTGTCGCAGCTGCTGCTGCCTCCGAGCCCCACCAGGTTTCCACACGGGTCCTAGTGCCTGCCTTGCGCCTTGCTGCCTCCAAACCTGCTGTGATTCCATGCAGGTCCTAGTGCCTGCCTTGTGCCCTGCTGTAAGAGTGCGTCGCAAAATGATGCCCTGCTGTAAGAGTGTGTCGCAAAATGATGCATGTCTAAAAAGTGTGTCACCAACATGAAAAGTTTGGAAAGCTCTGCCTTAATCTTTTTTGCCAAACTTTATCTAGAATTAATCTAGTTGTTACAAGTAACATAGGTATTTATCTATAAAATGCTTATTTAAACATAAAGGCAAATTATAAATGCAAAAAAGGCCAGCATTTTAAAAAAGCTAATATTTAGAATCCAATTAAATTGCAGTAAGGGTTTACTTTCAAATAAATGTTAAATTTACTTATAGCAATTCGTAAATCAAATGTTCATATTTTCCCCACTACTTATAAAGAGTAAAGAAAGCTATACATAGCTTCCCAATCAAAGGCCATATTTTCGGTCCTCAAGGATTGTCAGCCTATTGGGTTTTTTTTTCCATACTCACAAATACCTCTAGAATGCTACTCTCTTCCTTTATGTGCTGATTTACAAGCTATTCTACATCTTACATCATCATCACTTTTTCTTCCCCTGGTTTCTTACGATGATCAAATTAGTCTTCAATTACAGGCTTTATATGCCTGACTCCAGGCATATAGATAAAAGGAATTGTTAACACCTGGATACATAGCAGCAATAGAGAAACAAGGTGGAAAAAAGGGAAAAATTAGGATAAAATCCTTGAAGGATTCTATCTTTAATATGCAAACACATGCTCAGCTGCTAAGGGGTTGATTGTACGACTGAAATAGACTTAACAAGTCAGGGAGTTGACTGAAAAGAAGCCATTTATTGTAATTTCTTTGTTGATTGTTGTGAGCCGCCCAGAGTCGTTGAGAGTCAGGCACCATACAAATTTAATAAATTATTATAATAAAATATTCAAATCAGAATTCCTTGTCTTATTTTGAATAGCTTACTCTAGTAACTTATTTGAACCACCTTAAAAGCTTCAAAAATCTGTGAAAACATCTATTGTATTTATGATTGCATCTGTAAAGTCTAAAGATGTATATTCTCTCTCCCTCTTTGTCTCTCTGTCTGTGTGTGTATACACACACACACACACACACACATATATATATATATATATATATATATATATATATATACACATATACGCACACACATATGCACTCCCCATATCTGAGTAATCCAAAGCACTTGATCCAAAGAGAAAAACCAATGAAGATGCATATTTCAATATCTTACTAGAGAAAATAAACACTCCAAATAATTCAGTGTTCATATCTGTATTGATTTCTATTCAACAGACTGCATGTTCTAAAGTATAAGTATTCCTTACTGCTGTAAAAAAGGCATTTCCTACAAGAATATGTAAAACAGACATTAATTTTCTTAATCTGATGCCAAACAAAATGAAAAATATTTTGGTTAAAAGCGTTAAAAAGAAGTCTGGGTGTGATCCACCTTTGGAAGCAGCAATAAATCACAGTTTGTTAGTAACCAGGACGGAAACTTTAAATCCCTTTTTGCATGCAAAGCATACATAATGCATATGCATAAATGACCTTCCGGAAACAACTGAAGACCTGGCTCTGCCACCTCGCTTGGGATGGGGGGAGTAATAGCTCCTCTTGGGGTTGGCTTGCTCCATAGGGTTCTTTAAAGCCTAACATCAGAGCCTCTTGGATTTTATATATTAATTATATTATGTATTCTATTTTATAAATTTTTATATGTTTTAATTGCTGGCTTGGTGTAAACCGCCCAGAGTCCCCTCCGGAATGGGGGGAGATGGGCGGTGATATAAGTTAGAAATATAAATAAATAAATAAATAAATAAAACGTGTGCTAACCTTTTCATACAATACAAAATAATCATTTTTCATGATGCTGAATAGTATATTTTATTTTATTTTATTTTATTTTTTTATTTTTATTTATTTAGATTTATATCACCGCCCATCTCCTCGAACGGAAGACTCTGGGCAATTCACAATAAAAACCATAATAAAATACAATAATACTCAAAACATCAATAAATAAATATAAAATCCAAGAGCTAAAATGTTAATACTAAAAAGGGTAACTGTTAGCATTCCCCTCCCATGCAAGGCGGCAGAACCAGGTCTTTAAATTTTTCCGGAAGGTCGGGAGTGAGGAGACCTGCCTTAGCTCCGGGGGCAAGATGTTCCAAAGGGCGGGCGCTGTTGCAGAGAAGGCTCGCCTTCTGGACCCCACTAGATGGAATTCTTTGACCGATGGGGTCCGTAGCATGCCCTCTCTGCATGACCGGGTGGGGTGGGTTGATAATATTTTATATTATCTTCAAGAATGAAATAATGTTTTTGTTTGCATTTGTTGACGAATACACACACACACACACACACACACTTCTGATCCAAGAAATGAACCATGGTTTACAAACCACTATGGATGGGTTATGGCTTAGTAATGCATGGTAACTAGATAAAGTGCTCAGTAGCCACATACCTATTTGTCAATTTGCAGTTTATGTAAATCTCAACTGGCAGTCTGTGCTTCATATAATCACCCCAAAACAAAACTGCCAACTAGAACAATTTCTACTAAGATAGGCATGCAGGCAAGAGTAGCCTGTACACGCATAATTCAGCCGTCCCCAACCTAGGTGCCTTTCTTCAGATGTTGGAATTTCAACTCCTAGAAGTTTCAGCTGGGACCCACTGGCTAGAGAATTCTGTGAGCTTAACTCCACAAGTATGAAAGGCTGGAGAAGGTTGGCAGCCTATGACACAGGCTGGAAGGGAATTCTGGAAGTTTAGTCCCAACATTTCACAGTAAGAACACAGTAAGGCTGATTTAGAGAAATAAAAATTGGAGGGAGGGGGATTCTTTCACTTTGCTGAAGTCTCTGTTATTAACCAATAGTTATGGTTAATGTAAATGGTGACATTACAAAAGAGAGCCAGTTTGGTGTAGTGGTTAAGGCACCAGGTTAGAAACCGGGAAACTGAATTCTAGTCCCGCCTTCGGCACAAAGCCAGCTGAGTGACCTTGGGCCAGTCACTTTATCACAGCCCTTGGAAAAAGGCAATGGCAAACAACTTCCAAAAAGCCTTGCCAGGAAAACTGCAGAGCCTTGTCTAGGCAGTTGCCAGGAGTCAAGACTGACTCGAAGACACCCCCCCCCAAATAATTACAAAGAATTCCTCTCTGTACACTTTCCACTGTTTCTGTAGTTTAGAATATATACAGAAAGGTTTAGTAAAAGACAGCCACATCCCCAGAACTGCCAAGTATGATTTTACTGTTCCTTAAGATTCTTTTGCATGCTAAACCTCTCACTACCAAAATCATGTGGGGATTGCAGACAACACTAACTATTGAAATATGAATATAATTCAATATAATTCAATTCAATATAACTATTGAAATATGTGCAATTACATTAAAACCTGCCCAAACTTTTAAAATCTACCTGCTATAGTAATTTTAGGCTTTAGAGTGTCAAGTGCTACTTCAGTTGTCTTCCTTCTACTTTTGTGTTCACTCTCAATCTTACTCAGATAAACTGCAACACATTCTATGCATTTTAACCAGTAAAAACCTTCACTGAATAGATACAAATTAGGAATAGGGGCTATAAAGATCTTAAATGTTGAAGTATTTTTCCTCTAACAAATCACAGTGGATTACCTACTCCAAGACAGAGATGGCAACTTTTTATAAACAAGCAATAACTTCTTTTCTCCAAATGAACTGCATTTCTGTTTTGAAATTAAAGCAGCAGAATGACATACACGGAACCAGAATGAAGGTTGCTGCATATGACCTCTGATCCCTCATTTTCACTCCTCTATGGAGTTACTGTTGTGAGATGGGTGGCCATGTAAATTATTTAAATAAATTAAATAATTTTTTTCTGGCTCTGGACCTAAAGCTGATTGTCACCCCTCCACTCTATGCTTCAGCATGGCTGACCACTTTGTTTTTAAGTGCCTGAATAGTTATCAGATCAAACGTTTGGAATTTATTTTAAGACTGACACAATCACCACCATGAAAATCTGGCTTCTGCTCAAACAAGAAAAACAAGTTCCTTGTGAACCAAATTCAGATGGAAAGACACTTGTCAGAAATGTGATGAGTGAAGAGACTTCCACAGCAATCTTGCTGTTGAAATTATATACACCATATACAATCAGATCCTTAGACCTCCATATTGCAAAGATGCAATAAAAAGTTTTAAAAAATAATGGTATTGCACTGAACAACTATTTCATATTTTATTTGAAAACAATTTCTTTAAGAGTTCAAAAAGAACCCCATTCTCAAAAACTGTGCTTCCACAAATGGAACAAATCAGCTACTGATTTTGCTTGCACACCATTTATTTCTCTTCGATTTATTTAGAGCTAAAGCTGTATCCTGCAGAATCATCACAATTCTATTAAAGCAATAATTATCCCTTTTTGGTGCATATTATATGTAAGCTTCCCAAAACATTCTATTTGAAATACAAATAGATCTGGGACAGTAAAAAAGTATACCTGCAGGCATAGCATTAAAAATATTTAAAAAATAAACTGAACCTTTTTAGAGGGATATTTCTTTTTTGTCTTATGCACACAGAAAGACATTTTATTTATTTATTTATTTATTTATTTTCCCTCATACACATCCACAGAGTATAGAGAATTAGTTATACTAACAAAATACTAAAATAATCCAGCAGTTTGCAAACAGAGAAAACTAAAGCCACATTTTTAATACTAAAATAATCCAGCAGTTTGCAAACAGACAAAACTAAAGCCACATTTTTAACTTGAAGCATTGGAGGAAACTAATACAAGCTATATATATAATTTCACTACACAAAGATATCTTCTAGTCCAGAGCTTTCCAAACTGTGTGTCGCGACACAAAAGTGTGTCGCCACACAGAGTCTGGTGTGTTGCCACACAACCCGGAAGCGCTGATCATCATCAGCGCTTCCGGGTTTTCCCGCGGCGACACACCAACTGCAGCGTGCAAAACCCAAAAGCGGCAGCAGCGCTTCCGGGTTTTTGCGTGCTGCCGCAAGGACGGCACTTCCGGGTTTTCCCGCGGCGACACACCAACGCCGGTTGGTGTGTCGCCACGGGAAAAACTTTGGAAAGCCCTGTTCTAGTCTGTATCTTCCTAAGGACCTAAAAAGGTTGTCTTGACCAATTTTCTATTATTAAAAGGAATACTGGCATTAATCCTTCATATTAAATTGAGAGAATGAAAGGCATTTCCCTTTATCCCTCTCTCCCTCCCTCCCCCCCTCTCTCTTTATTGAAAATTTTAAACACAAGAATAAAACTAATACAAACTAAAATAGAGCGAAAAAGAAAAGAGAAAAAGGAAGAAATGAAAGAAAAAACTAAAGGTGCAAAAAGAAAAAGAGTAGCAGAAAAATAGAAAAGAAAGAAAAAAGATATAAAGAATTGGCTTCCAATCTTCTTTACAGCAGTTATAAGTACAATTATAAATTGAACTCTCTAAAGTTACATCGTGACTCTCTTCTTTCTATAATCTATCCTATCTAATAATCAAAACCATAAATCATAAGTTCATTTTTTTCTTTTTTACGCAAAAAGTCCATAAAGGATTTCCAGTCACCAATAAATGTAGATATTGTCCTTTCTCTAATCAAACAAGTCAGTTTGGCCATTTCAGTGAGTTCTGTCATCTTCACCAACCATTCCTCTGTCGTAGGTATTGCCAAATCTTTCCATCTTTGTGTATACAATAATCTTGCTGCAGTTATCATATATAAAAACAATGTTCTGTGACATTTTCCCAACTGCTTATCCATAATCCCAAGAAGACAAATTCTGGTTTCAATTGAATGTTAATCTTTAAAATCCTCTGAATCACTGTATTTGAACCCAATTTTTTTTTGCATGTCCACCAAGCATGATAAAATGATCCTTCTTGTTGTTCACATTTCCAACATAAATTTGAAATACCTTTATAAATTCTAAATAATTTTTCTGGTGTCATATACCAACAGTATACCATTTTATAAAAATTCTCGTTAAGATTATTTCACTCTTTTGAACTACATATTTTCCCATTGTTCCAACCGTGTATTATAACCAACATTTTTAGCCCACTTTATCATACATTCCTTAACTTGCTCTTCTTCTGTTTCAAATTTCAATAAAAATTTATACATTTTAGTAATCACATGTTCATCATTTGTACACAATTCTGTTTCAAAATCAGTCTTACAATGTTCAATACCATAAATTCTTTTATCTACTTTAAAATCTTTCTGGTAACTGTAAATAAGAAAACCATTGACAACTATGTCCCTCTGCCATCAGTTGTTCTCTTGAATTTATTTTATATTTCCCTTGACAGAACTGTAGTATCTCATGATAAGTTAACCATTTGTGTTTGCCTATTATTTCTTGTCTATAGAATGCTCTTGTGCTGAGAGCCACAAAGGTGTTTTCGGGCTCAGCCTGGATTTTTATCTATTCCATATTCTCAATATGGCACGTCTAACATAATGATTTTTGAAATCTACATTAACCTTGACTTTATCGTACCACTAATATCCATGCCATCCAAATCTCAGGTCATGTCCTTCTAACTCTAAAAGTCTTCTATTTCTTAGCAACATCCACTCTTTCATCCAAACCAAATTTAATTTGGTTCATCCAAATTCAATTCATCCAATTCATCCAAATTTACCCATTTAATAAAACTCTCTCCAAAATTCATATCTTCCAAAACTATCATCAGGAAATCCCAGTTTAAATTGTCAAAGGCTTTCTCTGTGTCTAAGAAAATCAATGCAGTTTGTTTTTCATTGTGTTGCTCCAAGTATTCCAAAATGTCCAACATATTTCTTATTTTATTTTATTTTAATTTATTTTAATTAATTAATTAATTAAATTATTTAATTTATATTACCGCCCATCTCCCCCATCGGGGACCCTGGGCGGTTCACAATAAACTAAATAAACAAATTATCCTTTAACTGTATTTTAGGTAAAAACCCACATTGATCCTCATGAATAAATGATTGCAAAATTATTTTCAACCTCAGCCAAAATCATTGTATCAACTTATAGTCATTATTCAATAACGATATCAGCCAATAGATTCTTGTTAATGTCAAATCTTGTCCCTTCTTAGGTATTAATGCTATATTAGCCTCTTTCCAGCTCTCTGGCATCTTTCCCCTCTGTAAAATAGAATTCATTGTATTTTGTAAAGGTTGTAAAAGTTCTTCCTCAATACATTTATAGTAAGAAGCCAGTAACCCATCTGGTCAAGGCACCTTTCCTGTTTTAGTGTTTTTTATAGCTTCTCAAACTTCCCTTATTGTTATGGGTCCATTCATAATCTGTTTTTGTTTCTCTGTAATCTTTGGTAAATTTTGTTTCTTTAAATATTCATCTATTTTCTCCAGGGAAATTTCTTGTCCTTTATATCAATTGGAATAATATTGATGAAATACTATTTATTATTGTAAGCCGCCCAGAGTCACTGGTTTGAGATGGGCGACCATATAAATTGAATGAATGAATGAATGAATGAATGAATGAATAAATAAATAAATAAATAAAATATCTCTCTTGTAATTTCAATATCATTTTCTTTTCTTTTTCTTTATTATAATTTGTATGCCAACCACTTGCATTTCTCTTTATTCCTAGAGGGAGAAGACTCCCTGGAGTAACTACATTATGGAGGAAATTTGACTTTTTTACATATTTTATTCACAGACAGGAGTTAGTGGAACTGAAAACTAACTAGTGGTACTAATTGTTTGTTTCTCTTACAGCTGAATGAAATTCCAAGCATTTTAATAATTTTAAAAAATGAGACTGCACAAATCAGTTTATTAAAACCAGTGAGCAAACAGTACTTAGAGTAGAGCATTCCAAACTTTTCATGTTGGTGACACACTTTTTAGACATGCATCATTTCGCGACACACTCTTACAGCAGGGCATCATTTCACGACACACTCTTACAGCAGGGCACAAGGCAGGCACTAGGACCTGCATGTCAGATTTCCCGTATGAAATTGGCAAATATTTTCTGTACGGAGAGAAGCTTTCTCATGGTGACGTGAAGTGCAGGTGCCAGATAACAACTGTCACGTGTGCATTGTTATGGCTAGTGCCCACACAAGCAATGGGAACTTCCCATGAGAACAATTCCCCCTGAAGCCTTCGTGGGAAGCCCTGGGAGAACAGGGAGGGGGAGATCACGTGCTTGCTTAGATGCAGCACTGCCACCTTGTACTATAGCCTATGCTTTGGGCCTGGTGTGTGTCACACCTAACTTCCAGCCAATCAGAAAGCTGGAAGAACTGAATATCTAACCATGCAAAATGGTGTTCTATGCTTCTTGACTTTTTGTGTCTTTAGCCATGTAGTTCTTCATGTGTATTCTACTTCTGTGGACTGGGCAGTGCGTAGTTATGCCTGGCTTTGGGTATAGGCCGTGGCATGAGCTCTGGCCCTGGGATCAATACACGGATCTCTGCTTATAAGTTTGTTTTTGTTTTTCCTTATTGCAATAATGTAACATTTGCATTTATTGCCTTAACTATATTTGCATTTATTGCCTTATGCTACAAGTAAACACTTTTAGCCCTAAACGCTGCACTCTGTCTGGTTTATTCTCAAGCCTTGATTTTTCCCTTTAAGCCAGCGTACATCCTATCACTGTGTGGAATCCTGGCAGGGCTCGGAGGTAGCAGCAGCCTCGACACACCCAGACACTGCAGTCGACACACTAACATGTCCCGACACACAGTTTGGAAAGCTCTGGCATAGAAGCAGTTGCATTAAAAAGGAGTTTATCACTTCAAACATGCCAGCAAACAAAGCTATACATTTATATACTGTAGCAAGAACTGAGTATTGTCTGTACATTGCTTGAAGTCCAAAAGAAGTGAAGTGTGAATGCTCTTAAAAAACACATGTAAACCATAACACTCACTTACAGAACGCTAAAGTGTTATACAGATGTCCAATATAATATATGCAATACAGCACGCAACGTAATCAAAATCAAGAATATTTAAATGACTTTTAGAGCAATCCTCTGCAGGTCTACTCAGACTACAAGCTCTTTTAAAAGGTTTCACTTAAGGGAAGCTGAATGCAGTGTAACTTATTCCTAGAAAAAAGTCAACAGGATTGCGACATAAGGTTATCACCTTATATTTACTTTTGTGGAACTAACTCCTATTGAACTCCACAAAAATTAAGCTTTTCCTGGCATAGAGAAAAAGGGAGAAACTTGGTTTCCTTAGGGATTAAGCAGGTATTAAAAGGGAAGAGGGCTTTGGCAGGAAAATTAAACAAGAAATACAAAGAAAGGAAAAGAAAACCTCTCCCACACCCGCATTGAGAAAGAAGCGCTACTTATTGGCCTCTTGTGTTTTCTCGGTGGTTGATGGGTAATTTAATTTTCCTATAGGCCAGAGCTTTCCAAACTTTTCATGTTGGTGACACACTTTTTAGATATGCATCATTTCGCAACACACTCTTACAGCTTGGCACAAGGCAGGCACTAGGACCTGCGTGGAATCACAGTGGGTTTGGAGGCAGCAAGGCACAAGGCAGGCACTAGGACCTGCGTGGAATCCTGGCAGGGCTTGGAGGCAGCAGCAGCCGCGACACACCCAGACACTGCAGCCGACACACTAACGTGTCCCGACACACAGTTTGGAAAGCTCTGACTTTCTTGTTATCCTTGCTCTTCAGGTGAATATGAGCAGTACTGGACCCCACTGGATCCCAGCCAGCTGCATTAACTGTGCAACTGTTGGCACTTAACATATATATTATGTATCAAAATGATTTATTTCATCGTTCTCTAATTTAAAAGAGCTGATAATTTGTCATTGCATAATTACAGTTTTATGCATTATTACATATCTAATTTAGTCAGTCTCTATTCATTATTTGATTGTGGATGAGAGACCAACCTCATGTACATTATCAAGACATAGGCAGATGGACCTGATGGGGGACTTCACCCAGCTGCCTCTGCCTTGGTCTGATTCAGCATCAAACTAGACTGGAAAAGCAAAAGATAAATATTTGCTTTCCACAGAAAGTACATAGAGAATCCACCATCCTCATAAGTAAATCCAGCTACCCTGTACCAGTACATGCTGGTTGGGCCAAGAGACAAGATGCTTAAGAGCTTTTAATATCATGGTCTATGGTGTCCTACTGTTGGGACACGGGTGTGAAATACTATTCCTCAGTGGCTTTACTCTTACCTGCAGTGTACATTTCAGGAGGTGGCTTTCAGGGACTTCTTTTAGTACCATGGCTGTTAATCTATGGTATTCCATAGGGGTCTATTCTGTAACCCTTGTTATTTAATGTCTGTATGATACCACTGAGCAAGATCATCAAGGGATCTGGAATTGGATGTTGCCAGTACAGAATTGACACCCTGTCATTAGACAGATGAGAGAATGCCAGTGTCATACTGGTGTATGGATGCTGTAACAAGCTGGAAAAGGGCTAGTGAACTGAATTATTTATTATAAGACAATGATTTGTGGTTTGTGACTCATGGGTGAGAGAATTATGAAATCTCTAATCCCAGAACTATAAGCCACAAACCACAAATAATAGGTGGGGTTGCATTCCCCTCTAAGGAACACATGGACACCCTTGGTATTTTCTCAGGTTCATTTCTGTCACTCAAATCAAGTGTCACTGCGTCACTACCCTGCTTTTCTGCAAAGGAAAGCAAATTTGATGCCAAAACTGTCTGAGTTTTGGTGTCAAGTATAGATTTCCCTTGTTACTTTTGGATCTGGGAGTTAGCAAATACAACCTAGCCATTTCCTATTGTCCTTTGTAAAAATGTGTCCCTACTAGTCTACTAAGTTTTTTGTTGTTTATTAGTTCAGTCACTTCTGACTCTTCGTGACTTCATGGACCAGCCCACACCAGAGCTTCCTGTCGGCCGTCATCATCCCCAGCTCCCCCACGGTTGAGTCCGTCACCTCCAGAATATCATCCATCCTTCTTGCCCTTGGTCGGCCCCTCTTCCTTTTGCCTTCCACTTCCCCTAGCATCAGCATCTTCTCCAGAGTATCCTGTCTTCTCATTATGTGGCCAAAGTACTTCAGTTTTGCCTTTAATATCATTCCCTCAAGTGAGCAGTCTGGCTTGATTTCCTGGAGTATGGACTGGTTTGATCTTCTTGCAGTCCAAGGCACTCTCAGAATTTTCCTCCAACACCACAGTTCAAAAGCATCTATCTTCCTTCGCTCAGCGTTCCTTATGGTCCAGCTCTCGCAGCCATAGGTTACTACAGGGAATACCATTGCTTTAACCATGTTGACCTTTGTTGTCAGTGTGATGTCTCTGCTCTTAATTATTTTATCAAGATTTGTCATTACTCTCCTCCCAAGAAGTAGACGTCTTCTGATTTCCTGGCTGCAGTCAGCATCTGCAGTAATCTTTGTGCCTAGAAATACACAGTCTGTCACTGCCTCCACTTTTTCTCCCTCTATTTGCCAATTATTAATCAAGCTGGTTGCCATAATCTTGGTTTTTTTGAGGTTTAACTGCAACCCAGCTTTTGCACTTTCTTCTTTCACCTTCGTCATAAGGTTCCTCAGCTCCTCCTTGCTTTCAGCCATCAAAGTGGTATCATCTGCATATCTGAGATTGTTCATGTTTCTTCCAGCAATTTTAACTCCAGCCTTGGATTCATCAAGCCCAGCATGTCGCATGATGTGTTCTGCGTAAAGGTTGAATAGGTAGGGTGAGAGTATACAGCCCTGCCATACTCCTTTCCCAATCTTAAACCAGTCCGATGTTCCGTGCTCTGTTCTTACCGTTGCTACTTGGTCGTTATACAGATTCCTCAGGAGGCAGACAAGATGACTTGGTATCCCCATACCACCAAGAACTTGCCACAATTTGTTATGATCCACACAGTCAAAGGCTTTAGAATAGTCAATGAAACAGAAATAGATGTTTTTCTGAAACTCCCTGGCTTTCTCCATTATCCAGCGGATACTGGCAATTTGGTCTCTAGTTCCTCTGCCTTTTCTAAACCCAGCTTGTACTTCTGGCAATTCTCGCTCCATGAATTGCTGGAGTCTACCTTGCAAGATCTTGAGCATTACCTTACTGGCATGTGAAATAAGTGCCACTGTTCGAAAGTTTGAACATTCTTTAGTGTTTCCCTTTTTTGGTATGGGGATATAAGTTGATTTTTTCCAATCTGATGGCCATTCTTGTGTTTTCCAAATTTGCTGGCATATGGCATGCATCACCTTGACAGCATCATCTTGCAAGATTTTAAACAGTTCAGCTGGGATACCGTCGTCTCCTGCTGCCTTGTTATTAGCAATGCTTCTTAAGGCCCATTCACTCTTCAGGATGTCTGGCTCTAACTCACTGACCACACCGTCAAAGCTATCTCCGATATTATCATCCTTCCTATACAGATCTTCCATATATTCTTGCCACCTTTTCTTGATCTCTTCTGCTTCTGTTACGTCCTTTCCATCTTTGTTTTTGATCATACCCATTTTTGCCTGGAATTTACCTCCGATGTTTCTAATTTTCTAGAAGAGGTCTCTTGTCCTTCCTATTCTATTATCTTCTTCCACTAGATAGTAGACCCTATCTACTAAATCTAGTCCCTTAAATCTATTCTTCACCTCCACTGCATATTCCTTAGGAATGTTAGTGAGCTCATATCTAACTGATCTGTGGGTATTCCCTATTCTCTTTAGTCTGATTCTAAATTGCGCAATAAGAAGTTCGTGATCTGAACTACAGTCAGCTCCAGGTCTTGTTTTTACCGACTGTATAGACGTCTGCCACCTTTGGCTACAAAGGATGTAGTCAATCTGATTTCGGTGTCAACCATCTGGTGAAGTCCATGTATAAAGTCGTCTTTTAGGTTGCTGGAAGAGAGTGTTTGTTATGCACAGTGAGTTGTCTTGGCAAAATTCTATCATCCTATGCCCCTCTTCATTTTGTTCTCCTAGACCGTGCTTGCCTGTAATTCCAGGTGTCGTTTGACTACCCACCTTAGCATTCCCATCTCCTGTAATGAAAATAACATCTCTTTTTGGCGTATTATCCAGTAGGTGCTGCAGATCCTCATAGAACTGATCTACTTCTGCTTCTTCAGCATCTGTGGTTGGGGCGTATATTTGGATCACTGTGATGTTAAATGGCTTACCCTGAATTCGAATTGAGATCATTCTATCGTTTTTTGGATTGTATCCAAGCACTGCTTTAGCCACTTTATTATTAATTATGAAGGCTACTCCATTTCTTCTGTGGTCCTCTTGTCCACAGTAGTAGATCTGGTGGTCATCTGATGTGAAGTGGCCCATGCCAGTCCATTTCAGTTCACTGACACCTAAAATGTCTATATTTAATCTTGACATCTCACCAATAACCAGATCCAATTTGCCCTGGCTCATAGATCTTACATTCCAGGTTCCTATGGTGTGTTGATCTTTAGAACATCGGATTCGTCGTTCACCACCAGCACCGTCGGCCGCTAGCCGTCCTTTCGGCTTTGAGCTAGCTGCGTCATCACATCTGGGGCTAGTTGAACGTATCCTCTGTTCCTCCCCAGTAGCATTTTGACCATCTTCCGACCTGGGAGTCCCATCTTCCAATGGTATACTGACATATCTCTGGTTGTACTGATCCATTTAGTTTTCACGGCAAGAATACTGGGGTGGGTTGCCGTTACCTTCTCCAGGGATCGTATTTTGTCTGACCTCTCTGCCATGACCTTCCTGTCTTGGGTGTCCCTTCACGGTTTAGCTCATGGCGTCATTGAGGTGCTCAAGCTCCAGCACTACAACAAGGTAACAATCTCCTTTGCTGGAGTCTATTAAGTTACTGTCACTCTAAAATTTAAAAGTATTGTTTTATTTTATGACTATTAATTAATAATCCTCCCTCCAAGATCCTTAGGATAATAAGTCAGTGATAATTAATAGATAAACAGCTCTTTAACCAATATTAAAGAACTCACCTCTAAGATTTTCAGTCTGTGTTTACATATGTTTGGGCAGAAGTAAATTCAGGGTTACCTCTATCTGATATACTGATACTCCTTCTTTCTTACACACAACACCTCCTGTAGGTTCCCAGTATTCTCCCAAGCCTCTATCTCACATCCTCCCATTCATATTTCCCAGCAACTGGTCTCAAGATGGTCACTACTTCCAGTATTGGTTCCAGCACTACAAGCCATAATGACTTGTAGCCAATAACTGTATCGACCACGATTTTGCCTAATCCTAAATGCTCAAGTAATGAATACCATAGGTTAACTATCAACTATTACAGAAATACTTGTTTTTATCTGCTCTGATTCTCTTTTCATTCAACTTTATTAGATGTGATGGATTCCAGTTTTTGAGAAAGGACAACTCACTTTTATCTATCTTCTGCTTCCCTTTTACTTATTTCTAACTTTTTTTAATATCTGCATTTAATTAAACCAAAGAGAAAAAGAAGAGAAAGCAAAACAACAAAATTATTCTAAGCTAAAGCAGATCCAAAGGTTAACCTTTCCCTGTAGGAGACTTGCTCTACGCTTAATTTTGACTGTGCCTTTCTGCACCTTTTCCAGTACTACGTTATATTATTCGAGGTGTGATGACAAGGATTGTACTAGAGTTCTGTGATGACCATAGATTTGTTTAAAGACATTTCAGTATTGTAAGTTTTATTTCTAGTTCCTTTCCTAATGCTTCCTAGTATGAAAAATTTCCTTCTCTGCAGCAATGCCCAATGGTTTCATTAAGCTATTCACTCACAGATACACCACAAGATCTCTCTTTCTGGACAGTCACTGCCCTCTCAAACCCCATCAGCATGTCTGTGCAGTTTCATGTTGTTAAGGTACAAATCATACCTTTATACTTTCTCACTCTGAATTGCATTTGCCAATCTACAGCACTAAATAAACCAGTTTAGGGAGATCTTTTTTGAGCTCTTCCTTGTCACTTCTTTTTGATCAAGTTTAATAATTCAGTGATGCCCACAAACTTGGCCATTTCAAATTCACGTTCTTAACCTTTTCGTTTAATAGGATCTTGAAGGGCCAGTGTATTCATTTTACGCCTTGGTTTTCTTCCTTGGAGCCTACGATGAGGGACAATCTTTAATCTTTAATCTTCAAACTATCCTAAACAACTTTGCAGAAGCATATGAAAAACTCGGCCTCTCGATTAACATTAAAAAAAACCAAAGTGCTTTACCAGCAAGTTCGAACCAATCCCTCTGCAGCGCCATCAATCCAGCTTAAAGGTGTGTCACTAGAAAATGTCGATCACTTTTCTTATCTTGGCAGCCATCTATCTACAAAAGCTGACATCGACGCTGAAATTCAGCATCGCCTGAGCTCTGCGAGTGTAGCTTTCTCCAGAATGAAGCGTAGAGTGTTTGAGGATCGGGACATTCGCAGGGAGACCAAAATGCTTGTTTACAAAGCCATTGTACTACCAACCCTTCTGTACGCCTGTGAAACATGGACCCTCTACAAACGCCACCTCCAACTTCTTGAAAGATTCCATCAACGCTGCCTCCGAAAAATTCTGCAAATTACTTGGGAAGATAGGCGGACTAATGTTAGCGTATTAGAAGAAGCGAAAACCACCAGCATTGAAACAATGATCATCCAACATCAACTTCGCTGGACCGGTCATGTTGTTCGAATGCCTGACCATCGTCTTCCAAAGCAGCTACTTTACTCCCAACTTAAGAATGGAAAACGGAATATTGGTGGACAGCAAAAGAGATTCAAAGATACTCTCAAAGCTAATTTAAAAAAATGTAATATCAGCATTGAGAACTGGGAAGCCCTAACTCATGAGCGTTTCAATTGGAGGTCAGCCTTTATTAATGGCGCCATGGACTTTGAAGAAGCACGAGTACAGAGCGAAAGGGAGAAAAGAGCTAAAAGGAAGGCACGTCAGGCAAACCCTCATCATGACCGTCTCCCACCCGGGAACCTATGCCCTCATTGTGGGAGGTTGTGCGGATCCAGAATTGGCCTTTATAGCCACTTACGGATCTACCGTTAAAATTTTACCTTTGGAAGACAATCTTACTCGGCTACAAGTGATCGCCAATGAATGAATCTTAACCTTTTAAAAGTTACACATTACATATGCATGCTATCATTACTTTAATGTAAATATGTTTCCAAACACAACTGGCCTAGGGTCAGTTATTTGTTGAGAATAATTTGTTGAAAGTAATTTACATTATGTACAGTAGGAGATATATGCACCTTGTGCTCACTGTATAATTGTACAAGTGACCACTGAATTTTCTCATTTTCCTAATACTGTCTAACTGAATGGAATTAATTTCCAATTATTATTATTTAGTTAAATGTGAAAGAAGCATATATGTGCAACTACCTTGTAAAATTATATAACAGCAAAAATACATCTTCTTTAAGGGAAATTGCAAATCCAATAAATGAGGGGAATCCTACATTACAAAAGCATCAAAGTCAAAATACAGTCTACCATGAACATAGCATCCATACAATCAAAAGTTTTAACAAATGTTAAATAGCACCCCACCTGTCATTATGTCACATAGTTTGGAATAGTTTCATTGCAAGACAAAAATGACATTATTATTATTATTATTTTAAATTTATTAGCCACTCATCTCCATCTTTATGTGTTAAAGATGCTCTCAGAAAGAAAATGAGTTCTCTAAAGAGTCACTCTTGCCATGTCTGTTATGCTAGAAGATATTGGTGAACATCTCACATAGTGAATAACCCTGTATGACAAAATACACTGTAGCTTGGAGAACGAGTTATCCTTTCTCCCAAGATATGCAGTTTAGAAAGTGGATCCAAAATGACATATTTGGAGGAATATGCCTGTTTATGCCACCTATAGGTTATACATGTTTCTGTACTGCATATAATGTATTATACAGTAAGTACGAGTGAGATTAAGAAAGTGGCCATGAATTTTACAACCATGTAGTTTTATGTTTGAGTGCCCATTTTTAAAAAAATGTAAACAGTTTAAATAATACATTATCTGTCATATTAAACAAAGAAGTAGATACAACTGGATCTAGCCTAGATAATTTGGACATGGTTTCAATGGGAACAATATTCAAGTACTAACTAAGCTAGGATCCAATCATTACTGAATGAACATTCTAAACATAATGATATCAACTAAAGAGAAATAGTAGCCATGTTTAGGAGGAGGCAATAGAAAATGTATGTCCTTTTGTGATTTAGAAAGGCAGGGATAAGTGAGAGCTAGAACTCACTTATTAATATTGCAGTTTCCTCCAGCTTCATGTATTAAAGGCAGTGGCAAAAAACCAAAGGCAAGTCTGGCCTTCAGCTGTTAACTAGAGTCTCTGAACTGAGAACCATGTGCTTGGGGTCCCGAGAATCAGAATTATTCCCACTTTTGTCACCACTTCACCATTTTTTAAAGATTTCAGTTGGACCAAGCAGCAACTCAAGATTAATGATGAATTAATTTAAAGGTTATTGATATATACATTATGTGATTGTATCTTCATAAGCTAGGATGAAATATTTGTTATCAGTTAGAGATCCTTAGGCTTTTAGGCATTCTGTTGATGACCGCAAAACTATACAGTTGACTTCCAACCATTTGGAAATTCTAGTTGAGAAATTTTCTTGTATTTACAACTGTCTTCCAAAAATATGTTATACAGTAAGGTTATTTTGCATTTGATGTATGTTCTAGCATAAAAAGAACATGCAGTATGTAAATGTAAATGTGTTTATTGCTGTATAAGAAAACAAAATATGATTTCATAAACTATGCTATCAGTACTTGATGCATCAACTCAAGAAATTTTTCTTGATAATGATATAAACTTGGACAAAGATAGTCATTTAGTGTATGGTTGATAAACTTGACTGCATATGACAGATAGATGAATCCTAATTTGTATACAGAAGCCATGGATATGTTAGCCATACAAAAATCCAGAGAAGATCTATATAAGGCAATACCTAGTACAGGGCTTTCCAAAGTTTTCCCGCGGCGACACACCAACCGCCGTTGGTGTGTCACCGCGGGAAAACCCGGAAGTGCCGCCGTTGCGGCAGCGTGCAAAAACCCGGAAGCGCTGCTGCCGCTTTCGGATTTTTACACGCCGCCATTGGTGTGTTGCCGCGGGAAAACCCAGAAGCGCTGATGATGATAAGCGCTTCCGGGTTGTGTGGCGACACACCAGACTGTGTGTGGCGACACACTTTTGTGTCGCGACACACAGTTTGGAAAGCTCTGACCTAGTAGGACAATTCAGAAAAGCATCCATATTTATTCATCAAGCAAGATGTTACCGCCCCTCCACCCAAAGTAAATGGGGAGGCTGAAGAGGGAAAAGGACTGGCCTTATATGAAGTCATAAAATATACACAGTTAGAATGTTAAAATAGAATGTGAGAAGAGACAAGCAATACCTTACAACAGATCTAAGTAACCAAACAAATGGCTATTTTACAGGAAAAGCTTCAAAATATAAACACACATTGTTCCCTGCACTATAGATTTTAATGAATTCATTCAATATACAAAATTGTAGGTTTTGCTTTAATTAAAATTAAAAGGTTTTGCTTCGTAACAAAAATCCACGTAAGATCAGATGTAATGCATAATTGTCCATCAGTCTATTTTCAGCATGATATGAATTACTGATCCTCAACAGTGTATCTAGACACTGATTCAAATTATGCACAACCTCTCTGATTCAGATGTTATAGAGAATATTACCAACATATTGATGATATCTGTTTTCCTAAATTCCTAAGAACCATTCACAATGGTTTCTTATGAATGTTGATTACCACTGAAGATCAAAAAGTATTACAGGTAGTCCTCGACTTAGAACCACAATTCAGACTATGTCCTGTTTGACTAGGTTAGACCCAGAAGAGGTGTAATATAAATAGTTTTATTGAATACAACAATACTGAACAAATTCCTTTAACTTATTAATGAGATTAATTACAATTACTAAAACAATTCAAACTTTAGAGTTAAACTAATTATAACAAAACAGTTCAATGTTAAATTAATTAACTTACTAAATTAATTTGTGGAATTAAAATTAAGCTCAATTACTTAGACAATATTACAATTACTACAATTCAAACTTCAGTAGTAAGATTAAAAGGAGGACCAGGTATACCGACCAAAAGCTTTATTAATCAGTTTCAACTCAGCGGCAAGGCAACTTGAGGAGACTGCACTGGCAGCTGAGGTGAAACACCAACGTTCTAAGTGACAATTGAAGCAATGGCGGGACAAGGCTTCAAGACAGCTGCCTGTCAGATGACAAACCAAGGCTTGGAGACAGCAGCTGAGGCGATGACAGGACCAGCCCTGGCGACGGCAGCGAAAGCAGAAACGGAGCAGGACTCGGAGATGCTGATTGGGCAGGACTCAGCTGCGACAGAGGAGGTGGCTGTGAGGCAGAATTCAGCAGTGGCAACTGAAGCGATGACTGGATTCAACTCGGCGGAGACAAAGACGGCGGCAGCAGCTTCAAGTCCGGCAAAGAAAGCTGAGGTGAAGACAAAGCAGGATCCAATGTTGGCGCCACAAGTCCAGCTTCGGAGCAGCTTTCTTCGGTCTCTGAATTCAAGGTTTGTGATCGTGGATGCGAACGGTTGTCTCCGACAACCCGTTCCTGCGTTCGGTGCCTTTTATACTTTCCAATCTCCCGCCTTTTTTGGATGGAAGCCAATCTCCTCTCTCTTTGCTCTGCCCTTTTTTCTGCCCTTCTGGCTCGTGCGCTGATTGGTGGTTGTGCATCTTCCGCTGCATTTTCTCCAATCAGCTGTTCTGGCTCTAACACTTGTTGTTGCTCAACATTCCGACCTTCCTTAACTGTCAATTCCCCCTCTTCTGTGTCAGATTCATCCTCAGCCTCAATCCTTACAGACTAGAACTTCTATCACTAAGCGATGCAGTTGTTAAGTGAGTCATGCCTGGTTTTATGACCTTTTTGCCATGGTTGTTAAGCAAATAATTGTGGTTATTAAGTGAATTTGGCTACCCCCATTGACTTTGCTTGTTGGAAGACTCCTGAGAAGGTCGCAATTGGCGATCACGTGACCCTGGGATGCTGCAACTGTTGTAAATACATGCCAGTTGCCAAGTATTCGAATTTTGATCACGTGACTGTGGGAGCGCTGCAACGGTTGTAAGTGTGCGGACTGGTTGTAAGTCACTTTTTTCAGTCCCGTTGTAACTTTGAGCAGTCATTAAACGAATGGTCGTAAGTCGAGGACTACCTGTACTGTATATACCATCAGAAAGCATAGCTGACAACCTTTGAAATTAACCCTGAAAATTGGAATGAATAATTTTAACAGTGTTCCCTGAATCCCAGCTTAGAGAGATAATCCCGAAAAATATCTTGGTCAATGGAATCAAAAGCTGCTGAGAAATCAAGCAGGACCAACAATTACTCAATTTCCCTCCCTCAAAAGATTATCCATTAGGCTGAGTCTATATAAATTAACACAAGAAATAAAATGTGCATTTGGTACTAAAGGTCCAAAGTGGGCAAATGGCTTTGGATCTTGCATGGGCCCCTCACTGCACCATTTCCCAGGAAAGCATGCACCTTTAAGTTGCTGCCAGCAGGTTCAACAAGAAAGCTCACCCTGGATCTGAAGCACCTTTGTGTGTTCCAGATTTGAATACTGCACATTGCTATTTAGGTAAAATGTTTTTGAAAAGTGTTAAATATTTAATATATGTACACTATTTATATGGATGATTATGCATGAAGAAGACAAGGAACAGAAAGACACCGTGTCCTTCTGCTTTTTTATTTTTCAGAGGGATCAGACCAAAAGTTTAGTCAGTTTAGAATCATAGCTATAGCAGCATCAAGTACTTATCCTGTGGAAACTCATGGGATGTGTCTCTGCGTGCATGCATGCATGCATGCATGCATTCATTTATTCATTCATTCATAATTTTTGGAGCATGACGTAGTAGTAAAATCTTGGACTAGGACTGTGGGGATCCAGATTCAAGTCTATCCACAGCATCAGGTGACTTTGGGCCACTCATACTTTCTCACCCCAACCTCCCTCATAGGGTTATTGTGAGGATAAAAAGAAGGGAGAGCCTCATAGAAGCCACCTTGAAATCTTGGAGGAAAAAGATTATGAATCTAACAAACATTTTGAGTGAAAATAACTATATGAACCCCTGTAAGCAAGCAATACTGATTTTATTAATACAAATGTTTGAACATTAATACAATACATTCATATATTAATGTATGTACATTGATGTATATGTGAGACAGACAGACAGACAGACAGACAGACAGACAGATGATAGATAGATACTGTAGATAGATCGAACAGCCAGTTTGGTGTAGTGGTTAAGAGACCGTGAGTTCTAGTCCCGCCTTGGGCACAAAGCCAGCTAGGTGACCTTGGGCCAGTCACACTCTCTCAGCCCTAGGAAGGAGGCAATGGCAAACCACTTCTGAAAAACCTTAGTAAGAAAACTGCTGGGACTTGTCCAGGAAGTCGCCAGGAGTCAAGACTGACTCGAAGGCACCAAGTTAGTTAGGGCTGTCAGTGGCAGTGGACTATTCCTGTAATGTGTTTCTTTTTTAATAAAAACAGAGGTTGACTTTTAAGAAAAATGTTAAGATATAGGGTACTGTGAGAAGCTAATTTTGGGAAACCAGTTAAGTTACCTAGTGATATAGGAAGGGCTGGACCTGATTGCAGATGTTCTCCAAACATCCAACATGACTACCTAGAGAGGGTAGGGGGCAGTACCTGGGGGGGGCAGTAGCAAAGAGGCAGATACATGTTAGTACTGTGACAGGAATCTTGTTCTGAAATACCTGTACTATGGCTGCTGGCTTTTCTTTTACTGATAGGGTTATACAGCAGTTGCTTGTAGAAGTTCTGGCATGAGCAACTACCAATCATCTTTTTTTTAAGATGATTTTCATAAAACAAGTTATAATATATGCATGATCTCATTATACAGACTGATAATTAACATATAAAACAATTACCTAATTATGGCATAACTGCATTCACAATGTACTATTACCCTGGTTGAAGGGAGCAATTATATTTCCCAGATGTTTTTTATACACTTCCAATATTAATATTTTATCTTTATGATGATTCATATGTCTCATTAGTACCTTTCACAACTAGAATTTTTTTCTAAATTTCACCATTAGTTTTTGTCTGATTTTGTGTCCCCCCCCCCCCCCAAGAATATCTATCAAACATGTTTTGGTGTACCATTTAAAGAAATATTCCCTAACTCCTTCTATGATTTGGCAGTCGCTGCTCTTGCTGCTGAAAGTGTGTTATGACATTCAGCAGAGCTAATTGTGGATCTTTAACAAATGTTTATTTGATTATATTTATTTAAATATCCTATTAAAAATACCACCCTGGTGCACTTCCACCATATACAGTACATATTAATGTGTCCTTCTTTATATCTTCTCCAGTAACCAGTAATCTACTCTGTCCTACAAGTCAAACTATCTTATAACATTTAGCCATTACTTAAGCTGCCAGAACAGCCTTGGAACTCCAGGAAGGCCAGAAGCCAAAAATGAACATCAGAGTAAGTGGGGAGAGAGAGGGAGTTTGGCTTAGCGTGCCTAATATAGGCAGGAACATTAGAACTGATGGATGAGAGGGCCTCAGTGGGAAAACAACAGAGCTAACACTAGTGCTAGGCTTGCCCTGGTGATTCTAGCCCATCAACAATCATGGCATAAATATGATGATCTGGCTACAATATCACTAAGTGCTCCTCAACTCAACTAAGACAGCAAAAGCAAAACTTTCATGCTAAATTACTCACTTTATTAAGCCAACCTACTCAAAATTCTTGAATGACTTATACTATAGTAATGCCTTCCAAACTGCTTACACACACCCCTTCTCTCAGGCTTCCCCCTCTTAAATTCCTCCTTTTTCTTGAACATTAATTACAGCTAGCCTTGGATTAATTCCAATTAGTCTTAGATTTCAGTCAAGTGACCGGAAAACTATATTTGAGTTTGGATCCAGACTTCAAAATCCAATCTAAAGATAATTATTATTAGTCTTGAATTAGTGAAATCACAGCCAAGATATTAAGAAATCTTGCTATACCACATAGAACAACTCAGCTCCTCTTGCTTTGTGTAAATTCTAAAGTTTCACTTTTTGTTTTCAGTTACATCTGAACTCTGCAACTATAGTTCATGAACAAGCTGAGATATAAAATCAATTTTAAATTATAGCTCCACATTCAAACTGTTATTTAGATTAGATTTAGCAAGAAATAAGTAACTGAAAATTCTGTGATTTTATGGCTTATACAATGGGAAGAAAAAAAATCATTTGCGTGAGAGGCTACAAACTTTGTTTGTATTTCAGTCTATTAAGAAGAAACGTAAATGTTCGATCACAGCCATCATACCGCCACTCACAAAGTTGATAAAAGCTTTTAATTTCTTCTATAGTAGGAACAGGGAGACAGTTTCTCTTTCTTTTTCACTAGTTTAATTCAAAATGAAATCAAAGAATTGGGGTTTCTAAAGTTTTATTTCTATTGTATCATGAAATAAAATGTTTTAACTTGACGGTGTAAGGATTTGTTAGTAGTCTGGTCCAGCACATCCAGAAGCAAAGAAAAGGTTGTTATAGATCACTCACTTTTGATATCTGCATATTTTCTCTTTTCACTTTTTATTATTTTTCTAACTACTTGTATCTACTAGTTCCCTTGGGATGTTTGGCCTATTTTTCATGAACAGCTTGATGATTAAACAGTGAAACAGATGGTTTTAATCAAACTCCTTTGAATGTAAAATAATTTAACGTACTTCCCATTTTTATCACCCAACTAAGCAAAAAAAAAAAAGCTTAAATCGGAAAATGATAGCAATGAAAACATTTAAACAATTCTGACTTTCTGTTTCTCCTTCAGAAAGAATTTAAAAAATTAAAAGTGTAAGATATTGGGATAGCATGATACTGAGGCTTAATAGCTGATAACTTTGTATTATTCATTTGCTGTACGAAGCATTTTTTGAAATTAGATAAAGATTAAATTTACAGCTATATAGCTCTATAATAGAAAACTTTTAATAAGGAATATTAAAGTAGCACAGTTCTCAACATTTAACATCTAATATTGTAGTAGTTGTACTACAAAGATAAAATTAGACATTGTAGGAGCAGAGCTAGGTTAGTATGTGGTAGCCAAAAATCAGAAAGAATCTAGTAGCACCTTTTCAGCCTATTACATTTTATTAAAAATGATAAGCTTTCATGAATTACAACTCACTTCATCAGATGCATAGAGTGGATAAACTGATGTAGGATTTAAATTGGGATAAGGGGGAGGGGGGGATACAGGTCGGTTATGCAGATACAGGTTCCATATGAGACACTTTACAAGTTCCGTATCTAAAAGCCCATTGTTTTCACTGAGACCTTTTGAGATGGCCTGAAACCTCTTGATGTATGTACAGTAAATTCAGCAATCTCTCATTCATTGTGCTCGTAAAATTTATTTGTTCCAAAATTGCTATAATATTTGAAATCTATAAGGGAACATCTTGGGAAGTTAAAATGTTCTGATATTACTCTGCCTCTCTTTTGAGTTATGATGTCAAATGTGTCCATTAATTATTTTGTGCAAAGTCTGGCCCGTTTCTCCTTTATAGTATCTAAAGGGGAACTGCTGGCAGATTATGGCATATAACATATTAAAGAAAAATTATATGAAGGTACCTTGAGGAGTAAATGTTGATATAAATGTGACATGCAAGATCTTCCCCTCCCTTTTTCCTCCCACCTCATCCCAATTTCAGTCTTACATCAGTTTAGCCGCTCTACACATCTGATGAAGTAAGATGTACTGCACTTCACAAAAGCATATGCCTTTTAATAAAATGTATTATTCTGAAAAGACCAAATTTTAGAAGTTCATTCTAACTTTACATGCAGCTTTTAAAAAGAGAACTACAGAATCCAGTGACCACTCCCCAATGGAGTCTTAAAGAGAGCAATTTCCTTTCACCCTGCAGTTCCCTTAGACTCTCAAAATCTGCTCTGTAGGGTGGGAGCTGATCCTAAGCAAATTTGGGAGGAAACAGGATGCATGAGCAAAAACCTATTTCTTTAATTTCATTCTTTCTCTTCAGCGGCCAAGGGAATCTATACACTTCTTGGCCTAAATCCAACCTTGTGATTTCTGATTGTGCAATGCTAGTTTTCTCTCCCCCTTCCTCTCTTCTGCAAATCCCTGCATAGCCCAGTTCTGCTTCAGAGGTCTCCAATAATTTGGGGCACTGCAGGTAGGAGAGGGAATTTGATCTGCCAATGGCTTTCAGTCTACTGGTAGACAGACACTATTAGATATAACCTAATGCGCTGTAACAAGTTGGTTAAGAACAAATAATAATCCTCGCTAAACTATGATATTTTGATTGAGAGCTAATAAAAATGATGTGCTCCTAATTACCTTAGGTCACAGCAAGTGAAAGCACTTATCCAGTTTTGGCTGATCTCCAAAAAGCTAAGCAGAATCAAACATGTTTAGTTCTTAGATGGGAATCCACCAGGAAATCCCATGGCCATACAATAGGCTAGGAAGTAAAAAAAAAAAAAACAAATTATAGAGGGCACCAGTGGTAAACTGCTTATTTACTGTGCCAAAAAAACAACATGCATGTGCCCACCTAGTCAGCAGAACCTAAGTTTGACTGAACAATTTGTTACAAATTAATTAATTAAGAATTAAGAACAAGTTAGAATTAGATTCCAAATTGGGCAGGAGTAAGCCTGTGTATTTTTTTTAATACATATATATGTTAGTTCTATAACCCCATTTTATCTTCAATCCCTAATAGTTCCTGTGCTTCTAACATCATTATGGTCTGAATAGGTGGTCCTCTTACAATAACAATACAACATAAATAAAACATTGTCTCTTTTAAAGCATGAATGAGAACTTAAAATTTCTACTGGAAATATGCTTTTAGCCATGGAAATAGACAAGTATTTTAGTACAATTCAGTGCTTCTCTTTATTTCAATATTATGCTACCAGATTTCATTTGGTTGGACTCATCTACCATGTGCTACTGTAAATAGAAAGCCGTTTGCTTTCATGTGTCCTCAGTGAGGACATCAGAGAGAAATAACTGAAAATAACAGCACTGCTACAGAGTCAGGGAAACTCAGAACAATGCAAATATTAAATGTGGATCAGTTTCTGCTTACTTTCCGTATTCTGACAGTGGAGCTTAGTTGTACGAGCAGGTCTTCTGTGAGACCGCGGCCACTATTTTGCTATCTCGTCTAATTTTTATACCATATTGGTAAACATGACAAAAATGCTAAGGTTAGTAGCATTTGCTACATTATTATAAATAATTTTATATCTTAAATTTAGTTTTGGCTTTGCTAAAATGATACCTAGAACTATTCAAAGTCCTATCTTCTAATAAACTAATCTTTATTCACCCCCTTAACTTTAATCAAGTTGTATTAATTCTATATTGGAAGAGTTTGATCAGAAACCCATGCTAACCATAATTTGCTTCAACAAAACTCAAAAGTATTGAAACCGTATATTATTGAAAAAATAATTGCTACTATTGTAAAAAGAAGTATAATTATACTAAGAGTTTCAAACAATGTACGTTTAAATACAACTATTTTAAACAGTGTATTAAATGTGCAATAAGCTATATGACTAATTGCAATGTAACTATCTATTCATATAGCTGTAATATACGTCAGTCTTTGCTAGGTAATGACCAATTATATAGTTCAGCAGTATGAGAAAACCCACATTCAATTTATAAATACAGAAATAAATCGCACAACTTTCTGACCTGTACAACTAATACATTAAAATATTCCTGTTTATAGAATGCCTTGAACAACTGGCAGATTTTAATTAAATTAAAAAATATATAAATCAGTTCTAAATACTTATAAATGTACACTAACTGCTAATTACTGCCTAAATTATTGACAAGATATAACAAAGGTTTTGTAAAAGAAAAAAGAAAATATTTTTATAAAATCTAATTTTGGAAATGAACACATACATATCTTGCATAATTTTAATGGATATACTTTTCATGTATTTATTTAGTGAAAATTATTTTAGGATACTTGTTTAAGTTTAAAAAAAAACAAAAGGAGTCTGGTAGCACCTTTTCCGGCTAACTACTTTTATTAAAAGACACAAGCTTTCAAGAGCTGCAGCAATATATACTGCAAAACAGCTTCCACAGTTTGTGTGAGAAACCTTAAAATAATATATTATTCTTATTCTTGAGCATCACTCTTAAAGAATGCCAGTCAAATCTGAGTACTGACATTTTCTTTCTCTGAGTAGCTTATCTTTAAAGTGATATGCAGGCTTAGTCCCATAGTACCCCAAGGCAGTAGTTAATTCACTTAAAACTTGTGAACACTTTCTAGTTTTCTCTGTCTATTTATTTTGATGTGTATATTATTCTTAGCTAACTTCCATCACATTTCATGAGTTGATGTCATACCTTAAAAGATTAGGCATTCCCACCTGGAACTATTCACAATGTATAGCATTGCATAACCTTCTCCGTCTTCTATTCTTGTGCATTATTAATAGTAGCATTCTTTCTTATTTAATGTATAACTGCAACTTCTACCAGGCTATGGTTGATAGAAACTTACTGTCTGTCATGCTTCTTTCATTACAGTCAGAGGAACTGAATGGTTCATTATCTAACACTCTGCTGCCATCTATTTGACAAAAAGAAAAGAACTCTTTCAATGCCCTGGTTCGAAAAATATAATCCTCTGTTGAATCTTCTTGGACCAAACTAAAACAAAGAATGTAAAGACTTTCACTGGTATTCTGTGTTTAAATAGGTCCTTCAGTGTGAGTGAGACAAAGAGAAATGTTCTTGTGACAGCATTTACATGTCATTTTCATATTTGCTGGCATGTTGCGTCCTTAGTATTTATGTCACAGCATAGCAAATCTTAGGATTGAAGGAGAGTTTTCAAAAAAAATATTCAGGTATTTCTTCCTCTCTCTCTCTTTCTCTCTCTGTCATACACATATAAAACACATTTTCAACTTTTAAAATCCTGGTTATTAATCTCATATAAATAATATGTATTTATTCATTACACCAAAATCCAATTCCCATTGCCTTTGAAGTTATTATCACGGAAGTAAATATTTACAAAATAGCAACCTTAGATCGTCAATACTGTGGTCTGGATCCAGATATGCTCATTCATTTGTAAAAGAGATCAAGATTTATAAGAAGCTCCTCCCACAGGTAGAGAAGGAGATAATTTTTGCTGATTGCCTCTTTCAGCCAGCTCTCAGCAGCATTATATATCATATTGCACTGGATTGTTACTTGATCCCCCAAAGCAGGTTTTCAATGGGTAAAGGGGGAAGAGAGAATTAGTAAAAATAACTGTCTCTCTTTTCCCTTGCTCCCACTCCGCCTTTCTTGAGCAGAAGGATTGCCTGAATGAAACTCATCTACAAGTAATACGGATGCAATCCTCTCTGAATTGCAAACATCTGTTTTTAACTTTGAACCTCAATTTTAAAAATAGGATATTACTGAAATATCTCAAAGAATTATTGGGATGATTTATGATACAATGGCTGAATTCAAGTGACAGAATTAAAAAAAAGTCAGAATACAATAAAATTTAAAACTGTTGTTACTTTAAAATTATCTAGATACTGTATTTTTTCACCCACCATGAACTTTTGGGAAACTGAGTTCAATTTCAAAAACAGGGTCTTCTGAGAAAGAAGTTCTACTATATTCAGTGAGGCTTATTCCTGTGTAAATGAGCAAAAGCTAAAATTCAAACAACTAGTGATACCAAATTGCATGAAGAGTATTCTTATAATTAATTAATTAATTTGCAGTCCAAAACCAAACCAACATTGCAACAATATACAGCAGTTAAAGAATTTGTATGTATAAATTACACAGAAGCCAAAAACAATCAGAGTTATGAGGAAGGCACCAGCAGATTCACATAGGCTATAGCTACAGATAAAATTTTTGCCACCACGCTTGATACATTTAAAATTAGCTTTATTGAAGTTCTATTTGTACAGAACTTAAATCTTAGATAAAATAGATATACAGGTAGTATTCAACCTACAACTATTCCAGTCAGCGACCATTCCAAGTTACAACGGCGCTGAACGAATGGTGGTTATGACTGGTCCTCAGAGTTCCAGCCACCCCAGCACCCCTGTGGTCATGTGGTCGCGATCTGGGTGATTGGCAACCCATTCACACTTACAACCGGTTGCCAAGCACCCCACGATCATGTGATCTCCATTTCCAACCTTCCATTCTGGTTTCCCCAGAAAGTCAATGGGGAAGCCGGCAGTGAAGGTCACAAGTCACTGAGGTAGTCTCCCCCACCCACAGATCCTCCCCCAGCTCCACTGCACTCATGCTGCACCAGCCATTCATGAACCCCTGTGCACTCTCCCTGACCTACACAGCAACCCTGCACATCATCCCCGACCCACGCCATGCCTCTCACACATACCCTCACACCCTTGCGCACCCTCCCTGACCCTCCCTGTGCCTCTCGCACACCACCATGCATCCTTCCCAACCCCCTTCCTGACCCTCCCAGCGCCTCTCACGCAGCCCCTTGCACCCTGGCACACCCTCCCCAACTCACACCTCTTGTGTACCCCGGCGCACCCTCCCCCACCCACACAGCACCTCTCACACACACACACCCGCACCTGCACACACCCGTTACCTCCCTATGGGCCTGGGACTTGCAATTTCCTGCCGGCTTCCCCACTGACTTTGGTTGTGGGAAGCTGGCAGGAAGTTGCCTCACCTAATGACCATGGGATTCAGTTAATGATGGCAACTGGGACCGCAGAGATTGTCGTTGCTAAGTTATGCGGTCATGCTTTACGACCACATCACTTAGCAATGGAAAATTCGGTCCCAACTGCCGTTGTAAGTCAAGGACTACCTGTAGATTCAAACACTCATTCAAAATAAATCTAGTTTCTCTGTAAAGAACATGCCACAATGCTTTAAAAAAGTATATAGTAGGGGCATAGAGTTAACCTCTCCTGGCAGGTTACTCCTACATAACTAAGATGGTTAAGTAATTTAACAATCCCTGCCATGGAATACAATTATATATGCCAGTATATAAACTGAGAAACTTCAACTGAACTCAAGCAACAACTGGACTTACTCATGGATTCTTTTTCTCCTTCCACCACTCAACAGTCTTACAATTAATTGTGTCTGCTTTGGATACCCTAGAGTGGGAGAAGCAATGGTTCTACATTTCTTCAACACACAGCAAATAAAAGCATCTACTGATAAACTTGTCAGATAAAAAGAGATGCCAAGAAATTTGCTGTGTGTGATATGAAGCATGGCCCTGTTTTTTCTGCCAAGGTATTTTAAGTGCTCTGAACATTTAATTTTATCACTCCATCTATGGTATCTCTTGGTCATCCAGAGATTTTACTAATGCAAAATGATGGTTCAATACTTGTTTAAACTAAATCACTTATGATGACCGTTATCAGTGGGAAACATATTGACAGCAATACCTACACAGTATATCTAACATGTTAGTTCTTCACTGTTATCTCAGTCTTCAAGTAGGCATCATTTCCATTCTGTAAATGGGAAACTCCAAGCTTAAGGGCAGTTTCCTGGCCCAAAGTTAGTCAATGAACCTTGTATGAAGCAAAAGCTTGGCTTAAAACTAGTAAGAATCCTTCTGTAAGATTCCAGTACCAGAAACCGTGAAGAAATATTCCATCCTTTGAGTATAAAAAGTCCCAGAGAAGCTTATAAGATCAATAACAACCCATTATCATTTTCAACCTTATATGATTTTTCAACTTATTATGCAAGTTGCTTGGGAATGTTCTTTTATTTGGAATTTAAACCTTTGTTTGTTTTGGAAACAAATATTTATTTGTAATTTAAACAAATAAAACACTTACTTTTGTTTTAAACAATGCTTGGCCTAGGAAAAAGTAGATAGTGAGAGGAAAAAGATTGTGAAATATTAAGAAACAGAACAGTTAAAGAAGTTTGTTTTACCAGTAATTGGGGATTATATTTTAGGGGACCTATGAAGAGAAATACATTTTTAAAACATGAATATTTTGATTAATTGAAAACAAAATATATACATGAAGCACTTTAGACATTAATTATAATGAAGAAATAGCAACAAATATATCTGGATTTATTTATTTTCTTTCCCGCCTTTATTATTTTTATAAATAACTAAAGGTGGTGAACATACCTAATACTCCTTCCTCCTATTTTCCCCACAACAACCCTGTGAGGTGAGTTGGGCTGAAAGAGAGTGACTGGCCCAAGGTCACCCAGCCGGCTTTCATGCCTAAGGCGGGACTAGAACTCACAGTCTCCTAGTTTCTAGCCCGTTGCCTTAACCACTAGACCATATTTAGAGCAAATATTTAAAGCAAAACTAATCCATAATCCATTTCAGCACTATCTGAAGGAAAAAAAGAAAGCACTTTGATGAGTGCCTACTTGGGCAATGAGTACTAGAATACAGAAGCACTGCATGATTCTGAAAACAGATGCAGATATTTTAATGAGTCACAAGCGGGTACTCTATTTGCACTCCTGCATGCTCCAAAACACCTTCTTAGAATCAAATCTGAAGCATTGCAGAGACTTATAGCATAGCATTTCTTTTGACAAATAACTCACAAAGCTGCATTAAAATTAGGATGTATAAAGTGAAGCATGTTCCTATTCTATTTTATCTAGTGATTTTGTTTATATTCTACAATTACACACTTCTCAATTATCTACTTTAAAAGTTATATTCCTCTATATTTATGAGTGAGAACTTCGCCCATGTTCCCTGGACTTTGACAAACTCATTCCAATAAATGATTTATCTTTGTTGGTTTCCTACAGGAAACCAGACCAACATCCTATTACTTTATTTGCCTTACTTTTAGCAGAGCTCATATAAAATTAACTGGAAGGGGAAAGTCTATTCAGGCCAGTACCGTAGAAACAACGCTACATCAAAATGAACAAAACACTGGGTAAGCTTAGACTATCTGACAGTGATGAACAGTGCCTCTACACAGGTTAACATTTTAAGTTACAGTATTAACTAAAACAATATAAAATGTAAAGTATCTCCTACTGGTAATCCTGAGATTCATTCACAAGTCTAAAACACACTAAGCTGTCCCAATAGGTTAGGGCCAAGAGTCTATCAAATACACAGGGTAGAAATCCAATCAATCAATAAATAAATAACCATAAATAACATAGACAATAATACTAGCAAAAGATGCACCCAGTCACCACAGTTCTTTGTGGAACTAAATGGAACATGCATCACCACTGCAATTTTAAAAAATGAACATAATGCCTATTTAATTATATCCCAATTTTATTCTGTGGCTCAATGTAGATACAAAGTTCTCCCCCTCATTTTATCCTCACAACAGCCCTGTGAAGGTTGTTGGTTAGGCTGAGTGATAATGATTGGTCCAAAATATTGTAACGTAGTGAGCCCCATTAGAGAGGACTTGAATTTGCACCTCTCCAATTTTGTTGCAGTAATGCTACCACTACATAATCAATCTAGTAGTACAAAGCATAAAACAGTCCACTGGATCTGGGAAAAGGCATAAAAAGATTGCATTAAGCTTCTAGAAGGTCCTAGCAGAAAACCAATAAAATGATAAATAACTATACTGTATATGAAAGCTGCAAGAAGACATCGAATTGGAGAAATTAATTGGTGGACGTTGTTGGCAATTCAAGTAGCTTTAATATTGGAGATGGAGGGGAACATACTGTATATGTTATAAATACATTAATAGTAATTTATATTATCTGAAGCAATGCAGCCTACATATTTGTGAAGATACATATATACAACTATGTATATGATAGCTGTGTCACAATATAAGGCTACCATAAATCCCCGTGTAATGTAAGGAGAACAATCCTAACAATACTTAAGATCAGGCACTTTCTCTTCCCCTCTTCTATTCCACTCATTCAAAACATTTTCCAATGAACCATTATCCCTATTCCTTGATTATGGCTAAGTTTTACTATGTTTTCTGAAACGTCTCAACTACTTAAACTGCTATTTGAAGATTGATTGTTTCAAACATATTTAATATTAATCAACAGCCATTTACCTTTTGGTAGAGAAAGAGGGAACAGAAGAGCTGATTCTACTTTTTTCACAATAAATATTGGCTGTGGAATTCTGGGAATTGCAATCCTACTACTGTATGGGATTGGGGAAGGCTGATATAGTATGTCCCCATGACTGTAAAAAATTAAGATGATATTGTTAGGAAAAGAGAAGGTAAGGATATGTGCAGAAGAAAACTGACAGGGTTAGGGTTAGTGATAATCAATTTGATAGGTCTATAGAGCCGGGGGGGGGGGGGAGTGTGCCAGAGAAAGGTACACTGAATCAGAGACAATTCTGCAGGACTGCAGCAAGGAAATCCTACAGGTAGTAGTTTGATGACCAACAAGCAAAGGGGATTAAAAGGAAGAGAGTATAAATCAGAGGAAAAAGTACAAGGCACAAAATTGTCAAAAGAAGCAAGATGCAAATATTTGGCATATAGAAGGAAGAAGTAAAGGAAATAACATGCAAGCAGAAAGGAAGACCATAGGTGTGTTGTCTCAGTTATTAGAGTAACAACCAGAGATTTAAAATAAATAGTAAAAATGTAAAAGACGAGTAAGAAAATCTAATGTGGGTGCAATTGTTAAAACTCACACAAAATATTAATCACCCCAAAACTATATTGTGCTGAACTTGAGATTTATTTGAAGTGCTATTATCTGGTGGTTGTTCTTTGTATTTGGAGGGTTTTGGTGCCTTCAAGTCAGTCTGGACTCCTGACAAGTGCCTGGAGAAATCCATAGAGTTTTCTTGGCAACATTTTAAGAAGTGGTTTGTCATTCTCTTCTTTCTAGGGCTAAGAGGGAGTGACTGGCCCGAAGTCACCCCACTAGCCATAGGACTGGAACTCATGGTCTCCTAGTTTCTAATCTCATGCCTTCAACCACTACACCAAACTGGCTCATAAACTGTGAACCATTTTAGGAATTTGAGTTATAAAATGTAATAGTAGTAGTAGTAGTAGTAGTAGTAGTAATCATCATCATCATCATCACCATCATCATCTTGAAAAGAACAGATCCAAATGGTTATTAGCAAAAATCCTATGAAGTTAAAGAAGTACAACAACAGTGCCTACATTCCAGAAAATCAAAAAGCCAACAATGACCAAAGTTAATACTATTGCTGAGTGACAGAAAAGTATAAATTATGAATGTGTGTATGTATGGAAACACAAAGACACACAGAAGTGCACATGTAGAGAGCTAAACAAACACAAAAAAGATAGTAAAAGCATATTTTCATTTCCATTTCTTATATTGTGGGTAAATACAGGAGAGATAGTGATGTGGGAAATTATCCTATTTAATTTCATATCACTCACCAATTCTTTCAAATAATTCAAATCAGTGACATGAGAATAAAATAAACAAAAATGAACAGGAAGCACAAACAACATATACATATAAAGACAGTTTTGTAAACAGTTTTGTACAGAATATTCACAAATTTGCTTAGATCTTATGACCTGTCAAAGATTCAAAAGCTGATCCATCAGCAGGGCATTCAAATGCAGCCAGGGTGGAAGGAGCAGTGGAAATGACACATACACAAAACCCTCATGCAAACAGAAGTGTCAACTGCATGCTCTGATAAGTCCAAGCCAACATTTACAAATAAAAAGAATGTTGGATTGGATCCAAACCTGTTTAAATGAGTCGAAGGCATTTCAGCTTGGCAGAATATCCTATGACTGATAATGTCCCTCTTGTACTGCAGTGTCCCATCCAACATGCCATGCCTTTCTGAATATTCCAACATAAGGTGCTATTGTTTCACTATTTCCAAATTTTAAGGCAGAGATTTTCAAACTGTAGGTCATGACCACCTAGAGAGTTGAGGGGGGTTTAGGCTGACCATACGTCCTGTTTTGAATGGGACAGTCCCGTTTTTTTAACATTTCCGGACCGGACTGTCGTTTTAATATAAAAGTCAATTTTGTCCCATTTTTTAAAAAACCTGTCAGGATGTCAGGTACGAGCCTGCCAGGCGCATACCTGCCACCGTCGCCATGCCGGAATCGGAGTCGGAAGGAGAGGAAGATGAGTCAACCACAGGAAGAGGCAGGCAGGGTGCTCAAGGAGGACCCAAGCCGGAGCTGCCAATAGGAGGCAGCCTGGAAGAAGCAGCCCTCCCACCTATCAGTGCCCGGCAAAGCAAAGGAGAGCAGAGAGGTAGGCCAAGCAGTGTGAAGCCCGATTGGCCAGCATGCACAAACAGCGTGAAATTCAAAGAATAAAAGGGCCAGCACAGCCAGTAGGAGTTGCCGGAGACAACCGATCCTATCCGCCGCCTGGGTGTCCTGGAGATCGCCACTCTCCCACATGGAGGTCCCAGACCGAATCGAGCTGCGCCGCTGCCTCCAGTCCTAGTCCCACACCAGTACCTGCCGCTGCCGCAGAAGCCAGTTCTGCGCCCTGTCTTGCCTCGTCCTTGCCACCGGATCCGAGCCACTCTGCTGCCTCTAGGCCGAACTCTGCGCCAGTTCCAGCTGCTGCCGCCGATAGAACCAAGAGCCGGAAGTAGCTGGAGCGGTGCGAAAGAGCCAGAGCAGCTGTTTGGAAGGAACCCGGAAGAGGAATCGCCTCCGCCTATCGCACTGCTTGGCCCGCCTCTCCCACCTCCTTTGCCGCGTGCTGATAGGCGGAGGCGATTCCTCTTCCGGGTTCTCTCCAATCAGCTGCTCTGGCTCTTTCACACCACTCCAGCTACTTCCGGCTGTCGGTTCCTCTTGTCCCGTTTTTGTCTCAAGGAAATATGGTCATCCTAGGGGGGTTGCAAATTTCTCAGTGGCCAGAAAGGTTGAAAGGTAAGTGGGGGAAGAACAGAGTGGTCTGCAGAGCTTCAACTCCTGGATCAGAGGGATCAGAGACCCCTGCAGGGTCACCTCCTCAAAGTGGGAAGAGATCACAGTGCCAAACCCACCATATTGCTGATAAAACAGGTGCACTTGCTTGGCCATTTCCAATATGATGGAATGGTACTCCCTTAATAAATGGAGAGTCTAGCACTAACTCAGTTTGTACATACTGAATATGTAATTCCTCATTGTTTATATAAATGTATTTTAATAGAAATATTGTACATGGATATTTAAAGGTTATATCTGTATTTGTTTATATAACAAGAAAAGTTGCAAGGGAAAAAATTGCTCGAACAACAAGAACAAGCGTTGAAGCAAAAAGAAGTGCAAAAAGTGCAAAAGGATGAGTCCTACATCATCCAAGAATATCCAAAACTCCAAACAACTTTCAACTGAGAAATTATCATGGCTAAATAATCCACAAGGTAAGTCATCTGTCTTCTCTGTATTTATTTATATGTTTATACTCACAAATCATGCTTCTCTCCTCCCATACACATATATACATGCATGCACACACAGCCACCCTTTTGGTACACTTTATTTTACTTAAACCATTATTTAAGGTTTCTCTTGTATCTTTTCATTCTCAATATTTTGTTCATAAATATATGTTTAAATAAAATTAAAAAGTGGCATCTAACGAAGTAAGTAGCAGCAAAATATACAGGGTACTACATTTTTTGCCTATAATCACATGTTTCTTTTGAAATATACTTATTAATATTACTTACTTTAACATGACTCTGTGCTCCAAGATTGTAAATTTCAGTGGGCTTCACTTCATTAATTATTTTCACCAAGCAAGTACTATCTGTCAGATCACCATAATGTAGTTTCATATCTTCAGGTTTAAAAAAACATAGTTAAAATCATGTAAATTTGACATGCGTTGTTCTCACTTCTATTTATACTTCTCTAATTTCTTTAAAAGTCAGACAGTCATATATTTATATTATAACTATAATTAAATGCAGATTGCGGCTTTCTAATAATGTACTGCACTCCATTCTTCATAATTTACTAAGTTAGACAATATTTTCTTTGGAATGTAAGTCACTGAGTGGTAAATCATAGGTATTCTGAAATTTAATTTGCATTAATTAAATTACATGAGATATTAGATTTTGTACCAGTTGCCTTTCTGGTAAAAATGTAAAAAAAATGATTAAAGAAAAATTAAATAGAAATGACTTATATATTATAAAAAAGTCTACTAAAAACATTCAAAATCCTATTTATTTTCAATATATTGTCCTACTTCAGTTTCCCTAAAACCATTTATTCAATAAGTCACAATATGCAAAAGACGTTTTCTTACATTTTTCCTGCTCTGTAACTGGTTGCCTGAATTATATGCTAAATGTAGAATAAGCACATGGGAGATTTCAGTTAAGTTGTAAATATGTATTATATTATTATTATAATGGCCTTCATTATCTGCAGTCTAATTATCAGGTAATTTTCCATATCCATGATTGATAAATAAAGAAGAGACCTATACATGTAAAGGATTTGGCCTTGATTTTGTTTATTTTTTGTCGCTTCAATCTACCTGTATCTGCTCCTTCCCCACCTCTCTCAGGCACAGCAGATCTTACTGGATGAAGCCCACACATGAGCCTCCACATGGCATCTGGGTTTCTTGGTCACTTGGCTGGTGACGGAGGGGGTTACTCACTTGCACTACCTGGCTCACCCTGGATTCTCCACTCTACATGGCTCTTTTGCCATCTTGGTGGAAGATCCTCTCAATCATATTGCTGGATCCTATTGCTACACAGAGAGCCACGTGGAGGACAGAAGTTAGCATGAGCCATTGTACAAGTGGGATGTCTCCCTTCATCTCCCATCAAGTAAGCTGCATTGAAGAAGGGGGCCAGCTGCACAGGGAAGCCTCATGAACCCTCATATTGGACTGAAATCTGCCATATCCGAGTGAGAAGGAGGAACAAATATAGGAACACTGCTCAAACAACATCTATGAGAGGAAGATGGAGGAAGTGGGTGACCATTAGGTTCCAGAACCTAGCCCCAATTCTCATAAATTCGAGGTCTTGTTTTTTGCAGTTTTATTATCCATGATTTTGGATAACAAAATTGTGTTGGAACAGAACCCTGGCAAGTAACGGTCACCTGTACATTAGTTTGTTATAGATGCCTGATGTTAATAACTAGATTGGTTAGCAGGCTGCCTTGCTGTAATGACTGAAATTTTGATATCTGATTACCAAATTCATTTTACTGCTAATATGTTGATTTACTGCTAACATATTGATTTCATATGGATATGCAGAAGGGGACTTAATGGACAGTGCAATTTGTATGACCAAGAAAAGAATTGTGAACTGGTTCTAATTAGTCAGGAAATTTACTTGCAATATATTAACAAACTTATATTTCTATCATAAAAAGTCCTCTTACTTTACTTTTTTCAGTGATTATTAGTGATAATATCAACATTTTGTACTCTGTTCCAGTTGAAATTAAAAAAATATTTTTCAAATTCTGAAAAAAGAATTGAAGCCAGACTAAAAAAGATGTCCACATAATTAGTCTCAATGATCAATTTGCTGTCTGATACAATCTTATACAAATATTAGAGATAAAAACAAAATCACATCATATGTCTCTATGTATCCCATCTCACTTTCAACAAAGACTTACTTCCTTCTATGTGAGCCTGTGGGTTCTTGTAGAGATGTTCAATCCGTCCTGTGTTAAAAGAGCTAGATCTACGAACAATTCCATGCACCTGCAATTTTACAGAAGCAAAGAGAACATTTAGCTTTTTGATATTTAGCTCTACGGTATCAGATGTTATGAGATCAGTTTCATGATACAGAAGTGTCCAATTCAAATAGAAAACAAGGAAGGGCCATAAAGATCCAGGAGAAATACTGAAGAACCATTCCACACCACAACACTACTGTCCAACAGTTTCTCTTGTGAGCTGAGCTCACAAATGTGGCTGGGCAAAAGCTACTTAATGGAAACAGCTGCATGAAAATAATGGCACCTTCTTTCTCCATACTGTTTTATTTATTTATTATTTTATTTATTTAATTTATTCCCCGCCCATCTCCCATACAAGGGACTCTGGGCGGGTTACAATAATTAAAGACTTAAAAATTTACAATACTTAAAATCAAACAGAGTAGAAAATGTTTCTCTTGTTTAACAATCAGACATTTCTGACAAACATCTCTAGCCTATAGAACTTATATAATTATAAATCTTTGTACTTAATCTCTTCATGGCTTCAGTTTGACATTATTTGTGCGCCTTTCTTCCCTGAACAATGGAAGGAGGGAGATTTTTGCTAAATAGGTAAGTAACAAATAGCAATGTTTAGTTTATACCTAGCCAGCCCTGGCCAAACTCTAAACGCTAAGCGGGATCAGAGCTGGAACTGTTTGGGTGACAGACCACAAGGATACCCCAGGTTTGTCAGCTGGACTGGAAAGAAAAAAAAAACCCCAAAGGCAGGGGCAAACCACTTCCATATTGGTGCAAAGAAAACAATACCAATATGTCCATAAAGTCAGCAGGGACAAACTCATTTCGCGACACACTCTTACAGCAGGGCACAAGGCAGGCACTAGGACCTGTGTGGAATCACAGCAGGTTTGGAGGCAGCAAGGCACAAGGCAGGCACTAGGACCTGCACAGAATCCTGGCAGGGCTCGGAGGCAGCAGCAGCCGCGACACACCCAGACACTGCAGCTGACACACTGGACACACTAACGTGTCCCGACACACAGTTTGGAAAGATCTGCTCTAGACTTAAAAACTGTCTGTTTCCCTGGTGCTGCTTCCATTATAAATATGTTCGTTTCTAGTAAATAAAGTAAACTCCCCTTTTTTACTAGAAACAAACATATTTATAATGAAAGCACCACCAGGGAAACAGATAAATTTTAAGTCTAGGCCTTGGCAGTACCCTTGATTTTACTTCAGTTGCTCTTTTGTTCTTCCTTTTGCTTATGTTAAAAGACATGTTTTCCAAGTGACAAGTATAAAAGTAGCAGCGTCACTTTACTATTATGAAATATATTGAATAGTGTTAGAAGTAACACAGAAGAGGGGAACTATTTGTATTGGCCATGATAGCAGAAACATTTTAAAGAACAAGGGAATTGTTATACTACTATGACAGCTAAATGGAAAATGATCAAGTTCATTAATGAGATACCACTTTTTAGCTTTTTAGCTTTTTATTCCGTGTCAGAGCATTACCAAAGTTCTAACATTTCATAACTGCTGAAACACAGTTCAATCACTTTTTTCAATGTCCCCACCCCCACCCCTGCAAAATACCTTCTTTGGGAGGCATTTCAAAATGAGTTAAGTTTTTCCTCCTCCATCATAACATATGAATTTAATGCAGCCTTGCCTTGCGCAGGCTGCTGTTTATCTGAACAAGCAGGAAGTGTGGAAAAACAGCTATACCCTGAGGATCGGAGGGATTCCACCATTGCACTCTCCATGATAAACAGTACAATGCACTGGCATGATTACAGCCCATGTTGCACATTCTTTTCAAACATTTTGATTTCTTATCTAATGCTGAATGGAAAACATAAGCAGAGAGTGACAGCAACAAGGAAGCTCTGTCCAAATTATTCCATGAGTCTGCAGTCAGTCAGTCAGACTAGTCACTCACCTCATAGCCCTTTTCCAGCAGGAACTCTGCCAAGTATGAGCCATCCTAATGAGAAGATAGGAAAATGTTATGAAAGTGTTAAGACCACCTTATCTCTGTGTGGAAGCTGTCAGCTTTCGGTCATCTTAAGAACACTGTAAATCAGTAACAAACTGGTAATTAACAAGGTACCTGGAAAGTTCAGTGCATACAAGCATTTACACGGTAATCAATCAAGAATGAGAAACTTAGTAATTCAAATCATGTCTCTGTGTTTCAGCATACAGAACAATAGGTGATTAATTCATTGAGACTAGCTATTGTTGCTTACTTTTAATTTGCCATGTTGCAAAATCGTCTGAAGTGCCTTATAGATAGATATCTTTATATGCATGTTTTACAACAGCTTTGCAGTCCACAGTTCTGGTAGATCAGAATGGAGATGGACTTGAAGAAGGAATCTAATGACCTTTTTGTAAGCATCAGCTTAGCCCAGAAAGAGGAGAGTATGTGGAAAAAACTCAAGACTGCCTGGTCTTGGTTCTCTTTAGTATAAGGGGGAACAGAGAGAATCTCGGTCAGGCTTTCGGGTGATTCTGAAATTATACCCAATAACAATAGACTAGAGTTCCAGTAGTTCTTGTGCTGTCTGATTCCCGACTTACTCTGCCTCAAAGGGCTGACAGTTCTGTTGGGACTGCAACACCACAATTAAACAATTTATTCTGCAGCAAAACCATTCTCAAGTTTATTTAGGGTAATCACCAAGGACCTGCAGTATAACTATCCCAACACAACTTTCAAGCAATTCCTATACATGCAAAGGGACTACATGTGTGCAGACACACATGCACATACATACACTTTAGAATTAGATTTAGCTATAGTTTTTTTCTTATTCCATGCCCCAATTTCTTTGCCATACTATTGCTCTTTTTCTGATCTTTGCACAACACTGCTTATGTCGAAAAAGAATAGTGTGATGGGTATGTAGGTATGCTTTTAGAAGCTTTTCATTATCCATACAGTTTCTTTAATAATACAGGTAGTCCTTGTTTAGCGACTCTAATGGGGACTGGCAACTTGGTCGTTAAGCAAAATGGTTGCTATGTTAAACTGCAACTGTGCTTATGATCTTACTTCAGCCTTCTTTTGCTTTACAGACCTGCGAAGGTCATAAATGAGAGGATTGGTTGCAAAGTTATCGGCTCTGCGGGGGGTGGGGAGAAAAAAAGCAAGCAATTTCTGCAGGCAACCTCTCCTTTGCCTGACCCTTCCCCCCCCCCCACCGCAGAGCAGAGAGATTGGAGAGGAAGGAATTTCAAGAGAGAAAGCTGTTTGCTCTTCTACACATTGAAAGCAATGCAATCACATCGGCAGCAGGAAAGGGTTGCTGAATGAGTGGTCGGTAAACGAGGACTACCTGTAGCACTAATTTCTACTATTACAAATATAAAGTCCATCTGCTTCCTAGAAACTTTACAATGATACAAATATCATTTGTATATACAAATACTTGTAATGTGATCATTTTAACAAAACACTTTACAGTGTAAGCTGCCATGTGAAAGAAAGCAAAAATTGTTCAGTTTGGAACTTGAGATATATTAAGTAGCTTTATACCAATTAAGATATCCAGAGATCATTCACTGTACCACCAAAGTAGCAATGCAAAAACCCAGTCTGAGTGACAGCATATAGAACACAAATCACACATTTTGTTTTTCATTCAGAGGGTGGATGGGTGGGGGGGCATAAATATGTTTCCTTTATTCAAGGCAATAAAAGGAGAAGATAAAAATATTTACTATTCTGCTTTGGTTGCATAAATTATTATAAATCAACTACAAAGAGATGGAGTCGGCAGATTACTCAGACTTTTGATGCAAAATAGTACCCCATCAAATTCTTCTCACCAGAGCTGTTTCAAACTTTCCAACCTTGCTGGAACATTTTAAACTAGCTGTGGCATTCACTTCCTCTGTATTTCCTTTCCAGGTCTATCAAGTGACAGAACATGACATGATAAATGAGTGGGAAACAAGCAACTATTAGAAGCTAGTAACTTCTGATTCCAAAATGGTACTGCTAATTTGCTATTTAACAATTTAATTTAATAGTTAGGACTTACTACATTACAGCAATATGTATCACTTGCCTTGCTTTCATCAAGCAGATCTGCTTGCAAAAGGAGACTAATTTTAAAGCAAGGGAATTAGAACAGATAATCTCTCTCTCTTGTTCTGTATCCCTTCCCACTATAATGCTTTAAAATTGAAACTAAAACCAATAGGCTAGATCTTTCCATTTAATTTCCAGTTTATTTCTGAAAGGTTTTTTTCCTCATTCTCACTAAGAAAAAGGAACTGTGTTCCATCCCTCTTCAGAATATCATGACGACACGCACTTGAACAACTGATTGGAGAAAACAAAGATATTTTAAAAAGGTGTCTGTTAATTGAAAAAGCTGCAGTCTGTAATAAACTTGCTGTGAATCCATCAACAGAAAATAGGATATTCAATTGCTGCAGCTCAGTTTTGACAATTTTGGGGGGTCCATTCTAATATTCATTTGGCACAAAAGAGACAATTAAGAAATTGTAGTTTGCCTTCCAAAATCCACTGTAATATTGGAATACAAAGGACTATACTCTATTGAAAGCAGGTTATATATAATGGTATGTGGGAATGACCTTGAGTGACAGGTAGAAGAGCTGCAGACAAGACAACAGTCAGACAAATGGCAGCTGAGTCCACAGAAGGAATGGGGGCATGGCAAACGTCTCAGAAGGGACCCTTCCTAGTTTCTTGGACAGTAAAGGCGGGGGGGGGGAGAGAAGTACTTTCAGATTCTGTTACTGTAACCTTACAATAAATTTAGAGCTAGTACTTCTGGATGTGCTTCTTGTCTGGACTACCATGCAAGGCTGACATAATAGGAGCATGAGCATGAATTTAGCCCATCTATCTTCCATATTTGAGAATGCCCAATGCAAGGGATTAATTCTTTAGCATTTGCTTCAGGGCCTCGGTCTCTAGTGTAAAACGTCATGGTATACCTGGCTATACTTTGGGAAGATTGGATAGTTATTTTTTGCATTTGAAGCCCAATGCAAAGTCATCATCCTTTCCTTCCCAGCCCCAGAAGTAATTTGAAAATCCATTCACCTTCAAAAATTGCTCCCTTGTTAGAGTTGTACCACCAAGGTATCTTTTGGTCCTGTTGTAGTTGCTTAGAAGCAAGTTCTGGTAACAGATTATTCTCTCCTTATCTTTCCAAGTTTAAAAGAGTACACAATATTATTTGCAAAAATAATGCTACTGTATGTTGTAATCATCATATACTGTATGCAGGTGAGATCACTGACAATCTGCTTCCCATTTCAAAATTTTCCCCTTATAAAAATAACAATCCTGAACAACTAGAAAGTTTCCTAAAATAAAAAAAACACAGGTGGGAAACAGCAAAATGATTAACCAAAGACATACAGTATATGTATAGGTCCTTAGCTTATAAAGTACTTATGAACATGATATAGCTCAATTTAGAAGTAAAGAATGATTCCTGAAATATTAACGTAGACAAGATTTGCATGTTTTTTCTGTCACTTTCTGTAGTTCCAATGCAAAATTAATTAATTGGTAAAGATTCATATTGATTATATGATCACCTCTATACATAGAAAGATAAGTGTAAAACTGTTATTTTTGAGGGGGGATGGTTATACTGCTTAATCAGTGTCTAGAGTACAGTATATCTTATTACATTTAGAAAGGCAATACTTATTTACTAAATGAGGGGGGAAATTAAGAGCATGATAATATGGCACCTTTGTTTTCAAAACAAAGTAAACTTTTCTCATTATCCTCATCAAAGTGAGACAGAAAAAAGTGGGTAAATGTAAACTAAGTCTAAAAAATTAAGCTGCTTTGTATTAAAACAATATTATGAGCCTGATAACTGGCAAACTGATATTCCTAGTGACATTTATAGTTGTTTATACAGTGGATATAAAAAGTCTACACACCCCTGTTAAAATGCCAGGTGTTTGAGATGTAAAAAAATCACTTCAGAATTTTTTCCACCTTTAATATAACAAACAAGCTGTACAATTCAATTGAAAAACAAAAACAAAATTTAAAAAAACTAGAATAACGTGGTTGCATCAGTGTGCATACCCTTAAACTAATACTTTGTTGAAGCCCTATGGTGCAGAAGAAAGTACAAAAGCTGGGTTGCAGTTAAACCTCAAAAAAACCAAGATTATGGCAACCAGCTTGATTGATAACTGGCAAATAGAGGGAGAAAATGTGGAGGCAGTGACAGACTTTGTATTTCTAGGCGCAAAGATTACTGCAGATGCTGACTGCAGCCAGGAAATCAGAAGACGTCTACTTCTTGGGAGGAGAGCAATGGCAAATCTTGATAAAATAGTTAAGAGCAGAGACATCACACTGACAACAAAGGTCCGCATAGTTAAAGCAATGGTATTCCCTGTAGTAACCTATGGCTGTGAGAGCTGGACCATAAGGAAAGCTGAGCGAAGGAAGATAGATGCTTTTGAACTGTGGTGTTGGAGGAAAATTCTGAGAGTGCCTTGGACTGCAAGAAGATCAAACCAGTCCATACTCCAGGAAATAAAGCCAGACTGCTCACTTGAGGGAATGATATTAAAAGCAAAACTGAAGTACTTTGGCCACATAATGAGAAGACAGGATACCCTGGAGAAGAACCTGATGCTAGGGAAAGTGGAAGGCAAAAGGAAGAGGGGCCGACCAAGGGCAAGATAGATGGATGATATTCTGGAGGTGACAGACTCAACCATGGGGGAGCTGGGGATGGTGACGGCCAACAGGAAGCTCTGGCGTGGGCTGGTCCATGAAGTCACGAAGAGTCGGAAGCGACTGAACGAATAAACAACAAAATGGGGTGCAGAAAGGAGGACCCAACTGGAACAGGCTTCAGTATTATAAATTATGTATGTAGCGTATACCCAGGAAAACCCCTGAGAACTTTGCTGTTTACAGACAATCTGTGCTATCCCAGAGTTTGTACCCCTGACTCAGAAGGTATTGACAAGCTATTGACACTTAGCAGAAGCAGCTGCATTTAGAAAAGGTGGCCAACCTTGCCTGGACTTTGAGGCAAACCAAACTCATGTGCCATAAGTGCTTACATGGGAGATCTTCAAGGAATATCACGATCACCAGCTAAACAGGGAGAACTGAAGATGGCTCCATTATTGCTGTTAACATCTATTCTCTCTTATGCCTTGTGATTTTCAAATTTTTAATAATGACTGTTTTTTATATGTTTACTGTTTTATAACTTTGTTGTAAGCTGCCCAGAGTCACTTTTCATGATATGGATGGCCATATAAATTAGATAGATAGATAGATAGATAGATAGATAGATAGATAGATAGATAGATAGATAGATAGATAGATAGATAGATAGATGTTTCACTGATGTGTCCATGAAGTCACCACTTTTACTTTTTGGGGGACACACAAAAAAGCATTTATGTGTTTCTAAACTGTTTTTCATATTCCCATTTAGATACTTAAAAGCTGCAGAATGGAAAATCTGTAAAATCTCAGCAGATCACAAAAAGAACTGAAATGAGTAATTCTAGTACAGCTTTAAGTGAGCAGCTACGACCAATCCAATATTCCCCAAAGTGGAGGAAAAAGCATAATAAACTGTGTTATGTTGATGACCCTAATCGGATTTGCTAAAGATGCAAATGATCTGCAAGCATTAGTAATGAAAGTCAAGGAGGACATTGAAGAAATCAGATTAAAGAAAGGATAAAGACGACCAAACTAATGACAACAGGTACAACTACCCTTAGAATTGACAACAAAGATACTGAAGTGGTGGACAGCTTATGTCTTTTAAGATTGGCTATCAACAGTTAAGGAACTATTGGTCAAGCAATACACTACCAACTACCTCTTGGTAGAATAGTAGTGGTGGTCTTGGAAAAGATATTTAGATGCCGTGACATGTTTATATCTACAAAGATCAAAATCATGCAGTCCATGCTTTTCCCTGTGACACTCTATGGAAGTGAAAGTTTAACTTTGAAGAAGCAGGACAGAAAAAGTATTGATGCTGTTGAACTTTGGCATTCGGGAAGATTTCTGAGAATACCATGAATAGCCAAGATAACAAATGGATCATAGAACAAATCAATCCAAAGTTCTCACTCAAGGCACAAATGACAGAGTATTAATTATCATATTTTGGATACATTATGTGAATACCTAGCTTCCCTGAGAAGTCTATACTGCTAGGAAAGGTGGAAGGAAAGAAAAAGGACAACCAGTGACAAGGTGAGTGGACTCAATTACAATAATGGATATACTGTTGGAAGACTTAAAGGGACAGGTTGGAAACAGATCATTTTGGACAAGGTCCATTTATGTGGTGGCTAAGAGTCAACACAGGCTTGATGGCAAATAATCAATTTTTAAAAATTATTTAGTAGGGATTTGATTTTCTACAGAGCTCTACTTGATAATTGAAAATTGTTTCATATTTAAACTATTTACACACTACATCTACCCTTTATACCAGAATGGCTTATTGAAATTTAAAACAACAAAGTCTTATAGTTAAACCTTCACAAATATAATTTTGATTAATAGTTCTTCAGACTATTTAATGTCAAAAAATTTTTTGCAGCAAGTATCATTTTATATAAAACAGAAAATAAGAGTTGGACCCAGTATTTATTTATTTATTTATTCACTCATGTGTTGCCTATTCAACCATTTGTAGGTTTACATTCTAGCAATAAAGCACAAAAAATCAAAACACAAATTTCAGTCATCATGTGTTCACTCACTCACTCACTTTTTTATTTTGTGCCTTCAAGTCAGTGTTGATTCCTGGCGCCTGCCTGGACAAGTCTCTTCAGTTTTCTTGGCAAGATTTTGGAAGCGGTTTGCCACTGCCTGCTTCCTAAGGCTGAGAGAAAATGACTGGCCCAAGGTCACCCAGATGGCTTTATCCCCTGCAAAATTCACCTCCTATAAATGACAGCTTTCACTCTGATGGCTTGGTAGAAGAGAATATTTTTCTTGGTCTCCTGCAATGTTATCTTCAGGAGGAATAGACTATTCTAGAGCTAGGGACTTGCTACTCAGAAGCCTAGCTTCCAAGCACCTTGTCTCTAATATTTTAAGGGGAAAGTTCTGTCTATTGCCTTGGTCAAGATGCACTAGGGAGATAGATTATATTTGAATCAGATAGTCCCATATGTAACATGGATGCATACCGTATTGAGCTTTATAGGTGATAATTAGCAATTTGAACTGGACCTGGCAGTCAACTGGCAACTAGGGGCACTCCCACAATAACATTATTCTGCCATGCTCTTGCTGACCAGTCAGAACACAGACAAAATATACTCTATATATTCTGAATTGTCTTTAGGCATCCCCATGTAGAGGGAAATGCAAAAATTCCACAGACAGAACAGGTCCTTCTGTTTATAGAATCCTTCTGAGGTACTGAAGTATTTAATAAAGTGTGCTACCACAAAATCCATGTTTATAGGGAAAGATGCTATTTCAGTGTTGTGAGGTACCCACGTGTCCTTTTTCATACTGTTCAGGAAAGGCAAAACAGCAGAGTTAGCCTCGGATTCATACAATCCAGGGTTTATTTAAGTGTGTTTTGATGAATGAGCCAAAATGACTGGGTTCATGCAATACATTTGGGAAAAAACGAAACATATTGTAGCTTTGCATGCTCAGACAGCACACAATATGGCAGAAGAACAATATTTTAGAAAGCTATAGTTAAAAATATTTAGCAGGAGATTGGAGACAGCTATAAACAGAGTAACAGCCAAGAATTCAAGTTCTTAACTTTCTGCCAACCAGATGGTGAATTTAAAATTACATTTATGACTAATGTTAACACTGAACCAGTTTAGGATATTAATGGAAAACCTCAGACAGAAACTAGGACCACAGTCATTTGCAAGCCAACCTTTTTGCAGTCCTTTGGATGTGAATAATGAACCACAGAGGCTTGTGAGCTAGCCAAAGGGTAACAAGACTTGTCACATATGCTGACATGGATAAGTATAAATCCTCTAATATCTGATGACAAAACCAAACTACACTTTTTCCATTCAGTTACACCAATGTATTTCTAAACACTCCACCTGGAAAGTAGTTGAAGTAGACACCTGGAAAGCAGCTGAAGCAGCCACAAATTTAGCAAGATAGTCTGGCCTATGTCTATCTTGAAAGTTACTGGAATCACTCTCATACTTCAAACCTTACAGTATACTTAAACACTGCTCATTTCTTTTTTCAAGCAATATTACAGAGCTGAACTCATTTTTAGCAACTACAGTATGTACCTATATTCATTTTTTACCCTTTTCAATATGGCATAGAGGTAGTCCTCGTTTAATGACCACAATTGGACTTGCAACTCGGTCGTTAAATGAAGTGGTTACTAAGTGAAACTGCGACTGTGCTTATGATCTCACCTCAGCTTTCCTTTGCTTTACAGACCTGCAAAGGTCGTAAATGCGAGGATTGGTCACAAAGTTACTTTTTCATCACCGTCGTAACTGTGAACAGTTGCTAAACGAGGCAGTGGCTAAACAAGGACTACCTGTATGTGATCCCCTCACATTTATCCTCACAATATTCCTTTGAATGACACAGGAAGGTATAAAGGGAGCAGAAGAAGGAAGAATCATTGTAGGAAATCATATGATTGCATGATACTGAATGTAATTTGTACTGCATGGACACCAGGGGGAATTTTTTTTTTTGATCCCGCCTTTATTAATTTTATAAATAACTCAAGGCGGGGAACATACCTAATACTCTTTCCTCCTCCTATTTTCCCCACAACAACAACCCTGTGAGGTGAGTTGGGCTGAGAGAGCATGACTGTTCCAAAGTCACCCAGCCGGCTTTCATGCCTAAGGCGGGACTAAGGCGGGAACTCACGGTCTCCTGGTTTCTAGCCTGGAGCCTTAACCACTAGACCAAACTTCTTGTATGGTGTGAGACTGATGCTTACTCAAAGGTAAGGAGCCACCAAGTTCTTCTCTCCTGAATCATATCCCATTCCCTCAACCTCCTGGAGTAGTTTATTCAAGGAGACTCAGTGGAAAGGAGGCAGCATTCTCCATATTATAAATCACACTCAGTATAAATGAGCAGAACATGAGGCTCCTTTGCAAACCATCTGGAAACAGCAGTTGGTACAGAATGCTGTAATTTCAGTCATGGAGCATGATTCAGAAGCAGAGTGCTTAAAAGATGGAGCCCAGGGACATTTAAAAGATGGGGTTCTAATCTTGTTACATGCTGCTTGAAATGTAACATAATCCCACTTACAAGCTAAAAGAAGGCAAAAATGTGGTGAAACCTCATAGATTTCAGACTACTAGGACATTTGAGACAGCTGAATATGAAGGTTCTATAAACCTTACAGCAGAGCTTTCCAAACTGTGTGTCAGGACATGTTAGTCGGCTGCAGTGTCTGGGTGTGTCACGGCTGCTGCTGCCTCCGAGCCCTGCCAGGATTCTGCGCAGGTCCTAGTGCCTGCCTTGTGCCTGCCTGCCTCCAAACCTGCTGTGATTCCGCGCAGGTCCTAGTGCCTGCCTTGTGCCCTGCTGCCTCCAAACCTGCCCTGCCAGGATTCCACGCAGGTCCTAGTGCCTGCCTTGTGCCCTGCTGCCTCCAAACCTGCCCTGCCAGGATTCCACACAGGTCCTAGTGCCTGCCTTGTGCCCTGCTGCCTCCAAACCTGCCCTGCCAGGGTTCCGCACAGGGTCTAGTGCCTGCCTTGTGCCTGGCTGCCTCCAAACCTGCTGTGATTCCGCGCAGGTCCTAGTGCCTGCCTTGTGCCCTGCTGCCTCCAAACCTGCCCTGCCAGGATTCCACGCAGGTCCTAGTGCCTGCCTTGTGCCCTGCTGCCTCCAAACCTGCCCTGCCAGGGTTCCGCACAGGGTCTAGTGCCTGCCTTGTGCCTTGCTGCCTCCAAACCTGCTGTGATTCCACGCAGGTCCTAGTGCCTGCCTTGTGCCCTGCTGCCTCCAAACCTGCCCTGCCAGGATTCCGCACAGGTTCTAGTGCCTGCCTTGTGCCTGGCTGCCTCCAAACCTGCTGTGATTCCACGCAGGTCCTAGTGCCTGCCCTGCTGTAAGAGTGTATCGCGAAATGATGCCCTGCTGTAAGAGTGTGTCACCAACATGAAAAGTTTGGAAAGCTCTGCCTTACAGCTTTTGAACATTCCAGTAGCCGACGTCCTCTAGAAATACTTTGTGATTCAAAACATAATATGCATTTTATTCTCTTCTGGGCTAGAGACAATCATTTTGAATGTGCTTACTCATAACATGAAATAAAAATGATAAGCCTTTTTCATTTTTTCCTAGGAATTACTTCTAAAATAAAATCATTTTATATAATAATTTGATTCCTATAAAATAGAATATATAAAGTTAATTAAGGTAGTTACAATGCCTGTTGTCAGGTAAATATACTGTACATCAGCTTCTATAAAGACATGCAATTTTAAATGTCTGCAAAATGTTTGCTTTTTAAATGGCCATATAAAAAGTTTTGTGTATGATTTACGTAGAAAGTTTTTATTTCCTTGAACTGCTCATTGTGAACAGCAAACCAAACATGTGTTACCACATTTTATGTTTGATCTGCAAAATGAAAAAAGGTATTATGTTAAGTTATACATATTTGCTACCAAACTGTCAAACCAAATTCAGTTTCTAGTCAAACTGAAAACAAATCCTGGCAAATTCTGTCTATGAAGGTTCTCAGTCATCCAGGTGGAATTGTCTGTTGTCCAGGTTCTTCAGTCTGAGCAAAGTTGGTAAGGGAAATGAAGAAGCTCCTTGGATAAGGAGCGAAACGTTTCCACTGAGAAAATAGAAATCCAGTTGACATGATTCAAGCTACAGACCTGGCAAATTCTGTTTTATCACTTTCAAATATTGTTCTTATTGTTATTGTACTTTGTTCCAAATTTTTAAATTCTGCTGAATCAAAGATTCACCTCAACTTGAGATTATAGTGTAAGTTCTGAGTCAAGTGCTGGAACCCACCTATTAAGATGTTCAAAATGTCTCTTGAAACAGTAATAACAGCACACAACAGTACAGAAATAAGTAAATATAGAGATGTGAATTCCTTCATAAAGTTATTTGGAGTTATTACAGTAGCACAAATAGGCTTTTATTTTTGCCCAAATTACAAGGTAGCGATACCTTGTTTTAGTTCGTAACAACAATATGGCTAAACATTCCATCTGCAAAAATTAGCTTCTGGACCAACTTAATTTAGGTTATTTTAGGTTATTGTAAAAATATTAACTATTTATTTTATTAATAGTACGATTTATAGCTCGTAAAATAAAAAACAGGTTGATTAATCATTAAACTTAGTTCCTTTTTCAGCTAATATAATAATTGTTATTATCAATTATGACTAGATTTATAGCCCACCTTGTTTGTACAGGGGCTCAAGGTAGTGTGCATAGTGCTCCCTCCTCCCATTTTTCTCCACAACAACAATCCTGTGAGGTAGGTTGGGCTGAGAGAGAATAACTGGCCCAAAATCACCTAGTGAGCTTCCAAGGCTGAGGTGGACTACAATGTGTCTCTCCCCACTCCTAGTCCAAGACTCTAACCACTACACCACACCAACTCTTTAATTAATTAACTAATTCAAACATGTACAGAATACATACAATGATATAAATTAGGCAGTTTTCCAATTTATATACTTAAGCCATCTGCTGGCTTACCCATTTCATTGCAATGAATCACTGCAGTTGTCATAATTTAATGAAAAGCATCTCATCTCTACCCTTTAGGTGCCAAGCTGATATTATAGAATTCCCACATAGTACAATTGAGTAATACTGTGGTAATAAACGAACATTTCATCTGTTTTTGGAATCATGCTGTAAGTTTCTGGTTATACTACAGATCGGCTGTTTCAAAAGCTACATTGTGAACCTAAGTGTTTCAGGGTAAGCACAGTTTTATCACCTCTCACAATGTGTGTGACAAATCTGGACATAAAGCTTTCCTCTCATTCTCTAATAATATATCACTTAAACAGAAATTGTATTGATTTAATAACTGAAAAAGAACAATTCTCATTCCTAAGTTATATATCAAATTATTATCTATCAAGAGTATGTGTTTTGCACCACATCTTAACACACTGGACACAATTCAAAACATTGCAATATACAATCTTCTGCTGCCAGCTCTTTTAAACAAACACATCATGCACCTTCCATCAGCCCCCTTCCACAATGTGAAATAGCTAGATCACAGTTGTTATCCAAAAGTAAGCCCCACTGATTTCAATAGTATTTGCTTCTATTTAAGCACCCTTTCAGTTACAAACTGAACAAATGACTTTATGTAAAACCTTACACAAGAAGTGATACAAATAAAAAAACCTATCTGGACTTCAGATCACTTTTCTCATTCTTCTACTACAGGGGTCCCTAACCTGTGGGCCGTGGGGCTCCCGCCTGCAAACCCCACCCCCTGGTGCGTGCAATTACTCCGCCCCCCGGTGCACGCAATTGGCTCCCGCCTGCAACCCCCCTGGTGCATGCAATTGGCTCCCGCCTGCAAACCCCGCCCCCCTGGTCTGTGGAAAAAATTTCTTCCACGACCGGTCCCTGGTGCCAAAAAGGTTGGGGACCGCTGTTCTACTACACTGAAAGCATTTTTTTGTGTGTAAATGAGAACATAGCAAAATGACTCCTAGAGAAGGAGTCAGCAGATAGATTGCACATGAGGAGAGAAAACAACAGGAGAAAACATCTTGGCACAACTGGTAAATCATCACCCTGATTACAAAATTTAGATTTTTAGGCATAACACCTGAGGCCTCTCTTCACTCTTGGATGACCACAGTTACCTACATACTTCCAATCTAGTTTCAGTTTCGGAACAGTGGTCTCAGTTGATCTAATGGCTGATAAAAAGAAGACTGACAAATGTTTTATCTGATTTATCAGTGACAGTCTCCTTAAATAAATTATCCAGATAAATAAGCTAGATGTATATTTAAAACATGATGCACTTTAATAAGGAAGTAAACTTCCAGAATTATAGAGTAATACATTTATACCATATTAGCAGTCCCAATATTTATCAATACATACATTATATCATGTACTTATATAATAAATCATCAGTGGTTGCTGGAGAACTTGTTTTTTGCTTACCATCAATTAAATACATATAAACTAGCATACAATCTTTTATTTCTTAAATTTCAGAAAGCAGTTCTGTAAGAGTATGAGCTGAGGTAATATCATTTCAGATATATTACAAATTTATTAGAAATTGCTAACAAATTCTTTCCAAGTTCTCTTTACTTGGGGTCTGCTTGGTCATTGATACGACATACTATGTCTAATCGATTCAGAGGTACAATGCACTAAATTATGACAGATTACATAAAAAATGATTTACTGTATATGTTTGTTGAAATAATGGTTGTTTTTTTAAAAAAATGTAATTCTACATATATTTAAAAAATAAAATTCTAAAATTTCAGTTCAATTTTAAATGAATGATAAGGATATGAAGTGGCTTTAAAGAATTACAGAAAGACTTAAAATTCAAGAAAATGTTATCCAATGTACGATTTTTTTTTCAATGTGAGAATGAATTGCTACTTATATTTTTCAAAACCCATATATTTTTAGATTACAAAGCCAAGTTTCACTTAGAGTCCTTCATTTTATCCCCAGTTATTAATCAGTTAAAAATACTAATAGCTTTCAACTTCCATAGTTAATTAGAATGCGGGAAGCAACAGGTACAGAGTTAGATCTAAACTTATTCTTCAAAGAACAAAAATGTTCCTTTGGTACACAGGAGTGAGGAGATTCAGCAGGCTCTCCCACTGGGAAAAAGTAGGAAATTATTTAGCCAGACTTCCTCTTCTTCCTGCATCTCCCAGTGCTACTTACATTCTTATGGAGGATTTGTTATCCTCTGAATCATTTTTTCAGGAATGCAGAGAAAAAGGAAATGGACCACATTACTTCCTCCCACTTTTCCTCAAAAGTAGGAGAGTCTTATATGTAGACAAGTAATTTGGATACAACTATATATATTTTATTGATATAATACAGTACTAGATAATTTTATTACAAATTCTACTAGACATTTCTATTTCCAGGTGAGAACAACAAATTTATTATCTCATAAGCTTTCATGGATCACAGCCCACTTTTAAATTTCTAATCCTTAAGCAAGTATATCTTATTTATACAAGAACTGATTCACTACTGAACAAACCAGTTTATGAACATTTTTAACCATTTCATATTGTAGCACGACACACAATTTCATTTAGAAGACTTCAGAGGCTCTAACATAATATACCTAAGCATAATATACCTGAGATCTCAAGATCGAAGACACAAATTTACATTTAATATAATATCCCTATGTTAATAAGCAACTGTTTTTCTATTACAATAATAAATACAGTCAAGGTTTAGAGATATTCCAGTTAAAGGCTGCATTTTTTAAAAAGGTTATCATTTGCATAGAAGTAAATCAAAATAAGTAAGTAAAAAAATTTAAATGTCAATTATTTCAACCTTGTATGCTCAACTCAACTTGGAACCAAGTACACTAAACTCAGTGGAACAGATTTCTGAGTACTCATATTTTGAACCAGCCTTAAAAGTAGTTGCCTAGCTCAGTCAACTTTCTTATGCTTTCCTATTGTCTGGAAGGACATGCTAGAGTAACATAATATTTAATGGTGTCCAATTGAGCACATTAAAAATAGTAGAGTAAAATGACAGAGAAATATCATATGTTATTCTTTCTGCTTGTTTTAAATAGCAAAAGCTTTATATACAAAAGGCGTAACTTCGTAGTGTTATATTTTAATTAATTCTCCATCTTAAATCATACTTATGTCCTTCCTTTAATTTACAGACCACTAATAGAATTTTATTAAAGTTTTTTTAAAAAATTATTAATAATTGGGAAAAGTGGCAATCTCCTACTAAATACTGGCATCAGGACTTCCAATCCCTGATTTCATCCCATGAATATAAACTTCCTAATACGTTTAATGCATACACCATATATTACATAGAGTTACGCAGAACCTGCAAAAGCTGACTTTTGACTCATATCCTACTTCCCTCTCAACAGCCCAGAAAAAACCAAGGGATTTTATTCAGCATATCTTAAAACATAGGCTGTTTAATCCTCCAGAAAACTTAGCTGGTTTGTATTCTGTATACTTAAACAATTCTAGTAGTAATTCCAGTTCTAAAGAAATTAGCTTCTTAAGAGGAAGTAGATCCTGCTTGTCTAGACTGTGAATTTAAAACAAGCTTTGCCTCTATTTTTGTTTTTAAAAGGTCAGAAATAATTTTATGTAGCACAGAAACACAGTTATGTTCCTCCAAACACTCTGTAACAGTTAGAGCTTGTTTCATGTCATATCTGAAATATCCACACAGTATATTTTCTTGCTGTTCATAATTAGGCATTAACTGTTTGTTTTTTCAGCTACCTATCCAAAACATTAAGACTTTCCTTGCCATGCCAATGCAGTATATTAAACAGCAGTGTGCATGAAAATCTTAAAGATGGCCCCAAAGAGCAGTGTAGTAAATACTTAATAAAATGAGTCCCACAAAAATCATGATGGACACAGAAAAAAAAAATTCTACAATCCACATCATGGCAATTTCTTTATTAGGCTAAGTGAATGTTAACAAAAATGTTAACTTCCTAGATCAGATAAGACATTATTTAAATACTGCAGGAGAAATTAAAAGGGCAGCCTTTGTTTCTTTTCTTACCTTTCAGCTGATCTAATAACAGTATTGTTTAATACAGATTTTTTTTAAATGATATAATACAGATATCAAATAAAATTCTAAGCAAATATCTGAAAGTCCAATTGAACACTGAATATGCTTGAGATTGTTCTGTAGCTCATTTAAGAATTAAGCTTAATCTTAGAGTTTTTACTAAACTAATTTCTCATTTTGGGTGGGAGGGGGTGACTAACAAGAATGATTAGGAAGCATAAGCTCAACAGAATATAACTTGTATGCCAACACCTTAATTATGCAAATACTTGCATCTTTGGTGTCTTCTAACCATTTTATATAAATCAGCATTGCTTAAATCAGCCAACACTTATTCATAAATTTCTGCAAATTTGATTGCATGGGCAAATATCAAGATAATACCTAAGGTATATTTTGTGGCAAACAAGACTTGTAGCTTTCAGAATAGCTGACCAATTCTCCATGCTAAAATCTACTTTACACTTTGAATGGAAGAAGCTGTTGGAGATGTTTTGGGTTATCTTTGCTCTTGGTATTTCTGATTTTAAAAATGGGGCAGTTGATAAAGCTTTATTGGGACGTGGGACAGACAAAAAGAAAACAGAACTCATGCTTTACCTAAATGAACAGAAAAAGTCTAGTAGCACCTTTTCAGACAAACAAATTTTATTAAAAGGAACAATTCATGAAGTGTTCCATATTTTTATACTTTTTAAAATATTTGTTAGTGCTACCAGACTCCTGATTTCTCACTACCATGGACCAACACAACTCTTTGCCTACAACATAGCTTTCCAAACTGTGTGTTGTGACACACCAAACTGTGTGTCGCGACACACAGTTTGGTGTGTCACAACACAACCCGGAAGCGGCGGCGGGGGCATGCACAGCGGCAGCGACGTGCCATCAGCACTTCCACATTTTAGCAGAGGCCGCCGCCACTGCCACTGCTGCCGTGCACACCGCCCCCACGCGCACCCCTCCGCCACTGCCGCTGCCGCTGTTGGTGTGTCGCCAATGGCGGCAGTTTGGAAAGCACTGGCCTACAATGTTAACTGAACAGAGGAGAGCTTTTCTGCCTTGTTAACAATGTGAGCTTGAAATATGTTTAGAAAATTAGGCAAAGAGAACATAACACCAGCTTTCCATATTAGGATGCAATCCAATGTTGTGTACCTCAATGCTAATTCAATAAGGCTTTCAATTCCTCTTATTCTCCCTGTAGCTCTCCTCATGCATCCTCAAAAATCTACTCAGGATAGATTTTGTGGGAGAAAACGGAGCTACAGTGAAGGTGGGAAGTCATTCAGTCCTCTCCAGCTTTCACTGACTGAAGAACTTCAATCAGTAGAATTGGACTAGTGGATTTATCTAACTATCTAAAAAGATTATATATAATTATTCAGAAAAAAGATTATCTATAGATTTATGTTTAAAAGAAAGAACAAAATAAGGAATGCTACTAGGCAATTCCTTTTCGTCATTTCATTATTTCTACCACAGAAGTTATACTTAAAACAATGATATAAAGATGTATACAGTATTTTAATCCAAGACTGAAAATAATCAGTCCATTTTGTCTAAAACATAATAGTATTGCTCTGGTGTAACATTATCAGATACTGCTCTGATCTAAGTACTTGCCACCCTCACATCTATCAAAGGACAACTTTTAACAAACAGGACCAAGTGTAAGCCAACAAACTTCAGACTAACATGGAGGGATTACTATATTACCATTACTTAAACCAGGGTTTCTTGACCTAGGGTTCCACGAGAGGTCACTAGGGGTTCCCTGGGAGATCACAATTTATTTAAAAAATTATTTCAAATTCAGGCAACTTCACATTAAAGAGGTAAGTTTCATTCTTTATTTTTAGTTTAAGAACACTGTTAATGCATATATTGATTTATTTATTGTTCAAATTTCTAACACCACCCATCTCCCCCCCAAGGAGGGACTCTGGGCGATTTACAATAAAAATGAAATCTAAAATTCAGTATGGCTACAGCTAAAAAATAGAATATAAAGAGTAAAATTCAGATGGCAACAAGATATTATTTTAATCCATGAATATATAAGGGGCCATTCTAGGGCACCAGCCATCTCCAAAAATGACTATTCCCCTCCCCGTCCCAGGCACGGTGGCAAAACCAGCTTTTTCCGGAAGTCCAGGAGAGAAACGAATATAATAATTTTGTAACTTGTGGCCTATATTTGAGCCTGAATGTGCAGAGGTTCCCCAAGGCCTGAAAAGTATTTCAAGGATTCCTCCAGGGTCAAAAGGTTGAGAAAGGCTGATTTAAACCCTTCATTTGCAACCAGCTAGTTGAGAGTTACCGGTAATCTACAACTTTCATATTTAAGAGAAAGGACGACTTATTGGAGAAAAATGTCAAAGCCTTTAAAAAATTATGATGCAATGCATTAGAATTATAAGCAAGTAACATTTATTATGAAAACATATGCTTGCTATCTAATATAAGATAAATACAATAGGATTTTCAAAACTAGAAAAATACATAAATTGAATTTAGATTCTAGATCCCAGACTAATTGTACTTCAAAATCATATTTATTTATGTAACTACTATACAGAAAAGTTTGAAACTCTGCATTAGTTTCAAAGATTACACACGTTATTTACATTTACATGAAGAAAAAGGTATATGTTCTTAAAAGCTCTCTCTACCACAACATTTAAAAGAAATAAAAATCATTATTATGTGAATGTGTTAACAATGTTCCATGTGTATGAAAATTTAATGCTTATTTCCCTTCTCATAGTCCCCATAACCAGATCTAGGACTGCTGTCTCTAATAAACTGGACTTAAAAAAAGAAAAGAAAATAGAAATTGGTTTTTGAAATGGATTTTTCAGTTCCTACATAAACAACACTTCAAAAAAAGTTGCAGGATGTATAATTTGTTCAATATTCTTAGTATACTCAGAACGCAGTTTAGAAGTGAGAAATCAAAAAAAGTGAGCCTCAAAACACACACAATAATTCAACAATGTATCTATTGTACAATGCCTGGTAGAAATCTGTCTAGAGTAACTCAATTACAGGAAGTCAGGCATAAAAGCTCTGGTTTCCGGTTTGTGCAGTAATGGTACAAATGTAAAAAAAAAAAAAAAAAGGGCAGCAATTTTAGAAGCATATTTTTTTAAAAAAAACTTCTATCATTTTCCTAATACAGACACGTAGCTTTTGATTGATTTGATTTTAATTATTGTCCTAAGTAAAGGGCCTATGAATGTTGCTTTCTTTATTAAAAGCCATTGCAGCCTTTTCATGGTCACATAAATTATTTTGTTATTTCCTTTTAACCTCTTCTAAATTCATCCTTTCCAAAATTACTTTGATCATCCCCAATATCTATTTTTTTTTTTGTAACTAAGCCTAAATATTCTTGCCTCCCTTCCTCAGGTATTGTCCTGTTTTTGTTTTAGACAGTAAGCCATTCAGGAGTAGAGAGCCATCATATCACTTATTCCTAAAACACAGGTGGCACAGAACAAACCCAGTTCTTGGAAATATAAAAGTGCATGAAATACATAGGTTTGGTCTTCAAAATTACATCTACATTAAGCTCTTGTAATACAAAACAATTATTTATTTTGCATGCATTTATTTACAAGTGTAATTACAAATAACGGCCCAGAGTCAGATTGACTGTTCTGTGAAGGAAGGTGTAATTCCTTTTATAGGAGGCAGGAGGTTGCCCATTTAGTTGCTCCTGAGTCTCTCCCAGCCCTCCAGACTTTCTGTCCAAGAGGTATACGGAAATTAGGAATTTCCCAGTGTGAGTGGAGTCCTGTTAAACACTACTCTGGATGCAATCTAACATTCCTCATAACTATCAGGCAAAATATATTTAACTTAATATGGGGAGATTCATGTTCAAGTCTCCACATACAGTAATCACATACTTCATTGGATAACCTTGGATCATGCTCTCTCTCACAGCAAAACCTTCATATGTTTGTGGGAGTTTCCAGAGAAAAGGTGAGGTACAAATACAACAAATGACAGACAGACAGACAGACAGACAGACAGACACAATCACCAAACTTTCTAATCTTATGTTAAGAAGCATTTCTTCCAATGTAATAATCAAAATACAGCATTCAAGATTTACTTCTGCAATAAAGATTAAAGAATGCTAAATCTGGGACAAATTGAACGGTTTGGGAATGTCAAAATGTTGCAAAATTGTTTAAGCTTGGTAAAGGAATTTCAATTCCAGAACGTCTTTCTTACAGCCCATGGAAACTTCTATGTCCATTAAACCTGAACATTATTAGCATAATTTCCCATCATTTTGGGGCACATGAGCCCTAAAGTAAGCATAACATAGTTTAATAAAACAAACAAGCAAAAATCAAATTCTTTCCCACAAATTATTGAAAACATGAAATACCTGCCCATTGCAGCCACCCCAAATTGTCAAATGCAGCCCCCAGGAACTGACCAGCTGTCCACTGCTGGTTGAAACAACACAAGATGTGAAGGACTTCCCAGAAATCAGAATAAGAGAACATTGCAATCCCTCCTTTCCCTGTAACAGCAATATACAAATCCACACTAAGTCTTCTACATGTCATTGGTTCATTCCACCCAACAATTATCAAAGCCAACTGGCAGAGGTCTTCCAGAGTTTCAAGTAGGAGCAGTTCCAGATAATGCTGGAACTAAACTCAAGTCCTTCTATGTGAGAAGTAGTCTTCAAAGTAGGTGGTGTGCAAATGTTTGTGTAAATATTTGTACATATCTAACTATACTTTGTATACAAAAGTGCTCTTCCCTGTCCCTGAGGAATGACTCCCACCACATAACAAATATACAAATACACACACAAGATCAACTATGCAGCGTTACTAAAGAAAAAGTGCCAATATGTTTCTTTTTGTTTATTAGATTTACATCCCATCTTTCATATTGGAGCAAAAAACGACAAACCTAGCACTCCCACGTAGCATCTCCTTCTCCTATTTTTCCTGATCAGGAAACTACAGGGAAAGCTTGAACCTGAGCCATCATGAGAGGGCCCCAATGAGCAGCAGGTAGGGAGGGATGCATTATTTCAGAAGCACGGATCCAAGCCATATACAGTAGGGCAATAACCAGCACTTTGCATTTTATCCAGAAACAACTGGCAGCCAGTGCAAGGTGCAATGTGGTCTGAGTTCACATTTGGCTTCTGAGTTCTTTAATGGTAGCCTTGTGTAGAGAATATTGTAACAGAGTGCAAGTTATTAGTATTAAATAATACCAACCATATTATCAATGCTGGGTAAGGTTGACCAGTGGAGAACTAAGAGCACTTTCTTCCAAGAAAGGATGCAGCTGATATATCAACCAAAGCTGATGAAAGGCACTCCCTCCTAGCTATTGCCTTGACCTGGGAAATAGGAGATTCTGCATATCTGTTCCTTCTGGGAAAGAGGAGCTCTATTCAAACCAAGAAAACCTCTCCCTTAATCAACTATCACTGGAGGGGTATTTTTATCTGTTCAATCATGTCCAATTCTCAGAGACTGCCTGGACAAGTCCCTGCAGTTTTCTTGGCATGGGTTTTCAAAAGTGGTTTGCCATTGCCTCCTTCCTAGGGCTGAGAGAAAGTGACTGGCCCAAGGTCACCTAGCTGGCTTTGTGCCTAAGGTGGGACTAGAACTCACAGTCTCCTGGTTTGTAGCCTGGTGCCTTAATCACTACACCAAACTGGCTCATCACTGGAGGTAAAGACTAGCTTACTGTATAAATTGCCCATTTCCAATGTATCCAATACAGACTTCTGTAGAAGAAGTATAATTATAATCTTCTTTAAAGACAAAGACATCCCATCTTCCTTCATTTATTATGTTCATTTGTTACAGCACTTAGGATGTTAACTAAGACCTCTCTTAACTCCCTGGCTAAAAGTTACAAGCCAAGTTAAATAAATAAACTTACTGATATGCTGACTTCACAGAAGTGATGACCCAACCATATTATTACATAGTGTACAACAAATATTTCTAAATTTGGGACATGATCCAACCAAATAAATTACATCAAATAAATGAAGCACACAGAAGGAAAGTGGAAGCCATCTATGGATTGAGTAGGAGACTATGTGAGTAGTACAAAGAACACTCCAGAACAAGGATCTTCATCAAAGGGACAATGTCAATCATAGTATAAAAGTAAGTTAGTCACCTATACTATGTACTATTTTTAACCAGGTGCCTGGTTAAATGGCTGCAGCGATCACTACTGCACAAAGAAAAATTTAAAGATATTCGTAAATATTTATACAGGTAGTCCTCAGGTTACAATGGCAATTAGGACCAGGATTGCGGTTGTAAATCCATTTTTTTCAATGCTGCCGTAACTTTGAACGGTCGCTGAACGAATGGACATAAGCCGAGGACTACCTGTATCATGGAAACAACCAGAAAAGAGGAAAGTTTGGACAAAACCTGGACAGTACACCCACTTTCACTGTGAACACAATCAACACAGTGCCGAAAAGGTCCAAATAGGAAACTTAAATAAATAGCTGGAAAATAAGAATTAAGAGAATGAAGGAGAAGAGAAGAATCTGTGTTTGCCTTTGGAGTGTCTTGCTATTTTCAACCATTTTGTCCTGTGTGGGTTGATGATACAGGTGCTGTCATACATAACTGAGAAAAGCTTTTTCAAGACTTTTCAATGTAGAAATAAGATCTTGGGTGAAGCCATTAGAAACTAATGCCATCAACTCTGGAACAAAGTTTCCTGTATAGTTGTAGTGGTATATGTGTTGCTTTTAGCACTATAATTCTTCATGACAGTATATGCCTAGAGACAAACCTTTTCTTCCATCTTGCCTTTTCTGTGTTCTATTGTTTTAAGAAAGCTAAGAGAGAAGTTGAGGATGAGAATGTTCTTGTGATTTCAGACATGGGGTCATGGTGAAGGAAATATCTTTTGCTTGAGATTAATAAACTCAAGTGCCTCGAGTTTTCATTTGCTATTAGTTTGGAACAGGCAAGAAAATTTAATATGAAAAATATAATAGCAATACAATATTGATATTACTGGCCATGGATATTGTTAATAATCTACTGGCATGTTTTTACGCATCTCAGTTTATACAGATTTTAAATGAACTATAATTGTAGAGTTAACTTGGTTCTACTTCTGGACTTCACATTGATAAAAGGATTATAAAGAATAGAATAGAATAGAATAGAATAGAATAGAATAGAATAGAATAGAATAGAACAGAACAATAACTTTATTGTCATCCCACTATACACTATACAAGTGCACAATAGAATGAAATTTCGTTGCAGTTGGCTCACAATTTCACTCAAGCAATAAAATACTAATGATAATAAAAAAACATAATTACTATAAAATACCCATTCTTATAAAATATACATTCTTATAAAATATACATTCTTTAACTCACAATTTCAGTCAAACATTAAAATACTAATAAAAATCCATAATTACTATAAAATATACATACTTTACGTATCCAACATATTTCACCTAAAAGAACCTATTTGGCATTCAAGAATCCAATAGCCTGGGGGACAAAGCTGTTTCCCAATCTGGCTGTTCTACATCGGATACAGCGGAACCTCTTCCCAGAGGGTAACAAAGAAAACAAACCATGATGAGGATGGGAGGCATCACTGATGATCTTTCGAGCTCTGGACAAACAGCGTGCATGTGCTAAATCTTGGATGAGGGGCAGAGATATCCCAATTATCTTTTCTGCTGCCCTTACCACTCTCTGCACAGACTTTCTATCTGAGGCCCTACAGCCTCCAAACCAGATGAAAATACAGCTTGTAAGTACACTCTCTAACAAAGAAAAAACATCACATCAGTAAGTGTTCTTTGGTAGAAAGGTTACAATCCATCAATACACACTCTTGAACAGGTGCTCTCACGTTGTAATATAATCTTCTGCCTCCAAATGGAGATTTTCAATTGACTGTATCATTGTTCCAAAACTCAGCAAGACAGCAGAAGGCTATCTTTTTGTTTAAATATTGGTAATTTAAATTAGAGAATACAGGCTAATTTTATTATGCCTTCAAGTTCAATTTTTGTTTTCATATGTAGAATCACTTAATCTCTCAGTCCACACATTCATTCCCAAGGTAATAAAACATAATCTAGATCAGAGCTTTCCAAACTGTGTCGGGACACATTAGTGTGTCGGCTGCAGTGTCTGGGTGTGTCGCAGCTGCTGCTGCCTCCGAGCCCTGCCAGGATTCCATGCAGGTCCTAGTGCCTGCCTTGTCCCTTGCTGCCTCCAAACCTGCTGTGATTTCGCGCAGGTCCTGGTGCCTGCCTTGTGCCCTGCTGTAAGAGTGTGTCGCGAAATGATGCCCTGCTGTAAGAGTATGTCGCGAAATGATGCCCTGCTGTAAGAGTGTGTCGCGAAATGATGCCCTGATCTAGATAATGGTGATTAAAATTGGTGAGACTGTAATCTGGACTTGGATTGTCCTTGGAAAAAAATGTAATTTCTGTTTTCCCGGAAGGGGAAACACCTTCACCTATCAGCACGTGGCAAAGAAGGGCGGAGGCGGGCTGAGGAGCACCCCCACCAATCAGCCTACCCACGCAGCGGCAGTGTGCGAGCGCACATGCGGAGTGGCTGGTCTGCAAACCCCGCCTCCGTCCGTCTGATTGGCTGCCGCCCGCAAACCCCGCCCCCCATCCGGTTCATTGGCTGCCGCCCACAAACCCCGCCCCCGTCCATCCAATTGGCTGCCGCCCACAAACCCCGCCCCCCATCCATCCGATTGGCTGCTGCCCCCAAACTCCGCCCCCTGGTCCTTGAAAAAAAATTTCTGGCGGGGATGGTCTCTGATGGAAAAAAGGTTGCCACCCCCTAATCTACATAAAACCACTGGAGGAAGATCATCTGGAATTTAAAAATGGCGTATCATCAGTACCATGGCTACATCCTGTGTAGACTACTGCAATGTGCTCTACACAGTTCTGAAAAACTCTAATAATTTTTCAGAACTATTCTGAAAAAGTGCCCAGAAATTGTAATGGGTGCAAAATGATGCAGTTCAGCTGATAACTGCTGCAAAATACAAGGATCATATGACTGTACTGAAATATCTACACCAGAGCTTTCCAAACTGTGTGTCGCGACACAAAAGTGTGTCGCCACACACAGCATGGTGTGTCGCCACACCACCCGGAAGCGGCGGCACGCACTTGCATGGCGGCGGCGGCAGCGGCAGCAGCGCGAGATCAGTGCTTCCGCGTTTTAGCGGAGGATGCTGTTGTTGCCGCCGCATGTAGTTGTGTATTGCCGCCGCACCCGCGCTGCCGCAAACAATTTTGAGTCGCCGCCCCGCGCGCGCCGCCACACCCCCCCGCACCGCCACCGTGTGCGTGCGCGCCGCCGCCACACTGCCGCCGCCGCCGCTGGTGTGTCGCCAGCGGCGGCACTTTGGAAAGCCCTGATCTACACAGTTTGCCAACTGCTTACCAAACAAATTTAAAGGTATTGGTATCGACCTTTAAAGCCCTAAATGGCTTAGAATCTACTATCTGTAGAGTGCCTCTTCCATTACAAACTTTTTTAGGCATTAAGATCTATAGTCCTTTTGAGTTGGATTCTAACTGTCAGAGGTTTTTCTTTCTGGCACATTGGAGAGGGCATTCCACTGCATTGCTCTGAATGCAATGTCTCTGAAGACATGAATTCCCTCAAGAATTGCCTCTGGTCCCCACTCTCTCAGCATTTAGGAACTCTATAAATCTTCATCAGGCTTTTGTTACATATTTTAGTTTGTGTGTGTTTGTGTGTGTGTACATACATACATACAGTTAGTCCTCACATACTGACCACAATTGGGACTGGCAACTCTGTCACTAAGCGACCCAGTCATAAAGTGAAACATCACATCACTGCACCCAATTTACGACGTCAGTTTGCCAGTTCCAGCTGTAGTCATTAAGCAAATCACCACAGGTCATTAAGTGCTGCATCATGTGACCGCAACGTGCAACTTCCTGCCGGCTTCCCCATTGACTTCGCTTGTCAGAAGCCAGCTGTGAAGGTCGCAAATGGCAATCACATGACCCAGGGACACTGTGATTGTTATAAATGCATGCTGGTTTCCAAGGGCCCAAACTGCGATCACGTGACCGCGGGGACGCTGCAACGGCCGCAAGGATCGGTTGTAAGTCTCCTTTCTCAGCACTGTTATAACTTATGGTCACTGAACAAGTGGTCAGTAAGCATGGCCCATTGAACTAGTAAAGATAAGAGTATTTCAACATATTGAAAGTGAACTTTCAACTAGTAATATATGACAAATTCTGATTACTTATCTAAAACATTCCAGGATATGACTTCTAGAAAATCCTAGTAACTCTTTTAGTAATTACTAAGCATGCTACAAAGAAGATTTAGCAAGTGATTTTTTTTCAGATCATTCTGCTAGTGAGCAAGAAACATGACACTATGTTGGGCAGGGCTTTCCAAAGTGCCGCCGCTGGCGACACACCCGGCGGCGGCGACACGCGCACGCACGGCGACGGCGCGGGGGGGCGTGCGGCGGCACGCGCACGGTGGCGGTGTGGGAGGGGCGTGCGGTGGCGGCGCGCGGTGGCAGCGCGGGAGGGGCGTGCGGTGGCGCGGGGGGGGTGCAGTAGCACGCGCGTGCATGGCAGCCACCGTGCACACGCGCGCGCCGCCGCTTCTGGGTGGTGTGGCGACACACCACGCTGTGTGTGGCGACACACTTTTGTGTCGCGACACACAGTTTGGAAAGCTCTGATGTTGGGCAATTTCAATTACTTCAGGGAAATTTCTCATATTACACATTCTTACATGAAAGTGACTCCTCCATATAGGAGTTATTTTGCCCTGCTTATATGAAATACAAAAATTACCATTTTTCAAATATATAGCATTCCAAAATAAGGTTTTATGAAATGGGACCATGACAACCTAAAACTGTAGTCCTTGGTGCTCTCTGAGCCTTGTTGTTTTCTTGCAGACGTTTCATTGCCAGACTAGGCAACATCTTCAGTGCGAAAAGGGAGTGGGACTTGCTCTCTGTTTATATACCATGGTTTGTCCTGCTTGTGTTGGTAGAGGTGTTGTTTTCCCCTGAGTTAATAGTTCCTTGATTAGGGTATATTGTGCTGTTTGATTGTTCCTCTGGTGCTAATCTTGGTGTTAATCTTTGCATGTCTGGGTGTTGATTGCTGGCAAGGAGGTGTTCTGGTCTTTTGGCTTTTCTGTTGTCTCTTATGAATGGTATGTAAATGTTGTTTACCTCTATGTGTCTGTTGATGGCTGCTTTGTCTGAGTGCTAAGCATCCAGGAATTCTCTAGCGTTTTTGGATTTGGCTTGGTTTAAGATGCTCACAGTTTCCCAGTTGAAAGTATGGTTGAGTCTGTCCATGTGTTGTGAAAACTCCTTAATCGCACAACACATGGACAAACTTAACCATACTACATAAGAGACAACAGAAAAGCCAAAAGACCAGAACACCCCCTTGCCAGCAACCAACACCCAGATATGCAAAAATTAACACCAAGATTAGCACCAGAGGAACAATCAAACAGCACAATATACCCTAATCAAGGAACTATTAACTCAGTCAATCAACCAAGCAGCAAACAACAGCCCAATCAAGGAACTCCTAAGGGGAGAACAACACCTCCACCAACACAAGCTGGACAAGCTATGGTATATAAACAGACAGCAAGTCCCACTCCCTTTTGGCACTCAGATGTTGCCTAGCCTGGCAATCAAACGTCTGCAAAAAGAACAACAAGGCTCAGAGAGCACCAAGGACTACACAGTTCAACCCTGAGCTACAAATATTCTCTTCGATTGACAACCTAAAAGTTAAAAAAATGGACCTTTGTATTCAACAATGTCCATATTTGGGAATCCTCAGTTAAAAGTATCACAACTGGGAAAAGCAGCACATTGAGATGTTTCAAAACAGTACACAAATATTGAAATAGATACATGGTCAGCATCAAATATCCTTATAACATACCTATGAACAAATGTATTCATTGCACCAGTTGTCCTTAGGAATGTATGCAGGAAACATCAGGAAGTAAATTCAACATTAAATATTTCCATTGATCTCCCCTTGTCCGGTGATTTCCAAACATCCAATTCCTCCCCCATTTCTTCTTGAATAAAACACGTTATGTGATATTTTCTATAACATCAGATGAAACTAGGTTGGACTATACTTACCTGGCCGGTAATGCCAGTGATGAGAGCTATTTTCTTGGTGCTCATATCTGCACAGTCCTCTGCTGCTAGCTCACAGCTGGGGCAGGTGCCGTCCTGCTTCTGAGGATATGCCATTGATTTAAGAGGGGAGGGGCTAGAAACCTCCCTGTGGGTACAGAGAAATGGGAGGGAACCTAACAATTGGATGAGCTGTACTTGTAAGGAGGTGTGTCGCCCCAGGTGCTCTAACAAGGGAACCCGGAAAAGGGAATAGTCAAGGAGGAACGTCCGTTTAACGGCACTGAAAGAACAGAAATGGTAACGCAGGCTTTGAGAATAAGTGGAGAAAGCATAACCTAAAACAAGGTGCTGCAGGTTGTGGCTTTAGAAAGGGGGACACGGCAGAAAGGAAAGCTTAGCGTTTGCTATTGCTAGTGCCGGGATTTTGGCTGCATTTCCGTGCTCGTTTCGGCACGAGGCTTCTTGCTGTCTCCCCTGCTCGTCCTTTTCCCCTTCCCCCTCGCGCGCTCACTTGCTACCCGATGGAGCTCGGCGCCAGTGTCTCTGCACGCCCTCTCCCACGCGCACCCGCTCCTCTGTCCTGCCGCGCGCTCAGACTGCTGGAATCGCTCCTATTCTAGGCTGGCGCACCCCGCGACCCAAGGATGAGGGAGAAACAAGTCGCAAACGCCAGTCAGCCGACCGGCCGGCCTCTCTCTCCTGCCGTTTCTGCTTCTTGAAAAACAGCGGCAGAAACCTCCACCAGCCAATCAAAGGGAACGCCAAATTTAATGGAGGCTTGCCTTTTTTTTTTTTTTAATGTTATAGGGCCGGGAAGAGCTCAGCGGTATTAAAAAGTGAAACGGGTTGAGAAAGGGCGGGAATTCGAGGGGGCTGGAGGCTCTGTGGGAGCACAGGCGGAGAAACTGAAGGGACAACACGACACCCACGCAGAGAATTAAAGGATGCTTTGGGAAACCTACTTCCGGGTTTTTAGCGAGCTGAAGGAAGAGGGCCTGCGTGTAGAGCGCATGCGCTGTGGAAAGAGGCTCTTTAGATGGGGCGCCACCTACTTAAGGAGGAATGAAGTGCAGCCAAGAAGGTCTTCAGGATTGATGAAGTGCCACCAAGTCTGTGTCGACCCTCAGAACCTCGTGGATAGATAATTCTCTCAGATAATCTGTCTTCGACTCGGCGTTTCAGTGTTCTCTTTGGTGCATTCACTGCTGTCCGAATTGAGTCCAACCACCTTGCTGCTGGTCATCCTCTTCCCTTTCCTTCAACTTTCCCCAGCGTTATGGACTTCTCAAGGAAGCTGGGTCTTTGCATAAAGTGCCCAAAATATGATCATATGAGCCTGGTCATTCATGCCTTAAGTGAAAATTCTGAATTGATATGTTCTATGACCCATGTGTTTGTTTTCCTGGTTGTCTGCGGTGTCCTTAAAAGTTTATTCCAGCACCAGAGTTTGAATGCATCAATATTTTTTCCATCCTGCTTTTAAGTTTGCAATTTGTATCCATGGAGTATAAAGGCTAAAAACATTGTCTGAACACATCACAACATTGGAATATCTTTTCCAAGGCCTTGAAGAGTACAAGTTTGAAAGATGAAACTCATGAAAGGGAGAAAAAGTTGCTGTATATAAGCACAGTGTGGTAAACCAGAACCATATTAAACTTTGTCATACTATGAGAATCAGTGCACCACATAATATGGTTTGTTTTAGCATAACATGTTGTATGAAAATATTAAGTTGGGGTTGCTAATTTTGGCTTATGATTTAGTATGGGTTTTTGAGGGAGTGGCTAGGAAGAAAAAAACAGTAGGAATTATTTAGCAGAGAGAATAGAAAATTAATGGCAAGGGTAGAAAGGTCAAGGGTGAGTCTGATTCATTCAATATAAGGTTAAATGGTCTGTTGAGGTTTAGAAGGATGTTACTGCTACATGAGGAAAAAAAGATTTGGCATAGACCTGACTTTTTAGCAATATATTTAGATATCATCTTGATGCATGAGTAATTTTTCTTTATAATACTGTGGCATTTAGCCATGTTTTTAATGATACTTCTTTGTTTCCATACATAATTCTGCTGTTTGCTGGTTTGGAGTCTTGTGGTATAACACTTCAGTGTGGCACAGGCCAACAATTTCCTTGTATTATTTGAAGAAATAGATTCAGTATTGTTTTAATCCCGCTGCCTGATGAATGTAAAGAATATATGACAACTTTGCAACACAATTTCTAACTGATACATTTTTTTTCCAATTGTTAGGGAGCAACAGTAGATTTTTGGGGTGGTGGGAAAGTAATTACTCCCATGTTTTAGAGAGGTAGTAAGAAGGAACCAGTTTTGGGGACTGAAGATTGTTAAATAATTTTTGAGGTATAAAAAGCAAGGGAGGATGATAATGTTTGAGCCAAGTTAGAAAGGGCAATGTGTAATGAAAGGGAAATGGAGAAGACAAAGTGAAATTGAATTGTCCTGATTGAAGGTAGAGTTACATGAAGTTGGGCCAGCTGGCTGAGGGGATATAGTTGGAAGATCATGAGCAGTGAGGATGGCAGTGAAATGGAAAAGATAGACATTCCAGTTTGGTCTAGTGGTTAAGGTGCTGGGCTACAAACCAGGAGTCTGTGAGTTCTAGTCCCGCCTAAGGCATGAAAGCCAGCTGGGTGACCTTGGGCCAGTCACTCCCTCCCAGCCCAACTCACCTCACAGGGTGGTTGTTGTGGGGAAAAGAGGAGGAGGAAGGAGTATTAGGTATGTTTGCCGTCTTGAGTTATTTATAAAATTATTAAAGGCGGGATAAAAATTAAATAAATTAAATAAATAAATTCCTTTCCATGGATATTGAGAATAACTAATGTACAATATAGTAGCCTGCATGTTCAAAAGGACAAGCCAATATTGTCATGTACCATCAATATTTCAGGAACTACATTGGTTTCCAGTTTGTTTCCAGGTGTAATTCATAGTGCTGGTTATAACCTTTAAAGTTGTCTGTGGTTTGGGATCTGTTTATCTGTGAGACTGCTTTACTCCAAGTAAACTTGAATAAAGTAGAGTAAAATAAACAACACGGAGTTTGGTGCCAGGAGTAAAAGTGCAGGACAGATTGAAAGATGGAAGGGAAAGCTACATATTTATTGATCTCTAATGGCAACTCAGATATGCAGACGATACCACCCTAATGGCAGAAAGTGAAGAGGAACTAAAGAGCCTCTTGATGAGGGTGAAAGAGGAGAGTGCAAAAGCTGGCTTGAAACTCAACATCAAAAAAACCCAGATCATGGCATCTGGTCCCATCACTTCCTGGCAAATAGAAGGGGAAGAAATGGAAGCAGTGACAGATTTTATTTTCTTGGGCTCCAAGATCACTGCAGGCGGTGACTGCAGCCATGAAATTAAAAGACACTTGCTCCTTGGGAGGAAAGCTATGGCAAACCTAGACAGCATATTAAAAAGCAGAGACATCACCTTGCCGACAAAGGTCCGTATAGTTAAAGGTATGGTTTTTCCAGTTACTACTGGAATGTAGTATGTATGGCTGTATGGCTGTGAGAGTTGGACCATAAGGAAGGCTGAGCACCGAAGAATTGATGCTTTCGAACTGTGGTGCTGGAGAAGACTCTTGAGAGTCCCTTGGACTGCAAGGAGGTCAAACCAGTCAATCCTAAAGGAAATCAACCCTGACTGCTCATTGGAAGGACAGATGCTGAAGCTGAAGCTCAAATACTTTGGCCACCTAATGCGAAGAGAGGACTCACTGGAAAAGACCCTGATGCTGGGAAAGACTGAAGGAAAAAGGAGAAGGGGACGGCAGAGGATGAGATGGTTAGATAGCATCACCGATGTAATGAACATGAATTTGAGTAAACTCCGAGAGACAGTGGAGGACAGGAAGGCCTGGCGTGCTATGGTCCATGAGGTCACGAAGAGTCGGACACGACTAAACGACTGAACAACAACAAAATGGCAACTAATCACACAACAGTTAATGCTGAAAATGTAAATCCTCTGGTATGTCTTCTTCTACCTTTAAAGTTGCAACTGCACATTTATATTTTATTAAAGAAATTAATGGACAGTCTTATCAATTAATATTTGTAAAAGCCCACTTTTACAACTTTAATATAAAAAAGGAGGCGAATAAGATAGAGTTAGCAAACAAGCTCTTCAATCAACTATAAAGCTATCAATGTCTAGGTAGTATTGATTGAGACAATATATTTGGAGTATGAGTATAAAATGGAATATCCATTTTAAAAGCAGGAATAAGGCAAAATTGATATGCAGGAACATTAATGGCATGTTAAATAGATTTTTCTTTCCCATTATTTTAATATGAGAATAGATCCCTTTTCATAACGCATACTTACATAATTTCTACTCCATGCCTTCAGAATTGATATATTTTTCTTTTTGCTCTGAACTGACATCCTGTTCCATATATACTTCATCCTGTGAAAAAAAAAGACTTTCCCCTGGTTTTTAATAATACAAAACTTTGGAGTTCTTTGGATTTAAACATACGCTCAAAAGTCTCAGATTACTTCTACATAATTTAAAGTATTATTGTAAATCCAGACGAAAAGTTCCTGTTAATTTTCCAAGGAATGCTCATGATTTAGTCTAGACATGATCAAGAAGCTTGTCCAGTTACCTCAGTGAAAATTGGTTATTGGCAAGATTGTATCTGACTTTGTTATAAAGCTAGTGGAGTAGGTCACTTCTGAAAGTGAGACCGTAGAAAAAAGTATCCATTACACATTTCACTATTTGAATTCCTATGATACAGTGAAAGATAGTCTGTCTACATGAAATTTTCCACATTTGTGAGAAAATTATTTGGTTTAGTATTTAGCATCCTATATAAGTATTGTTGGTGCTGGAGAAGACTCTTAAGAGTCCCTTGGACTGCAAGGAGGTCAAATCAGTCAATCCTAAAGGAAATCAACCCTGACTGCTCATTTGAAGGACAGATACTGAAGCTGAAGCTCAAATACTTTGGCCACCTAATGCGAAGAGAGGACTCACTGGAAAAGACCCTGATGCTGGGAAAGACTGAAGGCAAAAGGAGAGGGGACGGCAGAGGATGAGATGGTTAGATAGCATCACTGATGTAATGAACATGAATTTGAGTAAACTCCAGGAGACAGTGGAGGACAGGAAGACCTGGCGTGCTATGGTCCATGAGGTCACGAAGAGTCAGACACGACTAAATGACTGAACAACAACAACAACTAAGTATTGTTGAATTTAAGCCTGTCTCTTTTGGTTGTATTGCAGCATGCTAAAAAGAAAGCCTGTAATAAAGGGAAATATTACATTATATACTCTGTACAATTTTCCATCCGTACATAAAAATAACTTCTGATGTTTTATTCATTTGTAACCTGTGAAAGCACCTGCTCCTTTTGCCAAAGCTTCAGAAAGCACAGTTTAAAGCAAGGCTATGTACAGTAATGTTTTCTGAGACTCTGGGCCACACTCGTTCTTTTAGCAGCATGGTGGGATGATACTCCAAAAAGTAGTGGGTGGGGCCTATTTAGTTACTCATTTAGTTTGAAACTTTTTGAGGGGATTCAAAAATTACACAGTAGCCTATAATAACCCCAACCTCAGAGTAATTAATTCTAGTCTAACAATTATCTAGTTTGTCTGGAACATATAAAAGGGTACAGCATAAGATATTCATTCCATTTATGTTTTTCTGTTCACATTTATTCCAGTGAAATACTGAAAAACTAAATGCATCTTTCTTCGGCAAGTGCTGCTTAGAAGTGTGAAAAATAGCACTGGCTAAAAAGTTATCATGCTAGAAAAAAAATGAAAAACATTTTAGCTATAATCACACTTGGTTCCATTTTTAAGTCTATTAACAAATATGTCGATGAAGGTTCTCAGTCATCCAGGTGGAACAGTCTGTGGCTTGAATCATGTCAACTGGATTTCTATTTTCTCAGTAGAAACGTTTCACTCCTTATCCAAGACTTATTCCAGACTGAAGAAGCTCCTTGGATAAGGAGTGAAACGTTTCTACTGAGAAAATAGAAATCCAGTTGACATGATTCAAGCCACAGTCTATTAACAAATAAATTCCTATTGAATTCCATCCATTTATGAACATATCTTGGCATGAATTTGTTGGATATAATGCTTAACATTTTGTCTCTAAGATTACAAATTTATTTATGTATACCCCCAACTATAGACTGTTGGGGTGATTTTTCTTGTTTGGGGACAGATTTTATTTTTGTGTGTGTATAGCTTGGGGGGGTGTTGTTCTTTATTGTGCTGTATTTATTTCAATGTTTTCCTAATTTGTTCAAATAAAATTTTAAAAAATAACTAAATACTTGTTTGTTAGACAAATAAAAAGTAAAAATTGTCAAAATATGTAGACTTTTCAACATGATGAGAAAGCAAGATATATGATCTGTGTAAATGGATATAAAAAACTTCAGTATAACAGTGTCAGTAAATGTACATCAGTGAATCATTAACAACACCACTCAAAATTTTAAATAGGAATGCAGCTAACACTGATCCTTGACATATTCCTCTGTAATTAAAATTGAATTAGATACATGATCTTTTTTATTCATAATGCACCTGTAATTCAGTTTGACTACTTAGTTCAACATTAGAAACAAAAGTCAGTTATCAAACCAATGTTTCTAACTTCACCCATAACAAGTTCCTTGGAACTAATCAAAAGCAGATCTGAGATCTAGAAATACGCAAAACTAGATTAATCCCCTTTGCTTGGGATGTAAATACTTTACTTCAAGAGGAAAATAAAACAGTGATCCTACCATAATATCACAAAAGTAGCAAAGGGAACTTAAGTTGATTGTTGTTGTTCAGTCGTTAAGTCGTGTCCAACTCTTCGTGACCTCATGGACCATAGCACGCCAGTCCTTCCTGTCCTCCACTGTCTCCCAGAGTTTACTCAAATTCATGTTCATTACATTGGTGATGCTATCTAACCATCTCATCCTCTGCCGTCCCCTTCTCCTTTTTCCTTCAGTCTTTCCCAGCATCAGGGTCTTTTCCAGGGAGTCCTCTCTTCGCATTAGGTGGCCAAAGTATTTGAGCTTCAGCTTCAGTATCTGTTTTTTTACCAAGTTGATTACCAAGTGGTTTATCATACATGAATTATATAAGAATTAGGAGAATTTCCTAATTTTTCTTTGTCTGAAATGAAGTGCAGCTGAAATAACGGACATAAAGTATAATATGAGCAAAGAGTTAATTAGATTATGAGTCTAAAATTAGTACAGCATAGCCATTTCCAGATGCTAGGTTTGCTCATATCATCCTTCACTTCAGTTCAAGTGTCTTCTTCTAGGAGGTTGATGAGCATGATTCTCTTTCTAAATCAGTGTCACTGTTCCACATTCTTTATAATTTGGATCATTCCAGTAATGTTTATTGCTACTCCAAGTGTCTCTCGTATCTTCCTTAGAGATATAAATACTGTGAAGAAAAAAGGGGGGAAAGAGCTTATGAACCTTTAATAGCAGTCCAAGTGAACATTTTAACAGGTGTAGCTTTTCTCACTCTTGCATGAGAAACCACACTGCCAAAATCCTTCCTTTTCCAAAATGATTAAATTTAAAAGAATCTTTACCTCAAGTCACTGTGGTAGCATGGTTTGCAGCTCAGTCTCAGTCCTTATAAAAAATAAATACTGCCTCCCTAAAAAATATGGCTACTTGGGTGGTTTGTGCTGATCTCTTGGAAATAGCGAGCCTCTTACAGCCTTCTTAGCCTCATATACTTCAAAAATATGGGAGCTAAGAGATACCTGAATCACAGTACGTTGAAGAGGTTGGCTTATAGATCGTTGCTTCAGACAGTGTATTTTAAAATGACTATTTTTAAAAAAATGTATTGATTCCTACAGCCTTCGAGAAATGCACAGATAGAGGTGTTATCATATTATATTTATACAAAACAGGACAGATTTCCCAGTAAATCCCTACTTAATTCCTACTTAGGGCAATTAGTCTTGATTTAGATTTTAACATACACTGTGGCTCTGGAATTCTCTGCTGATATTGGATCCAATCCTGCTGACAGAAACCCTTTCAAATATTCAAATTCTCGGGGCACATACTGTGTTCTACAGGCTTTGCATTTAACAGTCATTGAAATATGAGGAGATGCACACTTTGATCCTTGATTCTTATAATTATTACAGGTTATCTGATACAGGTTCCCCCAGTTTGGTACTCCCAAATGATTTGGTGCATATAGATAAAAAATAGTGTGTAAAAGATGTTTTTATGCAAAAGTTGTTTGCATAGTGAGTAATAATATTACATACAATAATAATAATATATATTAATATACATACCTGTTTGCATACAGGTGTTGGTTATCACCTTTAAAGCCCTACATGGCATGGGACCAGAATACCTGAGGGACCGTCTTATCCCCATATCATCGACCCGCCCCACCCGATCATTCAGAGAGGGCCTGCTACGAACCCCATCAATAAGAGAGTGTCATCTGGTGGGGTCTAGAAGGCGGGTCTTCTCTGTGGTGGCACCAGCACTCTGGAACACCTTGCCCCCAGAGTTGAGGCAGATCCCCTCCCTCCCGACCTTTAGGAAAGAACTGAAGACCTGGTTCTGCCGCCTGGCATGGGAAGGAGGAAATAATAGTTCCTCATGGGGGTGGTTAATTTCATAATGTCCTTCTTTTTATTAAGCTATCTGGCCATTTGGATTTTATAATTTATTTATTGTATTATTTGGTTGTATTTTTATATTCTTATATTCTATTTTAATCAGTTTTATTGTAAACCGCCCAGAGTTCCCCGTTGGGGGAGATGGGCGGCCATATAAGTTAAAATAATAATAATAATAATAATAATAATAATAATAATATGAGCAAGTTGATTTACAGTACCTTGCTAGATACCTGGTTCTTGTCTGAGAGATGCTTCCCCCCCCCCCAACTTGTCTTTTAAACAAATGTAGCTCATATGGTCTTGTAAAAAAGTATTAAGTGAAGAGAATTCCTTTTCATGTAATAAGCATCCTGCATTACATTTAAAGATACATCCTTCATTCTTTTAACTCCAGGATATGGATTGGTCAGTCATGCAACATTAACCTGCTCATAATTTTCCAAATTGTCACTTGGCTGCAGTTTGTAAAAATACTGAAGTGAATGATAGAACTAATGCAGATAATGATATTGCAGATGTAGATGTGAAGCTTGGGATTAATAATTTTTCAGAGCCAAAAAAAAATGACAGTAGAAAGAGCAGCTGATGGATGTTCTAAAACCAGATGGTGCATCTAGTATGAATAGGGACTTCACATTGTCATTCAAATTATGTGAGTTGTTAAAATAGTACAGTGATAAATAGATTAAAATCCTGAAATAGAGTATTGTAAAAGGTAAATACTGGGATACTAGGAAATGGAGAATTTGAACATGAGCAGGCTGCCTTGATGTTCCAGATCTTTTAAAGAAAGTGTCCAGTACTAGGCAGTTTTTTCTGAAGCAGCAGGGAGGAATCCTACCTTTTTATTCTTTCCAACCCAACAGAATGTTGGAAAGAAATTAAGAAAAGGGCACAGAATTCTGTCTGTCAATCAATCAGTCAGCCAGCCATCAGGATAACACTCTGAAAACTGAACAGAATGGTATTCTGGAGAAGCCAGCAAAAGAAAGAACATGTTTGAAAATGGGCTGGACCTGACTGGGAGTTGCAGAGAAAAGGATTCTAGAAAAAAAATCCCCAATGTATCCTTACGGAAGAAGCATTTGGGCAACCACTCAAAATGCTGCCATCTGTTTCATTCCAAGTCCCTCATCCTCTCTCCAGGTCATATGATCCAGAGCACAGCATATGCTGTCCACAGTTCTTCCCAGTGCACACACATACACAAACACATATAGATGCTATGTGAGGGACAGCAGAAACACACAGAGACAACACATATAGCACCCACCTGATAATACCATCTGTCTCTCACACACAAAGATACATACAGAAGGAACATATGTGGACCCATCCTGATTAGTCCCTCACAAACATGAACAAATGCAGATGCAACACCTTACTTCATTACAGAGCAGAAAACTGACTCCTCCTACAACCACTGCTGGTAAATAATTCTGGAAGCCATGCTTGGCATGCTTTCCCTACCTTTTAAAAATGTACTAGGATATAGATGCACAACCCAGACCACCAGGTTTGCGACACACCGAGACACTGCTGGCGACACAGTAGTGTGTCGCGACACACAGTTTGGAAAGCTATGTGTTAGAGTGACCATCTAACTGAAGTTTGCATATTTGTAATATAAATGTAAACTTTTATGGGGAAAATCTAGAATGTTGTAGAGAAAGCAATATCCTTTCTATACCTTCTCTGAAGATATTCTGTAAGTGTGAGATTGCTGTTACATAAAGATTGAATAATTTTTAGTTTTCTGGTTTCTGTTGTTATCTGTCTTTATTATTCAGCCATAAAAGGGGATTTCCATGTGCCTGAGTGGAGATGCTGTTGAAAGGACTAGAAACTGGTAGTATAATAGACAAACCTGCAGATGTATAGCAACAACTGAACAGGAGAAGTCAGAAAGAGTATTCATTTAGTGCTCTAAATCTTGAAGATGTCCAGCCACAAGTGTCTAGACATAGGAGTAAAGATATTTATTTTATCCAAAGTCTTGCTGGTAGTAAATTATACTTGTAAGTGCAACAAGATAAATAAAGGTTTGGGTTTATTAGTTTGTCCTTAAGTTTAATGATTGATTAATTAAGTGGGAAAGACCCCTAGACCTAGGTGTCTAATGGATCCAGATGATTTCCAAAGGGTACTGGGAGGTTTTCCCAACACTCTTATAGGCAGTTCCACTGAGATCCTGGTTAGTCTCTGGCAACAGAAGGTTCACCTGGATCCTTGACACTATTGGCCCGAAATATACCCTGTGTGGCAATCCTCAGCATGTTCCTTGGTTTATGGAGGAACTCTAGAACATGAAGGGCCAGAAATGTTGCCTAGAATGTGGGTGGAGGAAGTGCAAAAGTGAACCTGGTCAAGCATGGGAATGAGCCCAAGTTCAGGTCTACATTGTGATGATTAGGGAGACAAAGTATTACTATTTATCCTCCCTTACTGCTATTGGCTAGAAGCCTTCTTTAGGTTGTTGTTGTTGTTCAGTCGTTAAGTCGTGTCCGACTCTTCCTGACCCCATGGACCATAGCACGCCAGGCCTTCCTGTCCTCCACTGTCTCCCGGAGTTTACTCAAATGCATGTTCATTACATCGGTGATGCTATCTAACCATCTCATCCTCTGCCGTCCCCTTCTCCTTTTGCCTTCAGTCCTTCCCAGCATCAGGGTCTTTTCAAGTGAGTCCTCTCTTCGCATTAGGTGGCCAAAGTATTTGAGCTATAGCTTCAGTATCTGTCCTTCCAATGAGCAGTCAAGGTTGATTTCCTTTAGGATTGACTGATTTGACCTCCTTGCAGTCCAAGGGACTCTTAAGAGTCTTCTCCAGCACCACAGTTTGAAAGCATCAATTCTTCGGCGCTCAGCCTTCCTTATGGTCCAACTCTCACAGCCATACATTACTACTGGGAAAACCTAGTGAATTCCTTTTTAGAGAAGGTTGAGCATAAAGACTGCCTGCCTGCCTGCCTGTGGTAATTGGTTTATGTAACATTTGCTAATAATGTTGTTCAGATTCACCCACTCCAGTGTTGCCTCTTAAAGGGGTAGCCATGCTCCCTTAGGAGCAGATTTGCAAGTTGGGAGTCTTCTGGACTCACTGGTAAGATGGGCAGGTGGCTGCCATGACCTGAGGGCCTTTGCCCAGCTTTGCTTGGTGCACCAATTAGAACCCTTTCTGAGCAGAAGGGCCTAGCTACAGTGACTTGTGCCCTTATCACCACTTGGCTTGACCAATGCAATGCACTCTATGTGGGGCTGCCTTTAAAGACCATTTGGAAATGGCAGATGGTCCAAAATGTAGAGGTCCACTGGTTGACTGGTGTTAATCACTATGAACACCCCTAACTTGCTGGCCTTGAGTTGGTTACTGTAATGGTACGTGGGAATGACCTTGGGAGACAGGGAAGAGCTGCAGCCAGGGCAACAATCGAATAAGAGACAGCTTAGCCCGCAGAAGGAATGTGGGCATGGCAAATGTCTCAGAAGGGACCCTCCCTAGTTTCTTGGGCTGTAAAAGCGATGGGGGAGAAATGTACTTTCAGACTTGCAAGATTCTACAATAAAGTAGAGCTAGTTCTTCTGGGTGTGCTTCTTGTCTGGACTACCTCGCAAGGAGTTACCAATAGGTTTCTGGGTACACTTCAAAGTGCTAGTTTGACTTATAAAACATATATGGCTTGGTACATGGATACCTACAGGACCACCTATTAGAACCAGATGAGGAGGTCCTCCTGGGAGAAGCTGCTTCTGAACCTCCATTTAATGAGAAGGCCTCAGCCCAGAAGTTGCTAGTTTTCTATAATAGTGCCCCTACAGCATCTATCTAATAATTAGGCTAGTCCCTAACTAATGGTGTTCTGGAAGCTTTTAAAGACCAAGTTTTTCTGGAGGGTAATGATTATGATCATGGCTAGTTGGTGGTTTATTTTTCTATTATTAGATATTATAATTATTGTTACTCCTGAGCATTGTGCTTTTAATGTTTTAATAAATGGGGGGGGGGGAATATTACATTTTAGTATGCTGTAAGATGTAAGCCACCATGAGTCTAAAAGATTTGGTGGCATACACATTTGATAAATAAATAAAAGATATCCACTAATACTCCTACGTGAATGAACTTGATCTCATCAGGACAGTATTTGTTTTCCATTTAATTTTGTAATAAATAACATAAGCAGAGATTATGAAGATTAACAGTACAGATGCAAAATTCTTAAACATCTTTATTAATAATACATTTTCTAGAAATATAGAATTACTCTTGATATTCAGTACTATATTTTACCTTTGAATTATCCTTTTCATGTTGTTCGAATGCCTGACCATCGTCTTCCAAAGCAGCTACTTTACTCCCAACTTAAGAATGGAAAACGGAATATTGGTGGACAGTAAAAGAGATTCAAAGACACTCTCAAAGCTAATTTAAAAAAATGTAATATCAGCATTGAGAACTGGGAAGCCCTAACTCATGAGCGTTTCAATTGGAGATCAGCCTTTATTAAAGGCGCTATGGACTTTGAAGAAGCACGAGTACAGGGCGAAAGGGAAAAAAGAGCTAAAAGGAAGGCACGTCAAGCAAACCCTCCTCATGACCGTCTCCCACCCGGAAACCTATGCCCTCATTGTGGGAGGTTGTGCGGATCCAGAATTAGCCTTTACAGCCACTTACGGATCCACTGTTAAAATTTTACCCTTGGAAGACAATCTTACTCGGCTACGAGTGATCGCCAATGAATATCCTTTTTTCAAAGTGAAATTATTTACAGTCTCAGACCAATAAATAAAAATATGGAATTTAAAATATAGAAACACCAATAAAACACCAATATAAAATTTAAAATACAAAACAACAACAAAAAACCCCTTGAAACAATTAATAACGAGAAAGGGATATTAGTCAGCTTCTGCAAGCCATAGCTATTGCAAGTAACTTGACAACCTTTGTAGTGGTTGTCCAAGTTAGGTCGTGTGGAAGGAAGATTATAATTTCTTGGTCAGAAAGAAAACTAAACTTTCTGATAATCTGGTCCATGAGTACCAGATGCCATGGGTGGTACAGCCATGGGTGGTACAATGGGCAGTGTAACAATACATGGGCTACTGACTCTATCTCTGTGTCTAAGCAGAAACACATATGATTGTTGTGTGGGAGACTACCCTATAATCTCCATAATAGCTAGTGCGCCAATTCAAGCCTTTTTTTTTCAATGTGTATTATGGACCCCCTTCATGGATCACTGCCTTGTCGTGGCGAAGGGGCTTGCGTAACTCAATGAAGTCAGGTCAAGAAGATCAGGTCATGACATAGAGTTCTGACAAAACGTGGTCCACTGGAGGAGGAAATGGCAACGCACTCCAGTATCCTTGCCAAGAAAACCCCATGGACAGTATCAAAAGGCTAAAAGATATGATGCCGGAAGATGAGCCCCTCAGGTCGGAAGGTGTCCAATATGCTACTGGGGAAGAGCAGAGGGCAATTCCGAGTAGCTCCAGAAAGAGTGAAGTGGCTGGGCCAAACCCGAAAGGACGCTCAGTTGTGGATGTGTCTGGAAGTGGAAGGAAAGTCCGATGCTATAAGGAACAATATTGCATAGGAACCTGGAATGTAAGATCTATGAATCAAGGTAAGCTGGATGTGGTCAAACATGAGATGACACGATTGAACATTGACATCTTGGGAATCAGCGAACTGAAATGGACAGGAATGGGCGAATTTAATTCAGGTGACCATTATATATACTACTGTGGGCAAGAATCCCTTAGAAGAAATGGAGTAGCCCTCATAGTCAATAAAAGAGTGGGAAAGGCAGTACTGGGGTACAACCTCAAAAACAACAGAATGATCTCAGTTCGAATCCAAGGCAAACCATTCAACATCACAGTAATCCAAGTCTATGCCCCAACCACTGATGCCGAAGAAGCTGAAGTTGACCAGTTCTATGAAGACCTACAACACCTTCTAGAACTAACACCAAAAAAAGATGTCCTTTTCATCATAGGGGACTGGAATGCTAAAGTAGGAAATCAAGAAATAACCGAAATAACAGGCAAGTTCGGCCTTGGAGTACAAAATGAAGCAGGGCAAAGGCTAATAGAGTTTTGTCAAGAGAACACGCTGGTCATAGCAAACACTCTTTTCCAACAACACAAGAGATGACTCTACACATGGACATCACCAGATGGTCAATACCGAAATCAGATTGATTATGTACTTTGCAGCCAAAGATGGAGAAGCTCTATACAATCAGCAAAAACAAGACCTGGAGCTGACTGCAGCTCAGATCATGAGCTTCTTATTGCAAAATTTAGGCTTAAATTGAAGAACGTAGGGAAAACCACTAGACCACTCAGGTATGACCTAAATCATATCCCTTATGAATATACAGTGGAGGTGAGGAATAGATTTAAAGGATTAGATCTGGTAGACAGAGTGCCTGAAGAACTATGGATGGAGGTTCGTAACATTGTACAGGAGGCAGCAACTAAAACCATCCCAAAGAAAAAGAAATGCAAGAAAGCAAAGTGGCTGTCTGATGAGGCTTTACAAATAGCTGAGGAAAGAAGGGAAGCAAAAGGCAAGGGAGAAAGGGAAAGATATAACCAACTGAATGCAGACTTCCAGAGAATAGCAAGGAGAGATAAGAAGGCCTTCTTAAATGAACAATGCAAAGAAATCGAGGAAAACAATAGAATGGGGAAGACTAGAGATCTCTTCAAGAAAATCAGAGATATCAAGGGAACCTTTTGTGCAAAGATGGGCATGATAAAGGACAAAAAAGGCAGGGACCTAACAGAAGCAGAAGAGATTAAGAAGAGGTGGCAAGAATACACAGAAGAACTATACAAGATAGACCTTAATGTCCCTGATAAATACGATGGTGTGGTCACTGACCTTGAGCCAGACATCCTAGAGAGTGAAGTTAAGTGGGCCTTAGGAAGCATTACTAACAACAAAGCTAGCGGAGAAGACAGTATCCCAGCTGAGCTATTTAAAATCCTAAAAGATGATGCTGTTAAAGTGCTGCACTCAATATGCCAACAAATTTGGAAAACTCAACAGTGGCCACAGGATTGGAAAAGGTCAGTTTACGTTCCAATTCCAAAGAAGGGCAATGCCAAAGAATGTTCAAACTACCGTACAATTGCGCTCATTTCACATGCTAGCAAGGTTATGCTCAAAATCCTACAAGCTAGGCTTCAGCAATATGTGAACCGAGAACTACCAGAAGTGCAAGCTGGGTTTCGAAGAGGCAGAGGAACTAGAGATCATATTGCCAACATTCGCTGGATCATGGAAAAAGCAAGAGAGTTCCAGAAAAACATCTACTTCTGCTTCATTGACTATCTAAAGCCTTTGATTGTGTGGATCACAACAAACTGTGGCAAATTCTTAAAAGAGATGGGAGTACCAGACCACCTTACCTATCTCCTGAGAAACCTGTATGTGGGTCAAGAAGCAACAGTTAGAACCGGACATGGAACAACCGACTGGTTCAAAATTGGGAAAGGAGTACGACAAGGCTGTATATTATCACCCTGCTTATTTAACTTATATGCAGAGTACATCATGAGAAATGCCGGACTGGATGAATCACAAGCCGGAGTTAAGATTGCCGGGAGAAATATCAACAACCTCAGATATGCAGACAATACCACCCTAATGGCAGAAAGTGAAGAGGAACTAAAGAGCCTCTTGATGAGGGTGAAAGAGGAGAGTGCAAAAGCTGGCTTGAAACTCAACATTAAAAAAACTCAGATCATGGCATCTGGTCCCATCACTTCCTGGCAAATAGAAGGGGAAGAAATGGAAGCAGTGACAGATTTTATTTTCTTGGGCTCCAAGATCACCGCAGACGGTGACTGCAGCCATGAAATTAAAAGACGCTTGCTCCTTGGGAGGAAAGCTATGGCAAACCTAGACAGCATATTAAAAAGCAGAGACATCACCTTGCCGACAAAGGTCCGTATAGTTAAAGGTATGGTTTTTCCAGTAGTAATGTATGGCTGTGAGAGTTGGACCATAAGGAAGGCTGAGCGCCGAAGAATTGATGCTTTCGAGCTGTGGTGCTGCAGAAGACTCTTGAGAGTCCCTTGGACTGCAAGGAGGTCAAACAAGTCAATCCTAAAGGAAATCAACCCTGACTGCTCATTGGAAGGACAGATGCTGAAGCTGAAGCTCAAATACTTTGGCCACCTAATGCGAAGAGAGGACTCACTGGAAAAGACCCTGATGCTGGGAAAGACTGAAGGCAAAAGGAGAAGGGGACGGCAGAGGATGAGATGGTTAGATAGCATCACCGATGTAATGAACATGAATTTTAGTAAACTCCGGGAGACAGTGGAGGACAGAAAGGCCTGGCGTGCTATGGTCCATGAGGTCACGAAGAGTCGGACACGACTAAACGACTGAACAACAACAAAATTATGGACACTTGCTTTACAAATTCCAGTTGAGTATTTTTGAGATTTTTCCTTTACAAAACAAGTACACAAATAGTTCCATATTGTATGTGACTTATTTCCATTGCAAAATATGTGTTGATATAGGGAAAACGGGAGTTTATTGCTGCTTTTAGAAGTGATATTTGAATACACTTCAACTAAGCTTGACAAAATAGAAAATAATTGTTGTTGTTTTTATTGTTATCGAACTGGTGCCAAAATCTATTTATATCAATGTAGAACTTTTGGAATAAGAATCCATGATATGGTGATGTCTTTGGGTGTTTCTAAGCATAACTAAGATTAATTCAAGCATTTCTTTATCATTGTTGTTCAGTACTGTACCCTATTGAAGTCCATGTGTAGTCTATACTGCCATCTACTGGCTCTCTTTGGAAAACACACATACCCTTTACAAAGTATATTTTTAATGAATAGAATAGAATAGAATAGAATAGAATAGAATAGAATAGAATAGAATAGAATAGAATAGAATAGAATACTTTATTGGCCAAGTATGACTAAACATACAAGGAATTTGACTTCGGTGCAAGAGCTCTCAATGTATTTACCTAACATCAAAAAAATAAACAATAATAAATTATACAATCAAGAAAAGAAAAATTAAGAAAAAATAATACTACAGCTATGTAACTTACACATACTCATATTTAAGGGAGAATTAAGGGACAATAATACTGCATCTGTTATCTAGCATATGTTCACATATAACAGAGCATTACCGGTCACGTCTTAGCAGTCGTGTTATCATACATCAATATGTGTATTCTTTTCCAAAATAAGTTTAGTAAATCCATGTTATCAATAGCCCTATCTCCCTAAAGATTGTGGGGGAAATTTATGTATTCGAATATGTTCTTCATACTGTAAATATTTTTAATGGTTTTACCAAATAACTGCTGAACTGTTTTTCTTTCCTCTTTCTTTCTGCTCCTGTACTAGCAATATAGCAGCTTCCTCCTTACTGGTTTTCTGTCCTTAGAAAAAGATTTGGATTGCATTATCAATAATGGTCACTCATCCAAATAAATGACACCTATTATAAGAAGGGTATTTGAAGAAGACTTAATTTCAAAAATGAATAGCCCTAATCCTTTTGCTAAATTCTCTCTCTCTCACACACAATTATTATGTGAGTATTACTGATTCATGACTCTCCCATGTTTCAAGCTATAATTATCTTTCTTTTGTATCAAAGAAATTGCCAGCTGTTGAAAAGAAAATGGCAATTTTTAAAATGTCATGGATGTGGTAATCAAATTCTCCTGAACATCCTGCTTTCAAATAGCTGGGACTTCTTTTACAGTACAATAGCACATTGGTGGTCATACAGTATATGGTTGCCATTCAGTGAATCAGTATTTTATACAAGAGTTTTCAAGTGGACATCCTCTTAATTTACTGTTTTTATCAAACTAAAATATCTTTGCAAAATTTTCTTGTGATATCACATGCAACATGGCCAGAAGTTTCTTCTGTGTGATTGTGTGGGGAAAATGTAGCTCTGAAGATTCAGATTCATGTGTTATGGATCACTTTTCAGAAATTTAATTTTTTTTGAAGCAGAGATTTTTGTTTAGCTATCTTTGAGTGTATTTAGAGAAGAAACCCAGTATATTTAGCTGTAACAGGTGCTATAGGGTTTAGAGGTTGGCGTTAATAGAGTTGTAAGTCTGCTTTTTAAAATGTGAATACTTTCAAAGTTCAGCTGGTGCCTTTTTTTGCCACACACTGCTATTGAAGCGGGTGTGTGTGAATGAGGGTGAAGAGAGAGAGCATATGCATTTACCAATAGTCGAAGTAGGAATAAACTATAAGTGAATGTGTTTGGTGTAGAGGTATTGGGAAGGGGTAATACTTGATTTTCAAAATCCAGCCTACCAACAGTGCAAAAAGCTTGTAGTTAAATACTTAGAGCAAATTAATATTGCTCTGCTAAATTTATTTTCCATTGTTAATTAGTTTTAGATATAAAATAAATATATGTAATGTTCGCATGAGATTACATGAGCCAAAAGTCAAAGTGAGATTTCCCCCTATATACAGAAGCTTATTTGTCTGCTTCATTTACTTGAATACTTGCTGTTAGTCTCTTCTAGGTTATATAAGGGCAAAAGGCTAGTTTAGGTGTGCAAAGACATATTCATTTATTAAACAAATTTAATAAATGCACCAAAAAGAACTCTGGGCAGTGAACAAGAATAAAACACAATGCAATTATCAAAAAAACTATTAAAGCAAAAAAAACAAACAAAAAACAAAAAACCCCTCACATCCATAGTTGAAACACACCATGCCAGTATTTTTTCTAACATTTCTGTCTGTTACCGACTTCCTGTCTTCTTTTCTTCATTGTCTTTCAAATCACTCTACAGGACTCAAGGACCTCTAACATACATGTGCCCTTTGTTACCTTTTCACTATTAGCATTTAAAAAAAAATCCTCAGTCCATTGCTCAATATTTACATAGATTTTGCAACTTCCACCATTTTGGTGCAATGCCCTCCTGCATAAGGTTACATTTTGGTTTGAGTAATACTTTAAGAGGGCATTTTACAAACTATAACTAAAATGAGGTCAGTATTATCCCCTAAAGCAGAGCTTTCCAAACTTTTCATGTTGGTGACACACTTTTTAGACATGCATCATTTCGCGACACACTCTTACAAGCAGGGCACAAGGCAGGCACTAGGACCTGCGCGGAATCCTGGCAGGGCAGCTTTGGAGGCAGCAGCAGCCGCGACACACCCAAACACTGCAACCGACACACTAACGTGTCCCAACACACAGTTTGGAAAGCTCTGCCCTAAAGTATCTATGGATGGATTTTTAAAAAATCGATCACTTGGACTTAGCCTTGGGAATGTGTTGGGTTTCAAATTGGATACGCCTTGCCCATCCTTTTTACTGTGCCAACACATGATTTCAAGACACATTGCTATCTGTGCAGACTCTGTTTTGCCAAATTGCCATTTATTTAATGACCTCCCTCATTTTCCTTTCTTGATTGTTATGGTGGAATAGCTCCAAAGGTCAGTCACTCCAACAAGCAGTTCACTTGTGTTCTAAAGGAGCATAGATCAGAATAAATGATAAAGACAAATGGACCCCTGGTGTATTGCTTAGTATATATATCATAAATCTTATCCCTTTTCTTTTTCCTTTTGTTTCTTTTTCCTCCCCCCCCCTTTTTTTTTTTTGTGGCCAGGTCTTTCCAGGTCATCAACATTTATTCATGGACACACCGGATGCTGCTTTTCCTGAATCTCGTTGCTGCCTTTATAGTAGTCTTGTTTCCCCATTGTATTTGCTGTCTGGGCAGGATGTTCAACCTGAGAAACTTGTTTCTTGTGGAAGGGACCCCAATTAGTTATCCAAGTGACCCTTGAGATGATCATTATTTAATTAAAATAAAAGTGTTTGATTCATTGCAGGTATGCGTTACTGTGTTTCCTTAGAAGCGACTGTAAGATGTTTCAACAGTTTAATGACTTAAGCAGACAATGACACTAAAGTTGTATTTGTCCGAGAAAGGAATTTTAAAGACATATACGATGCTTTTATATTGTTTCAAACAAGATAGCTATTTAAAAGGGAGAGGCTGGCTAAACAAATAGCCTTCCATCTTGTCTTTAAAAAGAATAAAAGAAATTGTGCAGGATTCCAACAAGCAATCAATAGCTTTGTTTGTAGGATTTTTATAGTTAATTTTCTTTAATATTCAAAAACCTTTCAACAGTAAACATAATTACTTTATGTAAATTACTTTATGTTTACTTTAAGTAAACATAATTACTTTAGGCTGGACTGTTGTCTGTTGTTTTTATTGAAAATGATGATGACTGGAAGCAACTTCAAGTTCTTGTGAAGTGGGCAATCTATTAATGATTGTATAATTAAATAAATAAATATAATCATTGTCCGGAGGTTCTTGTCATATTTTATTTATTTTCAGTTTGGTCCATTATTGCCTGTTTGTGTCATACCTTTAGAAAGACTTACCCCATTCTTACATGCTCCTTTCTCCTAGTTTTTTTTAAAATAGCAATTTTTTTAAAAAATCCTTGGTATTCCTGACAATTTGTTCTACTTTCCTTACAAGGAAGGGCACTTGTCAAGCAGATGGTTTCCATAACTATGGAATTACCAATCGACCATTAGCAGAAGCATTTTAGCAGATAATATTGACAGTGGTACAAATCAGATATCGGTATCGAGAAGTGTACTCATGGACAGGTAGAAAAGTACATAATTAGAATGTCAAAAGTCTGTGCAGCCCTCTGAATGTCCTTTCGACTGTCATTTTTCTCAGTAAAAGCTACTTCATAGGGTTGTTAAGAAAAAAGGTGGGGTGAGTAAAAGAGAGAATAATTTCTCCCTTCCTTATTTTTGTTCTTGTAGCACTGCTGGGATGGAAAGGTAATAAACCCCTCTTTTACACATACATTTTAATACATGGCTAGCCTTCTTTTAGTTTTTCTCACAACAGTCTGTGGTTTCTGAACAAGGATATAGATGATCATGATGCAGCATTATATACATAAAAATCAGAGATGGACAAGTAGCTTACAAGTAGCTTGCAATCCTCCAGCATTATTTTGTGGTCTCTAAAACACACAAGATCCTACTACCAGCATTTGGCAGCAGGATCAAAATCAAACAAACAATTTTATTTTAGTCAGTGTCCAGATGAAACGTGATCTTGGTTTGTATACGTCTGTTTCCTTTTTGTTCCTGTCTACTTTTTGCCATCTTTTACTCTTTTATTTTTGTCTTTTATTTAGTTTTTAATCTTTTTTTTTACTGTGAACTTCTCAGAATCTTTGGGAGTTGAACAGCATACAAATTTAATAAACAAATAAACAAACATTCTCTTTCCTTTTTTCAATAATAAGGAGCACCTATTTGTCTATTTTAAAGCTTCCCAAGTCCTGCACAACATGCCTATTTTTCTTCTTTCTTCTTTTCTTTGAAATATAAAGAGCAAAACCTCAAGTCTTGCTGCTTTATTTATTTATTTGTTTGTTTGTTTATTTATTTATTTTCCTGCCTTTATTATTTTTCAAACATAGCTAATACTCTTTCTACCTCCCATTTTGCCCACAACAACAGCCCTGTGAGGGAGTTGGGCTGAGAGAGAGTGACTGGCCCAAAGTCACTTAGCCGGCTTTTAGGCCTAAAGCGGGACTAGAACTCACGGTCTCCTGGTTTCTAGCCTGGAGCCTTAACCACTAGACCAGGGGTGGGCAACGTCAGGCCCGTGGGCCGTATAAGGCCTGCGGGACTCCCGCCCATAAACTCAGCCCCTTCCACACGATTGGCTCCCGCCCGCAAACCCCGCCCCCCAGTGCTTGTGATTGGCTCCTGCCCGCAAACTCCGGCCCCCAGTCTGCAGAAACCCCGCCCCCCACCCCCCTGGTCCCCGGTTATAAATATCCAAATGGCCCTTGGCAGAAAAAAGGTTCCCCACCCCTACACTAGACCAAATTGGCTAAATCAGAGGTTGGCAAACCGCGGCTCGCGAGCCACATGCGGCTCTTTGGCCCCTTGAGTGTGGCTCTTGTGCGGGTTCTCTTGGGAACATCAAAGGTCTGCAGAAGGGCAGTGCGCTGCCCACAGGCGGTCTTGGTCTTCCTGTACCGGATCAGGTCCTGAAAGAGCCCGGCGAGGTTGAGCGAGAGAGCCATGGGTGGAGCTTTCAGTGGCAGCGCTCGCAGAGCCAGCAGCGCGGCGAAGAAACAAGCGGACAAAGCCAGCCACACCTCGGCCAACATTTCCCCCACTGCGCAGACGCCGAGCCCACCAATCGTTCCCCTCTGCTCCCCGCTCAACTAAGTCAGAGCCATCTGTGGGAGCAGCCCCGGGAGAGGGTTCCACTCCGCCAGCCAATGGAAGGGCGGAGGAGGAGCTGCGGGGCCCATCAGGGCGGCAGAACTGTCCAATCCATTGAAAGCACGATGGGCCCCGCCTCTAACTTGTCCTATCTCTGCCGGCATCACCTCGCGGAATTTTTGAGGACGATTTTGTCCAATCTAGTTATTACTTCCAGACCTGCTAATCTGAAGTGAACCCCTTGGCTCCCGCCCGCAAACCCCGCCCCCTTCTGTGCAATTGGCTCCCACCCGCAAACCCCGCCCCCTTTCATGCGATTGGCTCCCGCCTGCAAACCCCACCCCCTTCCACGCGATTGGCTCCCACCCTCAAACCCCGCCCCTTGGCCCTCAAGTGATATTATAAATTTTATAAATGTCAAAATGGCTCCTGGCATAAAAAAGTTTGCCGACCCCTGGGCTAAATCATTCCAACCACTTGGTCAAGTGAAAAATGTGTCAATCTCACTTTCTGTTTCATCTTTTATTAGTGAAGAATAAGTTGAATTTAGAATAAATCTTAAAAATGTTGCTTACTAGATATGGAATTTGTATATACTTTCTCATTTATACCCTAAATAGATGCTACAATATTATTTTGCTTTATTTGTTAGAACAGCAATTTAAATCTAGCCAGTAATTTACTGGACAGCTTTTCTTTTTTTGTTATTCCAATATTGTTGCCTGGTGCAATGTAATAAAATTCTGTTTCGGCTGCATAGAACTTGCTAAGTTTGTATTTAGCAGAGATCAAACAGCTGTATCTGTCAGAAGATGGATGTGATTCATGAAGAATTAATAAGTCTTTAACTTATCCTCTAAGCCTTTAATGTTAGCTTCTTTTTATATGAGATAATTCAACCTTGACCACAAATAAATGCATTAGTGTGCCCTATAACAGATGGTTATAAAAACGAGTCCCTCTTAATACAGAATACAGAAGAATTCTGTTTCCTGTTCCATCACTGATCTTACCTTACCTCTTTTGCTGCCATTGAATCTATAAAATTGAGAACATCTCCTGGCTGTCATGTTTTTCCTGTGGATTAGTACAAAAAGTATATTATGTTTTTCTCTTCTATTTTACTGGAGAGAGTAGGATTAAAGTACAGTAAATAACAAACTAAACCCTGCTTTTAGTTTTAATGAGGTAAATGTCACAGTTAAACTGGGCAGGAATCCTACTCTGTGTCCTAACTTGGACCTATTTCCTTGGTATTTATACTTTATATTTCCTTGATATTTAGATTACAGCTTGTTTTTCCCACTATTGTATCTGTTGTGAAATGTTGTTTTACTTTTCCATAGCCAAAGGTTTTAACTTTAGCTTATCATTGGGCATTCTACTTTGGATATTGGCTGAAATAATGTACTTCAGAATTCAGTTCTTGAGCTAAACCTGATAATTATTATTTGACTTCACTAAAATCCTTGTAAATATTGAAATCTCTATTTGCATGTGGGTCACTTTCCATACCTGCAGATAATACTGGAAAATATTTGGGACTTAGATATAATTTTGATCCTTCTTCCCATAAAAAGTTTACATTATGGGATAACCTCATTTTAAAAATGGTAGTTGAATTCATTTGGGGGTAAACGGCCTCTCATAATATTATTGCTTTCTTATTTGTTAAAAATGAATATATTTTTGATGTATTGTCGAAGGCTTTCACGGCCGGAGTTCGATGGTTGTTGTGGGTCTTCCGGGCTGTGTGACCGTGTTCTGGAAGTTGTGGTTCCTAACATTTCGCCAGCATCTGTGGCCAGCATCTTCAGAGGGCAGGAGCACAGACAGAAGCGAACTCTCTGTGCTCAGGTAGAATTGCCATTCTACCTGAGCACAGAAAGAGCCTTCTGTCTGTGCTCCTGCCCTCTGAAGATGCTGGCCACAGATGCTGGCGAAACGTTAGGAACCACAACTTCGAGAACACGGCCACACAGCCCGGAAGACCCACAACAACCATCGAATATATTTTTCTTGGGTATATTCCAATATTTGGAATCAAGAGTTATGAATTTTTCTAGTATGGGGCATGAGGTGGCTAAATTGAAGGAAAAATAGACACTTCATTAGCAACAATGAATTGATATGTGTTGATTGTCAACATTTGAATTGGTTTTTGGATGGATTGAAAAAGGCACAAGTAAGAAGACTTTCAAGCCATATGATTAAATTTGTAGAGTTGTTTATAACATATATTCCAAAGCCTTGCTTCTCTTCTCTTCTCTTCTCTTCTCTTCTCTTCTCTTCTCTTCTCTTCTCTTCTCTTCTCTTCTCTTCTCTTCTCTTCTCTTCTCTTCTCTTCTCTTCTTCCCCTTTCCATCATACTTACTAATTCTGAGGACACATTAGATTGATAATACTGTTGTAGGTATCCTTTTATTCTATTAATTATTTTGAAATAATAAAAAAGAAAAAAATACCCCAATCATCAAAAAGCTTTAAAAGCATCCAGACAATATGTCTTAGTATCCCCTGTGGCTCTCAAAGCCAAATGCAAATTGTTTTAAAAGTGTAAAAAAAAAATTATTTTATTTTATTTATTAAACAGATGTATAAGGCTGCCCAACTCACACACGGTGACTCCGGGCGGCTTACAGAATTAAAAACCATAAAAACACAATAGACACCCCCCGGCAGCAGCAAACACATTCATATCAGCCACTTGATTGGCTCCAAAGCAGCCTGGGGTCCCCAGGCCCGTTGACAGAACCATGTCTTCAGGGCCTTCTGGAACAGGAGCAAGGAGGGGGCCAATCTTTGGGGGAATGATGTTCCAAAGGGAGGGAGCCACCACGGAGAAGGCCCTTTTCCTTGGCCCCACTAGATGTACCTCCCTAACTGAAGGGACCTGCAACATACCCTGCCTCCCCGCTCTGGTGGTCCGGGTGGATGTAACTGGGGAAAGGCGGTCCTGCAAATAACCTGGCCCCAAGCCATGTAGTCTACCCCTCCATTCCAAAATCATCTTGCATATTAAGAATATATGGGGTTGCATGAATCCACTTGGATTTAACACTTCAGAGATTCTTAGACCAATATTGGATCAACTGTATACTATTACATATCAGTAAAAGTCTATCTAAAAATGGGCCAAACAACATTTTGATATATCAAGCTAATAGGTTCTATCATGACTTCCTGACTCAAATCACTACTAAACAGGTCATGTAGACATTTTACTTTTATGAAGCTTTAAAGCCATAGGACTTAAATGTTGACTGCTTTGAATGAAATGCAGGAAATTGTATATTTTCAGTACAACTATTAGCATTCAATGTTCATATATGAGGACAAATTCCACTGAACTTAAGATGATCTACATTTGAGTTAACATTTTTAGCAATGCTATATACAGTAGTACTTTAAGGTATGAAGGACAGAAGATAACTAGCCTTGCAATCTGTCTCTACTTCCTTGCAAAATAAAAAATACACCCTTATGTGAATTAAATATAGACTTTTCTTAAGAACATCCCTTTCTATCCTTTGGACAGGGTGCTTGCAGGCAAAGGAATGCATGGGCTTGATCAAACAGCATGTGTTACGAACTTGAATTTGATTTTATTTCTTTCCAAAATGTTGTCCAAAATAGTGGGAGTTTTTCTCCTTCAGGAGGTGACCATGTCATCTTAGTGTGTGTTTTTCCTCACCCAGGCCAAAGGGAATATGCCAGAAGAATGTATAATTCAGTTCCCCCACTAGCTCAAAATACAGTAGCTGGGTTCATGTTGGAGTTTTATTCCTTTCTTGGGACCATCAATTTTTCCTATTTAAATCCTTCACCCACCCACATTTGATTCTTCAGTATAGAAGCACTGACTACCACAATTGTGAGGCTGCTGGCAGTTCAAATCAGCCCATTTCCAAAGTTGTCATAGTAGAGGCGCCCACACAGTTGAGAAATGGCATATAAATGGACTCCAAGCCTGGCTGGCAGCTCGACAAGTCAGAGTTTCTCAGAGCTCTGAGCTCTGAGACCTGGCTAACTTTCTATCTTGTTTGCAGGGGTCTACAGACCACTGAAGATTCCCCCTGGAGAAGGGGGAACCAGAAGATTGCTCACAGAGCCATTGTAATTGCTCACTCCTGTTTTTCTTTGTTGTTTCCACCGCGGAGAAGAACGGGGGTGAATGCAGTGAAATGGCCGAAGGAGGATCCTAGCTCTGCAGAGAACGTAAGTCTCTTGGGAGACACAAGAGTGACAGCCAGCTTTTAGACCACTTTATATTAGCTTTCTTTTTTAGATTAGTACATTTTTATTATCTAAAATTTATCTTTGTTCAAAATGTTGGCTAATTTTGTGTTTTCTTTGCTATAATTAATTTTGGTGGAAGTTTGATAGATTTTATTTTGGCAACATAGTGAACAAGTTTGTATTTTTCTGCCTTTCTTTTGTATCAGAGAAATTGGGACTTAAGAGACTTTGTTGGTATTTCTCACTCGACAAACTAACTGACTTTTGAGAAATTGTTTGTTTGGGTTAAGCAGCTTGCAGCCTGAAGAATAAAGAAGAATAAAGAATAAAGTATAGAGAATGTGTGCCTCTTTACCTTTTTTTTTTCTTTTTCTACTTTTTTTAGAAAGGACTATCTTTCATTTGGAATATATTTTCATCTTTCCTTTTACAAACTGTTTGAAATACTGCTCTGTGGAATTTTTTCATCTTCTACTTTAAAAGCTTTTCTCACTTAAAGAAATAGACATTATTGATAAATAATAGAACAGCTGTTCCCTGCTCCCTGAGAAAATTTTTTGTTTTGGCTACGGCAGCTGATTACGGTTTGAACAACAAATAATGGCATTTCTCACAGCACTTCAGGATTTTAAGGAAGAAACCAGCAAAATTTTTCTGCAAATTAAGAAATCCATAGAACGTATATTAATAGTTTTGGTGGCTCAGGAACAGAAGATACAAGGGACAGATTTAGAAACAGAGGAAAGACCTTTCGAACCAGTAGAGAAACAGGGAAAGAGGACTTTGAATGTATTGGTACAGAAGAAGATTATGATATTTTACAGGAAGTGGTCTATTAAATGTTTGGGCATAAATACATTGTGGCAGCTGAGACAGGAAGATTTTAATATGCAAATTGATAGATATGGCAAAATAAACATTTTGACATCCCACATGAGTTACAGAAATAAACAAGTTGCATATTGTGATATTGGCATAACCTAAACAGGAGATTTATTGATATTGATTTGGAATGCAAGGTTAATGAAAATGCGGATTTGGTATTGTACACAGAGTAAGCACAGATATGAGAAACTGTACAGATGCATAAAAATATGATATTTTAAGTGTAAGATACAAGATTATAAATAAATATGTTGATATTATATATTACTCTTTCTGGAGACACATTTATGAGAAGACAATGAGATGATGAGATGGAATTAGAATGTAGGTTATTACAAGAATATGTTGTATGTATTAGGTTATATGTTATGTTAGGTTTTGTATTTTTGCTATATTATGTATTATGTTATGTAATATGTTAGATTATGTATTAATGGAATATATAGTCATAACATGAACAGAATATACTGTATTTTATTAGACGTAGATAAGGCCTTTATTTGTTATACTAATTGGACTTTATTGAAGATATAAATATAGATGTAAAAATGGAAAGAGCAAATGGAAAACATTTAATTGATGCAACAATGAACATTTGATTACTATTCTAAGGAGTAGAAACCAGAGATGGATTGTTGGAAGATATCAAGAAAGGCGAAACCTATATGAAGAACAGAAGATTGGATTATAGAAATCATAGGGTATATGACAAAGAAAAGTTTCTGTGTATTGTATGAAGGACTAACATTTAAAGTTAATTGTTGTACTTAAAGTTCAAGGATAAATTGGAGGACATCTATTTTCTATATTTTCTTTGTTTGTTATTTTTTGACTTCACTTTTTCTTTTCCTTTTTCTTACTTTGTATTACTATTTCTTTTCTTTTGTATTAGCTCTTAATATGTATTTTAAAATTTAATAAAACTTATGGAAAAAAAAAAAGAGAAATGGCATATAAATGGCCAAGAAATAGAAGTAAAGTAGTATGTTTTTCATGAGAAGAAGCCATACTCTCATAATCCAGCCTCACTTTACTGAATGCCTGAAACCTTGTTAAGGACATGCTAGTAAGTAACATTGCTCATCTTTTGATGCTTACCAAAGATGCTGGTGGTTGAGACATTATACACTGGAAGCAAAGATAGATGAAATAAAATTACACTAATTATATGAATAATTATATGAATTAATGAATAATTGGTCATTTAAAAAATCCCCCCTAATACAATGGCTGGTTCCAAGTACTGCTGGCCATTCAATGGTCAGAACTATAAACTACTCTTGTTCAGAAACCAGTCATGTCCTTTTCCAAAATACTCCAGTCCACACTGATGGTTCATACTCTACCATATATTCCATGGTGGCTTAGTATATTCAGCCCTCAATATAGTGTTTGAATATTTTAAGAATCCTTTTTATATGTATATACTGTACTGCAGGAGATTCTGCTTAATTTGTATGAGGTTGTAGACTTTTGGCTTAAGGTATCCTCTTTAAATGCAATCCAAACATACATCAGTACCAACTACTCATTCATTAACATTCATTATTCCGCTGAGGCATCCAAGGTAATCCATCCTGAAGGGAAAGGTGATGGGTCCATTGCATAATAATGTAATATATTTCCAAGCTCTGTGATCAAAACTTCAAAGAATGCAGCCAAAGTTTACATTCTCTATTTAGGCAACCACATGTTGGTTATTCTAGAAATGAAATATGAGCTGATGATTGTGGTATTTTAGAACTGCATGGATATGTACTATAACATTTACATCTAATTTTTCCTTTGAGAAAATGTTTTAAAGTTTTTAAATATCCTGTTATATACTTCCCATTTTCCCAAGCAGGGAGATATTCCAGAAAACAGCACTGCATAACTTAACTTTTGTTTTAGATCCTTGTACACTAAAGTTGGTTTTGACATCTTTACCTTTCTTTTTTTTTTGCATAAGTTTTATTAGGTTTTTAAATATACAAAGCTAAAAGTTAAAGATGAAACGGAAAAAGAAATACAAATTAAAAGAAAAAGAAAAGAAAAGTGCAGTAAAGAAAAGAGAAAAAAAAATAAAGAAAAAGACATACATAGAAATTGGATAACCTCCGATCCATCTATGGTCATAAGAATAAAGTAGATAGTTTGTTTTAACATGCTGGCTATTCATATAACATTCATATATTTTTCCTTGTCTATTATATACTATTTATCTATAATCTAATCATCAAAACCCCATATTTAGCTTTACTCCTCCTGTTTTTTGCAAATAGTCCATCAAAAATTTCCACTCATTAAAGAATAATAATTTAATTTTTTTCTTTTAGTAGGCAAATCAATTTGTCATTTTCTGCGATTTCTAGTAGTTTCAACATCCATTCCTGTATTTTTAATACACTTTAATTTTTCCAAAACTATACATATGTAAGTAAAGAGAAATTTTTTTTCTATTTGTGCATCCCAAATTCCAGATAAAAAGAAAAAAATCTAGTTTAAATCTTTTAATTTATACCCAACCATACTATTATACTATGCATATAGAAATAAAAAGAAAAAGAATTTTTCTATTTATACAACCCAGATTCCAAACAGAAAAGAAAAAAATCTGGTTTAATTCTTTTAAGTTATACCCAACCCTACTGTTTTTGATCTCTCACTATAATATTTCTTCAGATTTTGCTCTTTTGTAATTTTTCTCACAAAATATCTTGACAATTTTTTATCCCTAACGTAACGTGAGTCAACTCTGAAAATTTTATCTATCTCAGAGTCCATGTCTTCTTCTTCTATCTCTAAATATTGAACTAAAGTATCAACTATATATTTTCTCATATTCTCATCTAATTTTCTGGGGCTCCTCTCAGACTCAAAATAAATTCTTCTTCTCTCATTTCTGCTAATACAATAGCATCTAAATTATATTCCATAGTAATAGAATCTGATTTAATCTCCAATTTCTTAACCTGGCCTTGTGTCTCTTTAAAATCCCCTGGAAAAATATTTGCAATTTCTTTGGCAATCTGTATTTCATTTCTAAATTCTTTTTTTGAGTCTTCCTTCATCACTTCCATTTTCTCTTCTACTTGTTGATCTAGAAGATTGTCCATTTTTTTGTCTGTTTTTATATCTAAAGAAGTAATTAAGTCATCCATCTTTTTCTCCAAGGTAACAGTTAGAATATCCATCTTTTCCTCCAAGGCAGTAGTTGAATCATCTATTTTTTGATTCAGTGCTGTAATCGCATCCAATATTTTTTCCATATCTGATGTTGGTACTTCTGAAGGTGCAGCCATGGACTCCATTTCCTTATCTCTATCCCTCTTCACTCTTGCAACCGCAGTAACCAGGTTATATATAATATTCCTGTAAAGAGAAAAAAAGAATAACAGAAGACAAACAAAAACCACTATAAACAATAAAAAAAAAAAAGAAAAAGGAAAGAAGAGGGATAAAAAATTATTAAAGATTCAAAAGAAAAAAGGGGGAAGAGAGGAAAAAAAAATCCACATACAATAAAAAATTAAAGAAAAATAAAAATAATACTGCCTTTTCTTAATAGATGTTGCATAAAAAAGGGCAAAATGTACTTTGGTAAAATCAACAGTTCTCACATGAAAAAAATAAAAGATAAGAGTACAACGGGTAAGTCCTTTAGTTGTAGTCAAAATATCCTTGAAAGTGTAATAACAATCCAGTTCTCAAGCAAACTTATAATCACAAGTCCCAGAGAGGAGAGAGAAGAAAAGAAAAAAAAAAAGAGAAGGGGCGGGGGGAAAGGAGAAAGCCCCAACTCCAAATGTCTTCACTCTCTAAGACAAAAAGCAACAAGAAAGTCCACTAAAATCCCATATAATAAAGAAATTCCAAAAACTGTTCAAAACAAAGATATTCCAAAAATACCCATTATAATCCAAATAATTTCCAAACGCATTACAGGAAAAAAAGGGAAAAAAATACCATCTCAAGATGAAAAGCAGAAAAGAAAAAAATAAGATAAAAGGCAGACCGTTAACCCATTTGAATTCAAAATCCAGAGAGGAAAATATATTAGTCCCACTTCAGTAAATAAGCCATTCATCAATAGTCAATATCACTCCATTTCACTTCCAAGTAAAGTCATTATTCTTTAAGCTCCCACCATTTCTCAAGTCTTCTTTAGCAAGAAAGTTACACAATCACCAGCAGCATCGATCATGTCCATAGAAGGATCTTAGCAGATAATATGTAAAATTAAAATAAACACAAATATAAAACAGTGACTAAAAGTGCTGAATTTAGGTGCTACTTATCTGAAAAGATTTCGCTGTTTCCTGCAGAGCAATAACGATGGTCCTTCCAGTCGCTTTCGTCGCTTCAATTTCCTTTTTCCCGTGGTGGAAAAACGGGAATTGGGAAAGAGCGACGGTTCCGGCGACCCTTGTGGTTTATCTTCTGATCCCCTTTTCTTCAAAGGGGAGATTTCAGCAGTTTTATTTCTTTAAAAACCGCTGCAAGCAGGCAAACAGCTGAGCCGAGCCAGGAGCGCTCGGTTCAGCGCACCGGCGTCTTCAGCACCCGGAAGCAATCCGACATCTTTACCTTTCTTGACTTGCAAATGTACAAGCAAAGCATAAATGAGGAAAATCCATTCCATTGAGCAGGCTTGATCATCAGTTCATCATGTACTAAGAAACTGGGGATCAATTCTTCCTTTACATTCACCAGCATTTTTTCACATAAGTCATAGTTTTTCACTCTATTTTTTCTTGTATTTCAATTCAATCCACTGTATTATGGACTAGAGCAGGGGGTCTCAGATTGTGAGTCAGGACCCTTTGCCTGCACAAGCCTGCAGTGGGCAATAGCAGTTCTAAAAATTTGAGAACCCCTGCAATATTTAGGTGAAAATTGATTAAATGATTAAAAATGCATATAAAAATAAGTTGTATATCTATCCTTGTCCAACCCTAGCATCAATGAAACCATTTGCTTTATTAATTTGGGGGTGAAGGGAGTGTCACAAAATTCATCTGTTATTTTAGGAGTATTTGTAGTACAAAATCTGAGTTCACTTCATCACTTCATCTAGTCTGTGTAAACTTACATCATAATAATAATCTTTAAGGTGACATAGGAATCCCCAGTCACTTTTTGGCTGCAACACAGCATAATAATTCTAGTTACATCTGTCTCTCTCATGGAGTGGGGTGGCCAAGCATTTTAGTAGTGATATATTAAAAATATGAGGCCAGTTCCTTAAACTTAATCAGGCACTCTTGAAACTATTTATATTCACCCGGGTTAACAGAAAATAATAAGTACTTTATATTTGTTCTTTTTATATATTGTTAGTTTGAAATATTATGCTTATAAATTATTTATTTGTAGCTTGAAGCTTGTCCCTGCAGTCATAAGAACCCGAATCTTATAATCTAGATTTATTTAAAAATAATTATATCAAAGTATGGAAAGATATCAAAAAAGATTTAGAAAAGTGGGAATCTTTACAACTATCATTATTAGGTAGGATTGCAACAATAAAAATGAATGTACTACCTAGAATTTTGTATCTGTTCCAGACGATACCCATAGAAATAACGGACCAAACCTTTTCAAATTGGCAAAAAGATATAACAAAATTTATATGGCAAGGGAAAAAACCCAGAATAAAATTAAGATATTTACAAGATATAAAAGAAAGAGGAGGATTGGGATTACCAAATTTAAAATTATATTACGAAACTTGCGGTTTGGTCTGGTTGAAAGAATGGATAAAATTGGAAAATACAAATATATTAAATTTAGAAGGTCATGATAATAGATTTGGATGGCATGGGTATATGTGGTATAACAAAAGCAAAAACAATAAGGCATTTAGTAATCATATAATTAGGAAATCAATACTAAAAATATGGAACAGATACAAAAATTCTTTACTACCTGCACTTCCATTGTGGACATCTCCTCAGGAGGCAAATGCCAGAATAGAGAATCCAAAAGATAAAAAATGGTTAAGATACAAAAACCTACTTAAATTTAATGGAAATAATTATGAATTCAAAACAAGGGAAGAACTAGAAAGGGAGGGTTTTGAATGTCATTGGTTTAAATATCTACAATTAAAAGAACAATTTAAATTAGACTGAAAGACATTTAAATTTGTGAATTCAACAGATAATTGGGACAATATATTATGGAATGAGAATGATCATCTAATATCCAAACTGTATAAAAATTATTGGATTTAAAAACTAGTGATATAAAAACCAAAAATTACATGACAAAATGGGAAGAAAATTTGGGTAGAGAGATCGGTTATGAGGATTGGCAAACTATCTGGATGAAAAATATTAAATTCTCCTTAAGTAATAGTTTAAGAGAAAATAGTTATAAAATGATTTTTAGATGGTATTTGCCCCCAGAAAGGTTGTATAAAATGAAGTGTTTAAGATCAAATGTATGTTGGAAATGTAATATAAAGGTGGGCTCTTTTTACCATCTATGGTGGACTTGCAAAAAAACTAAAAAATACTGGGAAAAAATTCATGGTAATATTTGCAAAATAATAAAAATCAATATGGAAAAAAAACCCCAGAATTATACCTATTGGGCCTCATGGATATAAAGATAAATAAGGATCACAAAAAACTACTACATCATCTGATAACAGCATCAGGGATAATATTTGCGAAACACTGGAAAGAAGAATACATCCCATCAACAGAAGAATGGATGATTAAAGCAATGGAAATAGCACAGATGGACAGATTAACAATTTTAATAAAATGCAAAGAAATTGGAGATTATGAACTAATATGGAATCCCTTTTTAGAATTTCTACAAAAGGACTACAATATAAAATTACCATTGTGAAACTGGGAAAATCAAAAGGAAAAATAGTATAAAGAAAACAAACGTTAAATATGTATGAACAAACTGAAAAGGAATATTAGAAGTGTAAAAAATAAACTACATGTGGAAAGAAAAAAAAGTGAAATATGCAAAGAGATAAAGTATAAATATATTAAAGAAATATTAAAGGGAGGGAGAAATATAATAGAAATATAGTAAATATTAAATAAATGTAAAAAGGTTTCTTCGTAAAAGAAACAGGAAGTCTTTTTTAAATTAATTGTTTTATGTGTAACTTTGTTTGTTGTTATGTGTAAGTAGGTCTTTTATGTGTTGTAAATCTTTGTAAATGTATCTATCTTTATGTTGTATATTTTAAACAATGAAACTATTTATTAAAAAAAAAAGAACCCGAATCTTCTTTTTAAACAAATTTAAATTAAATAAATGAATATATAGGTTTTGTAGATTTTTTAAAATAAGAAATGGTCAGAATCCTTAACTCACTCTTGCCTTATTCTATTTAATATAATATGTTACAGTTTGCTTTTCAGTAAGCAAAGATCAGTAAGTGTTAAGAGAACAAAGGATTATTCCAGATTTTGCTTTAAGTGCACAATTGTTCTGCCTTATCCACACAATTTTAAGGAAATCTAAATCTTCCATTCCATTGTACAGATCTGTAGCATATTTCTTTTCTTTTGTGTTTGCACCTCAGGAAATTCATTCAGGTTTCAATTAAGGTTATACACATACATGTTTCTTTGGTTTTGCATTCACTGGATTCAAGTGATCACACATTTGCTTCACTAAGATTGCAATCCTATGAACCTATCTACCTGTAATAATCCAATGAACTCAATTCAGTGTGTCTACACAGGTACAATAATATGCCAATTGGGTTCAACTTGATCCCAAATCCTGCTAATGAAGAATTTGAATTAAATCACATAGAAGCCAGCATGAATAGAGTTTATATGTACAAAAAAACTTGATACAGACATCTGTGGTATACATTCAGTCTTTAAATGGCATTACAGGCACAACTTCATGGGGCCAGAGCTCTTCGCCTACTGTTTTGACCAGTTTTCATAATCAACCCCTCATAGAGTTATAAGAATAAAATGAGCCGATGGGAGTAAAAGGAGGGTGGGATTATAGTCCCTATCTTATACAAAAAGACTCACAAAGAAATAATGTGATAATATTGTAAAATTCAAAGTGAGGGTGAATCCCCTGGCACTTCACAATACCAGCAATAATTTCATAAAGATATGCACAATCTATCTTTTTTTTATTGTTGGATTTCTCCATTCTATATTTTTAATTGTTCCCCCCCTTCCAGATATGTTTTTGAAGTGTTTATATGTTTCCAATATTTATTATCAAAGACAATTAAAGTACTACTGTAAATGCCAAGCCAGGCTAGTTTTTACAGAGATGGCATATTTTGTACATTATAGCATTTTATTCAGATTATGTGGTTCTCAAGCAATATATATCGGAGTTCATCCCACTATAGGACTGAAGACAGAAAGGCAGTTCCAACAAGTATTTAAAACTGGGCTGTCCCTTTTAGGATAAGTAAGTTGTGCCAATTCTGGACATACTTCTATGCAAAGAGGGGGGCAGATTCCTCTAATGAACAGGCATTGAAATCCCCCCCCCCTTTCATCAGCCAGAATATTTTTAAAGAATTACTACAGTAATTATATTTTATGAGCATGAGTCATTCTTCTGTTTTTAAAGAAGTCCTCCCCGTTGCCCATCTTTTTAGAATATTTCCACTTGGTGTGGTTTGGCTGTAAGAAATCATGTGGCAGCTGGTTTCTTGAAAATATTTTTAAAAGAGCCAGGCTCTTCAGTTCTTGAATACCTGTGGGCCACATATTGGGACGTAATTGCAAACATCTGTCTGCCCACCTAAGAAAGAACTAAGAGAAGTCATTATGAAAGAAATATAAAAATGTAATCTTGTAAGTCAAGAAAATACAGTTTTCTAGCTCACTATGTTTGTTCCTTTGGGGCAAAATGTACAGATGAGTTATTAGGAACAATTTCATAATAGCCAGCTCCTGAAGAAATAGGTGGGTAGTATTAAGGCTAAGATAGGCAACCTGATGCCATCCAGATGCTTGGGGCATCAATTCCTATCAGCCCTATCAGCCAGCACTGCCAATGGCCAAGGACAATAGGGGTCGCAGTCCAAAGGATCTGGAGGGAAACATGTTTCCTACTCCTGAGCATCCTTGAAAGCAGTATCTTCATGACAGACCACTTCACACATCATGAAGCGGCTTATAAGAAACAATATGGATGGCAGTTTGACTCTTCCTTCCTTGATTCTTTCCAGGGTTGAAAATGGAAAATTATTCCCTCACTTTTAGATTTTAGCCAGATGTAGAGGCTGTAGTTTGTCTTACCTATGTTGATGAGAGTAAGAGTACAAGAGTAAGAGTAGGAGTAAGACATCCTAAAGACTATCTACACCTCAGTTGCCCAATTAACAAGCCAACCAGGTGTAAGGTCAATACAGCCACCCTGGAAGACATATATGGGGTCCCCTCACCAACTTTTGCCCAGACTGAAGAAGCTACTTGGATAAGCAGCGAAACGTTTCAACCAAAAACGTTTTTACAAAATGGTTTTTACAACCATTTTACAGATGAAACTATGGTCTCCTTTGATGTGTCCTCCCTTTTCACCAGCATCCCCACCACTCATGCTCTATCCGCTGTCAGGAAGAGACTAGAAGAGGACAGCACCCTTGAAAGGAGAAGCCATCTCAACCCAAACCAGATCTGCCATCTTCTGGACCTGTGTCTTAACACCACTTATTTCACATACAGAGGTGACTTTTACAGACAAAAACACGGCTGTGCCATGGGTTCTCCTGTGTCACCCATTGTGGCCAATTTATACATGGAAGAAGTGGAGAAGAAAGCACTCAACACATTCCAGGGAACGGTGCCCACCCACTGGTTTAGGTATGTGGATGACACCTGGGTCAAAATCAAGACCCAGGAAGTACAGGCCTTCACGGACCATATAAACACTATAGATGCCAACATTAGCTTCACCAGAGAAGACAACAAGGACAACAGACTGGCATTCCTAGACTGTGAAGTCTTCATTGGGACCGGTGGCAAGCTAGAAATAGGGATCTACAGGAAACCCACACACACAGATCAATATCTGATGTTTGACTCCCACCATCCACTGCAGCACAAACTAGGAGTCATCAGGACATTGTCACACAGAGCAGAAACCATCCCCACCTCCATGGATTCCAAAAAGAATGAAAATCAGCACCTGAGAACAGCTCTGAAGGCCTGTGGATATCCAAATTGGGCCTTCACCAAATCTAAATCTACCAGACCTAAAACAGCGACAGATAGGGCTGAGACTCAGAGTAAACGAAAGAACCTGGTCATTCCCTACATGGCTGGTGTGTCTGAAAAGATAAAACGGATATTTGGCAAACACCACATACCTGTATATTTCAAACCCACCAACACACTGAGACAGAGGCTTGTACACCCCAAAGATCAAACTCCAAAACACAAAAAAAGCAATGTAGTTTATGCAATCCAGTGCAGTGAGGAGTGCTCTGAACTTTACATTGGAGAAACCAAACAACTTTTGTACAGGAGGATGGCCCAACACAGGAGAAGTAACACCACAGGACCAGAGTCAGCAGTTTATCTTCATTTAAAGGAAAAAGGACACTCATTTGAGGACATTAATGTTCACATTTTAGACAGAGAAGATAGGTGGTTTGAGAGAGGGGTCAAGGAATCCATTTATGCCAACTTGGAAAATCCTTCCTTGAATAGAGGTGGGGGCCTCAGGCACAATCTTTCTCCCATCTTTCTCCCGGCTCTGTCTTCTGTGCCTAGGAAGATTAAGACCATTTCACAAGCTCAACAGCAGCATGGTGATCTTAACGATCCTCCTTTAGATAATAAAAGGACTTAAAATAACATCTCAATATAACCATGCCCCCAGGTGTAAGGTCACACAGCTACCTAGAAACATGTCTATGAAGGTTCTCAGTCATCCAGGTGGAATTGTCTGTAGCTTGAATCATGTCAACTGGATTTCTATTTTCTCAGTGGAAACGTTTCGCTCCTTATCCAAGGAGCTTCTTCAGTCTGAGCAAAGTTGGTAAGGGAATCCTAGAAACATATTTAGGATTCCCTTACCAACTTTGCTCAGACTGAAGAAGCTCCTTGGATAAGGAGCGAAATGTTTCCACTGAGAAAATAGAAATCCAGTTGACATGATTCAAGCTACAGACAATTCCACCGGGATGACTGAGAACCTTCATAGACATGTTTCAACCAAAAGAAAGAAATCAGAGTTGCCATGACTCAACCTACAGACGATTTCTCTTACCTACTTTCCCCTAAGTCTTTTCATTTATCCCCTCACTCCCTGGTGGGTAACGTATCTGAGGTCTTCCTTGTTAGTAAAGACTGGAGAGAGAGGAGTGTATGATAGGCTTGCTGGATTTGGGAGAGTCCACACCTGACTTACAGAAACAAGTAATTCACTAATAAGATTTTTTTGCTGTGAGCATGCAGAGCTTAAACTATACAGATTAATTCTAAGAGTTTACACTGTAGGATACAAATAAAATTCCAAGAAAAGGCATAGAAACACTGGGCACATTGTACATTAGAGGGGCTTTTACCCTTAGTCTTTGAGACAGGGAGCAGGCAGCCCTGAAAAATAAACTGTTCCACTGAGTATCTGTCCCACTGGAGGACAGAAAACTCTTCTCTTTTGCTCTAGAGTCCAGTATTTGTGCCACAGGTTGGCTATCTATTCTGTGCAAAGGTTTCAAAAGGTGCTTCACAAAATATTTTAATATGAACGAAGTGCCTTTTTTGGGAGCATTAAAACAGACATCCTTTACCACGCCTGGACAGCTGCTTCAAAGTTGTCCACAGTTGTCTTTGTATACAGGTGTTTTGGGTTGGGTTGGTTTTTTGTGCCCTCCAGTCACTTGACTCCTGGCAACTGCCTGGACAAGTCCCTGCAGTTTTCTTGGCAAGATTTTTCAAAAGTGCTTTGTCATTGCCTCCTTCTTAGGGCTAAGAGAGAGTGAGTGGCCCAAGGTCACCCAGCTGGCTTTGTGCTTAAGGCGGGACTAGAACTCACGGTCTCCCAGTTTCTAGCCTGATGCCTTAACCACTACACCACACTGGCTTTCATGGAAAACCAGTGAGGCAAAGTGACTATGCATGCATACACAATCAGAGACAGCAAGGGACAATTGTTGAATAACTCCACTAATGTTGCAAGGGATGGAACTGCGTTAATACTTTGTTTGCCCTAATACACATTGCAAAGCACCTTTTTCAAATGCTTTGCACATAAACTATCCATGTTTTAATTCATTGATAGGAAACCTATAGTTCTCCAGAAGCTGCTGAACTGTAAGTCCTAGCAGCCCCTGTCAACAGAGGCAATCATGAATCTAGAAATATCTGGATATCTGTAGTTTCCCCACCCTTGCTCTAATGCAGAGTCTACAACACGGTGCCTCCTGATGTATTGGATACATCTCACGGAATTCACAGCCAGATGGGAGATGTACAGGTAGTCCTCGTTTAGTGACTGCCTTGTTTAGCGATCATTCGCAGGTACGATGGTGATGAAAAAGTAACTTTATGACCAATTCTCACATTTACGACCTCCGCAGGTCTGTAAAGCAAAGGAAAGTCGAAGTAAGATCATAAGCACAGTTGCAGTTTCACTTAGCGGCCACTTCGCTTAATGACCCAGTTGCCGGTCCCAATTGTGGTCGCTAAACAAGGACTACCTATAGTCCAATATATTTCAAGTGCATCATGTATGTGAAGGTTGCTCTAATGGGTATGTGCAATGTGGAGTTTTTTTGTTTTGTTTTGTATTTGGGGTCTTTTAAGTCATGTAGGGAAACAGCATTGAGGCATATTTTCATAAGGTCTGAATTCTTGGACCTTTGCCAAGCACTTAAAAAAAACCATGCTAGAAACTGCTATATCATTTGGGGAATGGCCTTAAACAGCAGCCTAGTCCATACAAAGCACACCCTTGAGATTGCTAAGACTTCCCTTCACAATGCATTGGTTTCAACATGATATTAAATGGGGATATAGCCAAGATTTAGCTGTGAACTGAAGTTCTGTAATTTATTAGACTACCATCCGCTCTAATTCAGTGTGCCTCAGTCCATTTAGAAAAAATAACTAGCTAATTCAAAAAAAAAAAGGGGGTGGGGCAAGCCATGTTTTATACAAACAATGTTCAACATGGAGAAAAAACTCTGAAATTTCCCTCCTTTTGTGCTTCATTCAAGAAGTTACAAGGATTTTGCTTTTTTGAAAGGTTCTACAGTGTTACAAAAAACAGAGTCCATATTCTTCATTTATTTGCTGCTGCTGGGCTCAAGTATCTGATTCAGTTCATAGTTTTAATCCTGGTCAATGGGAGGGATTTATTTAGTCTTGGACAGGCCTCACAGAGATTTATAACTGATAATCATACTATGAGAATGTAGTTCAGTGTTTCTCAACCTTGGGAACTTTAAGATGGGTGGACTTCAACTCCCAGAATTCCCCAGCCAGCATGCTGGCTGGGGAATTCTGGGAGTTGAAGTCCACCCATCTTAAAAGTTCCCAAGGTTGAGAAACACTGATACAGTTACTTATTGTCAGAACCACACAGGAGCAACTCACACAAACCTGCTCTATGTTAAAAACTATTAGGAAAATTACAAATAATTATTTTGTTATATGAATTTTAGTTTTCCCTCAGGTTGCAGCTTTCCTCTTGCCAAATTTTAGCTTTTCCTGATGCCAAAAGGCTGTCCCCCATAATAGATTCAAGACATAAATATGCTACTATCTAATGAGAACAAAGCATTACTGAAGGCTTTTAAAAATTTTTTTGCAGTTCCTCTATTTCTTGACATGGAAAGCTGTGTTATGGCAGATTATCCTGAGGGGAATGTTAATTCCTCTTTCTGTAGTTGTAATGGGCTCAGGATTACAGTTATACTGTACAAGAACAACAAAAATATGGTCAAGAAGTCACTTTAATATTTATCTAATCTTTAATATTTTTCTGTTTCCAAAGCAAAAATCAGATTCCTTGCCATACATGTGGGCAGGACATTGTCTGCTTTCTTTCATGCTCAGATATTCATTTTAATCAAAGAAAAATGCATGTTTGCAGGAAGACATCTGAAATATGCCCAGAACTACCCTATGCTTCAGAAGCTTCCCAATTCATTTCAGCGAGAAAATTCTTTTGCACATGTTGTTCCCACAGTTTGATTGAAATGGAGGGGAAGTTTTGTGTAAAAACAAAACAAATATATGGACCTATCTGCACACCCATGCATTTATAGAGTATTTGTAATTGTATTCCAACCTAGCAATTTGAAAGCATGCAAATGCAAGTAGATTAATAGGTCCCACTTCGGTGGGTAGGTAACAGCGTTCCGCGTGCGTCATGCCGGCCACATGACCGTGGAAGCGTCTTCGGACAGCGCTGGCTCTTCGGCTAACAAACGGAGATGAGCACCAGCCCCTAGAGTCGGACACGAGTGCGCAAACGTGCGGGGGGAACCTTTACCTTTTAATTGTATTCCTGCCATTATAACAGATTACAGGAGAAGTAGGCTAGCTGGTGCCTTCAGATGTCTGGTGTACCACATGGCCATGATGGCTCTGTCTGCTGCAAACTGATGACCAAAACCCCAGCAGGATATTAGATTGTCAACTTAGTTTATTGAGGAGTGTAAATATGGTTCATGGGAAGGATGGATGGATGGATGACAAAAGGAACTAGAATGCTGAGTTAAAAGAAATGCTAGTTAACAAAAGAACATTATTAAAATTATTAAAAGAACCTTCATAGACATATTGCCATAAAAGAACATTATTTTTTCTCACAACAAAATAATGCTTACTCTCATGTAAGGCATATGCAAATGCAGGTATTATAAACCTATTACAACCATGGATCTAAACTCACCTAGCTGTGTCACTATCAACAGGAGATCAGGGTGAGGTGAGAAGCAATGACCTTCTAATATATCCAACCCAGAGCACCAGTGGTTAAACAATTAAAATCTTATTAACAAAATGAGTTTTGAACAGAACATGCTGTAAGATGTTTCAATCAAGCACTTTGCTTTAAGTGCTTGATTGAAACACCTTACAGCATGTTCTGTTCAAAACTCATTTTGTTAATAAGATTTTAATTGTTTAACCACTGGTGCTCTGGGTTGGATATATTAGAAGGTCATTGCTTCTCACCTCACCCTGATCTCCTGTAGATAGTGACGCAGCTAGGTGAGTTTAGATCCATGGTTTTAATAGGTTTATAATACCTGCATTTGCATATGCCTTACATGAGAGTAAGCATTATTTTGTTGTGAGAAAAAATAATGTTCTTTTGGAGTCAAAATAATGAAATAAGTACTGATAATGAATTACATATCCAGCCAGATTCCTCATCTCTCTCATTTTTAAAAAAAATAAAATAAAAAGCAATGTTGTAGTGAGCAATATCAAATGGTTGTCAAAGGTTGAGGCTGGCCTGGCTGCCACTGTCCTTTTCTGGATGGTCGTCATTTTGGCAATCCTTTACCTGCAAGACCCCGGGCTTCCATCCTGGAACCCAGCCTCAGCTGCCCCAATGCTTGTAGGTGTAGACATAACAATAACATGTTCTGCTAAGGTGCCAGCAAAACGCTGGAAGTTATTTCATGACAATTGAAGTTTACTCCTTTTGTGGATTAGTTTTCTATCAGCCAATCTTTCTGCTGACATAAATTTGAAGTCAGAAGTTTACTACTAACTTCTTCGCCCTACTCAGTTTCAGAATATAGTTTTCACACTGTTTTCTGGAGGACAGAGTTACATTGAAGAACGTTGCATCTGGTTAAGCAATTCAAAGTATTTCACAGCATATAGAATGTCATTGAGTTGAAAAATGATGTACAAATAAGGACATTTTCCCCTAGTGGCAGAAAACTGTTTTTTTGTAACCTACCAAAACTCAAGGCAGTAGTGACTAATGATACAAAGTTCTCTTATATAAAAATCATGAACTAATTTGTGTTGGATCTGGAATTAAGGACAAGAGATAGACATTATATAGGCATTTGTTTTTTTTGCCTTGCAGGCAAAGGATTGGCCATTCTTGCCAGCAAGCAGATCCTAATAGATGTAGAAATGAATTTACCCCAAAACATTTCCCAAAAGCATGTATTTTCCCAAGGAAAAAACAAACATAGCCTTCTAATATTAAAGCAAATGAAAAAAAGTAAATGAAAAATACATTTTAAGGTAACAAGTTTATTAAGCCAACTCAGAGTTCAGCTCCAGGCAGGTTGCTACCCACACAGTGGAGGAGGGAAGAGAAGACTATTAAAAACTGAGTGATACTACATGTCACAAAGTCTATATTTCAATACTGAATATGGGAAGAGACTCCAAGCATTCACACTGAGCTCTAACTGGAGCTCGGATGGCCATCCTTTTCTGAGGCAGGTGCTACGCTGGAATCCTTTTCATCTGAGGTCTCCTGCTGGGGCAAGATTAGTTCTAAATGAAGATCATTCAGTGGCCTGTTAGAACCAGTGAATGGAGCAGAGCTTAACGTAGTATAAGCTCGTGCACAGAAAAAGGATATTGTTTAAAAACAGAGCCAGTGAGCACGTTAGAGAGATCCAGATTCTTAATCTTACACTTTTAGCCCACCCAAGCATAAAGAAACACACGCTTAGACATAGGTTCAAAAAGTAGGTACAAAAGAGTTCTTACGTTTATTGGTCCAGTTACATCCATTTTGTTGAGAAATGATTCTTCTTTGGTTCCCTAAATTCACCTTCACCCCTCATTGCTGGTGAAGGCTGCATGGAGAAAGGGGGAAAAAGCCTCCTGAGTTGAGGCCTAGCACATGGCCTCTCTATGGATGGAGCTCAGGCATGTGCGTCCTTCTTCTCTGGTGGAAGAAGCAGAGAGAGCTGACTACGAAGGGAGAATGAAGAAGGAGTGGCAACAAAACAACTTCCTCAAAGACACGGAGAATTGCATCCTGGGATGAACTCATCTACATGCAAATGAGGCATGTTGATTTGCTGAATTTCCAACACTAAATACAACTGTTGTTTAGCAGGCTGGTGAGTATGAACATAGCAGAATTTCTGTTAAGTTCAAAACACAAGAATGGATCAGAGTTAGAAATTAGAAGAAATAAATAGTTGATCGGTCATGTGAAATAATTACCAGGAAGTCCTATTCCTTTTTTGTATGAATGTGCAGTGCAGTGCTCATAGAGCCATAAAAACATGCTTAGACAGCAGAAGGTCTCTGTGTGCAGAGCAACAGAATAAGGTATCACCATACCTCCTAACCCATGCTTCCCAACCTGTTGCCTTTCAAAGCATTGGGACTACAATAACCAGAATTCCCAGCCAGCATGAGCAGTACAAAAATTCTCCTCCAAAACCATGAAAGGGATTATCGGCTGCCCACCACAGAGTTATACTGACTGGTTGGATATCTTCTGATTTCTCTTCAGATTGTATAAATTGCACAAATATATTTACCATCATTAACAGCAGCCCCATGCACAGACATTTACTACTACTCATGCAGCTGTAAAAAACAGAAGAATAAGTGAAAGATAAAAGATGGCAACCCCAACTATGTGTGGTGTTCAAAATAACATATCTCAAATGTAGAAATAAAAAAAAATTGAAGCAACAGTTCAAAGTCAGGAGCTTTCTCATACGTCCTTTTGATGTACTGATGTTTAACATCAGTAAAGGAAGGGCACTGTATTTGGAACACTATCTGTATGCATTTCTTTCCTGATTTGTGTTTCTGATAAGAATTACTTGGACTCTTTTGGCGATTTCAAAGTCTTGGCTAGCAAAGTTTCTCTTCCACCCCCACCCCTCTGTCTTTTGATGAAACATGTGGGAACAAAGCTATAATTGCCAAAGCCATTTTAATTGGATAAGGGTGGTCCTGAAGCCATGCTGTGATTTTGAACACCAATGTTTTCATTTGGAACTTTACATTGGCAGATTGAGAGATTGTGGAGACTCATAGTCCATCTGAATTGTCCCGAGGGGCTTCCAAGTAGGAGAGGATACTATGCATAGTTATTCCACCTTGGGGGGTGGGGATGGAATAAACTTTTGTACCTCCATGTGGTTTTAATTTCAGCAAGTGTTTGGACAGCAGTATATGAAGCCTTGTCATGGTGAGTTGGCTAGCAGTGCCCTTTTATTGGCCAAATGTTACCCTTTCAAGACCTTACTTTGTAATAATAAGGACACAGCGTGAAGCTGATGCAAAACACTATTCTGAAGTTTGGACATATCAAACATATCACATTTTTGCACCACAGCCAAGATAAAACTGAATTTTTGCCACAACCCTTTATCATTGATAGAAGTATTCATTTTTAAGAAGATCAGATTCTTCTCTCAGATAGATCCTTGTAATGTATATATACAGTATGTAAATCCACAAATGACAGAAATCAGTCATCATTAAAAATGGCAGTTGTAAAATGCTATCTTTCAGCATGGCTGGGGTGAAAGCTGCAAAGGATCCTGTTCAGATCTTTCCTCTTAGCAGCATCCGTGAGTTAATGGTACATTTAATTATATTATGTAACCACAATAGCTACCTACCATTCTAAGCAAATCCAGCAAATCATAATATGGTACATTTAGTGCAATGCATGAACCCAGATCACTGGGACTTATTTCTCAGGAGATATTTATAGGATTATACTAAACACGTTTTAGGCAAGCTCCTGTTCTCCTAGCCTCCATCTCCATCAGCAATAGGAGAATAATTATACTGTCCCAAAACAAGTAACGTATTTATCTACATACTTATTAGTGTATATTTTTATGAATTAGTCCATATCACCAGAGGGATTAAGTATTACTCTGAGATGGGAAAAGGCAAGGGAGGGGTCTAAACTGTGAAATCACTGGGAATTAAGCGCAAAATAGTGGTCGTAGATAATGTATTTTGTATATTATGATTAAGCTCAATATAAGCAACTGTTTATGATAAACAAAATATATTCCTAACATTTCTGACTGAATAAGCATTGTAATGTATCTGGAAGCCAGTATTACAGTTCATCCCAAAGGTAATAAAATAACAGTTCTTGATGAATTGTAATACAAAAAATTTCACACTGGAGATCCCCTTTGGAAATGGTTGAAGAATGGCTTCTTTCTTGAACATTGGTGATTTGCTGCATAAATACTACATTATTTATTGTTATTAATAGCCAAGCTCAGGCCCGCAACTAGGGTCTGTGTCACCTGGGGCAAACATGGATTCTGTGCCCCTCCCCCATGGGTTAGTGAGGGAGGTGTTGTCATTTTGGTGCCCCCCAGCACGGAGCCAGGGGCACATGCCCCGGTTGCCCCCCCCCCCCAGTTGAGGCCCTGGCCAAGCTGGGTGGGATTTCTGATAGTAATAGGTCCCAAAGAATTTGGAGGGCACCAGTTTGGGAAAAGCTTCCTCAATCCAATATTCCACCAAATTCATTCCTAACATAAGGAATCTATATTTTCTATTTCATATGCTGGCATATGTTTTAGCAATATGAATTAACTTTAAACTCAGATCTGTAAATACAATTTTAACATGCTTAAGGACATGAATCCATTGATGGGGCTTTATTGGAGATTCCAGTTCTTTAGTCCATGTTTGAAATATCCCAGAAATGTCCACTTAAAAAAATATTCTTGAGCTTTTGATAAAGATATTGTTGGGGTTTGAATAAATACACAGAATTTACAGATAGATTAATTAGACAGGAGAGGTAAATAGGTGAGAGGTAATACTTTCTGCAAGTCATTCAATTAGCAGCCATTGTTGAAGTAAGTGGTGACACATACTGCAGCTGATATAGTTTACGCTGGGTGTGGCAGATAATTTGTTTGACCTATAACGTGATTGGTTGATATTTCTATAAAAGTAGAGAAGTTTGGGTGTTCATTCTTTCTCATTACTATCTTCTCATCAGTATCTGTGTTGGACGTTATTGGACTGTATTGTACTACGTAAGTATATAGAGTAAATAGATTATTTTATCTAATCTCTTGTGAGTGTCTGCTTACTCAATAGAACGTATTGCTCTGAGGTCTAGAAGGAACACTGGCAGCCCCAGCGCTGTGTACTCTGACAGATATGTTATAGCTTTTAATTCTGTCATGGATTCCCCCAAATAAGAATGCATCTCAGGTGCCTTTGAGGCAGCCAAACCATCTGGACAATATTGATCCATTAGAACATGCTTAAGTTGAAGTTACCATCACTGTTATGAACTGGGAAGACCAAATTCAATTTGAAGTCAGGAAAAATCCTTAAAACAGTCATTTCAAATCACTGGGTCCAGCAAAAGCTTCTTGAGGATGGGACATATCACTGTCTCCTTCAAGGCAAGAGGTATCACCCCATTCCTCAAAGGAGATACTCCTACATGGACCCAACTTCATGTCACCTCTCATGCAACCTTCACCAGCCAGGAGGGACATGGCTCTAATACAGAGATGGCCAGGTTCATCAGTCCAAGGATCCTGTCCTCTTCTTAGGAGTTACAAGGTTGGAATCCTCCCAGATAAACAGAGAAGACCATGCTTCCATCACCTCAACAGAATGTGCCCATTCAGAATCCAACTCCGAGTGAATCTGAGTAACTTTATCCACCAGATGCTTTGACTATTCCTCACAGCAACCCATTAAATAATCCTGTGGCTCATCTCTTCCCAAAAAGGAGTGAATCACAATAAAAAGGGCTGCTGGACATTATCTGCAGAGAGAATATTTGTAGCTCAGGGTTGAACTGGGGAGTCTTTGGTGCTCAGAGAGCACCAAAGACTCCCCATTATCTGCAGATGCAAAAATTCTCTTATCACCACAGTGTAATCCCTAATATGGGTTGTTACTCATGCTTGGTTAGCATGTTACTCATGCTTGGTTAGATTCAGTTTTTGTTTTCCTCCAAAGGCACTCTAGGCATCTCCTCTAGTGTTTCATTTCCTAAGGTGCCTTGGAGAACCAAGGAGCCCCTGGGGATCAAGGCACAGAGAGAAACTGCACAGGAACAATCCGGTCCAAGGTCCTCATTACATTTCAAGCAGTGACAAGGGACTCAGTTGTGCCATCTATCAGATCTTCAGGACTAACCCCAAGATCCCTCTGGAACACCATAGGTTCTACCTCCCTGAGGTGGAGGGCAGAACCAGTAAGCTAGAAAGCAATCAGAGAATGATTTAACAACAGCAAAGGATTGGTGGTAATATCCTCTATTCCTAGATCATGTACAACTGCCCTGAGACAAAAATCAGGTCTAGCACAGGACCTCCAGTATGTGTTCGCTCTTGATGATCTGGGTCAGGTCCAGGGCTGCTATGGTGGCCACAAACTCCTGAGTTGTCACAGATTCCATGCCATCAGGGGGCAGATTGAAATGCCCAAGAGCCATAAACCTCAGGGTCTTCATGGAACCTAGCAGCTCAAGGCAGAGATGTCACTACACATCAGCGAGGCCAGTGCAGCAGTAACAACCCCAATTAATAGGTAGAGTGCAATTTCAACTAGGGGGTCTCACACCTGGTTATCTGTGGCATAAAGGCTCTGAAAAGCATTATGATCTTATGGATTACAACTACCCCCCATCCTCTGAGGTCATAGCTGTTGCCAAACTCAAAACCCAGATGGGCAAATCTCTGAAAGGGGAACTCCCCGCTCTAGGTACAGCCAGGTCTCATTTATGCATGCCAAGTTGGCTGCCTCATTCACATGCCAGGCTGGGTGCCTCATCTACAGTAAGAAGGATGGTCTTATCACAAGCCAACCTGACATTCAATAGCAGCAACCAGAGCTCAGGGTCACCAAGGATCCAACAACCTGGCTTTGGGAATTAAACTTGACAGCTGGAGGACAGGACAGATCTAAGCCACTAAACCTGTCATTCCTGCAAGCAGCGTGCCCTTGGCTTCCCACCTTCTCTCTCTCGGCCTGTCACAACTTTGATGGAACAGTCTGAGATCAGCTAAACATGGCTAGACGCTGTCACCTACCTGGGCAGTACATATTAGGGTCATGCAGATCTTTGAAGGGGTGACTTACTCTGATGAAGGCCAAAGCAAACCGTCCATTTGAAGTGTCTCTACAAAGTAATTTGGCACCCTGTTTCTGACAGAGTAGAGAAGCCATGGTGTACCACTCAGCAAAAGGCTTTTGCAAATGTGTAGAAGGTACTTTTATCAAAGGAAAGCAGCCAATATTGATTGATTTGTATGTTTGTAGTCTGCTTTTTCCTTCAGGAACTCAAGGTGGCATATAAAGTGCTCCCTCCTCTCATTTTTCCCCACAACAACCTGTGAGGTAGGTTGGGTGGAAAAAGAGTAAGTGGCCCAAATACATTCAGTGAGTTTTCATGGCTGAGGGTGGACTTGAACCTGGATCTCCTCCATCCTAGTCCAGCCTCTTAACCAATATAGCACTCTGGTTTGTGTAAATGTGGTGTGTGTGTGTGTGTGTGTGTGTGTGTGTGTGTGTGAGAGAGAGAGAGAGAGAGAGAGAGAGAGAGAGAGAGAGAGAGAGAGAGAGAGAGAGAGAAATTGGAATTTCTATAGCAGGCAAACTAGGGAAACATTTTTAGTGCAATATATTAAATGAGAGAATTAGTAATGTGAAATCCAATCCGTTTCTACTTGGAAGTAAAGCCCCACTAAGTTCTATAGGACTAAAGTGTCTGTAAATCTGTAACCTAAATCTCTTCTAGTGGAGCTTCAAAATGCTTATTTTTGCTGGACCATGCCCTTGTTTGATGTTTTATTTATACTAATAATGTCAATCTTCAACCAGTAAAATATTTTGAAATGCTTCAATAGACTTAACTAGACCTTAAACAGAGATTCCTTTTTTATTGAATTTTACTTTATTTTAAGAAGCACCCTAATTTAATTGAGCAATGTGCAATGGAAGATTTAAAGGACGGGATATGCTTTGTAAAAGTATTTTCCACAGGCGTGCCTTGCACTGCAGCCTGTGTCCCTGGAACACCTTGGCTCAGCTGGAGGAGCCGTGGGTGTGGTGACTATTTCCTGGCACAGGGAAAGATTTCAGGAAAGCGTTGGCTGTGCTTTCTCCACCCAGATAGGTTCTTGACCCCAATTTACAAGTGACCGAGGCTTTGTGTGTCTGTATAAAACTGATGCGATCCTCCAAGTAAACCAAACCTCAATACTCTTATTGTAAAGTCTGCCCTCCTTAAAATATAAATGAATATCCTAGTGTTCCTAAGGAAATCCAGAGCTTCTTGGGTATCAGTGGCATTTAGATCGGAGGGTTTTCTCTCATTTCTGTCCTCACATTAAAACATAACCCATAACCTTTCACGTCCCTGTTATTGGTGATACCTGTGTTAAACAAGTTAATGTTGGGGAATTGTTTCTAACCAAAAAGCTACCAAAGAAATTAAGGTGCAAACAACTGTGCAGTCAAGTGCAATGGTCCTTCACCCACTGTACAAGCACAACATCCGTTCTGACTAAAATGCCAAGCAACAGCTACCAAAGCTCAGGCACTCGAGTGTCTAATAAATACTTATTGAGCTATACATGTGAAATATTTATGAGACATTTAAGTATCTGAGACAGATGCTAACAGTATAATTCTCAGAAGAGATTCTTTCAAAAGTGGTCATTGCTTGCTAAAATGACAATGCAGTTGGCTTCTTTCCAGAACGGCTTTTTAGTTTTGGCAGAACTATTCATTTCCTATTTTTATGTTTAAAAGAAGCATGAATATACAGTGTTGCAACTCAAAACATATTCTATTAGGGATTGCCAGAGCTTGATCTGAAGACACTGCTTGTTGCTAAAAACAGTCCAGCGCCATCTGATATCATGTGAGCCAGAGTTTTCTCATTCAGTAATCTCCTCAGACTGTCTCTGTGCATGTGAAAGAGTATAAATTTTCTAAATGGAATGTTTTTAAATCTATCTAGGAATGCCAGTTTGGTCTAGTGGTTAAGGTGCTGGGCTAGAAACCAGGAGTCTGAGAGTTCTAGTCCCACCTTAGGCATGAAAGCCGGCTGGGTGACCTTGGGCCAGACACTCTCTCTCAGCCCAACTCACCTCACAGGGTGGTTGTTGTGGGGAAAATAGGAGGAGGAAGGAGTATTAAGTATGTTCGCTGCCTTGAGTTATTTATAAAAATAATAAAGGCGGGATAAAAATTAAATAAATAAATAAAGCCTTTGAGCATATACAGATTGACCTTTCTGAAACATAGGATATATTTATGTATTTATTAACAAATATTTATGTATCATCCAGCTCTCAAAACTCTAAGTGTTTTACAATATATTCCTCCTCCTCCTCCTCCTCCTCCTCCTCCTCCTCCTCCTCCTCCTCCTCCTCCTCCTCCTCCTCCTCCTCCTCTTTCTTTCTTTCTTTCTTTCTTTCTTTCTTTCTTTCTTTCTTTCTTTCTTTCTTTCTTTCTTTCTTTCTTTCTTTCTTTCTTTCTAGGGCAACAACAACATTGCTGGCTACAATCCCCCCCCCCCCCAAATTCCAGGAATCAAGAACTAAGTACTGATTTTTGTATTTCATGAAAAGGAGAATGCTTAACAAAGATGGAGAAACAAGTGATTTTATTTATTTATTTATTTATTTATTTATTTATTTATCACATTTGTATCCCGCCCATCTCCCCCACAAGGAGGGACCCTGAGCGGTTCACAGCAGAAATTTAAAATCAGTAAAAACTATAAATACCAATAAAAACAATATATATATATATATATATATATATATATATATATATATATTATACAGTTCGATCCAGGAATGGTAGATCTCATCCCATCGGTCAATAAGGCTGGACACGGCAGATCTAAGGGGCCAGCCAACCCCCAGACTGGCTATTCCCCTCCCCTCCCCAAGCATGGTGATATAACCAGGTCTTTAGGTTTTTTCTAAAGTCCAGGAGAGATGGGGCCAATCTTATTTCAGGAGGAAGAATATTCCAAAGGGTGGGGGCTACCACAGAGAAGGCACGCCTCCTAGACCCCGTCAGGTGGAACTCTCTTAAAGATGGGGTTCGTAGCGTGCCCACTCTACAGGACCAGGTGGGACGGGTTGATTGAACGGGGATGAGAAGGTCCTTCAGGTAACCTGGTCCCATGCCATGTAGGGCTTTAAAGGTGTTAACCAACACTTTGAATTGAATCTGGAAGCAAACTGGGACCCAATGCAGCTCACGGAGCAAAGTTGAGGCACCTAAAATCGCCTATGCGGCTGCATTCTCAACCAGCTGAAGATTCTGGACGCTCTTCAAGGGTAGCCCCATGTAGAGCACATTACAATAGTCTATCTGGGAGATGACCAGGGCATGAGTGACTGTTCGAAGGGCCTCTTGCTCCAGGAAAGGGCATAACTGGCGCACAACATGAAGTTGTGCAAAGGCCCTTCTGGCCACGACTGCCGCCTGCTCTTTGAGCAGGAGTCGTGAGTCCAAGAGGACCCCCAAGTTACACACCAGGTCCATCTGGGGTAGTGCAACCCCATCCAGAACTAAAGATGATAGATTCCTAGACACCGAGGGGCCATTAATCCACAGTCACTCCGTCTTACCAGGGTTCAGCTGAAGCCTTTTGTTCCCCATCCAGAGCCCCACAGCCCCCAGGCACTTGGACAGGGTAGTCACAGCATCACTTACTTCCCCCGGGATGGAGATGTATAACTGTGTATCATCAGCATATTGATGATACCTCATCCCATGGAGACGGATGATCTCGCCCAGTGGTATCATGTAGATGTTAAATAGGAGAGGAGAGAGCACTGAGCCCTGCGGCACCCCACAAAGGAGGGGCCGTGGACCCGATCTCTCCTCCCCTATCAACACTGATTGGGACCGGCCCTGGAGAAGGAGGTGAACCAACGCAAAACCACGCTGCCCACCCCCAACTCTCTGAGTCGTCCCAAAAGGATACCATGGTCGATGGTATCGAAAGCCACTGAGAGGTCAAGGAGAGCCAGGATGGATGCACTGCCTCCATCCCACTCCCGCCAGAGATCATCCAAGTGCAACCAATGCTGTTTCCATTCCATATCCCGGCCTGAAACCTGACTGAAAGGGGTCTAGATAATCCATTTCATCAAGAATCCTCTGGAGCTGCAACGCCACCACTTTCTCAACCACCTTCCCCATAAAGGGAAGGTGGGAGAGTGGATGAAAGTTGTCCAGTACAACAGGGTCCAGCGATGGTTTCTTGAGGAGGGGGCGCACCAACGCCTCCTTGAAGGCCACCGGAAACACCCCCTCCTGCAAGGATGCATTTACCATCGACTGGACCCAGCCGCACGTCACCTCCCGAGCTGATTGAACCAGCCAGGAGGGACATGGATCTAATTCACACGTGGTGGCATTTACAGTCCGGAGGATCCTATCCACTTCCTCGGGTCCAACAGGATCAAACTGTTCCCAGATAACAGGGTAAGTACGCTCCTCAGACATCTCCCCAGACCATGTTTCACACTTAGAATCGAACTTAGAGCAAATCCGAGCGATTTTATCCTGCAGATGCCTGGAAAACTCCTCAGCATGCCCCTGCAGATGATTTTCTGAATCACCTTTCCCCAAAAGGGATCGGATGATCCTGAACAGGGCCGCTGGGCGGCATTCCTGTGGATGCAATAAGAGCGGAGAAATACTGGTGTTTCGCCACTCTTACCACCACAAGGTAGGCCTTAACTGCAGCTCTAGCTTGTGTTCGGTCAGGTTCAGTCTTTGTCACCGGGGGCGGACCATTCGAATAGGTCCTGCCTCCCTGCGGAGTGGGGCGGCATAAGAGAATCTCAAGGCCACCAGGGCGTGATCTGACCATGACAAGGGGAAAGATGTAACTCTCCCCTCAGAGCACATTGCCACATTGCCACATTGCCAACAAGAAAACTAAGTCCGGTGTGAGACCACTGTCTCTAGTCAGGTCCCAAATAATCTGAGTCAGGCCCATGGCCGCCATGGTGGCCATGAACTCCCGAGCCGCCTCTGAGGACCGTCTCAGGGATGGCAGATTGAAATCCCCCAGAACCATAAGTCTGGGGAATTCCACTGCCAACCCCGAGATGGCCTCCTGCAGCTCAGGCAGGGAGGTTGCTACGCAGCAGGGAGGCTGATACAGCAGCAACGCTCCCAACTGCTCTTGGGCACCCAATTTGAAGAACAGGGTCTCACAACCGGCTACTTGTGGAGCAGTGCCCCTGAAGGCCACAAGAGATTCTCGGATGACAACTGCCACCCCTCCTCCCCTGCCCTGACATCTCGGCTAGTGCCACACCCGAAACCCAGCCGGGCACATCTCTGACAAAGCCACTCCTCCCTCCGAGCCCAGCCAGGTTTCGGTAATACACGCCAGGTCAGCCCCCTCCTTCGTGACCAAGTCACTTATGAGGGGGGCCTTGTTGTTAACTGACCTGGCGTTAGATTTAGTGAAATATTAGATTTCTAGATTAGATTTAGTGAAACTCTGAATCTGGAAACAATGGAATGAATGAATGAATGAATGAATGAATGAACACAATTAACCAAGATAGATATAGATATAGATATAGATTTGCAGAATACTGATATTACTGGTGAAACTGCCAACTCTAAAACAGTTGATATGTTATATAATTCAATATCATCTAGTTTCTATCTAGCTTCCACACATACTTATGAGTAATAAATTCTCCATGATTTAGGTTAAGTAAAGATAACATGAAGCACTCCATATGCTGAACTAAGTTCCCATCAATATTAGTCAGCAGTTCAACAACATCTAGAGAGCCATACATTCTCCATCCCTGATTAAAATAACATGTGAGATAAACCACTTGATGAATATTATTAGTAAGTTGGGGGACCAAGTCCTAAAATGTAGCCTGAGATGAACTGAGATGGCAGTCATGGCGATGACATAACAAAATGTTCAGAAATGTGCATGAACATGTTGACCATGTTCAGTTGTCAGGAAGCATATCTGGAATGGTTCAGAGTAGCAGGCAAAAGTATGAGAAAGGCAAGAAATAGTAATGTTACTTCTGCAACCCTTGATATAGCTGTTGCAACATGCTTAAACACGATTAACTGATGAGTCACCTTTTTACAAATAGAGAAAGAGGGAAGAATCTTGCAGGTCAACTGTAGGCTTATTGTTCATCTTCTGTAATAACTTCTGGAGTTGAATGCAAGGGAAACACCCTCCCTCTCTCAAAACACTAAGACTAAGTTAATTCAGTGAAGCTGTTTAGAAAGAGACTTCTTCACATAGCACATAATTAACTTACGGAATTTGTCACCACAAGATGTGGGGAAAGCCACAGACTTGGATGCCTTTAAAATGGGACTAGATAAATTACTGGAGGACAGATATATCAAAACCTAATAGTCCTGAGACTTAGTTTTACCTCCGAGTTGGGGATATCATCCTCCAAATACCAGCTGTTGGGTGGGGGATAAAGCAATAGGAGAGGAAATATTTCCATTTTATTTTATTTTATTTTATTTATTGGATTTATCACCGCCCAACTCCCCCAAGGGGGACTCTGGGCGGTTTACAACAGAATTAAAATCATTGATATACATTTCTAATAAAAACATACGTAATAAACCATAATTTAAAATATAATGAGTAAAATAGAATCCAAAGGCAGAGTATTCTTAAGTTATAAAAAGGGCCCCTCAGAGCGAATCTAAGGTGCTAGCCATCTCCAAGTATCTCCAATCTCCTTCTGACCCCAAGCATATTGACAAAACCAGTTTTTGAGTCTTTTTCGGAAGTCCAGGAGTGAGGAGGACTGTCTGATCTCCGGGGGCAGAATGTTCCAAAGGGCAGGGGCAACAACAGAGAAAGCACGCTTCCGAGACCCCGCCAGGTGGAACTCCTTAACTGATGGGATCCATAGCATGCCCTCTCTGCATGCCCGGGTGGGACGGGATGAAGTGATGGGGATGAGACGATCCCTTAGGTATCCTGGTCCCATGCCATGTAGGGCTTTAAAGGTGATAACCAACACCTTGAATTGTACCCGGAAGCAAACTGGAAGCCAGTGCAGCTTGCGCAGCAAATGTGTTACATGAGTCCTCCTTGGGACACCCAAAACAGTCCGCGCAGCTGCATTCTGGATCAGTTGTAGCTTCCGGATATTCTTCAAGGGTAGCCCCATGTAGAGCGCATTACAGTAGTCTATGTGAGAGATAACCAGGGCATGAGTGACTGTTCGAAGGGCCTCTTGTTCCAGGAAGGGGCGTAACTGGCGCACAACCCGAAGTTGTGCAAAAGCTCTCCTGGCCATGACTGCCACCTGCTCTTCAAGCAGGAGTTGTGAATCCAGGAGAACTCCCAAGTTACGCACCGGATCTGTCTGGGGTAGTGCAACCCCCATCCAGAATTAAAGATGACAATTTCCCAGAAGACAAGGAGCCATTAATCCACAGCCACTCCGTCTTACTAGGGTTCAGCTGAAGCCTGTTTTTCCCCATCCAGGCCCCTACAGCCCCCAGGCACTTGGACAGGGTGGTCACTGCATCACTTACTTCACCCGGGATGGAGATATACAACTGGGTATCATCGGCATATTGATGATACCTCACCCCGTGGTGTCGGATGATCTCTCCCAGCGGTTTCATGTAGATGTTAAAAAGGAGCGGAGAGAGTACCGAGCCCTGTGGGACCCCACAAAGAAGGGCCCGCGGGCTGGATCTCTCGCTCCCAATCAACACCGACTGGGTCCGGCCTCGGAGGAAGGAGGCGAACCAGCGTATAACCATGCCGCCCACCCCCAACTCCCTAAGCCGTTCCAGAAGGATACCGTGGTCGACGGTATCGAATGCTGCTGAGAGGTCAAGAAGAGCGAGAATAGATGCACTACCTCCATCTTGCTCCCGCCAGAGATCATCCATAAGTGCGACCAATGCAGTTTCCGTCCCGCAACCCGGCCTGAAACCTGACTGAAAGGGGTCCAGATAATCCGTTTCATCCAGAATCCTCTGGAGCTGCAACGCCACCACCTTCTCAACCACCTTTCCCAAAAAGGGAAGGTGGGAGACTGGACGAAAATTATCCAGTATAGTAGGGTCCAGCGATGGCTTCTTGAGAAGGGGGCGCACCAGCGCCTCCTTGAAAGCTGCCGGGAACACCCCCTCTCCCAAGGATGCATTCACCATCGCTTGGGCCCAACTACAAGTCCCCTCCCGAGCTGCTTTCACCAGCCAGGAGGGGCATGGATCTAATTGACAGGTGGTGGCATTTACAGTCCGGAGAACTCTGTCCACTTCCTCAGGTCCAACAGGATCAAACTGTTCCCAGATAACAAAGTGAGTAAGTTCCCTGGGTATCTCTCCGGACTCTGACTCACGCTCGGAATCCCACTTGGAGCGAATCTGAGCGATTTTATCCTGCAGATGCTTCGAAAATCCCTCAGCACGGCCCTGCAGATGGATTTCCGACTCCCCTTTCCCCAAAAGGGATCGGGTAATCTTAAACAGGGCTGTCGGACGGCATTCTGCGGATGCAATAAGAGCGGAGAAATATTCACTTTTCGCCGCTCTTACCACCACAAGGTAGGCCTTAATAGCGGCTCTAGATTGTGTTCGGTCGGATTCAGTCTTTGTTTTCCTCCAGCGGCGCTCTAGGCGTCTCTTAATCCTCTTCAGAACCCTCAACTCCTCCGTAAACCAGGGGGAGTGTCGGGTTCGACTGGACAAGAGAGGCCGCACAGGCGCGATCCTGTCCAAGGCCCCAGCCGCCTCTCTATTCCAGGCAGCAGCCAGAGCCTCCGCTGGACCGTGCAGCAGATCTTCCAGTATAACCCCCAGCTCCCTCTGGAATCCTAACGGGTCCATCAGTCACCGGGGGCGGAGCAATCGAATAGGTCCGGCCTCCCTGCGGAGGGGGGTAGCATAGGAGAATCTCAAGGTCACCAGGGCGTGATCTGACCATGACAAAGGGGAAAGATGTAGTTCTCCCCTCAGATCACATTGCCACTGCTCTGACAAGAAAACTAGATCCGGGGTGAGGCCACTGTCTTGAGTTGGGTCCTGAATGATCTGGGACAGGCCCATGGCCGCCATGGTGGTCATGAACTCCCATGCTGCTTCAGAGGTTCATCCCAAGGAAGGCAAGTTAAAGTCCCCCAGAACCATAAGCCTAGGGAGCTCAACTGCCAACCCTGAGACGACCTCCAGCAGCTCAGGCAGGGAGGTTGCTATGCAGCAGGGAGGCTGGTACAGTAGCAATACTCCCAACTGTTCCCGAGAGCCCAACTTAAAGAACAGAGTCTCACACCCGGTCACTTGTGGAGCAGGGCCCCTGATGGCCATTAGAGATTCCCGGATGACAACAGCTACCCCTCCTCCCCTGCCCTGAAGTCTCAGCTGGTGCCAAACCCGAAACCCGACCGGGCATATCTCAGAGAGAGCAACACCGCCCTCCGGGCCCAGCCAGGTTTCTGTAATGCATACCAGGTCTGCCCCCTCCTCTATAATCAGATCTTGTATGAGGGGGGCTTTGTTATTAACTGACCTGGCATTGCATATCAGCAGCCGAAAGTCAGGGCAACCACGAGTCTGCTGACCAGGCCTTTGGGTTGAGCACGGAGAACCAGAACACGCCACCGGTAATAAACACCGGTCACGTCTTCCCCTACGATGGCCTGTTCTCCGGCTCTCGCCATACCAACCCCTACCCATCACCACCTCAATATTCTGCCCAGCCCTATAACCCCCAGCGTCTCTAAGTCCATTAGCCTCCACTCCTGGACTCCCGAGATTCCTGGATAAACTCAGTAAACCCTCCATCATTCAATCAACAGACTTACAACACTCAATTCAAGTGATGATGGGCCCCCACCAGTGCACCAGCCCGTGCTCTCGGCAATGGCTGGGCCCACTCACCACTCACAGAATTAACCACTCACTTCCTGTGCCCCCCTCATCGACTTCTCTCACTGGTCTATAGGGGGGCACTCCATACACTCCTCCTCCCCCCCCCCCGTCTCTCACTCAGGGGGATGAGTGCACTCATATTCTACATTTAACCCAATACTCCCTCCCACACCTCTCACTCCTGAGAGGGAGACTGTCATTCAATTGAGGGATCCCAATGATCTTAGCTATATATAGGATGGTTAGGATGATTAGAGATGTTTAACCAGCTTTCATAGGGGTTATCTTAATAATCTGTGGTCCATAAACCCTGATAGCATTACTATGCTTCTGTCAGTCTGTAGCAACGCTCAATAGATCATCAAGGCGTTGCTGCGCCCACAGTTTTGTTTTCAGAACAGGCAGAGAGATCTTTAAACTCTGCCAGACGCTAGGATTGATTACTGGTTCCTCAGGGTATGTCCCTCTATCTTCAGCCATATGTAAAGCTGTTGCGCTACCGAGATGGTCGACAACTCCAGAAACGTTCTTCTGGGAAGCGAGGCAAAGTCCGTTATATTGTTAAAACTTATACCCAAAAGATCTATTAAGGGCCAGCGTCCAAGCAATTTTGAGGTCAGTCTTTTACACCTCTGGAATCTGTTCACCCCCTGTAGAGTTCTTTTGCAGCAGAGATGAAATTTGCTTCTACTACGGTGAACGCCCCGCCCAGAATCTGTCCCACTATCAGGGCAAATCTCGGGGCTCACCGAATCAGGGTTAGTCGGGGTTTGTTGTCGTCGCCCCCGCCAGCACCACCGTCCTATTCGGGTTCCAGGGTCGCCCGTATTCGGCTTCTCAACAGCAAGAGACTTCCCTCGTTGTTCAAAAAACGCTGTTAAACTCTGCTCAGACCGACTGCAAGCCTCGCGTCGTCCTTCGCAGTCCGTTACGTCCCACCGCTCCGTCCAGGGGGGGCTAAACCCTCAACACAGGTAAAAACCCGCCAGTAGCAATTCCCCAGCCATGGAAAGTGCCATTCAGGGGTTCAGAAAAGCCTCCAACGATTTTTAAGGAGCTAAACAATCCCCCCCCCCCGGAGCAGCAACCGACGTTGGCTTTCGATCGCCATCTTGGATCCTGAAGTCTCTGTAATTTTCTGACTGTAAGCACCTCAGAGACATCTGTTTGGTCACTCTGAGAAATAAAATGCTGGACTCAGATGGGTCTTGCTTTGACCCAGCAGGACTATTCTTAGCACAATTATACAGTTTTTCCTTGTGCTTCCAGTGGCACAGTTTGCCAGTTTTGCTTGAGGTAATGTGTAGCATAGAGATGAATGTGTGTTCATGACAAGTAATCTAGCAGAGCATTAAGGCAGGATTTCTCAAACTGGTGCCCTTCAGATATACTAGACAACAACCCTCATAGCCCCAGTTGGCATGAAATTATGGGGCGTGAAATTATGAGGGTTGCAGACTAACTCATCTGGAGGGTATCAGGCTAAGGATGGTTGTATTAAAGCTTAATACAACCTTAATACAACTGCAGGATAAATACCTTAATACCTTGTGATGTAAGGAGTCCAGATATTTCTGTTTATATGGCGTGTTGAACTAGTCCCAAATGCATATAATTACAAATTCAGGTGCTTCCTTGGTTATCTTGTTTAGTCTATATTAATTTATATCCATGTGGCACCACACAAGTCTAAGAACCTTGGGGTTCCAACTAGTTTTGGAATTATCTGGCCATGTGTTCTTTCTTTTAGTTTTATTTCAATGCTTGTTGTATTATATAACTTTATTCTGATTTTGGAGGGAGAAAAAGGAACCCTCAAACATCTCTCTGAAAGAAAAAGAATATCTGATCCTGCTGCCATTGAAAAAAGTTATAAAAATCCACTGGTACCCAATTGGTTTGATGCAGATTTTTTTTTTAAAAAAGGAAAACTAAACTCCAAACCAAACTACCCAAGTTAAACCCCAGAAACAAAGAGTTACCAGAACCGGAATGGGTGGTAAACATGTCCAGCCGCCCACTATCCACTGCAGAACACAATATCCTATAGAGAGGCCTCAACTACAACACAGAGGATGTGAATAAATTAGAATTTAAGCAGCATGTAAAACTACAGGACATACCACAGAAACCCAAGAGGACATAAGACAGATACTGTAATCATACCACAAACCAGAAGGTCATGGAAACAGAACCAACTGAAAGCAGAAGACAGAGCAGCATGTAAAAAACCTAAAGATGGACCAAACTATCATCATCCTCCCAGCAGACAAAGGCTGCACCACCGTCATTATGGACAGATCGCAATATATACAAAAGGCCAAATAATTACTTGAGGACAAAGAAACCTACACCCCAATAAACACCAATCCTATACAGAAACTGGACAACCAGGTCTAAAGAATTCTTAACAACCTTACCAAGAAAGGTTAAATCACAAAAGAAGAACAGAGGGGGATGAAAAGCAGCGGACCCATCCTCCCATGCTTCTACGGACGCCCCAAAATACACAAGCCTGGCATAATGCTTCGACCAATTGTATCGTTACCTGGGACTCCCACATACAACATAGCTAAAGAGCTTACAAAAAACACCTCACAGAGGAGACTGAATACTCTATCAACTTCCCACTACAGTGCCTCCAGAAAATCAAAGACGTAAAAATAGAAGAAGATGAAATTATGGTGTCATTCGATATCACAGCACTCTTTATATCCATAGACCCAGCACTAGTGAAAGAATCCATGGCAACAGTTCTACGCAACACACCCAACCTAGTCAAATACACCAAGATAGAAATACCCAGAATCATGGACCTCATCGACCTCTGCCTCACTACCTACTTTCATTTTGATGGACAAATATACCAACAAATCAAAGGAACACCCATGGGATCACCAATCTCAGGACTCATAGCAGAGATTGTAATGCAGCATCTAGAAAGGATAGCACTCCCATGTATACAACCCAAAGTATGGATCCGGTATGTAGATGACACCTTCGTCATAATATAAAAGGATCAACTGGAAGAAACACATGAAACCATCAACAACATCTTCAAAGGAATAAAATTCACAAGGGAAGAAGAAAACAACACACTACCCTTCTTGGACATCCTCATCAGTAGAGGAAATGATGGCATTCTAGAAACACAACTCTACCGGAAATCTACCCACATTAACCAAGTACTCCACTACCAAAGCAATAACCCAATCTCCCACAAGAGGAGCTGTGTAAGAACACCATTCAGACGAGCACAAAAGCACTGTATCAACCCAGAACACCAGAAAAAGGAAACAGACCATCTTCCAGCAAAATGGATACCCATGCAACTTTATCAAAAAGTGCCTGACCACTCAACCCACCACAGCAAAACCAACAGAAGCTATGAAAAGGATCACACTGCCATACATCAGAAACATCTCAGAAACTACTAATAGACTGTTACAACCACACGGCATCACCGTAGCATACAAACCAACCAAAACCCTTCAAAACATCTTAAGTAACCCAAAAGACCCAGTAGCCCAAGAAGAAAAAACAGGAGTTATCTACAACATACTGTGTAAGGACTGTAGCAGCCACTACGTAGGACAGACTGGCAGAAGACTAGCAGAACGCATCCATGAACACCAACTAGCAGTCAGAAGACACGATGAAAACTCCTTAATCTCACAACACATGGACAGACTCAACCATACTTTCAACTGGGAAACTGTGAGCATCCTAAACCAAGCCAAATCCAAAAACGCTAGAGAATTTCTGGAAGCTTGGCACTCAGACAAAGCAGCCATCAACAGACACATAGAGGTAAACAACATTTACATACCATTCTTAAGAGACAATAGAAAAGTGAAAAGACCAGAACATTTCCTCGACAGGAATCAATGCCCAGCTATGCAAAGACTAACACCAAGATTAACACCAGATGAACAATCAAACAGTACATTATACCTTAATCAAGGAACTATTAACTCAGTCAATCAACCAAACAGCAAACAACAGCCCAATCAAGGAACTCCCAAGGAGTGAACAACAGTTCCACCAACACAAGCAGGACAAGCCATGATATATAAACAGAAAGCAAGTCCCACTCCCTTTTGCACTGAAGATGTTGCCTAGCCTGGCAATGAAATGTCTGCAAGAAAACAACAAGGCTCAGAGAACACCAAGGTCTCCACAGAAGTATCTATGAATATCATTCTGAAACAATGAATATACAGTTTTTCTAATTAAAAACAAAATACATCAATGTTCCAGCAGCTATATCAATTTCAGAGAAGGCATTTACATGCCATGGAGTGTAATCTTTACAATCTTAAGCAGTTCAGGTTTCATTTGAAAAAAGCAAACAAAGTAAGTCTAATAGTTAAGTACAAAAGTTCTGGAAACATTCTTCTAAATATACTTTAGTTACTAGCAGAGGCCTTTTCTGGCATGGGTCCTTTGTCGTGGAATGGTCTTTCTGAAATTGTCATGTTACTTTTTAAATTTTTCCCAGCCTCTTTAATTCCCCCAGGTCTTTTTTAATAAGCTGTGCCTGTTTATTATTTTTTCTACTTCATATATACATATCTAAGTCTGTGGATTCTAGCGCAAGGTGGGGAGGGTGCGCGAGGGTGTGAGGGGGTTCACGAGAGGCATGGTGTGGGTCAGGGAGGGTGTTAAGGGGTGCACAAGAGGTGCAGCGAGGTTCAGGGAGGGTGCGTGAGGGTGCATGGTGGTACACAAGTGTGCAAGGGTGTGGTGCCGGTCAGGGAGGGTGCACAAGTGTGCATGGGAGTGCACGAGTGGCCGACACAGCACGAGCACAGAGGGGATGGGAGAGTACATGGGTGGAAGGGACTTACCGCTGTGACTTGCAACCTTCTCTGCCAGCTTCGCCATTGAGTTTCTGGAGAAGCCGACAGGGAAGGTTGCAAATGGCCATCACGTGATTGTGGGGTGCTGCAACCGGTCGTACGTGTGAACCGGTTGCCAAGTACCCAGATTGCAATCACGTGACCTCAGGGGTGCCGGGATGGCCAGAACTCTGAGGACCGGTCGTAACCACCATTTGTTCAGCGCTGTCGTAACTTCGAATGGTGGCTGAATGAATGGTCATGGGTCAAGGACTACCTGTACCTTTATACATTCTAGATAATTTTTTCTGGAGTCATGAACTAATGATACATCATTTTATAAAAGTTCTCTTTTAAATTATAACAGAATATAAATTTCAGTCCTTTCAGACACATAGTTTCCCATTTTTCCATCAGTATATTATGTCCAAAGTTCTTAGCCCATTTTATCATACACTCTTTCACTTGTCCTCTGTAATGATCTTTTCAGAGACGTTTGACTCTCAGACAGTATAGAAATGTAACTGACTCAAGCCAATCCCCTTCCAGTGATGTCTGATCCAATTTATTTTTACTTCAACTAGATTTCCAGTTTGAGTTTTTCCTGCTTTCTGGCCTTCTGCAGCCCAAGTTCTTATACACAGTCTTCTGAAAGTTGCTAAACCTAGCCAACAGAAAATCTACAAATGGTACATGCTTAAATTTCGAAAGAAAGCCTCTGTCCACCCCCAGTATTGACAAACCCAATAAATCACGCCTGAAAAAAAAAATGGCAAGGCCTTCAGCAGTGCAGAAGATGACTTGCAGGTATCTGTTGCAGCTTTCCATAATACACTGCAGAGCTACTGAACAGGAGGCCCCTTAAAGAAGGGGCTGAGACCAAAAGGACACACTCATCAGTAAATATTTGTCATCCAGAATCTGGAATGGGAACCCATTATCTATCCATACTGAATTCACATAATCTCTTGTCGTTTCTGGAAGTCTCTTGGTGAGGCAACAGGGACAGCCCTAACTTACGATTGTGTGTAGGGGGAAATAATATTCTTTGCCCTTGTTTTCTTCTCCTGCCCGTCTTTCCTGCCCCCTTTATTGGCCACTATAGATTTATTACCTTACACAACTGGCAGATGATGGTTTTATAGCCACTAATAAGGTCCCAGCAGTTTTTAACAATAACAGGACATTATTTCTTCCAAGATAAATTATGTGTTGCTCTCCTCCAGTATCCATCTTATCAACAGTTTTGATGAATTTTTAGAAGGCCGAAATACACTTTACTATCTCAAACTCCCATGACTTATTTTATTGTGTCAGTCATATAATACAAGGACTTGTTAAATTGTAATGTTTTCACCATTAACTTCCACACATTACCATCTGTACTGCTTTCAGCTGGCTTTTTCCAGAAAGCGTATCCAGTAGTACATAAAAAGAGCAGGATGTTAATAACATCAATTGACTACTTGAATAATCTGCTTTCCCTCCAAAGCTCAGATATTTTTTTCAAGATATAGTTATCAGATTTCAGCAGTAAAACTTCATAATGTCGCTTCAGGCTTCATACTGGATCATATACTGTATGTGAAGACTTGAGCACATCCCACTCATAATAGTGATAACATTGTTTTTCCTGTGATCGCTCCAAATGGTTAGTTCTATACTGTATTCTGATTCTGCTAGACCAAAGTGCCCCATCTGTCCTTGATAGACCACTTGATCTTGATTTGATTAACACATGTGGTTCCATTAATCCTACTTCCTGAAATTCAGGTTAGTTTTAAAGGGATCTATATCAGACTAGGTCTGTATCTAACCTGTAATGATTAAAGCATGGGAAAAAGAAAAAGGGAGGTTGATCCTAAATACAAACTACAGTATGGCATCTAAATATTTATTGTGGGGTGGGGGGGGATGGCAAACAAATCTAGAAACTTTTCTGTTCGGAATAATGGGTTGATTTGATTTGATTAACAAATAAAACTTAATATTTTAAGTTCTATCTGATCTATAGACTGAAATGTATGGATAATTTGACACATGATGTCTCTTAGCAATCTCATGTAAGCCATGCTGATTTTATTTATATATTGTTGAAGTGAACAGTTAGAGACACATTCTGGGACCAGATCATAAAACTCACTAGATTATTACTTTGCACTTCGGATGCAGAAGTAATATTGTTGGGCTATCTAAAGGAGACCTAGAAATCATATTAAGCCAATTGCCAGCGGTAAATTGGGTAAAGCTGCACAATGCGAGGGCGCCAAATATTTTGGAGCAATATCAAAGAACACAGCCAATAGCTTTGGGGAGGGGATGTGTATTTAAATTGATGCACTCTTGAAGAATTTATGAAAAAAGGCTTTAAAAAGTTAAATTCAAAAGTGGAATTTAAAAAAATAATACATTGAAGTGATTAATAGGCGTATGCTCATCATCTTTTTGGTCTTTTAATTCATATACTACATAGTAGAAACTGAAGAATTGAGAGATTAGAATACATTCTAATTCCCATGTGCTTCTATATTTCAGTTATGCTTAGTACATATAACTCTGCCGAGAGAGAGAGAGAATTCATAACACAAATCTAGCATGCTAAGAATGTATGTTGAATGGATCATGGGTGTAACATCTGGCATGTGGTAAAGCAGGCATTTAATTGCTTCAGTATGCACTTGGCTCTCAGTTCAACTCACATTTACCAAGTTTTGACAGCTCTGGAGTGGCACAACAAAGCTCAATTCAGTTGCAAGCTGGCTGTGCGCGGAGAGCAATTACATTACTACTCCAAAATGTGTCAAACTGCATGGAACTCCTCCTACAACATATCCAGCACACCATTTTGTAATGGGAAAAAGATCTTTAAAATACGGCTGAAACGGTTAATGTATTAGGAACAATCGTGTTGCAATTAACTGCGTTTTGTAATATTTTAAATTTTAGACTAAGGGGTGTTATACTGTAATATAGTGATAAGTGACACTAGATAATTTGACTAAAATGTTGAGATAGTTCAGTGGTTAAATAAATGTGTAACCTTGCACAAAACCATAGTATTTTTGTGTTCAGAGCATATTTGGAGAGAATGGGTTGCCTTGGTTAAATGATTTTTTTTTTAATTGAAGCATTGCAGACTTCCTTCCTCTGTCATGTTTGCACAGCAATTTCAGTTCTTTCCAATCTTTCCAGAAACTAAAGGCACAGCTGAAACACTGCTCTCCTCTTTCTTTTTCTTTTGGTTTCTAGGTTAACTTCTATCAGTATGTTTCATTGCTGACTAATTTGTGACGATCTTCCTCTGATAAACACAGATTTTCCATTCTTTATTCCCATGACAAATTTGATGCTGGATGTAAGAGAAAGTGTGATAGAGCCATGAGGAAAAACAGACCTCCCCATTCATTCTGCCAGTTTACAACAGACAGTAGATTTCAGTGTGCTTTATCCGGCATTCTTTAAAGACAAATTGTTTTCCGCCAAGAGTTTAATAATAAAAGGAACAGACATGACATTTCTAGGGAAGTTGTCTCTGACCCTACAGTCAAACGTCCACACAAACATACTAATATTTTGATTTCCTAATGGGAGACAATGGATAGTTTCAACAATTCTCCTCCCCCTCCTTCCTTCGTTATTGAAGTGGAACAGGGTGCTCTATGAATGAATACCCCAGTTCTTGATAAGCTCATGTCCCCATTTAAAGGTTTTTTAAAGGTTCCCCCTGCACACATTTGTGCAGTCATGTCCGACTCTAGGGGCCGGTGCTCATCTCCGTTTGTTAGCCGGAGAGCCAGCGTTGTCCGAAGACGCTTCCACGGTCATGTGGCCAGCATGACGCGCGCAGAATGCTGTTACCCATATTCATCTGTTGTTTTCTGTCTTTATCAACTGCCTGTTCAGGGTAATCACTGCCACTGGTGCCATCCACTACGCCATGCTGTAACTTAGATGATGGCATTCAGCACAAAGCGTTACCTTTCCGCTCTGCTGTGGTACTGGGTATAGTGCTAACCCTGTAGTTTCTTTTTCCATGCTCTGCAGCCCTCCCAAACTGAACCGCCCAGGGTCCCTCCTTGTGGGGGAGATGGGCGGGATATAAATGTAATAAATAATAATAATAATAATAATAATAATAATAATAATACCAATATCTCTATCCTAAGCTATAATGTGTAGTTGCAAAGACATTAGCAAATTTCATTTCTCTAGTAGCATCTAGCTGAAAATGCATGACTGCATTGCTGATCCCTCTTTCTCCACATAGAAATGAAAGCCAATGAAATGGGGGGGAGGGGGAGGGAGCATTGTGCCGTGATAAACATTTTCTTGTATTTGAGAAAAGTGGATCCACTCTGCCTCTATGTCTGTCTGACTGTCTGTCATATATATGTAGAACCACCTGCAGGGCCGTGTGGAGGAGTTTTCTGAGCATCTGCAGGATAAAATTGCTCAGATTCGTTCTAAGTGTGAAGCACAGTCGGGGGAGATGCCAGGGGAGCGGTCTTGTCTTGCTATCTGGGAATGGTTTGATCCTGTTGGGCCTGAGGAAGTGGACAGGATCCTCTGGACTGTAAATGCCACCACATGCCATCTAGACCCATGCCCTTCCTGGCTGGTAAAATCAGCCAGGGAGGTGACTTGCGGGTGGGTCCAGGCAATGGTTAATACATCCTTGGGGGAGGGGGTGTTCCCAGCTACATTTAAGGAGGTGTTGGTGCACCCCCTCCTCAAGAAGCCATCCCTGGACCCTACCACCTTAGACAATTTTCGTCCTGTCTCCCACCTTCCCTTTTTGGGAAAGGTGGTTGAGAAAGTGGTGGCGTTGCAACTTCAGAGGATTCTGGATGAAGCGGATTATCTAGACCCCTTTCAGTCAGGTTTCAGGCTGGGATATGGGATGGAGACTGCATTGGTTGCACTTATGGGTGATCTCTGGCGGGAGTGGGATGGAGGCAGTGCATCCATCCTGGCTCTCTTGGACCTCTCAGCGGCTTTCGATACCATATCCTTTTGGGGCGGCTTAGGGAGTTGGGGGTGGGTGGTGTAGTTTTGCGCTGGTTCACCTCCTTCCTCTGGGGCCGCTCCCAGTCAGTGGTGATAGGAGAGGAGAGATCCGACCCGCGACCCCTCTTATGTGGGGTGCCGCAGGGCTCAGTTCTCTCTCCTCTCCTATTTAACATCTACATGAAACTGCTGGGTGAGATCATCTGACACCGCAGGATGAGGTATCATCAATATGCTGATGATACTCAATTGTATATCTCCATCCCAGGTGAAGTAAGTGATGCGGTTGCTGCCCTGTCTCAGTGCCTGGGGGCTGTAGGGGTCTGGATGGGGAACAACAGGCTTCAGCTGAACCCTGGCAAGACTGAGTGGCTGTGGATTGATGGCCCCTCGGTATCCGGGAAGTTGTCATCTTTGGTTCTGGATGGGGTGGCACTGCCCCATTCGGAACCGGTGCAGAACTTGGGGGTCCTCCTGGACTCATGACTCTTGCTCGAAGAGCAGGTGGCAGTCGTGGCCAGGAGGGCCTTTGCGCAGCTTCTGCTTGTGCGCCAGTTACGCCCATTCCTGGACTGCGATGCCCTCCGAATGGTCACTCATGCCCTTGTCATCTCCCATGTAGACTATTGCAATGCGCTTTACATGGGGCTACCCTTGAAGAATATCCGGAAGGTACAGCTGGTACAGAATGCAGCCGCACGGGCAATTTTAGGTGCACCAAGATCAGCACACATAACACCTTTGCTCCGCGAGCTGCACTGGGTGCCGGTTTGCTTCTAGGTCCAATTCAAGGTGTTGGTTATTACCTTTAAAGCCCTATATGGCATGGGGCCAGGATACTTGAGGGACCGTCTTATCCCCATAACATCGACCCGCCCCACTCAACCATGCAGAGAGGGCTTGCTACGGACCCCATCAATAAAAGAACTTCATCTAGCAGGGTCCAGGAGGTGGGCCTTCTCTGCAGTGGCACCCGCCCTTTGGAATATCTTGCCCCCAGTGTTGAGGCAAGTTTCCTCCCTCCCGGCCTTCCGGAAAAATCTGAAAACCTGGTTCTGCCGCCTAGCGTGGGAGGGGAAAGGTAATAGCTCCTCCTGGGGGTGGTTAGTATCATAATGCCCTCCCCATTGTTTGAGATCAATTCGCCAGATTGGATTTTATATTTATTTATATCATATTGATAATTGTAATTTTATGCTTGTATTTTAATCTTAATTTTTATTGTAAGCCGCCCAGAGTCCCCCGTTTGGGGGAGATGGGCAGTCATATAAATTTAAATAATAAATAAATAAATAAATAAATAAATAAATAAATAAATAAATAAATAAATAATTCAGAACTTTGGATTATCTGAAAATGAGGCTGTTATTTTATAGAAAAAGCAAAGGAGTGGATACTATCCAAATAAAGTAGGGCTACTAATGCCTTGAAAATTAATGAATCAACTCTTTAAAGCAGCACACCTTCCTTTATGCTCATGTGGGAGCCTGAAAATAAGAGAGGCTGCTTTGATTAATGTGCTTGTGCGAGATCCAGAGCACTTATTCAGAATCATTTTCAAAGCATGTACAGTCCTAGTATAAATGTAGAATATTAGTGCCATCCAGATCTGAAGGGGAAAAGATGATTGAGAGAGTGAGGGGATGCTCACGTCAATCTGCTGGCAACTTCATAAAGTTGTGTCTTTTCTTTGGCTAGCACAGCTGCCTCTGTGCAATCCCAGGAAAACCTGTGTTTCATTTAGGGAGGTGCTGACAGGTGTGATATATATGCTCTTGTGTGCTCCAAATCACCTTTTCCTCTTCAAATCTGAAATGCTGCACCACCCTGTAGAATATTCATTTATTTTCTGATGTGCTCATTTTATTTATATTTATTGTTTTCAGATGAATTGTTTCCAGTTCAAATTGTTGGAGTTACTGAGAACTGTGATATTCTGTCCTCTAACTATATTTAAAAATGGGAAAATAACGTTAATTACAGAAGTATCTCACTCATTTATCTAATTATAATGTAAATGCATCTGTGCGTATATCTGTGTGTGTATCTCAGAGGCATTCTATACACATACAGAATGCTTTTGTCACATATGATCAGCTTCCAAACCTTAATTGGTGACAATGTGGAAATGTAAGGATTAAAAACAGATGGTTAGAATGAGCTGTCAATGAAGCAGAGATTCCAAGATGTCTCATTTATCTCATGAGACGTGCAATGTGGGGTGGTCACATGATAATTCCAAGAAATGCCACAAAGCATATATCTCCTTGCAAGGAGTCCCCAGTACTGTGAGTGTGCACGGTAGGATTTGTGGGGGGAAAAAAATGTTACATCACTATTGCGGTTTGGGAATTATGGTGAGTTCAAAGGGAAAACACAAAGAATTACTACAGAGGATGAATCAAGAATGGCACTGTCAGGAACTGGATGTGAAAGCAATTCTATTAGGGAGCAATGCTAATGTTCAGTTTATGTGTTACGTGTGTATTGCTAGCATATCTTCCTCTTCATTTTCAAAGTTCAGAGTATCTACACATATTGTTCCCATGGAAAAACATATTCATCCAGATGAGATCCAGAAACTCTGAAGAATACCAGGCCACTTATCTCTGGCCTAAGTTCTCAGTAGGACGTTTTGGGTCATTTTTATCCTGCAAGCAATTGATAGAGCTGCTTTTTAGAACTAGCAAAAGTACTTCATAAACTCTTAGACTGGGGCTTTCCAAAATTTTCCCGTGGCGACACACCAACCACCGTTGGTGTGTCGCCGCGGGAAAACCCGGAAGTGCCGCCATTGTGGCAGCGTGCAAAAACCCGGAAGCGCTGCTGCTGCTTTCGGTTTTTGTGCGCCGCCGTTGGTGTGTCGCTGCGGGAAAACCTGGAAGCGCTGATGATGATCAGCGCTTCCGGGTTGTGTGGCAACACACCAGACTGTGTGTGGCGACACACTTTTGTGTCGCGACACACAGTTTGGAAAGCTCTGTCTTAGATGGTGCTTTAACATCTACTTGAAAATTGCCCCCATATACAGTAATACAGTATATTGTTTCAGCTGACTCCCACATCTTAAATTATAAGACTATGTTGTACTTGGTAGTTGCAGATTCCTATGTACAATGAAGTATCTGTTTGACACCACTTAGCTGACCTTGACTGATAGCAAAAAAGCTAAGCAGGGTCATGCCTGGTTAGTGCTAGGATGGGCGACCTCTAAGAAAGCCTAACTGTAGGCTAGATTTGAAAGTGGAACCAAGCATCCTGCGAAAAGGCAAATTAGTCCAGGCTTCCACACCCTGGTGCCCCCTGGTTATGTTTGGTAATGAATCCTTTCTTCCCCAGCCAGCAGCCCCATTGGCCATGCTGACTGGAGGCAACAGGGTCTGCAGCCCAACACATCTGAAGGTGCCAGGTGGGGAAGGCCAGACTAAAGGCCCACAATGATGTAGCCACCCTGCTGAAATAAACCAGGGCAATGGCTGGACAATGCTCAGAAGGAGAGCTCATATACATGATCTTGAATTTATTTATTATTTATTTATTATTTGGATTTATCACCACCCATCTCTACCATGGCAGACTCTGGGCGGTTGCTTGAATGAATAATAAATTGTGGTTGCTTGAATAAATAATAAATAGCGGAGTCCAGATGAACTAAAACTGTTGCAGACATGCAACTGTACATAATATGATTTGTTGCTTTTAAAAGGAAAACCACAGAATTTAACAACTAAACAGGAATTGTCATATCATGGGGATATTAATATACATCTATTGATATATATATATCTGGGGTGTTAGGTCATACCGTGGGGGCATGGTGGCTCAGCGGGTAAGACGCCAGACTTGTCAATCGGAAGATCGCAAGTTTGGAGGTTCGAATCCCTAGCCCCGCATGACGGAGTGAGCTCCCACACTAGCTCCAGCTCTTGCCAACCTAGCAATTCGAAAGCATAAATGCAAGTAGATTAATAGGTACCACTTCGGTGGGTAGGTAACAGCGTTCTGCGTGCATCATGCTGGCCACATGACTGTGGAAGCGTCTTCGGATAACGCTGGCTCTTCGGCTAAGAAACGGAGATGAGCACCAGCCCCTAGAGTCGGACACGACTGCACAAATGTGTGGGGGGAACCTTTACCTTTATTTTTAGGTCATACCAGGATCAAATCCTTTGTGAGCTTTAAAAGGTTACTAGTTACAAAAGTAAATTTCTGATTGCTGTTGCTGTTTAAGTCTCCTGTATTTGCAAATCAGTATTTCACAAAACTGAAGCAAGCTCTATTTTGACTTACAATATACCACACCTAAATTCAGTGGGATATTGTTTCCATATTAGAAGACTGTTCCAAGTAATAGTTTAGTTGACCAGTGGATGCTTAATGGATCAGCAAAGTTACAAAATGATACTTTATTCCTGGCTGATTCTGATAAAATGTTATTCTTGCAAAAACATGCTTGATCGTCCAGTGTCATCACCTCTTTTGTGGATTAATGAATGTGTGTGTGTGTGTTCCTGTACCCCACTCTCATAGCTATCCATTTAAACATATCCAGAGAGCCATGTATACTTTCTAATTGTATTATTCAGCTTTAATAAGGTAAGGTGAAACAGGACTGAAATTGAGTTTATTCACTGATGGGGCAAACATGTCTAAGAGAAAATTCACCTGCCTTTAGGAAATTAAAATTTGTCTTACAATGACATCATTTACCTAGCAGTTCATTCCTGTTTCTGCTGGCAAAGCACTCTGGCATCCATGTCAGGACTACACCCATCACTTCATTATACTGCACCTTTTGTTATTGTTAATTTGACCTCCTTGCATCTGACTGATTACTAGCCCTTTTCCTTCTGCCTGGAAGGGTGGAGTGAATTCTTTATTTCCTTTACCTCCTCCCTCTTCTTCTTCTTCTTCCCATCAAGTCCTGAAGCATGGTCACCCTGCTGGGAAGAAAGGGAAAGGGTGATTTAAGAGCCAAAATATAGTTTTGCATGATTCACTTGAGACATGAGTAAATAATGAAACTGGGCAAAACTTTTGAAGGAAGTGTTTTGCCGCAGGCTATAAAGTCAGTTGCACATGGTTTTACTTTGTACTTGTGGATAGAACTTTTTAAATGTATGAGGATGGTTTTTGCAAAGGACCTGAGGCAAAGGCTTTGAAAAAAATACTGGATGAGAAAAACAAAGTTATTCCAATAATTATTCTGAACGTTTAGACAATACTTTCTGAAACACTTGATGAATATTCAGATTAAATACCATTAAATACTCCACATGTACTTAAAAAATGTCCACTTATGTCAAAACAAAATTATAATTTGCTGGAGAGACTCAGGCCTTCCCTGAAGCATCGGGTGTTAGAGTCACTTGGTCATCTGTAGCTTGAATCATGTCAACTGGATCCAGTTGACATGATTCAAGCTACAGACAATTCCACCTGGATGACTGAGAACCTTCATAGACAGTCACTTGGTCAGCTAATGACTGAGGTGGGAAACAATCAGGAAGTCATTGGCTAGCCTTAGGCAAGACTCCACCTCTCAGCTCCTGCTGTGCACCTGTATAAAGGATTTATAATAATACTGATGGGTGTTACAAGGCTACATTATTCCTACAGGAGCCAAAGAGTATCCAGCTTATCGCCTTACGGATTGTGAAGATTTAAACTTACTCAATGCCTTTGTTCTGACTGCTTATTCTACCACAGATGAGAACTCCAGCAGAGTCCATTTGCTGTTGCTGTCAGTCTAACTGCTTAGATGGATCAAATTATTGCATGTAAAAATAAATGAAACCTGTGCTGGCTTTTGTTTCTTGCTGTAAAGCTCAACCAAACATATAAGGTGACACTGGAACTCTGTTAAGAAGGCCCTAAGGTGGTAGGACTGGCTGTGGGCAACAAGTGGAGAAAGGAGGAGAGATGGGTAAAGAAAGTACATGAGATTTGCATTTTCTGCTTTTATGTTTGTTGGCAGTAGAAATTTCATTTCCATATGCAATTAAAAGAGGCAAAAAGTCCATCTTCTGAGAAGAGGTTTTTATTGTATTGAAATGTTATTATTATAAAAAAGGTAAAGGTTCCCCCCGCACATTTGTGCAGTCGTGTCCGACTCTAGGGGCCACTGCTCATCTCCGTTTGTTAGCTGAAGAGCCAGCGTTGTCCGAAGACGCTTCCACAGTCATGTGGCCGGCATGACGCACGCGGAACGCTGTTACCTTCCCACTGAAGTGGTGCCTATTAATCTACTTGCATTTGCATGCTTTCGAATTGCTAGGTTGGTAAGAGCTGGGGCGAGTGCAGGAGCTCACTCCATCACGCGGGACTAGGGATTCGAACCTCCGAACTTGCAATCTTCCGATTCGACAAGCCTGGCGTCTTACCCGCTGATTTCTATGCAGTAATACAGATCAATGCAATTGTGCTTCAGGAAGGAAAATGTCTAGAAATGAAATCTAGGTCTAGGAAATACAGTACATATCTATGCAAAATTAATAGGAAAAACGTCCTGTTTAGAAAGAGTACAACCTTGTTTTCACTTATTAGCAGGAGGGCAAAAAGAACGAGATGATATATCAGGCCAATGGCTGGAACTTAGTGGAGCAAGGAAAAAGAATTAAAGGAGCAATTCCCTTTTGTGAGCTGTTCCAGCAAAAGTTTCAGTAGGTGGAATGTGCAATGTTTATACAGTGCATATTTCAATATATTAAGAAAACACAGAGACTCTGATTCGAAGCTGCTATTAAAGGCTCTTTTTTCTTTTTCTATTGCCTTCATCTCATTTTAAAGATGCCTTCAGATCCACTACAAAACTACTCTCCACAGGACTGATGGCACCGGGCAGTGGTGCAATGTGCCACCGGCTGAGAAAACAAATTTGAGAAAGAGAGCGTATGCTCGAGTTAATAAACCTGAATCAAACAAAAATCCCTGCAGCTCTGCTCCCTTGACTTACCTCCTGTTCTCAGAATCCCCTGGAGAGTTATGGTGTTGTAGCATAGAAGCCATTGGATCTGGAATAAAGGAAGGTTGCATAAAAGAGAGAGAGAGAGGAAGAGAGATGTACAACACTCCACTTCTGATTTATAAAAACAATGAACCCAGAAACATAACAAAATGGAACAGAACCGATACTGTGTCGAGAGGGAGGAGAACCAAGCCTATAATATTCCTTATGTGCAGCTGCAAGCTATATGTCTATTAATGTCCCATCTGGAACAGAAGCAGAGATATAAATATAGCCGCCTTTACTCACTGTAGTTAAGATGAAATGAAAGAAAATATAAAATGTCAGAGAAACGCAGAATTAGGATTCAGCTACCCAAGCTTCTGAAGGGTTTTTTTTTTTAAGTGAAGTCTTTCCACTTCCACAGTATTTTTATCTGTTTTCATCCATAATATTCAGAGCCTGGGTGGTTAGTTAGAACTAAATCTCATCAACACTGTAGGATATTTAAAGGTCACATTTTCAAGATGAGCTTTGTTGATGTAGAAAATTTTATAATCTTGTGCAAAACCAAGGAAATTAATTTGGATGGAATAATAATTTTTAAAACTGAATCTTCCTTCTCTTACAGAGTAACATCACAATTACTCTTTTTAATGAAATCTAAAACTGATATTATGCATCAAGGGGCAGTAAGTATCAATTATATGCCTGCTAGATTCAAGCCCACAAAATTTTATATGCAGGTTATATTGGTTTATATTCCAGTTCTCATAAGATTGATTGCTAACTGGTCAAAATGAATAGCATAAATATATTGATTGCTGTTTCAAAAGACAAAAACAGAAAACAGGATCCTTAACTATGAAAGTTTAGACTGAATTGATTGGATAAACTTTAAGCAGCCACAGGTTTTTGTTCTTTTTTAAGCTTCCAACATATAGAGGGGAAAATAAATGAGGGACGATTCTTAAGGCACATCTACCCACAGCAACGAACCTGGCATGACCACCCCCACCACATTAAACATTCAGATTACCATGTACCATGGTCAAAGAACAGTCCTAAAATAAGTTCAAGTATAAATAAAGTGGTAAAGCTTTCGGATCTCAGATATAATTTCTGAACACTAATATCTATTGGACACAACACAGAAGTGAAAAAAGTACGCTGTTTTCAGGGCGCAAACTTTTGTTCAACCGTTTCTTTTCTGCAGAGGCTGCTGATGTGCCTAAAATCTTTAATTCTCTCTCTCTTGAAGTGATAAGAGGCCAGCTATTGCTACAGTCTGAACAATTGCATCACTAGCAGAACAGAAGCTTTTACATCTTGAAGTAATTACTGAATTTTATAAGAGAAATTCACGTTTTTACAGTTTATGAGGCTGGTAAGCACAGTACAGTGAAGATAATAGATCTGCTGTTCTCAGATTTTGTTCTTACTATTTAACACACCAAATGCAACAGCACCCTCTAAAGTTCATTTTAGACAAAATGTTATCTTAGGATATTTTTATTTTTTGCTAATAGAATGACTAAGCCCAGCTACCATATATCATTCTAATTATAGCCAACTACTAGCCGTTTAAGAATATTAATTAAGATGGTGTAGAAAATTATCAGTGTTTGGGATGCTTAACTAGGAATTTTTCTCAAAAATTTCTAACCGTACAGTTGAAATACTAAGCAGCTACAGAGAATTGTTTATATTTCCTGAGAATAAAAATAATTTTTGTATGTACCTATTTTATAGGATCTCAGAAAGAAAGGGAATTTGTTGGACATGGAACCTTGGGTTATACACATAGTTCTTAAATAGGTTATTGGCAGATGAATCACTCATGGAAGAATAAGAAAAGAATAAATGCTTTTATATCACTAAGCTTTCTCCTTTTCTTTATATTCCTATTCTTTTCTATATCACTTTGGAAAATCCTGCATCTGTGTTTTTACGTTTCCTCTCTTGAATTACAACTAGAACTGTATTTCATGTCTCATAACCAAGAAGTTTTATTTTTCAAGTCAATACAAGTAAGACTTGATCTCAAACAAACCCACCACCTATCTTTGTAATTGTCCCTGGAATATGTGATGTCATTGTGGCTTGTACCAGGTGCTTATGAGACCAAAGCAGTGGATCTTCTAATATAGTAACAATTTCCTCTAAGAATAGGTAGTTCTGCTGAACTCATCATAAGTGATTGAATTATCCAGTCAGCATGGGAGGAGGGGAACCTGTGGATCAAGGGTACCACATACTCCCCAGGACCCTGAAATCACACTGCCAAAATTTGACCTTTGCAGGCAAAAAGGTTGACTTTCAACAGTGTAATTTTGGTGTGATTTGGGGAGTTGACAATCACTTCTAATGACCTCACAGCATCACTGGATAGCCATACGTGATCCTTCTAAGGTCAGGAGGTTGAGTTGCAACCTTCGACTCCTCAAATATTTCCCACCCCTGATTTATCAGCACAAGCACATGAGGTATAAATACAATAGAATTATCTTTCCCCAGGAAATACCTGGAACCAGTAAATAATTCAAATTCTCTATCAAAATCATTGTCCATGATAGGCTTTTGTCATCTAGGTTGCAATTTTATACACAATTATCTCAGAATATGGCCCTTTGAATCTGATACCTGAGCAGACATGTATAGGATAGTCCCCGGCATTATGGCATAACTTCACTTGTCTCATGCAGACTAATATGCTCCAGCTATAAACTTTATTAATTTAAAATTCAGATATAGCAGTCCACAGCATTTGAGCTGCCTCTGTCCACACAGAGCCCTGTCCTGTTTACTGTGATGAGTTAGCTGGCAGTAAGTAGCAATACCTTTATTGTTGGCAGAACCCAGAACTAGCAGCAGTTCATCAGAGATAGTTTCCTATCATACTGGCTGGTCTTTAAGTTTAATAATTTAGGGCTTTAGGAAGTAAGCAATGTCTTACAGTAAAACAAAATATACCCAGGAAGACATTGTGTTTAAAGCCTACCTTCTGGCTACCACATTTTGTGCCAATTACAGATTTTAGTCACTCTTCAAGGGCAGACCCACATATTGTCCTGCACAGTAATTAAATCTGCATGTGACTAAGGTGCTTAATTATGGCCATCCCTGCCATCTCAAACCCTGGGTGTCACATTAAAAAAGACCCATTTCTACCTATTCACCCATAGTAGAACTGGGAGACATTTTGTGCTCGAACAGAACAGATGTTGACTGTTTTATTTATCTATAATATTCCAGATTAAGACTAACATTTACCTGGTGGTAAGATTCATTAAAGCCAACATTAGTTACTTCTGGACAATCATCCAAAGCATTGCACTACATGTGACAATTATTCAAAACAAGAGGCTCAGCAATAGAACTATTGGAAACTCATTATCCTTTTCAGAAATACATTTTGTAACTGAACTTTCAGTCTTTTAAAGAATGACCTTATCTCTGATTGTCGCTGAGAAAGAAAGAAAGAAATAATTGTAGGCATTGTCTGTAGCTTGAATCATGTCAACTGGATTTCTATTTTCTCAGTGGATGACTGAGAACCTTCATAGACATATTGTAGGCATTGAGATATCGGATCATTTTTGCTGTTTCTCTTTCTCTTTGTCCTAATGCATCATTTCTATTAATATGTCATTTCTTTTCATTAAACTTTACTCTTGAAATAACAACAACAATAAAAATCACTCTGCTAATTGAATGTGAACTTAGTTCTCTGTTTCATGAGAAAATTCAGTTACTGAAGAGAGGGATTATATGGCCTCTCTGCCTACGCTGTTGAGGTCTTTGCTATTTTTGTTTTATTCCGGTCCCCTTTTTCCTTCAGCTTGCATTTTTGTTAGGTCAGCCTCAGCAGTAAATTCACATACACTTATAAAAAATTGGCAAAACTGCAGCTGCTGTTCTTTCGTACTGTAGAATTTAGAAAGTAGAAGCTCCCAAGCAATCAGTAGAAGGTCATCCATTCTTTGTTATTATTTACCATTCACTGGCTATTTCATTCTTCTCTAACTTGGTACTCTCCAGATGTGCTAGGAATGGGACTGCAACTCTAGTAGTTCCAATAACTGAAGGACACCATTTTCTAGGGTTTTTTTTTTCTTTTGTATAATACAGCTGAGGGTTTTCCAACCGTGGCATTTTCCAGGAATGTGGACTTCAGATCCCAGAATTCCACAGCCAGCATCACCATTAATAAGAATTCTGGGAGTTTAAGTCTACAAACCAAGGTTGGGAAACTCTGATACAGCTGGTCAGCACAAGTAGTCATGGGTGTGTCTCAGTACCCCCAAACAGCACCTCTGCTATACAAGCTGCACTGGTTACCAGTGGGCTTCTGGGTGTAATTCGAGATGTAGGCTGTCATCTGGAAAGCCCTACGTGACATAAGGCCTGGATATTTTCAAAAACACCTTTGTGCAATTGTCTCTTCCGACCTGACAGAGTTGGCATGCTTTGGGGATAATCTATTACTTACGAGACCCAGGATGCCTTGCTTCCATATCACCACACCTGCCCTTTGGAGCAGCACCCCCCAAGGTCTGTACAGCTCCAACCTTAAAGAGCTGGCTCTTCCCACAGGTACAGGGCCAGGATGTTTTGTGAACCTGCCATTGAGATTGTTTTATCTGTTTAATTTTTGTGGTTCCCACTCTCCTGGCAGAGCTGTTTATATTACTATCTTTTAATTGACTACATTGATTGTTTTTTATTCCTCTGTTGTGTACAACAGAGTTGTGTGTGAGTGGGCAGCTGCAGAAATAAATAAATTAAATAAATGTTATATTTCTGTCCTGAGATGGGCCACGGTGGCTCACGTGGCTAAGGCGCTGAGATGCTGAGATGGGAAGATCTTAAGGTCGGCGGTTCGAAGACCGTGTGTGGATGCCGCGTGACGGGGTGAGCTCCCGTCAGCTAGCCCTAGCTTCCGACGTCAGGCTCTGGCGACAAGCCGGTCGGTTGGCCCCCATCGCAACTAAACGGATCAACCAATTACCAACTTCCGGTTGATCCGGAAAAAAGCGGACCCTGCAAAAAAGCGGGATAAACGCTAGGATGATGAAGAAGAAGATTTCTGTCCTGAGATATGCCCTAAATGTATCATAAGAGTAGGTAAAGTATTCTTGTTTACTACTCAGAATATTTACCTTTCTTCTCTTCTGCACTGAACCTTTCATTTCACAGGCCTTTATTTATTTTACTTACAATGTATATCTTTGAAAATGGAACATTATGTTTCAGTATTAATCTTCTGAAAGTAAAGAATACCACAGCCTTTCACATTTTAGCATCTCACTGAACAGGTTTAGAAAACAGAACATGTAATGTGGTAATTGTCCAACTGAGGCTGCAGAGCTACAGACGCTCCATAGAAGTAAATGCCTTTGATCATAACAAGACTTCTTGGAAGTAAGCATACATCTGATTGCACAGTTAATTCTAAATGTCTAATAGTGCAACAGCAGGAAGTGGGATGCTGGCTTAGCATGCAGAGATATCCTGCATTCTCCAAAAGCTGGCTTCCCATCCGTATGATGAGTATTTTGCTATTTGGAGTGCTCCAGGCTGGGAGAACTGACATAAACTGAAATCTGGGAGCTCCGATCTATCAGCCTGTCTGTAGCTTGAATCATGTCAACTGGATTTCTATTTTCTCAGTGGAAACGTTTCGCTCACTGAGAAAATAGAAATCCAGTTGACATGATTCAAGCTACAGACAATTCCACCTGGATGACTGAGAACCTTCATAGACAGATCTGTCAGCCTGTTTGTCCTTTTTCTTCTTGGGTTTTCTTTACCAGATTACTTCACAGAGCATCAGCATGAAGCATTCACATTCTTGAAGGGGGAGAATTGCCAACACTCCACACTTCGAAACTCTCCAAGGGTTTGTCTGGAATGCTGCTTTTCAGCAGGGTTACAAACTGTGTCTTTCTCAAAAGACAGTCCAATTCTTTTACTATAAAAGGACTGCTCCCCCCTCCCTTCAGCCTGTGTATACTGTTTGGCTACTCACTCGCTGGATCGTCACCTTGTTATGGTGAGTGGGCTTGTGTGTTCCCAATGAACCCTGTGAGCGAAGCCGTCGGGAGTCATGTTCTCCTGGCAGGGTCACCCATGGCGGTAAGGTCCAGGGGGAGGAACCAGACAAAGAACGATCCAAGAAAGTCCTCAACGGCAGAACAGGCGGAAGATAACAAGGTGTATTGTTACAACGGCTGCGAAGGCGGATGAAGGCTGCAGCAGACAAAAGGTCACCAATCGTCATGGTATCCATGCCATTGGATTAGAGCCTTTTTCTGTGAAGGTTGTGTGCTGATCGTTGTGCACCGATCTCCACACATAAAACAAATTCACGCACAGGCGTCTTCCAACCACACCAAACCCAAAACAACCAAAAGTCCCATGGCGATTGACGAATGGCAACGGGGGCAGGACTGTGTAATCCGGAAGCTCCTAGTCATGGATCAGCACATGGGCGGTGGATACGGATTCAGTCGCCCTGACTCAAGGATCGAGGCAGTTGAGTAGTTCGGCAGCTGTATCCACGACTGAGCAGCCCTATTTAGGATCCACTCTGCTCACCCCATATGGGGAGGGGGCTAGAAAAGGTGCCCTAAACATAGTCTGCCTCATTTTCTCCCTGACTGGATTACCGCGACCAGTGGGGTCACCATCTAGCGGTCGTAAAAAACACATGAATTTTGGAACATGGAATATACGGACACTGCAAGACAATATGGATAGTGAACGACCTGAACGTAGGACTGCCATTATTGCAAGGGAGCTGAGACGTTTTAATATCGATATAGCAGCACTCCAAGAAACTCGAAGAGCAGGAGAAGGACAGTTGAAGGAAGAAAAAGGAGGTTATACCTTCTTTTGGAAAGGACTGCCTGAACAAGAACGACGAATACATGGGGTAGGCTTTGCTATCAAAAACGACATTGTGAAGCTCTTGTCAGAAGTTCCCACTGGGATTAACGAACGACTCTCAACTCTGCGAATAAAACTCGCCAAAAACCAACAGGCAACTATCCTAAGTGCTTACGCACCAACACTAGATGCAGATGAGGATATCAAGGAAAAATTTTATACCCAGCTGGACACCATCTTATCAGAGATACCAAAGGAGGATAAAATTATCCTCCTGGGCGATTTCAATGCAAGAGTTGGGCGTGATTTTGATTTGTGGCCAGGGATCATTGGGAAAGAAGGAGTTGACAACAGCAACACGAATGGAATCTTACTTCTGACTAAATGTGCAGAGCATAACCTTGTCATTACTAACACACACTTTCGCCAGAAAAATAAATTTAAAACATCATGGAAGCACCCACGGTCGAAGCACTGGCATCTTTTAGATTATGTAATTGTCCGTGCTAGAGATCGCCGTGATGTACTTCTCACCAGAGCCATGACGAGCGCCGATGACTGCTGGACAGACCATCGATTAATTCGATCCACGATGGCCATAAAGATTGTCCCTCATCGTAGGCTCCAAGGAAGAAAACCAAGGCGTAAAATGAATACACTGGCCCTTCAAGATCCTATTAAACGAGCTTGCTTTCAATCAACTCTCAAGGAACATCTGCCTATGGAACTTCCTGAAAATGTTGAGGAACACTGGATTAAATTGAAGACTTCTATCATTTCAGCCTGTGAACAAACTATCGGATACCAGACTAAGAGACATCAGGACTGGTTTGATGAGAACGATAGTGAGATTGAACATATTATTGACAAGAAAAGGAAAGCCTTCCAGATATGGCAAAAAGATATTAACTGTGCCGTTAAGAAAAAAATCTACGCCAGTGCAAAGGCAGAAGTCCAAAGACGAACTAGAGAACTTAAGAACATATGGTGGATAAAAAAAGCCCAAGAAACCCAACATTTTGCAGATGCTCACGATGCACGGGGCTTTTTTAATGCCATAAAAGCCATCTATGGACCAACAAACCATGGTACAAATCCCTTACGCTCAGTAGATGGTGCTAAACTTCTAAAGGACAAAGAGTCTATTGCACTGCGCTGGAAAGAGCATTACTACAATCTCCTTAATTGTCACTCTACTGTGGCTGACGAAGTCTTCTTGCAAATCCCACAAAAACAAATAAGAAATGAGCTTGCAGTACCCCCTAGTTTGGAGGAAGTCAGTAAAGCCACTAAACAAATGAAAAATAACAAAGCTAGTGGACCTGATGGGATTCCTGCTGAAGTCTTTAAAGAAGGCGGGCCTGAACTTACACAACAACTTCATAAGCTCATCGAAAAAATCTGGATGAGGGAGAAGATTCCAGCAGACTTTAGGGATGCCATAATTATCACTCTCTTTAAAAAGGGTGATAGAACAGACTGTGGAAACTACCGAGGCATCTCCCTTCTAGCCACAGCAGGCAAAATCCTGGCAAAGATCATTGCAAACCGTCTCCTATCTGTATCAGAAGACATCCTCCCTGAAACGCAAAATGGCTTCCGCCCTTCCAGGGGAACAGTGGATATGATCTTCACTGCACGACAGCTTCAAGAAAAATGCAAGGAGCAAAACCGCCCTCTGTACATGGCGTTTATTGATCTGACTAAAGCTTTTGATACTGTAAATCGTACTGCTCTCTGGACCATCCTTCTGAAAATCGGATGCCCTGATAAATTTGTGAACATCTTGCGGTTACTCCATGACGACATGATGGCAACAATCCTGAATAACAATGGCTCTCAAAGCGATCCATTTAAAGTGGAATCCGGCGTTAAACAGGGATGTGTTATTGCTCCAACCTTATTCGCTATCTTCATCGCTATGATTATGCACCTTGTTGAAGAGAAACTTCCTACTGGTGTAGAAATTATATATCGAACAGATGGAAAGCTTTTTAATCTTAGTAGGCTGAAAGCAAAAAATAAGGTAATTGCAACTTCTGTTATAGAACTTCAATATGCTGATGATAACGTAGTCTGTGCACACTCCGAGGAAGATCTTCAAACTATCCTAAACATCTTTGCAGAAGCATATGAAAAGCTCGGCCTCTCGATTAACATTAAAAAAACCAAAGTGCTTTACCAGCAAGTTCGAACCAATCCCTCTGCAGCGCCATCAATCCAGCTTAAAGGTGTGTCACTAGAAAATGTCGACCACTTTTCTTATCTCGGCAGCCATCTATCAACAAAAGCCGACATCGACGCTGAAATTCAGCATCGCCTGAGCTCTGCGAGTGTAGCTTTCTCCCGAATGAAGCGTAGAGTGTTTGAGGATCGGGACATTCGCAGGGAGACCAAAATGCTTGTTTACAAAGCCATTGTACTACCAACCCTTCTGTACGCCTGTGAAACATGGACCCTCTACAAACGCCACCTCCAACTTCTTGAAAGATTCCATCAACGCTGCCTCCGAAAAATTCTGCAAATTACTTGGGAAGATAGGTGGACTAATGTTAGCGTATTAGAAGAAGCGAAAACCACCAGCATTGAAACAATGATCATCCAACATCAACTTCGCTGGACTGGTCATGTTGTTCGAATGCCTGACCATCGTCTTCCAAAGCAGCTACTTTACTCCCAACTTAAGAATGGAAAACGGAATATTGGTGGACAGCAAAAGAGATTCAAAGATACTCTCAAAGCTAATTTAAAAAAATGTAATATCAGCATTGAGAACTGGGAAGCCCTAACTCATGAGCGTTTCAATTGGAGGTCAGCCTTTATTAATGGCGCTATGGACTTTGAAGAAGCACGAGTACAGGGCGAAAAGGAGAAGAGAGCTAAAAGGAAGGCACGTCAGGCAAACCCTCATCATGACCGTCTCCCACCCGGAAACCTATGCCCTCATTGTGGGAGGTTGTGCGGATCCAGAATTGGCCTTTATAGCCACTTACGGATTCACCGTTAAAATTTTACCTTTGGAAGACAATCTTACTCGGCTACGAGTGATCGCCAATGATGAATGAATGACTGTTTGGCTTAGACTTTGTCTTCCTTCTTTACCAACAAAGTATAACAAGCACATAAATCTGTTCTAAAAGGAGCCCTGGAAATGGAAACTATGAAGACTGCTGAAAGACCTAGAAACCTTAACTTAGTTAAGTGCTCTCTATCCCTCCACGATGATGAAATTTTCAAATAAATATTCACCTGCCGAGAAAAGAAATTAAGAGGGGGAAAAATCTCTTTCTTCAACTTCTGTATTTGCATAAACCTCCAAAATTTACCCTTCTTAAAAAAACTGCAAATTAATTCCCTACACACATCTGTATTATGCATGTCAGAATCATAGAAACAGAAATTGTCCATTGAAAAGTAGATGATTTTTTTTAAATCACAAACTTTAAAAATTTAATAAATAATAATAATAATAATAATAATAATAATAATAATAATATTAAACTTGTATGCTGCTTGACTCTCAACAACTCTGTCACACCAAGTCACAGAATCATAGAAGTCAGTGTAGGATCCTCCAGACCATTTTTGACAGATGACCATCTATCCTGTGTTTGAAGTCTTTATACATATGTATTCAAAAATTGGCTGAGTTCATTCCTTTAGAATGATAGAATTTGCCTGTCAATTTAATTCAATTAACTGAAGAAGAAATAAAAACAAAATTTGAAGGCTGCTTGCTCACACCCCCTCCCCAACCTCCCTGCTCCTAGCTGCCTGAAATTTGTGAGGCTCGATCCATTTAGTACAAGGGCTGTGTTAAATTGTGACCTACCAGTCCTTGAGTTGGCAGAAAAGTTTGCTAGCAAAAAAATGGGTGTCCCAATTGCTAAGCCCTATTCTGACACAATGAGGAAGACAGCAAGTGATGCTGTGGGACAAACAGTGATTGATGAATTCCTCTGACTTAATTCCCCCCCCCCCCCGCCAGTATTAGCTACTGGTGGAAAAACAACCCCTAATCCCATTCCCAATGCAGGGTGGGGAGTGGTTAAGCAAATGTAGTGTTTTAATCATAGTTTTAAACTATCATGTTTCCCGACTAACAGGTCATAGGCACAGAAGCACATCATCCCTGTGTATTGTCAGGTTTTTCCCCCGGAATATGGGGGTGAGATGGAAATGTCATGAAGACCGGGTATAAAATTGGTTACTAGGGTGTGTCCATGTGTCCAGGTTGGAGGGCCTGAAGATGAGCCATTAGGAGCATTTCTGCCTCTGCAAGTTCACCAAATTTTACCTGTTGGGATAAATTAAGATCTCTCCCTGCCCTGCATGTTGTCCTCCCCCCAGAACACTGTCTGCCTCCATGTTGTCTCCCCCCAGAACAGGTAAAGGAAGCCCAATTGTTAAAAGGTTACAAAATAGAATGTGTTTGGCTCAGACAAAGGATTCCCTCTCGATTCAATTGGAAAGCTTGACACACAAAAGGTCAGCTCATTCACAGAACTTAGCCAACCATTCAGGTAGATCTTCTTCCCCAGACAAACAGATCTCCATAATCAAATAACAATAGATTCCTTCCAAGATGCAGATTCCAAGTAAGCCACAGCCCACAGGGAACACAGACAGGAAACACAAACAGCAGGGGGTCCAACCACAGAGCGCCTCCTCTCTGAAATCTGGTAAATTACACTTCTCTCAAGTTCCTAGGGGGCGGGAACACCTTTGCATAGCAACGACCAAGCTCTCCTATATAAATGGCCTGTGGGGGAAATACAGATGTGGCCACCTTCCAACCAGCATATTCTGTACTTCTGTACTCTGCATGTGCTCTTGGAAATAAACCAGCAAACCTCTGTTCCAGCAACTGCCTGCGTGTCTATTCATTCCCGGCTTGGGATGAACCTTGGTAAGATTACCTTCTAACATACCAAAATGCAAAATAAATAAATAGCCATTTGTGGAGTGCTTGGTGCTCTCTGAGCCTTGTTGTTTTCTTGCAGACTTGTCTTTGTTTTGTTTTTATAAACTTTGTTTTACCGTCTTTCAATTTTGCAGGGTTTTTTTTTAACTAGAGCACCAGAGTCTGTAGTCCAAAACTTTAATCAGGGATGGCTTCTGAGTCCCCTTTGGAATAAGGCTGCTATTAAATTCCAGCCAAAGCACAATCAGACCACTTATTTATAACAGGAAGATGGATGAAGAAGTTGCCTAGGTGTGTATATTATTGAGACTTGAACAAATTTGCTGGAGGTGGCCTCGCTCTTCTTGCCTGTTTTTTCAACATCAGCCTAGGCCAGGGGTCGGCAAACTTTTTTATGCCAGGAGCCATTTTGACATTTATAAAATTTATAATATCACTCGAGGGCCAGGGGGTGGGGTTTGCGGGCAGGAGCCAATCGCGCACACTTAGGGCCTGCTGCCGCCATGCCCACCGCCACGCACACCATGCCCGCTGCCGCGCCTTCCCCCGCCACGCCCGCCACGCCTGCCTGGGGAAGAGCCACACTCAAGGGGCCAAAGAGCCGCATGTGGCTCGCGAGCTGCGGTTTGCCGACCCCTGGCCTAGGCTATGGTATGGGAGGAGAATTCTTACACAGGACTGGTACACAAGCAAGATCTTTTAATTGAAGAGTGTGAATCTTTTAACTGCACATCCCAAAGTGAATACAGACCTTGAAACCTGGGTTTCATGGAAAAGAGTTGGATTTTATTGAGAAACAGCACAATGAAAGCATGCCAATAGAAAATTACAATGAAGGAGAAAGTAGCTATCATTGGGGAAATACGTTCAGTGGGGAAATTGCTCTTAAAATAAAAAAAATAGTACAGTATTGTGGGAACAGCAAAGAAAACATGAAAGACTTTCGCAAAGTACTCATTGGGAAAGCAATGGCGGTGAAGGGGGTAATATCAATCAATGAGCACTTTGAGGGGACAGCAATCCCTGGGGGCTTGCAATGAGATAGGATTAGGAGTGCTATCGAACCAGTTCTGTCTAGTTCTGGCAAATTGGCTGTTAAATTTTGTTTGGAAAAGCAAGGAATGCGAGAAGGCTATATCTTTCTCTCTCACACATACTTATGCATTGTTCCTGCAGCATCAGTTCAGGGCAATTTAATTGGCCTGTTGTTATCACTCTGGTCCTGTGGTGGTCCTGGGTTCTATATCCCAATAAAGACTTCCTCACGCAGAACTATGCGGAATGATCTTTAATAAGGAAACATGCAAATCCTAACATCGGTGAAGATCTGAATGCCCTTTCCCGCCAAACGATTTAGTTTTATGAGTCCCCCCCCTTAGTTCAGTTCGTTCTGTCAGTGGTGTCAGTTTCCTCCTCGGCGCCTCCTCCGCCTCCTCCATCTCACCAGTGAATGATCTTGGTACTTGATACTGAAAGGTGTGAATGATCATCCGCCATCTGAGCTCTTTCCTCCCCATTGACTTTGATGGCTGGTAGATCGATGTGTATTAACTGGTTCCGATGGGGAACCTTACATGCCACTCCTCCAAAATACCTTAAAATCTAAATTATAGAGTACAAAATATAAACTAACAAAAACAGTAACAGAAGTAAAGAACTAATTGCAGGTCACTTCCTCATATGCTGCTCCTGAAATGTTTCCTCCTTGGCGCCTCCTCCGTCTCACCAGTGAATGATCTTGGTACTTGATACTGAAAGGTGTGAACAATTGGCTGCCATCTGGGCAGTTTCCTCCCCGTTGACTTTGATGGCTGGTAGATTGATGTGTATTAACTGGCGTACCTGACTGGGTGGAAGGTTCTGATGGGGAACCTTACAGGTCCACAGCCCAAAGAAACCCTGGTGAGCTGAAAACTAGAGTACGCTCCATGCTCTCATAGGCTGTGAACTGCTGGAATCCCACCCACTCACCATGGCTCTTCTTCTACCAACGTAACATAGAGGGAAATTTGATACAGAGACAGCTGGATTTGGGAAGGACATGTTTCTTCTTTGGAATGTGTTTTGCTCTTTCTTCCTTTAAATTATCCTATCAGAGGGAGCGCGCCGAGATGGAGTGGCCTGCCTCTCTCCTAGGCACCAGTGATCCACATACTATGCAGTAAATAGACTCCAAGCAGAAGTTATATCAAATATCCTATTTACTTTATATACATACGTATTTACAGATCACTTCCACAAGTAACAAATGATACACCATCAACGATACAGCTTTCACGAGGTAAAATGGGAATAATGGGAAATGAGAATGTCTGCATATATAGTGAACCTGACCAATCACATTATAGGTCACTCTCGTTATTCACCACACCCAACCTAACTCTGAGCACCTGTTGAATGAGTCACACATGACACATCATTCCTACAACAATGGCTGCTAATTGGGTGACTGTGCAGAATATTTCACCTTTTACCTAGAAATCAAGCCTCTCTGTATAATTTATATCTAGAAGTAAATTCCTGGGTTTATCAAACCCTAACACCCCTTCAATTTACAATAGATATTACATTCAATTGTACAGAATAGAAGACATACACATTTGAGATATACACATCCTATGTCTCTCTATGCTTAGAGGCTTTGTCATCACATCTGCTACATTACACTCAGATGGACAATATTGCAAATCAATACAATACAATACAATAAACTTCCAATTATTGACTGATCACATATTCTTGATCACATGAAGTTTGGTCATCATTTCCAGTCTCTGATTTAACAAAATCTGTTGTCATCGGGGTAGAAACTTCTTTACACTGTTCCATATTGTTCTCTCTTAGCAGTGCTTCAATTTTCTTCCGCTGCTCTAGAACATAACCCCCATCAACCTTCTGAATACCCATGCCTAGGTAATTCTTAATTTCTCCCAGATCTTTGACATCAAAGTGCTGTTTCAGATTTTCAGTAAATTCAATTACCCTGCTTTGATCTTTCACTATAAGACACAAATAGTCTACAAAAATCAAAAGCAAAATCTGTTCATCGTTTTCACATTGCTTTACATACAGACATGGGTCAGCTATACTACACTTGAATCCCATTCTTTGTAATTCCTTATCTAACCTAAGATTCCAGCAACGTGCCGACTGCTTGAGTCCATACAATGCTTTCTGCAACTTGTATACCCTTCCTGCAATCTTTGATTCATAACCTGGGGCTTCAATCATATAGATCTCTTCATTCAAATCAGCATGCAAATATGCTGTTGTGATATCATAATGCTGTACTACACAATTCCCAGCTGCTGCCATTGCTAAGGCAAACCTAAATGTCTCCCCTCTTAGCGTTGGTGCAAAAACTTCATAAGTCTGATTCTTTATCTGGGAAAATCCTTGTGCAACCAACCTAGCCTTATACTGAATATCACCATTCACTAAGGTTTTCTTCTTATACACCCATCTACAGCCTACTGCTCTATGCCCCTCAGGCAGCCTAGTAGATTTGAAAACCTTATGAGAATTAATGGCTTTCATTTCCACATCCATAGCAGCTTTCCATCTACTCTGCTCGTGTTGTGGCAACTTCAATACGTCCTTGTAATTACGAGGTTCATAATCAATGAAACACACTTTTACATCACCTGGTGTATAACGCTGAGGTGGTATGCCCTTGTTAACTCTCTCAGATCTGCGCAATACTGTAGCATCCTGCATCATTGGCACACTAGGAGTTAATTCCTCTTCCTTCTTAATCACATCAGTGGACTCTCTCCGCTCTGAAAACTCAAAATGTCCCTGACTAGGAAGATAAACCTCACTGCTCCCGTGTAATCTCTGCCAATTGCTATGCTCACTAAAACTTGCTGATCTAGAAATAACAACTTTCCTGCCATCAGTGAACCTATATCCCTTGGTCCCTGGCTCATACCCTACAAACGTCATCTTCTGTGCTTTTGCCTGTCCCTTCCTACGTACCTCCTTATGCACGTGAACATAGGCAGTGTACCCAAACACCTTCAAATGAGCTAATGGTGGCTTCTTGCCATATAACATATAATATGGAGTTTGGTTTACAGATACACTCCATAACCTGTTAATTAAATAATTAGCAGTTAATATTGCCTCTCCCCAGTATCCTCTTGATAACCCTGAGTCAGCAATGAGTGAATCCTTCACTGTCTGCAATGCCAAATTCCTACGTTCAGCCACGCCATTCTCAGCTGAACTATGTGGGTTAGTTCTCCTATGCACAATGCCCCTTCTATGGAGCCATTGCTGAAAACTCCCACTAAGAAACTCTTTACCCCGGTCAGTTTGTAAACTACACACTTTTGTGCTATACCTACGTTCCACAAACTGCACCCAGTTTCTAAACTTTTCAAATGTTTGACTTTTAGCTTTCAATAGGTAACAGAATCCAAATCTGGTGTAATCATCTACAATGACTAAAACATATTTAGCACCCCCTATTGAAGCTGGTAATGGACCAATTAAGTCAGCGTGAACTAATTCAAAACGTGTATGTGACTTCCTATCACTGAATTTGCTCACAGGAAACACCTTTGACTTTGCAACCTTACAAGCTGTGCAATCCAAATACACTTGGCACTTTTTCAATTCCATTCCAGAACTTGCTTCTGACATCTTTTCAATCACTTTGAAACTCGGATGCCCAAGCCTTCTGTGCCACAGGTGCGCACATGAATCATGTGTTGGCTTATTAATCGTAGCTACACCATGATGGTTGCTGCTTGTCCTGGTTTGAACTATTTCATAAAGACAGTTTTGCAAAATACCTTTGCCACAAACATTGTTATCTTTCATGACAATACATTCATTATTACCAAACTGTACAGTATAACCCTGTTTATCCAATTGTGACACACTAATTATATTGTACTCCAGTTCAGGTACACACAACATTGATAATTCAATATTTAACCCTGGTACATATACAAATCCTTTACCAGTCACAGATGCAATGCTTCCATTAGCTAGAGTAACATGATCTCTATCAGCCTGCTTAAAACTCTTAAACATCTGTCTGTTACTCCCTATATGCTGACAAGCCCCACTGTCAATTAAAAATGGTCCCTTTAAATCTTGCTCTACACTTGAACTAATTAAAGACAGCTGTGCAGCTTCTCCCGGCTTGGAAATTTTCAGCTTGGCCTTCGGCTTCCGTTTCTTATCACAATGTTTCAACAAATGCCTTTGCGACCCACAGTTAAAACATTTTCGTACATACAAAACATTCTCAGAATATTCCTTAACAGAAACACTGTTCTGCTTAGCACTAATTACATTAGAACACTGCTGCCTTCTTTGCTCTTCTTCCAGTAATCTGCCAGTTAAGTAATTTATGGTTAAATCATTCTCAGATAACGAACCAAAGCTAATTGACAAAGTATCCCACGTTTCATTTAGAGAACTGAGAATTATATACACTTTGTTAGCTTCTGTAAATTGCATATCTCTCTGAGCCAACTCCTGGAACAACCCTGTCATATAATGCAGGTGATCCCTTATATTATCAGATACCCCTAATCTAGCGTGATAAAGTTTCCTTGTTAGTAAAACTTTACATAACGGTGAGCTTCTTAGATAAACATTCTTTAAAGCTTCCCAACACTTATAGGCTAACTGACAGTCTCTAACATAACACAATTGGCTATCTTCCAGACATAAAATTATGCTTGCCAATGCTCTATTGTCCTTTAGAGCAACTTCTTCATCTTCCAGGTCTGGTTCAGGGCAAAGTACACTCCTCCAAAGCCCTTCACGCCGAAGATACATTTCCATTTTATATGCCCATGATGAATAATTACTGTCATTCAGTCTTTCCAGAGGAAAACCTCCCCCGGCAACATCTTCGCTGTGCTCATCTGTCTTCAGCCCCTTCTGGGCAGACACCGATGATTAAAGACACAGACCTTATCAGAAAGTCCTCCAGCTGCAAAACAAGCGTAGGAGAGAAAAAAAACACACACACACAGGCACGGAACCTGTGAAAGCTCCAAATCACTCCAAATAGCCACACGACTCCTGGATAGGCTTCCAAAGCTTCCAGCTCACAGACCGCACATGATCCACCGATCCACAGCCAGTGCAAAGCCTTCCATTGTCTATGGCTCCTCTGCCGCCTCTGGGCCCGTAACCCTGTCAGAAGGAGCGCGCGGAGATGGAGCGGCCTGCCTCTCTCCTAGGCACCAGTGATCCACATACTATGCAGTAAATAGACTCCAAGCAGAAGTTATATCAAATATCCTATTTACTTTATATACATACATATTTACAGATCACTTCCACAAGTAACAAATGATACACCATCAACGATACAGCTTTCACGAGGTAAAATGGGAATAATGGGAAATGAGAATGTCTGCATATATAGTGAACCTGACCAATCACATTATAGGTCACTCTCGTTATTCACCACACCCAACCTAACTCTGAGCACCTGTTGAATGAGTCACACATAACACATCATTCCTACAACAATGGCTGCTAATTGGGTGACTGTGCAGAATATTTCACCTTTTACCTAGAAATCAAGCCTCTCTGTATAATTTATATCTAGAAGTAAATTCCTGGGTTTATCAAACCCTAACATATCCATTCCTAAAACACTAGATGCTTTTCGAGAAGAAACTAGTGTAGATATCACTGTTGTCAAGCCTAGCACAGAGCATGATCAAGAAAGCATGAATCGTGCAGATTTCAATTAGTGGTTTTAATGCAAAAATTAAGAATCTTGAAAATGGCAGTAGGAGTTCAAGCCCTCTTTTATTGGTGATTTTGTTAAGGCGGAGTCTTTATGAATATTTTGAATCTCTTATTTCTGAGTTTTTCGCAGCCTGAACTGAGCTCCCATTTATGAGATAAGCTACTAACCAACTTCTCTCTCATCAGTTTGTTGTTTAGGTGTAGAATAACTCTCTTTTCTTTCTCACCCATTGCACAACATTCTCTCACAAAAGTGTGCAGAAGACCCTGGCTCTTCCAAATAATCTTACTTAAAATTGGTGATGAAAATTAGCATGAAAAATCAAAGTGGAAGTGCAGAAAAGTATAGCAAAATTCATTTGCGTTTAGGATAGGTTCCTAAATCCCCTAATCTCATCTTTGGTCATATATCCAGTCACTGTTTAGTACCTTCAGTTATCTTAAAGTGTTTTCTGAAATATTTGTCAGGACTCACACAGCGTCTCATCAGACCAATGTTTAATACACAAGACTGCATCAGTTCCCTCTCATCCCCAAGCCATTTAATACTGATGCTCCCAACCATTTTTTTTCTGACTTCAAAACTTGAGCCCAAACTTTTGATTTTTGTTTCAAAGCACGCTTTCGCAAAATGCACTTACTTATGAGAAAATACTGATCAGCCTTTTGACCTGTACTTTGTACATATTCAGAAAGCATGTAGTGTAATTCTATTTTCACACTTGACCCAATTCGGAATGGAGGAAGCGGCTTAATAGTGTATAAGGACACATTTTACTTATTGACCCCTAGAATTTAATTCGTATCATTCATGGACTTTATGTAGTTTTATCTCAAGTTCGTATTTATTTATAAATTTTGTTGCTCATTATGAATTATAATTATAGTCCAAGAGTGAAATGTGAAAATAAAAATATGAATACGTTATCATAAAATCATAATCTTACAATATCTTAAAATTATAGCATTTTTAATTTTTTTAATGAAATATCTGAGCCTGGACAACAAGAATAAGTACAGGAGACACAGCAGCAAAAATTCCATTCAAGCCCTTTCCATTTTTCACTATTACACAGGGCTAAGTTTGCTGTGGTTTAATTTTTTTTCCCTTTAAAGAATCAAAACCAAACAAAACCAGAATAGATCAGTAATGGCTTGAGAATAAGACTACAGAGGGTTGTTATTAGAAACTCTGAGAAAGCATTTATAGAACGTGTGCCTCCCTTGAAGCTAAATGCTAACCTCACCATCCAGTTTTAAAAAAAAGTTCTAGAATATAGTGTAAATTTATATCATCTGGATACGAGCTGTCAATTGAAGATGCAAAATAATTACATTTGATCATTTGCTTACTTGTCCAATGTAAATTCATTTGAATGATTCTCATATAATATGGTTTGTAGCCTTAGTTTACAAAGAGTATCACATAGCATCAACTAGGAGGGTTCAGTTCTAAGATTGAGATTGGCTGGAAAGCTCATTTATTTATTTAGCAGGCTTATATGCTGCTCCAATCACAGCTGACTCCAAGTGGCTGACAGTTAGCATTCCAAGCAGCATTCTCCTGGTAGGATTGGGATAATAAGAAGTTAACACTGAATAATATTGAAAGGGTTACCATTCTTAATTATTGTGTTACTTCCTTCTCATGCAACTCACTTTTCGGATATTATTTGTTTTCAAAAGTATCTGTTCTGGTCTGCTTTGTTCCAGTATTTATTTTATTTCTCTTTTTATTTCCTTCTCTTCCCATAATATAAATGGCTAAAAAGGTAAAGGTTCCCCCCGCACATTTGTGCAGTCGTGTCCGACTCTAGGGGCCGGTGCTCATCTCTGTTTGTTAGCCAAAGAGCCAGCATTGTCCGAAGACGCTTCCACGGTCATGTGGCTGGCATGATGCACACGGAATGCTGTTACCATCCCACCAAAGTGGTACCTATTCATCTACTTGCATTTGTGTGCTTTCAAATTGCCAGGTTGGCAAGAGCTGGAGCTAGTGCGGGAGCTCACTCCGTCATGCGGGACTAGGGATTCGAACCTCCGAACTTGCGATCTTCCGATCAACAAGCCTGGCGTCTTACCCACTGAGCCACCACGCCCCTCATAATATAAATGGCTGCTGCAGACAAAAGTAGGCTTCAGCTTGGTGGAGATGTGAAGCACGAAGGGTGGATTGATTCTCATTTTCTTGCTCATGCTCTTCCCAATTTTTCATACCTGTTACTGTCTTTAACAGTAGGGAGACCTACCAAGATGGTACAAAAAACCACAGCATGGTTCAGTGAGACATAGGTTAAAAGGGGGCAGGGTGTCAGTCATGAGGTCATGGCCCCCATCTTGACTTTTTAAAATAGCGTTTTATTGTATTACCATTATATTGATTATTGTATTATTATAAAACACAAGTAGCACATTATATTATTTGGGTACAGTGGTATTTATGCAGTGTTGGCTGGAGATGATTAACACTCTGATGATTTAGATAACTTAAACCTTTAAAGATAAAGACAAAGAAGTTGATATCAATATGAACTATGATTTCTAAAATGTTACTGTTGATACGCATAAAGTTGTTGTTTAAATTTTACATCTAAAATTTACATCTTGACTTTCTTTTACCCTTCCCCAGCATTCACCCCTGCCATGCCTTATTCTTCCCTTGTTCAAGTGTAAGTAAAGTTGAAGTAAAGGAAAATAAAAACTCTTGGCTGAGGAAGGGATTGGCAGAGCTGCCCCTCAGAGCAAATGAGGATGACAGCAAGGCACGATAGATGAGTCTCAGGGTCTAGGGGCAGGATTAAGTGGAGGTTCCTAACAGTAGCAATATGGCAAAAGTGTGCCAGAGGAAATAATAGAATCATAGAGTTGGAAGGAACCTTCTACTCTATCACCTGCTCAGTGCAGAATCCACTAGTGCAGTGTTTCTCCCAACCTCAGCTACTTTAAGATGCACATACTGTACTTCAATTCCCAGAATTCCCTAGCCAGTTGGGGAATTCTGGGAGTTAAAGTCCATGCATCTTAAAGTTGCTGAGGTTGAGAAACATTGCACTAGAGCATCTCTGACAATGACTATCCAGTCTTTACTTAAAGATCTTTAGCAGAGGAGAACTGCTTCATGTGTCACCCTGTTCCTTTGTCTGACAGCTCATACAGTCAGGTAATTCATCCTGATGTCTAGCTTGGACTTCCTTCCTTATAGTTTTAACTCATTGGTTCTGGTCTTGTCCCCTGTGATAATGGAGAATCAGTTTGTTCTCTCTTTAGATATTTGAAGGTACGGGTAGTCTTTGGTTAACAACCACTCATTCAGCGACAATTCAAAGTTACAATGGTGCTGAATGAGTAGTGGTTACGACCACTCCTCGAAGTTCCGACTGTCCCAACATCCCCACTGTCACGTGATCGCAATCTGGGCACTTGGCAACCAGCTTGCACTTACAACGGTTGCAGCGTCCCACGGCCACATGGTCGCGATTTGCAACCTTCCCTGCCAGCTTCCCACAAGCAAAGTCAATGGGGAAGTCGGCAGGGAAGGTCGCAAGTTGCTCAGGTAAGTCTCCCCCACCCGCGCACCCTCCCTGAGCCTCACTGCAGTTGCATCGCACCTCCCCAGGCACTTGCACATCCTCCTCGAGCCTCACTGTGCTCACGCAGTGCCTCCCCTGCCACTTGCACACTCTTGCACAACCCTTCCTCATCCAGCAGCAGCCACCCCAAGCCCTGCAGAATTCACGCTGTGCCTTCCCTGCCACTCGTGCACACTCATGCCACACCTCCCCCGCCATTCATGCATCCTCGCACACCCTCCCCCATCAGGCAGCAGCTACCCCAAGCGCCACCACAATCACACCACGCCTTTCCTGCCACTCACGTACCCTCCCCAAGCCCCACCGCTCTCTCACTGCACCTCCCCTGCAACTCGTGTACCCTCCGCCACCTGGCAGCAGCCACTTATCTGCCTGCCAGCTGCTTGCAGGCCACCTGAGACTTGCAACTTCCTGCTGGCTTCCCCACTGACTTTGGTTGTTGGAAGCCAGCAAGAAGTTGTGAGAAGGTGCTCGCTTAACGACCCACAATTTTCACTTAATGATGGCAACAGGGACTGCAGGGATTGCTGTTGCTAAGTGATGCAGTCACGTAATATCACGCTTTATGACTGCATCACTTAGTGACAGAAATTCCGGTCCAATTGCCATCGTAACTCAAGGACTACCTGTATCTATAATCTCTTCCTCAGTCATCTCTTCTGTAAACTAAACATACCCAGATCCTTTAACCATTCCTCAAATGGCTTGGTTTCCATATTCCTCACTATCTTGGTAGCTTCTTCTAAACTTGCTCCAGTCTGTCATTGTTCTTTCTGGACAGTGGTCCCTAGAACAGAACACAGTATTCTAAGTGGGTTCTGATAGGAATAGAATAGAGTGGAATTACTTCCTGTTATCTGGACTGTATGCACCAAGATAGTATTTGCCTTTTCAGCAGCTGCATCATGCTAGTGGCTCATATTTAACTTATGTTCAATGAAGACACCCGGATCTTTTTCACATGTACTTCCACCAAGCTAGGTCTCCCCCATCCTATATTTGTTGTTTTCATTTTTCCTACTCAGGTGCAGAATTTCAGCTTTCTCCCTCTTGCAAATTGTTCAGTGTTGAGCTACCCAACTCAGCTCAAGTTCATAATCTACTGACCCATATGGACTGTGTCAAGCAGTCAAGACAGTTAGAAGTTGTATGGCTCAGCTTCACCATTACCTGTTTATTCACCTTTCTATCTGGCCAAGTATTTTTAGACTGGCATGGCCATCACAGAATTGTTTTTAGAGATAAAAGAGTTAACTGTGAATATAATGTCTTGGCATTGCCACTCCCAAAGGGTGGCTATGATTTAGTGTACAGACTTTGTTCAGGTTTTTTTTTTTGAGGGCATTAACCTTTGTAATGATCTACAGGAACTTTGAACCACCATCTGGAATTACCTCTGCAGTTTCTTTCCAGGTGTCCATCATGTTTTCATAATTTAATAAACAGGTTCTGTGAACTAACCTGTAGTCCTTATTGATCTGATTGTTAGAATGTTACAGAAAAAAGTCCATCCAGTTTCCTCCGCAGCAGTTTTTTAAAAAAAGTATTAAATCACTGTGCTATTCAGCTTGTTACATGAATTTCAATTTCAATATTTTTCTTAAGTTTCATAGTTTTAGCAATGGGATCAAGAATAAAGTAAATCTTTATGTCAACAAGCAGACTGAAAAACATAAATTATCTTCCTCTAAATGTAATGTTTCAGCATATTAACAAACACAAGCATATTTCAATGACCCATGTAATAGCCATACCAAAATGTAATGGATAGATTCTTGGATAAAATGCTTTAAAAGCTACTAGGTATGATTTTTTTAAAAAAGTATTCTATTAATAGTTTGGAATTTTTAAAAAAGAAATGCATTCTGTGCATAATAGCAGTTGGCGTCAGAAGTCACTTTTATGTACATTCCAGTTTGCCCTCAATCAGCCATAGTTAGAAACTTGATGGCTGGCTTTGCAAGGCTCATGTCCTTTCCTTGGCTGCCATCTCCCACACTGCTGCGGCGCTGCCCTTTTTTCACTGCAAAAGAATGCAGGACATCCAAGATATTCCAAGTAGTATCCGTGATGTCTGGACTTTCCTGGGAATGTTTCACGCCACAGTTACTGCTTACTGTTAATGTTCATACCTTGCGCTGTTTGTCTTGGCAAGGCATTCTGTTTTGCTGCTGGATGGACATAGGCAAAAGTTATCTTTGCTGTGAACCGAAGAAGAATCCCAATCTATCATATCCTGGCCAGCAAAAAGATCCAGTTGATGGCACCCTGCTGTGTCAAAAGTCTCATCTCTTCTTTAGTGACTCTGATCTCTGAAGCCAACTCTGAAGGGAGGCTTAAAACATATCCATACAAGTTGAATTGGAAATCTAGAGTCAAGAGGATGCATTCCCTTGATGCTGAGAAAGCTAGAACACAGCCCACCTTGTGGAAGTTGTCCCCCCCTCAACTTACAAATAGAACAAGTGATGATATACATGAGATTACTTAGTTCTGCTTGCCTATATACAGCCACCAGAAATATGCCCTGTTGGAAGACAGCAGTAGCAGCTGCTTGATTCTCCATTCTTTCATGTCATTATAGCTGGCCATGACTCAAAACAACCCATTTAGATATTTTAATATGGTAAAACCTTCCCTTCCCTTCCCTTCCCTTCCCTTCCCTTCCCTTCCCTTCCCTTCCCTTCCCTTCCCTTCCCTTCCCTTCCCTTCCCTTCAGTGATTTTAGATTTAAGATATGATTTAATATCCAGGAATGTTTAAGTATCTACAACTAGCCTCTACTTTTTGCAGCAAAGAAGGAAATAGCTGGAAAATGAAAAATAACATAAAAAGTTTACACTTGAGTCATTTGAGACAACATATATATGGTTAAATGTATGTATTTGGGGTGGTTGTTGAAGATCATTCAGTGGTTTGTTAGAACCAGTGAATGGAGCAGAGCTTAACGTTGTGTAAACTTGTGCGCAGAAAAAGGAATATTGTTTAAAAACACAGCCTGTGAGCAGGTTAGAGAGATTCAGGTTCTTATTCTTACACTTTTAGCCCACCCAAGCATAAAGAAACACACGCTTAGACATTGCAGGTACAAAAAGTAAGTACAAAAGAGTTCTTACATTTATTTTGTCCAGGTACAGCCATTTCAGTAGAAAAATGGTTTCAGTTCTTCTTTCTGTTCCCTAAACTGTATCCCTCTGCTGCCAGAGGCTGTGTGGAGAAAGGGGCTTGAGGCCTAGGCATGGCCTCTCGATGGAGAGGAGCAGCCACGTGCTGCTTCCTCCTTGATGGAAGAATCAGAGAGTGAGAAGAGGAAGTGGGAGGGGCAACAAGCAGCTTCCTCTAGCACAGAGCTCGCCTCCTAGAGCAATCACCCATATGCTAATGAGGCATGCTTGATTTGCCGGATTTCAACAGTTGTAAGAGGGATAAAACAGTATCCATTCATATAGTAATCATTATCTACATCAACAAAGATTTCACACTTATTAGAACAGTAGCATTAATCCAAATACACAAACAAAGCGATGGGGGGGGGGGCAAAGTTCCACAATTGTTTGCGTGCAGAATTGAGTCCCATCCTTGGCATCTCCAAATACAAAAATCAAATAGCAAATGGAGAGCTATTGCCAGTCATGGTAACCAATACTGAGATTAATCAGTATTCATTAACAATACTGGAAAAGAAGTGCATGAACCACAGACTCATCTTTATGACACTAAGAATAAAAGAGGATCTTGGAGCCAATTCAGAATAAGTTCCAGATCTGCCCAATCATTATTTAAACTGTTGAACAATGAATATTGGCTGAATCTGTTTATAACTGCTCAGCTGCAGTATATCTGAAACTGTAGCAAAGATCCTTTTATTTAAAGGCTGCATCTCCATAGAGGTTTAGCCACTATAGTTTTATCCTTCATCTTTTGAGGCCTATGGAAGTCAAGGCAATGGAGATTGGTTTGGTTTGGGGGGAGTTGTCAGTGGAATCGGTGGCATGTGAAATGCCCTAGGGTTACAATGGACTGCATCAATTACTCTTATTTGCAATATACAATATACAGCCCTACATGGCATGGGACCAGGTTACCTAAGGGACCGCCTCATCCCCAGAGTATCGACCCGCCCCACCCGGTTACGCAGAGAGGGCTTGCTACGGACCCCGTCTGTAAGAGAGCTTCATCTGACGGGGTCCAGGAGGCGAGCCTTCTCTGCAGTGGCACCCGCCCTCTGGAATATTCTGCCCCTGGAGGTGAGGCAAGCCCCCACACTTATGACCTTCCGAAAGCAATTGAAGATCTGGCTCTGCCACCTCACTTGGGATGGGAAGAGTGATAGCTCCTCATGGGGATGGCTTGCGCCGTAGAGTTCTTTTAAATATGACATCAGAGCCTCTTGGGTTTTATATATTTTTAATTAACTTATGGTTAGTTATATATATTGTTTATTGTATTTTATATGTTTTTATATCTTTTAATTGCTAACTTGTTGTAAAACGCCTAGAGTCCCCTCTATGGGGGGAGATGGGTGGTGATATAAGTTGGAGAAATAAATAAATAAATATGTTAAGTAGCCATGAAGTATTTTTTTTTATTGTATCAGGTTTTATTGTATCAGTTAGCATGCTGTTTGACTTTCTGTTGCCCAAATCCTTCTATAATTAGACCAATATATATGTGATGCTTATGCTTAACAAGGTAAAAAATTCTAGGCTTTAGCATGGTCTTGTTGTTCAGTTGTTTAGTCGTGTCCGACTCTTCGTGACCTCATGGACCATAGCATGCCAGGCCTTTCTGTCCTCCACTGTCTCCCGGAGGTTACTCAAATTCATGTTCATTACATCGGTGATGCTATCTAACCATCTCATCCTCTGCCGTCCCCTTCTCCTTTTGCCTTCAGTCTTTCCCAGCATCAGGGTCTTTTCCAGGGAGTCCTCTCTTCACATTAGGTGGCCAAAGTATTTGAGCTTCAGCTTCAGTATCTGTCCTTCCAATGAGCAGTCAGGGTTGATTTCCTTTAGGATTGACTGATTTGATCTCCTTGCAGTCCAAGGGACTCTTAAGAGTCTTCTCCAGCACCACAGTTCGAAAGCATCAATTCTTCGGCGCTCAGCCTTCCTTATGGTCCAGCTCTCACAGCCATTCATTACTACTGGGAAAACCATAGCTTTGATTATACGGACCTTTGTCGGCAAGGTGATGTCTCTGCTTTTTAATATGCTGTCTAGATTTGCCATAGCTTTCCTCCCAAGGAGCAAGCGTCTTTTAATTTCATGGCTGCAGTCACCGTCTGCAGTGATCTTGAAGCCCAAGAAAATAAAATCTGTCACTGCTTCCATTTCTTCCCCTTCTATTTGCCAGGAATAGTCTAGCTAACAATTATCTCGGGAATGGATAAGCCCCTTAAGTGACTTTCTGTCACTGTTACTATGAATATTATTGTGCATGTGAATTTATTCATTTTATTTAGTTTTACTGTTTTATCTTTTTTTAAAATGGATTGTAATCGTTTGGCTGGTGGGCAAGGTATAAATATTTTAAATAAACAAAATAAATAGGGTTTCCAATTTCAGAAGGCTGTCTGGAATGCAAAGATCCCAACTATCTGCTCTGTCTTCCTTAAGGGCTCCAGAGAAGTCTAACCCTACGACCACAGACTGATTGCTTTTCCTTGCCCTGTTCAGTGGCATTATAATGGTCTAACCATGTATTTCTGAGGCCATACAAATTTTATTTTGTGGTTTCCTATGAGGCTTCCTTCACAGTTCTCTATGATTTGGCAAAGATTTCAAGTTGGCTGTCAAAAACACAACAGAAAAATACATGCTGTCTTCCTCTCCAAACAATAATGATAATGATCTGTCTCCAAAACTTATGACTCACTAAGATGAACACAACCCACCATCGATTTAGAGAGTCTGTAATTCTTCTTGTTATGCTATCTACATGGGATTCTTCAAATGGGTAACTCCACCCCCCTATTTTACAGTTTTGCATTATTAAAAATTACTTTGCCTAACAGTGATTAATGTTCATGATAGGAGAAATTCTGTGGCTGGAGCCTCCCAGTCTGGGAGTTGCTTGTAAGGATTTGCTCCTGATGCTTGGTTGGAGAGACAGAATAGGAATCTTGTTTACATGCTAACCTCTCCGTCGAGAGACGTAGCATTCTTAAGAGTAGTTTTATGTATGCTGAAGCTGACCACTTGTTCAACTTGAGATTTCATAGACAACTATGGGCTGTCTCAGAACCTCATGGCCCTAATATATATTGCATGCACCCTATCAGTCTAGATTTGGGGTTAGGGTAGAATGAAAGTGCTCTGATGATTGGTGGATGAGTATTATCTCATTGCCATGGACTGATCATTGATTGAAAATGACTGTAATTAAACTCTTCAAGTCATACAGTGAACTTGCCATTTAGAGTCCTGCTAGGATTGAGGTGGCAGATAAATCACATAAACAAACAAATTCTTCTTTAACGGTTGGGAGAACTTAAAATGGTCTACACCCAGAGACCATTGGGGTCCAGGAATTTTAGATATTCCTGGATTCTGTTGGATTTTTCAGGAGATTGGGCTGGCAATTTGGTCAAATTTCTATTTTCCTATGAAATAATTAAATTAGAAAGGCCATTGATTCTATGGCTCTTAAGCAATTTCTGGGACTTCAGGGAGCCTGGAATACTTCTGATTTTTGAGGAGCTTCAGACAAAGAGGCAAGCTATAGATGGCTAGACCTTGCAGTGCATATGTCCAAGGTGAGGTACCATAATGATGCATATAATGTCGCTCTGATGGCAACAAAGGAGACTTATTTCTTCACCATTTTTACATCCTCAGTGAATCATCCAAGAACATTCTTGGGTGGTGGGTAACCTGTTTAGTCCAGGCACAGCCTCAGCAGACTACTCAGTAGTTTCCCATAACAAATTAGCAAAGCATTTTGTGGGTAAAAATGTTCAACTGCTCCAAATCAAACACCATAATAAATATAGATGAGGTTATAGAATCTTCTCAAAATTTGCAAGATCAGTTGCAATTTTTGTGCCCTGAGGAAGTGGACAAGAAGCTGGCAGAATAAGATTAAACACTATACCATTGTCTAGACCATTATCCATTGATACTGGTAAGCTCCAGGGGACAGGCATTAATTCAGTAGATCCAGAGAATAGCTAATGTCTCTTTAGGGAATTATGCCCACCAGTTTGAAAGTTTGGTATGCCAACTACTATCCTTCCTGCATTTCAGTGATCCATGACATAATAACGTTATGATTGGATTATTGCAATGTGCTCTGTAGAGGCCACTCTGGAAGATAGGCTGGAAGCTGAATGCCAGATTTAACTGACTGGTAAAATGGAATCAGGTAATTCTGGTCCTTAAAGTACTCTGTTGGCAGTTTGTGAGCTACTGGCCCAGATCAAAGTAGGGTCACCATTCCATAAAACTATAAATGGCTTGGGATCCAGTTATTTGAGAGAGTATCTCTCACAGTGCCATTCAAATTAAGGAAGGCTATGGGGAAGGTTCACAGGAATTGGTCAATTTTAGAACTGGACACTAGTATGAATATTATTGAGAATTGTTATAAGGTTATGTATTAGTGGAATTAGGTAAATATGTAGGAAGATGTAGAAAATGGTATAATTATAGTTTAAATATAGACTATGTTTAGATTAGTGTTATTTTTTATGGATATATATGAATAGAATATATTTTATTAGAAATAAAAAAGGACCTTTTCTTGTTATATATATGATTTAAGACTAATTGGACTTTATTAAGGATATAAATACTATATAATAATTATAATAATATAAATAGATGTAAAAATGGAAAGAGTGATTAAAAAATATTAAACTGATGCATTCAAGAACATTTAAATTGACATTACTTCAAGGAGCAGAAACCATAGATGGATTATTGGAGAATTGTAGGAAAGGTGAAACCTATATGAAGATCAGAAGATTGGATTATAGAAATTAAAGTGTATTTGACAAAGAAAAGTTCCTGTGTATTGGATGAAAGACTAACATTTAAAGTAAATTATTGTACTTAATGACCAAAGATAGATTGGAGGTCATCTATCTTTTATATTCTTCTTGTTTATTTCTTTTCTTTTCTTTTCTTTTCTTTTCTTTTCTTTTCTTTTCTTTTCTTTTCTTTTCTTTTCTTTTCTTTTCTTTTCTTTTCTTTTCTTCTTTTCTTTTCTTTTCTTTTCTTTTCTTTTCTTTTCTTTTTTTCTTTTCTTTTCTTTTCTTTTCTTTTCTTTTCTTTTCTTTTCTTCTTTTCTCTTCTTCACTTTTCTTTTCCTTTTTTCTTTACTTTGTATTTCTATTTCTTTTTCTAACTTTTAATATGTATTTTAAAATTCAATAAAATTTATGGAAAAATTTTAGAACTGGACACAGCCACACATATTGTGATTTCTTTATAGTACAAGGTGGCTGTCAGCATGCAAAACATAGGGCTTTCTTTCCCATGCATCCAATATATTTGGACACAACTGTATAGGCTTAACATCAAGATACCAGTTTGAAGCTTAACGTCTCCTGCAGTCCTTCCATGTTGCCCTTCTTGCTTTTGACAAGTTTATAAAGAGGATGTAGGGCATGACTAATGCCAAGGAATAAAAGAGCAAAGAAGTCTCTACGTCAGCCTCTCCTTCAAATGTGCTATGGCTTTGTTACCTGGGAATTCTGGAAATTGCAGTCTCCTCACATCTGGATACGAGGAAAGGGACATCAGGAAAGGGAAGGCTATTCTAGACCTTCATCGTGCTCCTGAGAATCTCAATGGAAACGTGATGGCTTTGAAAGATCCTGCCAATTCAGGAGGGGGCTCATTTTAAATTCGATTGGCGTCAAGCAGCCGTCCTCCAATTTAATCTGATTTGAATGGCCTAGTTCTAAAATAGTTTTGGGGAGGCCTCTGCCCATCTCTAATCCCTGTGCCGAGCCTAGAAATTGCATTTCCCCCAGCCTCCCCTCCCATCTGTCTCTTTCAATATCTCCTCTGCTCCATTCAGTGAAGCTGCTGAACTTTCAACAAAGATCTATCCAGACACAGGGATTAGTAAAGCCTTCGAATTAGATTCAGGTTTGCTGAAAAGTTGGACCTGCCAAATAGCCTCTTTAAGTCTCCTCATGCCAATGGAAAATCAGCCTTCCTGCCAAGGTTTGTTCAGCAAATGGGCACTAATAAACTTGGAGCTGTTAAGGGATTTTATGTTTGAGGCGGACCCATTAGCCAACTGTGTTTTATTTGGCTTCCCAGCAAATTCAGATGGATTTTTACGCAAGCAAGATAACTTCAGAAACTCCCCTCCCCTTTTTGAAACTCGGTAATTACAGACATTTTACAAAGTTGTGGCTGGCCCTGCAGTTAAATAAATAATATTGTGTTCTATTGTTTACAGAAAAAATGGATGTGGAAGAATGCTTCATACAACCCTGGATGAAGCAGTCCTCTACTTAATATGGAATGAAATAGAGGAAAAAAACCCTTTCTCTGCTGACTGCTTTTCCTTGGATTGTAGTGGGTTTAAAGAAAAAAAATCTATGCATATTATGATTTTCAGACACTCAAATTCAGTTCCCACAAGTTTATTCTAGGAATCCAAGAGGACTTTGCCAGGCTGTGTCTGATTCTTACATTTTGTGCCACATTATGATTTCAATCATGGGAGTGATTTGCTGTTTCTGATAGGTATGTGGTAAAGGGGGCTCCCCCTTAAAAATGAAGTTTTTGCATATTTTGGTTGGAATTTAGGGGTTACAAGGGTCAGGAAATAACCTAGAAATTCCTTGGAGCTTATTGGTGTTTACTGATTTTGTGACAAAGCCAGCACATGTGATTTGATTGTAATCTGTATCTTTCAGGGGAATTATTCTTACAATGGCATTTAGATGTAACTTGCACTCTGCTGCTTTTATGCCCAAAGAGCAAACAGCATGTGTTCAATGGTAGCATTCTCATATCTAAGCACAACAGTCTGATCTTATGTACTCCAAGAGTTTGGATTGGGGTTTGCAGAACTTTGATTTTTGGCAAAAGCTGACTGGTGGAAAATAATAATAAAGGGTAATGGGCTTGGGGAAGAAAAAAAACACTAACAGGAATGGTAGGGTTGGGAAATCAGAACACATGGAATTCAAACATCTTGTCCAATGAGAACTTTTATTTTTAAGCCTTTTTGAGTTCCAACCCACGTGTTTTAAGATTTTCTCTGAAAATCATAAAGATGAGACATTCTCTGTAATGCAAAGCTGTAATTCACAAATGATTGCCACCATTTTGGACCAGACTTTATGAGACAGCATGTAATTTCTCAGGAAGAGAGGACTATAGAAAACTGAGGTATTCTCTAGGCTGCAGCACCACAGGATCAGTGTGTAAGAAATGGTAAAGGAATTATGCCAGAAACATGGAAAGAGGCCCATATTACTTTGATTCCGAAGGAACAACTAAATTTGAATTTAACAAAGAATTATAGACCAATATCATTATTGAACAACGACTACAAGATATTTACAACAGTATTGGTGGAAAGATTAAAAAATATTCTTGGAAATTTTATTCATCAAGATCAAACAGGTTTTTTACCTAAAAGACAAATTAGAGATAATATTAGAAATGTTTTGGATGTCTTGGAGTATTTAGAACAACATAATGAAAAACAAGCCGCTTTGATATTTATAGATGCCGAAAAAGCATTTGATAATTTAAATTGGTCTTTCATGTTCAAAGTATTGGAGATTATGAATTTTGGTGGGAATTTTATTAAGTGGATTAAATCAATATATACACCCCAATTTGCAAAAATAACTGTTAATGGAGAATTTAGTAAACCTTGTGAAATACAAAAGGGTACAAGACAAGGCTGTCCTCTATCTCCACTCTTGTTCATACTGGTTTTAGAAGTTTTACTTAGCGATATTAGACAAGATGATGGTATTCATGGCATCAGAGTTAAAAAGGAAGTTTATAAATTGAGAGCCTTTGCTGACGATCTAGTCATTACCTTAGAGAATCCACTGGATGGAATTGAATTATTGATGCAGAAATTGAAAGACTTTGGGTCGTTAGCAGGGTTTAAAATTAATTTACAGAAAACAAAAGTCTTGACCAAGAATATGAATTACCACCAACAAGAGAAACTAAGAGAAATGACAGGATACTCCATGGAGAAAAAAATAAAATATTTGGGAGTTTATTTAACATCGAAGAATGTCAAACTATTTCAAAATAATTATACCCCACTTTGGACAGACATTAAAAAAGATTTAGATCAATGGGGAAAGCTGCAATTATCACTATTGGGTAGAATATCAGCGATTAAAATGAATATACTACCACGAATCTTATATCTTTTTCAAACAATACCTATATTGACATCAGAGGAACCATTTAAACAGTGGCAGAAAGATATTTCTAAGTTCATTTGGCAAGGGAAAAAACCAAGAATAAAATATAAAGTCTTGCAAGATTCAAAAGAAAGAGGTGGTTTAGGACTCCCGAATTTGAAATTGTATCATGCAGCTTGTGGTTTGGTATGGCTTAAGGAATGGATTGTTTTGAAACATGAAAAATTATTAAATCTGGAAGGACATGAATTAAGATTTGGATGGCATGGATATCTGTGGTATGATAAGGCTACAGTTAATGTGGACTTTAAAAATCATTATATTAGAAGATCCCTGTTGAGAATTTGGAATAAATATAAACCAACTTTATGTTATAAGAGACCTTTATGGATTTCCACGCAAGAAGCCTTTTACAGAACAGAAGTAAGAAATAAAGATAAGTGGTTGACATATAAGGATCTTTTAAAAAAAGAACAAGGACATTATGTAATAAAATCAAAAGAAGAACTTGCTCAAGAAGGATACACTTTTCAATGGCTCTCCTATATGCAACTTATAGAGAAATTTGAATTAGATAAAAAAAATTTGGAATTTGAACAAACTAAATCAGAATTTGAAATACAATTATGTGAAACTGATGAACATTTAATTGCTAAAATGTATAAATTATTGTTAAAAGGAGAAATGGTGGAGGAACAAGTTAAAGACTGTATGATTCAATGGGCAAAAAATATCGGCCACAATATACAACTTCAACAATGGGAAGACATGTGGACTAAAGGATTAAAATTTACATTATGTTACAACCTAAAAGAAAACTTTTATAAGATGATGTACCGATGGTATTTGACTCCACAAAAACTTTCAAAAATGTACGGGAATATTTCCAACTTATGTTGGAAATGTAAAAAACAAGAAGGGTCTTTTTATCATATGTGGTGGACATGTAAAACTGCAAAAGAATTTTGGACTGAGATACATTCATTGATGCAAAATATACTACAGATACGAATACCATTTAAACCAGAATTTTTTTTACTTGGAATTTGGGATGTACAAATAGAAAAACATTTCTTTAGAATAATACAATACATGATTACAGCAGCAAGACTTTTATATGCACAAAATTGGAAAAACCAAAGTGTACCAATGATACAGGAATGGATGTTGAAATTATTAGAGATGGCAGAAAATGACAAACTGACTTGCTTATTAAAAGAAAACTCAAACCATTACTTTCTTAAAGAGTGGAAGCCTTTGATGGACTATTTGCAAAAAGCAGGAGGAGTAAAGCTTGCATGGGGTTTTGACGATTAGAATATATATAAATAGTATATATTAGACAAGAAATATATATGAATGTTATATGAATAGCCAGCATGTAAGAACAAACTATCTATTTTACTTTTATGACCATAGATAGATCGGAAGTTATCTAATTTCTATGTTTTTTTTTTCTTTCTTTTACTTTGCTACACTTTTCTTTTCTTTTCTTTTTAATTTGTATTTCTATTTCTATTTCATTTTCAACTTTTAACTTTGTATATTTAAAACTTTAATAAAACTTTAAAAAAAAAAGAAATGGTAAAGGTGTGGTTTTAAAAAAAATCAGTAAGAAAAGGTAGTCTTGGAGGCTAGAGGAGGGCAAATAATCTTCACTATGGGGAGTCTTTGGTGCTCTCTGAGCCTTGTTGTTTTCATGCAGACGTTTCATTGCCAGGCTAGGCAACATCTTCAGTGCGAAAAGGGAGTGGAACTTGCTGTCTGTTTATATACATGTTTATACCCATATATATATGGGTATATAAACAGACATCAAGTTCCACTCCCTTTTCGCACTGAAGATGTTGCCTAGCCTGGTAATGAAACGTCTGCATGAAAACAACAAGGCTCAGAGAGCACCAAAGACTCCCCAGTTCAACCCTGAGCTACAAATATTCTCTTCAATCTTCACTATAATTGATTGATTATGTGCCATCAAGATGTTTTCGGCTCCTAGCAACCACATAGATAGATCTTCTCCATGACCATTTACCCCTAAACTGGTCTTTCAAGTCTCCTAACGGTGCACTCATCACCACTGTACTTCACTATAATGCTGCCTATGAAACATTGTTGGTCAACCCTCCCTTAGATCATTGATTTTGTACTACTTACTTGCTTGATTAAAGAGTGGAATGGCTAACAAATAGGGTAGAGTCAACCCTTTGGAGGGATGCTTTGGGAAGCTACCAAAGCCTGCTTCTGAACCTAGGTGCAATGCATTCTGTCGAAGGCTTAGTGTGGCCAGATCATCTAAGCATACACATGCAAGTACAGTGGCACTTTTGCAAGGACTGCCACCACAGCAGAGCTGACTAGCTCATGACCTGTTTTAAAATGAAGGGACATTTCAGGTTTTGTTCACTTCCATCCCCCTCCTTCCATCTTTCCATTCTGAGACATCTTCATTTTGACGGCTCAAAGATCCACTGAAGAAGGATATCGTGCAAATCCAATTTTTCCATAAAACGTTTCTGGCACGATACTAGCTATAAGTCTTTGAAATTATACACGGGAATGATTTTGGAATTAGGAAAGAATTTGGTGGGTTCACATTCAATATAATGGTTTCAAGAGGACATTTGTAACCAAGAAGTTGAAGCATTCTCAAGGGAAGCCAAAATGACCTCCAGCTACCAAAGCACCTAAAATCCTACATTTTTTTTAAAGTGTTTAAAACCATCTATTATACTGTATATGTTCATGCTGGCTGAAACTGAAACTCAATGTAATTTTTTTGAAAAAGTACATTTCCCCCATATTTTAACAAATTTCAACTATCTAAGCCAGGGCTTTCCAAAGTTTTCCCACGGCGACACACCAACCACCGTTGGTGTGTCGCTGCGGGAAAACCCGGAAGCGCTGATGATGATCAGCGCTTCCGGGTTGTGTGGCGACACACCAGACTGTGTGTGGTGACACACTTTTGTGTCGTGACACACAGTTTGGAAAGCTCTGATCTAAGCTCTAAGATTGTCGTAAACAATCTTGATTTTAAGGTACCTTGAAAGATGAAGAAGCAACAAAGAGATGCTTTCAGTGACCATACGATTAGGTATGAAATATAAAATTACCATCTTACTAAAATCTACAAATAAAATTATATTCAATATTGATACCGGAACTATAAAAACTATAATAGAGTGGGGTAAAATAAGGTGGTATATGGAAAGGAATGGCAGTATTTTTAATATTTTTAACCCAGTGTTGGCAATTATTTATTGACTCTTCAGAGACATCTTCACCCTTAAGTTAGATGCTCTAGCTTTTGCCAGAGGGCAAATTTCAAGTAAAATTTTCCTCTGCGTTGTCACAGTGTAATTCATAATAAATTTCATCTAGTCTTAACCTCTTGTGTCTCCTATTCACACATTTTAACATAGCAGAAAAGCCCTTGATATATTAATAGTGAGACCTATTAACTGCATCTTCAAAAACAAGACTAAATTAATAAAAAGTTGGGTTTTCTGATACTTAGATATGTGTGTAACTATACATAATCTTATATACCCCTCTCTCTTTTGGTTACAAAAAAAATAACTTTCAGACTACATTACAGCATTTCAATCACAATGGGAATTTTATGGAACTGCACAGTTGCTGATTGTCTGCCCAACTTCTTCTGCATGACCAATAAGTAAGAATTAAGTCTCAAACATATTGTATTATCCCTGCAATATTATTAAAACTGGTCAAAATGGATTTTTTTTAATGAAAAGAAATTCCCTGATTACTTAAAGGATAACATACTCATCTTCAATTTCAAATGTAATTGGGAGGTTAGCAGTAAAACAGGGAGGGAGCTTTCTTGAATAATATGATCTATCAAGAGGTTACATGTCTCTGTATAAAAATCTACCCTGGATTGCTTTACATGTCATATTTCTAAAAAAATCAAATATGTGTATAAAATTAGACAAAAGAAATGTGTGGGAGTGAAGGAAGATCATGTAATGGTGGATGATGCATCATCTGGAAAGTCCCTCATAGTAACTGCAGGGTAAAATGTTTTAATTTCCTGAACATGTCAGCCACATTCTTGCCCTTATCTTTGAGCATTTTCTGCCAAAAATCTGCCATAATGATATTCAGACGCTAAAGACAACTCACTTAAAAAATGTTGCATGAGTAATACAAAAGTAACACCAAGCACACACACACACAAGCACACACACATGCACACACAGTGAGCTAATACAGAAGTCTAGGAAACACAATTGATCCAGTAGCAATTGTTAAAGAGGTGTTAACTTTCATAGTACATGCTGTTTGTGCTGTAAGATGCCTTGTCTTGCATGTAAAGGAACTGATGAGCTTGAAGATAAAAAGATTACATTTATTTTTCCTTTTTCCTGCAGCTTACACAGTATCAGAGCAATTGCAAAAAAAGTTATGTCTACAGTATTAGAATCCTGGGTTCACAGATGGGTACACAATTGGAATTGGGCAAAATTCACTCTGTATTAATGACTGTCTTACATAGATCAAGCTCCAAGGTCTTAACTCAATCAAAATGGGAAAGTTTGAGTGGGTAACTCTGGGGAAACAAGGGTGAAATTAAATCCAGTGGTCTCATGGAACTTTCAGCCCAGACTCATTATCCTTTTCTTTTTTAGTATCAGCTACTTCAAGCAAGTTCCCACAACTCCCAGTTCTTCTGAGAAATATTACAATACATGCACATAAACTTCACTTTATAATAATTAGAACCTCTTTGGTCTAGGCTTCCAGCTTATTTTTGGGTTCTCATCTGGCTGACTTGTGGGAACCAGAAAAGTAGAATCATTATTAGTTCTTCTAAACCTCTTAGGGATATTTGATTTTATTAATCATGACATTTCCTGGGTCATCCTGCTGGGATGAGAATTGTTAGGAAATTCTGGAGTGTCTTGATCCTTCTGGAAGAACAGATTTTGGAAAACAATTCTGAGACATTGGTGCTTCTCTCTGTGGCCTTGGTTGGTGGAATGTTTCAAGAATTCATCCAACTTATTCACCAATATGCTATTTAATAGTTATTTGATGAAGTCTTGGGAAATTGCTTGGTGCCTCAATATGCTGATGACATGGTGCCCAATTCTTTCATCAGGGAATTATTTGAAGTTATGACTGACTGGATGAAGGGGAACAAGCCAAAAGTGCTGTAACTTGGGAATCTAACTGATTGGAGAATAGAGAAAACAGTTTAGAATGGATAGCATTGTGCCTCATTTTAAAACATGGGCCTGAATTTATGTAAGATCTTGGATTATGAAATGCTTTGCTATCATTTGAGATTTTCCTTGATTTATTTTTTTTAAAAAAGGAACTAGAGAAATATTGAATGTATGCGAAAACTTATATGTCACACTTGTCACACTTATATGAACCGATTTAGATTAGTCCATATATCCTTTTACTCAAGTACCTTAACTCTGAGCAGCATCCAAGATTTTGACATTGCAGGGGAGGAACACATTGAATTAAAAAAAATACTGGTAGTACCAGGCCCAGGATACAACACTGAGCTTTAGCCACAGTGTGACAATAATCCCTTGAATCAGGGCTGCCCTTTCCTGAGCTGGTATCCCAGAGAATGCATCATCTGAAACAAAATCCCTGAAAGACTTTACAGCAAGCACCATGCCTCCAGGTTCAAATTCACCAGTGTAGGCAGTGCAAGCAACGGAATTGTAAAGAAGGCATGGGAAGCCAAGCTCTTGGTCAAAGTACTTATGTACTCCTAAGCAAAACGTTATAGAAGATCAAAAACAGAAGTTTTAAGGAAGAAAGGGAAAAAAGAAATCAGTCCCTTTCTCAAAAGAAAAGCCCAACAATTCTATGCTTTCATTAACTATTTAAAAAAAACACAAGTCCGAACATGACAAAGCAGCATAGACTGATTCATGGAATTAATTGTACATGGATATAAATCAAATAAAATCAAACCTTTATTACAGCCTTTGGGCCAGAAAGCATGGATGTAAATCCAGCTCAGACATTAAAATCTTTAAATCCAGAGCACTTATCAGGTGAACACTGTAGATATGGCCCATCTTTGGTAATGTGGCCCAACTGACGTTGGTCTCCTGCAGTAATTTGTGCATGGAACACAAATATCTGCAGGCAAGAAATGGCATGGCTTCCACATGAGGAAGCATCCCGTTAATGGAGGATGCCGGACCTCTTCTATAGTAAAACACGCAAGTTACAATAGAATGCTTAAGGCTACAAATGCTTGCAAAGATGCTGAACTGATACTTGAACTTGGTGCCCTCCAGATGTGGTCAGACAGCAAGTCCAAGAATTTTTATCCAACTTGCAAAAACAGTGAAGTTTGTGCTAAAGTGATAGTGCTGTGGCCCAGCATTTGGCAACTTCATGTACCTCTCACATTTAGAAACTGCTAAACAGCAAAACAAAAACAAACAACCAGACAGAATTTTTACAACTAACTCTCATCATTAATATTGCCTCTAGCCTACTTACATTCAACCTGTCAAATACTTAATGTGTAATATTTGGCTGATACTTGACATCACAGAGAAGCAATGTGCACCCATCTTTGAGTCAGCAGAAAATTATACCAGCATGAAATGGGCTGTCCCCATTGCCAATCCCTATCCTGCCTTGAGTCATTGGTGTCACCCAACTTCCTTCCAAGTTAGTGGGTGACAAGGTCTAACAGATTTCATACATCCTGAAGCTCACTTTGGATAGTGTCAGCTTATGAGGGAAACCACTACAAAGGACAACTTAAACCTGTCTCATTCTTGGACATAGGCAAGATTACGGCAACAACATAGAGATGCTACAGAAAAAAAATGGGAATCTTAGGTATAAATAGAGAAAGCCCCAATTCCCAATAACACAGTGTACTGTATGTACAGAAAACTGAGAACACGTAGGGGAGGACAGAGAAATTTAATACAAGTATAACTATTCTACTAGCACAAAAAGTCTTTAAAATACAGTACATCACCATGCCAGTCACAGCAAGTACAGGGAATGTTTCATCAGCATCTTATTTATATAACTTGCATCCTTGAACTAATGGAATGGGTACTTAAAGAATCAGATGCTACATTAATGCTCCTGAAATTTGTCCTTATTTGAATGTGGTTTTCTTCTCTGCCAATATTATATTTAAATGCAGTAGCTTAAAAATGCTATAAATCAGACTACGTAGATGAAATATGTATCTGTTGTGGAAACTGTGAATGCTTTGGCTGGTTGGCTGATCTCCTGGGAATTTGTCCAGACTGACTCTTGGATGCCTTAGAACTGGAGTAAACCCATGAAAAATTGGTTCCTGCTTTTAGGAAGGCCCAGAGCTATTAAGAGCCTTTTTTTTGTCAGAGATAATCTTTAATTTCTGGATGTTATCCCAAACCCAATTTGTTGAACTTTTTTTTAATGCAGAGCAGAAACACCTTCCATAAGAAAAAACTGGCACACTCAGGGTTTCCTATCCAGTTGCTTCATGGGGGAGGGATGGTTCTGTGGGCTTTGAATGAAGCAGTGGTCCCCCCTTTCCTTAAAAAGACATCACTGGATCCAACAGTAGTGGACAATTTCCCTCCAATCTCCAGTATGCCCTTTTTAAGAGAAAATGGTAGGCTTACATCTCCACGTGGCCCTGGAAAAAGCAGATTATCTGGAGCCTTTTAGATGGGTTTCAGACCAGGTTATAGTTCTGAGATAGCTTTGATTGCATTGTTGAGGAGCTTTGGTCGGCTCAAGATGGGGGTGGTGTGTTCATCCTGGCCCTTCTAGATCTCTCAGCAGCTTTCAATAGCATCATATATGGTAGTCTTCTAGATGTGCTTAGGGGATAGGGGACATGGGTTTAGAGTGGTTCTCTTCCTTCAAGGCTGATTCCAGTTGGTGTTGGGGAGAAGGGAGGTCCAGTTTTAGACTCCTGCATTGCAAGGTGCCTCTGGGCTCTACTATCTACTACTTAAAGTTGGTATGCTGTTGATACTCAGACATACATCTCTGCCATCCAAGTGATGCTGTCAAGGTTCGTTCTCGGTGTCTGCAAGCTGTGGGGGTCTGGATAGAGAAGAAAAGACTTCACCTAATCCCTAGCAAGACTGAGTGGCTGTAGGTTTTAGCCCCCCCCCCCCCGAAATTTCTCATCTTTGATTCCGGATGGACTGGCACTCTCTTCAAAGTTGGTACACAAATTGAAACCCAGTTTGGTGCTCCATATCATATTCTTGTTGTCTGAAGTTCTTCCTATCTGATTGTTATTAACGTGTGAGCCGAGAAGCCATAGTAATGCAGCTTTTCTTCCAGCCCATTTTTCCATTTTGAGGTAAAGGGATCAGTTAACACAAATAGGGTTAAGTCTACAGGGAAAATGACAACCTTTAACCAAAATTCAAAGAGGCAGGTCCATACACTGGTTTCAGCTTTAAGTAATCCTGTTTCCATATGAAGAACAGCATTTTTCTATCTTTAATAGTTAGAGCAGCCCATTCAAATATTGCCCTGTTTCAAATGTGAATTTAGAAGATTTGGGTGACCAAAAGCCTCATCATCTGGAAGGGCCCTCAGACATGCCTAGGTCACTGGCATCAACTGGACAAGACAGATGTATTAATTTTGGCTGGGATGTTGAAGTCTTCTTTCCAATCACATGGCTACACTTAGAGGAGGGGAAACACTATGGACATTAACCTTGACTTTTAAAAAATGCAAGCCCTTTGGTTTGATGACATCATTGCCGGAAAAAAATTCTCCCCATGATTAACAAATTTAATTGATAAAACAATATTCAATCTTTTGCATATACTCTAAAGGCAAAGGCTGAGTTTGAAATCCCATTTTAGTCCCTGCATCAATTTCTATGCAGGGATTCCAAGTGCCCATGTAGATAAATGAATATGTTGGGATGTACATATTAAATGCATTTGAATGGTAATTTTTGTAAAATGAATTTATTTATTTATTTTTATTTATATATCACATTTATATCACCACCCATCTCCCCCACAAGGAGGGACCCTGGGCGGTTCACAATAAAAATTATTTCTTCTTAAGATACTGAATGTGACCATGGCCTACATTTTCTTTAAAATGTGCAATTATTTTCACTGTTACTTTTGAGGGTCAATTCCTAATATGGTTACATCTGAATTAAACCCATAGGAAGGACTTCAGATTGTTTAGAAAGAAGTAGTACCTTGAATAATTCTAATTATATGTAATACATTTTGAATATCAAAAAAATATCGGGAGAGCACTAAATGGAATTCTGCACAAGGGTGGCTTGTATGCCAGCAGCGACCCTGGGTTACAGCATTACTAGTACACATGCACGCATATACACACATACTGCAGCACCAGGATTAGACAGCTGCTGATGGCTCACTGCCATATTTTCATCCTCATCCTCCTCCTCATCTTTGTCTGCTTTTAGTTCTTCTATTGTGCAGTGCCACATTAATATCTTCTTCCTGACTTTTTACTACTTGCAGAGCAATCTCAGGTGCTCGTGCACGGGCTGATAGAAAATCTTTATAGCCGTGTCTGTCAACCTTGGGAACTTTAAGATGTGTGGATTTCAACTCCCAGAATTCTCCAGCCAGATTCTGCGAGTTGGAGTCCACACATCTTAAAGTTCCCAAGGTTGAGAAACACTGCTTTATAGTGTAAAGGGGTAGGAGAACAAATCAGAGGACATAGGATTTCCCATTGCAAAGGAGGGGGAAAGCAGGGGAAAGCCCATTGCAAATCTAGAGCAAGTTTTGATTGGGTGGATTATCTTACATCCAAATGGTCCAGTCGTTTTCAACGGAGATGTTTTGACTTTGGTTGCTCCATTCATTATCATAAGCAGCAGCTCTAAACAGGGTATTTGAGGATGGCTGAGTAGATTTCATATATAGCTGCTCCCCCACTGAAGTAAACAAAGTAAGAGATGAGTACATGGATTCAAAGGATTTGATTGGATTGAAAGTGACAGTACACTGCAGCATTCCAGTATTTCCCCCTTTTTATTCAAACGGCTGATCAAATACAGAGCAGAAATAATTTTGTTTCCAGCCAAGCTTTGCAAGTGTGATTTACAGCTCTTAACTGCTGTGCATACCAACATGTAGACTCTTCCCTTCCGTTTCAGAAGTAGATGTGAGAGCTTTTCCCCCCGATCTCTGACTTTCAGTTCTAATTAACTATATATGAAAATATGTCTAGTTTATGATCTAAGCTTAATATATGTGTGTACTATTCTAATTTTACCCCTACCCACTCTTCTAGAGTTAGGGAAGGGCTTATAGGTGTTGGTGGCAAGATTTCCTCTTCCTCGGATTCAGTCGGACAAGCTGGCAGTTGGCCTTTTTTTAACTGGTGATCCTGACAGGTAAACCTTTCATACGTTTATCCTTCATCTATCCTCTGGCGTGGTGGCTCAGTGGGTAAGACGCCAGGCTTGTCAATCGGAAGATCGCAAGTTCGGAGGTTCGAATCCCTAGCCCCGCGTGACGGAGTGAGCTCCCGCACTCGCCCCAGCTCTTGCCAACCTAGCAATTCGAAAGCATGCAAATGCAAGTAGATTAATAGGTACCACTTCGGTGAGTAGGTAACAGCGTTTCGTGTGTGTCATGCTACCACATGACCGTGGAAGCGTCTTCGGACAACGCTGGCTCTTCGGCTAAGAAACGGAGATGAGCACCGGCCCCTAGAGTCGGATACGACTGCCCAAATGTGCGGGGGGAACCTTTACCTTTTATCCTCTGGCACTCTACTGTGCCATCTGCCTTGATACGTCAGGTCCCACGGTGCTTTTCTTCTTCAGCACTGTTCCCCCAGACTGTGCTTTCAAATGCTCTGTGGGCTTCAGACAAGCCTTCTACAGTACCAACCCTGTTGAACGTGCTAGGATCATTAGCCATCCCTTCTCTGGACTGAAACCAACACTGCATCCTTCTTGAACAGTTGCTAGAGCTAAGTCCAAATTAGCCACTTTAGCTGCCAGCCATCACTTCATTTCCAAGTCTCTGTTTTTAAAGTTTCTATTTCCCACAGTCGTGGGTGTTTTTTTAAGACTTCCCCTTTTGCCACTCCGTTATCAACCACCCTTCCTTCTCCTGTGAGAACTATTCCCTATCAGAATCTAAACTGACACCTCCTCTCTACTTGTTATCAGCAAAGCAAACTCTTTTGTTTTGGTGTCTACCTGGATGCCTGGATAGATGAAGAGACAGCAAGAAACTATTGATGACAACAGACTGATCACAGGAATATTGCAATGTTCAGACAGCTCTGAATCAGAGCATTCGCTCATTCATTCATTCACGTTTAAGTTGTAACTGCAGTTTAATCCTGCTTGAAAAAAAATCCTATTATTCTTACAGGTCTTAGATCACACTAACTTCTTCCTTACAAAACGTCCGATGACAATATACAGTACAAAGGAGACAACAATCTAGAAGGCAGCTATGAAGGCAGCAATAACATTACTGAGAATCTCAGTCATATCCTTGATATTATGTGCTATCAATCTTTTCAGCATGGTCCCTGGAAACAATTCTGAACTCAGGAAACTTATTACATAGAGGGAGGGAAGGAGGGAGGGAGGATGGACAGATATGTTTAAGTTAAGAGCAACCAAGCACAATTAATGTGGTGTGGATTATTTTCCTTCCAGAAATCAATTCTTATTTTAGCTCTAAGCATAGCATTCATTGCAGCTAAGGTAATTAAAAAGCAGCATGCTAATTTAAGGGGGCTGGGTGGGAATCCCTGAGTATATCCCAATGTTACTGTTAGAAGCTACAATAATATTTTCTGGGTGTATTCTCTTTATAAAACAGTTTGACTCTCAATAAATCTGCACATGCATTGTAAAAGATATATGGGTGGTATTTCTACTAGCACAGAGAAAAGGCAGATAAATTATTCTGCATTTTTTTTCCTACCAGTTATTATCCAGTTCAATGAAAGTAACTTTGCTTTCAATGGAGAATTATGTGGTAGCCAAGGGATGTGTGTCTTTCACTCTTCTCTCCAGCAATCTGCAAGCTCCCTGCTTTCCCACATTTCAATTAATTGGAAAACCACTTGCAAGAATTCCTCCCACTGGGCTTTTTCAGTAGCAGTGTTATTGTCAGCATTAAGAAGAACTTCTGCCCTTAAATAATTGTTGAAGATGTTCTCCTTCCCGAGAGAAATCCAGAGATATTATTTATCAGATTTCTCGGCCCACAAATTGGCCAAGAATTTAAAAGCCCATTTTTGCCTAGCAATAATTCAGACATGGAAGTGTCTACTTCTGTAGAACACTACCTCAATCCCTTCCCTGCAACTCATTCTTATAAGAAAAGGATTAGCAACCTTCAGATGCTTTGGGTTTTAACTCATCATCTCTTGCTGTTGGTGATACTGGCTGGAGCTGCCGGGTGTTGAAGTCCAAAATTTCTGTATGGCATCAACGTGCCTGTAATTGATCACTATTGAATTCATAATACTCAACTAGAGATGAAAATATTGTTCTGGTCCCAGCAAGAAAGCTGGTATAATGCCAGAAAATCCATGGGCAGATCTGGACTGAGATTCTGTCTTTATCCAGAATGTTCACTGGGAGATTTTGGCTGCTGTGAGAATAAATTTGAAGAACAAATTTTAGAACCATGTATGCCACTTTGAGCCCCTTGGAGTGAATGAGAGATTAAAATGTAATAATTTGGGGGTGGGGGGATATAACATGTGTATTCTAGCATATTCCTCAAGAACAGACCTTTTCATATCTTTCTGAAATGGACCCTGTTTCAGGAGCAAGCATCTCCTATGTATTTGGGGTGAGTGACATTTTTTTATTTTATTGTTTTAGCATTCATACTAAAATATGTTATGTATTTTGATTCACATTTCTCCAAACCTATACATTTTGCTTAAAACACACATTATCCCAAACATTCTTCTGTAATATAATGCATTGTAGACATTATTTTCATGATTATTTGTATTTTTGTACAGACTCTTCTCTAATATACCTTTCTTTATTATTGGCAAACTGCATTGTAAAATCTGGGTATCTGCAACACTCAAAAAATAGTTACATTTCAGTTTGTGCATTGATTTTAAAACATGGCATTAAATATATTTGCGTTCAAATGTGGACTAAATTCATTTTTCCCATTCCTGAGAGGATTATTCATTATTTTCTTCCCACAAATTAAGTAGGAGTGGCTGTACTCATATTAATCCTCCATTGCTACTATGTTTTTGGATTGTGAGAAAGTAGAAGGAAGTAATCCTCATCATTTTTTCCTCTTTCGTCAGTGGTCTAGCCATCACCACTGATTCATAGCATAACCATCACTAAGCAACTGTTAAAAACATGGACACTATCAAGTGGAAGAAGCCAGGGAGCTGGGAGAGATTGACAGCAACTTCTTCTGTCATCCAGAGGAATGGGAAAAGGAGACGCTGATCAGAAGTGGGATAATTGTGAGGCTTGGAGAAATGTAAAAAGGAGGAGGGGGAGGAAATAGGAGGAGGGGGGGGGGAAGAACATCACAGAAAAGGAGCTTACAGCACACAGTCTGATAAAAGAAAAACCCAGCACAAGGGGAGACCAGTGAGGGAAGAGTTAAACTGAGAAATAAGTGGAATTGTTTTACTTGTGTGTGCTTTTAATCTTGGATAAAGGGTTAGTTAAACTGAATGTCCATAGTTGTCCTTAAATTTTAGAAGCCAGGTTAATGTTCACACTTGAACATCCTCAGACAAGGTTCTTCTTTTTTTAAAAAAAAGATTTGCAAAGCATTAGAGGCAAAAACAAAATCTCACTGGAGACTTTGCCTTAGGAACAGGACATTACTGGAGGTGATGCAACTGGTGTTCATTAGCTGATGCTCCGCGATTCCCGGTAAAAATTTGCCTCTTAGTCAGAGCTAGGAAATAATAATGCATAAAAAGGAAGGATATGTGCTTGGAGATTCATTGCAACACAGCTCCTTTGGAAGACAACTACTGTTATAAAGGCAGTTCTACACTTTAGAAGGCAGTTTCGCCTTTCTGAAGTTCAAAGGGTTGCGTTTTAGGTTCCTGTTTCCTAAGCCCTACGGGTGGTGCTTTTTTCTTCATCATTATCTTTGCCAGCCAGGGGATTTGGGGAATAATTTTGGTCTGCCCTTCATTAAATAATACCCACGCATGTAAGAAGTAGTTCCTTCAATATTTATTTCTTTTGAAGGTCCATATGTTGGCAAAGAGTTCGGGGTGGGAGTGGGGATCTACTGGAGAAATGCAACAGAGATTCAGTGGGCTTCTAGTAAAATCTTTAACTTTGACTGTTGGAAAGGTACGTCCCTCCCATAGAGTTTTCTTTGTTAAACCTCAATATGTAGGAAGGAATGTCACTGCACATGTTCTCTATTACAGCCTTTCATATTCAAGAAAGTACCAGGATTTCTAGTCCTAGAAAACAATCTCTTCGGCAAAGACCCGCAGAGCTGGATCAAACTGGACCTCATGTTTGAGAAAACTGTAGTTGGAAGGATGTCTCTGTGTGAGGGGAGAGAAGGATTATAAAGATTGGTTTAGCCTCCCAGCTTCCGTAATCGAGGTAAATCCCTCTAAATCTGCTTAGGACAGCAAAAAGAAAATACTGCTTAGCACTTCACATCAGAAGTGGTTTCCCTTTTCTATCATTCCTGAACACTGAGTGGGGAAAGCAGCATGTCTTCTGGTGTCGGTAACCACTGCAGTTCTACCATCCAGGAAGCTATGCCTACTCTCAGAGATTCCATACAGATCCATACCCCCTATTTACGATATCTTCATCTTTCTTCCAATCATTTCTGCTTTGCGTTTCATTGCAACTCCCTTCATGTTTGATTCCCTGACATGAACCCAAATTAGGCCAACAATTTGGCTTACTTTGTCTAAAGGCGGTTTAAGGCTATCATTAGTGGCAAACCCTGAGGAACACAAGTATAATTTTCTTAGGTTTTTATGTTATGATTTTTTTTTTTAAAAAAATTGAAATTAGAAACAGTCCATAATGACATAAATATAATTTCCTCTTCACTAGCATGCTTGATGTTGGCTATCATGGTCCATTTATCATTATAACAAATTTTATATTTTATTTGCAGTTATTGAGGGTTTTTTTTCTCAAACTGAATACTGGAAAGGGGCATTTTATGTTAGATTAATTTTACTAAAGCTTGATCTCAAAGAGTGGTCCTGTGTCTTTAAGAGCCGTATCCCAAAGAGAGGTTTGGCTGGCTTACAGATTTGCTAAATTATAATTGTAATAAAAAAAAATCTGCACCTGCTAAGCTTCTCTTTGCAATGCATTAAAGGCAACACGCTTTCTTTAGCCATTTCCCAGACTTACAGAAGTTTCTCTTCAACAAGGTGTATAATCATAGCGATGAAGATAGCAAATAAGGTTGGAGCAATAACACATCCCTGTTTAACGCCGGATTCCACTTTAAATGGATCGCTTTGAGAGCCATTGTTATCCAGGATTGTTGCCATCATGTCATCATGGAGTAGCCGCAAGATGTTCACAAATTTATCAGGGCATCCGATTTTCAGAAGGATGGTCCAGAGAGCAGTACGATTTACAGTATCAAAAGCTTTAGTCAGATCAATAAATGCCATGTACAGAGGACGGTTTTGCTCCTTGCATTTTTCTTGAAGCTGTCGTGCAGTGAAGATCATATCCACTGTTCCCCTGGAAGGGCGGAAGCCATTTTGCATTTCAGGGAGGATGTCTTCTGATATAGATAGGAGACAGTTTGCGATGATCTTTGCCAGGATTTTGCCTGCTGTAGCTAGAAGGGAGATGCCTCGATAGTTTCCACAGTCTGTTCTATCACCCTTTTTATAGAGAGTGATAATTATGGCATCCCTAAAGTCTGCTGGAATCTCCTCCCTCATCCAGATTTTTTCGATGAACTTATGAAGTTGTTGTGTAAGTTCAGGCCCGCCTTCTTTAAAGACTTCAGCAGGAATCCCATCAGGTCCACTAGCTTTGTTATTTTTCATTTGTTTAGTGGCTTTACTGACTGCCTCCAAACTAGGGGGTACTGCAAGCTCATCACTTATTTGTTTTTGCGGGATTTGCAAGAAGACTTCATCAGCCACAGTAGAGTGACGATTAAGGAGATTGTAGTAATGCTCTTTCCAGCGCAGTGCAATAGACTCTTTGTCCTTTAGAAGCTTAGCACCATCTATTGAGCGTAAGGGATTTGTACCATAGTTTGTTGGTCCATAGATGGCCTTTATGGCATTAAAAAAGCCCCGTGCATCATGAGCATCTGCAAAATGTTGGGTTTCTTGGGCTTTTTTTATCCACCTTAATGTTCTTAAGTTCTCTAGTTCTTCTTTGGACTTCTGCCTTTGCACTGGTGTAGATTTTTTTCTTAACGGCACAGTTAATATCTTTTTGCCATATCCGGAAGGCTTTCCTTTTCTTGTCAATAATATGTTCAATCTCACTATCATTCTCATCAAACCAGTCCTGATGTCTCTTAGTTTGGTATCCGATAGTTTGTTCACAGGCTGAAATAATAGAAGTCTTCAATTTAATCCAGTGTTCCTCAACATTCTCAGGGAGTTCCATAGGCAGATGTTCCTTGAGAGTTGATTGAAAGCAAGCTCGTTTAGTAGAATCTTGAAGGGCCAGTGTATTCATTTTACGCCTTGGTTTTCTTCCTTGGAGCCTACGATGAGGGACAATCTTTATGGCCATCGTGGATCGAATTAATCGATGGTCTGTCCAGCAGTCATCGGCGCTCGTCATGGCTCTGGTGAGAAGTACATCACGGCGATCTCTAGCACGGACAATTACATAATCTAAAAGATGCCAGTGCTTCGACCGTGGGTGCTTCCATGATGTTTTAAATTTATTTTTCTGGCGAAATAGTGTGTTAGTAATGACAAGGTTATGCTCTGCACATTTAGTCAGAAGTAAGATTCCATTCATGTTGCTATTGTCAACTCCTTCGTTCCCAATGATCCCCGCCCACAAATCAAAGTCACACCCAACTCTTGCATTGAAATCGCCCAGGAGGATAATTTTATCCTCCTTTGGTATCTCTGATAAGATGGTGTCCAGCTGGGTATAAAAATTTTCCTTGACATCCTCATCTGCATCTAGTGTTGGTGCGTAAGCACTTAGGATAGTTGCCTGTTGGTTTTTGGCGAGTTTTATTCGGAGAGTTGAGAGTCGTTCGTTAATCCCAGTGGGAAGTTCTGACAAGAGCTTCACAAGGTCGTTTTTGATAGCAAAGCCTACCCCATGTATTCATCGTTCTTGTTCAGGCAGTCCTTTCCAAAAGAAAGTATAACCTCCATTTTCTTCCTTCAACTGTCCTTCTCCTGCTCTTTGAGTTTCTTGGAGTGCTGCTATATCAATATTAAAACGTCTCAGCTCCCTTGCAATAATGGCAGTCCTACGTTCAGGTCGTTCACTATCCATGTTGTCTTGCAGTGTCCGTATATTCCATGTTCCAAAATTCATGAGTCTTTTACGACCGCTAGATGGTAACCCCACTGGTCGCAGTAGTCCAGTCAAGGAGAAAATGAGGCAGACTACGTTTAGGGCACCTTTTCTAGCCCCCTCCCCATATGGGGTGAGCAGAGTGGATCCTAAATAGGGCTGCTCAGTCGTGGATACAGCTGCCGAACTACTCAACTGCCTCGAACCTTGAGTCAGGATGACTGAATCTGTTTCCACCGCCCATGTGCTGGTCCATGACTAGGAGCTTCATAGTACATGACTCCTGACAGCTTCGCTCACAGGGTTCATTGGGAACACACAAGCCCACTCACCACAACAAGGTAACGATCCAGCGAGGGGATTAAAAGAAATACCTCCTATCCAAAGAACTTGCCTTTCAAATCTTAGGAAGTTTTGGTAGTGATTTTATTTATTTATTTTTTATCCCGCCTTTATTATTTTTATAAATAACTCAAGGTGGCGAACATACCAAATACTCCTTCCTCCTCCTTCAGGATGTTCACATGTATCCCTTTTCCACCTCATAACTTGGCTATGATCGAGGGTAGTATCTTTAACTTGATACGTGCAGAAACATCACAGTCCATCCATGAGAATTTCTCCTCAATTCTTTTTTCTTTTGAAAGGATTTCCCAAGCAAATTTTCTTTCATTAAGTTAAATAAAAAATTCAAGAGACTTTTTCTGCCTGGCAGTAATTCCACCAATTATCCAAGCCACAATTTTGTCATAATAAAGCATTACTTAGTTAGCCTCATTGTCCAGTTATTCCTCTTAAGATTTTGTTGTTTATTCGTTCAGTTGCTTCCGACTCTTTGTGACTTCATGGACCAGCCCACGCCAGAGCTTCCTGTCAGCCGTCACCATCCCCAGCTCCCCCATGGTTGAGTCTGTCACCTCCAGAATATCATCCATCCTTCTTGCCCTTGGTCGGCCCCTCTTCCTTTGGCCTTCCACTTTCCCTAGCATCAGCTTCTTCTCCAGGGTATCCTGTCTTCTCATTATGTGGCCAAAGTACTTCAGTTTTGCCTTTAATATCATTCCCTCAAGTGAGCAGTCTGGCTTGATTTCCTGGAGTATGGACTGGTTTGATCTTCTTGCAGTCCAAGGCACTCTCAGATTTTTCCTCCAACACCACAGTTCAAAAGCATCTATCTTCCTTCGCTCAGCCTTCCTTATGGTCCAGCTCTCACAGCCATAGGTTACTACAGGGAATACCATTGCTTTAACTATGCGGACCTTTGTTGTCAGTGTGATGTCTCTGCTCTTAACTATTTTATCAAGATTTGCCATTGCTCTCCTCCCAAGAAGTAGATGTCTTCTGATTTCCTGGCTGCAGTCAGCATCTGCAGTAATCTTTGCGCCTAGAAATACAAAGTCTGTCACTGCCTCCACTTTTTCTCCCTCTATTTGCCAGTGATCAATCAAGCTGGTTGCCATAATCTTGGTTTTTTTGAGGTTTAACTGCAACCCAGCTTTTGCACTTTCTTCTTTCACCTTCGTCATAAGGCTCCTCAACTCCTCCTCGCTTTCAGCCATCAAAGTGGTATCATCTGCATATCTAAGATTGTTAATGTTTCTTCCAGCGATTTTAACTCCAGCCTTGGAATCATCAAGCCCAGCATGTCGCATGATGTGTTCTGCGTACAGGTTGAATAGGTAGGGTGAGAGTATACAGCCCTGCCGTACTCCTTTCCCAATCTTAAACCAGTCCATTGTTCCGTGCTCTGTTCTTACCGTTGCTACTTGGTCGTTATACAGATTCCTCAGGAGGCAGACAAGATGACTTGGTATCCCCATACCACCAAGAACTTGCCACAATTTGTTATGATCCACACAGTCAAAGGCTTTAGAATAGTCAATAAAACAGAAATAGATGTTTTTCTGAAACTCCCTGGTTTTCTCCATCATCCAGCGGATATTGGCAATTTGGTCTCTAGTTCCTCTGCCTTTTCTAAACCCAGCTTGTACATCTGGCAATTCTCGCTCCATGAATTGCTGGAGTCTACCTTGCAAGATCTTGAGCATTACCTTACTGGCATGGGAAATAAGTGCCACTGTTCGATAGTTTGAACATTCTTTAGTGCTTACCTTTTTTGGTATGGGGATATAAGTTGATTTTTTCCAATCTGATGGCCATTCTTGTGTTTTCCAAATTTGCTGGCATATGGCAGGCATCACCTTGACAGCATCATCTTGCAAGATTTTAAACAGTTTTAAACAGTTTTTAAACAGTTCAGCTGGGATACCGTCGTCTCCTGCTGCCTTGTTATTAGCAATGCTTCTTAAGGCCCATTCAACCTCACTCTTCAGGATGCTCTCCTCCCAAGAAGTAGACGTCTTCTGATTTCCTGGCTGCAGTCAGCATCTGCAGTAATCTTTGCGCCTAGAAATACAAAGTCTGTCACTGCCGGGGCCCTGGATAGGATCGCGCCTATGCAACCTCTCTTCCCTCATTCGACCCGTCACTCCCCGTGGTTTATGGAGGAGTTGAGGGTTTTGAAGAGGGTTAAGAGACGTCTGGAGCGCCGCTGGAGGAAGACAAGGACTGAACCTGATCGGACACAAGCTAGAGCCGCTGTTAAGGCCTACCTTGTGGCGGTAAGAGCGGTGAAACGTGTATATTTCTCCGCTCCTATTGCCTCTGCAGAATGCCAACCAACGACCCTGTTTAAGATAACGAGATCTTTGTTAGGTCAATCTAAACCAGTGACCTATTTAAAGGGTCGATCGGAGGAGTTTTCTGAGCATCTGCAAGAGAAAATGGCTCAGATTCATTCTAAGTTGGACTCTATGCGTGATACACGGTCTGGGGAGATGACAGAGACACGTACTTACTCTGTTATCTGGGAACAGTTCGATCCTGTCGAGTCCTCTGGATTGTGAAGGCCACCACTTGTTATCTAGATCCATGTCCCTCCTGGCTAGTAAAATCGGCTCGGGAGGTGACTTATGGTTGGGTCCAGGCGATGATCAATGCATCTCTGGGGGAGAGGGTGTTCCCAGCAGCCTTTAAGGAGGCCCTGGTGCACCCCCTCCTCAAGAAGCCATCCCTGGACCCTACTGTTCTGGACAATTTTCGTCCAGTCTCCCACCTTCCCTTTTTAGGGAAGGTGGTGGAGAAAGTGGTGGCGTCACAACTCCAGAGGATTCTGGATGAAACGGATTATCTAGACCCCTTTCAGTCAGGTTTCAGGCCGGGATATTGGACGGAGACTGCATTGGTCGCGCTTATGGATGATCTCTGGCAAGGACGGGATGGTGGTAGTGCATCCATCCTTATCCTTTTAGATCTCTCAGCGGCTTTTGATACCATCGACCATGGTATCCTTTTGGGATGGCTCAGGGAGTTGGGGGTGGGCGGTGTGGTGTTGCAGTGGTTCGCCTCCTTCCTCCAGGGCCGTTCCCAATCAGTGATTGGGGAGGAGAGATCTGACCCACGGCCCCTCCTGTGTGGGGTGCCACAGGGTTCGGTGCTCTCCCCAATCCTGTTTAACATCTATATGAAGCCGCTGGGTGAGATCATCCGTCACCACGGGATGAAATACCATCTATATGCTGATGATACACAGCTGTATATTCCCATCCCGGGTGAAGTAAGTGATGCAGTTGCCACCCTATCTCAGTGTCTGGAGGCTGTGGGGGCCTGGATGGGGAACAACAGGCTTCGACTGAACCCTAGTAAGACGGAGTGGCTGTGGATTGATGGCCGCTTGGGTCCTAGGAAGTTGTCATCTTTGGCTCTAGATGGGGTTGCACCTCCCCATTCGGAGCCTGTGCGGAATCTGGGGGTTCTCCTGGACTCACGACTCCTGCTGGAAGAGCAGGTGGCAGTCGTGGCCAGGAGGGCCTTTGCACAACTTCAGATTGTGCACCAGTTACGCCCTTTCCTGGACCGAGATGCCCTCCGAACAGTCACTCATGCCCTCGTCATCTCCCACATAGACTATTGTAATGCGCTCTACATGGGGCTACCCTTGAGGAGTATCCGGAAGCTTCAACTGGTCCAGAATGCAGCTGCGAGGACAATTATTGGGGCCAGAAGATCGGCCCATGTGACACCGTTGTTACGCGAGCTGCATTGGGTACCGGTTTGCTTCCGGGTACAATTCAAGGTGTTGGTTATCACCTTTAAAACCCTACATGGCATAGGACCAGGTTACCTGAGGGACCGTCTCATCCCCAGAACATCGACCCGTCCCACCCGTTCAGCTAGAGAGGGCTTGCTACGGACCCCATCGTTTAAAGAGTTTCACCTAGCGGGGTCCAGGAAGCGGGCCTTCTCTGCAGTTGCGCCCGCCCTTTGGAATATCTTACCCCCAGAGCTGAGGCTGATGTCCTCGCTCCCAGCCTTCCGGAAAGGCTTAAAGACCTGGTTCTGCCGTCTTGCCTGGGAGGGAAACGTCAACAGTTCCTCTTGGGGATGGCTGGCCCCTTGAAGCCTCCCAGTGACTTATTTTAATATTCTTCTTGGAATTCATATTTTGTATTCATGTAATTTTATATATTTTTAATCTCTATTTTGTTGTGCACCGCCCAGGGTCCCCGTTGGGGGAGATGGGCGGTATTATAAATTTAATAAAATAAATAAATAAATAATGTCTGGCTCTAACTCACTGACCACACCGTCAAAGCTATCTCCAATATTATTATCCTTCCTATACAGATCTTCCGTATATTCTTGCCACCTTTTCTTGATCTCTTCTGCTTCTGTTAGGTCCTTACCATCTTTGTTTTTGATCATACCCATTTTTCCCTGGAATTTACCTCCGATGTTTCTAATTTTCTGGAAGAGGTCTCTTGTCCTTCCTATTCTATTGTCTTCTTCCACTTCCGCACATTGCTTGTTTAAAAATAATTCCTTATCTCTTCTGGCTAACCTCTGGAATTTTTCATTTAATTGGGCATATCTCCCCCTATCACTGTTGCCTTTTGCTTTCCTTCTTTCTTGGGCTACTTCCAGTGTCTCAGCAGACAACCATCTTGCCTTCTTGGTTTTCTTTTTCTTTGGGACGTTTTTTGTTGCCGCCTCCTGAACAATGTTGCGAACTTCTGTCCATAGTTCTTCCGGGACCCTATCTACTAAATCTAGTCCCTTAAATCTATTCTTCACCTCCACTGCATATTCCTTAGGAATATTAGTGAGCTCATATCTAACTGATCTGTGGATCTTCCCTATTCTCTTTAGTCTGATTCTAAATTTTGCAATAAGAAGTTTGTGATCTGAACTACAGTCAGCTCCAGGTCTTGTTTTTACCGACTGTATAGATGTCCGCCACCTTTGGCTGCAAAGGATGTAGTCAATCTGATTTGGTGAAGTCCATTTATAAAGTCGTCTTTTAGGTTGTTGGAAGAGAGTGTTTGTTATGCACAGTGAGTTGTCTTGGCAAAATTCTATCAGCCTATGCCCCTCTTCATTTTGTTCTCCCAGACCATGCTTGCCTGTAATTCCAGGTGTCGTCTGACTACCCACCTTAGCATTCCAGTCTCCTGTAATGAAAATAACATCTCTTTTTGGCGTATTATCCAGTAGGTGCTGCAGATCCTCATAGAACTGATCTACTTCTGCTTCTTCAGCATCTGTGGTTGGGGCGTATATTTGGATCACTGTGATGTTAAATGGCTTACCCTGAATTCGAATTGAGATCAATCTATCGTTTTTTGGATTGTATCCAAGCACTGCTTTAGCCACTTTATTATTAATTATGAAGGCTACTCCATTTCTTCTGTGGTCCTCTTGTCCACAGTAGTAGATCTGGTGGTCATCTGATGTGAAGTGGCCCATTCCAGTCCATTTCAGTTCACTGACACCTAAAATGTCTATATTTAATCTTGACATCTCACCAATAACCACATCCAATTTGCCCTGGCTCATAGATCTTACATTCCAGGTTCCTATGGTGTGTTGATCTTTAGAACATCGGATTCGTCATTCACCACCAGCACCGTCGGCCGCTAGCCGTCCTTTCGGCTTTGAGCTAGCTGCGTCATCACATCTGGGGCTAGTTGAACGTATCCTCTGTTCCTCCCCAGTAGCATTTTGACCATCTTCCGACCTGGGAGTCCCATCTTCCGATGGTATACCGACATATCTCTGGTTGTACTGATCCATTTAGTTTTCACGGCAAGAATACTGGGGTGGGTTGCCATTACCTTCCCCAGGGATCGTATTTAGTCTGACCTCTCTGCCACGACCTTCCCGTCTTGGGTGTCCCTTCACGGTTTAGCTCATGGTTTCATTGAGGTGCTCAAGCTCCAGCACCACAACAAGGTAACGATCTCCTTTGCTGGAGTCCTCTTAAGATACTTGTTCCAAATACAACTTCCCTAGAATCTAAAGGAAAAGAAAAATTAGTTATAACATTAATGAGCTGATGTCATGTCACCCTTACTCACTAGGAGAGCTCAACAGTTCAGTTGCTTGAGAGATGAGATGGAGTCTTGTGGAATCCCAGAACTAGCATTAGAATCAACATTCTAATGCTTCCTTCTAAGATTGCTTTAAAAAAAATTTTTTAAATTTATCCCGCCTTTGTTATTTTTTTATAAATAACTCAAGGCGGCAAACATACCTAATACTCCTTCCTCCTCCTATTTTCCCCACAACAGCAACCCTGTGAGGTGAGTTGGGCTGAGAGGGAGGGACTGGCCCAAGGTCACCCAGCCGGCTTTCATGCCTAAGGCGGGACTAGAACTCTCAGTCTCCTGGTTTGCTATTGGCTCCTTCCTAGGGCTGAGAGGGAGGGACTGGCCCAAGGTCACCCAGCCGGCTTTCATGCCTAAGGCGGGACTAGAACTCTCAGTCTCCTGGTTTGCTATTGGCTCCTTCCTAGGGCTGAGAGGGAGGGACTGGCCCAAGGTCACCCAGACGGCTTTCATGCCTAAGGCGGGACTAGAACTCACAGACTGCCTGCTTAGAACCACTGCTGAACAGTGCCTCTTTGTTACATCATAGTTAGGTAGATCAGAAGAATAACATGGCTGATGATATCCAAAGCCACGGAAAGGCCCTAAAAAACCAAGAAGAGCATGTTATTTCCAATAGCTCAGCCGGGTAATTTTAAACCTCTGATTTAATGTCCTTATCTTCTACTTTTAAATTGTTCTGCATATTGTTTCAGTTGAGATCTTATTTCCCCCGCTGTCATGAACACCTCACAGATTCTTTTACATTCCTGTCATGCTAAGAGCAATGAAACCCGTTTTGCCCTTTGTTAAGTCTTAGGGAGCATACATTTATAATTTCAGCACACTTACATAGTAATTCCAAGCATCTTTTATACAGACCTAAGTATACGGAACTGATTAAGCCTTCCCTCTGGAAAAACAGGCTTAAAACCAGTGAGCTAAACCAGCAACTTATTAGAGAGATTTATTGGGGGTCCAAATGTATGTTCAAAAATGCCATTCTTAATGTAGTGAAGGTTCTGATTCCCAAGGCATCACTAAAAATCTGATGTAAAGTTAATTTGTCACCAGAATCACAAAAAGAAAAGATAAAAAGGTTATACAGCATGGATTTCTATTTTGCAATTATATACATCCTTTACTTGGGAGCACCAAATAACATTTCCTTTAAAAAAAAATTCCAGTAAATCCTTCCTAACCCTTTCTTTGACTAAGGGCAAAGAAGAGAATGCTGGGGATTTAAGGCATCATTTGTTTACATGGCTGTATTTTAATAATCATCTCAAAGCTAGTGTTACATGGCCCACGTTTGCAAATGTTCCCAGTCTTTTTGTTTATAAAAAGCCGGAGATTCTTCATATGCCCAAGCTGTTCCAAAGAAATTGGCGGAATGGGTTGGCAAGGGCAGATGAAGGAGGAGTAAAAGGTCAGATCCTTTGAAAGTTTCTAAACTTGCTAGGATCTTTCACTGTGTGGGTGGCAGGTATATCAGCTGACACAGGGGAAATGTAAGTGCGAAGCTGGCCACCCAAGACCTCGGGTCTCTGCTGACACTCCAGCCCTTGAAGCTTGGGGAGGCACCTGCTGTCTGTGCCAAAACAAGCCATCCACTGCTACAGGCGGACGTGAAAAGACCAGTCTTTGTCAGCTCAGGGGAGGGGGGGATTTGGGAGCAACAGAACCTTTGGTTTTCACTTAAACAATCTCAAATGACCGGTTTAGAGTGCAGGAATGTTTTGCAGAATTGACGCACCCACCCCAAATGAGAGGAGACCCGGCTCGAGATCTGCTGAGCATTAATATGCATCGGACTAGAATTTCACACGTTGAGAGAGTTTTGTAACCCCGTGCGCTGGTGGTCTGCCATTGACAGGATCTCAATCTGCAATTTGTTATCTTTAGGCCTGATAAGGACATCTGGTTTTGATTCAGGTGGCCATGAGCTTGCCTCGGAGTTGAGGAAATAAAAAGAGGCTCCCTCAATTCCCTCAAATTGAATTTTCTCACAAATTTCAACCGGGATGAGAACCAGGAGAAGCTGGAGCCCTCGTCACACATGTACCCCCAAAATAAAAACAACCCCCCCCCCCCCAAAAAAAAAACTGCTTTGCTTGCTTGGACTTTTGGCTCATAAAAAACTGCTATAAATCAGTTTCACCTGGTTGGCTAAGTGAGTACATGTTAAAAGCAATAAAAGTCATTAGTGCAATCAGATATTTCTCTGCATATGTTCAGATGTATTTTTTAAAAGGGGTGAACTCTTTATGACCCCGATGGTCACATATCTTCCTTTGGCCCTGTAAGTTACCCAGCACAGTAACTGCTGGCTCTTCAGCTCCAAGAAATAATGGAAGCAGTAGCTTCAGAAGCCTTTTCCTGCTATCAGAATCTCTCACAAAAGGAAGACAGCTGAGCTAACACGGAGAACGTCGGAGAGAAGAAAATCTGTAGCATCACATTTTCCAGGGATATGTGAGGTTGTACAGGAATATGAGGGTCACTCTCTGCCTATCCCTAACAAGCCTATGAAAACTCACCTTGGGGTAAATCTCAGACTTGCATTACTGTAAACATGGATAGCATTGTACTGTTGAGTACCTGCAAAAAGTTAAGGAATTCAGTTAGTGCTCTCTTCTTTAGGAATCGTGAACCTTTCTCTGTAGGCAACTGAAAAATAGCAAATATAATTATTTCCACATACAAAGGCTAGTGTCCCCATAATTGGAGTGGTGGTACATAAATTAAGACAGTTAACCTTCAGATCAGCTGCTGCTCCCTGGGAAATGCTGCATCCTCCTGTTGGCAGAAACTCTGCTTCTTGCTCCTTGGATTCCCCCAAAGCCGAGGCACTTTAGCACCTTGGAACCATATTGTGCCTGAAGCTGTCAGAGAAGCGGCTTCACTGCTTCCCCCAAAATAGTATTGTTGATACACAAGAGGAAGCTATTGGCAGTCTCTGAATCCCGAGTTTTGAAGCAGGCAGGCAGGCAGGCAGGCAGGCAGGCAGGCAGGCAGGCAGGCAGGCAGGCAGGCAGGCAGGCAGGCAGACAGAAAAAATAAACCCCAGAGGAAGGATCTCAAAACAGCCTAATGAGGACCAAACACAGCCAGTGCCATGTCTGACTACTGTGTTTACCCATTGGAAGATGATTTCCCCCCACTCCCAGTAACAAATTACTCTGTGAATGGGAGTGAGTGTTTTATTTGCGTTGGCTGATAAACATAGGAGAAGCTATTTATAAATAAATAGAGTGTTAAAAAGAAAAGAATTGGCAGGAGGTACAAATTACTGTTGCTCCAAACTCTTGGAAAGGGCTGCCACCCCAGTTATTTAACTCTCTTTATTACACTGAAGCAAATGTTTTATTTATTTCTTCCCTGTCTCTTCTCTTTGCCTCATCTCCACCCAGTTTAGTTCCTTTCTTCCCTTCCCTGTGCAATTACCAATTCCTCTTACTCTACCTCCATCCTGTTTCTTCCTCCTCACTCTTTCTGCTAGACTGAAGGGAAGGAAAGAAGGGAATGGATGTGTGTCTACATGGTGTACTTTTATGTGTAAGGAGAATAGCTGGTGTATGCATAGAATCAACTAACGGTGTACTTATTTTACAAGCAATTATATTTAATCATTCACTATTAATTCAATTGTTATTTTTGTTTGGTTCTCTCCTGTTTTGGGTATGTGCAAACAGGTATATTGTTATGTGCAAACACATATAGGAGTTTTTTTTTATAAATACAGAGAGGGAAAGATAGAAAAAAATAGAAAACTGGGATGAAATATAATTAAATGGATTATCTTGGAGGAGATATAGTTGACTGATTAGAACATTAAATTGGAGCCTTCCATTCTATAGTTGTTGCAGGTCCACTTGATGCTCTATAAATCCTTGTAAAGCAGGTTTACTATAAAGTATAGACTCCAATAGTGCGTCCAATGTTATGTTTCTGCAATGGGAATTCATCTAATAGGTGTTGTTCCATCAGAAGTTCCTGGATTAAATTTAAGATTTATGGCCATATCTCATTAGTAGAGTGATAGAACACATGCTTTGTGTACAAAAGATCCCAGATTCTGCCCTTGGTGTCTCCAAGAGAACATGACCCCATCTGAAACACTGCAGAGACCTGCTTCCAGTTAAAACAACAGAATGAGGTAGCCATCTCAAGATAGCTAATTTATGGTGTTATTAAGGGCAACAAGCTATATAAGCTGCAATACTATATTTATTCCATTGAGAGCAGATTTATATCTGAGAGAACATGAACTAGAGTGTGCTACTTATTATTATTCTTTTTTCCCCAATAGGTTGGGAGAAATATCTTTCTAGGGTCTTCTCCTATGGAATTCAGTATTGTCTGTTTTTGTGCTGGGGTAGGTTAAATGTCTTTTTCTGCTTTTCTCAGGCAGCCTTGTCTGTCATTGTAGATTAACCTTCCTTATCTGAGAATTCCCAATAAGGATGGCTGATGGAATTCTGACTGGATATTCTGGATGCCGTATCAAACACATATAGAAGCTTACCAGTTTGGGTTAGACTGATATAGGCAATACTGGACCACTTGCTGTAGTAAAATACAACTCCCTATATCCTTATCCTACTATCCTGCCTTTAACTTTTTGATAAATTTGTATAGTCATACTGAGGGTTTGTCATACAAGTTAGGACAAATTAAACATTAATCGAAGTCTCAATGAGATTGGTGGGATTTTTTGGCTTCACTTTGTAAATATGTTGGCATCTGCGGGCTTTAACTGTATTTATTGCAGCCATTCTGAATTATAGTCTGGAAAAAATAGAACTGCCCTTTTTAAGGCATCAAAGAAACATTGTTTAAAATGCTGTAGAGCCATCGCTGTCCTTTTACAACTGAGAAAACTCAAATAACATGTCTCTGTTTCTGTTTTGTTTAGGTTTTTAAACATAAACTTGAAATTAATGCTCTTTACATGGAGCTGCATTTGCAGACAATTTGGAACTAGCAGGTGGTCCAAAATGCATCTACTGGAGTTTTGATGGAAAACTAACAACTGAATTATATAACTCTCATCTCAGATCATTTGCATACATTTCCTATTTATTTCCAGGCTCCATTCACAGTCCTGAAATTGAGTTTCAGACTCATAGTGGCCTAGGCCCAGATACATCAACCATTTTCTTTTTTATGAACCTTGTGGACCCTTGTAAACACTTTTATCACCCATCAACAGACACATGATGCACAGCATTGTAGAATCCCCTACACAGGACTATCTATTGTGGAACCCACTCCTTATGTGTATCTATTGTGGAATATCCCTGTTGCCCCAATCTGCTTGCCATTAGACAAGCAATGGAAACATGTTTATTTAATCACATTTTGCCTAATAGCTGCTATTTCTTTGAATGTTTTCAATTTGTTCCTCATAAATGGCTTACATTGGGGAATTGTGTGTTTTTAGTTTTAGTTTTCTTTTTGCTGATTTTGATTTTTTATTTTCTAAACATGTTTTTAGATATTGTAAATGGTTTCAAACCAAGAAATAGAAAAGTAGAGTAAAATTCACTAAATAGTAAAACAGCCATATTAAAAAAATGATTACATGAGTAGGTTAATATCTTAAGTGTTTTCTCCTCAAACCTATTTCACCATTTTCATTAGTCGGGAGCTGTGGATCGTCTGACAATGCCTGTAGCATTATTGTAATTAAATCAAGGGCTGGACTGAAATAGTGAAAGATCCAGGTTAGCTGCTCTTAGCTTTCCAAGGAAGAGGGAGATATAAGTACATAATGACTTTAATTCAATTAGCAAAACTAATATACTGATCGTTTACAATAATTTACCCACAACTGGAATATACTGGATGGAGAAGTCAAGTGAATACAAGCTGCATACAGGTTGTGAGGGGTGGCGGGAGGCACTATGGAAACAAAAAACTTAAGGAAGTTTGAAACTTTTAATGGATTTTAAAAGCTGTCCAAATGCTGCATTTTTCCGTGTTAATATATCACATTAAGTAACAGAAAGGGTATATCCATGGAAGTGTATCAGCAATGAAGCATAAAATCAAAATTAATCATTTTTAAAAGGATAAAAAGGGGATAGGGAACCCTTGGAAATTATATCACAAACAAAACAATTCCAAAATTACTGATCACATTTTTGAAAGCCATGTTCCTTGTTACTTTGTTGGAAAAAAAAGTCAGCAATTCATTGCTGTCAATCAGGCTTCAGTTTTTCCTTTCAATGTGCGTAATTCTATCCATTAACTGAAAAATCCCCAATTCTTGATTCCTTGATAAATCTCAAATGCTGGAATTTAAGGCAAGAAAAGAGTATGCGTTTTAACACATTACAATTGAGCTAAAATCACATTAACGTTCCTGTTGATTTCAGCAGGAAATCTTCGGCAATATTAAGTACCAGTCCACACCATATGAATTGGTGTTCCAACTCCTGAATTGTAACGGCAACAGTAAGTTGGTAGCAACTAATGCTTCTTAAACATGTTCTGAGGTGTCCAATATACAAGAAATAATTTTAGTTGACTGTACTGACCTCATTTTAGGATTTAAGAACTCATTTAAGAAAAGCTGACACTAGATTGCCACATCTTCTTTTAAAAGTTGCATAAAACCCTCTCAGTGTATTGCAAACCAGAACAGAAGGAAATGTAACATAATCCCCTGCGTTATATATCTGTCTGGTTATGGGGAACATGATTATAAAATTTGTTACACTAATCTGAAACGTTCTCCTGCATAACTTTTTTCAGCCTGGCAAACTTTACTACAGGTAGTCTTCGTTTAGCAACTGTTCAGTTACGACGGTGATGAAAAAGTAACTTTGCAACCAATCCTTGCATTTATGACCTTCACAGGTCTATAAAGCAAAGGAAAGCTAAAGTAAGATCGTAAGTACAGTTGTGGTTTCCCTTAATGACTGCTTCACTTAATGACCAAGTTGCTGGTCCCAATTGTGGTTGCTAAACAAGGACTACCTGTATATTGATCTATCTGTAAATTGTATATATGAATAGTATGTCAGTGATGATATGTCTTCATCATTGTGAAAATGACTGTGCTTTTAAAGTTTGTTTCCCTTGCATATAATTTTTAAAACAGCTTATAAAAATGTTTTTTCTTTTTTTACTCTCAGCTGCTTTTTTTTTTAAAGTATACAACCCTTTGCCAGTTGGCTGAAGCTTTCAATCATTCCAAGCTAAACAGCAAGAGAAATGCTTGCAGCAGGTTTTTGGAAAGCCTCTGCTTGCAAATGGCTCCAGACTTTGCATAGTTTACTCTTGTTCTCTGCAGATCAGTTTCTTTAGCAAAAGAACAAAGGGAGGCCCAAGTGAACAAGGAGCACAAAGCAAAATGGAAAAATGAGTCATAAACAAGTGTTATATTTGCAAGTGTCACTTTCAAAGTAATATTATTCCTAAATGGCTTTTCTAAAATTGGGAAGAAATTATCATTCAGAACATAGCATACTTTCTTATTGGCGTGTAGCCAGACTGACACAGCAGTCCCTGCTTGGTTGGCACATTTTAGTTCAGTGGATTATATTAACATTAACGTATTAATATTAACATCTGTTTTAAAAGCTGTTTAAAGACTTTCCCATAGGACTCCTTGAAAGTTTATGAATGTTGGCTTTTCTCCCTTTTAATTATTTCAGTACATTTATATTCTGTGTAGTGTGCCATGGAAAGAAAAGTGTCCATGGGAATCCACAGATTTTTTTTTAAATGTGCCCCTATAATTATCTTGCCGACAAAGGTCCATATAATTAAAGCTATGGTTTCCCCAGTAGTAATGTATGGCTGTGAGAGTTGGACCATAAGGAAGGCTGAGCGCCGAAGAATTGATGCTTTCGAACTGTGGTGCTGGAGAAGACTCTTGAGAGTCCCTTGGACTGCAAGGAGGTCAAACCAGTCAATCCTAAAGGAAATCAACCCTGACTGCTCATTGGAAGGACAGATGCTGAAGCTGAAGCTCAAATACTTTGGCCACCTAATGCGAAGAGAGGACTCACTGGAAAAGACCCTGATGCTGGGAAAGACTGATGGCAAAAAGAGAAGGGGACAGCAGAGGATGAGATGGTTAGATAGCATCACCGATGTAACGAACATGAATTTGAGCAAACTCCGGGAGACAGTGGAGGACAGGAAGGCCTGGCGTGCTATGGTCCATGAGGTCACGAAGAGTCGGACATGACTAAACGACTGAACAACAACAACATAATTACATGCTAAGGAAAAGCAAACATGGTGCTACATTTTCTAATGATTACTATGGTGTGTTTGGATCAGGGAGATCCAGATTCAAGCCCTCACAGATCTCACAGGTCATTCTGGGGCAGACACTGTCTCCCAACCCTCCTCACAGAGCTGCTGATATGGGAAGAGGATTAGAGGAAACCTTCATGTACATCACTTTAAGCTTTCCCTCCAAAACGTGGATAGAAATGCAGGCAGGTAAGCAAGCAAGTAAACAAGAGTTGACTAAAAAGTGTGTCCCCAAAAGATTTTATACGAAACTGAATTGGGAGATGCTCACTCCTAAAACTGATCAGTGAGATTCCTTCCATCCCTTGTTTATCATAGTCAGGATTGCCACAAGTCCACTAAGGAACATGGAAGTTGTCCATGAATATGTGTAGAAGGTATCCGTTTGGGAAAGGCTGGACTAGACTGCTATCTAAAGTGAACATTTAAGGCAAGTTTGGAGCTCCCACTTCACATTAATTGGCTGAAGAATGCTGAGTGAAACAAATACACCACTGATACACTAAACTTGTTTTCTAATAAGATAAGATAGTCATCTTATGACTATCTTATAAATAGGATTAAAATAATCCTATTTATGTCAGTAGATGAATACTGTAAATACCGCATAGAGGAATAAAGCCCCTAATAAGGGCTGTAGAATTTTGAAAGGACTGTTTGGTTTTTGTGTTTGCTTTGTCACAAACATTCCTGCTCTTTTGGAAATATGTCATTGAGCCTTTATAACAGCAATGGCTTCTGCCACCTTTTCCACACTTGTTCACGTTCAACAAGCTGGAAAGGAAGGAATTAGAAGCTAAAGCTGAGAGATGCTTTACTTTTTTCTTTCATTGCTAATGGGAATTCTGGAGTATTTTTATCCACCCAACTTACTCACAAGATTTTCCTTCTTCTAGGTCTCTTCATTCTAGGTTAGATATTTAAGTGTCTTTACATGGTGGGCTTCCATGGGCAAGAGGGTGCAAGGGGAGCAATGCATGATGTCATCAGCATATACTGTAAATAATTCAGCTTATGTATGTCATTACTTTGTCTGATGACTTATGTCAGTTGCCATGACGTCATTACAGGATGGTGCCATTTGTGCAATTATTTCATGACACATGTGTGGGCATTTTAAAGAAATGCCATTTTCTTCAATTCCCTTCTGGTTCATTTGCCAGGAGGAATCAAAACATACAATTGAAAACCCTGAGTATTTTCAGTCCAAAGTCTTCATTTCAGAGAGCTGAACATGAGGATGAGCTCAGCGGCTATCTTTCATCTTTTGTGCAATCCGGTGAGTTAAGAAAGTAGGATTGCCAGTGAAGCTGGCTGGCAATAGTGAACACACATGTTGGGTTTGGTATGCCGGGAACCCCAAAATATTGGAAAGTTTTTTTTTTAAAAAAAAGATCTGTGAAGCTGTAGTCCAGTGTTGGGTAGTTAGTGGGGGGCAGGTTATACCTACAGTGGCCGTACCTCCTTTATTATAAAAGACGGTCCTTTATTTCAGAAAGCTGTCCTTTAGATTTATTTAATTTTATTATTTGTTTGTGGAATCCTTGGTGCTCTCTGAGCTTGGTTGTTTGCGTGCAGATGTTTCATTGCCTGACTAGGTAACATCATCAGTGCAAGCTAAGAAGGAAACAAAAAGACCAAAACACATCCACTCCAGCAGCCAACACCCAGATAAGCAGGGATTAACACCAGACAAACAATTAAACAGAAAACAATACCCTAATCAAGGAACTACCAAGGAGAAAACCACGCCCCACCAAAACTGGCAGGGCAAGCAAACCCCACACTCATTTGCACTGATGATGTTACCTAGTTGGGTAATGAAACATCTGCGAGCAAACAACCAAGCTCAGAGGGCACCAAGGACTCCACAGTTCAACCCTGAGCTACATATATTCTATTGATATTTATTTTCTTGGTTTTGCTCTTGAATTTTCCTTTGTAAAGCAAAGTTATAAGCATAAACATTTTTTTTATCCTTATGAACCTCTTTCAGATTTGCCCCTTTTTCAGGTTTGCCCGTTATTTTTTTCCAAGAAAATATGGCCATTATAGTTATACCTCATCTTGATGCATCATTTTAAAAGGAGGCTGTTTTCAGGCTTTAGGGAATGCATTGGGTGCCAGGTCCTGGTTGGCAAATGTGGGATGCTCAAAGGGCCCTGATAATTGCAGCACAGCATTTGTAAGTTTGGCAGAGGGTCAAGGCTTTTCCATAGTAGATCTCCTCTGGCATTTGGGGAACAGGGCTGATCCGTGGCTGTGATAGGCAAGTAGGGATGACCTCTGTCAATGGAATGGGGGGTTTGGCAGAGGGATTAGTGCTGGAGGGGAGGGAGTGGCCTCACAGTCCAGCCAAGATCAAGAGCACTAGGGCTTGGCTGCTTCTCCATCAGCAGTGGTGTAAATAAGTTACACTTAGGCAATGCTCACATACTGTTATCCTTGGAAAGTTCCCAGCTGGCCAGTTTGCAGCTGCTAAGTAGGCTGGTTTTGCACGATAGTGAAATTTGAACCCTATGTAGCATCAATATCACGTCAGCTTCAATCAATAAATTATGACTAACATTTTCCCACCTTCTGAAACAAGTTATATATTTTGTTGGTGTCTTTCAGGATCTCCCCATTCTCCTAAAAACGTAATCTTAGCAAGAATTATACCATTTTTTGGGGGGGGGCGCAATTTTTTGGGGAGTCACGATGGCTCAGTGGTTAAGATGCCAGGCTTGTCGATCAGAAGGTTGGCGGTTCGAGACCCAAGCGCCGTGTGATGGAGTGAGCTCCCGCACTCGCCCCAGCTCTTGCCAACCTAGCAATTCAAAAGCATGCAAATGCAAATAGGTACCACTTCGGTGGGTAGGTAACAGCGTTCTGCATGCGTCATGCCGGCCACATGACCGTGGAAGCATCTTCGGACAACTCTGGCTCTTTGGCTAACAAACGGAGATGAGCACCGGCCCCTAGAGTCGGACACGACTGTGTGGGGGAACCTTTACTTTTATACAAAGACCCAGTTGTTTGCTACTGTCAGGTTCTAGGCCACCCCATCTCCGCAGAAAGGAAAATTCTTCCAGAGTGTTTTTAACCAAGATTGATTGCAAGAGGATAAAATAAAACTGTAGAACATTCTGCAACTGGATTGCTTTCCCTGCTCAGAATTCAGTTTTTCACCCAGGTTTGTAAGGTGGAGACTTTCCCAGTCTCTTACTCATTGTTTCTGGATGAACTGGCTAGCATGTGCATCTCTCTCCAGTTCTCAATATACCATTACATCTAAGAACACAAAATAAAGCCTCATTATAGGATTAAACTTTAGGGATGCACAGGTTATGAAAACTCTCTGTGTTCTAATTCCCAGGATATTATTTTAACCTTATACTGTTTTTTTTTAATTTGAACATAAGAGAATTATGCAGTTAGAATTTCTCACTTTTTATTATTGATATATTGGGCAATTGTCATAAAAGATTTCACAAGTCAAAAATGCTGAATACTTGTTTAAAAGTTTTGATAGTTCCCATTGTCCCTTTGCATGTCTCTCTTCCCTTCGTTTGTTTGAGCTTTGAGTAATTTTGGAGTATGCAGCTTGGCTTGTTTACTCAAGCCATTTAGGATTCCGTAAGAGCTAAGGTTGTGCAAAGCTTTGAACGATTGCTTCCATTAAACAAATCTTTGTTCAAATAACTCCATTGATTAGATTCATACAACGAAGTGGGGACCGCTTCAGTGTAACAAATTGAATCTGGTGGCTTTGAAGCACCTTATAAAGGGTTTCACAGATCCTTTGTCTTCTGCTTCACAAACAATATTCAGTGTTGGGGGGGCACTTTTGAGTGGATTGGAGTGATATCAGTGAGAGCCAGCTACTTGATAAATTGGTGCTTTCTGCCTGGCCATACCCACTCTGGCAGCCATTTTGTGAAGAGGCCACCATTTCCTTTGAATGCCCACCTGCAGGATTTGAAAAGTGCATGCACACAACAATCTTAACATAACTTCTGGTGTATTTCTCCTGAGATAGTCCAAGAGCAGGCTTTATATATGGAGAGTGCTTCATGAGTCAGGCAGGTTCCCTGTTTCCACACATGGAAATGCATAAGCTCCCTCCTGACTAGATATGAACTGTAAAAATATTCTATCTCCTCAGGGTGGCTTAGATTATTATGGCTTCATATTACATAGTTCATCCTCTTTTATTCTAAATTGGAATTTATTACTCATCTTTTCTCTGTGGAAAGGCTGCATCTCTTACATGAGTGCCACTAGGAGTTCTGTCTGATACAAGAAGGTTGGGATATTATTATTATTATTATTATTATTATTATTATTATTATTATTACTCTTAGAAATATATACTTCCAAATGAAGCATGCAAAATGGCACCTATCTTGGCAAGATTTCAAAAGTGGTTTACCATTGCCTGCTTCCTAGGGCTGAGAGAGAGTGACTGGCCCAAGGTCACTCAAGGTCACCCAGCTGGCTTTTTGCCAAAGGCAGGACTAGAACTCACAGTCTCCCCATTTCTAGCCTGGTGTCTTCAACCATTACACCAAACTGGCTCTCGTATAGATACTAGTTTTTAAAAAATACCTACAGTGAAATCAAGCAATTTCATACTACTGTGCAAGAGAAATATGCCCTGCAAGGGACTACTGATATCAGCATTAACCTTCTTTTCAGAACTAATTGCAGATGGGAGAATGTTGTTCAGGACTGGAGAAGGAAAGGAAGGATTAAACCCTTCTTTTCCAGCATATGGTGGACAAATCTTGTGATTTTTCTTCCAATTAATGCAGTTGTGCGCAATATTCCTACTTTAGCATTTTCTCTAAGCCTGTAAATGTATATCTCCAAACTGCATTGCAACATTGGAAATGGTAAGGATTTCTTTAAGTTCATGAAGAATGAATACAATAAATTCATAAACAAATTAGAATGGAACAAATTTACCATCAGTTCATGCCCTGTCCGTTACAAACTCAGGATGACTAAATCAGGACACTTAATTCAGGTTTGACCTGTCTGAAAATGGCAGATAAGGCCTATAATAGGTTATGCCTTCATACATGTAATTTCACCATAAAAAATGATACATTCATTTTTAGAAAGCATCTTCTCCCCCTCCCCCCCGCCCCCAAAGGCTAGAAACTTTAAAGTACTTCTGTTTCAGAGTTTTGACTTCAGAAACCTAGAAATTTAATTACTAATAGCTCAGAGTTCTTTCTGGACAGAACTGTTAATCTAAGCCAGCCAACCTAAGCTGGGAGAGTGATTCCAACAGATCCCAGGAACAACATCAGAGCTCTCTGTCCAGAAGAGTGCAGTGCTAGGAACAGCTAAGATACTGCGCAGAACCCTAAAACTCCCAGGCCTCTGGTAGAGGACCCGAGGTTGAGGAAGACACATATAGACTATTGCAATGCACTCTACATGGGGCTACCCTTGAAGAGTATCTGGAAGCTACAGCTGGTCCAGAATGCAGTCGCACGGGCCATCTTTGGTGTCCCTAGAAGGACACATATAACACCTTTATTACACGAGCTGCATTGGGTGCCAGTTTGCTTCCGGGTCCAATTCAAGGTGTTGGTTATCACCTTTAAAGCCCTACATGGCATGGGGCCAGGTTACCTGAGGGACTGCCTCTTCCCCATTACGTCAACCCGTCCCACCTGATCTTGCAGAGAGGGCATGTTGCAGACCCCGTCAGTAAAAGAACTTCAGTTGGTGGGGTCCAGGAGGCGGGCCTTCTCTGCAGTAGCTCCCGCCATCTGGAACATCTTACCTCCAGAGATGAGGTTAGCGTTAGCCCAATCACTCCTGGCCTTCTGGGGGAATTTGAAGACCTGGCTCTCCCACCTGGCTTGGGGCGAGGAGAGGAGTAGGCATGTTTGGGGATGGCTAGTGCCCTAGAGTGATCATTGCATACAAGGACTGAGTTAGATCATCAGCCACTGGATTTCATTTTTTATTTTATTAATATTTATTTTTAACTTTAATTGTATTTTATACAGTATATTGTAATTTATATACTGTGATTTATTGTTTCATTATTTATGTTGTTGTAAACCGCCCAGAGTCCCTTCGGTGGGAGGAGATGGGCAGTGACAAATCTAATAAATAAATAAATAAATACCACCCATAGAGGGGAGAAGGGATTATATATATAATTATATATATATATATTATAATATAGTAATAATTATATATAGATTATAATATATATATATATATATATATATATATATATATATATATATACTGGTTGATCCAAACTTCTGGTTGATCCAGTGCAGGAAATTAATGTGCCTTTCCAGGAAATCTAAAAAGTACAATACACATTTCCTCTGTGGCACAGTGACCAAACCACATTGGTTGTATTCTGCGTGATCTTTCTCACATGGTTGTGCATATTTAGTTTTTCAGCCTGTTCTGCTTTGTCATACACTTCCCTCCTCTTTTCCTGTCATTCATCACTTGTTTTGCTCTGTTTCTACTTCCTATCTGGCAGACAACAATATCCCCAAATCTCTTGAGGCTGTTTATGAAATCTCTTGTTAAGACTTTTTGAGTAGGGTGGGAACAATGTCATCCGCTACTATAATCCTACAGTCATTACATAGTAATAGATATACAAATAAACTATTTTTTTCCTTACTTGATGCAGTACATTTTACTTAGCAATAACTTTTTATTTTTGTCACATTGTCCCATGAACTAAGGGCACTTTTTTTCTCCTCGTGATAAAAAATTATAAAGTAGCAGTATAAGGTCAAATGAGCTACTCCAAATTTGAGCTATGACAACTGCAAACAAACACAGCAAAGAATTTTGAAAGTATTTCTCTTCATCTGTGCAAATCTTTAGCCTGGCCTGAATGTTTTTTGGTTTTGTTTAAATATTTTTTAATATATTTTCAGCCTTTGAGGGACAGAAGAGACATGGCGACGATGCAATGACTTCACTAGATGGGATAGTGAAGGATTTTTCTCCCATTTTTTTATTTGGGGAGAATTAACAGATTTCCGTGCTTGTGATGCTGGCCACGTGACCGCGGAAGCGTCTTGGACAGCGCTGGCTCTTCGGCTAAGAAACGGAGATGAGCACCGCCCCCTAGAGTCGGACACGACTGTGCAGGGGAAAACCTTTACCTCTTTTTTTAAAAGGTGACTAAAATCTAGGGGAGGTTAACTTACTTGTTCATTTTTAAATTTCGCTTCATTTTAATTGCGCAGTTGATTCGAGCATTTCCATACTGAATTTAATTAGTGCAACCATGGGTACTGCAAGGTCTGGAGGGCCTACAGATTGCCCAATCTTGTTCAGAAGACATAATTCAATATAAAAAGGGCTTGGGTGGAGCTATGGGGAACTGCAAGGGGGGCAAATGATGAAACATGCCTAATGACATCATCATGCAAATGCCATGACTTACTTACAGTTGCAAGTACAGTATGTAATAGTGGCATTTGCACGATGATGTCATGTGCAGGTTGTCTTCTTCAGCTGTTCATGGTTTGCTGCAGGTGCTGCTGGGTGGGGCACCTGAAGACAGTTCAGCAGTGATCTCAATGTCTGACATTTATACATGACCTTACCATATGGGAACAGGTAGTTGCTCAGCTACTGCAGCCCCAAGCCAAGAAAGCCTTAAAAGTTAAAAACTGCACACAGAATTGTTCCACAAATGGACCAGGAAAAACTCATTACAACCAAGGTTATTTATATTGCCCAATCCCAGCTAGCAGTTTCATAGACATATTGTCAAAAGCTTCTCTATGGATTTCAAATGCAGTCTTTGCACAATGCATTGCAGTAACACAAGCTAATTTTTAGGCGCAGTAAAGACAAACAAAGATGGTCTTGCAGCAAGACATTCTGCTTATCTGGTCACTCAGGAAGCTTCTTACGTGCATACATTAAAATAAATCATACATTAAAATAAATAAGAAAATGATTTTTCTTCCATCAAAAATGATTTGGTTACCTAAGGGACCGTCTCATCCCCATCACATCGTCCCGGCCCACCTGGGCATGCAGAGAGGGCATCCTACGCACCCCATCTGTTAAAGAGTTCCATCTGGCGGGGTCATGGAAGCGTGCCTTCTCTGCAGTAGCCCCTGCCCTTTGGAACATTCTTCCCCCGGAGATAAGACAGGCCCCTTCGCTCCTGGACTTCCGGAAAAATCTTAAAACCTGGTTTTCTCAATATGCCTGGGGCGGGAAAGAGAGTGTACACTCTTGGGGATGGCTAGCGCCTTAGGGTGGCCCTAGAGTGTCCTTTTATTCATGGACTTAAGAAGACTCTGCCATCTGTATTTTATTATATTTATTACATCTATAAATTGTTGTTATTATGCTTATTTTAGTCTACTTATAATTGTATTTTAATCAATTATATTTTATTGTAAACCGCCCAGAGTCCCCCTTGGGGGAGATGGGGGTGATAAATCTGATAAATAAAATAAATAAATAAATTTGACAATCTGATACAAATTTAGAAAGGATGGCTTGCAGTTAGTAAACTGAAAAAAAGAAAGCTCCACAAAATTTCGTGCATTATACTAAACCTGGACCAGAGCTTTCTCTCAGGCATCAATACAAGTCCTTTGCTGCCAAAAGTGAAAGATAAGATGGGGATTCATGGATAAAAGGTGATTAGATTGCTGGCTGTAATTTGCATCAGTACCACTAATGGCCTAATGCCTTTCATCATACCTGAGAGGAGCAGGAATCTTTAGGGCAGTGTTTCTCAACCTTAGCCATTTTAAGAAGTGCAGACTTCAACTCCCAGAATCCCGCAGCCAGCATGCTTTAGGGCAGAGCTTTCCAAACTGTGTGTCGGGACACGTTAGCGTGTCGGCTGCAGTGTCTGGGTGTGTCGCAGCTGCTGCTGCCTCCGAGCCCTGCCAGGATTCCGCACAGGTCCTAGTGCCTGCCTTGTGCCCTGCTGTAAGAGTGTGTCGCGAAATGATGCATGTCTAAAAATTGTGTCACCAACATGAAAAGTTTGGGAAGCTCTGCTTTAGGGAATGCAAGACAGACCTTTCCCCATTTTCACCTAACCACAATACAAACATGCCCTGGCAACTGCCATGTCCCCACAACGTTGCCTTCATCACTTTCCAGCCTATGAGAAAGTCAACTTTAAATCACCCAGTTGAACTTGTGTTAAGGCAATGTTTCCTCCTTTATTTGGACAGTGTCCAAAAGTAGCCCCGAGGTATATAAAATCTGTTATGCTTTGTCACCCATTGATCAGAGGGAAGTCGGGTGACTGCAAATAGAGGCCACCGGAGTGGGATGCTGGTACATTTTTTTGCCAATGCAGGATCGATGGAGAGCCCTTCAGCTGAGCGGAGGGGAACGGCCTCCTGTGCCACTTGAAGCTTTGCCTTCCAACAGCAGCTCGGGAGGAAGAGATGCCCTGAAGCATCTTCTGCTTGAGAGGGTTGCCTCCCTTTGGAGCAAGAGGGCCACTGCCGCTCCCTCCATTATTTGTGCCTGGAGAAGTCTATTTCTGTATGTAGTTGACGATCAGGCTCGGTACAGAGGAACGCCCTTCCGCTGTGCTGCAGATTTCCTTGTTCTGTTTCTCTTCGTAAGGTTGGAGCCGTGTTGCTCAACCTTGGCAACTTTGAGATGGGTGGACTTCAACGCCCAGAATTCCCCAGCCAGGGTGAGAGTATGCTTCGCCAAACGCAGCACCACAATTCTACAAGATGCCTCGTTTTGAAAGGCATTGCTGAGGAGCGCTAGGAGAATGAAACACAGAAGCCACTGTAATCTGAAATTAGGCATTTCTCCTCAACTGGCCAGTCAATCAAAAAGGTGAGAAATGGGGGAGGAGATTGAGAAATGTTAGCATTAGAACAGCCCTGTTTGGAGAACACAGTGCTGAAAGCTGGCCTATCATGTCTCCAATGTTTTCTCCCCCTGAGAAGATGCTTCTCTTTTTCTTGATTCGTAATTTCTTTTGAATTTCTCTTGGGGGTGTTTTTGGAACTTAACTGTTGGAGATGGTAGAGGATGCTACAAGCGGCATTGTTCCCGTTGCATCATTTTCCTCCTGTACTTCTCAATCTGGAAAATCTCCAACGGGACAACAACCTTCACAATGTCTTCCTTGGGATCTTATGGAAGCATGGAAAATTAGGGAGGGCATTGATCACATGACCATGGCTGTCATTTTGACTTTTTTTTACCGCCCCCCCCCCAAAAAAAAATAGATGTTCTTGCCTGTAAGAATGCTTTGGAATAATTGTTCAGGATTTTTTTTCCTGCAGCCCTCTGCCTGGTTTGTCTCATTGTAAAATTTGGTCTTTTGGGGGGCGGGGGGTCAGCTTCTCCCCCACCGGTCCTGTTTGGTTCAGTTTTTGCAGAGTTTTGCTGCCAGATAGACAATTTCTTTCCCTCTTCCATTGGATTGGAAAGAATGGGGAAAGACTTGTATACCTCCTTGTCCCAATACCTTTAGAGACGGCTGTCACCTTGCAGCCCAGCGGCACCCCATGTAGGGCGGCAACAGCTGCAGCCTCCCCCCGCCCCCGGACTGACCTCCCCCTGACTCTGGAGGAACAGGCCGATGCTGTCTCCTGGCAGGGCTGGGCCTTCCTGTGACCTGAGCGAAACCCCTCCGGCCTCTTTCCCACTAAAGCCAGGCTACAGTTCTGCCTTTATTTTTTCAGGTGAGTAAACGCTGTATCGAATGCTGGTGTCTCAGTTGCTTTCAATTAGCCTTCTGGAAGCCAGGCTTTCATCTTGGGTGAAATCTGCGTCACTTCACTTCAGCTATTTTCAGCTCTAAAGCTCTGGGTTTGCTTTTATGTAGCTCATGGAAGGCACGCAGGAAAGGAAGGGAAAGGGGGCTAATCCCATCTATTTCAGATATATTATGGTTAGGCTTATTTTTTTTAAAAGACCCACACAGATTTTAGATACAAAGAACCACTTTCTCGGAGCTAGTGTCAGGCGCAATCTCCCCACAGGGAACATGAACGTAGGAGAAAATCTGCTGTAATGACCCTCGTTTTTGTGGTTTCAGTACTCCATGCAAAGAAAAAAGTGAAGCAGGTGAGGTGAGCCTCTTCTCATGAGTAAATACCTATTGGGAATAACTCATGGTGAATCTGGGTGCTTCTGGATGGCTAGAAAAGAACTTGGTTCCTTGTGCAGGGGTTAAGGTGGTGGCTGGGTGTGGGGAGACGCAGGTCTCAGAAGCTACAGAAGGCCACTGGGTGACCCTGGGCCAATTACTCTCATCTCAGCCAAACCTATCGCACAGGGTGGTTGTTGTGGGGGAAAATAGGAGGAGGGAGCACTATGTACCTTGCCTTGAACGAAAGGTGGAATATATATGTATCTAATAAATAAAAATAGTATTATATAAACGTTAAAAAAGCAGTATTGTATTAATGATGCGAACATGCTAGCATTATCCCTTTCTATTTAATGAAGGCTTGTGCTGCCCTTCAGACTGGCTTGTGAAGGAAGAACAAAGCCTTCACAAGCCAATTTGTATAAAACATAGAATACCATAGCAAGAGCCAGGAAATACAATTCCATGTTACAATAAACAGAACCATCTAAAGCAATAAGTATTTATTTATTATTTATATTTATATTTATTTATTATTTATTAAGTATTGTCTATTATATGGGGGCGCGATGGCTCAGTGGTTAAGACGCCAGGCTTGTCGATCGGAATGCCAGTGGTTCGAGACCCGAGCGCCACGTGACGGAGTGAGCTCCCGCACTAGCTCCAGCTCTTGCCAACCTAGCAATTCGAAAGCATGCAAATGCAAGTAGATAAATAGGTACCACTTTGGTGGGATGGTAACAGCGTTCCGTGTACATCATGCTGGCCACATGACCACAGAAGTGTCTTTGGACAACAGTGGCTCATCGGCTAAGAAATGGAGATGAGCACCGCCCCCCAGAGTCGGACACGACTGTGCAGGGGAAAACCTTTACCTTTTTTTATTGTCTATTAGCAGTAGGGCTACCACATCTGAGTTGCAGAAATCTGGAAGACCATGAGATGCCATCACAGAATTAGAGTTTGCTGTCATCTAGTGGTCAGCTGGATTTTTGCAGTCCAGATATAGTAGACCTAATTAGCAGGCCAGTAATATATTTGTACAAGTCAACCATTAGAGTTGAAAATACATTTTAAATGAGCACCAGCAGAAAAGAACCTCAAAGAAATGGATTTTCAAAATCTGCCTGAGATGTGGGAGTTCCATAAATTTGTGACTACTGAAAAAGATGATTGTCTCATGTCCCCCAATCCAATCTTATGGTGATCTCACAACCTGAACCACAGTAGGTGATCTTAAGACACTGAGAGATTCATAATGTGCTTTTCCAACTATTCTTTTTTTGAAAGAGTAACTGATACTTTCCTGCTTCTGAATGAGGGAGTGAACCTACTAGAATTCCTTCAATGGATCATGATTATCTGAATGAAGCCATATCAGAATAATTGTTCTTACTCCAATGGCACATCTCTACCAGCAGTTTTAATGTGTGCTTTTGATTGTCCATCATTAGGACACATTATTATTATACCACTTTAAATAATGGATGGCTTATTGCAAATTAGGTATGTATATATATGCCATATGGCTTGCCTTATATCCCTAAACCAGAGCTTTCCAAACTTTTCATGTTGGTGACACACTTTTTAGACATGCATCATTTCGCGACACACTCTTACAGCAGGGCATCATTTCCAGACACACTCTTACAGCAGGGCACAAGGCAGGCACTAGGACCTGCGCAGAATCACAGCAGGTTTGGAGGCAGCAAGGCACAAGGCAGACACTAGGACCTGTGCGGAATCCTGGCAGGGCTCGGAGGCAGCAGCAGCGAGGCACTTGAGGCTCTGAGTGTCCGACTCAGAGGTTTCTCATTACATTCGCGCGACACACCTACACACTGCAGCTGACACACTAACGTGTTGCGACACACAGTTTGGAAAGCTCTGCCCTAAACAAATCCTGTTGTCAGCATGTTAGTAAGATCCAGTCCTATCAGTGTCTATACCATATAGGAAGGGTGAATAAATGCTGGATTCTCTCTCACATCCAGCTGCAAAATGTTGACTTGCTTTTCATATTGCCTGTTTCCAAGTGACCATTGCCAAATAAACTCTTAATTAACTTACAATTTGGGAAGTCTGAATGGCCTTAGTTTTAATTTAGGCTTGCTTCAGACATGCAGATTATGTATTGACTACTGAAAGAATATCAGCTCCATCTGGCAGTTTTGCCCATTCCTGGGGGTGGGAAGAATCCATGATAAATCAACCCTTCCATTTTGGGATTGCAGTTATTTATTGAACCCTGCAGCAACTTCTCCATGGTGTCTTCCAGTTGTGTTGGGACTAGGCATTTTGGGAGTTGTAGACTAATAATCTGATTGGCACTACATAGGGGAAACTTGATCTGCTGCACTTATATTCTCGGACACTGCATTAGAAAGGACCACCATGCTGCTCCCAATCTCATTTTGATAAAACATTAGGTCCAAAACACTAATATGCATGGCATACATTATTGGATCTCTTGATCTTTTTAAAACTTCCCATTAGCCAGTGGGGACTCCAATTTCAAATGGCCAGCATCACCAGATGAAGCAGCAGTTTACTCACAGGGATGTTTCCATTATGTGAATCTGAATCCTCTCCCCTCCTCACCTCTGGGGTCAAAGTATAGGCATGATTCCCATGTTAGGCTAGCAGCAGCTCTCATATGTATTTCATTTAAAAGGAAAAAGACCCATAGCATATAGGAAAAGCATTTGTCCTGATTTTTTTTTCTGTCTTTCACAATTATACAAATGTTATCAACATTTTTGAAAACTGAAAACCATCGAACAGTGTGTCCATGTGTGTTTTAAAAGCAAAGCCATTTTTGTCTGTAGCAGGCATACTTAGCGAGGAGATTTATTTAGTTGTACATTATGAAATGAATATGATACAATGAAGAAATAATCCCATCTAGCTGAAATAGCAGCAGGGTAAGGGAAGATGAATTCTGTAGAGGCAGCTCTGACCTTCCTAATTAGCACCTTGGCCCTCCTCTCAGCCGCATTGAGGAGTCAGGCCTCTTAATGAAAGCACCCAGAGCAGACAAACAGAGCAGGCTTTATATTCATGAATATGTTGTAGATTAGACCAGCGCAGCTGTAAGGAAAGAGCCAAGTTCCTTATTTCTGCTGATACTGCACCTTCGATAGGACTGTGTATTTTACTGCTACCAGTAAAATAAAATCATTTTCTGGAGGGCATTGCTGATTTGGAAGTAAAAGCTTCTCCATCTCCCCCTTCCCCATTCCCTTTACAGTATGTTATGCTCCAAAGGGAACTTGGGTAGTTAGGTAAGAATTGAATTAGATATGGGGATGGATAGTTTACAGCCCTCAGACATGTCTCAAACGAAAACTTCCTTAAGACATAGGCTTCAGAAGAAACCTTCCCATGCTTATTCTTGTTATACTTACTTACTTACTTTATTTGTTTATTTCTTTATTGTTAACAGATCTTTAGGCTGCCCTTGAAGAAAAACTATTAGGGGTGCCCTGCAGGATTAAAGCAATTAATATTGAATTAATTCAGAATTACAGCTTTGTTCTGTTTAATTTCAGAACGCCACAATTTAATAATTCAGCACAAAAATACTGCTGGGATAACACCATCATTCTTGTCAAGTTATACTACATGCAGGAATAAATACCTCCTGGTGTGGAGATGATTCCACAATGAGCAAGCCCCTATCTCTGGTCACTAGCCTCGTTCCTTGATGGATGCTTATGACGATTGGTGAAACATGGCGCCCTGCTTGTGTGACAGAAAGCACTCCTTTAGAAACCCACTGCATGTTTTCACATGTTTGGCACAGTATCTTAAACAGTGGTGATGTTTCTTATCCCGGTATAAATTAAAATGAGGGAAAGATTTTCTTTTACCCTTACTCGAAGTAAAGAGGAGTAGAGATTCTGTTTCTAAGAGTAAAGACACATGTAACATTTACGGACCAGTGGGGGCAATTCAGAAGTTCCATCTCTTTATTCAACTTTTTCTTCTCCCTGGTGAAGCTATGGAAAGTCTGATCTTGCCAATTTGCAGCAAAACAAACTCAGCTATAGGCTCCACTAGCTGGCTACTACCCAAATAGCTCTGGAAGTATTTACACTATAAAACAGACTAAAGACCTAATATACAAATTAACAGATATTTGCACAACACTTTAAATAATACTAGAAAGGCATCCAATTCATCTGAAATGTGGAATAAGACTAATATCTGAGCCAGTATTTTTAAAAAATGAATATATAGATTGTATAAAAAGGTAAAGGTTCCCCCACACAGTCGTGTCCAACTCTAGGGGCTGGTGCTCATCTCCGTTGGTTAGCCGAAGAGCCAGTGCTGTCCGAAGACGCTTCCACGGTCATGTGGCCGGCATGACGCATGCGGAACGCTGTTACCTCCCCACCGAAGTGATACCTATTAATCTACTTGCATTTGCATGCTTTCGAATTGCTAGGTTGGCAAGAGCTGAGGTGAGTGCGGGAGCTCACTCTGTCACGCGGGGCTAGGGATTTGGACCTCCGAACTTGCGATCTTCCGATCTTCCGATCAACAAGCCTGGCTTCTTACCCACTGAGCATGGTAAGGCTCAAAAGTGAGACTTTCGTCTTCATTGCAAGTACTCTAAAATACAATCCAGGTTTTAAAAGTGGAATAGCTCAATATTATTTTGCTGTGATTAAAGCCAACTATGGCTATATTCAGCCTTGGTAAATCCAGGTATGTAACTATGTAACTGGTTTAAACTGGAAAAATCCATGGTCTGACATCTTTATTCTGGGGGCTACCCTAATAAGAATGAAGAATAAATGAAAGGGTGGACAGAAGATGCTACATTTCTGGTGGTTGGGCTAGGTTGTACAAGAGGCTGAAGCAGAGTGCAAAATATTAATGGAAGTTGAAAGAGGCTATGACAGCATCCATTCACAATTTCATCTCATTAATGCCTTGTAAGTTAAACTTTATTTTTGTCTTGATTTTGAAATGGATAAATGGAAAACAAGCATTTATTTTGAGCTTGCTTATTATTTGTAGGTTTATATGAGTTCTACTATTAAGGGAAAATAGAAACAAAACTATGCCTGGTGGGCTTTATTGCACCAATTAAGCAGTTTTAATGTTCCAAATGAAGCAGTGTACAGTATTGCAGAACATATGGGAGAAGGACCACCTATATGAACCCTGGACTATGTTAGATCACATGACATGGGTAGAGGGAAGTATCAAGTGGAACGACTCAGGGTTTAGTCTTAGCCCTATCACTCCTCAACATTTTTATTAATGACTTGAATAACAAGGTGAAGGGAATGTTTTTCACATTTACAAATGACCACAGATTGGGCAGAATAAGTCATACCCTAGAAGACAGAAATGCAAAACAATCTTGGTTGTTAGTGATTTAAACTAAAATAATGAAATGCAAGTGCAAAGTTTACCACTGAGGAAAGAAAAGGGGGCATATGCACCTTTGATACAAAAAGACTGAGTGGAAAGGTTATCGTGCAAAGAAGACCCTGACTCAGTGTTTTTCCAACACTACAAATAATGGAAAGGAGCATAGTCTTCATTGCAAGAATAGCTTTGGAAGTCAGTTAATTACTAACAGTAGCAAATGCACTAAGTACTTTTTGGAAGGCAATGCTTTGGTTCCCCATGATCATTGAAGTAAAAAGTATATAGTATAATACATTACTGTTGTAGGTTGGTTAAGCATGTCTGTGATTTTGTAAAATTGCTCGATTACCTTGGGATGCCTATATATGTCATCATTCTTGCAGACTCTCTGGAGTTTGTTCTTTTGGATGTGTCAGTAAAGCAAGCAGCAGAAAACCTGTGTCTTGAATCTAGTGTCTTTTACTTGATCAGCAGAAAAGGCATAACCCTGTATTTATATCAAAGGGTTGTATATGAGGGTGTTTCAGAAAGCAATTATGATTTTTGGCATCAGCTGTTCTTCTTTTCCAAAACATCTCATAGTTGCACAAACTAAAAATGTCACTCATTTTACCCTTCAATTTTCTCTGAAGTTAATGTAGAAAGTTGCTGTTCTGTCCATCACTGATACACATTCCTTGCATAGTTATTTTTTTCCAGGAAATTCAAATTCTTGGTGTAGATTTCACTGCATAATTTTGTTCCCATTATATAAATAAACAAGTTGGAGAAAAAAAGAGCTCATTCCATTTCATATTCAGAATTCACCCAGCTAATAGCATTGCAAGCAATCATTGCAAGGCCTTGGAAGGATTTTCACCCCCAAAGCACAGCGCATGATTGAAAACAATTTACTTTTCATGTATGTTTTACACAACCAATTCACACTGTTGTTTAATTTCAGACTGGATATTAACACTAGTAAAGGTTTTGAAAATGTAGAGAAATTGCCTTGCAGTATGTTCCAGAAACTTTGGATTACAACTCCCACAATTCTTGTCATTGAGTGTTTTGGCTCAAGTTGATAAGAACTGAAGTCTAAACTTCTAGCAGATCCTATATCTGGTATGTTGAACACTTAGGTTATCTAAGATAGTTTTAAGACAGTTATAAGTTGACGGTTATGGACCAAAATCTATACCCTACTCCAGTGTTTCTCAACCTCAGCAACTTTAAGATATGTGGACTTCAACTCCCAGAATTCCCCAGCCACCATGTAGCATGAGGTTGAGAAACACTGCCCTAATCCAGTGTTAGACAGATGTTTTTGACTTCCCAGTCTAAGGTTGAGAGAGAGAGAGAGATAGTTACTAGCCCAAAGTCACCCAACTGCCTTCAGTGCTTATGGAAGGGCTAGAACTGGACTCTTCCGAACTCTTAAGCACCTTAATCCCTACACCACACTGGCTGCCATATAACACACATAAATTCAGAAGTCTGTATGAACAGGAAGACCCACTTATAGGAAGGAAAGCTCTTGGCCATTGCTTTCCTGAAACAGAAAAGTGGTGGGAACAGCAGCTGGGGGATTGTCCAATGGGAGGATACGGTAGCCTGCTCTCCAGACTCCTTGCAAGCTGTTGCCGAGGCATTTTAGGCCAGACAGGATGTTCTTAGGCAGTTTAGAATCAAGCCAGTGTAAAACCCAATAAAACATTCAAGTAATAAAATAACAAAACAATAAAACAACATGACCCAAGCAGAAAACTGCAGCAATAAAAATAGATTCCATTAAAGCAATGCACACTGAAGGTCCACTCATGATATCTTAGAATTACCAATCCTGGAAGGATACTGGCTGGGTCATCTTGGACTAATTCTAATTCTATATTAATAGTAATGCTGGGCAGTACATAAATTATTATAAAGAAATAAACTTTATTTATTAGTTATTTGAAAGTTTTCCTAAAATTCACTTCATGCATTTTAGACAAAACTTTTTCTCATCAGGTTATCCTTCTACTTATCTTTTAAATTGTCCCATTCCCCCCTACCCCCAGCAAGGCTATTTGTGCAGCAGATGAGTTCATGCTAATCTAACTGAATATTTGCTTCCGTTATCAACTGTTTGAGTTAACAATAATTTAATTTTACCTCCCTGTTGCCATTTCCTAATAGACATTCTATATATTTATTTTTCTAAGCATTCATGAACTCCCTTCCTTTTTTCTTTTTTCTTTTTCTTTTTGGCTATTGGTACTTTAACTCGAAGTGTCATACAATCATTCTGCACAAATTTGATTTTTCATTTCTTCATTGTTTTCCCAAGCCGTGTTTCATTATTTTTTTTAACCACACTGAACTCTGTTAACAGAACATCAGCTTTGTGACTGGTGGTACTAGGAGCCTTTGATTTTGAAGTACTCTATGAAAGAACTGAATCAGAAGAAACAAATTTGGATTCTTTTGTGTAGCTTTTGAATGTGATGAGTTAGTCCATGTAGGGTGCTCCATTACCATTAAATGAAGAAGCAAGTTAGATTCTCCAGAGGAGAATTGGAATAATGTAGAAGCCACATCTAAAGACAGGGATAGGCAGCTTTTGGTAGCTGAGGACTATACTTTTTTGTTTTTGTGTATACTGTATTTGTGACAGCCAAGGGAACTGGCTAGAAATGTAACATTTCCAAAAAGGTGGAAGCAATGGGGAACAAAATACCATGTTCCCCATTTTTCTTAATGGAAAAACTTTCCCCCCCATTTTAATAGAAATTTTTGGGAAAACTATAATATATGCAATATTTAATTTTTAACACTGTTTAAAGAGTTTAAAATATTATGGTACTTTATATAATGCATTATACTATATAATTTGCTTTGCATATGAAAATATTTTGCTTTATAATATAGAAAATTGTAGTTTATTCAGGCCAGTGATGTCCATGGAGAATGGGGATGGGATGGGGTCAAAGCAGACAAGTTGGAGATAAAAGCTCACCCCTTTGTATGTATGTGAGATGCAGATGTGTGTATAAAAGGGACAAGTTTGAGACTGCCAACTTGCCTGTTTTGATTCCATCCCCATGGATGTTGCTGATTCAGACAATTATTATAAATACATTGACAGTGTTTTAAAAATGTGTCTGTTTTTTCAAATGGAGCTATAAACTGCTGAACACTCTGGAATATAGCATCTCTTAATTTTTGCCTGGTTAAGAAAAACAACAGGCTAAAACTTAAATTTGAAGTCATTAACAACAGTGCAGTATAATGAAGCTATGGATGCTAGGTTTTACCTTCTAGTGGATCAAAGTAGAGGGAAAAATGAAGGGGAGAAATCATGGCTCAGATCGCACATCATGATGATGCCATGTGAGTGAATAGGGCCTATGTTTTTGGTATGGGCCTCCACTGTGGAGATTTTAATCCTTGCAACAGATCAGGGTCTACACCATGCTCTATCTCACCTTATAGCATATCTTTGGCAAACATCTGTTTATACTACTCCTAAGCTTCTAAAATTAACAAGATTGATTTACTTCCACACATCCTGAAAGTAAGCCCCCTTGTTCAGTAGTTCTGAGTAGCTTCTGGTTTACTACTTTCGAGTAAATGAACCTGAAACAAAGACTGTGCAAGCAATTGCTGGGGAGTAGGAGGAAGTAAAAAGGGAAATTTATATCTTTATGTCAGTTTTGACTCATGGCAACCGCCTGAACAAGTCCCTACAGGGTTTTTTGCCAACATTTTCAAAAGCAGTTTGCCATTGCAGCCTTCTTAGGGGTGGGAGAGAATGACTGGCCCAAAGCCACCCAACTGGCTTTGTGCCTAAGGCAGGACTAGAATTCATAGTCTCCTGTTTTCTAGACTGATGCCTTAACCACTACACCAGACTGAGACAGATATGAATCCCTTCATATTTCCATAATATAATCTTCATGCATTTTAATAGTGGTTTTAAGTAATGGTAAAAACAAGTTACACCTAAATAACTATAACAAATTATAATTAACTAAATCTATAATCCAGTGCAGTTTATAAACTTAGCATATCAAGCTATTCTTCATGAATGTGCTGTCTTTATTTCTATATACAGTAGTTTCTTATTATATAAAAATAATATGTTTATTGTATGGTCGAAGGCTTTCACGGCCGGAGTTCAATGGCTGTTGTGGGTCTTCCGGGCTGTGTGGCTGTGTTCTGGAAGTTGTGGTTCCTAACGTTTCGCCAGCATCTGTGGCCAGCATCTTCAGAGGGCAGGAGCACAGATATTTTGCTTCTATCTGTGCTCCTGCCCTCTGAAGATGCTGGCCACAGATGCTGGCGAAACGTTAGGAACCACAACTTCCAGAACACGGCCACACAACCCGGAAGACCCACAACAGCCAATATGTTTATTGTTATTGTTCTTGTTGTTGTTAAATTATTATTCCATATTTTCATGAGGAACTGAAAATGGCATGTGGAGGGCTCTCTCCATTTAATTCTCACAAAATCAGTATTGGTTATGTTGGGCTAGGTGGAAAATAGGTGATGTACTTGTTTTACTTTTTTTTTTTTATGAACCTCCAAAATGCCCCAAAAGCTGGGCCAAAATGTTTGGCTCTATTGTCATGTCATATAGCCTTCATCAGCATTGTTTTTGTTGTTTACCTGCAGTTCCCAACCGCAAAATAGATTCTCCATTCTTCTCTATCCTAATACAAGGCGTATTCTCACATTCCTGTACATACCCTGTCAGAAGGATATGGAATAGTTGGCAAAAGAGCAGAATCAGATCTTAGCAACAGTGTAAGTTCAGCCATTTAGTTTGAAATTGTAACCATGTCAAACTTGACAAAGACATACAGTTTTCATATATCATGTTTTTTTACTGATTATGTAGCTTGATTTCTTTTATCATTTTGACCCAATGTTGTCAGTTACTGAAATATATAGGATCCAGTTACACCAGCCTTTCTAGACTTGGCAGCCTCTGGAACTGATGGATTTCAATTCCCATAATTTGAAACCGGCACTCTATTGGGAATTGTGAGTTATACTATTTCTAATGATTTACCAAAAGCCATTCAAAAAGCTGGTGAACCAGTTCAAACCTTTGAATGATTCTGACATTCTTCTTGCTGAAATCCAATGGTTTTTGTTATTGCAAATTCATTTGTTCCCTTCCTATAATCAATGTTATGCTATACAGTAACAGAAGCAGCTTATATTTCCATGTGCTTTTGTGCAATGCCTATACTATGAAATATGACATTATTATATGATATAATACAATACATTATATTATATGTTACCTAATCTAGCTTTGACAAAAGAATCTGGTCTTCTGAAACTTCATAACAAACTTCAAAACATATAAAAAGTACATTCCCCAAACTGGCTTTTCAAAATTATTGAGAAACCTTCAAGTGCATTTTACTGAATAAAATATAGCAAAACTGACCCCTACTGGCCAACTGCACAATGTTTAAAAAAGCTCCCTTACAAATATTTAAGGCTAGATGGAAGATTTGGGGGCAAACAATTTTTGTATTCAAAAAAGGAGTTTTCAGGGGAACTGAAAATACCACAGACAGTTGTCTCTTTATGTTCATTTGCTGTTTTTCATTGCCATGATTAGCTGCAGCTTTAACAATAGTTCTCCTTAGAAATAGGTCTTCTTTATCCTGGTAACAATGACATTGTTATGTCACCAATCACCAGGAAGAACAGCTATTTTTAAATATAAAGGAGCACCAAAGGAAAAGCTGTATGTTGAGATCCTTCTAAAGCATGATTATATTTTGACTGTCATTGCAATTGGCCTTTAGCTATCTTGTCTGATCAGCTTGAAAACGCTAAGCAGAGTCAGACCTAATTAATATTTACTGTAGATAGGAAAATACCAGGAAATTTCAGGACTGTGGGCTATACTGCAAAACCTCATGAAAGCAGGCAATAACAATCCACATTTGTACTGCTGACCAAGAAAACAGTATGGACTTTTCCACGTGGCCCCCAGGATTTGAGCTTGATTCCAGGGAGACTTGACCTTCCTAGTGGGCTGGCGGTGGGGACTTCAAAGTCACATGCTAAATATGGATGGAAGTGGATGCTTCTGCTCATCAGTACTCTCACCTGTTGGGATGGATTCCTAAAATTACCAAAAAGAAAGAGCAGGAAAATATGTATCTTTTACCCATTTTACTTAATCCCTTAACATGAGATTCAATGAAATATAAGAGCAAAACAAGGAATTCCTACTCATTCTTTTCTATAAACATTCTAAACCCAATTTCTTGGCTTTAAGCTAAATTAGTTTCACAAAGAAATTTGGCTTAAATTATTTGAATATTGGATTGCAGACAAATCATTTTCTTCTTCCTCTAGTTCTCTGGAGATTTAAAGTCATGAAGTTTAGAAATGCTGCTACATTCTCCTAATTCACAATTCTCTGTAGACTGCTGTTCTCAATTATCTGACCTTGTTTTTGAAGAAGAAATGTTTGAGTTTATGCAAATTATGCACACACTACCAGATTAATTGATTGAATGAAGCCATCTGTGCATTTCTCTACCTGTCCCCATTATACATAGCATGGCTCAAAAGTCCCTATTTTACAGTTTCCATAACTCTGTGAAAAATCAGTACACTTCCTGCCCAAGTTTATTTAGTAGCAAAGCAAAAACAGTGGGCAAGCCATCAGATAGGCTTAACATGTCTTCAAGTATGTTTCTCAGTTTCTGCAAAATACTATCTCCTGAATTACTATACTAAGTTCCCCATCGAGCTATTTAATATTTCATTTCTCATGAAGATCAATGTTAAGACTGTTTATATGGTGGTGTATTTTACTTCTAAATGCCACTGCATAATTATTGGTCTCTACAGTTCTGAGGATGTGCATAAAAGTATGTGAGTGATGCCTGGATAGGTGAATTCTTTCCATTTTCACTCTGCATATTCTTGAATTGCTTTATTATTGATCCAAGTCCAAGTTTAATTTACAAAACACATATTTCAGTAATTAGATTTCAAAATGGGAGCTGGGACGGTCAGTGTAAATCCATAAAATGTCTCCTTCTCAGAGATATCTGGCAGGCTGGTTGCCCCGTTCTTCGGTGGAAACAGGAAAAGCAACCGTTGCTCCAACATAACTGTTACACATCCATATATCTGGCAGAATCAGCACTAGAACAGTAGGTCACAATCAATGCTGATATATCTACTATTGTGTTGTGGAAGGTAGCAGTTCCTATAAATATATGTATGGGTTTTTAATGAATAGTGATTACACTAAAATAGAGTTTATGCTGTGAATAAAACCAAGACTGTTTGATGCCTTATGTTCTCAGTAAAGCAAAGAAGATACAGAGATGTGTATAGACTAGCTAAAAATGCTGCCAAGATTATTCATATTGTATCTGAACTGACCCTACGGTTGGTCCTACTATATCCTACATGAATTCTCACAGGTTTAAGGTTCTCTTTCTCTCTCAACTGTAGAGAGGCATGGGAAAACAACCCAAGCAACTTCTTTCTAACCCAAATTTCCTAGAAAAATGATGTGACCAATTAAAATAATTGTATTTCAGCAATGTGGTCATTTTTCACTTTTGGCTGCTATCCACAAAACCCACAATATTGATGACCAGACAGTTGTTTGTTAAAAATAGTCTGAGAAAAGGAAAAATGGCATTGGTATAAAAAGTCATGGCTTTTTACAATGCAGTTTACTATTACTCTAAAAGTTTGTTCAAGAATCCAGGTTTTATAGGCAATGTTAAACAATATTGATGAGTTTTACAGAAAAACTGCAGTATACAAGAACTTATTTAAGTATCTTACCTTAAAATACTGCTGGTCATGTGGTTCCAAGACTAACAAACAGAGATTTAGGAGGGTTCTCTTCCAGCCTTATGTGAATATACCAGAGATTAAACCTGGAACCTTCTACAGGCAAAGAATGTACTTTTAAACTACAACCCTGCCTACAACCCTGCCTACACCCATATGCTTCATGGGAGTATTTAAGACTGTGATGTAATGTGGTGAAAGGAAGGAAGAACTAGGCCCAGATCTCTAATCTGCTATCAGGCTCACTGGATTGATTCGGACTAGGTGACCTCAGCCAGTCACATCTCAGTTTATTGTAGTTCACAGGATTTTTGTGAGTATAAGATGAGGCAGAGAAGATAAATATGCCATTCTGAATATGTGGGAGGTAAAGTGGATTATAAATATAACCTAAATATTATCAGATCCGTTCTCTTAAATGAGCCATTGCTGCAGCAAATATGGACCACCATAATTTGCAGAGAAGCTTACTCAGTGATTGCTCCCAATTTGGGATTTCCTTTGGTTACTTACTCACTCAAGTTTATATGTCTGCTGAAAGTGGATTCTGAGCTCACCTCAGCTGTACAAGAGCATGGGGGTGTGGGGGGAGGTATCAATGATGTCCCATGCCACTTGCAACCCCTCCTGACCTCCCAAAAACTACTCCAAAGGGCTTCTTTGGGAGGGCCTTTGAAGATAAAAGGATCTCCAAAGGGAAAGAGTAGAATATCCCCTCCCATCTGGTACCTGAGGCTTATCAGTCTAACTAGACATTTTCAATTGTCCTTCATGCAGTGGATTTTAGGTTATCTTATTACTTTTCACTATAAGCCCCAGGTCTACATCAAATGGAATAAATATTTTACCAGTGAAGCCAGCATAATTCCCAGTGCTCTCTGAGATGGTAAATTGATAAAACACCCACAAGCAATGTTTAGATATGATTAACCTGATCCCGAAGCCAACATCTTGTAATATTTGGAGGTAATGTGGTTGAAATAAACGAGATTTTAAAATGTTTTGTGGATTGAGTTGTATTTGCCTGTAATTTTGTCTGTACATTTATTATATTAATATCTAGTAATACTTGTAGGACAGATCCTCTTCTGCCAAATCCATCTTGACCATGTTCTCAAATAAACATATTGCTAAATGAGTACAACAGAAGCACCATTCAGAATGGTGGGATTGTCACCTCCAAAGAAACTGTGAAAAACAGTGAGTCACTGAATAAACTCCAAGTGCTTCTTTCTTCTCTAATTAGTTCCATCACTTTTGGCAAGATTAATTCTTAATTGAAGTCAAAGCCAAAACTCGCACTGGCCTGATCAGATGCCCAGTGAGCCTTTCATTAGACTAGTGTATTCAGGGCACAACCTCAAATGGTGGCTATTAGATGGAACTCTTTGTACCCTGTTCTGGACTAAAGCAATGATTATATTTGTCACCGAGGTGATGCCAAAATAGTCTCCTGATGAAAAGTAGTTTCTCCCCATGACTTGTACTGTAAAATTCAGACACCATAATATCAGAGCTAAGCCAGGGCTGTCTGATCTAGACCTGAAGGGTGTGTAACGCCAAATTTCCTGCCAGTGGTTGAGCAGGCATGTGTTGTAAGCAGAAGATATTACTATGTTGACAAGTCCACACAGACAACAAGCTTTCTAGTACTTACATCAGGTCTGGCAAATACTGTACATCAGACCAGCAGACAGTCTCAAGGGGCCTTATTGCATATCCATCTCTCCTGAGCTTGAAAGGGAATTCTGAGGCCTGAACCTACACTGTCCATAGTAGCTCATTTATCTGGGGCTCCCCCTCAGACCTTTGAGTGTGGTTCCTTACACTCCACTCCATGGGGTCAGGAATGTGAAGTGCAGAGACTCACATCCTAAGAGCCTGAGATAGCATGCAATTTTTGAGTCCAAAGGCTTTATGCTGCATTCAAAAAGATACAAAATGGGCACCCAAGTACTCCAATTTATCCAGCTCTTAGCCAAGGAAAGTTGATTTTGTTCTGACAGGGTTTTGGCCATCTGTCAAACATCTTTGGTTTCTGCCAATCATTGATGGGGAAAACCCTAGATATTACCCTAGCTGCCTTCCCAATCCTCTCCCCACTGAGAATCTTTTTAAAATCTTCTCTTGGATTAGTATTCTTCTACATCAAAGATATAATCAGATAATGGGGTAGAAAATCAAGGTGGGAGAAAATAGGGACCAATTGCTGAGAGTGTATCATTATGCAGGGAGCTACGTTATCTTTTGGGATGTGTGCATTCAATGAGGGCATTAGCATAAACGGAGATCTACCTCTTCCTGCTCCAATGTCCCCACTAATCTTTGGACAACAAAATTAGCTAAAGTTGGCTCAGCTCCTTGCCACTCTTCAAAATGGGATGTAGCTGCAGACTAAGACAAGAGAACCAAGATCCAAGTATATCAGGTAGACTGAGGATTTGAAGAGAAGTTAATGCATGAAAGAAGTACAGTGCCCTTTTTCAAAAATATGAAGACTAAGATTCTTAATTCTTAACTCACTAGCAAATTCTGTGTGATTTAAGCGACATGAATGGAGAATCTGTGCAAACTGAATAATAGATTATAACTAGGCTGACTAAATTTCCTTGAGACAAAAACGGGACATTAGGATGGCAAAACAGGACGGGGTCTTATGTAATATTCTGTATTCATGAAAAAGACAGGGATCCCCACCCCTCGGTCTGCGCAATTGGCTCCCGCCTGCAAACCCCGCCCCCTGTCCGTACGATTGGCTCCCACCCGCAAACCCTGCCCCCGGTCTGTGCGATTGGCTCCTGCCTGCAAACCCCGCCCCCTGGTCCACGCAATTGGCTCCTGCCTGCAAACCCCGCCCCCCTGTCCATGCAATTGGCTCCCCCCTGCAAACCCCACCCCCCGGTCCAGCGTCCTCTCCACTTCTCCGCCCTCCTTTGCTGTGCGCTGATAGGCGGGAGGGCTTTCTCTTCCAGGCTGCCTCCAATCAGCAGCTCCAGCTCAGATCCTCCTTCCATGACGTTTAAAAAATGGGACAAAATTGAGATTTTTATCAAAACAACGGGACGGTTGAAAAATACTAAAAAAACAGGACTGTCCCGTTCAAAACGGGACGTATGGTCAGCCTAATTATAACTATCATATTCATTTATAGAGTCATGAAGAACCCTCTTATCGTCTCCTTAGGTCAACAGGGCAACATTCATGTCAAAATTCTTTATGCCAGAGATGGGGATTATTTCTCCATAATTCATTTTCACAAATCCAAATATTTTTATTATTATTATTTCTACCTTATCTAGAATTTGTGTACCTCTAAAATGAATCTTTGCTGGATTAGAATACCTTGGTGAGTCCCATTTGATATAAGTAGAGTGTTTCTAAAATATTCATTGCTTATAGGATAACTCTGTAATTGCAAAATTTCTATGGCCATTCCAAAGCATGTTATTAAAACAATCCAGAAACTTTCTCTGGAAACTTAGATTTGAAAGTGAAAAATATTAAAGTTCAGCCTGGAAAATCCACAACAACCATTAAAGTTCAAGTTTATTGAGCAAATGAGCTGGGTTGAATAAATTTAGAAAATAAAAGTTTATTAGGAAATAATGAAAGTCACACTTTGTATCTTTCCAGTTCTCCAAAATGTTTACAGTACTAGGAAAAGAAATGTAAAGGAAATGTATTGGGCACAAGTGTTTTGAAATAACTGGGAGATGAGAAAAATTTTGCTAACATTTTGGAATTATTTTTGCTGCAGTTAACCAACATGGAAATAAATGCACTTAAAGAATACGTTTGAACTGTTTACATCAAGTTCTCTGAATGGACTACTTAATAAGATAGGCAGTGATTTTATTACTGCTGAAGTTCTACAGATTAATCAGGAATTCCTGTATTCACTTCCCTGTTCATTTATATCAATTGCACTATGCAAGTACTAAAGAACTGGACTTTAGCTATTATAGTGCCTGTCTACAAAAAGATAGTCGACATTTGCCAAGCACTTATATGATGAACTGCCTGATGGGGTCAATTCAAAGCATATGTGGGTTTTTGAGAGCTAGGTGCTCTATTTTCTATCATACCCTCATACTGCAACATCTGGCTGAAAAATATTCATTTGAGCTAGGTTCTGCATTATATACCACATTTATTGATTTCAGGTCTGCATTTGATTTTAACTCCATAAAAATGCTGTAGGGCAAACTCATAAAAACTACAGTTGATAGACAGTTGCCTCTACTAATCTCCAAATCTGTAAGAACTCCAGCATAAAGGTTTGCAAGCAAGGCCACTACGCTAAAAAATATTCCAGCTCTAAAAGTAGTAAGGCAGGGAAGTGTTTTGGCTCCCCTGCTGTTCAGCTTGTGCATCAATTATCTTGTGGCTGAAATAAGTAATTTAGAGCATTATCCCCCAAAGTTAGCCAATAAGCACATTGCAATCTTACTGTATGCAGATGATGTAGTGCTTCTATCACAAACATCAGCTGGATTAAAATGAGCTCCGAGTAGGCTGACCATATTTCCTCGAGAGAAAAATGGGACACTACCCACGGCTCGCTGGACAAAGTGTGCGGGCGCGCGCTTCGCCGCAGGAACTTTAAAAAACAAGACAAAATGGATATTTTTCTTAAAACGACGGGACGGTCGGGAATTGTTTAAATAACGGGACTGTCCCGTTCAAAACGGGACATATGGTCAGCCTACCTCTGAGTCCTAAGCCAATTATTGTTCTGACCAAGTATGTGAGATCAACTACAGTAAAACTAGTATCTTAATTTTTGCAAAGCAACCTAGACCACATCCCTGGCAACTGAATGGGCAGACAATAGAGCAAGACAACATTTTTAAATACTTGGGTATAGTTTTCTCTCCCCCTTTTGGGGGAGATGGGTGGTGATAGAAATATGAATAATAAATAAATAAATAGTTTTCAAAACTCAACTAAACACAGGACAAATCAAAATTATGTAATTCAAAATGCATGAAACTCAGTGGCAGCAACATAATCCTTTCACATTGCCATAGGAAGACAGTATGTTCCAGCAGAGATAAAGTTATATTTGGCTATGGCAAATATATTTTTATTATATGTATAGTTACTCTTTTCAGATCAGTACAATTCCATTTCCTTGAATGTGGCTAAATTTTATTATATTGTTTGTAAGGCTCAACATGTTTTGATTGCCTTGATGATGTAGTTACAATTTTATGTTTATTTTTTATTTTATCTGAAAATATTAAACTTTTAAAATATTATTTCAGAATGCCTGTTAAAACAGAAACTGTTTAATTATTTTGTTAACTTGTACAGGAACTGTAATAAAGACCACTATTACTATTTAGTAAAATAGCTTGCAGTTAATATGCCCCATCCAATGAAACACTCCTGGGTTCTTGGATCTCTGTAGGGCAGGTTCCCTTTTCAACCTGTGCCTCCCAGACAAATAAAGCTGATATAGAAATGGAAATGGTGCTGATTTTTTTTAAAAGAAACTTTATTAAATTTTCAACATAGAGATAAAATACAAAAAGATAGAAAAAGATTAGAGACTAAAGAAAAAAGAGACAAACTAAAAAGTGCAGAAAGAAATGGAAAGAAATACAGCAAGAAGAGTGACTTCCGACCTTCTCCAGCACAGATACAAATAAAAAATACATTAACTTCTTACTCTAATTTTAACTGTAGTAAACATTATTTGTATAATCTATACCAACCTAATCATCACATCCCAAAATCAAAACTTCATCTTTTTCAGTTACAAGCAAAGAGTCCAAAAGTGGTTTCCAAGTAGAAACAAAGTTAGACAAATTGTTTTCTTTAATCAATGTAGTCAGTTTCACCATCTCTGCCAGTTCGATTAATTTTATCATCCATTCTTCCACTGTAGGAATTTGTGGATCCTTCCACCTTTGTGTGTACAAAAGTGTTGCTGCTATTATCATATATAGAAACAAAGTCCCAAATTTTGTTTCAAACTGTTTGTCCATCAAACCTAAAAGGAAAGCTTCTGGTTTCAATTGTACATTCATCTTAAGAATCTTTTGAATTGTAAAACATATCTGCTCCCAGTATTTCTTAGCTTTCTTACAAGTCCAGCATAAATGATAAAAAGTGCCTTCGCCTTGAGAACATTTCCAACACACATTTGATACTCCTTTATACATCTTTGACAATTTATCAGGGGTTAAATACCAATGACACATCATCTTATAAAAATTCTCTTTCAAATTGTAATTCAATGTAAATTTCAAACCTTTGTTCCATATATTCTCCCATTGATTAAGCATGATATTATATCCAAAATTCTTTGCCCATTCTATCATACAGTCTTTAACATATTCATCCTCCAAATTCATTTGCAATAATAGTTTATACATCTTAGCGATAACATATTCATCATTAGTACATAAATCCACTTCAAACTGGGTTTTTTTATTCGCAAAATTATAAATCTTCTTATCCAAATTAAATTGTTCTGTCAATTGTGCATAAGTAAACCAGCAATGATGGTGCTGATAAAGTTATGTCTGGAGAGGGAAGGCTTAAGAGTAAGGAAAGGAAAGAAAGACCATTGCCAATTATGGTGGTGGTGGTGGATCCCCAAAGAATCTTTTAGCTCCACATGTGGTTCTGTTTTCTAGCACTTCTGTCATTGTGCCTTGTGGGTAGAATGATGTAACACATTATAATTAAACTGGAACAAATTCAGATGTAACAACAAACCATAATTAAAAACAACTGTTTGACATTCAGTAACACTTGATGTTCCCATCTGTTGTGGCAGCCTTTGGTAGCTGGTCTGTAATGATTTTAAATCAACTGCTTACAGCATGTTATAATGAACAATTACTAAACAATCAAGAGATATAAGTAAACCTGATGATGATTACACAATCAAAATCAGAAGAAATCAGAAAATTGGAACACAAAGGCACATCAATCCAAAAGTTGTGAGTAATCAAAGTAATAATTTATTCCAGATTATAATGTGTGTTCAGAATTGCTATGTCTTCAATTTTAATAATATGAGAAGGCATGTTAATTTATAAACACGAGATTCATTTTAAAATGCACTTATTACACAATCATCTGCACATTTGTATAGATCTAAATCTACTGAAGGCATTCACTAATTTTAAGAAAAAATACTGTGGAACACAAAAAGCATATTAAGGGATGTAATTATGATGCTTATGACCTCTGTATATAAACTTGAAAAGCATATTTACAAACCATCTTATCTTTACGCATATTTCATCTAGCATTATAAATAGGTAGTTCATTGTTGAAGTATAAGCCTTCATGGACGGTGAAATTGTCCACTATAAAGCCAGAGTTTTCAAAGTAGGAAGGTGACTTCTTTTAAGTATCAGAATTGGCAGAGAGGGGCCCAATGAACTTCTCCCCAGATAACCCCATTTTTTTTTCAAGGCAAGATAGCTCTTTGATCTTCCACACCACTAGAATTGATGGTCAAATTTAAGGATAACTGAAGATGTGCTCTCTGGAGTCCTTGGTGCTCTCTGAGCCTTGTTGTTTTCTTGCAGACATTTCATTGCCAGGCTAGGCAACATTTTCAGTGTGAAAAGGGAGTGGGATCTGCTCTCTGTTTATATACCATATATAAACAGAGTATGGTATATAAACAGAGAGCAAGTCCCACTCCCTTTTCGCACTGAAGATGTTGCCTAGTCTGGCAATGAAACGTCTGCAAGAAAACAACAAGGCTCAGAGAGCACCAAGGACTCCACAGTTCAACCCTGAGCTACAAATATTTTCTTTGATTGATGTGCTCTCTTTTATGTGTTTTAAATTTACCTATTCTTGGCTTATCTATGTGTATGCCATTGTATGCACTAAGTCTACATAATCTCAATTTGTAACTCTCGTTTGATTTCTTCATTGTAAATACGATCATTCCAGGATTGTAGTTTGATTAAACTTGGGGAGGTATCAGCACTGCAGGTAAACATATAATAAATATAAATATAAATATATTATATATAAATATATAATAGCACTCACTTTGAGAGACTCTGATCAAAATATTCCTACTGTGGCTTCATGCAATTTTAAGTGTGAATTCATGCATTTACACTAAATCAAATCTCAAGTACATGTAACTATGAATAAAAATGAAGTGTAAAGATGCAGCATCCTTCCTTTCTGAAGGACACATCATTTTTTAAAAGGCATTACAACAGCTTTCTTATGAACCAATGACAGTGTTGGCTTCTTGCTCTTAATTTTCCTTTGTTTACCAACATTATCTATGTACAGTATCTGGTAAAAGCACTTTCAGGGCAAAGATGTACAGGTAAATATGTTATGCTATTAAGTAAAAATGGGCATCTGGTCTGTAGCCCATTCTATTGGCTACAGCCATTTTTCTGATAAGGTTTACCTTTTGTCTTTTGATACCCAACTGATAAAGGCAGAGGGAAAATGAAAAGGAGAGGCTAAAGGGAAGCAACATTAAAATATATGTTCAGCTATTGTAAAAACAGAACCAAATATTAAACCTTTAACATATTATTTCAGGATGCCTGTTCAAAATGCCACAGAACCTACTGCTTTTATTGAGATAGACTATCCTTCTAGATACTATGCATGTTTTTCCCCCGACCACTCAGCCAAAAACTAAACCTAAAAGTCTATCAGGTCTTACGAAGTTCTACCTGAAATGGTTTCCACCAGGAACTACAATCCTGTGTTAATACTTTGTAAACCATGGAGAAAGATTGTGCCAGATCCCATAGATCTTAGTGTCTATTATTATGAGTGATTTTTTTTATCGGTTTATACAAATGGTGCTTAGTTCAGAAGTTCTGGGGCTAATTATACTCACACCTATTGGGATATCATCTATCTTGATCTGTAAGTCCTTCCAGAGTGGGTTGGATATTTCCGGTTGAGTTCAGTATCTCTACTTACTTATCAATCAAGAAAAGATGCCCTGAATACTTCTGTTATATCTCTTTACTTGTTTTAAGAATCAAGTAAGCTCTCAAGAGCTCACTTAGTCATACCCTAATATAAGAACAATCATGTCATAAGACTGAAGCAGTAACATGGACAAGAGAAAACACCTGATCTAAGGAAGCAGAAAGTTGCTTATTCTCAACATTTAGACTTTATATTGATGCAGACTGCTGCATAAATATAAACTGGTTTATTGGTGTCACTGCAAATTGAATCATTTTTCTCAGACTATACTGTGGAGGATTCTGAATCTTTTGACACATTTTCTTTCAAATTTATTAGCAGAAACATCTACAAGGTACTGTTCCCTGCTTCTGAAAATAATAGCTGCAGTCACGTCAGCCCACCCGTGAACGTATACAGATAAGTGCAATAACTACAGCTTGTAAAGTGCCTGCCAAACCCAACCTGCTCTCAGTCATGTTAATTCACATTTTCCAAAATATCTGAGCAAAATATCCCGAAACAGAGCAAATAAGCAAATACACATAGGGTAACATCCTCTGGAGGGGTGAGAAAATACTTTTTAAATGCTGGAATAACTGTAAGAGAACAATCTATGGTTATACCATTTACAAAAGAAACAATTTTAAAATCAAATCAAATTCTATTGTAAAGGCTGGTCAAAGACCATAATAAAGATATTTGATTTGACTTGAACAATTTTAAAACATACTGCTCAAAGTTTATAAATGTAGAATAATATATTATATGAAGCCTGTTAAAGTAATAGTTGGCATTACATATTATTCAACAAGCTCAAAGTTTGCCTTGAAACAGAATACCCTTATTCAAAGTAATGTTTCGAAACCACAGCCATTGTAAGCATTATGTACATATGACATTTCCTTTCAACACAAACTGCATTGTATTTAGTGACAAACATGTACTTAGTTCCACCCAACTGTTACACTTTCTATGAGATCCAGCCAGTCTCATCAACCAATTGTGGGAATTCAGTGAATTGCTGTTAGGATTATGACATGCTTTAGGGCAAGGGTCGGAAATGGCGGCTCGCGAGCCAGATGCGGCTCTTTGGCCCCTTGAGTGTGGCTCTTCCGCAGCTGAACTCACCCCCGCCCCTTCCACGTGATTGGCCCCCGCCCGCAAACCCCGCCCCCGGCTCTCGCACTGAGCGAGGCCCGGCGTGGCAAGGAGGCGCTGCTGGCCCGGGACGCGGCGCTGTCGGAGGCGGCGCAGGAGCGGCTGCAGGGGCTGCCGCGGCTGGAGATGGCACTGCTCCGCGGCATCCAGGTGCTGGGCGAGGGCGCGGGCCTGGGACGCGAGCGGCAGGGCGGCGCAGGGTGAAGAGCTGCCTGCTCTCCCCTTGGCCGCCTCCGTTCCGAGCCTGGCTCGGCTCCCCCGGCCGCCGCAGGGTTCGGGTTAGTGGGGGGAGAGGACGCCGAATGGCGGGGTGGGGGGATTGATGGGGCGGGAGGGTGCACCCAGAGGGCCTCCCACGGCCGCTTCTCCAAGGCGGGTTGCAGAGCGCACGCTGCGCCCATGGGAACGCCTGGTCCCTCTGCTCCCTCCAGCTCCACCACCAGCCCCAGCAGCGCCACCCGCCCCATCCTGCTGCCCGGCAAACCTCCGCCGGCTCCGTTCCCCCGCCGCCACCGCCACCGACCCGGCCAGGCCCCCTGCGCTGCCCTGCCGTTCACGTCCCAGGCCCACGCCCTCGCCCAGCACCTGGATGCCGCGGAGCAGCGCCATCTCCAGCCACAGCAGCCCCTGCAGCCGCTCCTCCGACAGGCGGCCTCCGACAGCGCCGCGTCCCGGGCCAGCAGCGCCTCCCTGCCGTGGCTTATTGGGGCGGGTGGGAGGGCGCGGGGGAGCCGCACAGGTGCCGAGGGGGGCAGGCCCGGCGGCGGAGGCCCGGGCCGCCCGCCCACCCCGCCCGCCTGCTTGCCTGCCTGCTTGCCTCCCTCCGCGAGGCCCCCCGCTGCCTTCCCAGGATCCAGGCGCGCTGGAGAGGTCCGCGGGGCAGCGTCGGGGCTTTCTCGCCCTCTCAAGGCTCGGCTGCAAGGGAACGGGAGGAGACCGCCTCGGTCTGGAGAAAGAGAGCGCCCTCTCTCCTTCGACAATACATAGAGCGCCCTCTCTCCGGCTCGGATCCTGGGAAGGCAGCGGGGGGCCTCGCGGAGGGAGGCAAGCAGGTGGGCGGGGCGGGCGGCCCAGGCCTCCACTGCCCCCCTCGGCGCCTGTGCGGCTCCCCCGCGCCCGCTCTGCCTGGCCAGACATGCCCCGCTCTGGAGGCCGGGCTCGCCGAGGAGGACCATGACTGTGGCGGCGGCGGCGGTTCCCCTGAAGCGCGCCGCTTGTCGTCGCCGACCGCCTCGTTTCCCACCCCCCTTCATTTCCTTGGCCCGACGCGGGCGGGCAGAAGCGGCAGCTCCTAGCGCGGAGCAACCCGGCGCTCTCCGTTCCTCCCTTATCCCTTCACCTAGCAACGGGCAGTGATGCTGCCGCCGCGACTGCTTCGCGGGGGCGGGGGGGCTTCGTCTCCTCATCTCCCCACCCCATTTCCCGGGCTGTGAGAACAAGGGCCTGAGCTGGCGACTTAGCACTGGTCCCCTCCTCCTTGCGTGGCTGTGCCCCATCTAGGTTCGTCAGGTCTGTCTGCACGTAACAGCGCAGCAGCGGTCTTGGTTTGGGGAAGCCACGGCTTCTCCGGGAAGAGGGGAGGTGGTCGCCCGCCCTTCTTCCTCCTCCCCCTCCCGCCGGTTAGACCAGAGCCGGGGCAGCAGCAGCAGCAGCAGCTTCCCCTGGAACCCAAGCTGGGCGTGGGGGCGGCTGGTGGGCTTTGCGCTTCCGCCTCGGTGCTTGCTCCGTGGCTTCCTTGGGTGCCCCCCGGATGATCAACCCAGACAGGTTGCTGCAGTGCCAGACGGCCCAGGCCCCCGCGCACCCTTGGCAAAAACGTGCTCCAGAAGTTTTCACGGGAAGGGCCCGATTTGGGGAAGAAGACGCTGCTGGAGCGTCACTTTCCGTGCCCGACTCGCCAGCAGCAGCAGCAGCTGGAAAGCCCGTTCTCCCCCGACCCTCCCAAAATCAAGATTCGGCTTCCCACCCGCCCCAATAAGCCACGTGATTGGCCCCCGCCCGCAAACCCCGCCCCCTTCCACGTGATTGGCCGCCACCCGCAAACCCCGCCCCCTTCCACACGATTGGCTCCCACTCGCAAACCCCGCCCCTGGCTCTCGAGCATTTCAAAATGTGCACGAGCATGTCAAAATGGCTCCCGGCATAAAAAGTTTGCCGACCCCTGCTTTAGGGGAATTGTCAAGGCCAAATGTACCGCATTTATAGACACAAACATCCCATTGATCTTGCCTAGGATCTTTTACAAGAATCACTTTTGTAGGTCTGTAACAGTTGCATCTCACTTGAAAAAAACAAGGCTATGCATTTTATCGGAACTGGATATCAAATGGCAATCTAACATTCAGCTTCCAGCTTAAGAAGGCCTTCATAGTCCAGTCTTCTGAGAATGCATTGTACATCTTCATCAGTTTTTAGTTCAGTCCACTATCTTCAACACAGGCAGTTGTTTTCTGCCTCTTTTGAAGGAAATAAGAAGCAATTTTTCTAGTGACTTTATTTTTCAAAATGAACCCTCAATGCATTTACAGCAACTTGAGGTCTACCATTGCCATCTTCTTTCTTCCTTTTCTTATGATCACACAATTGCATAATACACAATCATCTGACTACTGTGTGTTCAGATAATCACTATAAAAGGAAGAAGAAAAGAGCAGTGACAGCTTTTGCACTCTTGCAAGGAAGCAAGTTGACAAGGAGGAGGACACAAATAAAAGAGAGTGGCATGAGGCCAATTATTATTATCTTCTTCTTTTTTGCAATAATCATTAGATCATACAACATTCATCTGAAGACTATGGACTTCATTTTGCTGCAACTGCATGAAGGAGCTTCTTTTGAAGAAATCACAGGAAAGGCACAATGTTTTCCTCCTTTTCTCTGAATTTGCAATGGTATTCAGTCCCTACTCTTACTCTACTTCCTACTTTTCAGCACCTTCTCCCTTCCCCTGTGAACTGGATAAATTTAAAGCAGAAAGGGTATTATGCACTAGTTTGTGGCTGTATGTGTGCTCTGAGTGTTACCTTTATTTATTCATTTATCACATTAAGTTATAAACTGGGTTTTGGCTTAGCATGTTATTCATCAAACCATGGTTAACCGTAATATGTGGATCTGATCTAAGACTTAAGCACATTTGAATGTAATTGCCCTTGCAGGTAATCCTCGTTTAGCGACCACAATTGGGACCAGCAACTCAGTCATTAAGCAAAGTGGTTGCTAAGGGAAACCACAACTGTGTTTACGATCTTACTTCAGCTTTCCTTTGGTTTACAGACCTGCAAAGGTCGTAAATGCGAGGATTGGTTGCAAAGTTAGTTTTTCATCACCATCGTAACTGCGAATGGTCGCTAGACGAGGACTACCTGTACTTCTGAGTTGACATAACAGGTCTAAAGGACTGTAATATCAGATGCATATATCCACGGCCAGTTCACACTTAACACCAAGCCATAGCAGATTTCTTTTAATTGATATACAATTATACTGTATGTGAACCACTCTGCTTAGTTCAGAATACCATGGGGGTTTTTTAATCATAGCTTCATACCATGTGTGATCTCAGCCACAAAGTTCTTTCATTCAGATGAAATCAGGGGGAAGCTATGTGTCTGCCCCTTGAACTTCTGCCCTAACAAGGAATTGCATATTTAGGCTGCTTTGACTTAATTCGTCACAATGCACATAAAAAAGGGTGAAGGCTTTAATTGCATGATTGTGTACCATGTCGACTTTTTTGACTCCCTTCCTGTGGACACTCCTGGACTTAATCAGGTGCATAGGGATAATTAAGAACAATGGGTAGATATAGTAATACGTTTATGGTAAAAATAGGGAATATAATAATATGTTTCTTATATTATTTGTTTAAATGACACCCCCCCCCCAAGATTTTAACAAGTTCATGCCCATTTATTAACTGCACAGGTAAGGATTGGGTTTGATTTCCAGGATCTCTTGGCAGACATGCCCTCGACTCACATCATACTATTTATCTCCTACTTTATGTTCTGGTTCATGACGTGATGCAACAACTGTCAGAATTCTCATCAATGAGCCTGCTGGCTGTGGAATTCTGGAATTTGACGTCCACGCACCTGGAAATTGCCAAGGTTGGGAAACGTTGCTCTAATCTGCTTTATCGTGTGACCTTACTCTGGAACTTCCAAGAATTTGTAGAAAGGGACTATAATTATATTCATAGGTTGCCTGAGCAAGTATTGTGACATACTTACTGGCTGTTTTAAAGATGGATCTGCACACCTGTACTACTTCTCCATAATACAGCCTATGCCTTATTTTTTGACTGAACCAGGATATACTGAACTTATTAATAACATATTTTTGATCAACCAATATGGAAACCAACCTGGAGTTCAATTTGTCAGCTTGCAGAAAGCTTCCATAGGTGACATCAGCTTATTGTGCTGTTGGTCACCATTTCATAAGAACAAAAATCTGTAATTTCCAGTGACAGAATGGTGAAAAATTTGAATAGCAAAATATATTGCTATGGAAGCAGCTTGTTTTCTGAAGCAACAGAAAACATATTTAAGTTTAAGAACTCTTAGTATAACTATGATTCTTTCATCAAATGAATAGGAGTCCCCAAAATCTAGTGCAATATTTTATCACAAGGATCAATTCCTGTGAATGAATATACAGTATGTGTCAACACTTCATCAGAGTGGGTTATCTTGGCAACTAAACAATCTTAAAATCTGCAAATGCCTAGAGATCCTGTTACAGATCCAGGATTATCTAGTAAGCTGCAAGGGTGTCATGTTTTCTGCTTATATATGGGGAATTGTTTCATTTATATATGAGGAATCTGGTTCTATATATACCATTCTTGTTTCAGGCCTTGTTCCATCTCATAAAAACCAAAAATTGAAATTTCAAGATCTGGATCAATCAAGCCCCCTAATACTGGTACAAAAGTTTATACTGAACTCTCATTCTACCTTCATCCCCCTAGTTTAAGATAAATCAGACTTCAATATTACAGAGAGTGTTGTCAGGCTATGCAGGTCACTTGTCAAACTCACAGCAATCTAAATCTAATCTGTAACTGACAAAGCTGGTTGCTATCAGATTCAGGGAAAGTCTGTGCTAGCAATAATTGTGTCCCCATAGTCCAGAGCAGCATTTTCTGGTTTCTTGGCAAGACCAATTATAAATCTAATTCCCCAGAGCTCACCTTTCTACTCCCAAAGGACTTATGGGGCTGGATAAATAGGCTGACCATACGTCCCGTTTTGAACGGGACAGTCCCGTTTTTTTTTAGCATTTTTCAACTGTCCCGTTGTTTTGATAAAAATCTCAATTTTGTCCTGTTTTTTAAACCCGGCGGGAATGGCGTGGAAGGAGGATCCGAGCCGGAGCTGCCAATTGGAGGCAGCCCGGAAGAGGAAGCCTTCCCTATCAGCGCGCGGCAAAGGAGGGCGGGGTTTGGAGGCGGGAGCCAATTGCGCGGACCGAGGGCGGGGTTTGCAGGTGGGAGCCAATCGCGTGGACCGGGGACCCCTGTCTTTTTCATGAATACGGAATATTACATAAGACCCTGTCCTGTTTTGCCATCCCAATGTCCCGTTTTTGTCTGAAGGAAATATGGTCAGCCTATGGATAAAGAAAGAGTCAGCCTCAAGGAAATAAAAAGTTTTCCCCCAAGAAATTCCCATAAGAATTTTTCTTGCTGTTTTGCAGAAGAGATGTTGTTCTTTCACAACTTACCGAAACTACCAAATGCATAATATTTTAATTCCTTAGCCAGCATATATTTGGAGGGCACTATCTTAAATTAGAAGCAGAATAATAATTCAGCTAACATAAGTTCCCACTCACTGATAATTGATCCTGCAGTATCTGTTTATAGTGAAACCTCCATGTAGGTGTGTGTGTGTGTGTGTGTGTGTGTGTGTGTGTGTGTGTGTGTGTGTGTCTATATCAGAGAATTTTTTATGTCTTATTTCAGCCATCTTTACAACTGATCAGGTAGATCAGTTTTAGCTGTGGTAATATTGATATAATTTTATTAAAGATTTTTTTAAAAGGAAGATAAAAACTAATACAAATTTATATAAAGTAAGAAAAAGAAAAGAAAAAGAAAGAAAGAAATTGAAGAAAAAGCTAAAAGTGCAAGAAAGGAAAAAAAGTAAAGGAAAAGTAGAAAAGAAAGAAAAAAGATCCAAAGAAGTAGCTTCTGATCTTCTTTAAAACAGTTATAAGTACAATTATAAATTTACCTCTTACTCTATAGTTTCAACATAACTCTCTTCTTTCTATAATCTATGCTGTCTAATCATCAAAACCATAAATCATAAGTTCATTCTTTTCTGTTTCACGCAAAAATTTTATAGGGGGTTTTCAGTCAGCCGTAAACATAGATATTGTCTTTTCTCTAATCAAAGAAGTCAATTTAGCCATCTTGGCAAGTTCCATCATCTTCACCAACCTCCATTGTGGGTAATGCCGAATCTTTCCATCTTTGTGCATGCAATAATCTCGCTGCAGTTATCATGTACAAAAACAAAATTCCATAACTTTTTCCCAACTGTTTGTCCATCAATCCCAAAAGAAAAACCTCTGGTTTCAATTGTATATTAATCTTTAAAACCCTCTGAATCAGTGTATGAATTTGAATCCAGAATTTTCTAGCTTTTTTACACATGCACCAAACATGATAAAATGTCCCTTCTTGTTGTTCACATTTCCAACATAAACTTGAAGTGCCTTTATACATTCTAGACAATTTCTCCAGTGACATTTACCAACGGTACATCATTTTATAAAAATTATCTTTAAGATTATAACATAATGTAAATTTCAATCCTTTCAGCCACATGTCTATGAAGGTTCTCAGTCATCCAGGTGGAATTGTCTGTAGCTTGAATCATGTCAACTGGATTTCTATTTTCTCTGTGGAAACGTTTCGCTCCTTATCGGATAAGGAGCGAAACGTTTCCACAGAGAAAATAGAAATCCAGTTGACATGATTCAAGCTACAGACTTTCAGCCACATGTTTTCCCATTGTTCCATCTGTATATTACAACCAAACATTTTAGCCCACTCTGTCATAGATTCTTTCACTTGTTCTTCCTCCGTTTCAAATTTCAATAACAGTTTATACATTTTAGCAATTACATGTTAATCATTTGTACACAATTCTATTTCAAATTCAGTCTTACAATGTTCAAAACCATAAATTATTTTTTCTACTTTAAATCTTTCTAATAATTGTAAATAAGACAACCATTGACAACTATATTCCTCTGCCACCAGTTCTTCTCTTGATTTTATTTTACATTCCCCTTGACAAAATTCTAGTATCTCATAAGTTAGCCATTTGTGTTTGCCTATTATTTCTTGTCTATAAAATGCTTCTTGTGCTGAAAGCCACAAAGGTGTTTTCTGTCACAACCTGGGTTTATAAGCTGTTGTAATATTGAGATGATGGGCTGAGCAGAGGCATCCAGTACAAGCTACAAGATGTCATATGCAGCATGATGTCAGTTCACAAAGGATACAAATAATGTCATCTGCATCACTTGCAAGACGATGATCTCTAGTTCTCTTTGCCCCACCCCCACCCCCTTTGCAGGCGCCCATGGAGCTAAAGCTGAGAGACAGCTTGCTGCCTAAAATCACCTGGGGAGTTTCTGGCTATTCACAACTCCCACTTGTAGACTCTCAACCCTACACTGCACCAGCTTGCAGAAACTAGGAGATTCCATTTCTTTTTATTTTAGGCAATCTTAAATAGAAACATTCAAAGGATATAAAAAAGATTCACAGGCTAGCAAATTCAAACAAAATGAAAGAAAAACCTGCATTCAAAGCTCATCCTTGCCAAGTGCAACTTTTCTAAAGTTACCCACTTTAAATGATATTAGAGTATTACGTTAGCAGCAGGCATGGAAAAGGCATTCCAGGCAAACACCCTATCATGTTGTTCATGCATGACAGCAGCAGAGTCATTCTGTGTTTACAGGGAAAAGAGAGACCACCTTAGCTTAACAATTGCATATCACACATAATTTTACCCCATTTTTTTCTAACAGCATGTTTTTCAATGTAGTAATTTTGAAAGCAGCCATCATAAAATCAAGGTCAACTTCTATTGCTGAGCTGAGCTGAGCAGGAATCTGATAATCTCACCATACTTTCAAGAGCTGATTCTGGAAACACCAGAAATATCATGCTGAATGTAAGCAAAGATACTAATAATCTCAAGCACAAGTAAGTACCATCTTCAAATGGCATCCTTTCCTGGAAATACCAGCTGCCACTGAAGACTGAAAGAAAGCAGGGGAGGAAAGTAGCTCAGCACTGCTGGGACTTAATCCTGCAGCTCAAGTGGTTGTTGGTCCACTTAGTGAAAACCTTAGGTCATCTTGGGGGGGAGGAGGAGAGGAAGGCGAAGCCTCAGAACGACTCATTTGTGTTTCCAAACATAACAAAAGCAGTGATTACACAGTGGCTTCTCCTGCAAAAGAAACAGAACAACCCACGGGTTAAATCCACTATAGACTTCCAAAAGCATCATAGCTGCATCAAGAGGTTACACTGAATCATGAATTAGTGTCAAATACTTAACAGGGTGTGGTCAAAAAAGGCAAGATGGCAGCCACAATGGTGCATGTGGAACATGTAGGTTTAGCTATGATCATGGTTAAGACCAGCCCAAGGTATTTTGTAGACCAGGGCAAGATAGTGCTCTGATATTTTGGGCATTCCATGTACAGAATTGATTGATCTCAGAAGTCACCATCCTCCACTATACTTCACCCTCTACCATATCTGAGAGCAACAGGCTAGTTTAGGACTTAGCACAAATATTGTTGTATACATAATCCTGCCTTCCAATATCTTATCTTGCTCTCTGCTTCTCAGCATTTTCCAGCTGAGGCAGCCATGGCTGTCTGCTTCATGGCTGGAGACCTCTGCTTTGATGCTGGGAGAATTCTGCCTTCGGTTGATACAGACAAACACCATAATTCCCATTATTTGGAGCCAGGAAGTGGAGTGTTGGGAATGAAATAGTGGAGATCTAGTGGAAAATGTTATGTGACATCTGTGAGGCTTTTCAGTTATGGAAGAGAGATCAGACAAAATCTAAACCATAAGAAATGAAAATATCTTTCATGAAAATTTTCAGAAGAATCTCCCCCCCCCCCCCCCCCGTGCCTTTGAGTCATTGTTGACTCCTGGCAACTGCCTGGAGTAGTCCCTGCAGTTTTCTTGGCAAGATTTTCAGAAGTGGTTTGCCATTGCCTCCTTCCTAGGGCTGAGAGAGAGTGACTGGCCCAAGGTCACCCAGTTGGCTTCATGCCCAAGGCGGGGCTAGAACTCTGTGTCTCCTGGTTTCTAGCCCAGTGCCTTAACCACTACACCAAACTGGCTCTTTAATAATCCACCTAGGATGGGATTGTATCATTGTAGAAAGCAAGCTGGGATTACTTTTTGCATGAAATCCTCTCTGCACATTGCAGGTTAACTTAAGAGTAAGGCAAACCACATGCTTTCTTCCTGATTGGGAGTTTTTCTTTTCTCCTTTTAATAAAAGAACGTAAATTCCAACTGTGACTGCCACAGTCCAGGAAAAGCTGCTCTGTCACCATTTAAAAAGGAGCACTATTTGAATCATAGTTTGACAGATAATTTCAGGGGTTTCCTTTTTCATATGGTGGCACATTAGCCATTTTACCAAGCAAAGAAATACCCCAAAGTGAAATGTTGTCTTGGCTTGATTTCTTTTAAGCGAGAGATTATTTGAGGCTTAGGATATCCTGCGCAAGCTGTGCCGGCAAAGGGGAAGAACGTTTTGAAAAAGCGCTAAACCCTGCACTGCCATGCTTATGCTGAGCAAGCTTGCTGATTGTGATCTTTATCCTGGTTTAACTAACTGAAAACATCTTTGTACAGTATCTCTGTACAAGCAGAACACTAGCGAGGCACACAAGAGGTATTCCGACAAGACTACAGATCTATTATTTCACATCTGATTCCCAGAAGGAGACTACTCCACAGATGTTTCTCTACCGCAGAGCTTTCCAAACTGTGTGTCGCGACACAAAAGTGTGTCGCCACACACAGTCTGGTGTGTCGCCACACAACCCGGAAGTGCTGATCATCATCAGCGCTTCCGGGTTTTCCCGCGGCGACACACCAACAGCGGCGTGCAAAAATCTGAAAGCGGCAGCAGCGCTTCCGGGTTTTTGCGCGCTGCCGCAACGGCGCCACTTCCGGGTATTCTCCCGCGTCGACACACCAACGCCGGTTGGTGTGTCGCCGCGGGAAAACTTTGGAAAGCCCTGCTCTACCGGTTGTCCTTCCTTCATATAATCGAGTAATCACATGGGTGGGGGATATAGACTATCCACAGTACCCCTGCCATCACATTCCTGCTAGACATGGTCCTTGCCACGTATATGTTGGAGGAGAAGATTCAAGGTAGCCAGAGGCTTCTGCTTGATTTAGAATCTGCATGATTAGAATTCTAAGTTGCATATGGAAACTCCCCACCTCAGACCTTCAGTCCCACTTCAAGGGTCAAAACTTTTGTGTGGTTTTTCATTCCCAGGCACCCAGACATTCACTTTTGCTAAAAGTCAGTCACTTTCTAAACGCTCGACAAATATTTCAATATGAAGGGATTGTGTGGGAAGGACATTTCCTCTGTCTTATTCCACTGATGGCAGCAGTATCATCAGCAAAAACACTGCATTAGATTTTACCCTATATATTCTTTTACAAAGAAAGCCTATCCATTCTAATTCTAAAATGTACTCTGAGACTGTTGTGATCGTCTTTTAAAACCTGTGAATGAATTAGCAGTCAACATCACCAAGTAAGACAAAAGAGACATTGAGTGCATATTATATTACAACATTTCTGTTTAATTTTGCTCGCTGCCTGCCAAGAGACCTGTGTGTTCTGCCTAATGCTGGAATCAGATCTGAGAGACTGCTAGCTTTTGCATTTTTTCCCTAAAACACGTGCAAGCAACTTACTATTGTTTCTTTGTTCTGTGTGTGATCTGAAATCTGTTTTGCACTCTGTACAATCTAATCTAAATTAGATTATATCTAATTAAGTCAGAGCAAGACACTTTGGCCTATCCATCACGGACTCCCAGTGGTTAACAACAATAAGAAGTTTCAATATTTTACTTGCCCCTAGGACAGAGCTTTCCAAACTGTGTGTCGTGACACAAAAGTGTGTCGCCACACACAGTCTGGTGTGTCGCCACACAACCCGGAAGCGCTGATCATGATCAGCGCTTCCGGGTTTCCCCGCAGCGGCACACCAACGCGGCACGCAAAAATCTGAAAGCGGCAGCAGCGCTTCCAGGTTTTTGCGCGCTGCCACAACGGTGGCACTTCCGGGTTTTCCTGCAGCGACACACCAACGGTGGTGGAAAGCCCTGCCCTAGGAGATACTTTAACCTCTGGTGACACTTGGCTTTCTTTCCCCAGTACAAGAAAACGCCATTATATGATACTTACAATTGTTTCAGATATAATTATTTATTTATTATTTAAATTCATCCCCGCCCATCTCCCCGAATAGGGGACTCTGGGCGGTTTACAGGATAACAATAGTTAAAATCTATACATAAAATTACAATAAAACAATAAATATACTGCTCAAAAAAATAAAGGGAACACTGAAATAAGACATCCTAGATCTGAATGAATGAAATATTCATATTAATTACTTTGTTCATTACATAGTTGAATGTGCTGACAACAAAATCACACAAAAAGCAATGGAAATCAAATGTAAGCAACCCCTGGAGGTCTGGATGTGGAGTTACACTCAAAAATTAAAGTGGAAAAGAACACTACAGGCTGATCCAACGTTGATGTAATGTCCTTAAAACAAGTCAAAATGAGGCTCAGTAGTGTGTGTGGCCTCCATGTGCCTTTATGACCTCCCTACAATGCCTGGGCATGCTCCTGATGAGGTGGCGGATGGTCTCCTGAGGGATCTCCTCCCACACATGGACTAAAGCATCCCCCAACTCCTGGACAGTCTGTGGTGCAACGTGGCGTTGGTAGATGGAGCGAGACATGATGTCCCAGATGTGCTCAATTGGATTCAGGTCTGGGGAATGGGCGGGCCAGTCCATAGCATCAATGCCTTCGTCTTGCAGGAACTGCTGGCACACTCCAGCCACATGAGGTCTAGCATTGTCTTGCATTAGGAGGAACCCAGGGCCAACCGCACCAGCATATGGTCTCACAAGGGGTCTGAGGATCTCATCTCAGTACCTAATGGCAGTCAGGCTACCTCTGGCGAGCACATGGAGGGCTGTGCGGCCCCCTAAAGAAATGCCACCCCACACCATTACTGACCCACTGCCAAACCGGTCATGCTGGAGGATGTTGCAGGCAGCAGAACGTTCTCCACGGCGTCTCCAGACCCTGTCACGTCTGTCACATGTGCTCAGTGTGAACCTGCTTTCATCTGTGAAGAGCACAGGGCGCCAGTGGCAAAGTTGCCAATCTTGTGTTCTCTGGCAAATGCCAAACATCCTGCACGGTGTTGGGCTGTAAGCACAACCCCCACCTGTGGACGTCGGGCCCTCATACCACCCTCATGGAGTCTGTTTCTGACCGTTTGAGCAGCCACACGCACATTTGTGGCCCACTGGAGGTCATTTTGCAGGGCTCTGGCAGTGCTTCTCCTGTCCCTCCTTGCACAAAGGCGGAGGTAGCGGTCCTTCTGCTGGGTTGTTGCCCTCCTACGGCCTCCTCCACGTCTCCTGATGTACTGACCTGTCTCCTGGTAGCGCCTCCATGCTCTGGACACTACGCTGACAGACACAGCAAACCTTCTTGCCACAGCTCGCATTGATGTGCCATCCTGGATGAGCTGCACTACCTGAGCCACTTGTGTGGGTTGTAGACTCCGTCTCATGCTACCACTAGAGTGGAAGCACCGCCAGCATTCAAAAGTGACCAAACCATCAGCCAGAAAGCATAGGAACTGAGAAGTGGTCTGTGGTCACCACCTGCAGATCCACTCCTTTATTGGGGATGTCTTGCTAACTGCCTATGCTTTCCGCCTGTTGTCTATTCCATGTGCACAACAGCATGTGAAATTGATTGTCAATCAGTGTTGCTACCTAAGTGGACAGTTTGATTTCACCGAAGTGTGATTGACTTGGACTTACATTGTGTTGTTTCAGTGTTCCCTTTATTTTTTTGAGCAGTGTAGATAGAATAAGTACAAATCCAAGATAATAAAATCAACAGGAGGACACTATGGGGCCAGCCACCCCCCAGGAGGTACTATTACCTCCCTCGTCCCAGGCAAGGCGGGTTTAAATTCCTTTTAAAAGCAAACAAGCTTTATGGAGCTAAACTAGTTCAAAAGCTGACTTTTCTAGTTTTTTGCAACCGGTCTCCTCCCCCCGCCAGCCAGGAACTGGGTTTCAAGATCTCAGAGGCTCAGGCTAATTCAAGTTTGGGATCAGGATCTAAATATGCTGCTCCACTAAGCTAAGGTGCATTTATACAAAACAGCATCGTATGTACCTAGAGACTATTGTCCCCCAGCCCCCCAGCCCCAATACACATTTGGAAAGGTGGTTCTCTCTGCAAGAACCTAGACACATCATTCTTCCATGTACCCCAAGGAAAATCTGGCATAGTGCCCAAATAGGAGGGCAATGGGAGGGGAAAAAATCAATAACATGGTAATCCTCAACAACAGCTAAGAAGGAAACACCACCTTCTACTTTGGCTACAGTGTCTGGCAGGACTTAGGTATACCCTGGATTACCCCCCCCCCCTTTTTTTTTTCTTCTCCTCATTTCAGTTAGTTCCATTTAAGCGGCACCAAGATCAAGGCCCGGTAAAAGTAAGGATTCTTTGCCTCATCCCTGTCTGGATCAAGCAATTATGGTCCTTCCCACAAATTTGACTCAATCCATGTCTGAAGCGGTCAGGAACAGTGTGGTTTTGGTGGCTTAGACATAGAAACATGCAGCGCAACTTACAGGAACCCACTGTAAATGAGGAGCCTTGAAACTCTGCAGAGGCGTCTTTACAAAGCAACACTTGAATGACAAACCATTCAATTACATTTATAGTTCCACGGGGCAGACTCAAATTACCACATGGCCTGTTCAAAATTAGCCCTCTGAATGAAAAGTGGCACGTCTTCCTTTCTCTGCCTCACAGTTAATATCCAAGGTATTGAAAAACAATAAGCGGTTGTGATAAAGCAGGGATTCTCAGCCTTCGCAAACCCAGAACTGTATTTCTATAGATATCTTCTAAGGGCCCTTGAACTAGTTCCTGTGGTGCTTTAAAAGAGTAAATGCTTTGTTATTAATTTATCAAACACCTGCTTAACAAACGGATGTTTTGCCTCTCTGCTGCCCTTCCTCTGTGCTGGGACTGCAGTTCCCAGAATTTCCAGCCAGAAGTCCGTCAACCATGCTGGCTGGGAATTCTGGGAGGTGTGGTCCCAACGCATCTAAGGGGGGCTTGGCAGTGGACAGCCACTAGTGAATCTCCGGTAATGGAAAGGCAAAAAGTTCTCATAGAGGAGGCCTCCAAATTTAAACTCATGATTTTGGGCATGGACTGATTGGCATTATAGCTTGGAGAGTCACACATATGGAGACGAGGCTATTTTTTAATGCTTGCAATGCAAATACACTGCAAATACTTTAATGCTTATGCTGCAAATACTAGACAATTTTGCTGCTTCAAAGTAAAAAAGAAAAAACAACAAGCTACAGTACTAGTTATAGAGGCTATTTAGCGTGACAAAACTGGCTTAATGTACAGTATGGCAGGGTGACACGAAAGAGCTGGGGGATGTGGTCATGGCCAGAAAATACAGATTCCAAAGAATCTCAACTTTTCTTGAAGAGTAAGAGTTGAGACCTTAGGATTTCCATAGTATTCTTGAAAATAGGTGGGCAGTATCTGCTGAAATCTCAAAGTAATTGCTGAGCAGGATTTCCTGAAATTACAGTGTGGGTTTTCAGTGTCCTGTACAACCCACAACCCACAACTAGCTAGGGGCATGACCAATTATGCCAAAAACAAAACAAAACAATGCATATAGAAGTCCCACACATTTGTAATATGTTTATATACTGTATAATTCAGCTTGTGGCAATATTTGGTACAAATTTCACCCCTAGCCCTATGCAGAGGATATGTGACCCTGCTCAAAATCAAACATGAACATCTCTTCTTGTAAGTAAGCCCCAGTGCATTCCATGGGGCTTGTTTGCAAGGATGTATATGCACAACTGTGGCCTTAGCATCGCTAATCAGATAGCAATGCTAACAGAAGGCTGACCTAATGCCGTGTCCTTCTGGTATTTACGGAAAGCCAGTGCCCATGCGGGAGCGTGGGAAAATGACGCTAGATAATTGCAGTTAGTGGATTCAGTTTGCAACTGTTCATTACACCGTTCTGATGTTTCTTTTGGCCACTGTGGTGGCAGGAAGAAATTACTTAGATTTACCATGCTGCAATAATTGGCAGTGGGAGTATCTGAGATGACCTCCACATGGTGGCCACAAAATGTGCGCTGGCCAATAACATATATATATATATATATATATATATATATATATATATATATATATATATGGAAAAACTTAATACCAACCTTCCATTTCTGAGAGATGTTATGGAACCACAGGTGCTTAAGATGGAGAAGAACGTTTATTCTTCTTCTACAAGAGCAAGAAAGATAAAATAGATCATAAGACTTGGCATATTATCATACATTTCAAACAGCAATTGTTAGTGTGTTCATATGGTTATTTCTGCTCAGCTGGGAAAAGGCAAATCATGCAACAGAGTTGGTTTATTTATTAAGGCACTGGCTATCTTTATATAATGAGAAATGGATATACAGTACCTGCATCTATTCACTATACAGATAATATCTTGAACAAGGGGGTCAGATGGATGTGAGATTGTACAAATGCACACTTACTTCAGTCCTTCCTCTTTAAAAAAGGAAAATGATCAGCTAGACAAGGAATTTGCATGCAAATGGCATTCCTAGAGAAGTATAGGCACGTTATCTGACCCTTTAAGAAGTATAGGCAAGATAACTGACCAAATTATCTGACCATCTGACCAGGGCTACATTCACATTTATTTCGTGTAAAAACTACTGCTGTCGACCTACATACCTGCACAGGCAGAGGCAAGTACCCTATGAACATCTTTTGGAAGACATCATTCACATTCGTAATTTACGGGACCAAACAATTCCAGATAATCACACCATTTTAGTGGGGACCTGAGTATGAACATCTTCAATAACTGTCCCCACCCACCTTCATCCCTGCTGCAATAATCTGGTCTTCAAATAGTTGAAATAGATAGGAGACTAGCTGATAACGATCAACCTAATTAATAAGCATTTCTTCCTACAAAGAGGCGAAGAGATAAATGCAAAAAACAATTTTGATCAGATATACAGACCTTAGCTTCCAGTTTGCAATGGAGTGTTTGGCTGGACAACCAAGGATGTTTTAAAGCTGCAGTTGCACTTATTCTCCAGCTAAACAGGAAGAAACAATAAGTTACTTTTTGATATGTATGCAGGAACTTTTAACATTTGAAATATTTAAGTCTGATATTTGTTTGGATATGAGTATGTGTGTATTTTAAAGTGATATAGGGTCTGATGCGGCAACAGACAGCTTTAGCTTGAGATTTTAATACAAGAAAGAAATGCATACTTCCAGAAATGGTGTTCTTAAACTTATCGGTTAGGGCAAAAGTATAGGTTAATTATTCAAGTTCTTCATTAGTAAGCTGGCCAATTTCATTCTGAATGAAAACCAACCCATACAAGACCTCCATTTCAGGAAATATATGTAATTTAAGGTGCCTGCCTAGGCTAATTTTCATCCATACAAACGGTGCCATCTTCGGGCTCCTATACATCCCCAATGAGTGGTTTGTGCTGTGGAATTTCTTTTCCCTTTTTCCAGGTAGGCAACTCTGCAGTTTTTATGGTGTCCCTATTGTTCCTTTCTGGGCCAATTCAAACATCATCATCATCATCATTGACAAATGGTTATCCACCAAGCCTTCAGAATTATTAATCAAATAAATAACTGAATAATAGTATTTAACTGGTACTAATAATAGTATCTACTGGTATTAACTATTAATATGTGCCTTACCCCAGCTTATTTACTTAATAAAATGCAAAGAGTTTTCATTTTTGGTACATCATGAGTTAGTTTTACTTCTTGTACACTTCAATGGTCTTCATGAGATTCTGTTAAACACTATTATTATAGTTGTGTATCTCAAATGGAAGTGGGCAGACAATATATTAAAGACAAAACATTATTGGTGTGTAATTACCACTTTTCCTTGATAAGAAGCTTAGAGATGAAATCTTTGGCTTCTTCAGACACATCATCAAATTCTTCATCTTCAAAGTCCCACCTACAAGCCAGGATGTTGTTCAAAGTCTCATTATCATCATCACCCAGAAAAGGAGATAATCCAGTAAGCCTATAGGAAGAAAAAATTCCATGTACATTAAGCATATCATAAAGGATTAAAAACAGTAAAAAATTGCTGTATTTCCCAAACATGTATTTAGGCCTGTGTTCCCATGTTTCTAACCAAATGCCTATGGGAAGTCCACAGGCAACATTTGAGCACAATATCACATTCCCATTCATGTTTGTCAAAAATCTGTATTAGAAATCTCTAGTGCTGGAGGTAACATTGATTGATTATGTGCCATCAAGTTGGTGTCAACTATGTCTACACACATAGACTTTCTCCAGGATAATCTGTCCCCAACCTGGTCATTCAGGTCTTCCAATGGGGCACCCATTGCTTCTGGAATCAAGTCTATCCACCTTGCTGCTGGTCATCTCCTTCTTCTCTTTCTGCCTTTTCCAGCATTATAGACTTCTCAAAAGAGCTAGATCTTTACATGGGTCCAAAATACAAAGATTTGAGTCTGGTCATTTGTGCCTTGAGTGAGAACTTTGGATTCACTTGTTCTATGATCCATTTGTTTGTTTTCTTGGCTACTCATGGCATTATCAGGAGTCTTCTACCAACACCAACATTCAAAAGGCTCTTTCTATACTACTTCTTCAAAGTCCAACTTTTGCTTCCATAGGGAATTCACAGGGAATACCATGGCTTGCGTGATTCTGATCTTTGTAGGTTTAGACACATCATGTCATCTAAATATGTTTTCCAAGGACTTCGTTCCTACTCTATCAAATGCTAGTCTGCAGTGTATCTCTTGATTGCCGATTTGTTTTACAGTTGATAGTAGATCCTAAAAGACACAAGCTATCCATCATATCCTTTGAATGGCGGCGGTCACGACGGATCCCGAAGTAATAACATCTACAGGAAGTCAGCAGCCGGCTCCGATGCAAGGCATCGTAGTCCAGAAGCCAGAGAAGAGTCGGTTCCCTTACCCCCTTCCTTGACGCACGGTTTAAAGAAAAATTGTATAACGATGTATATGTAACGATGTATGTAAGCCGCCTAGAGTCCTCCGTTAGGGAGGGGATAGGTGGGGTATAATACAATAATAAATAAATAAATAAATAAACAAACAAACAAACAAATAAATAAATAAATAAAATATCTTCATTTCAGTTCTAAGGCTGGTTGCTGTATCTGTTGTCATTAGTTTGCTCTTTTTTCTATTTAATCTTAGTCACATTTTTTCACTGTGCTCCTTGATTTTCACTACTAGAGCTTGCAGATCATGTGCATTTTCAGCTCTCACAGTAATGTCATCAGCATAGCACAGATTATTGATGTTTCTTCCTTCAGTTTTAAAACCACAGTCATCTTCTTCCAATCCAGCCCCCTCAATATATATTCAGTATATAAATTGAAAAAATAAGGAGATGGTATACAGCTTTGTTTGCTGACTAAAGCCAGTCTGTTTCACCATACTCCATCTAGATTGTGGATTCCTATACGTTTTATATACAGACAATAGGATGGTCTGGGATTCCCATTCTCCCAACAACATTCTCCCGTTGGGGGAGATGGGCGGTCATACAAAATAAATAAATAAATAAATAAATAAATAAATAAATAAATAAATAAATAAATAATCTATATCTTGGCATGGTTAACATAATCCACGGCCTTTCTGTAATCAGTAAAGTGCCTGCCCTCTGGAATGATCTCCCTTCCCCTCATCATATGGTTGGCCTCCACAGCCCTCTCCCTCAATCTGTCTAAAGACTGTGATTTTAGGATTCCTGGCTTCAACATCAGCCAGCTTTTTCTCTTCTGCTCTATTTACCATCAAGCTTCAGAAGCTAAAATCTTTGTATACTATTTTGTGATATTTAAGTTGGCCCAAGAAATCCACCATGGTTTTTTGAACTTCATCAGCGTGACACAAAAAGGAACTTAAGGAAATTCCAGATGGGAAATCTATATTACCAATCACAAAGTATTATGCCTTCAATCTTTCCTACCTAACAGATTCTCTGTGGTATGAAAGATAATGGAAGCTGTTCTCAGAAAACGTGGGCAGATTGCCACTGGAAGGTGTCATTATCTGCTTTCACCCAATAAAATTATGTGACCCAATATAATTTGTGACTGCACAATAAAAATCTCATCTAGAAGCACTTGCAATCTTAATATTTAGACTTTAGTTCAACTTACAACATGTAGGCAATGACACCTATACTCCACATGTCAGTAGGAAAAGAAACAAAATCATAGTTCACAACTTCAGGAGCAAGAAATTCTGGAGTGCCAAAGTTGACCTTAAGCTTTTCCCTTGGTTTATATCTAAGAAACAAAACAAAAAATCAAAAATGCATGGGAAACAGTAGCAGCAAATATGACTTTTATAGCACATGATAATACTTGAACAGTTTTTCCTAGCTAGGAATTCCAATAGTAGGCATCACATAATGGGCAGCAAAATGGAGATGATTTCTTTAGGATTTCAAGTGTCGAAGAGGCCACTGGTTAGGGAAAAGAACATCTGATTATTTAGCAGATTTTTTGCTGATGGGAGAAGTTAGAGGATACTGCCAGACAATCAAATATAGTTAACAGTAACTTTCTTGTGGCTTCTTTGATCTAGAGTTGGCCCAAAAAGATAAGGAAGAATTTGAACTACCAGATTTGTTCTGAAACAAATTGTTTGGATTCATCTTTCTTTCTTGACAATCCTTTGTAATTCTTTAGATTACTATATGATTTACTACATTGATACAGATGTTGGTGACCTTTTCTGGTCCAACCCCACCTCCAAATTGCTATTTCGCAAGAGCGTGTGTTAGTCCATTTAACTCTTGCTAGTTTTTGGTGTTCACATGTAAAATCTCACAAGATTTCAGTAGTCTTGCAAAATCTTATATGAGACCACAGAAATCTCATGAGATGTCACGCTCTTGAAATATTTAGGCATTTTTATTTTATTTTGTGGCTCCAGGGCACCTCTGGTGGAGCTTCCTGGCACCTGGACATATTGTGTTGTTGACTCCTAACTTAAGATATGATGTGAAATAAGTGCCATCTGAAAGTGCTGAAGGCCAGAATGAAAGGCTCACTTTGATGACTTTTAGCCATGATTTTTGTCTCATTAGAGCAGTGTTTCTCAACCTTGGCAACTTCTGAAGTCCACACATCTTAAAGTTGCCAAGGTTGAGAAACACTGCATTAGAGCATCTGTCACTGTTTTTTGTACCAGCCCCCTCCCCCCTCCAAAAAGAACAGAATTCACTGGCTCATTTTTTGAGTTGATTAAAAGCTGCCAGAAGAAAGAAAAACACACAGAACTTTCTGTCAAGATTTCAGGTCCAAACTCCTGCAGTATCTAAACTAATAGGGCAGTGTTATCCAAGGCCTACTACTCTTCTAGTAGTCTAATGAGACTTCACTTCTTCTTATTTAACCTTTTATCTCCAAAAATCACATCAAACTGAAATAGATTTTGATTTGAGAAAACGAGAGGTGCTGACTATTTGATTAAAACAACGTACCTCCTTGCCAGCCCAAAGTCAATAATCTTTATTCGATTTGCCTCTCGATTCACACACAAGATATTCTCAGGCTGCCAGAAGAAAGAAAAATGCACATTTGTGAGAAATGGTGAATGAAATGCTCTGGGATCAGCGTTAAAAATACACTAGAGCATAAAAATATGCATCTGGGTGCTGGCGTCTTAAAGCAGGTTAGGCTCTGTGGATACGTCAAACTATAATCATGTGGTATTTGAGGCTGGGAACACTACACCAGGGCAGCATTTCCCTTGTGGTGGCATTTCTGTTTGACATAATACAGCAATTTGAGATAAAGAATTCATTAGTGAACTTACAGAAAGGAAATGAAAGCACTCTGGCTGGTTTCAGGAAGTCAGGGACTGTAATTTGCAGCCCATTATGTGCTGATATTGGGATATTTCAGAAAACATTTCTTTAATATTTCTCTTTCTATTTGGACTTCTTAGTTTATTCTTCAACAAACCAATATCTGATTGATTAATGCCAGGCAAGTCTGTAGGCTGTGTAGATATTAACTAAGAGGGAAGACCTGTAGGTGATAAAGAGCTACTGTAGGTGAACAGCCAAATTATTCAAATCCTGGTCTTATCGATTCTGCTTCATAGATTAATGATGGACTCAAACTTTGAAATGTTACTTACAAGATGGTGGTTGTGGGTTTTCCGGGCTGTGTGGCCGTGTTCTGGCAGATTTGGTTCCTAACGTTTCGCCAGTAGCTGTGGCTGGCATCTTCAGAGGACAGGAGCACAGCTAGAAATTTTTTTCTAGCTGTGCTCCTGTCCTCTGAAGATGCCAGCCACAGCTACTGGTGAAACGTTAGGAACCAAATCTGCCAGAACACGGCCACACAGCCCGGAAAACCCACAACCACCATTGGATTCCGGCCGTGAAAGCCTTCAACTATACATTGTTACTTACAAGCTTACCTAAAGGGCAGCTTTTCTTTGTGATTTCAACCTTCAAGCCCTCACCCCCTGCACCTTTTTAAAACATTTTTTCAAATATTTACATAAAAATAAATCATGAATGTCCATGTCATAGGAATAAAAAGGTAAAGGTTCCCCCCGCACATTTGTGCAGTCGTGTCCGACTCTAGGGGCCGGTGCTCATCTCCGTTTGTTAGCCAAAGAGCCAGCGTTGTCCAAAGACGCTTCCATGGTCATGTGGCCGGTATGACGCACGCGGAACGCTGTTACCTTCCCACCGAAGTGGTACCTATTCATCTACTTGCATTTGCATGATTTCGAATTGCTAGGTTGGCAAGAGCTGGAGCTAGTGTGGGAGCTCACTCCGTCATGCGGGGCTAGGGATTCGAACCTCCGAACTTGCAATCTTCTGATTGACAAGCCTGGCGTCTTACCCACTGAGCCACCACGCCCCTCTAGTCATAGGAATACTCCAAAGTAAATTCTGGGCTGAATCCCCAAATCAGATAAAATACAGAATTAACTAGATTTTCATCCAGTTACACTCATAAAACTAAACAGGCCTACATCTCAGTACAGATACATAACTAGGTAATGTAGCAAATTGGTTTTCTGTTAGGCAAATTGGTAATTAAAAACCACTTCATCCAATGAAATAAGTATTAACAAAAAGGAAAAACTGATATTGTCCTCCTTCAATTCCAGACTTGGTGGTCTTTGCAAACAGAGGTTTGGCATGAACAAAAATTAGATTTTCCTTTGGCCACAGGCAGCTGAGTATTTCCTAATGGTTTTAATGTTATAGAACTGAAAATAGATTGATGTCCAAGTAATATAATACGCATTAATTCTCACCAAAAGTTATTCAGTTATCTGGGATCACATTTTGCAAGCTATATGGCCAGATACATAGCTCTGGTTTAGTGACAACCAAGGCACTGGTTGCCTAAATAAATAAACATATAGCATACAACAAGGCCCAATAGCTGTTCTTCCTAGAGGAAAACAGCTTCAGGGGCAGAATCTGGGTTCACTGGAGAGTACGGTTTGACGTCTGCTACAGCCTCACCATCAAGTGTATGCCTCTTTAATTCCCACTATTTATAGTAAGTTGATGGAACTCCTCCCTGATACCATCATCCATTCACTCAATCTCTTGCCTGAAGAATTTAGGCTATAGGAATTGTTATTTCCTTGCTATCAGCAACTATCCTTCTCAACTGCCCCGAGGGCTATCATATCAAGAAAGGAAGGAATACTGCAGAACAGAGAGCAAATTCAAGTTCCCTAGCACCTGAACTTCACTCTGCTTTTCAACAGCACAGCATGTTGGAAGAGGGTGTGTATTGCAGTCACAGCAAACAGGAGACAGAAAAGTTGTTCCCCAGAATGACTGATCTTACAGCAGGATGAGTTACTTTAATTGCTTTTCTTGTGGCCTTTGGATCTTCTTCTGACTGATTTGTTGAAATTTGGTAGATTACTGCTAAAAACAGTAGTCCTCACCCTGCAGTAGATGGTCTACCCACTGCCTATAAGTTCTAAGGTTAGAGTACAATCTGGTTCTCACTTCTATTTCCCTAATACGCTTTTATTGTCTGAAATTTGGGTCTATTTATGATAGAGCTCCAAATCCAAAAGGGTCGTCAACTGCAGTGATAATACTGAGTTCTTAGGTCTTCAGCCTAGTGTATAAATTATTTGCATAGGAAGAGCAATAGATGCACAGAACCTTCAGGTCCAGATGGAGAATATACATTTGATGCACGTATTGAATCCCTTCACATATCTGCTTTGTGAATAAGACAGCATCCATCTCTGTCAAGTTGCAGTCCTCATCAATAATCCGATCAAACAGTTCTCCTCCTTCCACACTGAAAAGAGAAACAGATAGACAGACTTAATTCAGAATTCAGTGTGCTGAAGATTCCACATTCAAGAACAATATTCTCCAATCTGGCACCCTCCGCATGTCCGTATTATCTAGGATTATAAGAGAACACTGTAATTGGGGAAGGCTGGTCAGGAATGTGTGCTTCCTGTGTGAGTGTATATATGCACACATTGACCCTCATGAATTGTGTATGTACAAAACAAACATAAACTGCAATGAATCTTTCAGGATTTGGTTGTTACATAATTTAGAATATAGTTTTTAACAGTACTGTAATTTCAAAACAAACTATCAGCAGCCTTATGTTTTTGGAAGGTGGTGAATGTCAAGAGATTTGGGATAGATATGCAAACAGTTTTGAGTGAGTAAACAATTATTGTAAATGATAGATGTAAAGAAATCTAAGTATGGCATTTATTCTCCAAATAGTAGATGTCTATCTTGGTATTCTTCAGGCAGAGAGAGAGGGAGAGAGATGACTGGTTTAAGAATAAGACCCTGTTATACATTAATGATATACTTCAGTAGTAAAGCACATGTTTTACATGCAGAAGTTCAATCCCTGATATCTCCAACCAGAACTGAAAAAACTCCTGCCTGAAACCATGAATCATCATTGAACTGGGTTTGTTACATCCAGGATCTGATTCAGAACAAGGCAGCTTTTTAAATCCACTTGTTCACACCAGCTACAGTAGTTCTGGGGCGCGATGGCTCAGTGGTTAAGACGCCAGGCTTGTCGATCAGAAGGTCGTAAGTTTGGAGGTTCGAATCCCTAGCCCCGCGTGACGGAGTGAGCTCCCGCACTAACCCCAGCTCTTGCCAACCTAGCAATTCGAAAGCATGCAAATGCAAGTAGATAAATAGGTACCACTTCGGTGGGAAGGTAATAGCGTTCCACACACGTCATGCCGGGCACATGACCGCAGAAGCGTCTTTGGACAGTGCTGGCTCTTTGGCTAACAAACGGAGATGAGCACCGCCCCCTAGAGTTGGACACGACTGTGCAGGGGAAAACCTTTACCTTTTTACAGTAGTTCTACCACTGCCAATGATCTATACACTGACTTTGTTCCCCCAAAGCTATGGGTTCACCTGCACTGAGAATGGGCCTCTGCAGTTGTAGCTCTACAACTACATCCATCTATGTATGGCTGGCAGATGTATCTATATAGGATGGTCTGCAATACTTTCATAAAGGTGGTGATTTATACAAATTACTTACCTATTGCAATTCAGAAATAATTTGCTTCACACAAAAATACCTCTTTTTTCCCAATGAAAGGTGGTATGGTTTATCTTCTTTTTTAAAAAAAAAAGCCAGTTTGTCTTCAGATGCATTGTTATTATTGTGAGTTATCTGTGTTTCTTCATGTTTTTAGTTGTAGTTTTACTGCTGGATTGTAGTTACCTTCAGCTTGTGTAAAGGCAAGGGGAATTGTTGAACTCAATAAATACATCTGGCATATAGTAGTCAAACTGTCAAATGCTACCGATATTTCTTGCTATATTTTCAAAGCAATTGTGCTTTGCAGACACTGGCAGCAATCCAGAATGCCAGGTACAAGGGAATGTATACATTGGGGCATCAGCAGCAATGCTATGATGGGGTCAACTCTGCACTAAATAGGGAGGGCACTCAGCCACAACTCCTTCTCTTTCTCTCATAGAGTTCACATGCCGTAATCCGGTGAGGATTCTGCCAAATACATGCTGCCAGGTCATAAATGCCGATTAGTTATTTTTATGTGCATGTCCTCCTTGCAAGCTTCACACAGACATATTTCATTGAAAATGTTGCCAATCCAGTTCATGCTCCCAACTTCACCCTCCCCCTTTTCAGGATACCCTCTCCTTGTAAAATTGCATGTACACCCCAATCAAATTGTATGTTTCAGTGCATCCCTAAGTAAACAGAAGTTGATCCAACCTCTGTATGGTTTCTAACTTTGAATCTGTAAACAGCTGCACATAAATAGCAAGTATGGATTCAAATTTGAAGAAAGATACCACGTTTAACTTTGTACTGTGTAGAGGTAGTGTCAGCTTCTGATCATTGAAACATGATCATTGGTGCATAATTGTTATATGCAATGGTATATGGTACATATTATCGTCCCTTTTTTTTGTTTGTCTTGGTTCATTGTGCCCCTAACAAAGCAGGTGATCTTTGCTTCAAATGTAGTTGGTTATATAACATGTTCAAAAATAGTCTTATGCATGTGGGAATGTGTTATATGTCTGTCTGAATGTAACTGGTTTAAAATGCAGAAGTTAACATTTGGAGTACCCCAATGCTGCATATTCAGTGTCCTTTAAATGCTCTGCAGATAACCAAAACTTTGCCTCTTAGTGGATCCTTGTACCCATTGTTATAATTCTTTAGGACAAAAATTAAAGATAATCTTGGTGATCTTTATTGGAGGGGGAAAAGGCCCAAATCCATAATTGAGCATACCTTGTTTAGGATCAAGCAAAATGCTACAGAAAAATATGCAAGAATTCATATTCTTCAGAATTGTTTATTATAAAAGCACCTCTTAAGGGCAATTTGCTTGATTTTATAAAGGAATTGCCGAAATGTGAATTTAGAATACTTTTCTCCCCAGAACTTACTTATCTTCTGTCACTATGTAATCTCTATAAACCTGTTCCAAGTTATGTATGTCAGAGGAAAATGGAAGATGCAGGCTGGAACTGAAAGTCTGGGTAATCTATAGACGTTGTCTATCACAGCAAATTGTCTTCAATCTATATCCTCTATGCTCCCATAAAATATAACTACAACTGCTGGGTTTAGCACACTGTTGGCTCAGTAGGGAACAAGGAGGATCACATCAAATGCTTTGGCTGCGGACACAGCTAAGAAAGAGAAGCAGAACAAACATTTGACTGATACATACTATTCCATAATAAGAACAAAGTCATGTTTTGATTCAAAAGCATCATACAGCTGAATAAGGTTCAAGTGGGTCAATTGATTCATTACATTAATCTCATTCTTCACTTCTTCCTGCAAAGAAAAGAAGAATGTTATTACATTTGAGGATAATGTAGCAAAAATCTTGATGCCATCTTTAGTATTGTTGATTTCCCTGCCCCCATGTATTAGTTACAGTATCTACCACTGAACTCTTAAAGCACCCTTTTCCAATGCAATGTGATCCCAAAGTGCTCAACTTCAGCTGGTGGAAATTTCCACCACCAACATTCAATAATAGCCAGATCATGTTTCATCAAAATTTATTTGGTGGCAATCGTGGTCCAGGCTATGCATGGCAACAGAGTACATACTTTGCCCAAGTCTCCAATTCTAACTCTAGCATTGTGAGGTTAGAGATCAGATAGCAGAAGTGATAGGAAAGACTTCTTCCTACGAACTTCAGGAACAACTGCAATCCAGAGGAAGCCATGACTGTCATTCTTTAGGCATTTACTCAGGTAGACATGAATAGCACTGCTTTGTCTGCTGAGCTCGAAGTACTTTGAACTACTAAGGCAGCTTTCTAAGAAAACAGAAAGAAACCTTTGCTTTATATTGTTGGTCAAATGCACTCTCTATAAAGGTCCAGCTGGCAAGCTGAACACAATGCTGTTCTAGAGAAAGAGAAAGACCAGAGAAAGTAGTTGTGTTGTGTCCAAGGCTGGGAAAAGAATGTCCAAGAATCTTTACATGAAAGAGCAGGAGAAAAAGGTTTAAGAGTTAAATCCTGGGTCTTGCTTGTTTAGATATAGATATAGAGTGGATATAAAAAGTCTACACACCCCTGTTAAAATGCCAGGTGTTTGAGATGTAAAAAATCAGACCAAGATAAATCACTTCAGAATTTTTTCCACCTTTAATATAACATACAAGCTGTACAATTCAATTGAAAAACAAACTGAAATCTTTTAGGGAGAAAAAATAAAAATAAAAAAGTCAGATATAGATATAGATATAGATATAGATATAGATATAGATATAGATATAGATATAGATATAGATATAGATATAGATATAGATATAGATATATGTCGATAGATGATATAGATATAGATATAGATATAGATATAGATATAGATATAGATATAGATATAGATATAGATATAGATATAGATATAGATATAGATATTTCTGTGTTCTGCAGCACACTGATCTTCTATGTATATATGATTTATTTCTTGTCTAAAATAAAGCGACATATCTAAGAGAAGAATCAATCCTTTACGTTTCTGTTATTACCTAGTTCCTAAGTGTAGGACTACGTTTCTGGAGTAATAGAGAATTATAGCTGTGACTGACCTAAGGTCTGATAGTCTCTTTCAGCTTGAGTCAACTCCTAGCAACCTACATCTGTTTTTTTTTTTTTTTTTGTGACAACAATGTAGATGTGGCTTGCCATTGCTGTCTTCTGAGTGTTTGTTCTTTACTACTTAAATATAGTTTACAGGGTGGTATTCCTCTGTGGTCTCCCACCCAAGTACAAGGCATGTTTAACGTCCAGTCCCAGAGACAGAATGTTGAGGCACTCTGCAATGAACTTTTGCTGAATTGTTGTTGAGAGAGCAAGAGCTGAGAAAATAGAGTAAGGTTTTTCTTCCTAAAATAACGATCTGAAAGAAATTACAACAAAACAACCTTGATTTGTGATCTCAGCTTTGTAGATTATCTAATTTATGTGGGGGGGGGGAAGGTTTAAGTGGAGATTTCAAAGGCTACTCTTTGTACAAATGGCTAAGATCTTTACATCACACAGAAAGCAGACGAGAGTCCATACGATCCATCTGGAAAAGTTTGTCCAGGTGGAACCAAGTCAGTGGATAGCAAAGCCCCACACAATCCTGTAAAGTGTTGTTCAAACTCCACTTACCTTTTCTTTTACACTCCTGGCTTTTATAATTTTGGCTGCTAATTTGAGACCTGTCTCTTTTTCCTCACATTTATGCACCTGGCCAAATCGTCCACTAGAAAAAGAAAAAGGAAAGCATGGCTGAATTCAGGCCTCATGTGACTTTTCATTTCATTTCCTTTGGGGTTGGGACGGTTCTAGTCTTAGGAGGATCAGTTCCCCTGATCCTGCAAGGCTGCTCTTATATCCTTGTTAAAAGATTCTAACAAATAGTTTAGGAGATCAACAGTGGCTGGATGTGATGGCTCCTTCTGTTTCCAGATCAGAAGCAGAAGAGGAGCAAGAAAGAATGACAGTGCCCAGGCTTCTGGCCGGTCACTGCAGTAAACAGGATGCTAGACAAGGTAGTCCTTTAAGAGCAGCAGACTTTCTGATGTTCTCAGCTTTCCTCTAATGAGAAGTACCATCCTCTGAGGTAGAACATAGAACAATGGTTCCTTTTCAGGACAAGATAGGATAGACCATTTGTTTTGTATTGTGATTTGATTTGATTTGATTTGATTTGATTTGATTTGATTTGATTTGATTATAGCAAGGGTTCTGGAACTGGAAGACACCAGAATACCTCAGGTCCAGAAACCATCAGCTTTCTGTTCAGTCTTCCAGTTAAAACATGTAAGCCATTGTTGTTTTGGACTAGGATGGTTTACTTATTGCCTCATCCAAATTACACTTCTACGTAATCTGCACTATAGTAATCTAGGACAGTATCCAGTTGTTGCCGGTCTGATTATTTTAAGAGATTCCTCACTGAATGAACTATGTATGGTTTTGGCTGAACTTACCCTCCCAAAACTTCACCCTTGAAGATATGGTAACAGCTATTGATCCCAGCTCCTTTTGCTGAGACGATCCGGTGATCAAAAGGGGCAGGTGGTGGTGGTTTTTCATCTGTAAATAATAAGAAGCACAACACTCATTTTTGCCACATCCAGTGTGAACTGATGACCTTATTACATTCAAAAAAGCAACATGTACACGCGTACACAACTATAACAATCTATGCTTTCGGGGTATTTTTAATGATACGTGGGAAGAGGGATGTAAGGGACAGAGACGGACAGAATGAAGACAGAGACTGAGCTCTGAGATGGCTATTTCTGCACTGTCAAAAAAGAGAAAACAAACCAAAAAGGGAAGCGAAAAGGGGTAGATTTGCTTATGCTACTGCACACACACTCACACACACCTTCGAGTCAGTTTTTGACTCCTGGCAACTGCCTGGACAAGTCCCTGCAGTTCTCTTGGCAAGTTTTCAGAAGTGGTTTGCCATTGCCTGCTTCCCAGGGCGGAGAAAGAATGACTGGCCCAAGGTCATCCAGCTGGGTTTCTGCCTAAGGTGGGACTAGAATTCCCGGTCTCCCAGTTTCTAGCCTGGTGCCTTTAACCACTACACCAAACTGGCTCTGACTTTATATGTATAGTTTAATGGAAAATAAAATAATCTGAGTTATTGGAAAGACTGTATTAAAATGATTTGTGCGCTTTTTCAGTTTTTGTTCAGGTGTTAAATGTTAATGAGCAACTTCAAATCACTGCTTTCCCTTCTTTGGGATCTTAATCCTGTGCACTGTTGCAGCATGGCACTTTTTGCTTTGTCTGTGCAAAAGACTTTTACATACAAGGGGTTAGGCTTATTGTTTTCTGGAAATCTCAAGATCTGGCTTGGAACAGGGGGAAGCGCCAAAATGATGCCTGGGGGGCACCAAAATGGCAAAAAAAAAACAAACATGGGGGGACGCGGAATCCATGTTTGCCCCGGGTGACACAGACCCTAGTTCCATCCCTGTGTGGAAAAGATCACAAACTGCTCATGTACAAGTTTCAAGTTAAGCTAAAAAAGACAAAGAAAGCCAGTGAGTTTCCACAGTATGATCTTGAACATATATCCACTGTTTTCAAGGAGAACATCAGGAATCACTTTGAAGTCCTGAGCTTCATTGATTAGAGAACCAGAAGAATTATGGAATGAACTTAAAGAAGTTGTTAAGGATGAATGTGAAAAGAGACTGCCAAAAATGAAGAGAAGAAAGCAAACTGGATGTCAGAACAAACTGTGGAAATTGTCAAGAAAAGAGAAGCCAAAGTCAAGAAAGACAAAAATCCCAGAAAAAATGTTTTAGAGAGCACTGAGTAGAGCAACCATGAAAGCCTTGGAAAAGATATTCAAATGCATATACATATACATATATACATATACATATACATATACGTACATATACATATACATATACATATACATATACATACATATGTATTTGTAACTTTTTAAAAGTCTTTTTTTCTTGTGTTTTTACACTTTTAGTGTTTTTCTTTTTTTGTCTGTAGTTTTTGTTTTTTTGTAGTTTTTTATCTTTGTCTTTAAAAATAATAAAAAACTTTATTACAAAAAAAAGGAAAAGATATTCAAATGCCATGATGTCTCTATACCTACAAAGATCAGAATCGTGCAAGCCATGGATTCCCTGTGACACTCCATAGAAAGGAAAGTTGGACTTTGAAAAAGCAGGATAGGAAGAGTATTGACACTTTTGAACTTTGGTGTTGGAGGAGACTCCTGAGAATACCGTGGACAAGAAAACAAACCAATGGATCATCAATTGTGACAACTGTGTTCTCACTCGAGGCACAAATGACCAGGCTCAAATTATCCTACTTCAGACTCATTATGTGAAGACCCAGCTCTCTGGAAGAGGCTCTGATGCTGGGAAAGGTGGAAGGAAAGAGAAGAAGAGGACGACCAGCAGCAAGGTGGATGGACTCAGTTACAGTGCACCGTTGGGAGACCTGAAAGACCAGGTTAGGGATAGATCGTCATGGAGAAAATCTATCTGTGTTGTCACTAGGAGCCGAAAACCACTTGATGGCACATTTAATTAAAATTTAATTTAATGTTAAAACAACTTGCTTCTATGCCTATATGTTTAGCAAAGCCCAAACCTTATTAATTGGCAATCAATCAATCAATCAATCAATAAAAAGGTTAAAGAAACACCCAAAATGACAAGAATAGATAAAAGAACAGGTAGCACTAAACCTTGTTTACTTTCTCATCCTCAGATGAGATTTTCAGCTGGTATAACTAATAATCCAAATGTTATTCTTCTATCAAAAGAAGAATATAGAAAATGAAATACAAACGCATTCATTTTGCTTACAATGATTATGTATTTTATGTATTTTTAAAGCCATGCTGTACCAATTATAAAATTACCCCCTTTCGAAGCTTCTTGCTTCACTTTACTCTTGTTGGCAGCTGTTGATTTAGATCCCACTGTCTTTCCAGGTAAGTCAGGCTCCACTGTTCTTGGCTTAGCTGCTTCTTTTGGTCTCCATCCACCACTGGCCTTCACTACATCTACTCTGCTCTTTTTGTTGACATCTTTGGGGAAACTTCCATCATTCCCATGACGCTTGCTGCTGGTGGTTTGCTCATCTTTCAGAAGGAATGAAGCTTTTTCATTTTCTTTATGCCTAGATGAGAAAATGTAAATTATTCTAGTGTCATCTTTGGAACATTGTGGAGAAATATAAACAAATTGTCAGAAGCTCATTTGTTCTTAGAGTTCATGGTTTATAAATGAATACATGTATTTATTTAATTCAATTTATACAGCTGCCCATCTCACATATGTGACTCTGGGTGGCTTACAAGAGTAGAACACAAACAGTACAGAAAACTAAAGAATCATCATACAAGCATTAAAACAATTAAAACTATACCATACAATCAACAGGAGAGCACAGTCAATTGAGGACCAATATAACCATTTTATAGGTTCCGCACCACCACTATCTGATCCCCGGGCCAGATGACAAAGCCTTGTCTTCAGGCCTTTTTGGAAGGCCAGCAAGGTCATGGCCGGTCTGACCTCGGGGGGAATGATGTTCCACAGGGCAGGTGCAATGACAGAAAAGGCTCTCCTCCTGGGTCCCGTCAGGTGCCATCCTCTTGTGGATGGAACCTGCAACATGCCCCTTCTGCTGGACCTGATGGGGCAAGTAGATGTAATTGGGGAGAGGCAGTGTCTCAAATAGCCTGGCCCCATGCTATGTGGGACTTTACAGGTCATCACCAGCACCATGAATTGAACCTGGAAGCAAATTGATGGCCAATGCAGCTTGCAGAGCAGTGGTGTAACATGCGCAGATGTAGCTGCACACATAACTGCCCACGCTGCTGCATTTGCACCTACTGAAGCTTCCAAATGCTCTTCAAGGGTAGCCCCATGTAGAACACATTACAGTAATCCATACAGGAGGTGACCAAGAGATGAGAGACTAAGCATAGAACCTCATTTATACTGGTAAATAGGTTTAACTGGTGAAGAGAATAGAAAATTTAAAAATAAGTATCTGTACTACCTTTTCACTGCCAATGAAATGGCAGAATGTTAGAACAGGAATAAGTCTTGTGGCAATATAAGACAAATCCCTTCTCAGCTAAATTGGAAGCCTTAGGCAGCAGACAGCTGTATCCTTTACCATTACCTCACAAGCTTCCACAATATGTTGTGTTCCTCGTTATATGTGTGAACAAGTTATTATGGATTCCATCTAACTTCCAGAATATTTTCAAGGAAGATGGTTTGGCTGAATAGAACCATTCCATTTCCCTCCAAAACTTTACAGTGTGTGTGAAGTTCTTCCCTTCTCTAGAATTCAGCATCTATCAAATTATTGTTATTACTGGATTTCGTTATGGACAGGAACATTAAGTCTATCAATTGCATTAGAAACATGTCAAAATTTCCATAAGAATGTTTTCTTTGTTGTCCAAAAGTTCTAAATTGGATTTGGCCACAATCCAACAGTAAGTTTTCTTATTCAAGTTTTGTCTGTGTGGTTCCAGTTTATGTCAATGAGACTGTGCAGAAAAATTTCCTTGTACAATGAAAGCCAAGACTTTAGAGAATTATAAGTAATGCAGGAATACAGCATGTTGAACAGTTTTTGTATTATTGTCAACAATTGTTATGCTAACATTTATTTCAACACCTGCTCAAGCCAACTAGAAAAAAGTATAAGTTGGATATTGAGTTCTTTTTATCACAGAATGCCAAGACCGGAAGGGCAACACTACAAAAAAGTGTTTTTGCAGACCTAATCATCCAGGCCCTTGCTTAATGCAGGAAATTCAGAATGAGAAATTTCTGGTCAGATGGCTAACCAGTTTCTCCTTCACAGCTTTTAGTGAGGGGGCATCTACAATCACACCAAGGAGTTATTTCCATTGTCAAACTACTCTTACATTCCATACATTTCTCTTAATTCTCAACTGAAATTTATCTTTCTGTAATATAAGTTTACTCTTTGACTTTTGCCTTTGTCCATCTGATAGTCCTTCAGTGCTACTATGACTATCCCCCTCAATCTTCTCTTTCCATATTAGAGTGTTTTTTTTAAATGCCCATTAAACGTTTTGTGTTGTCTATGCTTGTGTATGGATTATCTTTAATCTAATGATCTAAAGTGATAGCTTATGCATACAAGTCCAACTGCTACAGTTCAATAAGCACTGCATGATGCTGTAAGAATAAATATAAAGGGGGAAAGTATGATATTGAAAACATACTTGAGATCTGGATCTTCTATTGAATCTTTTCTTTTGGATGTTGTTTCTGGTACTTCTGTTTTGTTATCCCTGGTAATATCTTTTCTTTTATCACCTTTTCCCACATTCTCTGGACTTTCTTGAGATCCATCATGCTTCTTCACAAGTCCTGTATCTGGGACACTCTGACTTTGGTTGGCTTCATTGGTATTCACTTCTGCCTGACTCTTTCCTGTGGTCTTCTGAAGAGAACTTTTCCAACTATTGCTATGACTTTGCTCTTCACACTTTTTAGACTCATAAAGTTCAAGAGACGTAGGGGAATTTCTCTGAACAAGAAAAGTGCTTGCCTTCTCAGTATTCTCCTTGTTGAGTTTATGGACCTTTTCTGAATGAGAATATGATTCTGACTTCTCATCAGATCCATCTAGACCTAAGAAAAAATACCAATGATTTCAGTTAAAGGAATATTTATGCAACATCATTCCGTTGTTTACACTGCAGGAACTTGCTTCTCTCTTTTGAAAGTCAGGGACTTTCCAGCTTCTGAGGTGAAGTGCTCATCCACTAAGAGTCTAAATACATTATAAAGAATATATTCCTCTTCTCACTCAAGGGGTGCTTCTAGTTGGAGGATTCTGACCACTGCTATTCATTGCTCTTCTGTTAAAACATTTCCATTCATTTTCTACATATCAGAGCATCACTTCCAAGTAGCATAGGACTGCAACCCAAGTCTTACTGGGAAGCACAGAAGAAGATGTAAGACGGACATGTCCCACCTAAAATGTACAGTTACACCTCAGATAAACTCTAGTGGTATACAAAAGGTCCATAGTAAAAGAAGGCAGGAGAGTATTCTTTTCATCCTTCCTGTTTTAAAAATTTTGGAACCGTAAAAAACCCTGAAAGGAAACTTTATGTGAGTGCAGAACCTTGAATTCATTAATTTAATTTAATTTAATTTAAATTTATTGGCCGCCCAACTCCAATAGTTAATATAGTGTTAATTCGTTCATCCCCATTCAGAAATCAGATTTTCAGATGTTTGTCTGATATTTTTGGCCATTTTTAAAAATAAAACAATTTATTCACACCTCATTCAAAACAGATGCTTCTGTATTCATTAGATCCTATAGGTTTTTACATGCCAGAATATATATATAGGTTTTCCCCTGCACAGTCGTGTCCGACTCTGGGGGATATATATATATATATATATATATATATATATATATATATAGTCAGCTGTATTAACTTCTTTCGTTTATTCTAGTGAACAAGTCCTATTGTAACCCAAATCAAAATTTCTGTTGCAGTGAGCAATACAATAAAACTTGGCAAACAAGTTACAACAACAGATAATTAAGTGGATGCAGTGTGCTTAATTCTATCTCATACTTCTAAATACTGGTAAGTAACATGGCTGATCTAGTTACAGGAATGAGGTTATGCAATGCTGGCACAAGAAAAATACAACTCGCTGATCTAGAGGGATAGACTTGGCACACATCCCGTGGGCAAAAAGCCAAGGTTAAGAAATTTCATCCCAGAATGCCCTGGGGTGAAAACCCCTTTTTTCCATTTGACAAATCATAGTCTCCCTGTCTAGGGCACAAAGCTGCAAAAACAATACCACTCGTGTTAGTTTTGAGAGAAAGAAAGAGAAATCTAACCTGAGGAATCGGGCGTTTTTTTCTTTTTTATAGAATTTGTTCCCTTTGCAGTAAGATATGACTTTTCCTATGGGAAAAACAAGCAAACAGGTCAAGGTTTCATAACATATTTCCTTTGTAAAATGTTGCATTTCCTTGTTCTAAGCGCAGATTTTCCACGACTGCCAATCAAAATCGAACTCCGACAGCATCTGTAATTATTTCCCCTTTCTGTCACCATTACCTGAATTTTGTAGTTATGCAATATACTTCTCTGAACTGGCTGGGGTTCCCTTAAAGAAGGAATTCAGAGTCCAGTCCCTGCTGCTGAACAGTGAGGTCTGTTTATTTCATGGAAAGGTATGTGCTGACTCCCACAAGGTGTTGTGTATGAAAATGTAGCTGAGGATTTTAATCTCTATTCACGATTTGGCCATCATAAAGGCAAAATTTTTAATCTGAAATTCTCAGTGGAATGTCTGCTAGGGAGAAGGCTATGAATCTACTACTTTCTTTCTGATCTTTAAACAAATGATGAGACATGTAAAGTTCTGCTTTTGCTCTGACAGCACACACACACACACACACACACACACAATCAGGAATATATGAGTTAGTGTATATGGGTGTGCACGTGCATGCTGAAAATCCCCACCCCCATAAAAATCAGGAATAAATGAGTTGTAGATTGATGATATGCGTTCTCTTGTTCTCTCTCTGCATTAGAACTGGCTCTCTACTGACTTAATGGAAAGACTGACCAATATTACTCCACATGGTTTAATGCTGTGTTTAATCATTGAAATGCTTTCTGTATGTCTGATAATTTCTTCTTCTCTTTTTTCAGTTCCTGTTTTTCTTCTTTTTGTATTTTTTTCTCCCTCTATTTCAGCATATTAAACAACTAAAGATCAAAAGCAATAAACGAGCAGCAAACCAATCAAACAAATTAAGATTACTTTGTTCCATAGGATTATTTTTTAATTAGTTGATTTGTCAAGGTTACATCTCCCCTCCTCCTGCCATTGCTAGCTATATAAATTATAGAACGTATTTCCATTTTCTGCTGAAACTAAGGTGAGCAAAATTCCGTGCAAACCTTAAAATGGTCTACGGAAGTTATAGCAACATAAAAGCATGAAATGAAATTGAATTCTGGTGACCTGTAGCAAAATAAAGTAAGCCAGTTAATTTTTAAAACAGTTAATCTAGCAGTCTATCTTAGGGACCTGCAACAAAGACATAGCTGATTGTTTCAAAACAATGTAAGACTCTAACTTTGTTCAATTTCCATATTCTTTTGAGACCCTAACTGGGGAGGCATGCCTCTCCAGACATCTCTCCTTCACTTTTTTTTAAAAAAAATTGTTTTAAGGTGAATATATAGTCCAGAGCTTTCCAAACTGTGTGTCGGGACACGTTAGTGTGTCGGCTACAGTGTCTGGGTGTGTCGCGGCTGCTGCTGCCTCCTGGCTTCCACGCAGGTCCTAGTGCCTGCCTTGTGCCTTGCTGCCTCCAAACCTGCTGTGATTCTGCGCAGGTCCTAGTGCCTGCCTTGTGCCCTGCTGTAAGAGTGTGTCGCAAAATTATGCCCTGCTGTAAGAGTGTGTCGCGAAATGATGCATGTCTAAAAAGTGTGTCACCAACATGAAAAGTTTGGAAAGCTCTGATATAGTCAGTATGTAATATAAAGCTATCCCAACAAAACCTAACAAAAAAATTGACACAAATCTTATATCTACAGCAATGGAAATTGTTTTCAACAACTATATTTTGTCTTGCATTCCAAAACTATATAAAGCAGAGACATTCGGCTTTTTTCTCAGCTGAGTGCCATATTTAGCTTTGGATGTGCATGCTGGGAGAGAGAAAATTTCCAAAAAATAGGCAGAGCATAAACAGTGTATATTTTTTTCATATTAAAAATTACAATTTGGAAAGAACTTCTGAAGAGGCTCCAGGTGGTAATGCCTATGTAGTCCTCAAGTTTTGCAATGGAGTTATAAGCAACCCCAGTCTTTTTCAAAGCAATGTCCATGTCACATCCTAATTATTTCACCCACGCTATCCCCTTCAACTTTCCACACAGATGCCAACTGTAAGAAGCATGTTTCCAACACTAACAAAAAATGCCTTCACCTTCTCCTTGAGAATGGCCAATATTTTTTATAGTTGGCCAATGAGACAGCACTGAAAATGGCACCAGCTGCCTCCACTCCTGTTTTTTCTTTGCTGCATTTTTTGTGGCATGTTTTAAAAATACCTGTGGATGGTTGCAAGGTGTGATGAGAAGTCTCGGGAATCCAAGGAGTGAATGAGGCAGGAGGGTTCTTATTTAGGACAATTATTTTCAATAATTCCACATATGAATTATACCACATGGGAATGTTCTGGTATTTACTGTGGCCATTTACCCATTACTAAACTTACAGCTTCTGGTAAGTTCTTCTATCCAACTATTGTGGAGCTGGTATAACAATAACCAGGACTGGCTTTACATCACCTCCACAATGGCTGGAAGATGCTAGAAAACACTGTACATTGCTACTGGGGAAATGGCATATATGTTAATCACTATTAGCAGTTAAGTCTCCTTTGGGTCAAATTCAACTCCTGTTGATGTCACAGATGTTTCCATGTCCATGTTTCTTGGAAAGTATACAGAAGTGATTTGGGGAAGTCTTTTTGAGTTTCCAGTCTAGCCTTCAGCTCTAGAATTTCTTGGGGGGCTTTCATACCAGTCCTCATCAGATCTGATCCTATTTAGTTCTCCAAAATCATCCATCTGGCTGGGCATTTTCACTGATACAGTCAAATAAAAAAAACTTTCCTTCCTTTTCTTTTTCTATTGTCCCTTTTGACCTGGCACTTAATAGGGAACATTAGGGTCTAAAGTTGATCTTTCTTCCAGAGTTTTAGAGTTTTGTTGTTTATTCATTCAGTCACTTCCGACTCTTCGTGACTTCATGGACCAGCCCACACCAGAGCTTCCTGTCGGCCATCGCCACCCCCAGCTCCCCCAAGGTCGAGTCCGTCACCTCCAGAATATCATCCATCCATCTTGCCCTTGGTTGGCCCCTCTTCCTTTTGCCTTCCACTTTCCCTAGCATCAGCATCTAAGAGGCTATAATAATTTAACATCTAAAATGTAAGAGATTCTCAGAGTTCTCTGAGGGGAATTAACATTCCCATTACTTAAAAGAAAAGCAGGACTAATCTAAATAATGTTTTTACCCAGAATTTGTTAACATTTAAAGAATGAAGGTGATTTGATGGTGGTTATCAGTGAATTTATAGTATATTGTACCCTGTTTGGGACTACTTTTTCTGTAGTCTTCAGTGCTTTAGTGACATCTAGAGGACACTTTTATGAATATATTGCTCCCAGAAAAGTACGCTATTAACTAATGGGGGAAGGGATAGATCATGCCTGGATTAATCCCAGACAGATCTTTCATACGAGCATTCCATTTTCAAAAATAGTCAGCCACATACTTCTGAGCTAATAATCTCCTGTCACTTGTCCTCCCACTATTTTGTTATTTCAGGTATACTGGCCATAATTATGGCTGATAAATATTAAATAACTAGGTACTGTAAGCTAAAATTGCGGACTGGAGCAAAAATAATAAAGAATCCAAGATATAAATGGTATCTTCCACATTTTGTGTGAAAATACACAAAAGATTAAAAAAGGAAAAGGAAACCACTATAACTGAAACCCTCTCCTTGAACCTTACAGCATTTTATTTATTTAAGAGTCCCTGAGGATTGAAATGGCAGATAAACAATTAACAAGTTTAGTATGAACAACTGTATAAAATAAATAAATAAATAAATAAATAAATGCTAAAACAAATCAATCTGAAAACAAATTACACAAACGATCAATTAAAAAAACCACTAGGTACAGATACTAAAATAGCAGTAATAAAACTAATTATAAGACCACATTTCAGCATGAATAGAAAATTAAAATTAAAATATTATCCTCAATAAACATGCATAAATCCAGGTTACAAATGTTTCAGATTGTAGCATCCATAGAAATGGTGGTAGGGAATAAGGGAAGACCCACTTCCAAGTAAGTTTAGCTAAGACTGAGCTTTATATAATTATCATGGCATCTTCCCCACTGAAAGAATGATTAAAACAGCACAACACATGAAAATATTACTTGCAAAGACTTTAATCAGTGATTTCCCACTATAAAAGGGACCACAAATGTGGAATGTGCATAATTATGTCAAAGAGCTATGTAAATCTACAATTTTTTAAAAAGAGATTTCCATAACTGAGTCTAGGCATTCATGTAGTGAATGAATCTGTCAAAGAGGCATTATGAGTGTTTCCCATATATAAATTAAAAAAATAATTTTGATCTGAAAAGACATAAGAAAGCTGACTTTCGGGAGTTATCTAAACAGTTTGTGTCCCAATTATTTTCCCCTCCCACAACATCCCCTCCACAGTGGCCAAGCAGTAAGATAAATCATGGAGGCTCAAAATACCATTGTACAACTCGGTGGGAAGCAGCACATTATTTTTTGTAATGGCTCTAGAATTCCTTCTCAGGGTATATTCATTTAAACTTTTTGCCATCTTTTCAAAGACAAGACCAGCCTTTGGGAGCGAAACCATTCTGTTTTAGAAGCTAATCGTTTTAAATAGCTTTTTACATGTAATGATTATTACAGGGGAGCATGTTCATCAGGAAAAAAGATGGAATGGCATATTTCAAATTATAGATCCAGGATTTGTGGAGTCTTTGGTGCTCTCTGAGCTTGGTTGTTTGCTTGCAGACATTTCATTACCCGACTAGGTAGCAGCATCAGTGCAAGCTAAGGAGGAAACAAAAAGACCAAAACACCTCCTTTCCAGCAGCTAACACCCCGATAAGCAGGGATTAACACCAGACAAACAATCAGGGAGAAAACAATACCCTAATCAAGGAACCACCAAGGAGAAAACCACACCCCCACCAACACTGGCAGGGTAAGCTACTGTGTATAAACAGGGAGCAAACCCCACACTCACTCGCATTGATGATGTTACCTAGTTGGGTAATGAAACATCTGCAAGCAAACAGCCAAGCTCAGAGAGCACCAAGGACTCCACAGTTCAACCCTGAGCAACATAGATTCTCTTCTATTGGAACCAGGATTTATGTTTGAATGTTTGAATAGGCAATTTAGGCTTATATCTTACTACCAGCTAACAAACCTAGTGCTATTTTGTATGACTCTGAAGTGTGTGTGTCCGTCCCATTTTCCATAGAACTGATGTGTCAAGGAAAAAGCTAAGCTAGAATTCATTTTTTCTGAGACTTTGTTTTCTATTAGCAAGGGCTGCTTTTCTATTGAGATCCTCATTGCTGTTTCTGTTTCCCTTCACGCTAAACCCCATCCTTGGATCCTTCAGATTCAATTCTCCCATTCTCTCGTAGCTCCCATCTTCCACAGCTGGCATGCCCAGTGACCAGAGAAGAGGTCATTTGTGGAGATCCAAAGCTGGGAGAGGCTGCTGCACAAAATATTTGCTTTCAATTACCACTCTCTCTCAGGTATCCAGATCTGGCAACTGTGAAGCAGGTTGCCTTCAAAGGGGAACCAGTGTTGTGCCAGGCTGAACAGGGTCTCCTTTTTGTAAGGCCTTTGGCTGTTCCTTCTAGAGCATAATATTTGCCTGAATTCTTGTGAGGGCAAAGTGTTCTGAAAGCAGCAAAGACAGAAAAGCTACCTTTAACTTTCATGCCATTTTCTTTCCCATCTACCTGACGGTTGGACACGATTACTTGAAGAAATATATGCTGGAAAAGGCAGGAGTTACACATGAAGGCAGCTTTAGGCATAAATTATCATACCTTTAGTAGCAATTGGAGATTCAGTCCAAAATTAACCGGGGGATTTTATGAACACCTGACTTCTTTTTTAAAGAGCCATTTGAATCACCTCTTTATGCATCAAGTCTAATCTGGCAATGTTGTAATATTCAACTTCCTTCTTCTTTTTTTTTAATTCACCTACTGAAACCCTTTGATTTTCTTCCTTCTGCCAGCAACTCTACAATGAATGTTTTTATGAAGATTCCTTGGGCTTTTGTCCATCATTATCCCATCGGATTGAATCAAGCACCAAAATGAACTGTTTGGCTCAACTGCATTTATAAGACTGTGTGTGTGCATGCGTGTATGTGTATTTGCAACAACTATATTGTCTGCAATGAAGGATCTACCTCAAAATGCCTTCAGAGACTTACTGGAATCAGATATCCAGATTTTATATCAATTCCATTAATAACTACATTAAAAACCATAACTACTAACCATATTAACTGTTATGGTTATTTGATTTGAGTAATGATTTCAGGCTGTTCAACATATAACTCTCAACCAATCTAATACCATGGTTATTGATATACAAGTACTTCTATGAAACAAACATGTCTTCCCAGTTATCAAGCCACATGCAATCATACTAAAGCCTCATTATCTTGAGACATGAATTGTGTAAGAGTTGCTAAGTTCCAACATTCCTCTTTCTGGTACTTCCACATTTATTCTTCTGGCAGTCCTCAAATTTGCTCTCATTTATATTGATAGAAGCTCAGGGGTAATATCCATTAAGGATGATAATGGGGTCACAAGATTTAATAGGGCCTTTTAAGAGGCTTATAGAATGTCCCTGATTGTCTGGTATGTATTAACATTATGGAAACAAAATCAGCCTTGTTACTATTGCACATAGGGGCATTGCAGCACTATACCACATGGTAAGCAAAAAACAGCAAAAGGCATTGTAAAAGTATCCCAGATTGCATGTATTGTGCTTGGATAAGCACAATATTGTGTTTGGATATTGTGCAAGTATTGTGCTTGGATAAGACTAAACATGTTTAGTCCTTTCATCTCTTACATAGTCAATGCTCATTTTTTAATTCAGAATCAATAGACCATCCTTGTTGAGAATTGTTATGGCATTAACAGCAGGGTTATACACATATGAATGTTTTTTTCATTCACTGAATTTATTTCCCATCTGGGAATTGAAGGCAATGTAGATGAGAAGGGGCAGAATCTCACCTCATTTTATCTCCATAACAACCTTGTAAGATAGTAAGGTAAAGGTTCCCCCACACAGTCATGTCCGACTCTAGGGGCCGGTGCTCATCTCTGTTTCTTAGCCGAAGGGTCAGCGCTGTCTGAAGATGCTTCCGCGGTCATGGAGCCGGCATGACGCGCACGGAACACTGTTACCATCCCACCAAAGTGGTACCTATTTATCTACTTGCATTTGCATGCTTTCGAATTGCTAGGTTGGCAAGAGCTGGGGTGAGTGCGGGAGCTCACTCTGTCACGCGGGGCTAGGGATTCGAACCTCCAAACTTGTGATCTTCCGATCGACAAGCCTGGCATCTTACCCACTGAGCCACCATGCTCCCCTTGGAAGATAGATTGGGCTAAAAGAGTGACTGGCCCATGGTCATCTACTGAGGGCCATGGTAAAATGGAGATGTGAACCTGGGTTTCCCCGGTCCTAGTATAACATCTCATACTACATTGGCTCTCCACTACAATACACTATGTTTGATTGCAGTAAGAGGCCTACCATTTGGCAGAATGAGTCAGCCACCTCAGGAAGCAAATTCTGCAGGGTAGGGCATGATTACAGGTTGTTGGAAATCACAGCTGTATGTGCAGGACAAAGCTTACCCTCTGTTCCTGGAGCAAGTTAGTTGTGATCAGGTGCTTCATCCAGACAGCATGTTCTGAGCCCTCAAAATAATTAAAAATTAATTCATAATGTCTTTTTAAATGGCTGACATAATTTTATCATCTCAGGATGGCTTGAAAAGGTTCCCCTGTCAGCCCTTCAAGGTAGACCAGATCAGGAAACAAACTTCATGGGAAGACTAGAACTCTACTTTATTGATAGTGGTGATACAATCTTGCAAGTTTGTCCATCTCTTCCCTTCCCTCCCTCTTATACCCCAGGGAGTCAGGGAGGGGGCTAATCTGAGTCTCTTTGTGACACTCTCCTACCCCCCTGGATTTAATGCTCATTTCTTCTGCACTTGGTGTTTCCCTAACAGCCTCTGGATTCCTTCTCAAAGGTCATCTAACTTGCTCTCTACACCTCCCACCCTCACCTAGACCCTCAATTAAGGTTAAAGGGTCCTAGGAGAGAACATTTGTAGTGGTAGACAAAGTGCAACTGGCACTGACACTGTAATTATTTTGATAGCATGTTAAAGCAATCCTTTATTTGCCCAGACACTTTAAATAGAGAGGTTGTTAAGCTGTTTTATTCTCTTGCATTATTTCTGTCTTTAAATTGCATGTCTATTATGTACCACTCTGGAATCCCAGTGGGTGATGAATGATCTAGAAAAAAATCAAAGTAGTGTTAGGTTATTTAAAGTGTCAGCCTTGAAAGGATATTGAACAATCACTTTTAAATGGAGCACTGACCAAGAAAAAGAGAAATGAAAGAACAAGTCTATAAGTCTTTCTCCAGCCTCACCACATCCAATAGAAGATGCAATTCTACCAAAATCTAAACCTCACCCAAATTAGCTTTAATCCTGTTTTAAAAACTGTGTCCATGATTTGTCTTTTTGGTTTAAAGGTTTCAAGGGTGTTTTTGTTTGTTTGTTTTGAATCGCTGAGTAGTCCCTCTGAATATACCATAAGAACAAAAATATAAGTACTATTGAAATGAGACAGGTCTCTAGCTGCAATCCAGTTTGGAGCATGCTCCAAATGTTCAGTAGTTCCGTTTGGGAAACCGCTGGTTTTAACTCCCTGTGGAGTGGTTGATGAGATTCTAATTGCCAATTGTACTCTGAACAATAGTAAATACCAGGCCTTAGCTTGACAGACAGTCTCTGCAAAAGAAGCAGACAAGTCCAGCTGGGAAGCATTACAGAGAGAAACTTTCACTTCTTATTTAAGAACTGAATTATAACCTGGTTTTGCTTAACATTATACAGATGCATGTTTAGTAAATCCAGCTGTGGTTGATTGGACGGAGCCAATGATTTTTTTTTCCTTTTTGAGAATAGCTAAATTGGCCCTGGATTCTATTAAAATGCATTTTTATTGCCTACATTAAGCTTTAATTGTGTTTCATGTTCGCACAGACCTTTTCCTTTTATACGGACAGCCAGAGTGATTAACAATAACATGCCAGAACAAATGCAATAATATCCCAAACAACAAATCAAACAATAAGAAAAAATACCCAACAGCAATGCTGTAATAGTCTATCCTCCATGCTGATAGGAATTGGGTTTTTTACATATTGATAAAGTACATCGCTTTATCTTTTATTTAAAGAAAACAGAAGCAGTAGATGTTTGGAACCAGTATCTACTGTAGATATAATAAAAGAGTGGATGAAGATCAATAACTTGAAACTTATGAAACTCAGTAAGTGGTTCATCTGCTTGGATGAGTAGTTGGAGATGGTAGCACTCTTCCTAAATAAAACATCAACAAGTAGCGACCCTTTACTTCCCTAACTCCAACTCCCACCCATCCTGGCCAGCATGGCCAGTATCATAAAAGATGAGTGTTATCCTGAAGTAAGATTTATATAATTTGAAAGAAGTTCTGCACAAGTTTTCATACCAGAAAACCAGAAAGAGGCAACTATGACCAACCCTAGAGTATCCCATTCCATTGCACTGCATAATGTTGGACCAGCCATTTAGAGAAACCATTTATCTTGTGCTCTCTTATACTTTTGCACATTTGGAAATGAACTGGAAATGAATCAGTCTGGTTCCTCAGAAATGACTTAGAATGGCAAGCCATAGCACAAGGAGCATTGGCCTACAGCTAGTGACGGGAAAGCACTGAAATAATCCACCACAGCTGAAGAAAACTGGAAACTGTGAATTTTCCAGTGGGGAATTCAGCACAGACTGTAATGTCCAACAACAGTGCTGGTTCACAGTGTTCAATATTCCCAAAATCTATCTAGACGCTGGGACAAATGAAATGTTGCTCCAACCCTGCAAAAGTTCATCTGAGCTTTAAGCACTACTCAAATTTAGGACTGCCTGGGCTTGGACGGCTTACTCTTTGAACCATTAGCACTTTGGTATCTCTTCTGCCACAGCTTTGGGCCTGGTTCTGCAGAGATAGAGAGCATCCTATCATAAAAATTGCCCAGTTCTCTCAACAACATCCAACTCATAATTGTATTATCCTTGCTTGGATCTTCATAATTTAAGAGGACGTTTTGTTCTTGATATTTGCCAATCTTGGCAATAAAGGGGCCAGGAGAACTGGCAGTGGATGTGAGTCTTCCACATCTGCAAAGATAGAAGCTTATTTTGCCTTGAATTTACTGCTTCAAGATGTGGTATTAGTACATCGTGATATTGGTACTTTTTTGGAAGTAAGAAGTAATGTAAATGTTTTTGAAAGCATATGCATTAAGGTTCTTAATGTCTTACTCCAAGTTAAAAAGAAAGCTGATACTTATCTAGAGAAATGCATGTCATGATTTTAAAAAATTATATTCTACAGTATCTCTGCTTTCCACCACAAGTATAAACCATTGGGTCAAAAATAATTATACATAAATGGCTCTGATTAAGAGTGGTACAGGGCAGAGTGAAGCTAAATAAGGCTGGGGAGAGCTTAGCTAAATTCTGCTGGCCCCACCAACTGTTGGTCTAAAGAAATCTAGACTGACGCTATGAGAAGATGAATACATTTATATGGAAGAACAGAATGTCCATAAACTAAATGCATAATTTGGCTAGCTTAACATAAACATCACCTGTTAACTTAGCTGATCTTAGTCTCGTTATGATTCCAAAGAACAAGAACAACCTAAACCCAAAGGTCTCAATCATACTCCAGCCATGCAAAAACAAGTTGAAGTAGTTTTGCAAGAGGTATGGAGGGGGGATACATCTTTGGATCTGTACGTCATTCAAAGAAATGCAAGAAATGCATAGACGACCTTCTTACACCGTTCCACAGACTGCATCATATGATGCACATTCAACTTATATCCATGCTTCACTGCAGCTTCCCAACAGTCTTCTCAGAAAAGTTAGAAAGACTAGGAATCCTACTTTCTTCTCCCAATGACTCCACTTAAAATGCGTGGTTCCCTGTTCTAGGAGAAGTATGTGCAAATAGGTCACTGGATGGTGGGGGTGAATATGATTCAAATTCCTTTCCCCTCCCTATCAATAAAGTAGAGGATTTAGCTTTCTATTTGTCTAGCTAGCTGGAAGGCTGGACAGAAGTTGGTGTCAGAAACAAGACTTGGTGTGTGTGTGTGTGTGTGTGTGTGTGTGTGTGGAGAGGGAGGGAGGGAGGGAGAGAGAGAGAGAGAGAGAGAGAGAGAGAGAGAGAGAGAGAGAGAGAGAGAGAGAGAGAGACTGGTGGTATGGAAGAAACTTGGGAAACAAAATACTAATGGAGAGGACAAATAAATTGCTGTAGTAGAGGCTAGCTAGTGATTAGAAAATAAGCACACTCACATCTCCAACACTCCCAAGTATGCCTTTAATCACATCTACAACAGATCACTTTAAATGGCCTTCAGGGTAACAGGTGAAGAGGTGTTACAGATTTCCACTTTTAGAGGTTGTGGTTGGATAATGTTGGAATAAGGGGAAACTACTACATATATGTAAAACCTACCATTCCAGAAATAGAATGGTCTGAAGAACCTGTTCTAACTCTCCTCCAGATATGTTGATCTAACCATTCAACTTTTCCAGAAATTATTCTTTCAAACTGGCAGTGTTTTGTGGGGTTCTAGGGTTATTGGGCCTATTTGGGGTCTGGACTGAAACACTACAAGCCTCTTCGGCTTTGGAAGATTAACTTCTGGAAGACTCCTGTGTATCAGGACACCCTGAAATAGCTGGATTGGCATTGACTGGGGGCAAAATAAAATGCAAGATTCCATTCCCAGAAAGGTAGAGTTTGCACATATCTAGGAAATACTACTTTGAAACTGAAACAGCTAATAGTGTCCTAAGGTTGACTCATTCATGAGCTGGGGAAAGGATAAATACATCATCATGGAGTCAAGGGGTTCTGTCAAGGCACAATTGTGTATGGTTAAGTGTAGGTAGCCTAGGTCACGACTGAGGGTAATTTGGAGGCAATGGATATATTTAAAATGGAGAGAAGGAAGGCAAAAGAAGTTGAGAGACCAACCATTCAGCTGATCTGGAGGACCAAACTATATATTATAATGAACACACAGAATACAGCCCCCAACTACTTTTTATTTACTTCAAAGTAAACAAATGAAGACTTGGAATAAAAATGGAAACATTGGGGGGGGGGGGGGCTAGGAAAAAAATTCAATCCCACTTATCTCCTAAGTTCCACCACCACCACCACCACATTTATCACTGGAAAAAAGTCCAAAATCTTTTCCATTTTCTCTTTTTTTCCCTGGCTTTCAGATTTCTACTCCAAAGTAAACTTTAACACTGATGGAGAAAGTCCCTACCTTTAACTGGCATACAGGGAGGAAACAGTTGGAAACCTATTTATTTATATTTTTAATTAAAAAGTTTATAAAGCTGCCCCTCTCACAAGTTGTGACTCTGGGCAGTGTAAAAAACAAAAAAAGAATAAATACAGTGCAAAAAATCCCAAACCCAACAAAATCAAGAACATAAAATGTAACTCAGGCTGGTGGTAAAAATATGCACACCTATCACAGAATGTGCTCAACTATCACCCTAGCCTAATGATCATGAGAAGAGACAGGTCTTTATGCTCTACAGAAGGCCAATAGGATTGGTATCTCCAAACCTATTAAGTGTGAATTTGCTATATGTTAGAGGTTGCTAGGGGCGTGGTGGCTCAGCAGGTAAGACGCCAGGCTTGTCAATCGGAAGATCGCAAGTTCGGAGGTTCGAATCCCTAGTCCTGTGTGACGGAGTGAGCTCCCACACTAGCCCCAGCTCTTGCCAACCTAGCAATTTGAAAGCATGCAAATGCAGGTAGATGAATAGGTACCACTTTGGTGGGTAGGTAACAGTGTTCCGCATGCGTCATGTGGCCACATGACCATGGAAGCGTCTTCAGACAACGCTGGCTCTTCGGCTAAGAAACGGAGATGAGCACCGGCCCCTAGAGTCGGACACGACTGCACAAATGTGCGGGGGGAACCTTTACCCTTTTAAGAGGTTGCTAATATACTGCCCTTGGGTGCCAAGGTTCTTGAGGTATCTGTAGTGGGTTCTGTGGATCCCCCAAATTAAATAAAATGCTTTTTAAAAATGATTAAAATCTTACAAAATCTGCCAAATCCAACAAATCATTGGTATTCTTCCATGAGATCTTGTTTGATTTCAGGTGAGAATGTGCTGTCATGAGATTAGTACAATCTTACAAGTTTTCAAACCATTTGCAGGAAAATAAATAAATAAGAGGATACCCACACCATTTTGTGACAATGTGCAATGATGCCTATTGTCCATAAAAGTTATAGAACACTGCTATGTTTGTTTTTTTCCAATTAGGGATCAGAGGTTTACTCATATACCTTGCAGAAAAAGAAGAAAGAGAGGTGGTGCTGTAGTTTGACCCAAATACTATGAGGAATCTTTTGCAGGTTAGTATAGTTGTATTCAGCTTCCATTTGAGATTAACTAGTGTAGCTTTGTGTCATTTAGCTCTGCATTCATCTGCATTTGACATGTAGCAAACAATAAATAATCTAAATTATGATGAAATTTTTGATCTGTACCAGATTGCTCCAAAGGTTCAAATTCAAGGTTTCTTTAGATTAATTTTTATCATGATAATCTATAGATAAATTAAACTATGGTTCAGTAGTGCATCTGAATCAACCCAATATTCTAGTCTAATAAAATATATATTGTTATTAGTATGGAGTGTCATTTTTCTTTTACAAACCATATAACTTATAAACAAATTGAAAATACAAGAAACTGGAAAAGGAAGTTGACAGTTTGTAGCTTGAATCATGCCAACTGGATTTCTATTTTCTCAGTGGAAACGTTTCGCTCACTGAGAAAATAGAAATCCAGTTGACATGATTCAAGCTACAGACAATTCCACCTGGATGACTAAGAACCTTCATAGAAGTTGACAGTTCTGTTGATTACAAGCATTTAATAAAATATAATACATAATGGCTCAATTATTTCATTTTTAAATATTACTGCTGTCTTTTATTTGCTTGTCTGTTTTAATCATCTGGCATAAAACCTGGAGTGAGATAATTTACATTATTTCTGATTTAGAGTAAAAGTTCTATACAGTGATTTTCCAAAAGCTTGAGAAGTAATGTTTGGTTAGTACTAGTCTAATTAGACTACACTGAATTTTAGAAGAGTTTTGTCACCAAAGACAATGGGGAAAGGATTTCTTCTTTAATTATGGTTTCTAGAAAGAACAAACTGTTAACTGAATATTCAGATGCATGTGCCATTAATAGTTTGTTTGTACTATTAACTCTGCTTCTAATTTTATGCACTTTTAAACTTTAAAGTCAGATTATTTCCTACAGTTAACAAGAAAGCAATGTTCACTAGATACAAAGGAGAAGATACAATAGGCTCCTAGAAGCACTGTAACCCTGGACTTACCTTTTCATTCCATTTGTTGAACAATGCTTCCTTTTTGCCTGAGAACATCTGCATTCTGAAACAATTTTCTGATTTATCTTTTTTCAAATTGCCACCAACTCTAAGGAGTTTATAAGGAGCTTCTTTCCTGTATATTCAATCAGTGAGTGTAGATGTCTTTAAATCCTCTCCTAAAGAACCAACAAGTTGCTGAACCTCCAGTATCACTTGTTCAACTCCTTCTAATCTTTGTTTAGGTTGCTCAGCATTCTTGGTCATTTCAGAGAGCTTCTTGTTAATGTCTGTGCATAATAGCTTCATATCAGAGTTCATTGACTTTTCTGATGTGACAGCAGGTAGTGTCTTGCCACAGTTCCTTCCATTTTCCTTCAAGAGTTCAATATTCCTTTCCATAGAACAGATTTCCTATGAAACACAATCTAACTTCTGCAGAACATTGTCTTGCATGGTCAGCAATGCACATATTTTCTGATCCAAGGAAGCCACCTTCAGGTCCAACACACATCTATTTTCAGGAGAGTAGAAACTTGTGCTTGATAAAGAGAGTATAGGGGAGGGTCCCTCTTCATGAGACATGCTGATTTTGTAAAGCGTTAGGATCAAAAATCTTGGCCAAGGAGATTACTACTGATGAAGATGACTTCTTTTTGCTGGAGGTAGCCATTGTATTTATTTACATCAATGCACAGAAGCTAAATGAAGAGAAATGCCTTCAGAAGCTTTCTAAAGGACAGACACCCAATGTATTAGATCAAGCTCAATCTATTAAAAAAGGATGCCATAACTTGGAGAGACAATCTGAAGAGTTAGGAAAAACACCTTTCGTTTTTAATATTCCTGAGAAAATATCATGATGGTCCAGACAGACATTTGCCAAGCATCCTAATCTAAATACACTTGCAATCAGTGACCACCAGTTCTTAGGGAAGTCAGAAGAACTATTTCCACTTGTGGAATCTGACTTCATAAAGGCTGTAAGACATGTGAGAAGCGAGGGACATTTTAGCAACTGTTTATGATCAATATGAGTTTAGTATCCAACTGGATCAGTGATAGGAACCAAATGAGCACCCCTAAAGGGAAAGCTAAATTTGGGTGCTTGACATTTTTACAGCTTAATAGTAATTGTTTAAAGTGCCAGCTGCTTTACAAAAAAATTCTTGGCACGCAGAGAATTTATTTCAAAGCATGTTGTAACACAAATAGTTCCTAAAATTTAGAAGCTATTTGCATATAAGCAGAATTAGAGATCCCTTTCTCCACACACTGCTATTTATTCTTTTACTTATTTTATATCCTGCCTGCTCAAGGCATCTAACAAAACAGGAACTGTACAATATGCAGCTGATATTCTTGTATATCAATTTACAAGATGTTTGTATGTCCTATAGATATAAAAATTCAGGAATTATATGACTAGGCTCTAATCCAAAACACTGAGTCCCTTGAAGTATATATTGTATAATGCTCTTATGTGACCCAACTTCTCCACTGATTAGGAGGAGAGTCATCTGATATTGAATTGAATGGTTAAGTTATATGCATACTGTACATTTCTTATTATGGATACTGGAATTTATACACATGTACCTTCAGCTGTGTGAATCATTAAAAGTAGAAGATAATTAGCTTATAACTAGATAACCCGTGACCCATTGGTCATCGTTTCAGAAATATTTCCTTACCCAGAGAAACAGAATGACTACGGGTGGACTGCTATTGGTTTGGTTTGAAAATTAAAGAAGAAAACATCAGTTTATTAAAGAAGAAAGATAAGTAGCAAGAGAAATATAGATGCTTTTTGTTTAACAAAGGACACTTTGATGGCACCATTTCTGGTTGATCGGTCAAGTGGAAAGAGAAGTATGTATTGAAAGCTGTCATAGGAGCAATGGGACTCTGGAATTATTTGCAAACCACCTCATTCTTTCAACATAATGTGTCATGCTTGGTATAATGACAGCAATTTCGTTCACAATTTGTGCATTAAATCTTCTCTCATGTTGAAATACCGGTCAGGATCAATGACAATGGACGCTTCTGGAATTCTCGAATTTGTTCTTTTGCAAGTCGAAGGGACACAATGTATGGGTTTTGTTGTCATAGTAGGTTCTCCAATAATTCAACAATCTCACGTTGAATTCCATCATTGTGGAGCATATCCATTCTCAATTCTATACTGTCTTGAGGATCCATTAAGTAAATTTGAAAGAATTTGGCTTGCTGGTTGGGGTCTGCCATTAAATGTCCGATGTAATGATGGATTTGCTCTTGAATAATCATACTGTAGAAGGATTCCATCTGTTCCTTGTTGGAAGGACTTCTTTGGCACCAAAGGATGTCATTTGGAAGACGCAGTTATATTGTCTGATGTTCTTCCTGAACTTGTTTGCAATAGGTTTATTGTTGCTGTATAAATTGAGGCGTTCATTAGGTAGAGGTTGCAAATTGCCTATCCTGACCTTTCTCTTCATTCAGCAGAAATTGGCAGTTTCTCCAGGGAATAGGAAGGAATAAGACTGAGGGCAGACTTTGACCATTGCACCAACATCAGCAGAAATATTACGCCGTGTGAGTCATGCATTTTCCCTTGCTCTTTCTCTGTTGAGGTCTTGTCATTGAAGGCGGGTATTACTGTGTTGAGGAACTCTCACAGTAATTTCTGTTTGCCACATAATTCTTGAGTTGATCTTCCCTTTCTTCCTCTGTCTCTTCTTGTGTCCTCATTCTGTGGCTTTTGTTGTCATTCTGGAGACGTGCAGCCCTTTCATCCTCCATTTGTTCACATCTTTTGCTATTTGTTCTTTGTCCCTGATCCTGGAGACATGCATTTCTCTGTTCTTTTGTCTCTTTCTCTCTTCTTCTGTGCCTCTTGTTGTCATTCTGGAGACATGCATGCCTCTCCTCCTCCGTCTCTCCTTCTCTCATGTTATTTGTCCTGACTGTTTGATCCTGGAGTCCTGCAGCCCTGGACTCATCTGATTCTTGTCCTCTCCTCCTCCTTGCCACTTCCTGACAATGTTTGGAGTCATCTGTTGACCGTGATGTCCCCCCCCTCTTTCCATGTGGCATAATTAGGCTGACAATTTTTTTATTTTTTTATTTTACCACAATGCTGTATGGTGCTGTCATCATCTCAGAGGAGTTCCACTTCCTGCCAGCTTCCCCATTAACTTGTTAGAAGCTGGCAGGGAGCATTGGAAATGATGATGACGTGCCCACAGCTGACTGTGGCAGCATGGCAGTACTGAAGCAGTCACAACTTTACCAAATTTCAATCCCACGGGAGTAATGGGTCCCAGATTTTGGACACATTCTTTAAGTTAGCCCATTTGAGGTACATTGATTCAAAAATTGTTGCCCTATGATGCACTGCTTTGCCCAATTGAAGGTTACAAACAGACAAACAGTAGAGTTTTAGTAGTATATAGCTTTCAAAATGGATATAACTTGATTGAAAAATGATAGCAGTTGTTTGTCCTGTCCCTATTAGCTAAACTGGTAATTTTGGAAAAGCTCCAATTGTGGACTTTTCTACAACTTCACAAAAGAGGCCTGCAAGGTAGGATCTCTTCATACTCTTCTTTGTTCTTATGTAGGAAGGTCCAAAACTTTGTATATAGCATGTGTTGTTCTTCCAGATAACTGAAACAACTGGTGAGAGATGCTAAATCAGAGCTTTCCAAACTTTTCATGTTGGTGACACACTTTTTAGACATGCATCATTTTGCGACACACTCTTACAGCAGGGCACAAGGCGGGCACTAGGACCTGCGCAGAATCACAGCAGGTTTGGAGGCAGCCAGGCACAAGGCAGGCACTAGGACCTCTGAGGAATCCTGGCAGGGCTCGGAGGCAGCAGCAGCTGCGACACACCCAGACACTGCAGCCGACACACGAACGTGTCCCGACACAGAGTTTGGAAAGCTCTGTGCTAAATCAATCCAAAAATGCAATATAAAATCAAGACTCTTTGGGAAAAATAAAAGTAAAAACTAAAGTCTTGGTAGAAGAGAAATAATAAACATAGTTCTCTGTGTCAACTTGAGATGAATATACTTATTTCAAGGTTATAAAGCAACCTTAACAAGTGTGTAAGATTGTACATAATTTCAGCTGAAATGCCAGAATTATCCCAGATAGGTACATTGCTTTTTTTTCCCTCACATGTGATGGTCCATTCCAACCTGTATTGGAACAATTGTTAGGAAATCAAGTGAAACTGCAGTACCAAAACTTGGATCCACTATAGTTTTTATGCTAGAAAGGCAACATTTCATGGCTGAATGTACATGACATTGGCAACAATGACTATTTGTGTGTGAATATATCTGCCAAATATATCCACATAAAAACAGCTCTATGCCATAATGAAAACACAATCCCTTTGACAGTAAATTGATACCAAAATTAATAATTGTGCCACTTTATGACCTCTGATACCACATTTCTGATGAATTCACTGGCCTTTCCACCTCTGGATGTTTTATCAACAGCCATTCTAAAGAAAAGCAATACAGGTAGTCCTTGCTTACTGATCACTCATTCAGTGACTGTTCAAAGTTATGATGGCACTGAAAAATGAGACTTATGACTGCTCCTCAGAGTTGCAGCTGTTGCCAGGGCCGCAACTAGGAGGGGCAAGCAGGGCATGTGCCCCGGGCACCATGCTGGGGGGGGGGGCACCAAAATGACAAAATAGTATTTGTATACCGACTGTTTCCTGGCACTTGAATACCATGTGTCGTGTTGACAGCGATTGCCAATAGGGTGCAGCATGCACTAAACTCGGGCGAAGTATCCTGCAGATACTGGGGGTAGTAGTAGGTGGTGTACTGGGGGTACATCTGCTGTTTCCACACTTTGCCCATGAAGCTGGAATAAGAGAGCCCGCAGCGCAGGGATGAGGGAGGGCACTTGACCAGGGGGAAGGGGGAGGGAAGCGACAGCGAGAGGGAGGGGGCTTGCGCTCTTCCTCTCCTGCACGCGCCTGCTCGCTCGCTGGCTCCCTCGCGCCCTCCCCAGTCATCCCCGGCTCGGCTTCTTTCTTCCCAACAGCGATGGTCTCTGCACTCCTCCTTTCTCCGTTAAGCCCAGTTCTTCTCTCCTTCCTCCTCCGACCCTCAGAAGGCGGCGGCAGCGGGAGCAGCAGCAAGAGAAAGAAGCTGCAGAGGGCACCAAGGACAAGAGTGCTCACTCGCCCCCTCCCTCCCTGCCTGGGGACTCGCGCGAGCACACACCCACTGCAAGAGTTTCCCCTCGCCCAGCTCAGGCGCCACGAGAGAGCAACACCCGGCCAGTTCCGAGCGCCACCTGGAAAGTGGTCAAGACAAGTGCGAATTGCGGATGCGGCAAAAGACTCCTTGCCAGCCAGGGGTGAAAGAAAGCGGGAGGCGGGGGAGAGGGAGACCAGAGTGGCGGAGGGAGGGAGGGGGAGAGAGAGGGAGAAGCAGGCCAGGGAGGGAAGAGGGGAGCGGCACACACGGGGGGGCAGCGCCTCGTCCCTCGTCTGGGCTCCGGGGGTGGGATGGGCTTCTACGAGAAGGAAGTCAGGGGAAACTGCTGTTTGGGGAGGGAGGTGCGAATACTTCGGTGGGGGTGGGCATCATTGTGGCGCAGGAGGGCCCAGAGGCCCCGCAATGAGGGACAGACCTTTTAAGTTGTTAAATTTAAGAAAATTACAAACTGATTTAAAATCAGTTTTATTAATTTAATGTATAATAGAATAAAACTTGCTAACACCTCCCTCACCAACCCATGGGGGGGGCGCAGAATCCATGTTTGCCCCGGGTGACACAGACCCTAGTTGCGGGCCTGGCTGTTGCAGTCATGTAATCACCATTTGCGACCTTCACAGCCAGCTTCCAACAAGCAAAGTCAATGTGGAAGCCAGCAGGAGGTCACAAGTCACGGTCACGTTACGTCATGCTTAACAACCGTGCCACTTAGCAATGGGGTTGCTGGTCCCTATTTGTCAGGGGATCGAACAAGAACCACACTGAGCCGATATTACAACTCTAGATCTTTATTGTTCTCACCATAAAACAGAATCTTGCCAGACTCAATATATCCTAACTAACCTAAGGGTAAATATCCCAGGCGGGGATATTCTAAGGCGGGGCTATTATAACTCTCTTAGTCTTCCGGCCAAGGCTCTCAAGGCTGTGAGAACACTTATCTCCTTGGAATGTGCTCCCTCCTTCCTCTGGCCCGAAATCCATCACACTATTGCAGTTGGTAAGTGAGGACTACCTGTAGTCATATCCTAGTGTCAAATCCCAGGAACAAACACTTTGCAAAGGTTTCAGGGCAAAAGCTATGGAGCTTTTTAGTTGTGATAATGTGGAATGGTGGTCATGGTTTTATTACCAAATGCAATTACATACTGACTCTTATTTAAAAGAAAGCATTTGAGGCAGTTTACTATAATCCTAAAAACACGTATGTGCTACAATCATAATCCTGGTCAGGCCTTCCCTCAAAATTTGCTCATTCTTTTTTCTATTTTATTTTTCAAGATATGTGAAATGTTATCAAGCATTTCTTACATCATCTAATCCAGCACTTAGTTCTTCCAAACTTTTTGCCCATTAAATAACAATCAGAAACGAGAAATCTCAGATGTATTTACAAGACTGACAATTTACTGAATCAGTACTGGCTGAAAACAAAATGCCTAGTTTTTTAAAAAAGTTAAAAAAACCCTTATTCATCTACAATTGTATGAAAAGCTCGGCCCAGCTGTGACCTTGGAGTAAAACCATTTTTGTAGAGATGCCTGCAAATTTTAATACACAAATTCAGTTTAGCAATGTGCTTGTGACGCTGATTCAAATGGCTTTCATTTAAAAGCAGGCAGCTGAAAGTGGAGGAAATAAGAGTCCAGAGTTTAGAGATCCCTATTTCATGCAAAAAATAATACATAATGTCTCCACCAAAAAAAAAGAAAAAAAGAAGAACCATAAAAGACAGGAGCAGGAGTGTTCCAGCTAGGAAGAGTTATGTTTGAAAATGCTTAGGGATTTTAGCTATCAGTGTTAGCTAAAAAGATAGCTAAATCCTTTTGACACTTGGACATCTGCAAACCCCCAGCAAAGTATCAGGACTAGTGTTTGTACCATCTTCAAAATAACATAATTCTATAAAAACATTGATCTCTGAGATATTTGTGTGACTATTGAAGGATCTGGGTGCTATAAGATCAGCACATATAACACCGCTACTCCGTGAGATGCATTGGGTACCAGTTTACTTCCGGGTCCAATTCAAGGTGTTCGTTATCACCTTTAAAGCCCTACATGGCATGGGACCAGAGTATCTGAGGGACCGTCTTATCCCGATCACATCCACCCGTGTCAAAGTACACAGCGCTGGGGCTGCCAATGTTCCTTCTAGACCTCAGAGCAATACGTTCTATTGAGTAAGCAGACACTCACAAGAGATTAGATAAAATAATCATTTACTCTATATATGTAGGTAAAGGTAAAGGTTCCCCCTGCACAGTTGTGCAGTCGTGTCCGACTCTAGGGGCCGGTGCTCATCTCCGTTTGTTAGCCGAAGAGCCAGCGTTGTCCGAAGACGCTTCCACAGTCATGTGGCCGGCATGACAGACGTGGAACGCTGTTACCTACCCACCGAAGTGGTACCTATTAATCTACTTGCATTTGCATGCTTTCGAATTGCTAGGTTGGCAAGAGCTGGAGCTAGTGCGGGAGCTCACTCCGCATGCAGGGCTAGGGATTCGAACCTCCGAACTTGCGATCTTCTGATCGACAAGCCTGGCGTCTTACCCACTGAGCCACCACGCCCCCTGTATATATATCTATATACGTACGTAGTACAAATACAGTCCAATAACATCCAACACAGATACCGATGAGAAGATAGTAACGAGAGAGAATGACCACCAGAACGTCTCTACTTTTATAGAAATATCAACCAATCACATTATAGGTCAAACAAATTATCTGCCACACCCAGCTTAAACTATATCAGCTGCAGTATGTGTCACCACTTACTTCAACAATGGCTGCTAATTGAATGACTTGCAGAAAGTATTACCTCTCACCTATTTACCTCTCCTGTCTAATTAATCTATCTGTAAATTCTGGGTATTTATTCAAACCCCAACAACCTGCCCCACCCGATCATGCAGGGAGGGCATGCTTTGGATCCCATCACTAAAAGAATTCCATCTAGCGGGGTCCAGGAGGCGGGCCTTCTCTGCGATAGCACCTGCCCTGTGGAATATCTTGCCCCCTGAGGCGAGACGGGCACCCTCGCTCCTGGCCTTCAGGAAGTCTTTAAAGACCTGGTCCTGCCGTCTTGCCTGGAACGAAGGACATAATAGTTCTTCCTGGGGGTGGTTAGCGTAATAATATCCTCCTTTTAAGAACACACCATCTTTTGGATTTTTTTTTATTTTTTATAGTAGATTTTAGATGTATTGGTTTTTAACTTTTTATAATGTGATTGTAAATCGCCCAGAGTCTACCACGGTGGTGATGGGCGGTGATAACTCCAAATAATAAATAAATAAATAAATAAATAAATAAATAAATAAAAATATCAGTGAGAAAGGATCATTCATAATTCTAACACAATCACCAGCAGAACCATCACCATATGTACACATTTCTGAAGGCAAGGCCAAAGGCTGGTTGTATGTCAGTGGATATAAGACTACTTCAGAATAGCTAAGAGGTCCCTAAGAAGTGCAGCTATTAATGCGTCATGGTGGGCAACTGCAAAATGTGGGCTCTATCCTTATTTACTTACTTGTTGTTGTTGTTCAGTCGTTCAGTCGTGTCCGACTCTTCGTGACCTCATGGACCATAGCACGCCAGGCCTTCCTGTCCTCCACTGTCTCTCGGAGTTTACTCAAATTCATGTTCATTACATCGGTGATGCTATCTAACCATCTCATCCTCTGACGTCCCCTTCTCCTTTTGCCCTCAGTCTTTCCCAGCATCAGGGTCTTTTCCAGTGAGTCCTCTCTTCGCATTAGGCGGCCAAAGTATTTGAGCTTCAGCTTCAGCATCTGTCCTTCCAATGAGCAGTCAGGGTTGATTTCCTTTAGGATTGACTGGTTTGACCTCCTTGCAGTCCAAGGGACTCTCAAGAGTCTTCTCCAGCACCACAGCTCGAAAGCATCAATTCTTCGGCGCTCAGCCTTCCTTATGGTCCAACTCTCACAGCCATACATTGCTACTGGAAAAACCATAGCTTTAACTATACGGACCTTTGTCGGCAAGGTGATGTCTCTGCTTTTTAATATGCTGTCTAGGTTTGCCATAGCTTTCCTTCCAAGGAGCAAGCGTCTTTTAATTTCATGGCTGCAGTCACCGTCTGCGGTGATCTTGGAGCCCAAGAAAATGAAATCTGTCACTGCTTCCATTTCTTCCCCTTCTATTTGCCAGGAAGTGATGGGACCAGATGCCATGATCTGGGTTTTTTTAATGTTGAGTTTCAAGCCAGCTTTTGCACTCTCCTCTTTCACCCTCATCAAGAGGCTCTTTAGTTCCTCTTCACTTTCTGCCATTAGGGTGGTATCGTCTGCATATCTGAGGTTGTTGATATTTTTCCCGGCAATCTTAACTCCGGCTTGTGATTCATCCAGCCCGGCATTTCTCATGATGTACTCTGCATATAAGTTAAATAAGCAGGGTGATAATATACAGCCTTGTCGTACTCCTTTCCCAATTTTGAACCAGTCGGTTGTTCCATGTCCGGTTCTAACTGTTGCTTCTTGACCCACATACAGGTTTCTCAGGAGACAGGTAAGGTGGTCTGGTACTCCCATCTCTTTAAGAATTTGCCACAGTTTGTTGTGATCCACACAATCAAAGGCTTTAGCGTAGTCAATGAAGCAGAAGTAGATGTTTTTCTGGAACTCTCTTGCTTTTTCCATGATCCAGCGAATGTTGGCAATCTGATCTCTAGTTCCTCTGCCTCTTCGAAACCCAGCTTGCACTTCTGGTAGTTCTCGGTTCACATGCTGCTGAAGCCTAGCTTGTAGGATTTTGAGCATAACCTTGCTGGCATGTGAAATGAGCGCAATTGTACGGTAGTTTGAACATTCTTTGGCATTGCCTTTCTTTGGAATTGGAACGTAAACTGACCTTTTCCAATCCTGTGGCCACTGTTGAGTTTTCCAAATTTGTTGGCATATTGAGTGCAGCACTTTAACAGCATCATCTTTTAGGATTTTAAATAGCTCAGCTGGGATACTGTCTTCTCCGCTAGCTTTGTTGTTAGTAATGCTTCCTAAGGCCCACTTGACTTCACTCTCTAGGATGTCCGGCTCAAGGTCAGTGACCACACCATCGTATTTATCAGGGATATTAAGATCTTTCTTGTATAGTTCTTCTGTGTATTCTTGCCACCTCTTCTTAATCTCTTCTGCTTCTGTTAGGTCCCTGCCTTTTTTGTCCTTTATCATGCCCATCTTTGCACAAAACGTTCCCTTGATATCTCCGATTTTCTTGAAGAGATCTCTAGTCTTCCCCATTCTATTGTTTTCCTCGATTTCTTTGCATTGTTCATTTAAGAAGGCCTTCTTATCTCTCCTTGCTATTCTCTGGAATTCTGCATTCAGTTGTTTATATCTTTCCCTTTCTCCCTTGCCTTTTGCTTCCCTTCTTTCCTCAGCTATTTGTAAAGCCTCATCAGTCAGCCACTTTGCTTTCTTGCATTTCTTTTTCTTTGGGATGGTTTTAGTTGCTGCCTCCTGTACAATGTTACGAACCTCCATCCATAGTTCTTCAGGCACTCTGTCTACCAGATCTAATCCTTTAAATCTATTCCTCACTTCCACTGTATATTCATAAGGGATATGATTTAGGTCATACCTGATTGGTCTAGTGGTTTTCTCTACATTCTTCAATTTAAGCCTAAATTTTGCAATAAGAAGCTCATGATCTGAGCCACAGTCAGCTCCAGGTCTTGTTTTTGCTGATTGTATAGAGCTTCTCCATCTTTGGCTGCAAAGTATATAATCAATCTGATTTCGGTATTGACCATCTGGTGATGTCCATGTGTAGAGTCGTCTCTTGTGTTGTTGGAAAAGAGTGTTTGCTATGACCAGCGTGTTCTCTTGACAAAACTCTATTAGCCTTTGCCCTGCTTCATTTTGTACTCCGAGGCCGAACTTGCCTGTTATTCCGGTTATTTTTTGACTTCCTACCTTAGCATTCCAGTCCCCTATGATGAAAAGGACATCTTTTTTTGGTGTTAGTTCTAGAAGGTGTTGTAGGTCTTCATAGAACCGGTCAACTTCAGCTTCTTTGGCATCAGTGGTTGGGGCATAGACTTGGATCACTGTGATGTTGAATGGTTTGCCTTGGATTCGAACTGAAAGCATTCTGTCGTTTTTGAGGTTGTACCCCAGTACTGCCTTTCCCACTCTTTTATTGACTATGAGAGCTACTCCATTTCTTCTAAGGGATTCTTGCCCACAGTAGTATATATAATGGTCTCCTGAATTAAATTCGCCCATTCCTGTCCATTTTAGTTCGCTGATTCCCAATATGTCGATGTTCAATCTTGTCATCTCATGTTTGACCACATCCAGCTTACCTTGATTCATAGTTCTTACATTCCAGGTTCCTATGCAATATTGTTCTTTACAGCATCGGACTTTCCTTCCACTTCCAGACACATCCACAACTGAGCGTCCTTTCAGCTTTGGCCCAGCCGTTTCACACTTTCTGGAGCTTCTCGGAATTGCCCTCCGCTCTTCCCCAGTAGCATTTTGGACACCTTCCGACCTGAGGGGCTCATCTTCCGGCGTCATATCTTTTAGCCTTTTGATACTGTCCATGGGTTTTCTTGGCAAGGATACTGGAGTGGTTTGCCATTTCCTCCTCCAGTGGACCACGTTTTGTCAGAACTCTCCATCATGACCTTATTGACATCATGACATTTACTTACTTACTTACTTACTTACTTAACTTACTTACTTATAGTTCAAATTTATCACTGCCCATCTCCCCCAACGGGGATATGCTTGAAGTCAAGGCAGCAGTGTCTAGCTTTCCAAGTCAGGATGTAACCTGAATATATAGGCACATTTCTTTTGGTGACATAGGTGTGTGAGATCTAGCATCTTTGGAATCAGATGCAAACTTCTAAATGGTTGTTTTTCAGGCTGCACCCCCATTTTATTGTTTTTTCCTGCCTGGTGGTTGCAAGAGCATGGTCAGTGATACCATGACATTGAATAAAAAAAAAGGTAAAGGTACCCCCCGCACATTTGTGCAGTCGTGTCCGACTCTAGGGGCCGGCGCTCATCTCTGTTTGTTAGCTGAAGAGCCAGCGTTGTCCAAAGACGCTTCCGCGGTCATGTGGCCGGCATGATGCATGCGGAACTCTGTTACCTACCCACCAAAGTGGTACCTATTCATCTACTTGCATTTGCATGCTTTCGAATTGCTAGGTTGGCAAGAGCTGGAGCTAGTGTGGGAGCTCACTCCACACGCAGGGCTAGGGATTCGAACCTCCAAACTTGCGATCTTCCGATCGACAAGCCTAGCGTCTTACCCACTGAGCCACCACACCCCCTGACATTGAATGGCCTGGGCCAAAATTCTCCAATTTTGCTTGTGGGGGGTGGGGGGGAGGAGTTTTAAGATGTACAATGGTTACAAAGCATATGGCATCAATTTTGTTCTTTAAACCATCCATAAAACCCAGAACCCCTAAAGCAGCTATGAAAATTTCAGCATTTTGGAAGGCCTCTGGGGACTTTACATGGGGTCCTGGGAGGCAATATGCAGCCCACAAAGCATAAGTAATCCATCCTACAGTAATTTAAATCAACTCATGCAGTTGGACATAATTCAGCTGCCTGCTTCCTCCCCCACCTGATCAGTTGTAGCCCACCCACATTGGCGGTGCAAGACAGCTGGCATCATACTGATGGAGCAGGTAGATGGAGCATGCTGTCAAGAACCATGGTCCCCATCTGTATAGAGTTTTAAGGAAACTAGAACTATCAGCACTTAACTGAGCTCAAGTATTTATGTAACACATTCTGAGCCCATGTGTCTTACTTTATGGAAGACAGGCCAAAAAACTGTCAGAAGACAGACTCTACCTGAAAAGTGCCACATCTAGGCCTGGCTGAATGATCAAGACCATGAGGAGAAGAAGCCTAGAAGTTGCTCATCATGAAAAATTATCTAACGGAAGACTCAGCGATGGACAATTTACCAGGTCACTGCCTTCTGTGATAGGGAGAGATATGCTGTATTCCTATATATTACTGTAGCACATGTTGTTCCTGCATATTTAAATTAGCAGGCATAAATTAGCACATGCTGTTCCTATGCAAACTGGGCTCCTCTTCTCTCCTCCCCTCTTCCATTTTAGTGATGTGTGAGATGGGCAGCTATATAAATTGCTTAAATAAATAAAGTAAGTATGTAAGTAGCCAGACTAACTCAAGAAAAATACCCAGTGGAAAAAGATTTATGACCCCTTAACTGATTCTGGGCAAAATGTACATTGGGAAGTAGTTGGGGTACGTGATCTGTCTTCCAAGGCCTTGCACTAGAGTGATTTGGAGGATATCAGGATATATATGAAAATAACCCATGGGTAATAGCAATCAAACATCCAGCAGTCTATCTCACTCTAATGCATTTCCCAGGTATTTGCCTTCCATGACACAAATTGCTTGTTTGTTATAATCCTAGCATTTCACTGAAGCTATCAGGAGTGTGTTATAAGAAAGAACACACTGAGGCTACTTTTCCCAAAGACTCTTGATTGTATATTGCATTTTTGGATTGATTTAGCATCTCTCGCCAGTTGTTTCAGAGGGCTTATTTGCTGAAGGCTGATGCTACACAGCTTAAATTTATGGTAGTTGGCATCCAACATGACAAACGGGCTCAACTAGAAATATTCCCATAGTAGATTCCACTCTGGACTTTTTTGGCTTCATGCTGCTTATTGGGATATGCCATCATTCACAAGTGCCTACAGCTACTGCACTTCATTACCAGTAGACTACAGGTTACTGTATATTATAACGCTCCAAAGTGTAACATTCTCAGTTTCCCAATTTGGTTAGGTGATTTATTCTTTTTTCCAAGCCTTTATTGCTGCCTCAAACCCTGCTAAAATGACACCTGCTTTGCATTAAATTTCAGCTCATGTTTTGTTCTTGTAGATAAGACTAGATGAACATCTACCCTGTATTGATATCAAATGTTTGCCATTTCCTCCACCCACAATCCTGGGAATTGCTGTAGTTTGCTAAGGATGCTGAGAATCCTTCGTAAGAAATTCTTACCCTGCCCTCCTCCACCTCTACCCCACCAGAGACGTAGAGATCTAAAAGGCATCTGGGCAAGGAAAAGAGTTCTTAAATTACTTTTTTAAAATAAGTACAATTAATATTAATATTAGTTAATATTTAGCTCTATTGTGCACAGAAAGGCAATCTTTAAAGACCATTGTTACTGGCATGTTAATTCTGTTGTGTTGTATTTCCTTATTTCAATATGTATTGCAAATATTTTAATAAATATAATTTTTATAATTTATTCATTCGTTTCTTTGTTTGTCATATAAACAGTTCACAGAAGAGGCCTCCCTGCCTTTCCCTAATATGTCCATCATCCTGTTATAAGTCTGCAGGCCAAGAACTATGCTTCACCAGCCATCCACTTAAGTGCATGAAAGAGCCAATTGTGGGTTCTTAGTTACAAATAATCCAAGGTTTGCAATATAGCTGCTTGACAGTCTGCAAACATGTGCTCCAAAAAAAAAAGTGTGGAAAACTGCCTACTGTAGTAGGAACCATGTAGTTAGCACTGATTAACACAGCAGCAAACTGAGTCACTCCACAAAGAATCCTAACAAGAAAACCATTTTTTTAAAACAAATTTTATTTTGTATAACAATACATTATATAAAGAAAAAAAGTAATACCAGACATAACGTAACAAACATAACATAACATAACATAACATAACATAACATAACATAACATTTCAAGAAAAATAAAAAAGAGAGGGAAAAAAACCCCTCCTCTTTAACAAGCTACCCAACCTCTTCACTTTCTGGTTTAAACTCTTTTTTTCTTTTCACCCTCTTTCCCTTCCTTCTCAAACCTTCTTTTATCTCCACTTCCTTACTCCATCTACTCTACCTGAGTAGATGCAAACTGAGTCACTCCACAAAGAATCCTAACAAGAAAACCATTTTTCTGGGGCATATGGTGATGGTTTTTCATAGGTTTAATCAAGAATAGGAAGGACAGAACGAACTGAGTTTCCAACCATTCAAAAGGACCCTTTTCATCTAAAGCAGAGCGAGTGGGTCCAGCATCTAAAATTACCTGATTGCATCACTGACACGACACGAGACAGACCAAGTCTTCATATGAAACCATAGAAGCCAAGTTCTCTCAAATCTCACTTTGCATTTATGCTCATACAGCAGTCATTTTGCAGGCTTGTTCTCTATGCATGCATCATGTAATTTGCTGATCATTTGCAAAATGCTTTAATGTTTTACTGATAAAATATCATTATATTTTGTGTATATAATGGCAGGTTACTTAAGTTACAAACAAAAATGCACACTGTGTAAAAACCCTGTATTCAAATCAATGCAAAGGTTTTGGAGGAGGGGGTGGCAAGGAATTAGGCAGAACTCAGGAGAAGAGAGAATTAGCAAGATGATCAACTAGAGTTAGTGAGTGGCAATGGTGCCATGCGATAAACTCTATGCCAAACTACAGATTTGCAATCACTTATTTTTTAAAATATTGTTAAAGTTACAGCATGAAATGTCATCTGAAGGTATGCAATATTAGATTTCAACTGGACTTGACGAGTTAAACTGAACTGTACACTCTTATAGATTCTCAGGTACACTGATAATTGATTTGGGGACTACCTATAGGTATGCCCAGGGCCAGTTTTAGGCCTAGGCAACCCAGGAAGTTGCCGAGGGCGTCAAATTTGACGGGGTGCCACAATTGAAAATACTTTCAAAATACACAATATGAGTATAAAATCTGAAAATCTTTGCTCATTGCTTTAGAACTTCTTTATACACTTTTCAAAAACACTTACCCACAAAGTCAGTTGAGTGGTAGTGAACAATACACTAACCAGACATTTAAAAAAAGGTAAAGGTTCCCCCCGCACATTTGTGCAGTCGTGTCCGACTCTAGGGGCCGGTGCTCATCTCCGTTTGTTAGCCGAAGAGCCAGCGTTGTCCAAAGACGCTTCCACGGTCATGTGGCCGGCATGACGTGCACGGAACGCTGTTACCAGACATTGCAAGTCACAAAAAAGAAATTATTATTACAGTTATGGACCTCAGGAAGCTGATAATATTAGCGACGCAAGACAAAGGTCTGACAGGAAGGTACTGAGTGAGCGAGTTGTGTGACTATCAGCTTGTCGAAGTTATAAGCTGTAACAGCGCACTTGAGGGTTAAATATAATTATGCAGAACTGTTGACAGATGACAACAATGGGTGCTGATCTAATTGAAATAATTTACTGTGATTCAGGTTAAATAGGGTGAAAATATCCAAGAAATGAAACAAAAATTGTCTGGGGCTGAAAATCATAAGTATAAAGCTCAAAAACTCGGGGGGAAAAAAGAAACAAGAGGAGGCCTTCTTGAAATTCCTAAGAAAATCTTCAGATGACATACCTTCAGATGACATTTCATGCTGTAACTTTAACAATATTTTAAAAAAATAAGTGATTGCAAATCTGTAGTTTGGCATAGAGTTTATCGCATGGCACCATTGCCACTCACTAACTCTAGCTAACTCATCTTCTGAGCCAAACCATTGGGGACGCCAGAATACGACTCTGCCTAGGGTGCCAAAATGTCTAGAGCCAGCCCTGGTACACTACCTATATCTTAAAAAAAAAAAGGTAAAGGTTCCCCCCGCACATTTGTGCAGTCGTGTCTGACTCTAGGGGTCGGTGCTCATCTCCGTTTCTTAGCCGAAGAGCCAGCGTTGTCCGAAGACGCTTCTGCGGTCATGTGGCTGGCATGATGCATGTGGAACGCTGTTACCTTCCCACCGAAGTGGTACCTATTAATCTACTTGCATTTGTATGTTTTTGAATTGCTAGGTTGGCAAGAGCTGGGGCGAGTGCGGGAGCTCATTCCGTCACGCGGGGCTAGGGTTTCGAACCTCCGAACTTGCGATCTTCCGATCAACAAGCCTGGCGTCTTACCTGCTGAGCCACCACGCTCCTTTTATATCTCTTATCTCTATATCTTAGGCTACCCTGAACTCTCCCCTATAATGGACATTGCAGGAAATCATAATCAGCAATGAGCCAGCTTTAGGGAAGCTTATTTGCCATTACTTATTCCCTGGTAAGTATTTTAAAACCACTGTAGTAATGGCACTGTGTTTCCTTAAAGTCCAGCGAATTATTCAGAACTCTACAAAGATTAGGAATGATTTACATGACAATGACTACAACAACTTTCAGAAGCAAACTGAACTAAACTGAACTAAAATCTCTTGCTTGAATCTGCATATCTTGAGTAAACAATTGAGTACTTTGTGAGAATTTGGGCAATTGTACAGTATCTAAAATAACTGACATGTTGTTTCTTTTATGATAAAGGAGTGTGGTGTCCACGGGGTCATCCCAAAAGTTGTCTGGAACTCTATTCAGCCCCTTTCTTCTTGACCCAAAGGAAATAAAGAGCACAGAGACACACAAAGAGCTTTGCTCAATGAGGCAGAAATAAAGAATGAATAGCAAATATTTTGTCTCTGTCTACAATGATATTACCACCTGTTAATCAATTTTGAAGCCTGACCTCCTGTATCCTAAGCTAACTGTCTGCAAGGTGTTCTGCAAATACCCCTTGGTAATAAATCATTACAGGACACCTAATCTTCCCTGGCTATTGTAAGTCCAGTGGAGTCTTTTCTTCACATTATCTCGGTCACACAATGGCAGCAGAAAACAGGACATCTTGCCTACTGTGGTTCATTACCCTTGGCATGCTCCTCCTCAGCATTTGTGAGCTTTCTTCCTGCTTCCAATGTCCTTGGAAAAGCAAGCACAATGCTGCATGTTATGCTATGTGTTAAGACAAATCCCCTTTAAAAGCAAGCCACTTGTCTCATCTTTCAATATTTGTATGGCTTTAAAATAAATGATTTCCTTCAACAAGTGCCAACTGATTGAAAATGTTTGGCACACTAATGTCAGGATTGTATTTAGAAGCATATCATTTTCCAAGTCCAAATGAAACAAAGCTGAAGTATACATCTGTTGTTCATATACCCTTCTTGTTATCTTTGTCTGCCTTGTCCCTCTCCCCTCCTCAGCCACTGAGGTCTCCCTTTCTTACATTATCATGGATTGACTGTTGCCCTTTGCAGTTCCCTGTTTTAATGATTTATACAAGAGTCCAGAATGTCTATCCTCTGCAGAATGCTGTTTTGTGAACTTGCTTGCTTTTTGGAAGGTCCACTACTCTAAATATGACTTAGTTACTAAGATCCAGAATCTTTGATCCTGCTAATCATGTTCTGCCTCCTTTCCTGTCATCCTGAAAGAGAATTTAGAGCTGTGAATGAATCCTTCACTTTTGGCAAGCTTCTCTTTTTGGTGAAGGTGCGAGGGGAGATAAATATTAAGAGACTCTCGAGAGAAGGGGCAAATTTCTAATATCTCAGGAAAGACCCCTGGGGCCAATGATGATATAGTGTTATTCTTAGTAGCATTATATGAAAGTAGTATATGAAAACAAAGACGTTGCACCAAATGCAGTGCTCCTAGAAATCATATTTAAGGAGTCATTCTGGGGACATTTGCAAAGCATGTAAATACCCATAGAAGCAGCTGAGTGGCTTTGAAAAATTAAAGAAAAATAAGGGAAAACGTTACCATTGATTACTCCTGGAAAATAGCAAGTCCACCTGAGTGACTATGCTGCCAAATTGTAATCCTCAACCCCAACTCTACCTCCTGGAAATGTCCTCCCCCAAAGTTATTTCATATAACTTCAGCAAAGTCCCAAAAAGTCTGGCAGATTTCCCTTTGGGACCAATGGAGCATTTTTTCCAAAGCAAATTCCAGCGTTTTCCTCAGGACCTCAGCAATGGAAGAAAAGGTTAATTATCAGTGATTCCAGCAGACAGACATGTCCAGCAGACATTATTATGGTTGGTTACATAGTCAGCCAGATGTTTAGACTGGATTTGGCATTTTTGTACAGCTATCGAGTCCTTCTCAAGAACCTATATTATTATTATTATTATTATTATTATTATTATTATTATTATTATGGCAAGTTTGATATAAGTCTGCATTTGCTGCCCTGTGTAAGGTAGTGGCATGCTGCTGAGAATTAATTTGGGCCAAACAAGCATTTCTCACAAAATCAATTTAACAATGAAACTTTTTGTGAAATGTAGATGTAGAAGAGTAGATGATCAGAACCTTAATGAGAAGTTTTATGTTCATTTAAAATTATGTCTACAATCCCCTTGCTACCTCTTAGCCCTAACTTAATCCCCATTGTCCATTATATTTGGCCCCACCTGAAGATTCCTGCATGGGTTTAACAGTCACTGTAGTCATGTTTCTTTTCTTTCTTAAAAATGGCTCCATTGAAAAGAGTCTCAATTTGAATTTCTTAAGGCAGAAAAAATATGATGTGATAAATTATCCACTAATAGTGCACAAGCCTAGTTCCAAGAAACCGGTTTGAAGAAAAATTCCTGAAGTTCTGAGGTGAAAGCCAAAGGTGTCATAACTCTGAAGAAGGGGAATGAAAGAGGCACTGTCTCCAGGTGCCCAAGGAGCTGTACTTCATTTCATGTTTTGGAGACTGCTTCCAATCTTTGGTCGCTGTCCAAATCTGTTCTGGCAGCTCACATCCGGTATTAAAAATTTATAAACCACAAAAGGCTTTTTCTTAAAAGAAGGTTAACTGTGGATGGATAGCCTGAAAAGACTTTAAAAGGGAGAGCAACCAGAAGGAGTTGTGTGGAAAATTGAATTCAAGTAATGGCTTCTAACTCCATCAGAATCAACTAAAAATACAACTTATTTGATTTCCAAAGAAAGAAAAGTTAGGCTGATAAAAATTTTCATTGAGAAAGCTTCAGTTCTCAGCCCTGAATTGTCTTTTTTTATAAGGTATTTTGTCTAGTTCTTCTGGAGCAATAGGGTATCTGCTCCTACTGCAAACCATATAATAGACATTATCTCAGCACACATTAAGTACCTAGTTTCCTTAAACATCACCCCAGGTTTAATTTGTGTACCAGTAAAAATGGCCTTGGATTCCCCACCCCCACCTCCAATAAATAAGGCTGTATGACCCAGCCAATATTAAGCACAATTTAAGTTTAATTGTCAATTATAACAGCAAAGATGTCACTAGGGATTGATTGTAGAACAAATCACATTTTGTTCATGTGCGTGTTTCAGGTTAAGCTAAAGCGAAAAAAGAAAGCTAACCAGTTTCTATGATAAGATCTTGATCACCATTTTCAAAGAGATTATCTTGAAATCGCTTTGAAGTCCTGCATCTCATTGATAGGGAACTAGAGGAAATGTGGAATGAATCAAAGAAGCTGTTAAGGATGAATATGAAAAGAGACTGCCAAAGACCAAGAAAGAGAAGAGAGCAAACTGGATGTCAGAACAAATGGTGGAAATTGCCAAGAAGAAAAGAAAAGCCAAAGCCAAGAAAGACGAAGATCTCAGGAAGGAGCTTAACAAAGAATTCAGAATGCTGTTAGAAGAGACAAGAAACAGCATTACAATGACATTGAAGATAGAAACAGATATGGAAAAACAAGGAAAGTTTTTGAAAAGATCTCTGAACTCAGAAGGAAGTCCCACCTCAAACTGGTATAATAAAGGATGCCAATGGACAGATAGTAACTGATTCCAAGAAGACCAAACACAGATGGAAGGAGTATACTGAAATTCTGTACATTAGAGATGTCAACATCCAAGATACCTTAGAAGATATTCCCCATTTACAAGTACTTATAGTACTAGATCAGCACTCTGATCATTACCAAGTTGGAAGGCTACAGGAATTCATTCATTCATTCATTCATTCATTCATTCATTCATTCATTCATTCATTCAATGTATATGGCTGCCCATCTCAAATCCATGACTCTGAGAAGTTAACAATTAAAAACAGCATTAAAAAATAGAACAGTAAAGTCAACAACACACATATAATCTGCAGACAAAGTAAATAAATAAAGTAAATAAATTTACCATCAGCAAGTCTATATAACCACTGCATGGGTTTTGCCACACATTTGGATACCCAGGCCTGGTGACAAAATCATGTCTTTAAGGCCTTACAAAAGACTGACAAGTCAATCTAATCTCTAGGGGGGATGATGTTCCAAAGGGTGGGAACCACAACAGAATTGATGAAATATCTACAAAAATATGGCAAGCAACAGAAGAAGAATCTGTAAAGGTTCTAACCAAACTATGCCAGAAAGCAACACAGTGGCCCAGAGATTGGAAAGGTCAGTACATACATACTTATATACTACATACTTATACCAAAGAAAGGAGATTTAACAGTGTGTGTAAATTATCATACAATATCCTTAATTTCACACGCTAGCAAAATAATGCTTAGGATCATCCAACATAGATTATAGCCTTATATGGAAAGGGAGATGCCAAATGTTCAAGCTGGCTTTAAAAAAGGCCAAGGAACATGAGATGTCACTGCTGATGCACTCTGGATAATTGAGAAAGCCAAAGAATACCAAAAAGAAGTCAGTATGTGCTTCGTTGATTATAGAAAGGCGTTCGGTTTTTTTTATCATATCAAGCTGTTGAATGTGCTTAGAAAAATTGGAATCCCAGAGCATTTTACTGCCTTCACAATGAAACCTATGCACAGGAAGCCGCATTATGGATATAGTGAAACAGACTGGCTCCAGGTTGGCAAAGGAGTGAGACAAGGTTGTATGCTCTATCCTTATTTATTTACAAGTTTAATATGTTGTTGTTGTTATTATTTAAACCTATATGTGGAATATATATGGAGGGAAGCAGGATTAGAAGATAAACTTGGCTTTAAAACTGGAAGAAGAAATAGAAATAACCTGTGCTATGCTGATGACACTACTCTGATAGCTGAAAATGCAAATGATCAGCAAGCTCTAGTAGTGAAAGTCAAGGAGCACAGTGAAGAAATGGGACTAAGATTAAATATAAAGAAGACCAACATAATGACAACAGGAACAGCAACCAGCCTTAGAATTGACACTGAAGATACTGAAGTGGTGGATAGCTTATGCCTTTTAGGATTGGCTATCAACAGTAAAGGAACCACCAGTCAAGAAATATGCCACAGACTAGCATTTGATAGGGTAGGAATGAAGGCCTTGGAAAAGATATTCAGATGCTGGGATGTGTCTATACCTTCAAAGATCAGAATTGTGCAGGCAATGGTTTTTCCTGTTATGCACTATAGAAGTGAAAGCTGGGGTTTGAAGAAGCAGGTTAGAAAGAATATTGATGCTTTTGAACTTTGGTATTGGAGAAGACTCCTGAAAGTAGCATGGATTGCCAAGAAAACAAATGAATCCAGAGTTCTCACTTGAGACATAAATGATTAGGTGCAAATTATACTTTGGGCACATTATATGAAGATCTAGCTCTCTGGAGAAGGCTATAATATTGAGAAAGGTAGAAGGAAAGAAGAGGATGACCAGCAGCAAGGTCTGTCAATGTAGTCACTAAGAATCAACACCAATTTGATGGCACATAATCAATCAATCAACTTTAATTATTTTAGTGGTATAATTATGCACAATTAACTCTTTCAGTGTGAACAATGGCCCTCAAAAATACTTAACATTGGCTGGCTCATGTTCTATTTAACAAGCTCTGTGAAAGAATACAGTATAGTCAAGAAAGAACAATGCTGGAAAGCTTCTGGTTGAATAGTATTTGTTTATTAAATAATAGAGGGCTAAATATTCATTAAAGCTTATACCAGAGCTTTCCAAACTTTTCATGCTGGTGACACACTTTTTAGACATGCATCATTTTGCGACACACTCTTACAGCAGGGCATCATTTCGCGACACACCCTTACAGCAGGGCACAAGGCAGGCACTAGGACCTGCGCGGAATCACAGCAGGTTTGGAGGCAGCAAGGCACAAGGCAGGCACTAGGACCTGCGTGGAATCCTGGCAGGGCTTGGAGGCAGCAGCAGCCCCGACAGACCCAGACACTGCAGCCGACACACTAACGCAGAGCTTTCCAAAATTTTCCTGTTGGGGACACACACCAATGGCAGCAGCGGCAGCGCATGCGGCGGTGGCGGCGTGTAGGTGTGTCGCACGAAACCCGGAAGCACTGATGGCAAGCCACCGCCACATGCACTGCCACATGCAGCACCACGCCATCAGTGCTTCCAGGTTTTCGCGCGACACACCTGCACACCACAGGCAACACAGTACTGTGTCACGACACAGAGTTTGGAAAGCAATGCAATAACACAGTACTTTCCAATCTGCCGCCGTTGGCGACTGCTTCCAGGTTGTGTGGCGACACACCAAACTGTGTGTTGCGACACATTAAAGTGTCGCGACACAGAGTTTGGAAAGCTGTGCACTAATGTGTCACGGCACACAGTTTGGAAAGCTCTAGCTTATACATACAAAATAACAAACATCAGGAACACAGAGGCATAAAAGTAATCAGACAACCATATTTCTGCTCATACTTCTTTTGGCGCAAAGTGCTGCTTCTTGATTGATCCCTGACGAAGTAGCTTGATTATAGCATTTTTTTTCAGTATCAACAATGAACTCCATTTGTTTTCATTTGTAGGTTGCATCCATGGCTCCTAAAATGCTCTAAACAACAGTAGTATAAATAATAGTATAAAGGTCAAGTGCCAGATTTGGAATGACATCAGAGCAGCATGGTTTTTAAAAAAGGAAAACACGCAGGAACGGCTTGTAAGCACCTCTTTGGGAGCCTCAGAGCCGCTGTGTCTTTTTCCAGCCTTGTGTGGCATCTTTGGAAACTGCTCCTGGCTGTCTCTGCATGTAAGTCCATACAAAACCACTTTGCTTTGCTTTAAAAGATTTGCACAGCCCTCTAAAACTACCTTCTTATATCCAGACTATACAATTTTGCCTTCATCTACTGACATGTTGTGTGTGTGTGTGTGTGTGTGTGTGTGTGTGTGTTTGTGTGTGTGTGTGTGTGTATGTATGTATGTATGTGTGTGTGTGTGTGTGTATGTATATATACATACATACATACATACATACACACACACACACACACACATACTGTATATATGTATAGTTACTAGGCTTTTGTATAATCAATTCATAATCAAATGCCATTTAAATTAACACCATCAGAATCTGAGTACAAGGCTTCTTTGATTAGAGAAAAGACAATTTATATTTATTTATATTTCTAACTTATATCACCGCCCATCTCCCCCCATTTCCAGAGGGGACTCTGGGCGGTATCTACAATATCTACTTTTATTGGTGACTGGAAACCCCTTATGGACTCTTTGCGTAAAAATGAAAAAAATGAACTTGTGATTTATGGCTTTGATGATTAGACAGGATAGATTATAGAAAGAAGAGAGTCATGATGTAACTTTAGAGAGAGGGGTTGAAATATAATTGTACTTATAACTGCTGTGAAGAATATCGGAAGCCACTTCTTTGTATCTTTTTTCTTTCTTTTCTATTTTTCTATTTCTTTTTTTTCTTTTCTTGCACTTTTAGCTTTCTCTTTGATTTCTTTCTTTTTCTTTTTTCTTCCTTACTATATATCAGTTTGGATTAGTTTTTATCTTCCTTTTTAAACGTTTTTTTAAAAATTATATATATAAAAAAAGAATCTGACTACAAGGCTTGACGTCATTATCCTTGCTGGTACAAAGCCTCCTCTTTGATCATTATGTTCCATTTGGAACATTTATTCTCTTTGAGTTCCTTGAACATCTTTATGCAATTGCTCCTTCTCCTTGACATTCCAGCTAGTAATGTACAGCTGGCCACTTGTCATGTTCTCTTTATGGCTTGGATTTCATATTAATTCTTTCAAATGCCAGCTTGTATATACATTTGCCAGAATGTAGCATTACAGTATACCTACCTGTTCCTGGAATGTACCACTTCAAGCTGCCAATGGCATATTGCCTGATCAAAAAAATATACATAAGCAGCATTACTTACGCCAGTGAAATGGATTTAAGCAAGCACTACTCCTCACATATGCAGCTTTTTGGTATACAGGATAAGCCATTCAAAAGGGAACAGTACACTGCAGAAAATGTACCCCTGGTTTTTGATTAATATATTAACTGGTCTTTTAAAACCTAATGCTTCCATGGTCAAATTTCCCTACCACAATGCCATACATCATCAACACTTTCAAATATTTGTATTCTTCTTTTTCTTCTCACAGAAAGTCAGGGCATCACAAACCATCTGTATAAACATATCAAAATTATTAGGATTGTGGCTACTAATTTTGATTCAAAGAAGATTCAGTCTAATCAACCCTTCAGATATTTGAATCGCACATCTTTGTTTTTCCTTACAGAGATCTGAAGGTGATTCTTATTTGATGAATTTTTGGTTTTGCGGAACCTCACACACTGTGGGGCTAGTGAGGATGTGGTGGAGTCTTTTATATTGACATGAGAATCCAAAGAGTTTATCACATCTGCAAAACTTTCTTATAGAGGTCTTGAGAAAGAAGTGCTCTGTTCACTTTCTTTTGTTTGCGTCTCACTCTTCTGTTAGGATTTGTTTAGGTAAGACCATTTGGAGGGAGAAAGAAATGGCAGAAGAGACTCTCTTTTCCTATTTTCTGAATGTATTTGCTCTTTGTTGCAAAATCCTCTCCCCAAATCACATCCTGTTATCCTTATCCTTCTTTAACTCTCAATCTATAGTCTCAGTACCCAATCTTTCTTTAGTTTTACAGCTCTTCAATCCCCAAATACAATTGTTAATCCTCTGTTCTCTTTTTGCTACTTGTCTGTCTTTCTATTCATTATGGTGTATATATTACAGACTATTTATTTATATCATTATGTATTGTATATGTAAAAGTGATAACACATAATTCACAGTCTTTTTTTTTCAAAAGAACTGCTGCACAAGTAGAACACATTATTTCCAACAGAGACTAAAATTGTCAATGAGCCATGCAACAAGGGTGCCAACATAAAAAAGCAAGTAGTCAGAGGATGGTAGCCTGTTGAGTCTTTGAAAAGAGATTGCTTTTCAAAGTGTTTTTGGAAAAAAAATGGTTGGAGACAGATACTTTCTGTGTTGATTCAGCACAACTTCTCTATAGGCACTTTGCTGGTCAGTTGGAAGCTTCATGCTGCCATTTCCTCCTCCCACCATTTCCTGTCTTAAAATAGGTGCAGAAGGAATATTTTAAAAAGTTTTTGAAATTAGTGCACTTTTAACAAACTTAAAGGTTTGGGTAAAACTAGTGGAAAGGCTAAACACTGTTTTATATAAACTGTTGAATCATGAGATAATTTCTATACATGCTGAAAATTACTTTAGGATTTGTAAACACAGGTACTTATTTTAAGGTCTGTAAGTGTTTTAACTTTTTAGGTGGCTTGCTTAAATAATGGCTGAGAATTTTTGCATAAGAAAAAAACCTCCTGGGTTAGTTAGAGGACTTGAGAAGGAGGGAAGAAGATTCTGGTTTTGCTCTTCTGTCTGTAAGAGGAATGGTACAAGTTGTTTCTCTCTTGAGGGCCTGATTCTTTCAGAAGTCATCTGCTGAATGCTGAGAAGGATCAGAACCATGTTTCTCTTTCTGCTGGCCACCCCTCCCTCTGTCTCTCTCTCTCCCTCCCTCCCCCCCACCCCACACCATCATCCCCATCCAGCAAGCTGCTGAGGGGTATGGCGCTTTTGTCAGAAATCTGAACTGATTGCTTGCAGAAACTTTTAGAAATGAAACCAAGGATCAGGTGTACTTTTAGCACCAAACTTGCTAACCCCTGACAACAACAGTACCTTTCTTTATTTCAGCTTAACATGTCCCAAATTTTCTTGTTTATTCTGCAGTTTTAAAATATCCTTGCTATCCTTGTTTAATTTATAAATGTAGATGTTGAACACATATTATGGAATATAGAAGCAACCACACAAACCAACCCAAGTGAGTCAAAACAATGTCAGCTGGTGTGGTTGTCCATCTCAAAGGGACAGAAAACGGTGCTGTCAATTTTAGCAAACGTGCCATGGAGCGCTCTGTGGTCTACCAAATGGGAACTTCGGGGCTATATGTGTGATTCCCAAAAAGGCTAGGCTACCCATCCTTGTGCTAGATTACTAATATTTAAAGGCACTTTGACAGGTTAAAACTGGTAACTGCTAACAATGGACGGAAGAGGGTAATAGACTAGTAGAAAGGGATAAATGGAAATGTCATTCGTATTTTGACAAGGAAAGATCAGGTTTTAATTTACCAGGCTGCTGGCAAGAAACAGCCCCAATGAATGACAGTTTCAGGAAAAAGAAGTGTTGATGAAAGCCACTGCTGTGTCAAGACACTCAGTTCTTGGGGTGGAGAAACCTGAGAAGAGCAACATCTTGTTATGAAACAGACTCTCCGTTTACCTCAGAAGCCCTCTTATCCTGTCCCAAGTTTGTCCCCACCTGCTCTATCTTTCCCTCTCTCCTCATTTTCTATTTGTAGGACGAAAATGATGCTACTCAGAAGTATCTCAGCCACACCTTATTGGTGCACAGATCACTGGGAAATTCCATGGCCATTCATTATATGGATTAATGGAGGAAATGAGGGATCAGAGGACTTGCCCTCATGGTCTTGAAAATTGTAGGAAATCGTCAACTTTCCTCCTGTCTCCAAATTTACCAGTGAAATGCAACAAATATTTGTTAAAAATTCTTTAAACATAGATTTTCAAATGTCTCAGCTTCCCACAGCAGAAGAAATAGAATATTTAGGGGGGAGTAATTCCTTAGTCACACACCAATAAAAATGCCTTAGAGTCCATGGAGGGGGGGAATCCTTAAACAATGGAGTTAAGCAACTATAGTATCTCCCCTATCAAACCAACTGTATGGCCAGCTATCATAAACATTGTGGATGTGAAGTCTTCAGAAGAATCCTTAAAAGTGCAGTATATTTGATTCAATACGCAATGCACACATTTCACAATCTTGTTTCAGATTCTGTCTATAAGACAAATAACCCTCATCTGCTTGACATCCTTATATTCTACGATTTTGTCAAGCTTTGCATTAGGTAGGGGGTAGCTATAAATCTATAGCTACCTATAATCTATAAAGCTATTTGTTGTTTATTCGTTCAGTCACTTCCGACTCTTCGTGACTTCATGGACCAGCCCACGCCAGAGCTTCCTGTCGGCTGTCACCATCCCCAGCTCCCCCATGGTTGAGTCTGTCACCTCCAGAATATCATCCATCCATCTTGCCCTTGGCCGGCCCCTCTTCCTTTTGCCTTCCACTTTCCCTAGCATCAGCTTCTTCTCCAGGGTATCCTGTCTTCTCATTATGTGGCCAAAGTACTTCAGTTTTGCCTTTAATATCATTCCCTCAAGTGAGCAGTCTGGCTTGATTTCCTGGAGTATGGACTGGTTTGATCTTCTTGCAGTCCAAGGCACTCTCAGAATTTTCCTCCAACACCACAGTTCAAAAGCATCTATCTTCCTTTGCTCAGCCTTCCTTATGGTCCAGCTCTCGCAGCCATAGGTTACTACGGGGAATACCATTGCTTTAACTATGCGGATCTTTGTTGTCAGTGTGATGTCTCTGCTCTTAACTATTTTATCAAGATTTGCCATTGCTCTCCTCCCAAGAAGTAGACGTCTTCTGATTTCCTGGCTGCAGTCAGCATCTGCAGTAATCTTTGCGCCTAGAAATACAAAGTCTGTCACTGCCTCCACTTTTTCTCCCTCTATTTGCCAGTTATCAATCAAGTTGGTTGCCATAATCTTGGTTTTTTTGAGGTTTAACTGCAACCCAGCTTTTGCACTTTCTTCTTTCATATATATATATATACTGTATGTATGTATGTGTGTGTGTGTGTGTGTGTGTATGTGTGTGTATGTATGTATGTATGTATATATATATATATATATATATATATATATACACACACACACCTTATATATATAGCTATAAAGCTATACATCTTTATAAATCTATACAAACCTTTATAAAACTATAAAGCTATAAGAGATTCGGTTTGGTGTAGCGGTTAAGGCATCAAGCTAGAAACTGGGAGACCGTGAGTTCTAGTCCTGCCTTGGGCACAAAGCCAGCTGGGCGACCTTGGGCCAATCTCTCTCTCTTAGCCCTAGGAAGCCAGCAGTGGCAAACCACTTCCTAAATCTTGCCAAGAAAACTGCAGGGACTAGTCCAGGCAGTCGCCAGGAGACAACACTGACTTGAAGGCACCAATAAATAAATAGATAGATAGATAGGTAGATAGATAGATAGATAGATAGATAGATAGATAGATAGATATAAATCAGTTCTTTATATTACTCCTGTCGCAACTATCAATAGGGCATTCATGGGTGCAGAAGAGACCCATGGGTGCTATAGGTACCATGTTGCCTTCAACTGTTTTAATACTACTTAAAGGTAAAGGTTCCCCCCGCACATTTGTGCAGCCGTGTCTGACTCTAGGGGCCAGTGCTCATCTCTGTTTGTTAGCCGAAGAGCCAGCGTTGTCCGAAGACGCTTCCATGGTCATGTGGCCAGCATGATGCATGTAGAACGCTGTTACCTACCCACCAAAGTGGTACCTATTAAACTACTTGCATTTGTATGCTTTTGAATTGCTAGGTTGGCAAGAGCTAGGGCTAGTGCGGGAGCTCACTCCATCACGCGGGACTAGGGATTTGAACCTCCGAACTTGCAATCTTCCGATCGACAAGCCTGGCGTCTTACCCACTGAGCCACCACATACTCATTTATTCAAGACTACAGATATATACATTCAAGCCTATAGTTTCTAACTCAGATTTCTCTTCCTGATTAGATCCCAATTTAGCCAAACTTGGAGTCAAAATTTGGAACAGATGACTATATGACAATATGCACATAGGAATAGTAGTAAGAATGACTAGTTCTTGTCCAAGCTACCCTTTGGGGACCTTTTAAGCTAGATCTAATGTTTATTTATTTATGTATTACATTTGTCACCGCCCATCTCCTCCCACTGGAGGGACTCTGGGCGTTTATCCAAGAAATGAAGACAGAGTTTTTCAGCTTTAGCTCCATGCATCTGCTCTAAAAAAGCAAGAACCCGCTGTTCTTTGATGAAAGTCCATCAAAATCCAGTAACTGTGACCAGCTCTTGCTCTGGCTAAGAGTGTGATTTGTAGTTAGTAACTTGCTCCATACTAGACCCCAAGCTTTAGAAGTAATGCATGTATCATCTCTGTTTTTCTGAAGGAAATGGTAGTGTTTTCTTTTTTAACCAGGGTATTCTGGGACAATTATTCTTTTTCTTTTCTTTTTTTGATAATTTTTTATTATATTTGAAACAAAGATAAAAACTACAGAAAAACAAAAAATTACAAACAAACAAAAAGAAAAAGAAACCAAAAAGTGTGAAATACAAGAATGTAATCTTTCAAAATTCTTTTTTCTTGTGACAATTACTATTTTTCTTGATGTATTCAGCCATTATTTCCCTGATAACTCCACATTTTAGATGTTTTTCCTGCATGTTCTTTTGTTTACATCTTCAGAAACTAGAAGGGGTCTGGTAGCACCTTTTCTGATTAACAAATTTTATTAAAAGGCATAAGCTTTCTGAGCTGTAGCTCACTTCATTCATTTCTCAGTTTGCCATTTCATCCCAGAAGTCGCTATACGTTGAAGCCGTATCTGTACCAGGTTCCATTCTATGATGGAGTGAATTCCAAGAGGAGAGGAACTGAAGAGCAGGACTTCCCTGAGAGCAGCAGTTACTGAGAAGGAAATTGCCTATCCTACAGGCTACAGGAACACAGGAGCCAGTCCTTTCAATTACATGCATAAAGCTGACAGCTACTTAATTTAAGGGCTTTGAACTTTCTGGGTTGATCAACCCTTTTTTTTTCTTCTTCTTCTAAAGTAAGTGGCTGCAGAAGCTGCAATTCTGGTCTCCCTTGTAATCAAAATAGCAGAGCTGAACAGGGGCCAATTCCAGGAATGAGACAGAAGAGGATGGTCCCATATCAGACCTGCTGGGCCAATTTTAGCTGAGCCAATTGCCAAGCCTCCTTCTCCATGTACCATGAACTGTCCATATGGGAGATCTTCTGTTTTTCTAGGAAAAATACCACTTTCATGCCAGAATACAATGGACAAGCTTCAGTCTGCCTATGAGATGGAGGTTCTGTTGTGAGGACATGTCCTCAGCAAATGATTAAGTAGCACAGTAAGATGGCTGCATGGATGAGCCCAAAGTTGCTCTCTTTTATGCCAATTACTCTTTCTCTCTCGTCTGAGAACACAAATAAGGAAGGTATATATCACACATACAGTAGGTTGTCTAATTCAGCTTTCCCCAACCCATCACCCTCCAGAAGTGCTGAGACTGCACATCTGTGCCACTAAACTGGGAATGTAGGTACTCCAACATCCCCTCAATGCCCTCAAGAATAGTTGCACGTGAAATTACGGCATGAGGGAGCTTGGTAGAGCAGTTATTTTGATTCACTGACCTCTGAGATGGGACAGGTTATATTTATGTCACAGTGGGACTTGATAGCTACATATTCCAATGGATATGGTTACACACTTACTAAGGACTTGTGTGAGATCTGTTTTTAAACATGATTCTGCTCCAAATCACAGAGCCAGTAAAAGGGAATCCAGAGAGTGACGTAGATTTCAAACTTGCATTCTGGCTGGTTTTCTCATGTCCCTTTTGTAAGATGTTACAGAAATTTATTCATACTTAATTTTTTTCATGCACCCTTCCAGTATTTCTTTCATTTAATGTTTTAAATTATGTTCCAACTGCAGTGTTTTATTTGTGCTTTTTCTTCATATTCCAATCATATTTTGTCCAGCTGTTTCATCTTAGTTGGTCTTTCCCTCCCTTTCATTTGGTCCCTTCTTCAAGTTTTATAAATGAAATTTTCAATCTGCTTTGCTTTACTTAAAGATGGGATAGCTTTTAAGGATTCTCTCCTCACCCATCCCCCAATCTGTCATAACAAAGTCTTTGTTTTTATCTAGGATTGAGTCCAAAGTCATTAACCAATTTTAGTAAACTCTCCCTTCTCTCTCTTTCTCTCTCTGTGCTGCCGGATCTCCATGGAGAGACATCACTCATATCACCTTTTGAAATAATGAGCAATGAAAAGGATAAAATGTCAATAATTTCCCTGAAAAAGATCAAATGTAAGGGTCAAGTACTAAAGATCATACTTCAAGATTTGCATCGCCAGAGAACTAGTTTAAATGACTGACCAGAATTTTCTTTTGGGAATAAAGACTGAATTGTTCAATAAGCCTTTAAATATCACGGTTTTTGTAATAAAAGCGATTTTCCTATTCTGGGTTGGCATGTCTCATTGAAACAACTAACGAATGAATTAAGAAATGGATTAAAGCAGTGAACTAGTTATGTCAGCAGTTTCCCATTCATGAGCTACAAGATGAATGTGAGTCTTTACTTTGTCTTCCTTAATTAGAATACAAATATGCAATAAAATTCAAAGCATTGTCATTTATATCTTCAATGGAGCACTATTTTTGTAACATAACTACATACTGAGGACCAGCCATAATCCCAAAACGGGAAGAACAGCTGCCTAAAAATGTATGAAACCTATACTCAGCTCTTACAATACAATTTTAAAAAGCAGGAAGCAAATATGCTTTACAAATAATCCATGGGGATCTGGAATGAACAAAAAATAATGTAAAAAACAAATGGCATTTTATCCAGCCATGGACCTAGGGGCACTTGCTAGGGAATAAATCAATTACAGAAATTCATGATAACAATTAAGCTTAAACACTTCATTTCTCTTGGTGAGATTTGGCCTGCCCAGGTCAGCTTGGATAATTTGCGTGTTTAAAATCTCATTGGGTGCTAAACTGTCGGTTGTTTTGACAATGGTTTGTTTAAAAAGCTACAGTGACCTGGTTCACATACAGATTTTATAAACCATTATGGCTGGATTCAAGCACTGAGTAAGACAAAATCAAACAAACTGGATTCAGAATGAGATATTAACTGGGCTTACAGTACCTGACTAAGATATTCAGTGAATTCTACTTGCATAAAATTCTTCCTAAATCATACTTTTGGAGATAGTTCTTGAACAATAAGACTTTCAGCACTATATAAATTAACTCCCTACACATGTACATGAACTGATTATGTTTTTATTCTAGCCCAATGCATAGAAAATCCTTCCTTCCTTCCTTCCTTCCTTCCTTCCTTCCTTCCTTCCTTCCTTCCTTCCTTCCTTCCTTCCTTCCTTCCTTCCCTTCCTTCCGCACTCTTGATACTAATCTTGGGTTTTGTAGTGGAATAGGCACACACTTGCTGAGACCAAGTTTTATTTTGGGAGAAATGAGCTGTCCAGGACAAAACAATCCAAATGAAAACCTGAAATTTTAAAATATTATTTCCATAGTGATAATTTGCAGAGAGAGAGTGCCCATGAAAAGCTACTCAAGAGAACAGCAGTCCACAGAAATCTGGACAGAAGAAGATAAACAAAGCAGACAAAACTAATGCACAGTGGAATTTAAAAATATTCCAGTTATCAAGCTGGCTGCAGCTTGGATATACAAGGGAAAGTGCCAGTCTTCAGCATCAGTTGTGTTTAGATAACTGTCTTTGGGCCCCACAACTCAAATGACAATCTACACCCAGACCCTATAGATACTTGCAATCCCTTTTGTAACTTCTTTTGTTCGGGAAGCACCTATATTTCTATATATACTGGATCAGGATCTGTTCCTGTTTCCACTTAGGTTCCCTTATCAGTCTCAGGAATTGGCCCCAAGTGTTAATGGAATCTGTTTTTTCTCCCTGGTGTGTTTCTCTCTATTTGTTCTGTTCCCTCAGAGCAGCTTTCCACAAACACAACATCGACTTATTGCAGGATGAATATCCCCAAGCAATTAAGAGTCCTCTTCTTCATCTTTCTCCAAGACAAACGGGACAGGTTGTAATGCTTTGAAATATCATCAACACTGTCAAAGTCACAGACTGGATTAGCATCCAAAGGATACTTCATCTGAATGCCATCATGTAGAAATCTACATGATTTCTACGGGGCGTGGTGGCTCAGCGGGTAAGACGCCAGGCTTGTTGATCGCAAGTTCAGAGGTTCGAATCCCTAGCCCTGCGTGCGGAGTGAGCTCCCGCACTCGCCCCAGCTCTTGCCAACCTAGCAATTCGAAAGCATGCAAATGCAAGTAGATGAATAGGTATCACTTCGGTGGGTAGGTAACAGCGTTCTGCGCATGTCATGCGGCCACATGACCGTGGAAGCGTCTTCGGACAACGCTGGCTCTTTGGCTAACAAATGGAGATGAGCACCGGCCCCTAGAGTCGGACACGACTGCACAAATGTGCGGGGGGAACCTTTACCTTTACTAGAAATCAACTAGACCTTACATCCCCACTTTCTGAGTCACTGGTTAGAGTTTTCATTTTGCCAGCACCTGCTGCTCTATTGGCAGCTACAGGTTTCTAAATTTCCATGATGCACAAATGTTGTCAACTTCTTGTCAAAGTTCCATTATCTCTCACATGGATATGAAACCTGATGTCTGGGTTGCAACTGCACAAACCCTTACAAGGCAAAAGCACATGCTTAGCCCATCCAAAGCTGGACCTGCCACCTTCTTCACTTGGCATTCATGCAAGTCACATTTTTCTCTGCTTTGCAGTTCTAAAACTATTTCTAGATGCCTCCCTGAAGTGTTTAATTGGACATCAATGCTGTGTCCTTAATTTCTATAAGATTACGATCACCGGGAGCCCGTTAAGGTAGCTTAATGAGAAAGTAAACTGGTATTCTGTACTTAGCCAAGGAAAACTGGGAGATCCATATGTTAATTTTTATAGTTTGATTCTGAAACCTTTCTATATAAGAGACTAAGCATGCAAATATAGAAGCATATTCCTAAATATTTACATAAATATTTACTAACATGGCATGATAAGGTTGGGAAAATATAGATTGTTTTAAAATGTAAGGATCAGTCTAGATGTGTTTGTGGATAGAAGTCATATATTTTAAGTATGCTTCTTCCTTATAGATAGGATCTAGTTTCGTATACAGTGGAGAAACTGGGCAGAAGTTAATGTCCAAAATTACAGATTATGTGACATTTGGATATAGAGCGGGGACCTTTTGATATTAACTCCTCAATTTGGAAGAGAGGAAATGTTACTAATCATAGAATAGGAGAAAATCAAGACATTTTAATAAAGCTGCCACACATAGCTTTAGAATATAATTACTTTAAATTTAAATCCTTTTTTAAAAAAATATACAACAAAATGGTATTTATATGACTTTTAACTTTTCTCCATCTTTAGCAAACTGCAAGCCTGCTGGAATTTTTATCTCACTACAGTGCATCCAAAAGATCTGAATGAAAATAATTCATTTATCTCTCTATTACTATTTTTTTGTCTGTGATAATGAGAAAATGAGAAAAGTAATATTCATTGTGCTTCATACATTCATTTTTGGATTCAAACTACAATTCCCAGCCCTGTACCTCATTGGCACTACAGTATAAGAAATTGCTTTCAGTAGGAACTCTTTTGGAAAACTATATATTATTATATTATATAATATATAATATATAATATATAATATATAATATATAATATATTATATATTATATATTATATATTATATATTATATATTATATTATATTATATTATATTATATTATATTATATTATATTTTATATTATATTATATTATATTATATTATATTATATTATATTATATTATATTATATTATATTATATTATTATACTGTATTATATTTTTATTATATTATATATTTCTATTTCCAATCCAAATGAAACAAGAGTCACACACCCCTTTATTCCTGCCAAGTTTCACATTGTTTCTATAACTCCTCTCCTGCCTCTAAATTTTTTGTGCTTTACATAATATTGTTTATCTCCAAAGGCATAGTATGTTGGGGATATATAGATACACACACACACACACACACACACACACACACACACACACACAGAGTGTATATGCAATTAAGATTTAGTTTATTTCACTTAGTTCTCCATTGAACAAAAACACTCAGATTCCTTTTTCCATATGCTACATCATATGCTGTCTTCTTCCATCCTGCAAAGTACCTATCCAAGGAATTCGTTTTACAAATTGGGAGATAATATACAAGTATGGGAAGGTGGAACAGACAGAATATTCTTAATCAGTCCACTTGCAAAAAAAGAAACAAATATGGAAACCAAAGGACAAGGAGATGAAGTGCTGTCCTGTTAAAAACATTAGGATTATCTTCTCAAACTTGTATCCTCTAAATCAGTGTTTCTCAAACTTGGCAACTTTAAGATGTGTGGACTTCAACTCCCAGAATTCCCCAGCTAGGCTGGCTGGGAAATTCTGGGAGTTGAAGTCCACGTATCTTAAAGTTGCCAAGTTTGAGAAACGTTGCTCTAAATGAACTGAACTACTGTTCCCATCTTCTCAAGCCCATGTAGCCTTAGCAATATAATAAAGAAAAAGAGAATTGATAAAATATCAGAATAAAGACTCAGAAATTATCCAAGTACTACTGGTTGGCATGTGCATCATCCACATTATTATTTATTATTTATTTTATTTATTTTCTATCCCGCTTTTATTGTTTTTTTATAAATAACTCAAGGCAGCGAACATACCTAATACTCCTTCCTCCTCCTATTTTCCCAACAACAGCAACCCTGTGAGGTGAGTTGGGCTGAGGGAGAGTGACTGGCTCAAGGTCACCCAGCTGGCTTTCATGCCTAAGGCGGGACTAGAACTCACAGCCTCCTGGTTTCTAGCCCGTTGCCTTAACCACTAGACCAAACTGGCTCTATATTATTGAAAAGCCAGTTTGGTGTAGTGGTTAAGGTGCTGCGTTAGAAATCAGGAGACCATGAGTTCTAGTCCCCTTAGGTATGAAAGCTGGCTGAATGATTTTGCGCCACTCACTTTATCTCACGGTTCTGGGGGGAAATGGAGGCAGGAGCATTAGTTGACCAAAAATAAAGGTGGGATAAAAATATAATAATAAATAAATAGGTGCTGTAGTATCAATGGAAAAGCCTACTCTAAATTAGTTGGAGAATTGATGCCAGAACCAAATTGATGTTGTCCATTCACATGAACTGATACAAACTAAAATTCTTTGTCCCTTAAACCTGGTTGAACTATTTCTCATTGTCTGTAGAGAACTGTTGGCCATCATGTGGATAAAACCTTTTAAAGCAGCTCAGAACAGCCACAAGGAATATTACTGCCCAGCGACAGAGCAGTGTCTAAAAGATGCACCCCAAGATTACGCACACTCTTCAGCATGCAGATGGTCACCAGACTCAAAAGATGCTTTGATTGGCATGATCACTACAACTTGCCATCACACCTAGCTCTAGTACTGAAGTTTTTCCTGCAAAGTGCCCTTTGTCAGGTCTCATCCCTTGATCAGCATACACAGCAGGAACATAGCAAACCTAGGCTAATCTCAGAACCTAAGTGGGACCAGCCCTATTTGGATAGAGGACTGTAATGGGGTGCACACACACCCCTCACGTGTGCCTTGGATTCCAAAGTTTCCATAAGAAATCTTCAAACCTTCCTCCCACTACCCAACTGCGCCCTGCCTGCGTCTCCTGGAGGAAGCCAGCTCGGTGTGCTACTTTACTCCAGAGAAATCTTTTCTGCAACTGGTTAACCAAAAGCGGAACGGGAAAGTGGCAATGCCCCTTTCTTTAAGTAACCGAAAACTGATGCAGAGGTGTATGCTAAAGGCGAAGTCCCTTTCCCAGAATGGGCATCAATGAAGATTTCTAAATATAGCCACCTCAGAGAGCTAGAAGAAAACTGAAAAGAAAAAGAAAAGGGAGAAGGAATAAACAAGTGCTTTCTGAAGAGGCTGATCTCAGTCAGATGCTCCCTCCAGCCTGCAGACTCAGTCAAGCACAGACAACCCAACAAATTTGTGGAGTCCTTGGTGCTCTCTGAGCCTTGTTTTCTTAGAGACATTTCATTGCCAGGCTAGGCAACATCTTCAGTGCGAAAAGGGAGTGGGACTTGCTCTCTGTTTATATACCCTGGCTTGTCCTGCTTGTGTTGGTGGAGGTGTTGTTCCCCCCTTAGGAGTTCCTTGATTGGGCTGTTGTTTGCTGCTTGGTTGATTGACTGAGTTGATAGTTCCTTGATTAGGGTATAATTCTCTTTGATTGCTACCAACAAATTTATCCAGTCCAGATCTCGGTCCATAAAAAAAAACAGACTCTATTTTGTAACTACTTTCCCTGATTATTAACTCCAGCTTTGTTGTTGCCAGTTGGAGTTTTGCTCTTACTTGGCTTCCAGCTACCCACAGAAAAGGGAAAGCAAATGTCAAGAGAGTAGGGTAAAATGGAGACTGCCCTGCCCTCTTATAAAGTCCACCTGAGAGAGGAAACCTCCTCTCCTTGTTGACTCCTCCGCCTTTAATTTTCCTCCTCGGCTAAGTTTTCTCCACCCCTTACTTGGATTGATCAGTCAACCACTTTCCTGTACCTTTTTCAGGGTCTGAACCTCTTGAAATGGAATTTCCCTACATTCCTCACAGGGACTAGCAGGGAATCCAAATGACGCAGGGTAGACTGGAAAGCTGGAAAAGATCTCCCAGAAGAAGGCAATGGCAACCACTTCCCTAAAGTTGCTGAAAAAATAGCATGAAGGCAAACACAGGGAGCTCAACCTTATGGCATCATTATCTTTACAGATTAGCAGTTATCATTTACATTTTCCATATTGCCCTGGTGTGATGCTGTGCTGGGAGCACTGTGTGCACTTAACAAGATGGGTGATGTACATGTATTCCGCATATTCATACATGGCTCCCAAACCTACAATGGGAGATTTATCTACTTATCACTGTAACTGTGATGCTTTCCAGTGAACAAGGACAGAAAAAAGTGTATATTATTCAAGGGAGAGCTTTAAGGAATGCTAGATCATTTTCCTTTCCATATTTTCCCACCACTGGAGGTCACTATAATCTTAATGTTTTAACTTGTCAGGTCCATGGCAGGAAGACATCTGGTACTAAATACTTGAAGCTTGTACTCAGAAAGGGAATGAGAGATTTGTCTATTGGAACTGGCTATTAGTAGCTTCTGATCTCCTATACTTTATTTTTCACTACTGTTTTATAGACTAACAAAGCTTCTAAATATACCCTGCTCTGGGTTCCTATCCAGCTATAATATATTGATATTGCCTTGCAATTATGTACATTATTTTTTATTTTATTTTATTTTATTTTATTATTTTATTTTATTTTATTTTATTTTATTTTTTCAGTTTATATAGCCGCCCATCTCAGACCAGTGACTCTGGGCAGCTAACAATAATAAAAACAATCAAGCAATTAAAACAATACAGAAAATTAAATATAAATACAGCCAAGAGATCTTAAAAACCATTGGTGTCAGCACAACCATGAAACGGGGCCCTTCGCACACTCGGGGCCCCAGGCCCAGGCACAAAGCCAGGTCATCAAGGCCTTCCGAAAAGCCAAAATCGCCTGGGATGGGGTGGGTGGGTTAATAGCTCCTCTTGGAGGTGGCTGGCACCATAGAGTTCCTTAAACAATAACATAGCCTCTTGGATTTTATATATTTATATCTAATTAAATTGGAATAATGTATTGTATTTTATATGTTTTTAATTAATCAATTTTGTTGTAAACCGCCCAGAGTCCCCTTGTGGGGGGAGATGGGCGGTGATATAAATCAAACAATAAATAAATAAATAAATAAATAAATAGGATCGGGGCCATCCCAATCTCAAGAGGGAGGATGTTCCAGAGGGCAGGCACCATAGCAGAAAAGGTACGTCTCCTGGTCCCTGCCAGCTGACATTTCTTGGCTGATGGGACCCGGAGCATGCCCATCCTGCCAGACCGGATTGGACAGGTAGAAACAACTTGGAAAAGACAGTCCCTAAGGTAACACAGTAACATTATCCCACCGAATCCACTGTTTCTTGAGTACACTGGGTTGATTTTGTGCAGGGAGGGGGGAAGGTCAGCAGATGACAGTCGGCTCAATCTTCTTTTTCCAAAAGAAAGCTTTAGTTATACTGAAAATGCAATAATATGATCATATTATGCAGTTGACTGTATATTAATAACTGGAAGTTGACAATCAAAAGTTTTCTAACTATTATATCTGTGCAATTCTGGTGGAGTCATTAGAAATTTTTTTCAAAACATGTTTCTGTTAGATTATGGCATGGTTAATGTAAGGTAAGGTTTTGCCAAAAGGTAATTTCTGGTGATAATAGACACACAAAGTATGGGGTGTTGATCATCTGTAGCATCTGTCTAGGGTATGAGGAGAATGTTATATCATACTGTAACTATGCTTGACAAATCTGAAGAAGCTACAAATCGCTGGCTTTCCACATGACTTAATTTCAACAGTAAAAGCCATATGAAAAACTCACCCATTTTCTCATCACATACATTTATCCAACTCAGTTGATATTTTTAGGAAGCCAGTCTCAGGACGACCATTTCTAAAAGTTGAAATAACTTAATTTAAGTCTCTTGATTCCTATACACTTCACATAAATCCGAGATAATGTTAAAAAATGCTGTAGCTTGTAGAACACAAAACCAGAATGAAATGTTATGGGACCAAGTACAGATCTCCTGCATGTCATGTCAGCATTTAGAGGCTGTAGAGTTAGAGTTCGGCTGCAGTTAAATAAGAATGAATATTCTGCTGTGAGGAGAGAACAAAACATCATAAATTGATCAAGTGATCATAGAGAAACATCCCGTTCTGATGGGACTAATTAACAAATTCCTACATCTTATTTTTATTCAGCAGACAAGTGGCTAATACATAGCAAGCATGATATGTAACAGGAAACGGATGCCAAGCCTCAAGAAATGCAAGGAACATAACTTTCTTTTGACAGGCAGGCACAGATGCTGAAGCCTGTGTATGAATCCTCTTTCTAGCAAATTGTCATTAACCGAATAAAAATGCATCCATGCTACGTGAACCTTTCAGATTGTTTTAAGTTATTTAAACTTTCATTAGCCAAGATGCCAATTAATAGCATTGTGTTGACATGCATTCAAAAGTAAACTCCTCCAGATTAGTGTTAGGCTGGAGCCAGGTTTTATGATTTGATAATCCTTGTATCACTGTGTATGGCTAAGCATAGAAGCCCTGTCTGAGAAACAATACTGAAGTTACAGACTTCCTTGCAATGTTGGACAGAATTAACACTTTGTGAAGCATTTCACTAGTTTAAGTCAAGCATTTCTTAGCTGCTTTTCATGATCACTTTCTTCCACGATAGTTTACATGCAATACCAATATTACAAATTCATAGAATGATATATCAGTTCTAAGCTATCTGTTGAAAATCGGCCAGCTACAATAAAATAGTTTAAAACTAGGCATGCCCCAGACTTATTAAGTAATAGAAAGTGTAATACACTAATTATTAAAACTCAGAGAAAATATATAAGCTTTCAAAGCTCTCTTTAAAGCATGGTACATCTCGGCAGAGAATAGTGGGGCGCGATGGCTCAGCGGTTTAGACGCCAGGCTTGCCAATCGGAAGGTCGGCAGTTCGAGACCCGAGTGCCGCGTGACGGAGTGAGCTCCCGCACTCGCCCCAGCTCTTGCCAACCTAGCAATTCGAAAGCAGGCAAATGCAAGTAGATAAATAGGTACCACTTCGGTGGGATGGTAACAGAGTTCCGCGCACATCATGCTGGCCACATGACTGCGAAAGCGTCTTCGGACAACGCTGGCTCTTTGGCTAACAAACGGAGATGAGCACGGGCCCCTAGAGTCGGACACGACTGTGCGGGGGAACCTTTACCTTTTAGTATTGGCTAGTGGTAGTTGTTTATCATGCAGGTGGTCCTAAGTATGGACCCCAGTATCTTCCAAAAGGGCTGTGAAAGATTTTTCCCTTAAATGTTGTAGCAGTGCTGCCACTCAGTATAGACAGCACACTGAGTAGAGAGACAAAAGTTCTAACTCCAGGGAATCTCCTAAGACTGTCCTGTAAACATTAGCAATTGGACCAAAGCAAACTTATTTACGTTGAATCAAATTACTTTATGTTGCTGTATCTGACATGCTAGATTGCTCAGATTGATTATTCTGCACAGTACAACAATTTTATGGAGAAAGCTTAGCACCTACTATTTGGACTGAAAGCATGAAAATACAAAGCATATTGATGTTTTGCATTTAGTGTAACATTAACTAAAACATCCTGCTTTTCTTGAGCTTCCTTTAGTCAAGGTTCAAATGCTGTGATCACTGGAGGCAGACTCAACACCAAAGGTGGCAATAAGGAAGTCCTATGTATGTAAGTAGAGCTCTTTTCCTCCAAAGGCAAACTTCTCAAATGTGGCCTCTCCATGGTGAGAGAGGTCAGGTGCCAAGCCATTCCCCTGGCTGCAGCAATTGAGGGTGAACAGGAAAAGGAAAAGAGGGTAATCACATCTGGAGAGCTCCTTATGACTCAAGCTAGTAGCCTTCCATGCCTTCACTGTATCTATGCCGTTGCCCATGTACCAATCAAGCAAACTGTGTGATGGCCTAGTGTCAGCCCTTCAAGGTAGACCATGTCAGGAAACAGACTCCACAAGAAACACTAGAACTCTACTTTATTGATGTAGGCTATAATAACAGAATCTTGAAAGCCTGACAGCATTTCTTTCCCTACTTATTATACTAAAAATAGTCAAGGTGGAGCTATCATGAGTTTCTTTCTCACCCTTTCCTGTATTTCAGGGCTAAGCTCATGTTTTCCTAATGGATGTCACATATCTTCTTCAAGGATATTTCCATATTCCTTTACACTCAGTGATAAGCACAAAGCAGCTGCTGAAGCCCACACAGAAGGAAAAGAAAAACAGATGCAAAGAGATGCAAAAAGGTGAAGTTCAAGGACAGACATCAAACTTACACTCAATCAATACCATGGAATAAACATTAGGATTTAACAAATATCTAGAAGGCTGGTAATATTTCTTACTTCTCTCACATTATTGGATAAATGTCCAGTTAAACTTGGCAATGTTCTCATTCAAACTACTACAATTGCATTCTGATCCAGTAGCCTTGATACCAAAGATAATTTACACTAAATGTTGAACTAGTGACCTCTGTATACATGACATATAGTTTATCACTGAAACATATCACTTTCTCAGTCCCTTACAAGTGGTTATACTATGAGCTACTGCCTATGAAAGTCCAAGAGAAGTTCACCTTTTCTTATTTATTTAAAGTCCATTCTATCAGTGTGGGTTGACAAGCAAAAACCACCTCGATCAAGCAGAATAGAATACAATACAATGGGATGCCTCCATTCCTTCCACTGATGCCCAAACTGTAAAGATCAGTCTTCCAAAATGATATTGGTTGTAAGCCGTTTAGATTAACAACCGAGGCCACAGTCAAAATTAGAGATGCTGGGCATAATATTCTTAAAACAACAAGCCTTGTAGATAGTAACATGAATTACTTCACTTACTTCTACTACTGAGAATCCTCTGGCTGACCCTGTTAAATGGAACATCTGCCTAAAACCCTGGCCTCTTTATAGGTCAAAAAAAACATCAATTTGATTTAGGCTCAGAAAAGAAGAAACTCTGGAAAAATGCCTTTCAAAATATAAATCTTTGTTTTCTAGCTCAGTGAGGAATTCCACAATTTTACTTGGTATATTAAGATCCTTTTAGAATGCTTTTTAATAGCTGTCTTTGGGCTTAAAAACCAGATAAACAGTATGATCATGGAATGATTTTAGAGAAATAATGTTACTAAATGTTTAATTAATAGCAAGAGATTAACTTTTATGTGCTTTTATATCTGTGTTGAAGAAGGTCGGAAGTCACCTGTCTTTTGTGTTTTTCTGTCTATTCTTGCACTGTTTTAGTTTTTCTTGTTTCTTTTTTAGACTTGTATTCTACCTGTTCTATATTCTGTATTTTGTGTTTTAATTATATTCTGAAAGATTAATAAAGCTTTATGAAAAAAAAATGGAATGATAGCATATAAAAGCAGACGGGTATACATCCCCTTGTGTCTCAGAATGAGATCACTTCCACAACTTTATGTAACTGGATGCTTTCACTGAGTAACTGTCTGTAGGGCAATATTTTCAATGCTTATAATTTAATGGAATTATATATTTTATTATGTAGAAACCAGTTGTATGGAATCCAGTATTACTTACTTACTTACTTACTTACTGAATTTCTATACCACTGACTTTGTAAAGACTCCTGGCAGTTTACAACCACGTAAAATCATAATGCCATAAAACAGTCTCCATGACACACACACACACACACACACACCTCCTTTAACAATCAAACGCCTTAATGCAGCTTCCCTGAATTTTCTTCCTTTGCAGCTTTTTGTTCTGCAGAAAGGCAACAGATGGAAAAGGAGGCAGAAAAAGCTCAGAAGGTTATAAGTGGAAGATGATGAAAATGTCTGGACTCTCCATAAAATACCCTAGGTACAGATATTTCACAAAAGCCTCATCAGAATACACCCTTAGGGATCAATAAACAGCTCCTCAAGTATATAACCTAGACCCTGTGAGTAATATTAAACCAAACATTAAATCCTCCTGCATCACCTCTCAAAGATGTTAACTCAGAGCCAACAGGATTATGTAAGGAGCACATGAGTTGCAACAGAGCTGGTTCGCAATTGCAATAGCTGGAAGAAGTGCCCTTGTCTGCCCTCTGTCACCTCTTCAGGAAAGGCCACTTATAAAAGTAGTTGCTGACTAGATTTACAGCTTCTCCCAATGGGGAAGCCAGTGTGGAATAATTAGGCAGAGAGATCCAGACTCAGTTCTTCATACTGCCATGTCTTTTATGGGTTGACTTGAGCTGGAACTTCTATCACAGTTCTGTAACATACCTCTCAGAGTTTTTTGAAGGACTCTGGGTATGTGTGCACATGATAGCCTCATTTGTCTGTGATAAGATGGCGGCTTGCTGCTCTGATGGACTAACTGACTGCTTCCTTATAAGCAAGCTAGCCAGAGACATAAAAGAACCCGGAGAGACAAAGGGAGGTGAAATTTGATCTGCACTTCCTATTTGCCTCACAGTGAAGATGGATCACCTACTATTTTGGGAGGGCAGGAATGGATAATATTGTGGTCAGCTCAGGATGCCAGGAAGGCAGCCTCCACCTGAGCTTTCTTGCTCTGCATCAAAAGTGGTGCAAGCAGGGAAGTGTGGATGGCCTAAAATGCTTCATTCCATCTTATGCAAATGTCTCCATTCCAATTGGCTGGTGTGTGTTATGATGGGTGTGCCCCTCCCATCCCCACTCTCTGCCTTCAACTGCTATTTCATATTAGGCTTCTGGGCTGCCTGTGATGAAAGTCTGGAGTTTTGTGGGCTTTTTTTTTTCCCCTTGGCAGAGGAATAGCAAAATGCTGCTAATTTCTTTGTGACATGCCCAATTTCCCCTTCTAGCCCAAGTGACAGGAAGAATTGTACCACTGTTTTAAGTTTTGAGGTTTTTTTCCTACCAGTCCTCAAAAGACATGCCCACAGGAGGGAAAGCAATTGGTGCTTGTTTTCCTGGCCTGGGTGGGAGGGAAAAGGAAGCAGGAGAATCCACCAATCAGGAACCTTGTTCATGGTGGTCCAGATGGAACACCTGGCCATCTTGGTGGCCAAAGTGAAAGAAGAGGATGAAATCTGGGAAAGGATTTCTTAAGCTGGCTTCATTTCCAGCTAGTTAATGCATGAGAGAGAAGCGGCTGAAGGCTGCAGTGCAGAAAAGCCAGAGAGAGAGAAATTGAGAGATGTACCTGAAGATGGATAGAGGAAGAAGAGGAAAATAAAAGAAAAAGAAACCGGAAACCAGAAACAAAAGAAAAGAGAGCCTTTGTGGCAAATGAAACAATCATTCTTTAAATAAGTAAAAAGAGGTTTTGTTGATATATCTCAGTGTTTCTCAACCTTAGCAACTTTAAGATGTGTGGACTTCAATAGCCAGAATTCCCCAGCCAGCATGGTTGGCTGAGGAATTCTAGGAGCTGAAGTCCACATATCTTAAAGTTGCCAAGGTTGAGAAACACTGATGTATCTGTTTAAAAGGAAGCAACATATACCCTACATTAACTTTGTTATTGTTAAATAATTAATTAGTTGCTCATAATTAATGTGGCACCTTCACAGGGCACCTCCATTGAAGCAATTCAGTACTATAAATGAGAGGAGCAAAAATATAAATACCTCCCCCCCCTGTCTAAGACACTGTGCTACTGGAAACTAACCAGTAAGATGAGATACAATATCAGTATAAAAATAAACTTGATCAGAAGAAGTTATTATTGTGGTGAGGCAGGTTGCAGCAAGGTTCTAAATTGCATTTATTTGTGGAGTCCTTGGTGCTCTCTGAGCTTTGTTGTTTTCTTGCAGACATTTCATTGCCAGACTAGGCAACATCTTCAGTGCAAAAAGGGAGTGGGACTTGCTCTCTGTTTATATACCATGGCTTGTCCTGCTTGTGTTGGTGGTGTTGTTGTTCTCTCTTTAGGAGTTCCTTGATTGGGCTGTTGTTTGCTACTTGGTTGATTGACTGAGTTAATAGTTACTTGATTAGGGTATATTGTGCTGTTTGATTGTTCCTCTGGTGTTAATCTTGGTGTTAATCTTTGCATATCTGGGTTTGTAATGCAGCGTCTAGAAATGATAGCACTTCCACGTATACAACCCAAAGTATGGATCCGGTATGTAGATGACACCTTCATCAAAATAAAAAAGGAACAACTGGAGGAAACACATGAAACCATCAACATCATCTTCAATGGAATAAAATTCACAAGGGAAGAAGAAAACAACAACACACTACCCTTCTTGGACATCCTCATCAGTAGAGGAAATGAGGGCATTCTAGAAACACAAGTCTACCGGAAACCTACCCACACTAACCAAGTGCTCCATTACCAAAGCAACAACCCAACCTCCAAGAGAAGCTGTGTAAGAACATTATTCAGACGAGCACTAACACACTGCAGCAACCCAGAACACCAGAAAAAGGAAACAGATCATCTATACAGCATCTTCCAGCAAATTGGATACCCACGCAACTTTATCAAAAAGTGCCTGACTACCCAAACCACTACAACACAACCAACAGAAGCTATGAAAAGGATAACACTGCCATACATCAGAAACATCTCAGAAACTACCAACAGACTGTTACAACCACATGGCATCACCATAGCACATAAACCAACCAAAACCCTTCAGAACATCTTAAGTAACCCAAAAGACCCAGTAGCCCAAGAAAACAAGAGTTATCTACAACATACAGTGTAAGGACTGTAGCAGCCACTATGTAGGACAGACGGGCAGAAGACTAGCAGAGCGCATCCATGAACACCAACTAGCAGTCAGAAGACATGATGAAAACTCCTTAATCTCACAACACATGGACAGACTCAACCATACTTTCAACTGAAAAGCTGTGAGCATCTTAAACTAAGCCAAATCCAAAAACGCTACAGAATTCCTGGAAGCTTGGCACTCAAAGCCATCAACAGACACACAGAGGTAAACAACATTTAAATACCATTCATAAGAGACAATAGAAAAGCCAAAAGACCAGAACGCCTCCTTGCCAGCAATCAATACCCAGATATGCAAAGATTAACAGCAAGATTAGCACCAGAGGAACAATCAAACAGCACAATATACCCTAATCAAGGAACTATTAACTCAGTCAATCAACCAAGCAGCAAACAGCCCAATCAAGGAACTCCTAAGAGGAGAACAACACCTCCACCAACACAAGCAGGACAAGCCAGGGTATATAAACAGAGAGCAAGTCCCACTCCCTTTTCGCACTGAAGATGTTGCCTCCACAGTTCAACCCTGAGCTACAAATATTCTCTTCGATTGCATTTATTTGTCCCCTAAATAAACTTAGAAAAAGTTCTGCCACTTTTGAGCAAATAAACTCACTCTTTTGCCATGCTTCCCAAGGTGGCTGTGGAGATGAAAAATATATGGGAGGTCCTTATACATACTGTACAAATTTCACCTAAAAGCAAACTTGATTCCAGCTATCAGATGCCCTAGAACTGCAGAAGTATAGTAGAAAGCCTTCCATATTTGTGAATATTTCTCAATGGCATTATAGCAACTTAACAGTTGTTTTGGAAGAACTTATAGATAACTCAGGCACAATGTATAGTCGAAGGCTTTCACGGCCGGAATCCGATGGTTGTTGTGGGTTTTCCGGGCTTGGGCACAGAGAGAATCTTCTAGCTGTGCTCCTGTCCTCTGAAGATGCCAGCCACAGCGACTGGCGAAATGTTAGGAACCAAAACTGCCAGAACACGGCCACACAGCCCGGAAAACCCACAACAACCAACTCAGGCACAGTTTGTACAATGTATACAGTAGGTAATTAGAAATAATGCACACAGAGACACACATACCTCTTTATCCATTTTGAAAGTTTTCACTGTTTCCAAACTATGGAAGAACGTCATTCTATTCTCTCTGCTGTTGTAACATTGCGGGTTCATGTCGTCTAGCTGGTTAAATTGATAGAGCTCAGACTGGTATTCAATTATATGTTTATTCATTGTAGTTTTATAAATCAGTGTAGAAGCATCTCCTGCAATTTCTCTTGTTTATTGTCTGTAAAAAGGGAAACAAATAGAAAATATTGGACATGAGATAAATGCTTTTTTTGCAACCCTCAGAAAAACAGCTGCTGCATGATGTAACGTCCAGGCTACCAAATGGGACACCTAGCCACGTATATGGTTTCACTTATGCAATATAAGGTCCTAAACAACCTTGGGATTAGAATGCCTGGTAGACAGCTTTTGCTGTTACAGTACTAGTTGATCACAGAAATCATTGGGAGAGGTGTCCAACAGACCCACAGATTACTCTCCCCAGTGAAATTTGCTATTGTTACATCTTTTAGATATCTATTGAAAACCTTTCTCTTCATTCAGGCTTTCCCTGTACGGATGTGGCATGAATGTGTTTTGTTTCTGGTTTTATTCCCTCCTCCTTTTTCAAAACTGGATATGGTTTCTAGGGGCGTGGTGGCTCAGCGGGTAAGACGCCAGGATTGTCGATTGGAAGATCGCAAGTTCGAAGGTTCGAATCCCTAGTCCCGCATGACGGAGTGAGCTCCCGCACTAGCTCCAGCTCTTGCCAACCTAGCAATTCGAAAGCATGCAAATGCAAGTAGATGAATAGGTACCACTTCGGTTGGTAGGTAACAGTGTTCCGTGCGCATCATGCCGGCCACATGACCGTGGAAGCATCTTCGGACAACGCTGGCTCTTCGGCTAACAAACGGAGATGAACACCAGCCCCTAGAGTTGGACACGACTGTGCAGGAAAAACCTTTACCTTTACCTTATATGGTTTCTATATTGTTTTGAATTAATTGTTTTGATTGCACAATTTATATTTTGTAAATTGCTCCAAGATGTTTGAAGCATCCTAAAAATAAATTAAACAATGTTAATTTTATTTAACTTCTTTGATTCCTTCCATTCCTTTATCCTTAACCCCTATTGGACTAGGTAGGGTGGTTACTGAATGATTTCATAACTGCTAAATCCTTGTGCCATGGGGAACCTCTTTAGGTAGAAATATTCATATGACCAGGCAGATTACAGTGATGAGGCAGGGCAAAGTGAAAGAAAAGAAAAATTGGCCAAGGTACACTGAGGTGGATTCAGCCAAATATGGAAGAGAAACAAAGCATCTGGAACAAGGGATCCTCTGTGGAATAGACTTAGCATGAAACATAGGTTTTCAAAGATTGCATGTTGAACTCCCAACCATTTTAACAGTAAATAACTGCCCAGAGTTGCTGGGAGTCAGGTGGCATATACTGTAAATTTAATATGTTGTTGTTGTTGTTGTTGTTGTTGTTGTTGTTGTTAAATATTTTCAAAAAATGTGTTAATCTAAATTCTAATATTCTCTCTGTAGTGAATTGACTTTGGTTTAAGGATTGCAATAACAATAACAACAATAATATCCCAAATGTGTGTTAGTGCACTGCATGTATCTCCTAGTTAATGCTATGTGGATAACAATAGGTTGGCTTGCAAGACAGTCTCTGGATTAGAGATCATAGAAAAGTCTGGGCATGCTTGGGATAAAACTGGTCTTTTGTGGCATCCTGGCCAGTGCTGTCTTATTAGAAGAGAATGCTGCATGCAGCAAGGGTGCAACTAAGGCTGATAACCTAGTTTGCATCTTCCCTATCTTATTAAAAAGCATCATGTTAACCAAACCATGATGGGCAGAGAGGTCAATAGGAAAGAGGGCAGGGAAGAAAGGGCAATAAATGAAAGATAGTAGAGTGAAAGTAAGATGACCAGTAAGAGAAAGTATAAGCCCCGTATGAAAAAGTAATGAAAGGTAGATCGAATTCTTAAAGAATGACTGGACGTGAGGAAAAAGGATGTGGACGTTGCTTGGAATAGACTAGAGAAAATATGTCAGAGTGTCACAGAACTGTATGAAGTTACCCTAATGAGAAGTATGAAAAAGGATGCTTGGTGGAATAATGAAGTGGTATATAGGCATTGCAAGAACGGAAAGATATGGAGAGGTGTAGTGAATGGTCTTGGTGTAAAACTAGATTTAACTAAACCTTCTTTTCTTATGATGTCTTTAATTTCTATGGCTTACTATTTCTTACTGATGTTTTTGCACTTTGCATCGTAGTGCTTATCCTGACACAGAATAGTGTGATGGGTATGTATCTATGTTTGCATGCAATAACAATTACCCTAAACATGTCTTCATTGCATATATATCTCATTTCTTCTGAGGGACCTCAACATACCATGTATACTCCACCCAGCCTGTCTCCCTATGCACAGGCATGTGCACACACACGTTCTTCTCCTACCAATCTTAAATTATCTGAGATGCGGTAAGCTCAGCTAAGTGCAGGGACTGTCCCAAGGCCACTCAGAGAGCTTCATAGCTAAATGGGAATTGAATTGAATTGAATGTATTCAATTTAGATGCCACCTGATTCCAAACCAACTTTGGGCAGTGTATAATAAAACCAACAGGCTAAAAATACAAAACAATAATTATGAAAGAAATAAAAAGAACCGATAGACAGAAAGAAATGACAAGAACTGATGATGCCAGATCCAGCTAACCATTCCCACAGACAATCCAGCAGGGACCCCAACCAGCCGAATCAGAGGCCAGGGAGAACAGCCAGGTCTTGGGCTTTCCAGAATGCCAGCAGGGTGGCAATCATATGGATAACAGGGAATCTCATTCCAGAGGGCAGGTGGCATGACAGAAAAGGCACACTTCCCGGTTCCCAATAAATGACATTGTTCAATTGTCATTTATCACACCAACCTTGGAGCGCACCAACACTGTCAGACTGAACTGGCTGGGCTGATATCATGGGAGTTAGGTGGTCCCTCGGGTAACCTTTGCAGGTTATGACCTACAAAGCCTTATGTCATGTAGGGCTTTGTAGGTCATAACCAGCACCTTGAATCCAATCTGGAAGACTATTGGTAACCAGTACAGCTTGCAAAGCAGAAGTATCACGTGGGGATACTGAGGCATGCCAATCACTGGGCCACTGTATTCTGGAGCAGTTGAAGTGGTCTTCAGGGGCAGCCCCACATAGAGTGCATTACAATAGTCAAGCCATGAGTTGACTAGGGCATGAGTGACCATCTGAAGGAAAGGGTGCAACTGGGGCACCAGATGAAGTTGTGCAAAGGCCTTCCTGGCCACAGCTGCCACCTGTTCATCAAGCAGGAGCTGTGAATCCAGGAATATCCCCAGAATACCCCTACTCTTGAATGAGGAAGTGTGACCCCATCCAAGGTTAAAGATGCACTATCCCCAGATCTAGGTGGCCCTAACATTCACACCTGCTGAGTCTTGGTAGAATTGAGTCAGAGACGGGTCCTCCTCATCCAAACCCGCACAACCTCCAAGTACTGGGGCAGAACCTTGACAGCCTCACTTGGCTGGCCTGGGGTTAAAGATATAATCGAGTATCATCAGCATACTGATGATACTGAACCCCAAACTGGCGGATGACCTCACCCAGAGGTTTAATGTAGATGTTGAATAAAAGGGAAGATAGAGTTGAACACTTGGCATTCCACAAAGGAGGGGCTTAGGGAACAACCTCTCCCCCCCCCCAACTAACACCAACTGAAACCAGCCCCAGAGGAAGGAAGGAAACTACTGTAGAGTGGTGCCTGTATCCCCAACCCTGAGTCAGCCCAGAAGGATACCATGGTCAATGGTATCAAAAGCTGTAGAGAGATCAAGGAGCCCAAGGATGGATGCATCACCTCTATCCCGCCTCTGCCACAGGTCATCTACAGTTGTGACTAAGGCTGTCTCCATGCTAAATCCTGGCCTGAAACCTGACTGAAATAGGTCTAGATAATCCACTCCCTCCAGGGTTCTCATCCACTGCAGACTGACCACCTCAACATCATTCCCTAAAAAGGGAAGGCTGGAGAGAAGACAATAGTGGACACCACCTCTAAAAGTGTTGGGTCCAAGGACAGCCTCTTGAGGAGGGGCTGTACTATTGCCTCCTTCCAGGCAGGAGGTACCCCCTCCCTCAAAGAGGCTATCACCACAGCATGGACCCAATCACAGGTCACCACTCTGACTGCTTTCATAACCCAGGATGAGGCTGGGTCCAATAAACAGGTGGCCAAACTGAGAGCATAGAGAACCCTGTCCACTTGAATTGAGGTCTCCATAGTTCTCTATGCCAGCATCCTAATCACCACACCACAATGGCTGTCTCAGCTCTTTACTTTAGAGAGGAACCATCTGCAGCATCTATCTGGGCAAAGCTATTATTCCTTCACTGTTCCAGTCCAGCACTTTTCACCACCTTTATAGACTGAATGGTAGGTATGCGATTAAGAACAGGCAGTTCTAATATGATACGTAAATGCATTTAATTATATAAATTTATTATATAAATTATATAAATTTAATTATATAAATTATTTACATTCCACGAACCTTATTCTTTATAGAACACACACAAAATAGAGTAACATCTCCAAGCCACTCACAGGCCAAAGGGTAGCTCAGGAAGGCAGTAGTGGGCATGTCCTTGTCTCTGGCATCTACTCTTCTAGAGCCCTTTAATCAAGTCCTACCCTCCAGAATAACAGAGAATAAATCTTAGCCCTCTTCTGTGTGTCACTTTATATTTGACAATATATCCCCTTTCATTCTTCTCAAGTAAAAATTACTCAACTCTTGAATTTTCAATTTTCCTAATCATCTTCATTGTCCTGCTGGATTTCACTATATCCTGATTGATGTTTGGCACCAGAACTGGCCATGAGATGAGATGCATCAGTGAAGAACAAGACAAAGGTATTATTTCCCATGACTTGGAAGCAGGGGGAAATTGCATTAGCCCTTTTAGCAATTTTACAGCACTGCCAACTCAACTTCAGTTTAAGATTTGACTATCATCTTAAAATTGCAGCCAATCACATTAGTTTTTGCTTTCACACATTGCATCTGCTGAGGAATATATGTTTTGAAACTGTAAAAGTACAATAACCCAGGAAATAATTTGCTGTCCTGTCATGACCCTTAAAACCGGTTAAACCCAAGATGCTGTTTTCTTCTAACTCAGTGTTTCTCAAACCATGCAGGCTGGGGAATTCTGGGAGTTCAAATCCACACATCTTAAAGTTGCCAAGTTTGAGAAACACTGCTCTCACTAATGGAAGGGTCACTTTCGCAGCCAATTCCGCCACCTTCGTTTCTGTGTGTGTAACGTTTCTCTCGCCCCAGCAAATGATTTCACTTGGAAAACAGTGTGCTAAAAGTCCACACAAGCGATCGTATTTCCATCCTTGAAATATAGAGGTAAAGAAATATCCCCGCGCCCTTCTAAAGTTCGAGCAAAAGAGAAAGTTAACGTGCTGCATCCAGAGCCTTAAGTGTCGGGCAATTTTGCAGCCGGGCGGAAGAACTACAATTCCCGAAAGCCTGCAGGTCTGCAAGCGGCCCGCCAAAGGAGGAGGCGGTGACTTTGCGGCTCTTCCTTCTTGGGCTTGTTGTGGTTCGTTTGGAGCCCAGAGGCAAGCTTTTCCTTGACGATGCCTCTGCTTTTTTCGTCGGGGAGGGTCTAGGGGGCATTGCTCAAGAGAGACACTTTCCCCAAAAGGAAGAAGCGGCCGATTAGTGTCGATTTAGGGATCTCACTGTCCCGCCCTCCCCCTGCCGGGAAATGGAAGGAGGTGTTGCGCAGGAAGAGCCGCTGGTGAGCTGCCCGGTTTGCCTGGTGGAACTCTCAGCTGCGCACATCAACTCACACCTGGACACCTGTTTGCAACAGCAGGGCGAAGGGAAAGACTTTCCCGCCCAAGAGGTTGGAGGCAGGAGCAACAGCGGCCCAAAGCCCACAGCAGGGATGGCGCTGCCTCCACTGGCTCTGCAGCCCTGCCCTAAGAAAATGCGGCTCTCCAAATCTCCGGAGCGGAGGAACAGAGAAGAGGAGCCGGGAAGTGACCTCGGTTCAGCCCCGGTGTTTTCCCTTTTCCACAGAGGCAGAAACGCCGGAGGAGCCCAAGCCGGGGCGCCCCGGGCCGCTGCTGCCTCCCCAAATCGGGGAAAGGGGGAAGAGCGGCGGGTGGAGAATCCAGAGCGAGCAGCGGATGCCTCGGGGCCGCTGTTGAGTGGTGGGAGCCTGGCCCAAAAACTGGAAGGGAAGCCCCTGGCCGATAAGCTGCGGCCGAGCCAGCTGGGAGATTATGTGGGGCAGGACCAGGTGTTGGGGAAAGAGACGCTCTTACGGTCCTTGCTGGAGGCTCACGAAATCCCCTCGCTCATTCTCTGGGGACCCCCGGGCTGTGGCAAGGTGAGTGGTTCTAAGGGGCGGCTCTTTATCTACCTGTTTCCTTCCCTAACTCCCTCCCCCATGACAGCCCAGCATAGCTCATGGGCCTAATCTTTGCTCGCAGGCTGGAAGGCAGCATGGGCTGGCCAGAGTGACGTTTCACTGTTGGGAAGATGCATGCAATCTTATGGGGAAATGCTTCAGCCTATCAAAGAGCACCCAGTCAGATAGTCTCAGCTCACCCTCACGTGCCTAGGATTAGGTGGCAGAGTGTTTCAGGGAAAGAGTCTGTCTAGCTTCAGTTGCACTTCTGTTTAAAATAAAGCATCCTTCCAGGTCACAGGAAGCAAGTCTGCGCCCTGGTTTCCTCAAAGCTTCTTAAGGCCCAGTGGATTGGATGGTGAAAGGGTGGAAGCAGATACCTTCTGGGAGTGTATATAAAACTTTCTGGATCCCAAGTTGTACTCCCACTTTGGAGCAGAGGGATATTTGCAAGAATTGGGGGTTCTTAAGCTGTGTCTGCTGGCTGGGGAATTCTGGGAATTGAGGTCCACATATCTGAAAGTTGCCAAGGTTGAGAAACATTGCTTTAGCACAATCACTGACAAGGGAGTGTAAGAGGTGTGATCAGCAACATGTGGAGGACTTTTGGTCTCTTCGGCCAGGATAAATTCTCGGGTGGCCTGGCAACAGATTTCCAAAATCTCTGCAGTGGTCCTTCATATAATCTGCTGTATTTACTTATAAACACGAAATGAAGCAGTTTGAACCTAAGGCATCTATGTATAAATTATATGCTCTGTCATTGAGTTGCAGTTTCTGCTAGCAATATACCGAGCAGAATTGTGGATATCATGAAATATGTAATGACCTTGGAAGAATGTTATCCTCCTGAGGGGAAGACAAATTTATTTTCTTCTGATTAGGTGAGCAAATAGTGTCAGATTCGTAGGCAAGTGCCTAGCAAAGCTATTTGTTTATGCTCTTTTAAATGCATTTAAAATTATCTTTAATGAGGATTAGAATTTTCAGTTTTGTCCGAGTATCTTTTTGAAAAAGGATTGGTTTCCACAACAAGATATGCTTCACCAAAGTTTTTAAGTAAGCAGTAATTGGCTAGGTTTACAAAATATGCTAAACCAAACACATCATGGCTTAATACCATGTGGGTTAAGTGCCAAAAGTTTAAGTAACACCAGTTTAAACTATCAGTCTTTTCTAAAGATAACATTAGTCTTTCCCATCCTGTTGCCCTCTGGATTAATTAGGTCTGTAAATCCCAGAATTAACAATTAGCATTGGCCATATTGGTGGAAATTATTGGAAGTACAGCATCAGCTCATCTGAAGCCAGCCAGTTGGAGAAACATTGTCAGAGTACACAGAGCTGGGGCTGCCAATGTTCCTTCTAGACCTCAGAGTAATACGTTCTATTGAGTAAGCAGACACTCACAAGAGATTAGATAAAATAGTCTATTTACTCTATATACATACGCAGTCAATACACAGTCCAATACCATTCAACAGATACAGATGATAATGGAGATAGTAACAAGAAGAATAATGAACACCAGAGCTCCTCGGCTTATATACTTAAATTGACCAATCACATTATAGGTCAAATTCATTATCTACCACACCCAGCTTAAACTATATCAGCTGTGGTATGAGTCACTTCTTTCATCATTCTTCAACAATGGCTGCTGATAGAATGACTTGCAGAACTTAATGCCTCTCACCTGTCTAATTAATCTAGCTGTAAATTCTGGGTATTATACAAACCCCAACAAACATGTGCTAAATTAGCCAAGGAGTGGTTCTATAAGACATAATATACAGGCCAGTATTATATGCCTTATGATAATTTGGGGTCTTAAATAGTGTAAATCCGTCTATATCAGAAGTTGGGGAAGGGCTTATTTCCAGTTAAATGTATATAGGATTGTAATCTTAATATTTAAAAAATGAATTGTTAAGAAAACATGTATCTGCCCTTATTTTGATTCGATATGCTTTATACAGTATGATGTCTAATTTTATATATTAGTTAAGATAAGCTCCATTAAAGTCAAGGGAACTTTTAAACGTCTGTAATATCAGGCCGAGAAGCCAGTCTTCATATTAGACCAAAAAAACCCAACCACAAATAGATGTCCATATTCTTGCTGTCTTCCTGTGTGAGTATCATGATAAATCAAATAAATAAATAAATGTTCATCTATTTTGCGCAGAGTTATCATATATTTAGAATGAAATCTACTGAGAAAAACAGTGGTCCATAAATTAATTTCTAAAGTACTTAACATAATATGGGACTCTTACTGGTTTTATTAGATTGTATGAACATAGTTGCAATTTCTCCAATGGCGTAAGATCAAATTAAAACATTTCAATAAAGAATGTTAACCTCCCAAAGTAAAGGAAATATTGAATAATTCATTAGTAATCCTTGGAAAATGTGTGGAAGAATTATCTACGTTTATCATTTAGCATGTGTCCAGTTTAATTATTCTCTAATATTATGCCTAACTAATAGAGAGCCCGTTTGGTTTAGTGGTTAAGGCAGAGCTTTCCAAACTTTTCATGTTGGTGACACACTTTTTAGACATGCATCATTTCGCGACACACTCTTACAGCAGGGCACAATTATTTAGGAAGTTGACCCCTTTAAACCAGCCTCCAATACATATTTCAAAAAGTCTTGGCATAAACTCATACATGTCAGTCAGATTCCCAAATCCTGAATAGTTTTTTTTTAAGCAGTAGGTTGCATCCCCACATTGAAAAAAATATATTGATACTCTTGCACTTCCCTCTGTTATGTTGTAACTTCATGGTATCACAGCTTAAATAACTAGGTGTTTTAAAAATATAATAAATAACATAAGAATAAACCAATCTATTGTTCAATAGCATTTCACAGCTTTGAGCATTAGCAAAGCTTTCATAAACCATTCACTGATGAAGTGGGAAAATGCCCAGAATTGCATTCTTGTGATTTTCATACTGTGATACATAGCTAACAATATAAGGTTGGTCTACCATACGTGGCCTGCAAAAATCTGGTTGACCACTAGATGCAGCAACCAGATTAATAAAACTCAACTTTTGGCTGCCATCTAGAGGTCATTTGAATGTCTGCAGTCCATACACACACGCACGCACGCGCACACACGTTCAATCGTGTGATTCTCGGAGACTGCCTGGACAAGTCCCTGCAAGGTTTTTCAGAAGTGGTTTGCCATTGCCTCCTTCCTAGGGCTGAGAGAAAGTGACTGGCCCAAGGTCACCCAGCTGGCTTTGTGCCCAAGGCAGGACTAGAAGTCACGGTCTCCCAGAAGTATCTCTCTAATCACTCAGACCCATACATGTCTGCCATGTAGGTCTCAAGGGAGCAGTGTAGGCTAAAGGACCCATTTATCTGAATTCAGCAGAGACTCAAAGAATTGATAAACCCCTGAACGTGAGTATATCTGACCTCACACAATAAGAACCAGTGGGCATCAGTCTGGACTGCTGATTAAAAAGGAAGGAAATTTTCCATAGCTGCAAATGGTCCATCTGCTTAAACATAAGCTTGCAACCTGAGTAAGTCGCCCTTTGATTTATGACCCTATAATGTGCAAGATTTAGATTTTTGCTTGTCTGCCATGGAGCGCCCAGTTTTAGCTGAGAGAGACATCCACTGCTGTAACCCAAGCACAGAGCAGCTTCAGCACTGGAAATGAACTTGGAAGCTGGCACATCAAAAACCTGGTATTTGCAGAGAGCTAACCTTGTTTATGTAAGTATGCTGATGACCAGAGATGGAAAAGGGATAATTAAGTGAATGTTTGGCATATTACTTAGAAACTGACTTGAAGATGACACAGCAGCTGTCCTTGGTTTTATATGTGCAATCTTACACTGCATTAATGTAAGTAATGAATGATGGGAATGTGTTAACTTCAAAGTAACATGCTGTCTTCGCAATTGGTGTTATATTTCAGTGAGCTTATTTTTACCACTTAGCTTCTAAACCTCATCATGAGAAGGCAAGAGCACTTCAGATTCTGCTTTTGTATGTGTGTGCAAGTGTGCGTGTGCAATATGGAAGCATATTTATTTTATTATATTTTGCTTGGCAGATTGATTGAATTTTATGCCCTTTCTATATAGCCCTTCTCCCATGCCTACCATAGACAGAGGTGAGAAGGTCGTATTGGCGTTTCTGAGGCTAAATGAATGGCCTTGCATTATAATGCCAATGCAAGGCATGGAACACTTTTTTCTTACAGAGATACAGGAAAATGATGATGCTCCTACCTGTAGCCACCACTGGCAATGTTTGGTTTTAAAATACAGATTTGGAAATTCAGCTGTGCAGCATTTTGTTTTGTTTTCTGAAGGGTTGTATAGACAGGGTTGTTTTCTCTCTAGAATGTAACTTAGCACAGTTTATGTACTGGCATGATCCAGGGATTATTTGTATGGTTTATTCTAGAATTCACAGTATGAATTCAGTGCTTTTTTTGTAATCTGCTCCAGATACAGTGAATAAGAACAATAGTAGCAGAGACACACAGATACATCACTTTTTGGAAGGCCTATAGATTTCTTCTGTGATCAAATCCCATTCCAAAGTAAAGACATGTTTTATTTATTTATTTATTTATTTATTAAACAGATTTTAAGGCTGCCCAACTCACACACGGTGACTCCGGGCAGCTTACAGATTATTTTGGTAGTAATAAGCATTTTTATCACAATCAGCTTTCAGTGACTCTGGGAAAGAAAACCAATAGTTTTTACGAAAGCACAACTGCCAGTATATAACTCTTTATCGGCTTCCAAATTGGCATGTCCTATAGTGTATCACAAATAAAAAGTGTTGTATCAGCATGAGGTTGTCACAGAAGGACCTACAGCTCTTGGGTGGATAGAGGGGGAGGTGTCTTTTAACCACTTCATCGGTATATTTTAAGTACCAGGGAGTGTGATGCCTTGTCCTTAATAGGGGAGTGCATAACTTCGCATCTGAGTTGCCCTACTTGCCAGTCACAGAAGGTAAAGAAAGATGCAGACAAACCCATCCTTCGTCAGACTGACTCTTCAGCAGAATTAGTTTATTAAGAGCTTTAGTATTGGTGGAGAGCCCTTGCAAGACACCATCTGTGAAAAGTATTGTTCATTTAGAATCGTCTTATGTGAGAAGTAATCAACTGTAAAAGTTTCTCACAGTGATGGTCAGTGCTTGATTTAGTGAGGAAGGGTGATAGAGTGTGATTTAGCAAGGGTCAGAAGTTCTTTCGGATGAGAGCTTCTGTAGCAGAATATGTGCTATAAGCTAAAAAGCATCCATTAAAAGTTGTGTTCAATTAAAATTTGTCTTAGATAGCTGAATCCTACAATTTCCAGCCTGGAAGTTCAATATAGAATGGAATGGTACTCGGTGTATTGCTCACAAATCCCGTTTTTATTGTTAAGGTAGAATGACTCTGGAAACTATGCATATGCTCATATATCTTATGCAAACAGGACTTTCATTGGAGAGTACAGCCTGATCATAATATCAGATTTTGGATGAAATTACATTGCCTTTGAAGGAGTGGGTGCGCTGACTGGTGCTCAGTTGATGTCTATGGCCCGATGGGCATTTTTCTAACTTTAGCTAATAGACCACCTACAACCATTTCTGGAGCATGCTGACTTTGCCAAAGTAACCCCTGACTTTGTCACCTCTCAGATTACTGTCACACCATCTGTGTGGAGCTGTTCTACAACAACCTGATAAAGCTACAGTTGATCCCAAATAGAACAGTTAGAATTGTGACAGCCCCTAAAAGATAAGACCGTACAGCCTCACTCTTCCTTCCATTGCATGGCTCGCCAGTTCATCCCTGGGTATAATTTGAAGTGTTGGTTATGACCTTTAAAGCCCTAACTGGATTGAGATCTAAGAAAAATAACACCTGCTGCTACATGAATGTCTCAGGCTGTAAGAACAGTGAGAAAGATTTCCATCCAAATTCCTACCCCCTTTAACACCAGCAGATATCCACACAGAAGTGGACCTTTTCAGACATTGCTTCCATTTTGTGGAATACCTTAAAGCTTGAAACTCACTTAAACTTTTTTCTTGGGATATACTAACTTTGTAATTTTCTAACTGATTTTAAATGGTAGTTGTGTTTTTAATTTTTAACTTTTAATTATTATTATTATTATTATTATTATTATTATTATTATTATTATTAGCTGCCCTGAGTGCTTTATAAGTTAAAGTGGGGGATGGAATAAAACATTTTAAATATACAAATGATCTCCCAACTGTGTTTTATTTCTAACATGGATATGATCACTACGAGAGGTAGTGAGGCATAGTAGCTAGAGTGTCAGAGTAGGAAGGGGAAAACTTGGGTTCAGTCCTATGAAGCTCATGGAGTAATCTTGAATAAGTTGCTCTTCCTTACAGAATGGTGTAACTCTTCCTTACAGAATGGTGATTAAGATGAAGATTTGGGGAGAGAGCAATGAGGGCTATTTTGAATACCTCAATGGTTGTTGTTGTTATTCAGTCATTTAGTCGTGTCCGACTCTTCGTGACCTCATGGACCATAGCACGCCAGGCCTTCCTGTCCTCCACTGTCTCTCGGAGTTTACTCAAATTCATGTTCGTTACATCGGTGATGCTATCTAACCATCTCATCCTCTGCCGTCCCCTTCGCCTTTTGCCTTCAGTCTTTCCCAGCATCAGGGTCTTTTCCAGTGAGTCCTCTCTTCGCATTAGGTGGCCAAAGTATTTGAGCTTCAGCTTCAGCATCTGTCCTTCCAATGAGCAGTCAGGGTTGATTTCCTTTAGGATTGACTGGTTTGACCTCCTTGCAGTCCAAGGGACTCTCAAGAGTCTTCTCTAGCACCACAGTTCAAAAGCATCAATTCTTCGGCGCTCAGCCTTCCTTATGGTCCAACTCACAGCCATACATTACTACTGGAAAAACCATAGCTTTAACTATACGGACCTTTGTTGGCAAGGTGATGTCTCTGCTTTTTAATATGCTGTCTAGGTTTGCCATAGCTTTCCTCCCAAGGAGCAAGCGTCTTTTAATTTCATGGCTGCAGTCACCGTCTGCGGTGATCTTGGAGCCCAAGAAAATAAAATCTGTCTCTGCTTCCATTTCTTCCCCTTCTATTTGCCAGGAAGTGATGGGACCAGATGCCATGATCTGAGTTTTTTTAATGTTGAGTTTCAAGCCAGCTTTTGCACACTCCTCTTTCACCCTCATCAAGAGGCTCTTTAGTTCATCTTCACTTTCTGCCATTAGAGTGGTATCATCTGCATATCTGAGGTTGTTGATATTTCTCCCGGCAATTTAACTCTGGCTTGTGATTCATCCAGCCTGGCATTTCTCATGATGTACTCTGCATATAAGTTAAATAAGCAGGGTGATAATATACAGCCTTGTCGTACTCCTTTCCCAATTTTGAACCAGTCAGTTGTTCCATGTCCGGTTCTAACTGTTGCTTCTTGACCCGCATACAGGTTTCTCAGGAGACAGGTAAGGTGGTCTGGTACTCCCATCTCTTTAAGACTTTGCCACAGTTTGTTGTGATCCACACAATCAAAGGCTTTAGCGTAGTCAATGAAGCAGAAGTAGATGTTTTTCTGGAACTCTCTTGCTTTTTCCATGATCCAGCGAATGTTGGCAATCTGATCTCTAGTTCCTCTGCCTCTTCGAAACCCAGCTTGCACTTCTGGTAGTTCTCGGTTCACATATTGCTGAAGCCTAGCTTGTAGGATTTTGAGCATAACCTTGCTAGCATCTGAAATGAACACAATTGTACGGTAGTTTGAACATTCTTTGGCATTGCCCTTCTTTGGAATTGGAACGTAAACTGACCTTTTCCAATCCTGTGGCTGCTGTTGAGTTTTCCAAATTTGTTGGCATATTGAGTGCAGCACTTTAACAGCATCATCTTTTAGGGTTTTAAATAGCTCAGCTGGGATACTGTCTTCTCCGCTAGCTTTGTTGTTAGTAATGCTTCCTAAGGCACACTTGACTTCACTCTCTAGGATGTCCGGCTCAAGGTCAGTGACCACACCATCGTATTTATCAGGGATATTAAGATCTTTCTTGTATAGTTCTTCTGTGTATTCTTGCCACCTCTTCTTAATCTCTTCTGCTTCTGTTAGGTCCCTGCCTTTTTTGTACTTTATCATGCCCATCTTTGCACAAAACGTTCCCTTGATATCTCCGATTTTCTTGAAGAGATCTCTAGTCTTCCCCATTCTATTGTTTTCCTCGATTTCTTTGCATTGTTCATTTAAGAAGGCCTTCTTATCTCTCCTTGCTATTCTCTGGAAATCTGCATTCAGTTGGTTATATCTTTCCCTTTCTCCCTTGCCTTTTGCTTCCCTACTTTCCTGAGCTATTTGTAAAGCCTCATCAGTCAGCCACTTTGCTTTCTTGCATTTCTTTTTCTTTGGGATGGTTTTAGTTGCTGCCTCCTGTACAATGTTACAAACCTCCATCCATAGTTCTTCAGGCACTCTGTCTACCAGATCTAATCCTTTAAATCTATTCCTCACCTCCACTGTATATTCATAAGGGATATGATTTAGGTCATACCTGAGTGGTCTAGTGGTTTTCTCTACGTTCTTCAATTTAAGCCTAAATTTTGCGATAAGAAGCTCATGACCTGAGCCACAGTCAGCTCCAGGTCTTGTTTTTGCTGATTGTATAGAGCTTCTCCATCATTGGCTGCAAAGTATATAATCAATCTGATTTCGGTATTGACCATCTGGTGATGTCCATGTGTAGAGTCGTCTCTTGTGTTGTTGGAAAAGAGTGTTTGCTATGACCAGCGTGTTCTCTTGACAACACTCTATTAGCCTTTGCCCTGCTTCATTTTGTACTCCGAGGCCGAACTTGCCTGTTATTCAGGTTATTTTTTGACTTCCTACTTTAGCATTCCAGTCCCCTATGATGAAAAGGACATCTTTTTTTTGGTGTTAGTTCTAGAAGGTGTTGTAGGTCTTCATAGAACCAGTCAACTTCAGCTTCTTCGGCATCAGTGGTTGGGGCATAGACTTGGATTTCTGTGATGTTGAATGGTTTGCCTTGGATTCGAACTGAAAGCATTCTGTTGTTTTTGAGGTTATACCCCAGTACTGCCTTTCCCACTCTTTTATTGACTATGAGAGCTACTCCATTTCTTCTAAGGGATTCTTGCCCACAGTAGTATATATAATGGTCTCCTGAATTAAATTCGCCCATTCCTGTCCATTTTAGTTCGCTGATTCCCAAGATGTCGATGTTCAATCTTGTCACCTCATGTTTGACCACATCCAGCTTACCTTGATTCATAGATCTTACATTCCAGGTTCCTATGCAATATTGTTCTTTACAGTATCGGACTTTCCTTCCACTTCCAGACACATCCACAACTGAGCGTCCTTTCGGGTTTGGCCCAGCCGCTTCACTCTTTCTGGAGCTACTCGGAATTGCCCTCTGCTCTTCCCCAGTAGCATTTTGGACACCTTCCGACCTGAGGGGCTCATCTTCCGGCATCATATCTTTTAGCCTTTTGATACTGTCCATGGGTTTTCTTGGCAAGGATACTGGAGTGGGTTGCCATTCCCTCCTCCAGTGGACCACATTTTGTCAGAACTCTGTCATGACCTGTCTTGACCTGACTTCATTGAGTTACGCAAGCCCCTTTGCCACGACAAGGTAGTGATCCATGAAGGGGAATGGACCTCAATGGACAGGCATTTAATACATGTGATGTGCTTTTAGTAGTAGAAAATGCAAGCTATAATGCTAAATATTGTCCCTTTAGTGATCTTGACTTTTGTTTTGGAAATGAGTACCTGCTGCTGATAGAACAGGATACACAGCAATGCAGGTTTTGAGTGTAGTGCTTAACACCCTTAATTTAGCATGGCAGCCCTCGGTTCAGTTTGCCTCTGTTCTATAGAATGGCTTTTCCAGCTGGTTGCCTGGGAATGTTGGCAATGAAGCTGTGAAATGAATGCAGCACTCCTCTGCTGTCTGTTCAGCCCCACCTTTTTCCAAACTGGCAGCAAGCCTATGTAATAAATGCAGTTCCCCAGCCCCTGTCCCCCTCTCCCTGAATTGCTGCCTCGCCAAGAGAACTAAAAGCACGAAGCAGCTGTTGGCCACAGGATTGCTGCAGTTGACCAGTGATTACTAAAAGATAGGTCATGGCTTGCTTTCTGAGCAGGTGACTACATTGCCAGCAGCAAGAGCTGAAATCTAAATGGTGTGCATATCATAGTAAGAGAATTAGATGTTGTTGGCTCCAGGATTGTGGATGTAGAAGACCACATCTGGAGTGTATCATAGTGGAGAAGGTTGGTCTTGGACTCAGTGCAAGAATACCCTTTTATTAGATTTAAATAGTACTGAATATCATATTAGAACAAAGACTTTATTTCTGCCCTGTGTCTTCCAATGAACATTTGAATTTTTAATAATGCACCGAGGGAAAAAGAATGATACGACCTGCTAATTTTAAAAATATTTTCAAAGTAATCAGATACGCCAGAATTGTGCTTTGGCTTGGGAGGCTGCATAGAATAAAAGTGTTACTTGATTTAGATAATGCCTTGTACCAGGGTTTATATTACATAATCTCCTACATATGATTACACAAAACTAAATTTGCAAATACTTTTCCTTGCACATGAAATTGTATCATGGTGGAATTGAGAATGCTAGCTGTTATACAATACTGTAAAAGTCCTCTCTACTTACAATCTATTTATGTGCCTTAAAAAAAACCCTCCATTTTTAAAAATCAGATCTTACACCTGTTACTTTAATTAAGACTGCAATAATATGCATACGTAGATACTTGAGAGTAAGCCCTTCAGAACACAGTGGGATGTACAAGTAAGCTCATGTGCAATAGGATTGGGTTATATTTTACCACAAGGGTGAAAAATTCCACCCCAGAACCTCGGTTCTGGAAACATTATATACTATACAGAATTAGCAACTACTTGAAAGCCTGGACAGAAATAGTTGGTTGTAAGGCTTATTTGAACTAAAAAAAAAACTTGCTTGTTTTGTCATTTTGGTTACAAAATAAAGGTATTTTAGTCCTAAGGAAATGCAGCCTAGTTGTAGATTCTGTTTTGTTTTGCACCTTTTATCTTCTTTCTGATGTTCCAATGAACTGATTCTGGAGTTTTTGTGGTCTAATTATAATGCACTGCTGAAGAAGAAGGAAAGGGCAAAGGAATTTTAGAATAGTGGTCTTTGTAAAACTGGATTCACTTACTGTATTGCATTAAGCCATTATGAGGTTTGATTGATTTGGCTTAGTGTGTTTTGCAAACCTAATCGTTTTGGTGTATAAAAGCAGGAATTTCACTTTTATTATTTTAGTCTGAAATTGTCTTTGTACAAAAAATTTATACCTCATTTCTTGGACGTTCAATGCAGCACGGATTATAGTACTTCTTACTAACCATGACTATCCTGTTCCTAGTGGTATCCCTTGATCTAGCCCTTCCCGTGAAATCCTCTATCCTTTCATATATGCTAACAGTCCTGCTTTTCACATCCATATCATGTTGTTCCTCCTTTTATGTCCTTTCCAAGACCACTGGTTACACCTTTCCTAGTGTTGTAAACCGCCCAGAGTTCCCTGGTGTAGAGGAGATGGGCGGTGCTACAAATTTAAAAAATAAATTGAATAAATAAATACAGTAAATAAAACCATAGTTTATAGGTTGATGGCTATGTCAGCTCAGAACATAGTGGCTTATTTAACAAGTTATGATTAAGTAAACCATACTTCAACTTGATATGGGAGCCCAGCCTAAAATTCTTAAGTAAGTGTTTTCTGAGTGCTTTTGTATTCTGTATGTTCAGGATATACCTGTGCCTGAACAATACAGGGGTATATATTTATTTGTGAGATCAACATTTAGTTACGTTATTAAATGATAAGGACACTTCTTGTGATTCACTTGGGTCTGTATAGATCTGGAAGCTATTGCAACTTCAATACAAGAATGTTGGGTAGATAGGGAGAGTGGAAAAGCTGGAAGCTATGAGTTTTGTACATAGAACTTAAAGCAATACTTTGGTCTAAAAACTGTAGTTAATGGAATTAATATAATTTTTGTACGTGGGACAAAAGGGTTCCAGGAAGAGTGAATTCAATTATGACTCCTCACATCAAGTTTGTAAACTACCAACTAGAAGCAACCTTTCACAGTTGAGCCAGAAAACGTCTTTCTCTTTTCCCGGATGCAGCCTGGGGTCGGTCCCCATATGTATGGGCCTCACTGGATTTCACATCACATGATGCTTCTCAGCTGAATATATAAATGGAGTCCAGTGATAAGCATCTGTTGGTAAACAACTTCTACGATACTTCACCTTCTCTGCAGTAGCTTGTTCACAGACATTATTACCTGATCCTACAGACATTAAGGGAAGAGAACATATGGGTCAACCGGTGTTTATTCCATAGAAGAGACAGAGGATAACCTAATACCTAGGGACATGTTTCTCATGCCTTTTACTTCAACCCAGTGTTTTTCAACCTTGGCAACTTTAAGACATGTGGACTTCAAGTCCCATGCTGGCTGGGGAATTCTGGGAGCTGAAGTCCAAACATCTTAACATTGCTAAGATTGAGAAACACTGCTATAACCATAACTTTGATACTTTTCATACGAATCTGCCTTCAGGTTAACCAAAAGAACTAAGAGAGGACAACAGACGTAAGCAAGAAAAAGAGAGTGCTACAGGGAAGGGGCGTGGTGGCTCAGCGGGTAAGACGCCAGGCTTGTCGATCGGAAGATCACAAGTTCGGAGGTTCGAATCCCTAGCCCTGCGTGACGGAGTCAGCTCCTGCACTCGCCCCAGCTCTTGCCAACCTAGCAATTCGAAAGCATGCAAATGCAAGTAGATGAATAGGTACCACTTTGGTGGGAAGGTAACAGCGTTCCGTGCGCATCATGCCGGCCACATGACCGCGGAAGCGTCTTCGGACAGCGCTGGCTCTTCGGCTAACAAACGGAGATGAGCACCGGCCCCTAGAGTCGGACACAACTGCACAAATGTGCGGGGGGAACCTTTACTTTTTACAGGGAAGTACTCCTTGTTATCACTTGGTATCAGAAGCTCTGCCTAGTAGCAGATTATGTTCAGTGCACCTGCTGCAGTAATCTTGATCCTTGGCAAATTTTTGTGAGCAGGGTTTAGGCTTGATACCATCAGCCGGCACCAACTGTTGAAGATCTTTTCCCTTCACACTTCTGGGTCAGAACATCTTACCAGTTCTTTGTGACAGGGTTCCAAGGGGGGGAATGATGGTTTCCTGTTCTTACTGGTACTCTAAATACAATTACACTCCATAAAGAAGCCCTTTTCAGATTTGAAAAGTCTGCCTATCAATTTATTTGAACTAACACTGTAACATTTGGTATATCCATCAAGCAGCTCAATCCATACAGATCAATGACGTGATCTATTTGTAATTTTTGCAGAAGTATTTATAAAAACTATGGTTATCAATTACCATTTTGTCAGGGGAGAGATTGTACTAAGCCACGGTTTGCTTTTATCATGGCTTGTAGAATGAGTGTTTTCATTTTTACATCCTACTGAATCATAAACCATAGTTAATAAAACACAATGGCTGAGTCCATTTACTGCATTAAGCCAAGTAACAAATAGCATTATGTCTTAGTGCAGCATGTGAATCCCACCAATGTCTAGCATGAACCATTAACATATATATTGTAAAAGAGAATAGCCACCTCTTATTTGGATTAATGTGCTCTACATGGGTCTGCCCACGAAGAGCATTCAGATGCTGCAGCTGGTCCAGGCCACCGTGGTGTGAGCAAATTTCAGTGTCTCTTGAGATACTCAGTGATACTCCTATAACACAGCTGTCAGTGAGCTGTCCTGGCTCCAATAGGCTTCCAGCTCCAATTCAAGGTCTTGGTTACTCCCTATAAAGCCCTACATGGTATAGGACCATGCTACCACCTGTCCCCCATTATTTCTACCCAGCTTACCAGGTCTAGCAGGGAGGCCATGTTCTGGGTCTGTTCCATTAAACAATGCTATCCTGGAGTCATGCCTTTCTGTGGCTGCACCTACCCTGTGGAACACCATCTATCCCAAGATTTGGATGGCACTGACGTGTTCGCCTTCCATAAGGCATTGTAGATCTGGCTGTTCTCCCAGGCATTTGGGCCAGGAACTTAGGTGAGCTCTGCTAGTGATGTGGCTTTTTGTGTTGGGGGTTATTGTTTTAACCAGGGTGTCATGGGGTTATATTGTTATGATGGATTTAATCTTTGTATGCAACCCAGAGTCACTACTGTGAGATGGGTGACTCTATAAATCATTTAAATAAATACATACATAATGTTTTCGGTTTCATATTTAGGATTCAGCATTCCTAAACCAATGTGGCATCAAAGTCAGATAGGTTTTGATTTCATTAGTACTGTATTACAGAGGGCCAGTTTGGTCTAGTGGTTAAGGCACCAGGCTAGAAACCAGGAGACCATGAGTTCTAGTCCTGCCTTAGGCATGAAAGCTGGCTGGGTGACTTTGGGCCAGTCCCTCTCTCTCAGCCCTAGGAAGGAGCCAATGGCAAACCAGGAGACAGAGAGTTCTAGTCCCACCTTAGGCATGAAAGCCGGCTGGGTGACCTTGGGCCAGTCACTCACTCAGAGCCCAACTCACCTCACAAGGTGGTGGTTGTGGGGAAAATAGGAGGAGGAAGGAGTATTAGGGTTAGGTATGTTTGCCGTCTTGAGTTATTTATAAAAATAATAAAGGCGGGATAAAAATTCTAATTAATAAATAAATCATATTGGACTAGATTTTATCAGGAAACCAATAGCTGCAAATGCTTCTGCTGTTTATTGTTAGAAGGAAAAATCCCAGTGGTTTCACTCTTGAAACTACTGAAAGGAAAGCCACACCTTTTAACATAACTAAATGTGTGTATATATACTGTAAATAAAATAAAATTTGGTACCAAAGAGGAAGAAAAAACACTTGGCTTCATGGAATGTAAACTCTTTTTACTAATGTATGCTTAGACCACCCAATTCTCCCTGGGCGCTGCTTCCAGAGCTCTGTAAATGAATGGTTCTGCTCTTGAAGTAGTCCAACTCTTTTAGTCCCTCGTCCTGGAACTAAACTTCCCTTTTGCCTTGAAATGGGGAAAACCCAAACAGTTGGAGCTTCCGTGCTTTGCACCAGAATGGGATTCAATTTGTGGGAAAACTGAACTATTCCAAGTGGATGAAGCAATCCAGGTTTGTTTTAAATCACATGTACACATATATATATGCACACTGGCTAAGTTCACATAAAGCCACAGTTGTTTAATCTTAGCTTATAGAAAAGGCCATAGTAGCTGGGCTTATATGTCACATTAAGCCAAAACCAAACAGTTTTATGACTACATTTGCCATTTTATTTAACTCCCAGTTCAGTTACAGTGTGATGAATGAAGCTCTAGATTGGGTTCACACAACATGAAATCATTTATTTTAACCATGGTTTGTTGAACAAGCATGGTTCAAAACATTAACTAAGATTTGTAAACAGTAATGATTTGCTGGATTTAAACATCACTTTACTAAGGATGCAGCAGCTCTAGAAGGAATCTCGAGCTGCCAGGAACCGACCTTGCCTCCTTCCCCAAGCAAAGAGAGTACAGCGTTCCCAAGCGATGGATGGCCCTTCTGGAAAGTGTTTGCTCTGCCGGTTACTTCTCTACTTGTCCTCCTGCCATTTTATCATAATATCTCCCTCTATGTTGCTGCATAAAAGGAAGGTCAGGTCCTCCCTTGATTTTCAGGGTAGGGAGCAGGAGGAATTTTGAAGACATCCTCCCAGAGAGGTGGAAGGGTAAAATAAGGGGAATGTGGTGAAAACGAGGGTGATGCAAGGTATGAAGTCAGTTTTTTTTTTAAGTGCTTCTGAGCCTGGAGAGAGTCTGTCGGGATGGGTAAACGGCAGGGGGGCTTTCTGGGGCTGCAACCTCTTTGCAATGCTCCATTTGTGGAGCACACTACTCTACCAATCACAAAGCTTTTCTTTCCCCCCCTGCTTCTGGGCAATGGGAAACAGGCTTGCTTTCTTCTCTAACCATCCTTGCAGCCCATTGCCCAACGGAAATTCTAAAAGTCCAAAGTAAATTCCAACGTTTCCAGGCACATCCGGAAAACACCTCTGCCTGAAACCCTGGAGCTGTTCCAAGCCAGCACAACCAATATAGGGGCTGAGTGAAGTATACAGCTGTTTCCCAAATCCTACCCACATTTTGTCTCTACTTGCTAGGCAGAGTTCTCCTCCTCCTGTCGTTATTTTACTTTTGTGCTAGAATAGTAAGAGAACCGAGCATGCTGCTGTTGCTTTTCTGGGCTTTTTTGCAAGGTGACTTGAGTGGACATTATTGAATGAGGCAGCCACTGACTTCCCTTTAGGAAAGAAATCTCCATCAGAGTCCTTTGACTGGAAAAATGTTAGGATGCATTGAATGTTTCAACTTTCTGAGTATTAGCCTTGCTTCTGGCAGGTGATAAGAAGAAGAAAGGGTTGGGGCTGAAAATGAAAGAATACAATCCCTGCTTTGACATTTTGCCTCTGCCATAAACCCACTGTAAGTCTATAGGCCAGAGCTTTCCAAACTCTGTGTCGCAACACGTTAGTGTGTCGGCTACAGTGTCTGGGTGTGTCACAGCTGCTGCTGCCTCCGAGCCCTGCCAGGATTCTGCGCAGGTCCTAGTGCCTGCCTTGTGCCCTGCTGTAAGAGTGTGTCGCGAAATGATACATGTCTAAAAAGTGTGTCACCAACATGAAAAGTTTGGAAAGCTCTGCTATAGGCAAATTATTGTGTTTCATCCTCCGTTCACCCTTCTGCAATATAGAGAAACACTAACATTTGCAGACTTGTGGTAAGTCTGTACAAGTACTGTATGGTGTACCTGAAACCCTTTATGCACTTACAAGGACTATAGAAATGTTATGTATTCTGTTTTGTAAAAGCCTTTTCTTTCTGCATAGAATGAGGTTGCTTCAAGAAAAAAGGTAGTTCAGGTTTTTTTTATCAGATGAGACGTCAGTCTGGTGCTAGTAAAATCTGTACTTAGCATTAACGAACTACCAAAAAAAGTGTGTGTGTTTTTGGAAGCATTTTTATTGTTTATAATGTATTTTTACGATACACAGTAATGTGTTAGGTGTTATGCTGGCTAAATAATTAGAAAATTATTACCTACTTTAGAAATCCAACTTAGTTTTGCAGATGTGGGTACTAGACCACAAGAAGGGCACTAAATTGTCTTTGTGTCTGAATGTGTAGGTTGCTGTAGACTGTAAAAATATTCAGTAAACTGGCAGGCAATCAAGCCTGATGGGTGTGGGTTGGAAATCACAAAAAGAAGGACCCATAAAAGACCAGAAGTAATCACTGTTGTAATCTATTGTGTCCTATCAAGAAGGCAAAGCAAAGAGGATAACATAATCCCCCTTTAATAAATTCAAAGTTTATCTGCAGCCAATGGATTAGATTTATTATATTTCTTAAGGCCAATTGATAGCTGAAAGAAATAGCTAAAAACAGCACATCCCCTCTTCAGATTAACATACTCATTGAAATAATATGAATCTGTTGTCTAAAGAAAGAAACCTCTAGAACCCTACTGAGCATGTCCAAGGGCTAAAATAGCTCTTAGGAACCCAGCCAGGGGGTGGAAGATGTGTTTCCTTCCCCACTCTACCTCCCATCTGGATGATAAATTCTTTTTTTAAGCTTTAAATAGGTTAGGTTTTCCATTTAAGTAATCTCTTTCCATTGGAATGAAAGGAATAATTTAAAAAACATATACAGCCATTCTCTTGTTTTTATCCCAATTTTTTCCTCTTGTCCGTATGTTTTAACTAGTTATTTTCTGTTTCCATGCTAGCCTGTTTTCTTCGTTTCAGACAACCTTGGCACATATCATAGCAAATAGCAGTAAGAAGAATGGAACACGGTTTGTGACACTATCAGCAACAAGTGCCAAAACCAATGATGTCCGAGATGTAATTTTCCAAGCCCAAAATGAAAAGAGACTCTGCAAGAGGAAGACTATCCTATTTATAGATGAGATACATCGTTTCAATAAGTCCCAACAGGTATTAATTTTTCTGTATGCAGTCAGAAAACGGGGGTATTACAGTGAAGTTTTTAAGTGGATGTGCTTGAGCTTGGTTTAACTATGGCAGTTGAGATACACCTTTCCTTAAGGGACTCTGGAAATGTATTTAGAGAAATGTCCAATTTTATCCTATTTGCCTTCTGAAGCAGAACAAAGTAAGAGTGTGTGCCTGGCCCAAGGTCACTTAGTAAGCAGAGCTTCATGCCAAGGTCTCCCCAGTTCAAGTCCCTACACTCGATCTGTTATATCATGCTGGCGTAATACGTGTTTACATGCATTTTGTCTTGAGACACCCATTTTTTAACTACCATTAAAAATCAATTCTGATATTTCTTTGCTTACCATATTGAGATTTGATATTACTGTCTATTTAGAAAGCAAGTTTAGGATTGAGAATCTGGCAATCACTTCCATATTTAACATACCTTCCTATCCTACTAGCAAAGAGCAGAAACATCTTTTCCTAGCCAAGCGAGGTTATGGAGGGACAGTCAGAGCATTAAAGCCATCTTTACTCAGTTTTTTCATGATTTGGCTTATATTGTTACTTTTTTGAATTTTAGTTTTACAACTAAAAAGGAATGCTGGGACTTTTTGGAGATGAATGGATTGATTATGTGCCATCAAGTCGTTGTCAACTCTTAGTGACCACGTAGATAGATAGATTGGAGATGAATATCTATTAAAAATTATATTAAGCATATGTGGAGTGGATCGCCATGAAATTAGACTGGTGAATTTTCCAAACATTCATTGTGTTATATAATATCAAAATGTATAATAATAATAATAATAATAATAATAATAATAATAATAATAATAATCCTCCTCCTCCTCCTCCTCTTCCTCCTCCTCCTCCTCCTTTTGGAAATCAGGGAGTCTGATTGAAGACATACCATTATACCCTTAATTTCTCCAAAACAAGGAAACCAAAGTTACAGAAACACATTGCTTTCAATAGGCTGCACAACAAAGATTCTTGTGGCATCATAGAAATAAACCCATTTATAATGAATGATCCACTTTATTAGATGCATATGCACAAAAGCTAAAGTTATATGACTTTTTGTTGCTTTTGCCACAGAAAACTTAACAAGCTTGCCACACAAGAAACTTATTTTTTGGCTTGGTATGGTAATGGGGATAGAAGTGGTTGTCTGTAATATAAACTAGTAACGAAGTTGTTACCTTGCTAAGCAGATGAGCTGTCAATATACTCACATGGGATGTTTGCAGTTGTCCTTGATTGGGACCAATTGTTTCTGTTTTCCTCCCATGTCCAGGATACTTTTCTTCCTCACGTTGAGTGTGGAACCATAACCCTGATTGGGGCAACCACAGAAAATCCTTCCTTCCAGGTCAATTCAGCTCTGCTGAGTCGCTGCCGTGTTATTGTTCTTGAGAAGCTCTCAGTTGAAGCAATGGAAGCTATTCTGATGCGAGCTATCAAGTCCTTAGGGATCCAGATTCTGAGCGAAGATGAGAAACCCACCAGCTCTATGAATGGCAACAACAGCAAAGGCTCTGAGTAAGTATGCTTCGTAGACTGCAACGTGTTAACATACACCACCCAAGGAATCCAGTGACAGACTGCCAAAGCAGAAGGGAGGAAGAACTTATGGAGTGGGGAGGAGGAAAGAATGCAAAAACTAAACTCTTTTAATAGCAAAGGAAAGGGGTATGTGTTGAACATAAGTAGTAGAAAAGAGCAGTGTAAAGCCAAAGTAAAAATTTGATCCTAATTACTGTAACATCTGCTTTGGTCATTGGATGTTTACATTTGACAGCAGCTGTGTATTGTCTTTAGGTTTCTAATCTAATTTCTGTGCAACAATTTTTGTTCATTGCAAGTTTATCACAATACACCAAAATGATGGCCAGTTCAGCCCTCTCTGGTTTGCTTTGATTTTGTTGATCAGAAAAATGCCTTTATATTCTGGGTACTTCATTAAAAGTGAGCAGTGAAAGAAAATTTACTGTGTCCCATAAGGACACACTGTCCATTCCAAAATGCCATCAAACAATTCAGATAAATGTTTAAAAGCGGTTCAAAAATTGTTTTCAGGTAAAAATATGAAGCCTACCTCATGTGAGATTTTTGCTTTATCTTATGTTATTCCACGAGTTCGGAAGTCTAAATATTAAAATAAATGCTACTTCAGATTGGAAATAATAGACTTAGGAAACAGAGCTACATTTAATAAATTATATACCACGACTTCCTCAGTCTAAAAACAGTATTTGTTTTGCCTAGTGAAGTGGGGTCAGGAACGGAAGGAACCCCGCACAAACAAACAAACAAACAAATAAATAAATTGCTTCAGCTAATTCTATTGATTTCGTGGCGCTTAAGCACTAGCAATTTTCTCTTGGTCAGTACCATTGTCTTCACAGTAGTTAATATATTAGATAATATTAATATTGTCTTAATTAAGTCACATAATGAAGCCTTTTGGAAAAAAACCTTTATTCAGTTTTTCTCTAATAATTAAGAAAAAACAGTATGCTTCTAACTAGATTGCATGATTTAGGGAAGCAGAGAGGAATCTTGCCTCTTTATTTAGGATATTGCATTTGTAAGACTTTCATGTTGCAGCAGGATATAAGCTGTGGGTTAAGGGGTGGAGAAGAAGTAACATTGCTTGCCAGACCTAATATAATGTCACAGCTGTGTTTACAGCGACTCTTTGGCTGAGTTTGGGAGGCTTTTGTTTCTGAATGGAATGTACATAATAGAAACTATTTTTCCTCCTCCTGTTCAGGTTTTGTGTTTCACTACCCATTTTGTGCATGTGTGTATTTCTGGGCACATGCTAAATAAATATTATTTAAATTGGTCATGCCCAGCCTTCAGGCTTTGGGGATCAGTGACCCTTTTTACTAGCTTATAACTAGAGTTCAGTGTAGAAGACATACATTTTTCCCATCTCCTTTCTCAAAAGAAAGGTGTTTTAGTGAGCTGGTTGCTGCTGTGTGGTACTTCAAGCTGATTGAAACCAGCATACTTTATGTCCATGTATATTTATGTCACCCCAGCTACACCAGTTGGATAAACATGAATAAACTGAAGCACGGAAAGGTTAAGAGGCTTTCTCAAGGTTATATAATCAATAAAAGACAATGGTTAAAAAAGGACAAGACTTGAAAAGTACTGTCTATATGATAGAATGGTTATTTCAGAGCCACCTTGCTGTGACTTTGTTGTACAATTCTGTAGCATTTAAAAGTCTTATCAGGTAACACCAATTATGCGGGACTATCCTATTAGATTATCCACTTACCTGGCAAGGTTTACATGGAAGGTCTTTTTGAACTGGTACTTGGCCTTCAAGCATCACAGCAGCACCTTCGAATGAAGCTATGGAAAGTTGGCTGCCATATTGTTGCTATTATATCTAAAGGAGTTCTCATGTGTAGTCACTGCATGTTACTGTAAGGTGTATAATGTTGCCTGCATTTATAATTTAATGCCAAATCATTTTTTTACAAGTTTCCCCAGTGTAATCTCTTGGCTCTTGTAAATATGTAGAATGGCCTTCAAAGAGTTTTCATGTTTTTCTAAATGTTAATATTATTGTGGTTTAAACTTTGTTGTTGATGTATTGGGATCTGACAAGCCCCCACTCTCCTAGTCTTCCAGAAGCCTTGAAAAGCTGGCTCTTCCCTCAGGCATTGGGATAATGTGAGGTTTTATCCCAGCGATTACAATTGTGGATCAGTTAGGGAGTGTTGGTTGGGGCACCGGGATTTTTTTCTTTTTTTGTATGTTGGTTTTACTGTTCAGATGGGTTTTATTATGATTTTGTGAGCCACCCAGAGTTGTGGTGCATAAGATGGGCAGCCAAATAACCCAGGTAGGTAGGTAGGTAGGTAGGTAGGTAGGTAGAGCATTTAATAGCAGTCAAAATATCTGAGTAGTATTCCCCAGTGAATTCATTCCCTATCCTTTTCTCAGAAAACCAAACAGAAACAATTCTGCTGTACATAATCCCAAATGTTGTGATAGAAATAAATTATGTGAATAAAACCAATCTACATATATTCAGTTCTTTTTTAGCATGCTTCATTCTCAAGAGTCATGATTTAAAAACACTGGGGTGTTTCAGATGAGTATGAAATAAATAAATAATTGTAGGGAACTGGGGCAACAGTTTCATGAAGTTAGGAAGAAGAAGGAGAACATTTTAAGACTTCTTGCCAGGACATGTTCTCAGTATTTTAATGTTATTTATTGATGTTACAATGTATTGGGATACTTTACTAGATTTTTTTGAGTACTGTGATTTTATTGTTGTCTGGATTTATATTATAAACAGCCTCAGGCTGGTTTGACTGGGAGCAAGTTGGTTAGAAATGCAAGAAATAAAGAAATAAGATATGGCCAGAAGTTCGATTTCTACACCTTCACAGCAGACTAATATCAGTGATCTCTCTGCAGTTACAAAGACTAGAAAATTGTGTGCTGTAAGCTCACCTTGTGGTAAGCATCCAACTCTCATACTGTTGTGCCCGTAGACACACACTGTATTATCTGTAATGTATATGTCACAATCAACATTCACTGTGCAGTGCCCATCTCAGAATATAAGGTGGGATAGAAAAGAATTAGGGACAGGGAGGATACACACATTAAAGACGTCTTATAATGAAATGAGTCAGACATGACAAAGGAGCCAGAAATAATGCAATATTTTTATATGTAGCCAGATTGTTTTAAAAAAGTGTGTGTGAAGTTCATTTTTCCTGGACAACACAGTGAGATTTTTTTTGTCTGTATGTTAATGAGGCCAATCTGCAAACTAATGTGTAGTGGACATGACAAAGAATAGAAACTATTAGAGGTGAAGTCATTTATATAGAGGAGGGACTGATTCTAGGGAATTGCAGCCCTAATTCTAGAGTGGGCCCAAATACTGTTTTTTATGTTAAAGCCCATTGTGGATATAAACTCAGATTTGAGCATAAAGTTCAATGGTTGATTTTGGGCAAATAGTTATCTCATAGGGCAGAGCTATACCTGTCTGTGGTAGGTATCTGTTTTCAGCACAGATCTCCTCTAGACAATCAGAAATGCGTCATGATTTACCTCCTGCAGCTCCTCCCTCCTGGCTAGTTTCTGAATTAAGACAGGAGAAACGGTGTTACAGGAAAATGGTAGAAGTGGTAGGCACAGAAAGAGTGTGACATTCAATTCTTTTGCAATAGAAATCGTTACTCTTCATCTGTTGGCTATCAGGATGTTGCAAAAGCCCTGGGCCAAATATTATCTGACATAGTTTTATCCTTGGGCTAACTTATCTCATAGAATTGTGAAGTTAAAGTGAATCCCTTATATTCTTATCTGAACTTCCTAGAGAATATGATGCAAATACCCAATTAGGAATAGAGATATACTTTGTCCCCCTGTTTTATTATGAATGTCATTGTGGCTACACACTAGCATAAAATGGTACTACACACTAGACTAAAGATAATTATTCGTATTGCTCAGCAGAGTGTGAAGACAGGCATAAACACTGATTGTTTCAGTGGCAATCCATTGACACATCTCTACTCATTGAAAATTTTATTTATTTAGGCCAGAGCTTTCCAGACTTTTCATGTTGGTGACACACTTTTTAGACATGCATCATTTCGCGACACACTCTTACAGCAGGGCATAAGGCAGGCACTAGGACCTGCACAGAATCCTGGCAGGGCAGGTTTGGAGGCAGCAGCAGCCACGACACACCCAGACACTGCAGCCGACACACTAATGTGTCCCGACACACAGTTTGGAAAGCTCTGATTTAGGCGAATACTAACAATCTCCCAGATGATGCATCCATTAACTGGTGCATTAGCTGTGTTTTTCCTGTCCTTTTAGTTGACATTCCACTCGGAGGTCAGGCAGTGCTAGGTCCTGGGGTGTCCTCTCTGCCTGTGTGTGTATATTTTTGTCTCTAGGTATCACTGGTTACAAGGTATAAACATCAATACTTGGTGATCAAGACGTCCTGTGTTTAATTTTGGAGACTGGCAAAAATACGCAATAGTGCAAGTGTAAGCTGAGCGTGGGGAAGATCTCATCAGAGGCTGGGAAATAGATTAGATTGCAATTGTTACTTCACATAGGTAGAAAGCAGAAGTAGAGTTTGACATGATAAGAAAAGGCAATAAAGCTTCATATTTATGTTTGTTGAGAAAGTTCTCAAGTTTTAAAACTTTCGAAATTTTGCATCACATAGGGTTGCCTCATACCTTATTTATTTTTAACCTGCGTTTTATAGTAGGGAATCAGCAACGCAAATATACATATATTTATATTACCATATGCAAACAATGAGCAACTTTTCTTCTAGAGGGAGCTGGGAAATGGTGTACATGATTTCTAGATTGAGGTCAACAAGTTAACATCTACAAGACAGTATGGAAGCAGTTAGAATGTTCCTTTAGATTGTTTTGCCTCTACATCTGTATTAATGATGCATTTGCAGGCACATTGTTTTCCCCTTTATTATGTATATTCAACATTTTTCAAACTTTTCTTCAGAACATATGCCAAGCAAAGAGAGGCAACAAAGTTCAGAAGCTAAGCTTGTTCTTTCCTGTTAATACGTTTCCAGACGTATTCCTTAAAATCTCCGGTTTACAAGCATCTCCATTACTGACTTCCGAGAAACATTGAGCTTTTGGTGTGGCCTTCTACAATTGCCCATAATTCCTGATCCTCCAACCTCTCCCAGTTGTCTATCTCTCCTTGATTTACCAAAGTTGCAGCCACTGATGTTCCTGTAAGGTTCAACAACCATAAAGTCATCCTTCCAGGCCCAGCAATCATAGAAGGCAACTCAGTGCAAAATTCAGATCATCAGATTATTTTAGCTCTTATGCGCCTCGTACATAATGTCTCTCTACAAGAGACAGAGCTTAGAATCTCATATTGTAACTTGTGTTGTTAAGTTCACTTAAGTATTTGGACAAGTACAAAAGCTTGAAAAATAATTTTGCCAATCAGTGCAGCTGCTACTGTGTTATGGTTTCATACGCATTTTGAGTCCAGGGAGATGGAGATCTCTTTTGCTTTTATTTGCTTATTTTTTTGCAAGAACTTTTAAGTTCAAACTTTTAACTGACTCGTTTCTGTTTTTAACTTTTTGAAAATTTGGCTTTAATTTCAGACGAGCACTGTGACCTGATCTGTACTTGCTCAGCTCACTTTGCTTTTAAAAATAACCTTTTAGTCAGCTTCGGATCATTTACAAACATAGTGGCATCTATGAGAACTAGCAAATGGACAACATCCTAATAATCTGCAGAAGCACCATGAAGCAAGCAGGAAAATTCAGTCCAACAAAGTGCTGTTGTGTTTATACCATGGGAATTGCTATAATTTTTCCTAAATCACTTGGGAAGATATAGGACAGCTGCTTTAGTAGGCTTGATATAAAATTTGACCCTGTTCTTTGGTGTGGTAGCTTCTCACCTTATCCTCGTAAACAGTCTTCCCCAACTTACATCTCTCTAGATGCATCAGGACTGCAGCCACTGTGTTTCCTGGCCAGCCATGATTTAAGGCTATTTTGTATGTTGTCAGGGATGAGAGCAGTGGATTGGCCTGCTCTTAGTTACTGATAACATATTCCTCTGTCAGACACAGAAATCTCAGTGGTGATATAGAGAATTGTCTTTATCTAGCATATAGGAGAAAAGATATGTGAAGTTATACTAGGTAATTTGGCTATTCTGCAGGATGAGTCAGACAGACCTGCATGGAGCTGGATCATCTTACAAGAAACATGTAAGTGGTAAAATACCCTCCCACAGTGATCTTCTGGCAAAGGTGGTGCGTTACCAGGTGACATATATATTTGATATAGTTATTTGTATTTGAGAATAGAAATACAAATACCTTTACAAATACAAATACCTGTGAGAATACGAAGGTGAAATATAAATGTACTAAATTAGGTGGCGTACAAATAATTATTTATATTTATAGATATATACACAAACCAAGTGATCCTTCCCGCAGAGCATATGGTAGTAGATGCCCCTGTTTTGTTTTTGGGAGAGGAGGGGAACAGTCCTGCTGGAGCAGGTTTTCTAGTCTTTGCCTACTTGCCCCGCACAATACATTTGGTGGAAGATTGTCCTATGTATGTGGTAAGTAAGGGCAGGGCGCAGATAAAGCTATGGAGTTATCCCTCTTGTTGGCCTCAGTCCTGCAGAGAGAGATTAATATGGAGCATTCACAGACCCAGTCTTTTCCCCAAATTTGCATCTGATGTGATAGAGTCAAAAATAGATTAGAATGTTTGGTTGTCCTTTCATGTTATATTCACTAGGAAGATACCTAGTTGTACCTGTAGAACTCACGAACTAAATATGTTGAGACGTTTTGATGTAAAAATGTAAAGGGAAAATATTAAAAATGAAGAACAAAATGAAAACAACTCAACTCAACTGAACTAATAAACAGAAGTATACTGAAAGGAAAAATCATTCAGGTGATAATTGGCTAGCAAATGGCTGCGCCACCATATAGCATAAAGTAACACAGCATAGTATATAGGACTTGACAACTTTATAGAAGGCTGATCTATCTGAATGGATACGGCAGGTAGATTTGCAGCTGTGGAGGGCAGCTGTGTGATCCCAGGAAAAGAAGCAGTTGCTTCAGGGAGTTACAAACTATATGAGGGCTTCCTCTTGCTCCAGAGCACTTTTTGCCTTTGAATTCAAAGCTCTTCACAGCCCTAGAATATTCCTGCTATTTTATCATTGTATTACTTGCACGGTAAGCCACCTCGGAAGTGGGCCTTCTATAAAGAACTGAATTCCGGTAGTCCTCGCTTAACAACCGCAATTGGGACCGGCAACTCTATTGCTGAGCAACATGGTTAAGTGAGACATCACGTGACCACAATGGGCTTACAATCACTTGTGCCGTGGTTGTTAAGCAAATCACCCGTGATCGTTAAGTGCGATATCACGTGAGCACGACTTGCAATTTTACTGCTGGCTTCTCCATTGACACTGTGACAGTCATAAACACTGGCTGGTTGTGGAGCGCCCAGTCTTGATCACATGACCACGGGAACTGCTCATAAAATTACTTTTTAACAACTCTGAATGGTTGCTAAACAGGTCAGTCATTAAGTGAGGGCTACCTGTAAATAAAATTAAAGAGTAGACTACTTGTCCATGCAAATGCTTATTTATGTACAGAAGTGGGATTTCGTTCTGGTAAAGTACTATGTGATGAGGTAATTCTCTGCTCCTAAAGGGGACTTATAGAGGGTGTGAAAACAAAAGGTGGGCAGAAAAGAGGATGAAAACACAGCAACAAGGACAAGAGTATTCAAGTTGCAAATTTTATTTTTCATTTATTTGATTTATATCCTGCCTTTATTTTGTACAACTCGAGATGGTATACAATACATAATGCCCCCTCCTCCTGTTTTTCCCACAACAACCCTGTGAGTGGGGGTTGGTTTGAGAGAAAGGGACTGACCCAAAGTCCTCCGGGTGGCTTCCATACCTAGAACTCAGAGGCTCTGGGTTTGTATTCCAGCACCTTAACCTTTACATCAAACTGGTATAGTGCTGCATCCCAACCAACAGCTCTAGTTGGTGGTGGTCCATTGAAATTCCTCCACGAATGAGGTGCAGAACTGCTGGCAATGCTGGGTTCATTTGCAGTGCCAGCACTAAAGATGTTACCCCTGTCGTGGGATTAGATTTGGTGCTGCTCTGAACATCAGTGACTTTGTCTGCAAACTGCCTAGCAAAAAATTCACAGCAGCCTGGAGGAAGCAAGAAGGGAGCAGAAAGTCTTAAACAAGGCCACTGGATGGCAGTCTACAAACACAGTAAGAATGGAGAAATATTGACACTTTGCGCCCTTTACCACCACAATGTAAGCCTTGTGTTTGTTCATATTCACTGCTAGTCTTTCACCAGTGTTGCTCTGAGTGTCTCTTCTGCTGCTTCATCTCCCACAGCTCCTCAGTTAATCAAGAAGCATCCCTGGATCAGCATAGAGAGAGACTGCTCAGCAGGACCCTGGTGTCTCTGCCAATGTCTCTTTATTCATTGATTCTATATTCTAGAGAGCTACTAGGCACTTGAACTGTCCAGTAGATGGTTGGGAAACTCCCAAGTGCCCACTCAAAATACACAGGATCCAGAAGGCAGCTGGCACGGCCCTTCTTAATCAGTTCTTCCTCCCTGCAGAGGTCAGTGGTGCCCATAAGCCTTATGATGACCAGACAATGTTCTGACCGTGACAAAGGGCTAATGTCCTCCAACTTCAGATCCCATTCCAACCGTAATCTCTACAAATCTTACTATTTTACTCACTGCCATTGAAAGTTTTAGGATGATTTTTATTTTTTATTTTCCTGATGGTCAATTTTGTATTTGAATGATTTATTATAAAACAAACATAAGAGGACATGTCTGTAGCTTGAATCATGTCAACTGGATTTCTATTTTCTTAGTGGAAACGTTTCGCTCCTTATCCAAGGAGCTTCTTCAGTCTGAGCAAAGTTAGTAAGGGAATCCTAAATATGTTCCTAGGTAGCTGTGTGACCTTACACCTGGGGCTAGGTCATGGTTATATTGAGATGTTATTTTAAGTCCTTTTATCATCTAAAGGAGGGTCGTTAAAAACACCCTCCTTTAGATGATAAAAGGACTTAAAAATTACATCTCAATATAACCATGACCTAGCCCCAGGTGTAAGGTCACACAGCTACCTAGGAACATATTTAGGATTCCCTTACCAACTTTGCTCAGACTGAAGAAGCTCCTTGGATAAGGAGCGAAACGTTTCCACTAAGAAAATAGAAATCCAGTTGACATGATTCAAGCTACAGACAATTCCACCTGGATGACTGAGAACCTTCATAGACATAAGATGACATGGTTATTGGGTAGCATAATTTACACTGATGTTTCAGCTCCTTCTAACAGGCTAACCAGTTTGATCTCCTCACTGTGCATTTTTTTGTCTGTGTATAGGGAAAGAGGTTAAGCCAAACTTTTATCGTGTAACTACATCCTGATATTTACTTATTGTTTAGCTTTTTGCCTCAGTTCAGATTTAACTGAATAAGTAATGCAACTAATGGTGTAAGTTCTGTTTCAGTTCAGGACAAAATATGCTTCAGGTTGCTATTTTTAGTTTGGGTTTGGAATGACTCCCTAACCAGGTCTGAATGTGACCATGTATAGATTAAAGCTTACTATCTCTGTATCTTCTGTTTGTTGTCAAATGGCAAAGAAAGACTCAAAAGAATGTTTAACATGACCACATTATATATATTTTTAACACTCTGATGCCAAAGCCTAGGGGACTGATTACATACCCTTTGTAAAGTCTCTGTAATATTTGGAATAATTTCATGAGGATAAAGCCTCGGTCTATTTAGCTCTCAGTGTCCAGGATAAAGAAACATGGCTTTATGAACAAACAATGTGTAATGAACTCAGATGTCCCATCCTGATGAGAAGCAGTAAGTTACATATTTATTTCAGGTTATGTGTATGCATCGAAAGAAGAGCAATAAACACCCTTGCCTACCTTTGTGATGGTGATGCAAGAACTGGGTTGAATGGGCTCCAGATGGCTGTCCAGGCAAGGTTGACTAACCCCTCCCATCAGAATAATAACCAAGAGTGTTCTGCTAAAGGAGGGGTCATCACAGAAGATCACGTGAAGGAAGGCCTCCAACGATCCCACATTTTGTATGACCGAGCTGGTGAGTGGGAAATATAACAGCCTTTATGGTGGTACTGGGAAGGAATCCAGATACTTGTGATAGCTGTGCACTTCTGTATATATTTTCTCTGTCAAGGGAATCATAACTTTTATTTATTCATTTAGATGCCCCTCTTATCTCTGAGCAGTGAACAAAGTTTAGAAACAGAAACCACAATATAAATGAGCATTAAAACATACAAGAAACAATTAAAAAAAGAAATTGCAGCTGAGGGTAAAAACCATGAAATCACATCAACTCCCCTGGACTTTACTAACTTCCAACCCCCATGCCTGGGCAAACACCCAGGTTTTCAGACATCAGAGGCAGGAACCACAATTTTATTAATTATGGATGGATTTCATGGCTTACCTCAATAGCAATAGACTATAATATGGTAATATTTTACATTTATGGTAAATTTGTACATGTACAGTACCTGTCTATTTACATTTTAGTAGATTTGTTTGTATTTCTATATCTTTTTTTTCTTCTGTGCATCTTGGATTTATGTTAATTTAGTTACCTGATATGTCTATGAAGGTTCTCAGTCATCCAGGTGGAACAGTCTGTGGCTTGAATCATGTCAACTGGATTTCTATTTTCTTAGTGGAAACGTTTCACTCCTTATCCAAGGAGCTTCTTCAGTCTGAGTAAAGTTAGTAAGGGAATCCTTAAATATGTTTCTAGGCTGGCTGTGTGACCTTGCACCTGGGGCTAGGTCATGGTTATTTTTGAGATGTTTGTTTCTAAGTCCCTTTATCATCTAAAGGAGGATCGTTAAGATTACCCTGCTGCTGTTGAGCTTGTGAAAACATATTGAGCTTTTCACAAGCTCAACAGCAGCAGGGTAATCTTAACGATCCTCCTTTAGATGATAAAGGGACTTAGAAACAAACATCTCAAAAATAACCATGACCTAGCCCCAGGTGCAAGGTCACACAGCCAGCCTAGAAACATATTTAAGGATTCCCTTACTAACTTTACTCAGACTGAAGAAGCTCCTTGGATAAGGAGTGAAACGTTTCCACTAAGAAAATAGAAATCCAGTTGACATGATTCAAGCCACAGTTAGTTACCTGATATTGTTCGTTAATCATAGTTCAGTAAAAACAATTTTTTAAAAAATCCATTCCAAATACAAGATAGAGCAATGGATTTTAATGTAACAGTACTGTACAAAAGGTTTTCTGATACGGTTTTAGAGGTCCGCATTGCAACTAATCTTTTTTTTAATAAGAATTTTATTCACATTGCAACTAATCTTTAAGAAACTGCCTCTTGTTGAGTTTTGGTGTATTAGAATATGCAGAAGAAGAAGAATACCCACAATTATCTGAAAAGGCTGTTAAAATACTCCTCCCTTTTCCAACTACATATCTGTGTGAGGCTGGATTTTCTTCATATACTTCAACCAAACCAACATATCTCAACAGATTGGATGCAGAAGCAGATATGAGAACCCAGTTGTCTTCTATTAAGCCAGGCATTAAAGAGATTTGCAAAAAAGTAAAGCTATGCCACTCTTCTATTTTTTGTTTTAGAAAATAGGGTTATTTTTCATTAAAAACCTGTTATTTATCTTAACTTGTAATGGGTTTATTATTATTTTTAAGTAAATTAATGAAGACATATTTTATTTTTTTCACTTTAAATTTCTAATATAGTAAATATTGATAGATATAACCCACATAAGCAAAAGCTCTTTCTGGTCCTTGATCATTTTTAAGAAAGTAAAAGGGTCATGAGACAAAAATGTTTGAGGACCCCCGCTCTAAACCACTCTTCCCCAACATGCAGTCTTCAAGATATATATGCATAACAACTTCCAAAATTTAGCCACTTTGTCTCCAAAGAATCACCTCATTTAGGTCTGAATAAAATAAAGTCTTCAAAGTGCGCCTCTAAAAACACCCCTCACCCCCAGCATCACTCTCATGAAATTGGCGCTTCTGCGGTGTGCTGGGGGATGGGGGTGGGGGGAGAGATTCAAGTCACATCAGGAGATTAAAACATAGGTTTATCACATAGGTTTATTACCTACCATCCTTTAGCTTGGTGGTTCCCAGAATTTCCAGCCAGGTCGGCCTGTTATTCCATTCAAATTTATTTTATCTATTTCCAGAGTTTATCTCCACCCTTACTCTCAAAACAAGTTAGTTTTTAAAATGAACACATACAGTAAAGCTGGGAGCAAGTCAAAGTCCCAGTTTAAAGGCAGTCTATAGTTATAGCTCAATATTGAACATCAGCTTTGATGACACAAGATCCATGTTCGGTCCCTGCCACCTCCAGGCGTCCAGGGCTTCAGAAACTCTTGCCTGATGCCCTAAAGCAGAGGTCGGCAATCTACATCCTATGGGCTGAAATCATCCGGTGCATATATTTCTTTCTGAAAAAGAAATATATACACCTGGCCCATGAGAGAGTAGCCATCCATTTGGCTGTTCTTGAGAGTACTCGCTACCTCCTTGGGCAGCCATTTTGACAATGGCTTTACCAGTCACCTTGGGGCAGGCGGAACAAAAAGGTCCCCACGTGGTGCTGGCGAAAGCAAGCTGAGAGGTGGAGAAGGAGGAGAAAATGGCGCGACATGGCCTCTGTCCCCTCTGCACAAGAAGGCTGCCAGCCCTGCCCTAAAGAGTCGCTGTTATCAGTATCAGTAATACTGGGCTAGGTCTACCCATGATCTGATTCAGCAGGTGGTTTCACACATTGCCCTAATCTGTAGTTTGCTGAGACAGCCACAGAATCTAGTTTTAGACACGGTGGTAGGACATAAACATGGTTTACAATTCACAATGGCTAAAACTAAGTACACTAGTCAGTATAATGCTGCTCCCTGTGTTTCTATGTATGGAAGAAACCAGCTGGATCATTCCCATGATCCCAAAAGGCATTTGCTTGATTCAGTTGGCCCGATTCTTACTGGCTGTTCTGCAGAGTCCCTGCACCTGTTCCAGCAATAGGTGCAAGAATAGGAAGAGGAAACTAATGAAAGGAGATTGGCAGTGAATGTAAACTCCATGCTATGGTCTCAAAGGGAGCAGCATTTGAAGGGATAGGATAACACATAGTAGTTCTCCCTACGGCAGTGGAATAAAATGGCTTTCTTTGTGGCTAAGAATAACATGGTATTTTGTATGTTTCCCCTAGAACACTTTCAGCAATGTATTGACATTTCTTTTAAAAATGATGTAATGATGCTAACAGTATTTATGTAGGACTTGACTTTAACCTGAATGATTGAAATTGTTTTGTAATTTTTTTTATGTTGGACCATTTGCATATAACTGCATATAAGGATTCTTAATTTGATACCACCTCCTGCTGAATTTGTGCCTTGACCTCATTTGGTATCACAAACTCTGGTCTTTGTAGTGAGATTGAAATTGTAGATTGTGCTTTGAGGATTAGGCTTGTCTGCTTGCATTAATTTAGTTATGTGCTAGAATTTAATGATATGATGAGCATATTTCTAATTTTCTCAGTACTAAGCTTTAGTCTGTTGCTAGCTTTTCTTACCTGCATTTTGTAAAACTTGTTGGATTATCTCCAATGGCACATAGAGTGAGCCTTATGGTAAGGGAAATACATACTACTATAAACTTTGTGCAAAATGCAACTCTAACAAAAAAAAGGGGGGGCATACATTACTACAAAACTGCAATATCTCCCCTTTTTGTTCAAACTTGCAGCAGCAATCCATTTCCAAGTGTAGAACTTTACAGAATTTGGCCAATAGTCTATCTTGTCCTGTTTCTGGCAGTGCCCTTGAACAGACACTAAAATATATATGGCCATTGCTGTTACTTCTAAGTGCTGAACTCTTGGTTATATCCTTGTCTTACAGATTATTCTCTTTATATTAAGATGTGGCCATATGTGTACTGTTCAAGTTTTAAAATCTACACCAATTACTGCATGTTGCAATCACCAGTCACTGGCCTTACTTTTTTTTTTCACTGAGCACTGTAAACTGAACTGGTTTGGTTTAGAATAATGGTAGCATATACCATGAAAGTGAAAAAAAGATATCCTTAATTAGAAATAATTAGTATTTCAAGAGAAGCCAAATGTAATCAGTGACTCATCCAAAATGTCTGAATCGGAGCCCTTTAAATAAATAGTAGATTCCACCTAGATAAGCTCTCAGAAAAGCTGATTAATATCCCAAAGTAAAAGTCCAACAGACTTGTTGGGGTGGGACCAAAACTATCAGAGCACAAACTTTGCAAAAGGAAGTTCCATAGTTTCATCTCTCAGCATCTTTAGATAGAATGTATGTTTGACAGCAAGAATTCTCTTGAGTGTTCCAGTCGGAGAACCCGTGCCAGTCAGAGCAAACAGTTATGGGTTAAATGAATCAATGGCCTGGCATTGTTCAAGACAACTTGAATATTTATTTATATAAATGTTTTATATACAGTGGGGCAAAAAAGTATTTAGTCAGCCACCAATTGTGCAAGTTCTCCCACTTAAAAAGATGAGAGAGGCCTGTAATTGACATCATAGGTAGACCTCAACTATGAGAGACAAAATGAGAAAACAAATCCAGACAATCACATTGTCTGATTCGGAAAGAATTTATTTGCAAATTATGGTGGAAAATAAGTATTTGGTCACCTACAAACAAGCAAGATTTCTGGCTCTCACAGACCTGTAACTTCTTCTTTAAGAGGCTCCTCTGTCCTCCACTCATTACCTGTAGTAATGGCACCTGTTTGAACTTGTTATCAGTATAAAAGACACCTGTCCACAACCTCAAACAGTCACACTCCAAACTCCACTATGGTGAAGACCAAAGAGCTGTCGAAGGACACCAGAAACAAATTTGTAGACCTGCACCAGGCTGGGAAGACTGAATCTGCAATAGGCAAGCAGCTTGGTGTGAAGAAATCAACTGTGGGAGCAATAATTAGAAAATGGAAGACATACAAGACCACTGATAATCTCCCTCGATCTGGGGCTCCACGCAAGATCTCACCCCGTGGGGTCAAAATGATCACAAGAACGGTGAGCAAAAATCCCAGAACCACACGGGGGGACCTAGTGAATGACGTGCAGAGAGCTGGGACCAACGTAACAAAGGCTACCATCAGTAACACACTACGCTGCCAGGGACTCAGATCCTGCAGTGCCAGACGTGTCCCCCTGCTTAAGCCAGTACATGTCCGGGCCCGTCTGAAGTTTGCTAGAGAGCATTTGGATGACCCAGAAGAGGATTGGGAGAATGTCATGGTCAGATGAAACCAAAGTAGAACTGTTTGGTAGAAACACAACTCGTCGTGTTTGGAGGAGAGAGAATGCTGAGTTGCATCCAAAGAACACCATACCTACTGTGAAGCATGGGGGTGGCAACATCATGCTTTGGGGCTGTTTCTCTGCAAAGGGACCAGGACGACTGATCCGTGTACAGGAAAGAATGAATGGGGCCATGCATCGTGAGATTTTGAGTGCAAACCTTCCATCAGCAAGGGCATTGAAGATGAAACGTGGCTGGGTCTTTCAGCATGACAATGTTCCCAAACACACCGCCCGGGCAACGAAGGAGTGGCTTCGTAAGAAGCATTTCAAGGTCCTGGAGTGGCCTAGCCAGTCTCCAGATCTCAACCCCATAGAAAACCTTTGGAGGGAGTTGAAAGTCCGTGTTGCCCAGCAACAGCCCCAAAACATCACTGCTCTAGAGGAGATCTGCATGGAGGAATGGGTGAACATACCAGCAACAGTGTGTGCCAACCTTGTGAAGACTTACAGAAAACGTTTGACCTCTGTCATTGCCAACAAAGGATATATAACAAAGTATTGAGATGAACTTTTGATATTGACCAAATACTTATTTTCCACCATAATTTGCAAATAAATTCTTTCCGAATCAGACAATGTGATTGTCTGGATTTGTTTTCTCATTTTGTCTCTCATAGTTGAGGTCTACCTATGATGTCAATTACAGGCCTCTCTCATCTTTTTAAGTGGGAGAACTTGCACAATTGGTGGCTGACTAAATACTTTTTTGCCCCACTGTAAATATAAATATTTATACCAGCCTTTGTAAACATAGGGCCCTTCAGATATATTGGACTGAATATTCCTCTAGTTCCCACCAGCATGGCCAGAGAAGTTGAAGATTTTGAGTTATACAGTAAATAAGCTTTAGTGCAGTCTAATTTACAGAAATTAACATTTAAAGCTTTTAGGACATACATTTCAACATTATCCAGAAATAATTTCTCTTTTACTCACTCTTTGGCAACTCTACTTCTTCCTGTTGTCTCTGTTCTTGAACTATTCCTCAAGTTTCCTTTGCTGCTGTAAAGAAGAATCTTGTAATCTTTTATTTTTATTTTTCCCTAGGCCCAATAGATTTTTATAGGTTACTTTTCTCCTTTGGATACTATTTAATTATTTCATAAGAAACTGTTGCAGGTCACAACTTTCTTCATTACATGCATAGTTTGGGACTTTTAGAGATGAATATTTAATGGCAGTTATAATAATATTGGTGTAACCATATTTGTATATCATTAAGGCTAATTTTCCCCCTATTTTTCCACTTCTAATACTTTCAAAACATCTAAGGCAGAGCTTTCCAAACTGTGTGTCGGGACACGTTAGTGTGTCGGCTGCAGTGTCTGGGTGTGTCGCGGCTGCTGCTGCCTCCGAGCCTTGCCAGGATTCCACGCAGGTCCTAGTGTCTGCCTTGTGCCTTGCTGCCTCCAACCCTACCAGGATTCCGCGCAGGTCCTAGTGCCTGCCTTGTGCCTTGCTGCCTCCAAACCTGCCCTGCCAGGATTCCGTGCAGGTCCTAGTGCCTGCCTTGTGCCCTGCTGTAAGAGCGTGTCACAAAATGATGCATGTCTAAAAAGTGTGTCACCAACATGAAAAGTTTGGAAAGCTCTGCTCTAAGGGGTTAAAAACACTGCACAAAAGGATGCCACCTGAAAAGAACCAGCTGTGCTTGCCTTTTGGAACACTTAAAGGCCACCTTGGTAGGAGGAGACCAGGTGACGCCGTTCCCAAGAGTGTGACAAGACCCTTAGCAGCTTTGTTTAAGTTGAAGCCTTAATGCTGTGGACAGACAGCATAGATAGGTTGTTTATATTGACCTTATAATGACAGCATACCAATTGGCTCTTTGTGTGTAGCGCTATTAAAAATAGCTGTCTGTTAGCCCCGTGTGTTGTGGAAGAGGCCACTCTTGTGAGATATGCCTAGATCCGCCTTCAGGAAATCCCACAGAAGAGGGATGTGGACGTACACTTTCGCTAATGAAAATATAAAAGGGTTTGCCTTGAAATTCAGAGGCAGAATGATGCAGTCTTGAATATTGTAATGCATTATGTCACCAGTATAATATAAAGTAAAACATTTGATATAATGTCCCAGAAGAAGCAGTTGAGGCTGGGAACAAAAAACATGCAGCAGGGTTTTTGTACACAGTTACTTTGAAGAATGCAACTTTTATCTGTCTTTAAAGGTAGTACAGGTAGATTGTAATATATGCATCTGGAAAAAATAGGCATTTAAATTGCACTGCCTCTGCTACGCAGACGCGTTGGATGATCCAAGCATTGTGTTGCTTTTGCTCTGTTTCTCAATAGGTGAAGAGCATTATAACTGCATCTCTGCACTCCATAAATCTATGCGTGGCTCTGACGAAAATGCTTCCCTTTACTGGCTTGCTCGAATGCTTGAAGGGGGTGAGGATCCACTGTATGTAGCAAGAAGGTTGGTAAGATTTGCAAGTGAGGATATAGGTGAGTAATGCAAGAGGATGTGGGTTTCTTTGAGCGTTTTCATCCAGCTAGCTCCTGGACCCTCACACCCACTGTAGTAGTTTTGTCCCCCATGCTGCCAACCAGCTTTACCTCCATCAGGCCAAGACAAAAGCACAAGTAACAGCAACCAGCTCCCTACCCCATTCTCATTCTTACAAGGTAGGGCAAGTGGGAAGTCCTGCCTCCAGAGCAACAACGAAGGAGCAGGCGATGGTGGCAGAACAGTTTTTGAGACATTTGCTCTGGAGCAGGAGCTTGGCCAGAAGTCAATCAGCTCAGTTTTGCAAGACCCAGGATGCTATGGGAAGTCAGATAAGTGCACTCCCCAGGTATGGAAAAACCTGTGTAAAGCCAACCTTGCTGTTAGACAAAGTGAGTCAATAGCTTTAGGCTGCTGGTAGTGGAAGGCATCCACCAGCTGTTTCCCTCTGCTGGAAAAGGAGCTGTATATGCCAACAAACTATCCTGGCTCTGTAAATACAGAGCTGTGTTTGTCATATAATCGGTCCTCCAGTCTTCTGGTGGATACCAGCCCTCTCCGGTGTTAAAGTCCACCTGCCAGTCCAATTGAATGTTCTGCATAGGGAAGGGAAGGGAAACTATCATATCCTTCACCTGCCAGTCCAATTGAATGTTCTGCATAGGGAAGGGAAGGGAAACTATCATATCCTTCACCAAAGACAGCAAAGTATCTTTGACCACCCTGATGTCATGGATCAGACACGAGCTTCTTGTTTTGGTAGGTTCTCACCCCCACAATGTATTCTCACAAGACCAATTTTATACACATTAATTGCTTATCCATGTGTTATCACCAAGTAACCTATTGTATGTGGTCACTATAGGCCCACTTGTGGCTAATTCAAAATAAAAATCGGGAGTGTATTCATTAAACAAGCCTGCCCCTTATCTGAGGTTCCCAGGTGGTCCAGTCTGCAGCTCCCCATGGATGGCAATATGAGCTTAGAATTTTGAGAATTGCAGTACTAACATATCAGGAGAGGTTCAGGCTGTAACAGGCTACATTATACCTTCAGAAGTCATCTGACTGTTTAATGGATACCACTGTGAAAAGGGTATTTGGTTTATTGAAACTGATAATATGCTTGCTCCTGCATCAGTTAATAAATCTTCAGACATACTGGACAGAGGTATGGCTCCCAAATTATGTTGTGCTTGTCTCGTATAAGGTTTTGGATGTACCCAAATATTCAGATGAATATGGAGATCTCCAATATCAAAATCAGTTGGCTAGCTGATATTTGAGTGGCAAACTTGAATGTCCCTAAGATGACAAAAATCTTTGCAGCCTGGGTCCCTGCATATTGCAGTGTAGTTTCTTCCAGATATAGACCAGGCAGACTCAGGTCAAAGTCCCTATTTGACTACTCGACCATGAAGCTCCCTAGAAGACTTTGGACCATTCTCTTTATGCATTCTGCCTCACAAAGTTGAGTTGGCTGACATCTTTCTTCATTGTATATACTGCTTGATACATCAGCCAAAGCCTTTATATAGTGTATAGTCGAAGGCTTTCACGGCCGGAATCCGATGGTTGTTATGGGTTTTCCGGGCTGTGTGGCCGTGTTCTGGCAGTTTTGGTTCCTAATGTTTCGCCAGTCGCTGTGGCTGGCATCTTCAGAGGACAGGAGCACAGCTAGAAGATTCTGTCTGTGCCCAAGTGGAGGGTGTGTTGCTGCTGGTGTTTATAACTGCTGAGAGGGTGTGTGTCTTCTGTGGGTATTTACAAGAGATTAGGAGAGGGTTTATTGTGGTGATTGGGTGTGGTGCTGTCGTGTGTGGGATTAGCACATCTATTGTGTGAGTTGTTTGTATATTTCTGTGGTTGAGTAGAGTTCATTGACCTTTTGCAAGCTGTGTTTTTCAGGACTGGCAGCCAGGTTTTGCTGATCTTTAAGCTTTCTTCTTTTTTTTATTATTATTATTATAAACACCAGCAGCAACACACCCTCCACTTGGGCACAGACAGAATCTTCTAGCTGTGCTCCTGTCCTCTGAAGATGCCAGCCACAGCGACTGGCGAAACGTTAGGAACCAAAACTGCCAGAACACAGCCACACAGCCCGGAAAACCCACAACAACCACCTTTATATAGTGTTTAACTTACATGAAATATCCTGGTTCCATTATTTTGGGAGCCTTTGGACAAGATGTCCACTTTCACCATTGATCCCAAATTGAGGGAAAGAGGTCAAAGTGAATAGTCTTTAACTGTTCTCCTGTGATTGTTCACTTGTGACACTTGGCTTGAAAATAATAGAACTGGGGTACAGTATTCCATTTGAAACCAGAGCCTGGTTTGCAATGACTCATTATTGGCTGAAAATATATTTTTTTCTCAGTCACTCTGGTGCCCCCCATATGTACATCTGATAGCTTTCCATCTAGCTGCCTTCTAGCTTATCCCCTGAATTGCTTTGTTCCTTGGGTTACAAGCAAGCAGCAAAGGCTGTGAGCTAATGATTTGAGCTTATAGACTTTCAGCAAGATATTGCTTCTTTGTCGGGTGGAATTAGAGACTGGGTCATTTGTCCTAAAGAGAAACCTATCTTCATATCTTCTCTCTTTGATATTAATGATACAGATGAGAATATTTATGATAGCAAGTTTTAATATGTTGCCATTGGCAGTTTTACAGGACAAATATATCCTGTGGATTTATCAAACTTCTAGGCTGCCAACTCAGAAAAACAACCATCCATGAAACAACTGTCCAAGGGAGCAACAGATCATCCTTCTACATCCCCCCTCCCACACCTTAAAGGGTCAACCATCCTAACCCAGGGTCTAGGAGAAAATCTAGGGAGTTAAAGATCACTTGAAGGCAGGGGCCATTCGAATCTCTGAAGGGCAGGTGCAGCAACGGAAGGCCTGCCTCGTGGGTCCCACTAGATGACTTGGCTTAATCAATGAGACCTGAAGGAAGCCAACTCTTTTGGAGCGCACAGGACAGGCAGCCCCTCATATAGATCGGCCCTATGCCATGTAGGGCTTTACTTGAGTCAACTTGACTTGATGTATTATATTATTGATTAGAATATAAAATTCCATTATAGGATTGGCAGATCCCTTGGCCTTACCTCAAGCTGTGGCTGCTTATCAAGGATGCCACTTTATTGGAATGCCAGAATGTGAGGTAATGTAATTTATAACAATCAACATTAGAACTGCTAAATGTTATTCTTTCCTACTACTGTACTTTTGTTTCCTTCTATTGTATATAATTACTAAGTTATATAACTAATAATGTAACTTTGTACCTTTTTCCTTGGAATATACACCAATGAATTTAATGTAGAATGTACAAAACCTAACATTCTGGGAATAGAATGTTCCAGAAAACTCCGGAAACAGTCATTCCTCTGGTTCATGACAGTCATGTTCTTCTGGGGATGATCTGGCAGTTTCTCAAAAGTTAATATTCTGAACCAGAAGCAGTTTGCAGTATTCCAGGACTGGACCAGGTCCAAATTATCACAATCCAGATTGGTATGGTCCAGAAAAGGAACAGAATATTCCAAAGATCTATGGAATGTTCCATTCCTGGAATGTTAAGTTTTGCACATTCAGTGGAGTTTGCTTTGTTTGTTTGTTTCTTTGTTTGTTTATACATGGTTACATATTGCAAACATAGGCCACTTCTTCCTGCCACTCTGTCAATTCCATATTTTTCAATAAAATGTAATAATCATACTATCCTATGTTTCCTCCAAGAGTTTAGTGCAACATACAGTAGATTTCCCTTCCTTCTCTAATTTTCCCCTTCTTTTTGTTGCGTAGGTCTTACTGGCACAGTGTGTAGTCTATTTTGCCAGAGCACCAAAGTCTATCGAAGTATACAGAGCTTACAGTAATGTGAAAGCATGCCTGAGAGACCACCAAGGACCACTCCCACCTGTTCCTTTGCATTTGCGGAATGCACCAACCAGGCTCATGAAAGGTTTAGGTTACGGTAAAGATTATAAATATAATCCTATGTACAAGGATCCTGTAGAACAAGAATATCTACCTGAAGAGTTGAAAGGCATCAATTTTTTTACACAAAGCAGAATTTGATGGAACAGCCTGTATTTTCTTTTCCCTGTCACACGTAATTCATATTAATCTTGTAATATTTTTTCTTAAAAGTTAACTTCAGTTTTAAGAATGCCATATTTTTCTGGGCTAGCCATTTTGAACTGGTAGCCTACCTTTTTGTATTTATATAATATGCATATTAATTACATCATTATTTTTGGCAGAATTGAACCCATTTCAGGGATATTCTGCTATTCAGATTCAAGGCAAAAAGCTGCTCAGGATGAGTATGGATATGCTCAGTGTTGTTGTCAGAGCTTCCTTAAAGAAGCCACATTTTTTCTACACTAATTGTGTAGTCCCAAGAAGATACGTGTTCTAGTTAAGGAGCTGCTCCTTTTCCACCTGAAATCCAAATAGCTGCACATTCCTAAACCGTTTTGCACTACAAAGAAAATTTTATTGGAAGTTTTATGCAAAATAAAAGAATTGTTTTGAAAACCTTGGATAAAATACAGAAATATATTCAGTATGCAGATATATAGGTGAAGAACAACTAAAATCACTGGATTTAAACAAGAGTATAAAGGACATTATTTTAAAAAAATAAAAATAATATTAGGCTTTTTCAACTGGACTGATATAAGTATAGATTTAATACTCCCAGTGCAATCTGTAGAACTTAAAAGGGTGTGTGTCCTTGCTTGGAACTTGATTTATTCCAGTCTGTGAAAAGGGACTTCGCAAGAAAAATACTGCATTTGCACCTTAAGATGAAAAAAAAAACCCGATAAAATTGAAATGTAACTTGCCAAATTATTTTTGAAACTCTGTAAATAAAGTTAATTTAAAAATTATTAGTGTGTCCATTTTGTTAAAGGATTTCGGTTATTATAATATTTTAGGTACTCTGTTTGGTATGCAATCTTACAGTAAGTTCATGAAATTTCATTTTGCTAGCCCAAAGCTCCATATGTATATAGTTGTGAGAGACGGGGGGGTGGGCTGGGAAGGGAAGGGAAAGTAGACAGAAACAGTCAAGAGATTGAGGCGATTCATTGGCAGCTTATCTCATAAATGGCAACTTAGATTCTGTATTTACCCCAGAATAGCATTAAGGAGGAGGAGGAGGAGAAACTGTTCTCATTTCCTAATTTTGCCCAGCTAAGTGGAGTTTGGCAATAGTGAAAGTTCATTTTTTGTTGTTGATATTGCACTGACTGCTTAGGAACCCTGTGGAAATTTGGCAGAACACAGCCTTGATTTTCAGCAAGTCATGAGCTGGAGTGAGAAACATCACATTGCTGCAGCAAGAACAGGGTAGGTCTGACACTGAGACCATGGCTACCACCTCTAGGCTGCTTCCTGTGCACTTTCTCCTACATCTTAGTCTGACTGGCTCAAATAATGTTGTGTCGGTTTAATAGGAAAACCAATATTGTAACACTGATGCAACCAAAGTTGACCTAAAGCTGTCTCACGCTTGGGGCAGATTTGAGATGAGGGTAATGTCATGATTGTACCATGGTTAGCTGCACATGAGGAAGGGCCTTCAGTCTCAAGTTTAATGTGACTCAATGTTTAATTTTTTTAAAAGTCACAATTTTCCATATTGAAATGGTGCTGTAAATGCTATGTCAATCTGTTGGGGAGCATAGCTTTTGGGGGAGCATAGTTTTTTTAATTGGTTAAAAATCCTGCTACATTAAAATAACAGTAGCATTTGTTAACATACCATACCAAAATGCCTTCAGAATATTTAATGAGGACAGCAGAAGTACAGTTGCAATTGAAATTATTCAACCCCCATTGCAAATTAGGTTTATTGTCAAAATTTACAGACTTTCAGCTGTTTGCAATGAACAAATCAAAAGCAATTGAAATAGCTCAACACAACAAACGCTTCAAGTGGTGTCCCCAAATTCAACTGGAAATGCAACTTATAATGACTTCTCCAGTCTCAAAATTATTCAACCCCCTGAATAGAATCTGACACAACAGCACACATACATTACAGTATGCAAAACAGGTGGTGTCTCAAGCACACCTGATGCAACTAATCAAGGACTTCAGTAGTTGCGCCAGGTGTGCTTGAGCTGGAACACATGAAATACCTGAACTGGCTAGGGGTTGGTTAAGTGTCACATTTGACTGCATGTTAGAAATATGGCTAAGACAAAAGAATGGTCCAAAAAGGTAAGAGAAGAGATCATCGCCCTTCACAAACAAGGAACAGGATACAAAAAGATAGCAAAGGCACTGAATGTACCTAGAGACACCGTTGGAAGCATAGTTTGCAAGTTCAAAGTTAACGGAACAGTGGTTACACTACCTGGACGGGGCAGAAAAAGGAAGCTGTCAATGGCTGCAACCAGATTTCTGAGAGGGCAGGTTGAGAGAAACCCTCGAGTGACTGCAAAAGGCCTGCAGCAAGACTTGGTGGCAACAGGCACTGAGGTTTCAGTGAGCACGGTAAGGTGCGTACTAAACACAGAAGGTTTCCATGTCACAACTCCAAGACGTACACCGCTACTGACCCAAAAGCACAAGAACAATCAGCTCCAATATGCTCACAATCATATAAACAAGCCACAGAAGTTTTGGGATTCTGTTCTGTGGAACGATGAAACAAAACTGGAACTTTTCGGCCCAATGGATCAGCGGCATGTCGGGAGGAAGAAGAATGAAGCATACACTGAAAAGAACACTCTGCCTACAGTTAAGCATGGTGGTGTCTTGGTGATGCTCTGGGGCTGCTTTGCATCCTCTGGCATTGGAAACCTGCAGCATGTGGAAGGCAAGATGGATTCATTGAAGTATCAGGAAATCCTAGGAGAAAACGTCATGCCGTCTGTAAGGAAGCTGAAGCTTGGGCGTCATTGGACCTTCCAGCAGGACAATGATCCCAAGCATACCTCAAATTCCACTAAGGCTTGGATGCAGAAGAAGTCCTGGAAGATTCTACAGTGGCCATCACAGTCACCTGACTTCAACCCCATAGAAAATATCTGGTGGGATTTGAAGAAGGCGGTTGCAGCACACAAACCCAAGAATATTACTGAACTGCTCATGAGGAATGGGCTAAGATTCCTCAGGAACGCTGCCAGAAGCTGGTGTCTAGCTATGCATCTCTTTTGCAGCAGGTCATAACAGCAAAAGGGTGCTCTACTAAGTACTGAAGATGCTTGCCATGAAAGGGTTGAATAATTTTGAGACTGGAAAAGTCATTACCAGTTGCATTTTCAGTTGAATTTGGGGAAAGCACTTGAAGCATTCATTGTGTTGAGCTATTTCAATTGCTTTTGTTTGATTTGTTCATTTCAAACAGCTGAAAGTCTGTAAATTTTGACAATAAACCTGATTTGCAATGGGGGTTTAATAATTTTGATTGCATCTGTATACCCTGTACCACCATTAAATATTGAATTACATAGTTCAGGGCTTTCCAAAGTTGATGATCAGTGCTTCCGGGTTGTGTGGCGACACACCAGACTGTGTGGCGACACACTTTTGTGTCGCGACACACAGTTTGGAAAGCTCTGACATAGTGGCTAAAGGGACAGAACATCTGTGAGGAAACTGATCACATGTCTGACTTTAATTTCATCTTATTTCAATAAGCCATGGGTGAACCTGCACAGTGTGTTTTCAGGTTTGGATGACATGAACATGGAATTAAAATCTTAAAAACTCTTCTTGCCATATGAAGGGGAAGCACATAATCTGTGGAGAAAGATGCAACCTGCATCTGAATATCTCAATGAATGGTTGATCGCATCTCCCATATCATCCTCCAGCTGGGTTGCGCCCAGAATTTCCAACCAGCATAGCCATTTATTCCATTCAAATTTCCTTACCTACTTCTAGAATTATATCTAATCTTACTCTCAAAGCAAGTTACCATTTTTTTAAAAAAAATTGATCCCATGCAGTATTTTTTTAAAGTCTCAAGACAGTACAGTAAAGCTGGGAACAAGTCCAGAAGATAATAAAAGTCCCAGTTTAAATACAGTTTACAGTCAGAACTCAGTTTGTATCTGAGCACCTGCTTTGCTGGCAGAAGATCCTACATTTGGCCCCTCTGACCTCCCAGCTTTTCAAAAGCCCCTCTGGGTGCTTCTCCATGCAGTAAGACCTTAATTTAGCCACACAACAAAGCTGCAGGAAGCTGCCATTCCCAACCTTGCTTCCCTTGGAGCAGCTTGAGCCCCCTCAAGCTTTCCCGCATCAGCAGTTCCAGCTGCAAGGCCTACAAGGATGTCTGCACAACCTCAGCCACCAAACATCTTCTCAGACCTCTTTGAACAATGAGAGCTGAAAAAATGGTGTATGCTAACGGCCCAAGCCACCATTGGCCCTAAAACAGCAATGAGCTGAAAGAGCAGGAAGGAAAACGCAGAGTTTTCCATGATTTCACCCCATCAAGTACCTTTTGGATGGAAATGTTCTTAGGAACCTTTCTTTCCCTCCATCACAATTGGTATGTATTTCACAGAACGGGAAATGTCATTATCATGGTGTGCCATTTGGTCCAGACTTCAGGATATGTTAATATGACCCGCTCAATCTTTGGTCAAACAAATTGTACTGGAGGCTGTGTTTATTTTATTTTATTTTATTTTATTTATTTATTTTATTTATTTATTTATTTATTACAAATAACTCAAGACAGGAAACATACCTAACACTCCTTTCTCTTCCTATTTTCCCCACAACAGCAACCCTGTGAGGTGAGTTGGGCTGAGAGAGAGTGACTGGCCCAAGGTCACCCAGCCGGCTTTCATGCCTCAGAGGGAACTAGAACTCACAGACTCCTCATTTCTAGCCCAGCACCTTCACCACTAGACCCAACTCATTGACTTATCTCACTGATTTATCTCATTGACTGATCTCATTGATTTATCACTGAGTTGATGTAGCCTCCAGGTCCATTTGAGGGGGTCAGGGCTCAAGGCCCCCAGATCTGTAACAATCTGTTTCAGCTCTCCTCCCGATAAAGGGGTATGAGTGACTACTTGTTCCCACTCTTCCCATTCCTGTTTTTGGGCATTTCTGCACCTTGTTTGTGCTTGGGTTTCCACTACTGCTATTGAACCCCCAGGGAGGTGGTTGCTTAATTCCTCAAAAAGCTCCTTCCCATCAAAGGGAAAGTCTGGGGTTTCATCAAGGTCTGAGCCTGTTAAGCAGGCAATTTGGTAAAATTGTTGCCTTATTTGTCTGTGTAGTTCCTCCACCTTACTACATTCTCCACATGTTCTCTGCTTATTCCTAGCAGAGGTCTGCACAAGGTCCTTTAAGGCTTCAATTTTTAGTTCTTGCACAGCATGCTTTTGTTGCCATTCCTCTTGCCTTCCTACACTATCCTTCAGTTGAGCCAAGGTCTCTCTTAGTTCCACCATGTGGCTCTTTTGCAGCTGGTAAAAGGTAAAGGTAAAGGTTCCCCCACACAGTCATGTCCGACTCTAGGGGCTGGTGCTCATCTCCGTTTGTTAGCCGAAGAGCCAGCGCTGTCCGAAGACGCTTCCGCAGTCATGTGGCTGGCATGACGTGCGGAATGCTATTACCATCCCACCGAAGTGGTACCTATTTATCTACTTCATTTGCATGCTTTTGAATTGCTAGGTTGGCAAGAGCTGGGGCGAGTGCGGGAGCTCACTCCATCATACGGGACTAGGGTCTCAAACCGCCAAACTTGCGACCCTCTGATCGACAATCCTGGCATCTTAACCACTGAGCCATCGCGCCCCCTTGCAGCTGGTAATCAGCCTGAAAAAAATGGTTATTTTTGAGTTGTTCCAAGACTCCTTTTAAAGAGCAATTCTCTGACCACAGCTGTGTGAGGAGCTGATCCATATGGGACAAGCCAATTCCCAATATTACTGCCAACACTCCAGGTAAATCTTTGTTTCTTTCCTCCTCTTAATCTGTACAGATTCCCAAATTCTATCCTAACATTTCTCTCTGAATACACTGATTTCATTTTCTCCTGCAAGTCACCAATAGGCAATCCCAACTTCTTAACAAGTTTCTCCATCACTTCACAATATACCAAACCCATTTCCCCCTGCCCAGGCTTCTCCAGTGGAATGTCGCCTGGGAGGCTGGCAGTGACAAAGCACCCTTGTGTTGGGCATCCCCAAATTTCCACAAAGGCATATCTGATCACTCAATACATTCAAAGGGTCCAAACCCTTTAAATTTAATGTGGTTTGCACTCTCTATGTTGAGGTTAAATCAGGGGATACTATGTTCTGGGGTGGATAGTGGATAGATTTACCAACCATTCAGGTTCAGTTTCATCTTTTCCTATAAGGTTTAGCTACAGTATAGTAGTTTGGCTTGCTGTTTTGATTGTATTTTTTCAGCTTGTCTTTGTGAGGTGGCCTTGATGGACTTTGTTAGTATCTTGATGTGTTCTGGGGTCATGGTTTGTTCTAATTTCTCCTTGAACCAATTGATGGCATGCTGCTATTTATGCAGCCTCAGGTGAGCATCCACTATCATCAGACATACCGTTTTTTGGCCACTCTGTTATTTTCCATCCAGCTGCACAATTTCACAATTTATTAGAGGTTGTATCTTACATTTGTAGGCAGGGAAACAATGAGGGAAGAACCAATAACTAATCAAGGAACTATGTTAAAAATCTGAGTACTAAGATTCTTAGTTACAATACAAATACACATAATTTTGAAATAAAATACATTAACGAATGTTTGGCAAACACTTGCTCTTCTATTATCACAATTGGAAGTAAAAACTAATACCCCACTACCATGGGAGCACTTAGAGCACCTGGGCTGGAGTATATGGATCATTTTTCAATGTAAAAGCCCATTCGGAAAAGGAGAGGGAACAAGAACACTGAATGTAGGATTTAATTCTGTACAAGTCCTTCATTGAGTGCCAGTGTGGTGTAGTGGTGAAGGCACCAGGCTAGAAACTGGGAGAGCGGGAGTTCTAGTCCCACTTCAGGCACAAAGCCAGCTGGGCGACCGTGGGCCAGTCCCTGTCTCAGCCCTGGGAAGGAGGCCGTGGCAAATCACTTCGGAAATCTTGCCAAGAAAACTGCAGGGACTTGTCCAGGCAGTTGCCAGGAGTCAAGACTGACTCAAAGGCACGCGCACACACACACACATACACAGTTACAGTACTGACAAATACTTTTTATTATGACCATAATGCATAAAAATAATAATTAAAGAAATATATTTCTTCAGTGAATCCCAACGTTCCCTTCTGTCAATCATCAATAAGCCAAGTAAGGAGGCTACAGGTCTAGTCCATTATAAAGATGACATAAGTTCCTGCGTGGCAGGAAATAGTTTTAAGGTTGGAGCAGACTTTAGAATGGTCAGAAGACATTTCCACTATTGTGCTCAATCTTTGTAACACCAGTGTGTAAAGACAGTATTTCAAACAGTAGCTGAGAATGAAGGGTCTAACCAGAGAAAGGCCAGGTATATATAAATTGTTTTGTTAGGTTGCATACACTCCATCCATGTCATCTTATCCCTTCATTCAGTGTTTCTTTACTCCTAATAAAACTTTTGAACATGATCCAATATACCATCAACCTTTTTACTCAATAAGTTGTGATTGATTTTCTGTGGGAGATCCAAGGAACAGAGCCAAGCCTGGCAGTGAAGGCCATCAGAACCTGACATTGTTTCTGCAGCACAATCCTGAGAGTAAAGTCTAATGCAGAGCTTTCCAAACTTTTCATGTTGGTGACACACTTTTTAGACAGGCATCATTTCGCGACACACTCTTACAGCAGGGCATCATTTTGCAACACACTCTTACAGCAGGGCACAAGGCAGGCACTAGGACCTGCATGGAATCACAACAGGTTTGGAGGCAGCAATGCACAAGGCAGGCACTAGGACCTGCGTGGAATCCTGGCAGGGCTCAGGCAGCAGCAGCCGCGACACACCCAGACACTGCAACTGACACACTAACGTGTCCCGACACACAGTTTAGAAAGCTCTGGTCTAATGTTTATTTACCACCTTGCAATCCAGATAGCCTCAGCATGGAAAACTGTTGATGAATTGCTTGTCATCAGCTTGGTTAGAAGATGGAGAATATTGTTTTCCCCAAAAGAAAATGCTGATATTTGGCATGTTAGAATTGTTTCTGAGCCAAAGAGCACCAGAAAAGCATGAGGCATATGAGATCTAACTTCCTCCCCTTTCTACCCATCTGTGCTGTGTGTAGCACCTGCTAGTAGGACTGTGAAGCCTCCAGTATGATCCTGCTGGGGAGGGAGGTGCTGTGACAAGGAAACACAACCCTCCTACTACATCTGGTACAAGCTTTCAGGTAACTGGTAGGTTGAAGGCAACTGTGGAAGGAGTCTAGGAATCCTTATCCATATTTAGCCGTGCTGGTAACAATGGAATCTGTACCAGGAATGTCACTGAGTTTTGCAGTAATTGAAAAATTGGGTACTGAGCCATATGTTCCGACTGCTTCACCTGACTGCAGAGATCAAGAGATTGGATTATTGGCTCCATGTAGATTTTAAGGTCCTTAGATAGAACAGTTTGCACTCCAACCTCTGCTGTCAGGAGACATAAAAAAGCATGAGAATCTATGAATCCCCCATTGTACAGAATATAAGGGACCTACAGCCATTCTGTATTAACTGTTGTAAAACCATGTGGACCAAAGGGGTGATGTAATTGTTTTGGATCCTTCCTAAGTTCACAGAGCTAAAGAGTAGTACGGTGACTGATGGTATCTTGAGAAGATATGCCCTCGTTAACATGGAGATCTAATCAAGGAAAGATGAGCAAATAGTAAAGGATAAAGCTAAAAAAATCACTTCAGTTCTCGCAGGATGAATAGGTTGGGGAATAGGAGTGATGGCAACAATATTAGGAATGGGAAATGGATGAATATTTTGGATAACATCGTTACTGAGATACATCCAAACAGGTCAAAAACAATAGCACTGTCAAACATCATTGTTTATTTTAATGGGCCATTTTAACAAAAGACTCTGCACACATCATGGCAATATATTCATTACCAATCGAAGAGAATATTCATTACAGTATATCTAAATGCTTTTTTTTCAAAAATAGGTAGTTAAACAGAATTGTATGTCAGAGCTTGGCAATTCTGCTAGCTAATAAAAAAGGAAGTTGTTCAGTATTCTCCCTCCTTCCCGCAGAACCAGTCTGCTTTGGAGTCTCAAAGTCCCAGCTCTCCAAGTCATTTTCTGCAGCTCACAACAATATTTTGCAGGTCCTGGGGGCACTGCCCAGCAAGGCCAGGGTGCTAGCACCACGAAGACAGGTTGGGCTGTGGGAAGCACTGTGGGAAGGCGGAAGGATGCCTGGTAGTGGCCTCTTTAAAACTTACCTTACCCCCAGCCTGGTGGGTCTCTCGGCAAGAGTGTGGCCTGTTAGGTTGAGCTGCCTCTCGTTCCAAGCAGCACCGTCCTCCAGAAACCTGAGGTGAGGCATTTATTAAGACACTTATGTGAGTAAGGCAAACAGCAACAGGGTAGTGATATTTTCACCAGGAAAATGGTGCCTATGGAGACCCTTCCCTTTTTCCTCATGTGATCTCAATCTTGATCATACATCCATACTTATTCTTAGCCAATGACAACCATGTTCAAGCCTTTTCCTCTCACATCTTCAGCTTTTACTGTTAAAGAAGCCACGATGGAAAAGCCCTTCAGAGTTCCCACATTTTAGGGGAGACATTTTCTTGGCTCGGCAATAAAATCTGAATGCCCTATGTGCTGGCTATTGTTTTTTAAAAAAACTACAGTATATTAATATGACATACTAATCAACTGTCATAAAACTGGTGCAAAATACACCAGACTATAATGAAGTTGTAAAGTATTCATCCTTATCACATGCATTTGAAAACAGATATTTAATTATCTTTTTCTAATATAAATAGTGCCATTATTTTGTTTTTTCCTTTCTCCACAATAGATGGATACCAAAGACCATGACATCTCAATATGATCAGCAATCAGTTATTCAAGAGCTTGCAAATTTTGGTGACATTGAATCACTTATCCCTTTTGGAAGACAAACAGTCATTGTCGCATTCAAAGAGATCCGCTCTGCATGCAAAGCAGTGAGTGCTTTCCCGCCTAATGTCCCAAAGAGGCATCTACAGTGCTTTTGGCATCATAAATTCATGTCAAAATACAAAATTCCAAAAGACAAAAGAGCTAAACTCTAGCCAGAATGAAGGGACCATCTGGATATGTATCCAAGGTATTCATTTAATGACATTTTTTGTAGTAAGGGAACAGAAACAACTCTTACAGCAATTTATTTTGCATGATTGGCTAGAGACTAGAGCTTTGATTTCTTCTGCATGAAGCTCATTACAGCATTAATGCATTCATCAGATAGCGATCTTTCCATGAGACATTCACATCCTTGAGAATTAACCGCATGTAGCTTCTCTTTTTCCATGCTTTGTATTAGCTGCTTGGAAACTGCCAAAGTCTGGAGAGATAAAGAAATAAGGAACATATGGTTAATATGGACCACAGGAAACCCATCTGGCTAGTATTGCTAATGCAGGATCAGGGAGAGAATTTACTAGGGCCCCAAATCAGGGCCTACCCTCTTTGTCTTCTCTCTGCTCAACCATTTCCCCTTCAGCTGACTTCCAAACCCAAATCAAACTCAACTGATGGATGTAGGGAATAATTAGGCACTCTTCTCCCACATTTTCTGTGTTAGCCTTCTCGGGCAAGAATGTCGCTGGATCACAAATTTTACTAAGATTGCATGCATTATAGAACCAAAAAATACAAACTGGGTGTTGTTTCATAAATGAAGCAGATTACACAATAGATTTTATCTTTATGTTATTATAATGTAGCATGAAGAAATTACAGTGCAAATTTTCTTTCTATTTATAGATGGTCAACAGCTGTCCCTCTATGTCACAAGTGAAACTCAAGAAGAGGATAATTAGGACAAATAAAATTGGTCATTCCATATGTTTCTGCCTCTAATACTCATTTCCCTCAGTATATGTTCAAACAATCCACAATACAAAAAACTTAGAGTTAATTTGGATTGGTGTTTAGTGTCGAAAACTACACTAAAAGCCTTTTTAAGAGAGCTGTATTCTTTAACATAAAGATTAATTCAGAAACAAGCAGATATAACTACCCTTTAATTGAAGCAGATTTTTAATGCAATTCTTTGTCTCCACATACATGCAGTCTTTCTCTATAAATAGGTACGGATCCACTGTTAAAATTTTACCGTTGGAAGACAATCTTACTCGGCTACGAGTGATCGCCAATGAATGACTCAGAAATAAGCTACAGTTGGTTCAAAGAGATTTAAACCCAGATAGGGATGTACAGAACTGTAGCCTGCATATAATTCATGGTTTGGGTGTTTCAAGGGTAAGATATACAGGCCACGACTAAGTTAACAGTGTATGGATGCTTGGACATTTTGCCAAAGACTTTTTCTCATCATAATACTGTAAGTATGACAATAAAAAGAATTTCTAGGTCATATAGATGGAGATTGAATGAATCTATTCTACAAAAAGAAAAGCTTGTGGAAGATTGTAAGAAGAAATTAAAGGAGTTTTTTTAAATCAACCCGGATAACGAAATAGACCTAAAAACTGTGTGGGATACTAGTAAAGCGGTTGTGAGGTGACATTTTATTTACCATAATCGTAGGCTTCAGAAAAAATCTCAACAAAAATTACAAATGGTTTTGGATCAGATCACATTGAAAGAAATTGAGTTACAGAAAAAACCATCAGATAATAATATTGTGTATCAACTTAAGTTACCTCATCAGCAAGTGTCAATGTTGACTGTGAAAGAAATTGAAACGAAGTTAAAATATGTTAAACAGACACATTTTGAATCTGCTAATAAGCCAGGAAGATGGTTAGCATATAAATTAAGGAAAGAAAGAGAGAAGAAAATGATATTAAAGATTCAAGAAGGAAATGTGGAATTATTGGACAATGAAAAGATTAAAAAAGCATTTCACAGGTTTTTTTTATAATTTATATAAAAAACAAGAAATCTCTTTGGAAAAGATAAATGAATATCTGAATAAACAAGATCTACCAAAACTTACACAGTCACAGAAATCAATATTGAACAGTCCCATAACCACCTTTGAAATAGCAGAAGCTATAAAAAGAACAAAATTGGGAAAAGCACCAGGACCTGATGGCTTATCTGCATTATATTACAGATGTTTTGAGGATCAGATTCTTCTGCCTTTTAAAAGACTGATGAACTCTACTTTGTTAGGCTCTTCAATGCCAGATTCATGGAAAGAAGCTAATATTGCTCTTATACCAAAAAGAAGGACAAGACCCTTCCTTAGTTAAGAATTACAGACCAATTTCATTGTTGAATAATGACTAAGAAAATATTTGCTTCAGTGCTGGCTGAAAGAATGAATTTTTTTTTTACAAGAACTTATCCATCCTGATCAATGTGGATTTTTACCAAAAAGACAGTTAAAAGATAATGTAAGAGTAGTTTTGGATATTATAAAATATCTATGATATGATAATGAATGCCAGGCGGCTCTTATCTTCTTAGATGCAGAAAAAGCCTTTGATAATTTGAACTGGAGTTTCATGTTTAAAGTCTTGGAAATTATGGATATTGGAGAACATCTTATCCAGGGAATTAAGACAATTTTTACACCTCAAAAGGCAAATATTATTGTGAATGATGAACTAACTGAATCATGTCAAATACAAAAAGGAACAAGACAAGGATGCCCTTGGTCACCTTTGCTCTTTATCTTGGTGTTGGAAGTTTTTAACAGAGACATTAGAAGAGATGAACAAACAAAGGGCTTAAAGATCAAACAAGAGGTTTTCAAATTGAGGGCTTTTGCTGATGATTTAGTTTTGATATTACAGGATCCCTTGGATACAGTGGAACATCTGATGAAGAAACTGAAAGAATCTGGGTCATTGGTGGGTCTTAAAGTAAATAAGCAAAAAGCAAAAATGTTAATTAAAAATATGACTTTGTCCAATCAATAATTTGATTTGCAGGTCTGTAAAGCAAAGGAAAGTTGAAATAAGATCATATGCACAGTTGCAGTTTCACTTAGTGACCACTATGCTTAATTGGGGTCGTTAAATGAGAACTACCTGTATAGTTATTTATTGCCCTAAATGTTGAAATCTAATAAAATTGAAATGTTGGTTAAAGTCATATTTTCCATCAGTCACCATCTGTAACTTCTGATTTATGTCCTGATTTCCAAATAAACCTTATAGCTGTGGCTCAGGGGCTTCTTGGCGTGTCGGGGCTCTGGGGCTGCAAGAAGTGGCCCCTGGAGGCCTCAGCCGCCCCAGCCCAGTCCCAGCCACCCTTGCCACCTGTTATATATTTTATGATTTTGAAAGAATCTGGAAAGTTCTGTTTTAAAAAGTCAGGCTGAGAAGTTTTTTTCTGTTGGAGTCAGGAGGGCTCATGGTTTAACTCCCTCCTCAGGAATGTTAATTAATTGGTGCCAAAAGGTCTAGCTTGAACTGACCAATCAGAATGTTACCTGATGTTTTATTTCCAAATAAGTAATATGAGCTGAGTCAGGGTGGTCACATGTTAAATGTTGTCCACTCAGGTAATGCCAAGTTCTTCTTGTAAAGGCTTTATATTGTAAATCTTCCTTTTGTGTTCAGCTGCAGCTATGTAGTATTGATATGTAAATAGACCATGTGCTTTTCTCGGCTGAGAAAAAGTAGTGGGTTAACTTTAAGTTTCTGTTCTTTGTTTTTAAAATAAAAGCAACATTTTTTTCTACTGCAAATGTTCAGTTTATTGATCTCTCAATATGTTTCTGTAACTCTGATATCAAAATTATTAAAAACAATAAAACCACCCTGCACTCCGAGACCCCTGCCACCCTGCACTCTGCTGCCGAAGCTGACCTTCGCCGTGCGCGACCTGGGGAAGGAAGCCTCGTGTGGCCAGCAGCTGCCTTGCGCAGTCCAGGGCGGGCACGCCTCGTCAGCAGTGGAGCAGGGAGAGGGCGAAGGTCAGCTCGGGTGGCGGAGCGTGAGGCGGCAGGGGTCCAAAAGGGCATGGATGGGGGAGATAGCTGGGGGGGGGAGTTGAAGCGCCTCTGCAGTTGAAAGTGCGGGTGAACTGCCAAGTGCCCAAATGTTGATCACGTGACCGTGGGGGCGCTGCAATGGCCGTAACTTCAGGGACCGGTCATAAGTCCCCTCTTCAGCGCTGCTGTAACTTCAAATGGTCGTAAGTTGGGGACTACCTGGTATTCCTTCCCTTTCCTACTTTGCTGTTGTCCCTCCAGAACTATTGTTCAGTATTCTCTGGCTACCAAGCAAATTCTGATTCACTGAGCTGATTTTGGAAGTGCCTTTTCCTTTTCTGTCCTTTTTTCCCTTTTCTGGTTCATTTGTTTTCTTGCAATCTTCTTCCATGCTCCCTTATACTTTCCCTCCTGTGAGTGGATGACACCATTAGGAATGTACAAAATATTTCAATCTTACAGCATTCCAAAGAAAACATGCATAGCTCCAAAACACCTGCTTCAAGTGGTGTCATTTCAAGTATACCATTTGTTCTGAGTGCTGTTAAGCCCTTATTTTGTACTCTCTTCTCACTCTTTCCAGTTCAGCCAGTGCTGCAGCAGGAATCTGCCTCGTTCCTGGTTTACACAGGATGGGGTAATTCAGGAGTGGAATATTAAGAGGAAAGCAGACGTTTGTTGTGTTGCCACAAAGAATCAGTTTGCTTGCAGCTCCATCCTTGCTGGCAGGCCTGGTCAGTTATTGCTGTCGATGTTTTGCAAGCTGTTTGCTCTGGGAAGCTAGGGCCGTGCAGATAGGTTGGTTGCAATTAAGAGTTTAAGCTTTGCATGTATTTTGAGCTGTGCCTTATTTTGCAAGCAGATAATGCAAAGCTCCGTGTGTGCGTGCACTACTGTGCATCATACACAAATGTTGCCAGTACTGTTGAGGTTGCACAGATGCAAAGACTAGTAAAACGTTGGTTGTTTGCTTTTGAGCTTTGGTATATAGGTGCACTCTGTGCAAGCTCTGATGCTCTCTTCCTGTATTTAGCTTCCAGAGTGCATTTTAAAATGACAAAATGAATGACTTTATTTTGCTTTGGGATTGTTAGTAACCTCTTGACTCTCTTGATGAGGTCCTGTTCTGTTAAAGTTTTACTTACTTGGGCTATGTAGGTATGCATGTTCTTGCCCTGCTGTGAAGTTTTTCAAATATGTTTTGCTTGTTCCTTGCAAATAACTTATTTTTTTCGTTGTGCTTTAATCTCTATATAATAGGCCATAGTGCAGAGTCATATATGATGCCTGCCTGCAGCACAATGATTTTATTTTTAAACAGTAAAAAAACCTTAAAACTTAGGAAAATGTACTGAGTGGCCAGTTTTTTCCCCCCAGGGACCCAAAACACCTGTTGCAATGGTAGGTGCCCTTTGGCTGTTAAAACAGGTACTAATTCAAAGAATATAGATGTGTTTGTTTATGTATTTGTTATTTCTATTCTGGCAAGTACTTAAGGTATATCATGAAATTTAAAAAACAAAAACAGAATATAAGTTTTAGAACAAAAAATTAACACTAACATTAATGCTAAAAACAATTAAAGGCCTGGCAAAGAGAGTCATCTTTATAGCTGAATTCATCCATAATTTGTTTATTGATGAATCACTGTAATGATCTCTGTCAAGTATAAAAACAGTGCCTGCTGTCCGTTCAGCACCGTTTTCTCCCTTGGAGGAGGAAGGTCCGCTTATTCCAGGTACCTTGAGAAAAGCAAGGTGATTTTTCCGCTCTGCGTGCGATTGGCTAAATTGCGCCGGGCGAAGGACTAGACCGCGTTTTGACCGCGTTTTGCTGGGAAGGCGCAAAGACAGAGCCAGAGCCGGAGCAGCTGATTGGTGGGGACCCTGAAGGGGAAACACCTCCACCTATTAGCGCCCGGCAAAGAAGGGCGGAGAGGCGGGCTAAGGAGCACGAGGCCCAATTGGCCCCCGCTCGCAAACCCAGCTCACCCAGCCACATGGAGCTCCCGGACCGCAGAATCCGCAGAATCCGCAGCCAACGCCAGCCCAATTCCTGCCTTGCCGCTGGTTCCAGCCACACGCCCTGCAGCTGCCATCCCGGCCTTCGGAACTGCCGCGTTGGTCAGCGCCTCCGCCTTGCCGCCTAGCCCCGCGAGAGACCCAGCCCCGGATTGTGGGTTAGAGTCCCACCTGGGGTGCCAAAAGGGAGCCAGGGTCCAGGCGCGGAAGGGGCCTCGCCGGGAAGACAACCTGTCGTCCTGACGAGGAGACAGGAGATAAAAGAGAAAAAGGTGCTCTGGCCAGGCCTAGAAAGAACGGGAGAGAACGCGGGTTAGTCCAGGATGCAATAAATTGTCCCTTACGCCCCTTGAGTGTGTGTGATCAGGTGTTTTGATGACCTGAAAAGGAAGAAAAATGTGAAGGTTGAGAAAATTAAAGCCTGGATCTACCACACCAAAGTGAAGGAAGCCCAGAACCAGAAGGACTGAGGGGGGAAAAAAGGGTGTGTGTGTGTGTGTGAATGAGGAGCGTGCTACGTGCCTTGAAAAACTAGTAAATGGATCCTTACTTTTTGAAAAACTGAGCGCTGCTTTGCGCTGCCTTGAAAAACTGAGCGCTGTTCCTTTGTGTCACCTTCGCCTCAGGGGACTGCCCATTGAGTCCCACTTTCACAGCGCAGCTTTCGCTTCTGTGAAACTGACCAGAGACGACGCGCTTCTCGTTCGGTGAACAACAGAGGTTAACTAGTCATTGGATACTTCGTTTCATCTGTGCCAATTGAGTCCCACTTTCACAGCGCTGCTCTGGCTCCTGTGAAACTGAGGGAACCGAACAGCGCGTTTCGTTAGGCAAACAATAGGGGCTGATTTGGATGCAGGAGCACCTTAGAAATGGGTACTGTTTATACAATGCTCTCTTTCTTTTTCATGGCTACCACTTCGACTGACAAATTAAGCTCCAACACACTCCATAGGCTATGTAAAAGCTTTTAATTGTAGTGAGCGATCTGGGTTCACGTCAACGAACCAAGTAAAGCAGCGATTCAAGGCTTCACAGTTAAATACTTCCCCGCTTCCCCCTCCCCATGGAATGCGGTAATCATTGCCGGTTCGCACCCTCTGGTTCTCGCTTGGAGCTGTCCACATAAAAGTACTGGATGTCTCTCCCAACCACAGTGCCGGCTGTTTGACTGCCCGGCGGGTTGCTGCTATGTTCCTATTGAATGCATTTGGCGCCTGTCTGGGGAATGTGTTAGGTGGTGTCTGTTCACGTCAGGATGCTACCATGACCTTCCGCCACCCCAAGAATTCCTCCTCCCTTCATTGTGGTTTGTTTGGAAATTTGGTGTGAAACTTTTTCTTCAATTTGGGTGCGTGTACGTGTCGTTCTGCCACCCAGTCCCTGTGTGAATTATCAAAGTGTTTCCATTGGATTAAGTATTGTAATTTTCCGCGATGTAATCTGGAATCTAGGATTTCTTGTACTTCAAAGTGTTGTTCCCCATCTGTTACTGTTGGCATCGGTGCTACGTTCTCTGGGTGCCACCGGTCTGGGGGTTTGTTTGGGTTTAGTTGACTACAATGAAATACTGGGTGTACTCTCCATAAATTTTTTGGGAGGTGTAGCTGTGCTGTCACTTTATTTATCATTTTTGTAATTGTAAAAGGCCCAATGTATTTTGGTCCTAATTTTTTGCATGATTGCGTTGATTTTAAAAATTTGGTGGATAAGTAGACTTTGTCTCCCACTTTGAATGGCCATTCTGGTGTCCTTTTTCTATCTGCAATTTTTTTTAATGTTTCCTTTGCTTTTGTCAAAGCTTTCTCAATTATTGGCCATAACTCTTTTATGTGCTGTATCCAATTGTCTAAAGGGACAATTTTAGTTTGGTAGCTTGGTAATTCTGGGAAGCTGGCAGCTCCTGTCCCTTTACAATTTGGAATGGAAAGAAGCCCGTGCTCTGATGCACTGAATTATTGTAAGCCACTTCTGCAAATGGAAGTAGGTCCACCGAATCGTCTTGTTGATAATTTGGGTAACATTTTGTGGTGCCCCAAAAATCCTTACTGCCTCGGGCAGTTCCCCTGCCTGGATGGTTTTGGATGTGTGGGAAAACCGCTTATAAAATCCTGCCACCAGACTGGTGTGGCACCTGTACCTTCGAAGCTCTGATGCCAGCTGTAAGCATTCACCACCACCCCTCTCAGTTGCAGGGCGGGCACCGCAATCACCCTGTCTGCCTACCTAGATCTGTCCGAAATCCCCTAGTGGAGTGGCAGTCTCCTTTCCATACTGCGTCGCATTGGTTCATACCCTCCTTAGCAGTGGCTGAATTGGTGTTTGCTACCCTTAACATTTCAGCCTCTCTTGCAAATGCTGCAGCAGATGCGATATTAAGACTCCAAGAGGAGCTTGACTCTGTTTCCCAAATAGCATTAGATTTCTTGCTAGCAAGCCAGGGTGTGTGTGTGCATTGATCCACTCCACGTGCTGTACATATGTGGATCGGGGCAACAAAGTGCTGACCGATGCGTTCGAGATAATGGAACAGTCAACCAATTTCCATGACATTGCCCAAGCAAGCCACACCCTCAGTCCCCTTCTTCCATATTGGGGAAACCCTCACTCCTTGGCTACCTGATTTTGGGTGGCTTAAATCTTTATTTGTGGTAATTATTTTTATTGTTGTTGTGCTCTTGAGAGCTTGCTGCGCTATACAGTGCCTACCTCTAGTTACGGGGTGCCTCCAAGAATTAAAAGCCAGATCAAATAGAACCCAACAGATGGTTCTGTCTACCTTTGCACTCCCAGATTATGATGGGGCTTTTCCATGGGAAAGGTCAAAGTCTCAAAGAAAAGGGGGAAATGTGGGACGCAGAGCTGGAGACAAGAGAAGTGAATTGGAAGTCCAGCCAGCACACTCAGAATGTCTGTGCCACTTGGGCAGGTGCCCAATCAAGGGTAGAGTGAAGTACATGGAAACCTGGGCATCCCAAACCATAAGGGCAATGACCTCATGCTAAAGACGATTATGGGGGAACTGCGCAGGTCCTGCAATAATTGACCAATGAGAAGACTTTGTTTATTGATGAATCACTGTAATGATCTCCGTAATCTATAAAAACAATGCCTGCTGTCCATATAATGCCACGGACCATATAAACACTATAGATGCCAACATTAGCTTCACCAGAGAAGACACAAAGGACAACAGACTGGCATTCCTAGACTGTGAAGTCCTCATTGGGACCGGTGGCAAGCTAGAAATAGGGATCTTCAGGAAACCCACACACACAGATCAATATCTGATGTTTGACTCCCACCATCCACTGCAGCACAAACTAGGAGTCATCAGGACATTGTCACACAGAGCAGAAACCATCCCCACCTCCATGGATTCCAAAAAGAATGAAAATCAGCACCTGAGAACAGCCCTGAAGGCCTGTGGATATCCAAATTGGGCCTTCACCAAATCTAAATCTACCAGACCTACCAGAGAGGGGTTTTTTCTCTCTCCAATGGAGGAGGAAGGTCCGCTTATTCCAGGTACCTTGAATAAACGAAGGTGATTTTTCCGCTCTGCGTCTGATTGGCTAAATTGTGCCGGGCGAAGGACTAGTCCGCGTTTTGACCACACTTTGCAGCCAACAATAGTCTTTCTGCACGATGCACTTAAGAAAGAACTAAGATGTCCATTTTGGATAGTGGAAAGTGGCTTCAGTTTGAGTTCCTTTTTATATTCTTTATATTCTAATATTTACTTAATTGTTCATATCTCATTTTAACAGCTATTCATAAGATAATTTAAAATAATATCTTTTCTGAGAGCTTCCTGTGGAAAATGGCCGACTGAACAACTTTGCCTGTGTCTGTAGCTTGAATCATGTCAACTGGATTTCTATTTTCTCAGTGGAAACGTTTCTCTCCTTATCCAAGGAGCTTCTTCAGTCTGAGCAAAGTTGGTAAGGGAATCCTAAATATGTTTCTAGGTAGCTGTGTGACCTTACACCTGGGGCTAGGTCATGGTTATATTGAGATGTTATTTTAAGTCCTTTTATCATCTAAAGGAGGATCATTAAGATCACCATGCTGCTGTTGAGCTTGTGAAATGGTCTTAATCTTCCTAGGCACAGAAGACAAAAGCAGGGAGGAATATGGGGGAAAGATTGTGCCTGAGGTCCCCCCTCTATTCAAGGAAGGATTTTCCAAGTTGGCATAAATGGATTCCTTGACCCCTCTCTCAAACCACCTATCTTCTCTGTCTAAAATGTGAACATTAATGTCCTTAAATGAGTGTCCTTTTTCCTTTAAATGAAGATAAACTGCTGACTCTGGTCCTGTGGTGTTACTTCTCCTGTGTTGTGCCATCCTCCTGTACAAAAGTTCTTTGGTTTCTCCAATGTAGAGTTCAGAGCACTCCTCACTGCACTGGATTGCATAAACTACATTGCTTTTCTTGTGTTTTGGAGTTTGATCTTTGGGGTGTACAAGCCTCTGTCTCAGTGTGTTGGTGGGTTTGAAATATACAGGTATGTGGTGTTTGCCAAATATCCGTTTTATCTTTTCAGACACGCCAGCCATGTAGGGAATGACCAGGTTCTTTTGTTTACTCTGAGTCTCAGCCCTATCTGTCGCTGTTTTAGGTCTGGTAGATTTAGATTTGGTGAAGGCCCAATTTGGATATCCACAGGCCTTCAGGGCTGTTCTCAGGTGCTGATTTTCATTCTTTTTGGAATCCATGGAGGTGGGGATGGTTTCTGCTCTGTGTGACAATGTCCTGATGACTCCTAGTTTGTGCTGCAGTGGATGGTGGGAGTCAAACATCAGATATTGATCTCTGTGTGTGGGTTTCCTGTAGATCCTTATTTCTAGCTTGCCACCGGTCCCAATGAGGACTTCACAGTCTAGGAATGCCAGTCTGTTGTCCTTGGTGTCTTCTCTGGTGAAGCTAATGTTGGCATCTATAGTGTTTATATGGTCCGTGAAGGCCTGTACTTCCTGGGCCTTGATTTTGACCCAGGTGTCATCCACATACCTAAACCAGTGGGTGGGCACCATTCCCTGGAATGTGTTGAGTGCTTTCTTCTCCACTTCTTCCATGTATAAATTGGCCACAATGGGTGACACAGGAGAACCCATGGCACAGCCGTGTTTTTGTCTGTAAAAGTCACCTCTGTATGTGAAATAAGTGGTGTTAAGACACAGGTCCAGAAGATGGCAGATCTGGTTTGGGTTGAGATGGCTTCTCCTTTTGAGGGTGCTGTCCTCTTCTAGTCTCTTCCTGACAGCGGATAGAGCATGAGTGGTGGGGATGCTGGTGAAAAGGGAGGTCTCCTTTGATGTGTCTTTCCCCATATTCCTCCCTGCTTTGTCTTCTGTGCCTAGGAAGATTAAGACCATTTCACAAGCTCAACCGCAGCATGGTGATCTTAACGATCCTCCTTTAGATGATAAAAGGACTTAAAATAACATCTCAATATAACCATGACCTAGCCCCAGGTGTAAGGTCACACAGCTACCTAGAAATATATTTAGGATTCCCTTACCAACTTTGCTCAGACTGAAGAAGCTCCTTGGATAAGGAGCGAAACGTTTCCACTGAGAAAATAGAAATCCAGCTGACATGATTCAAGCTACAGACAATTCCACCTGGATGACTGAGAACCTTCATAGACAAACTTTGCCTGTGAGCTCCATGGGCAGAGCTGGCAGTGTGGTAGTTGTTTTGGGCACAGACAGGTTTTTCTGTAGCCCCAAGTGTTTTTTCGGATTAAGGAAAACGCTGAGAATCGACCCATTTGTCCTCCAGACAGTGAGTTGTAGCCAGGAGATCGTAGACAGTGTCTGCGACTGAGCGGTAAGGCTACACTGGGAGGCTGGGATTTAATCTTGTTCTAATCCACATTTGCATTCCCTTATTAAAAAGGGAAATAAGTCGTCGTCTTTCCATATCTTAAACACCCAATTTGTTTTTTAAGTTTTGTATCTTAAGAGAAGCTTTTTACAGTAAGAAAAAGTGGAATCTCTTGGTGATTATAGTTATTTTTGGAGATTTTTAATTATAAAAAAAAGTTTTGGCTTTCTCCCCATCTGGGTTATATTCAGAGCTGTAACATTGCCTTTCCGTTGTTATCTTTGTTGCTAAATTCCAAGGTTGAAGTTTTGTGTCTCTACACACTTCTTATTTTAAATTTTAGGCTTTATGTTTACTTTTTTCCACTGTCTGCTAGTATATTTTCTTTGGTTAATTTTGGATTAATTCATTAACCTCTATTTCTGTGAGTTAACTTTTTAGGGTGTGTTATAATTTACTGTTTGAACAATGGAAGAGTTTAAAGAAGATCTCAGAGAATTACGTTGTCAGCAAGAAGATATTATTTCAAAGAGTTGTCAAACCATTATACAGACTGTTTGGGACATTAGAGATGAGATTTTACTTAAAATGAAACAACTGTATGAAAATACTATGATAGAAGAAGAAGAAGATGAAGTTGGAAAAGATGGTGTTTTTACTGTTGTGGGGGAAAATGGAAAACTCTCAGCTGAAAACTCTGGATTGGTGTTTATGGGATTAAAATGATTGTTTAACTTTAGGACTGCAAAAGGAACTGCCAAGCGGGGGAAATGTTATGACTATTTCAATAACATTTTTACAAAATATACATATGAACATTACATAAAAAGTCAAGACACTTTTGTATAATTGTAGAAGAGTGAACTCACCACCCGGAGTGAGCAGGCATTTTTTCTTCCTAGGATCCAGAGTTTTGGTGCTACCTGGGAAGGAGGGTTAAAACAGCTCCACCCTCTCCTTAACTGGAGATATTGTTTTATAAAAAAAGTGACTTTTAGAAAAAGTGACTGGCCCAAGGTCACCCAGCTGGCTTTGTGCCCAAGGTGGGACTGGAACTCACAGTCCCCTGGTTTCTAACCTGATGCCTTAATTACTACACAAAACTGGCTGTTTATACAAAATACTGTAGGTTAAAAAAAAACATAATAGTTATAGAAGATTATTAGAAATTCACCTTTTTGTTAAAGTACTTTTATGTTTTTTTCTCCCTCTGACAATGGATGTATTTCTATCATAATTATATGTTTTGTTTCTTTTCTTTTTCTGTTATTATTTTAAAAGGAATAAAAAATAATTTTAAAAAGCCCAGAGGAGAGCAGAGATGCAGGAAAGAGGAACTCCAACCCAAAGGGAAGCACCTCAGCAGTAGTCTTCAGACAGCAAGAGTCAAATGTCAATTCCTGGAGCTGAGTGAGGGGGGAGGAAAAGAGCCCGACCAGAGCCTGCAAACCAAGCCCACCGCATGCCACAGTCCAGGGGCAGAGCTCAGCAAACCAGCTCCAGAAACAGGGAGTGCTGGGGGGGAGGGGGGGGGAAAGCCCATTCACAAGTCTGTACGGGAGTGGAAAGGGTTTTCACCTGCAAATGGACTGAGATTGGCTGCAAGAGCTGAAGACCTGGGGGAAAGGAAAAGTTGAAAGAAGAAATAGTTCTGAGAAGAAAACATAGTGCTAACATAGGAATTGTTCATGTTTTTCTTTAGTTAATGGATGTGCTCTAACCTGATATAATATTCCATTTCTTTCTTCAAATATGGATTGCTTCTCCCAATCCTTTCCTTTTTCCTCAGTTCTTTTCCAACAGCCCTTCCATGTAGGGTCCTCTTTTTGTATTGGGCTAATATCTGTATCCCAAGGAAGAGGTAAATTCCCTATTGGTTGACCTTTATGCTTACCCGCCTTACGCACTTTCCTCTGTTTCCGAGAATGTCCGGGACCTCCTATTAAATTGGGGTGTGAAAGAAGCAGTTCTTCCTCTTCCTCTGCTACCTCTGCCTGTCTCTTGGCTTGGGCTCCTGTAGGGATTCCAACCACCTGCTGCATCTTATTGTCTGGTTCTTTCATTAACTCCCAATACCTAGGACATCAGTCCCAGTGAGAAAATGAAAAGGGAGTTTTGGTACAATCCCTACCAAAAGTGTCTTTTTAATTCCTTTTACTTGTATTTGAGCTTTCATTGTGGGCACTTTCTGAGTTCTCCCACGCACACTTGTCAACCTCTCTTTACCCGCCACAGGGGCTCCTTTTACCAAATAAGGGCTCCCTAAAGTCCGCCTATTGCCTGTATCTTTAAGACCAATTACTCTTCTCCCATTTGCTCTTCCTGGAACCGTCATTTCCTTTGCTGGAGGTTCTTGCAAAGCAGCTGAGCTGGAGCTTTGTAGGGATTGGGCCTTACAGTCGCTGGCTAAGTGACCAGGTTTACCGCAGTTATGACACCCTTTTGACACTCTGTCAGTCCAGTTCTGTCCTTTAATCTGGGTAGAGCCACGTGATTTCTCTCCTTGGCTACTCCCATCGCTCTTTCCTGCCCAAGGTAAACACTTCTACAGGTCCACGTTTGTTCAGCCCTTCCTCATGGCCTCCTTTACCCCTTCTAGGGTCTTCTGCTTCTTGGGCTACTAAATCACTTTCTGCTAAGGACACAGCCCTTGCTCCTGTCTCTGGGTGATGCTCTTGTACCCAAAAACATACACTGGGGGTAAAGCTGGAGGAATTGCTCAAGGACTGCCTCATCCAGGATTTCCGCCTTGGTTCATTCATCAGGCCTAAGCCACTTTCCTCCTCGATGAGCTAGGGGAGCCCACAGTCCCCTTACTCCTTCCTGAGAATTATAAGGATATTCAAAAACCCTTTGCCAGCATGTCTATTGTGTTACTTCATACTGATGCAAAATAACTTCTTTTACTCTTTTGTAGTCTGTCACTTCCTGTGCTGATAAACTGGCCCTAAGGGCTTCTCCAGTTAGGCAAGGTGCTAACCTAGCTACCCACTCTTCTTCTGGCCGTTTACAAGCTATAGCAACTCTCTCAAACATAATGAAAAATGGTTCAATATCTTCCTCCTCTGTGAGTTTTGGAATGCATATATCACAGGGTGCTTCCCTTGCTACCCCAGAAACTGGATTTGGAGATACTGGTATTTAGTGATACTGGTATACAGTGACAATTTTATTTTCTCCCATCTTAACATGTCCTCCTTAATTTCATTCCATAACCAGTTTTCTCCATCAGTTCTGTTTGATCTTCTAATTTCATAATTTGTTAACATCTTTGTCTTCTGATTGTTAATCTTAAAACCTGCCAGCATACCAAAGTCCTTTAATTTTCCCATTAATGTTTCTATTCCCTCTAGCAGATCTTCCAAAACTAATACCCGGTCATCTGTAAATGCCCTTAATTTATAAGTTTATTTTTTAATCTTAACTCCTGTGATTCTCTCATCTTGTCTTATGTCTCTATTCAGTACCTCAAGAACTAAAATGAACAAGAGTGGAGACAGCGGTCAACCTTCTCTAGTCCCTATTTGAATCTCACAAGGTTTTGTTAGTTCTCCATTAACAATTATTTTCTGCAATAAATCTGGTGAAATGCCCTTATCTGTAACTGGTTCTAGTGAACCTCTCCTTCCTTCTCCTAATTTTGCTGCTTTTCTTGTGCTTGCATTATGAGAAAGTGAAAGTATGTCAATTAGTAGCGTGAAAGTACAAGGCAGGCTTCTCCTTTTTTTTTTTTTTTTTGGTTTTCTTTGTCTTTAACACTTTAGTCCCAATTAGCTCTCTGTAGTTACAGTCACAGTCTTGCTCATATTACCCTTATCTTCTTATTTTGTAAAATCCACCAATTATCTACTTTCCTTAATAATAAACAATCAGCACTCCCAAGAAGGTCCAGTGTGTTTGTCTAATTTTACTATTTTCAAAGGCATTTTTGTCAGAAAAAAAATATTCTTCAGTTTTCTAAAATTACTGTCCCCCTTACCTGTTTAAAACTTTCTTGAATCACAATCTGGTTAAGCTATTTGCTTTTAAATTAAAATCCTTTAAGATAGTAATTTTTTCCTCTTCTTAAAGAACGCAACTCACCGAGTATCTTTGTTAATTCCTGCCATTTGGAATATCTCTCTTAGGTTGTAAATGAATTATATCCAAAGGTGATTAAGAAAGTCAGGGTTTTTTTTCCGTTCCAATGTCCATAAAGGCTGCACAGTGGTTTTGGGCATGTTGATATTCCCTCAGCTCCCAAGCACTCAGCTCACGATTGACCACGATAAACTCAATTCCTGTGGTCTCCTCGTGAGGAGCAGCTATCCAGAGCGCAAGTGGGCAATCCCCCAATCCGTCCTTCCTCTGGAGAGACTTTTGTCAGCCAGAACCTGTCTCTTGGCCACCGATTTCACCACGATGCTATCCCTGCTTGCAGGAACATCTAACCACCATAGGTCCTCTCCTGGAAACCAGCACTATGTTTTCTTATCCTAACTATTCCTTCTTTAAACTTTTCCTTTCCCCCAGGTCCCACCTTGAATCCACGCCGGACCGCCTATCCACATTTCGCCTTGTCTCTGCAACAGACTGTCCTTCCGTGGCTTGCCCGGATCTCGTGCCAGAGGGCACCTTTGAGTCAAGCCCCAACCTCAAACCGTCACGTGCCTTGCCCAACCTTAACCCTTGACTGTGCTTGTTAGGGTTTGATAAACCCAGGAATTTACTTCTAGATATAAAGTATACAGAGAGGCTTGATTTCTAGGTAAAAGGTGAAATATTCTGCACAGTCACCCAATTAGCAGCCATTGTTGTAGGAATGATGTGTCATGTGTGACTCATAACAACAGGTGCTTAGAGTTAGGTTGGGTGTGGTGAATAACGAGAGTGACCTATAATGTGATTGGTCAGGTTCACTATATATACAGGGACATTCTCATTTCCCATTATTCCCATTTTACCTCGTGAAAGCTGTATCGTTGATGGTGTATCATTTGTTACTTGTGGAAGTGATCTGTAAATACATATGTATATAAAGTAAATAGGATATTTGATATAACTTCTGTTTGGAGTCTATTTACTGCATAGTACGTGGATCACTGGTGCCTAGGAGAGAGGCAGGCCGCTCTATCCGCGCTCCCTCTGACAGTGCTCATCGGAGCTGGGTGCGAATGCTGCTTATATTGTCTAATTGTGTTCATTAGTAAAAGATTAAACGTTGCTATCGCCTCAGGTGTCATGTGTGAACTGGGCCAGGACAGGTGCTCTGGCTTAACTCTTTTCCTCGACACACTGATCCTCATGCTTTTTTTCAGTTCCCTTTTTATAATACAAACTCTCCATTTAAGGAGAGGTTGGGGCTGTTTTAACCCTCCTTCCCAGGGTAGCACCAAAACTCTGGATCCTAGGAAGAAAAAATGCCTGCTCACTCCGGGTGGTGAGTTCACTCTTCCACAATTATACAAAAGTGTCTTGACTTTTTATGTAATGTTCATATGTATATTTTGTAAAAATGTTGTAGTGAATAAAGTAATTTGGTTTATAGTAATTTGTTTTAAATATTGTAATTAAATTATTTAAATTGAAAAATGGTAATAAGCAAATGAAACACTTGATCATTACAGTTTGGTTCTGGAGAATTATTTGATGAATGGAATAAAAAATAGAAATCTTACATATAGTATTAAACAGTATGATAGATATTATCAATCATAGCCTACTTGGAATGATCTTACTATCATCTAATTGAATTAGTATAAAGTTCTTATAATCCCTTTCCAATTTTAAGTATGTTCAAAATTGGGAAGGACTACATTGAAATACACATTGGATAGGAATATATGAAAATACATTGACCTCATTGAAAATGACTTTACCTACTTTCAATCCATTATTCTGGGGGGTCCAGTATTGCAAAAAATGTTGTATAATAAGATTGTTTTTGAAATCTTATTTTTTTAAAAAAGTTTTAGCACAGTGCAGAAACATTAGCAGGAGTAATACCAAAAGTGTAGAATCAATTGGGTCTTTACAGACAGATGGCAAATAGCACTCTTTTAACTCTTCTACTTAGGTGAGTAGCAAGCACTTAGAGTAGATGCTGAAGGGCAGGAACGCTTGTAGAAAGCTCTTGGGGATTAAAGGAATGGGTGAAATATAATCGATTGAAGGTGCCCATCAACCAGTGTTGGTGTTAAGAGGACTGGCTGCCTGGGAAATCCCAACGGGCCTGTTTGCCCCTCACCTGTGGAGACTGTGTGCAAACTGACAGGTTTTCAGTTTGAAACCGAGAGAGGCAAGCGACAGCAGCCCCTGGCCCTGGGGTGCAGATGGTCCTCAGCCGCTGAGTCCCACCCATTTCTTCTACCGGCCAGTGGATGGGCTGGTGTCCAGGGAATAAGTCAGTTTCCATCGCCATTAAGAGCAGGCAGTGACACTCACTGTTTCTTCACATATGACTTTTTACACAGCTTTCCCAGAGCACAGGAAGAAGGTGGTTTTACAAAAATGGTCCCTCTATCCCAGCCTTCCTCAACCTTTTGACCCTGGAGGAACCTTTGAAATATTTTTCAGGCCTCGGGGAACCCCTGCACATTCAGGCTCAAATATACTGTAGGCCAGAAGTTACAAAATTATTATATTCGTTTCATGGTTTGGTCAGTAGATATGCACTAACAGTGTTCTTAAACTGAAAATAAAGAATGAAACTTACCTCTTTAACGTGAAGTCGCCCAAATTTGAAATAATTTTTCACTAGGCCAGGTTGGTCTAGTGGTTAAGGCAACAGGCTAGAAACCAGGAGACTGAGAGTTCTAGTCCCGCCTTAGGCAGGAAAGCCGGCTGGGTGACCTTGGGCCAGTCACTCTCTCTCAGCCCAACTCACCTCACAGGGTTGTTGTTGTGGAGAAAATAGGAGGAGGAAGGAGTATTAGGTATGTTTGCCATCTTGAGTTATTTATAAAAAAAATAAAAATAAAGGCGGATTAGAAAATAAATAAATAAATAAATAAAATCATGATCTCCCAGGGAACCCCTAGTGACCTCTCGCGGAACCCTGGTTGGGAAACCCTGCTCTATCCCATTTTCTCAGAAACAAGCAGAACACTGCTCTGGGTCCAATCTTGTATCAAGGCCTTTATTTTCAATATACAGGATGGGGGTCCTGGCTTTGCTTGTAACCATTCCAACGTACTCCTGTATTGCTTGTAGCAATTTCAATATATTCCTGTCTACAGGAAGTTTGTATGTCTTAATTAACTTACATAATTGTAGAGTTACATGTCTGGTAAATCTGAAATGGCCAGTTAGTTACAATTCTGCATTTATATTCTGCCTCTTCTTAGAAAAGTGTTAAGAACATAGGATTGGAAAAAAGAAGTACAGCATATACGTATTTGGAAATGGCAAATGGCCCCCAGCACTATGCGGGGTAGCTTAGAGGGTGCACACTTTGACTCCCACTTTGAATTAAAACACAGGGCAATGGACAGCAAAAAAAAGTTAAAACAGAAGAAACCATTTAAAAAATTAAATTAAATTAAATTAAATTAAATTAAATTAAATTAAATTAAATAATTAAAAAATAAAAATAAAATAAAATAAAATAATAAAATAAAATAAAATAAAATATAAAATAAATAAAATAAAATAAAATAAAATAATAAAATAAAATGGCATATTTTAACAGTATTTTAACGTCTTGTACAAAACAAAAATATTAAGAATAATTTCATAATTCTTCATGTGGGGAGGAGAAAGCAAAAGGCCTCAGGTGAAAAAAAACCACACATTTTTCATGGTTTCCTGAATGCCTTAGAAAATAGAGGTTTTAGGCATTTTTTACAGCACTTCAGGATTTTAAGATAGAAATTAGTGAAGCTCTTTTGGAAATTAAGAAATCCATAGAACGTATATTTACAGTTTTGGTGGCTCAGGAACAGAAGACACAAGGGACAGATTTAGAAACAGAGGGAAGATCTCTCGAGCCAGTAGAGAAACAGGGAAAGAGGATTTTGAATATATTGGTACAGAAGAAGATTATGATATTTTACAGGAGGTGGTCTATTAAACATTTGGGCATAAACACATTGTGGCAGCTGAGACAGGAAGATCTTAACATGCAAATTGATAGATATGGTAAAATAAACATTTTGACATCCCACATGAGTTACAGAATAAAACAAGTTGCATATTGTGATCTTGGCATAACCTAAACAGGAGATTTACTATGATGATATGGGACACAAGGTTAATGAAAACGCGGATCTGGATTGTACACAGAGTGAGAGCTGATATGAGAAACTGTATGGATGCATAAAAATGTGATATTCTAAGTGTAAGATATAAGATTATAAATATAAATATAAGTTGATATTATAGATTACTTTTTCTGGAGATACATTTATGAGAAGATAATGAGATGATGAGATGGAATTAGAATGAAGGTTATTACAGGATGATATTATGTATGAATATGTTGTATGAATATTATAAGAATTGGTATATTATGTATTAGGTTATGTGTTATGTTAGGTTTTGTATTCAGTTTAGATGGACATTGTCCCAAGGAGTGGAAATTGCAGATGGATGGTTGAGATATAGGATTATAAATATAAATGGAGGTTGATGTTATGGCTTATTTTTCCTTTATGGAGATATATATATATAAGAAGATAATGGGATGATGAGGTGGAATTAGAATTAGAATTAATGTTATTATAGGATGACATATTTTTACAATATTATGTATGAATATGTATGTATGAATATTATAAGAATTGTAAGAATTGCTATATTATGTATTATGTTATGTAATATGTTAGGTTATGTATTAGTGGAATATATAGTCATAATATGAATAGAATATATTGTATTTTATTAGAAGTAAATAAGGCCTTTATTTGTTATACTAATTGGTTTTTATTGAAGATATAAATATAGATGTAAAAATGGAAAGAGCAAATGAAAAACATCGAACTGATGCAGCAATGAACATTTGATTACTATTTCAAGGAGTAGAAACCAGAGATGGATTGTTGGAAGATATCAAGAAAGGTGAAACCTATATGAAGAACAGAAGATTGGATTATAGAAATCATAGGGTATATGACAAAGAAAAGTTCCTGTGTATTGTATGAAGGACTAACATTTAAAGTTAATTATTGTACTTAAAGTTCAAAGATAAAATGGAGGACATCTATTTTCTATATTTTCTTTGTTATTTTTTGACTTCACTTTTTCTTTACTATTTTCTTACTTTGTATTTCTATTTCTATTTCTTTTTTTGTATTAACTTTTAATATGTATTTTAAAATTCAATAAAATTTATTTAAAAAAAAGAAAATAGAGATTTGATTTTCAGGCAAAACTTTTTACTTGATAGCAGTAAATGTTTTTTTCCCCCAAGAATTTTATTAAGTATAGAGCATAAATAAAAACTACAATAAAAAGAAAAAAAACTACAAAAAAAGAAAAAAGAAAAAAAATGAAAAACACAAGAAAAAAAATTGGAATGGGACTTCCAGTGAAAAGATGGCCGACTGAATACTCTGCTCGCAAGATCAGTGGGCAGACCTAACAGTGTGGATTCTTTTTGGAGGCACAGGCAGGCTTCTCCGGTTGCCCTAGAGCAGGGGTCGGCAAACTTTTTTTGCCGGGAGCCATTTTGACATGCTCGTGCACATTTTGAAGTGCTCGAGAGCCAGGGGGCGGGGTTTGCGGGCGCGGGCCAATCACGTGGAAGGGGGCGGGGTTTGCGGGCAGGAGCCAATCGCGTGGAAGGGGGCGGGGGGCTCATGGAGGGAGGGGGTGCAGCCAGCGGCTCCGCGCAGCCAGCGGCTCCGCGAACCCAGCCCGGCCGCCCCACCGGGAGTGGCAGGGAAACAGCTGCCACCCTCCGCTACCCAGAATATCGTGGGGCAAAGGGAAACCTGCCCGGAGGGGTCATCAGGAGCACAGGATCCGGCCCCAGCCCAGCCCGGCCCGCAGCTTCGGCGCCCTCCCCTCGCCATCGCGAAAGTCCCAGGTGACGGCGGGGACATGTTCGACCTGCTCGTGCAGCACGGGGCGGCCGCCCCCGGAGACTCCGCGGCCCCCCGGCTGCAGCTCTTCCACCGCCTCTCCTCCTCTCTGGCAGCCGGGGGGCCCCGGAGTCTCCGGGGGCGGCCGCCCCGTGCTGCACGAGCAGGTCAAACATGTCCCCGCCGTCGCCTGGGACTTTCGCGATGGCGAGGGGAGGGCGCCGAAGCTGCGGGCCGGGCTGGGCTGGGGCCGGATCCTGTGCTCCTGATGACCCCTCCGGGCAGGTTTCCCTTTGTCGTGGGGCAAAGGGAAACCTGCCGGGAGGGGTCATCAGGAGCACAGGATCCGGCCCCAGCCCAGCCCGGCCCACAGCTTCGGCGCCCTCCCCTTGCCATCGCGAAAGTCCCAGGCGACTGCGGCCCGGGGATCCTGCCGCAGATGGGAAACCCAGCCTGCTCTCCCCACCCGCTTGGGAAGTGGGTGGGGAGAGCAGGCTGGGTTTCCCATCTGCGGCAGGATCCCCGGGCCACACATCCTCCGCCACTGCCAGCGAGGAGGAGGGAGAAGGAAGAGGAGACAGAAGGGGAAACGGAGAAGGAATTTTTAGGAAAAGGGAAAAGAGAGAAACGCAGGAGCGGCTGCAGGGACAACGAGACCTTGCAAGCGTGACGGGGAGAGGGGAGCCCTTCTCAGCCCTTTTGCACGCGCACACACGCCCGTTCCCCTTTTGCACGCGTTGCTGCAGGCGCGCGGGGGGAGGTCTTCTCCAGAAGCGCACACACGCCCGCTCCAAGGTGGCTGCCCACCATTTGCTAAAACGCCTCCAGCGAAGACCTCCTCCCGTGCGCCTGCAGCAACACGGGCAAAAGGGGAGCAGGCGTGTGTGCGTGTGCAAAAGGGTTGAGGAGGTGTAGAGGTGTGCGTGCGCGTGCAAAAGGGCTGAGAAGGGCTCCCCTCTCCCCGCCACGCTTGCACGGTCTCGCCTACCGCTTCTCCCCGGGGCGTCTGCAAAGGGGCACGGTCAGTAAGCCTTAAGCCTCAGTGCCTCCGCCGGGAAGAAAGAGCGGCAGGCAGAAATCTCTCTGTTTCTCTCAGAATGAACCAGGCTTGCGGCCGATGGAGCAACAGCAGAAGTTGATATTGCTCCTCCGCTTACCAGCTCCTGAATTTTGCTCCATCGGCCGCAAGCCTGGTTCATTCTGAGAGAAACAGAGAGATTTCTGCTTGCCGCTCTTTCTTCCCAGCTGAGCGAGGCCCCGCACCGGTATTTTTGGAGCGCTTCCACGCGCAGCTGAGCGAGGCCCCGTGCCAGTCTTTTTGGAGCACTTCCACACGCAGCTGAGCGCTGGGCTGTGGAAATGCGCTCCAAAAACACCGGCGCGGGGCCTCGCTCAGATGCCCTGGGCTGTTGCCCCACTCCAGTTTTCGGCCCTGACCACCCGCCTGGGGCTGCTGGGAGATGTGGTTCAGCCGCTTCTGGAGAAGACCTCCCCCCCGCGCGCCTGCAGCAACATGTGCAAAAGGGGAGCAGGCGTGTGTGTGCGTGCAAAAGGGCTGAGAAGGGCTCCCCTCTCCCCGCCACGCTTGCAAGGTCTCGCCTACCGCTTCTCCCAGGGGCGTCTGCAAAGGGGCGTGCCACTCGCCCCGTGCCCGTCGCTGCAAAGGGCATCTCCCCCGCCGTTTACCCGGACGTTCAGGCGCCACAGCAAGAGCGGTGGGGGGGCTCTGCATCCGGAGCCTCTTCTGCATCTTCCAATGGTTTCTCTCCTCCCTTCTGGGAAGCGGATCTCGGTCAGTAAGCCTTAAGCCTCAGTGCCTCCGCCGGGAAGAAAGAGCGGCAGACAGAAATCTCTCTGTTTCTCTCAGAATGAACCAGGCTTGCGGCCGATGGAGCAACAGCAGAAGTTGTTATTGCTCCTCCGCTTACCAGCGCCTGAATTTTGCTCCATCGGCCGCAAGCCTGGTTCATTCTGAGAGAAACAGAGAGATTTCTGCCTGCTGCTCTTTCTTCCCAGCTGAGCCCCGCGCCGGTATTTTTGGAGTATGTCTATGAAGGTTCTCAGTCATCCAGGTGGAATTGTCTGTAGCTTGAATCATGTCAACTGGATTTCTATTTTCTCAGTGGAAACGTTTCGCTCCTTATCCAAGGAGCTTCTTCAGTCTTTTTGGAGCGCTTCCACACGCAGCTGAGCGCTGGGCTGTGGAAATGCGCTCCAAAAACACCGGCGCAGGGCCTCGCTCAGCTGCCCTGGGCTGTTGCCCCACTCCAGTTCTCGGCCCTGACCACCCGCCTGGGGCTGCTGGGAGATGTGGTTCAGCTGCTTCTGGAGAAGACCTCCCCCCCGTGCGCCTGCAGCAACACGTGCAAAAGGGGAGCGGGCGTGTGTGCGTGTGCAAAAGGGCTGAGAAGGGCTCCCCTCTCCCCGCCACGCTTGCAAGGTCTCGCCTACCGCTTCTCCCCGGGGCGTCTGCAAAGGGGCGCGCCACTCGCCCCGCGCCCGTCGCTGCAAAGGGCATCTCCCCCGCCGTTTACCTGGACGTTCAGGCGCCACAGCAAGAGCGGTGGGGGGGCTCTGCATCCGGAGCCTCTTCTGCATCTTCCAATGGTTTCTCTCCTCCCTTCTGGGAAGCGGATCTCGGTCAGTAAGCCTTAAGCCTCAGTGCCTCCGCCGGGAAGAAAGAGCGGCAGACAGAAATCTCTCTGTTTCTCTCAGAATGAACCAGGCTTGCGGCCGATGGAGCAACAGCAGAAGTTGATATTGCTCCTCCGCTTACCAGCGCCTGAATTTTGCTCCATCGGCCGCAAGCCTGGTTCGTTCTGCGGCTTGGGGCCAAGAGATGCCTGGGGGCAACCACCTCCCCGGTGAGAGATTTCTGCCTGCCTGCCGCGCGCTGATTGGTGGAGGCGTCCTTCCTTCTGAGCCTCCACCAATCAGCATCTGTTTCTTCCCCAGGGTTCGCTCTGCTTCCAGAGACCGGCTTTCCGGATGTCGGGCGGCAGACAGAGAGAGAGAGCCAGGGCCGAGGGGCCAAAGAGCCAGATCTGGCTCGCGAGCCGCCATTTCCGACCCTTGCCCTAGAGTGTTTTCATGGACAGAAAACACTTGGAATCATCCCATTTGCACTTCATAACATCACCTTGTAGCCTGAAGATCGTCAACAGCATTGGCATTATTCCAGTAAGAGGAGACGGGAGTCGGGGATGCCATCATTTCCAGACCACGCTGCAGCCTTTTTGGGACACTAGGTCGAGCCGTTTTCATTTCTAAATCACGCAGTTTGTATATTTTTAAGTTCTTGGACCCCAAGAGAGGTTTTTAACAACAAGAAGATATGAATCTCTTGGTGCTGAGTAATGTTGTTTCTGGAGGAGGTTTAAAAAAAATTTTTCTAGCTGCTAGCTTGCTTTCCATTCAAATTTAAGGAGGACTGAGAATAAAAAATAATCTCTCTGTTATTATTTTTCTATCTAGTTTGAAGGACTTTCTATGTTCCTACACATTTAATTTGATGTTTTTAGCTTTCAGTTTTCTGTTCACTTGCCTTGGATGCTGTATTTTAGCCTCTGGAAGCCTTTTATTAACCCACTAGTTTACACACATCAGCAGAAGGTGCCAGACTTTACTGTTTGAATTATGGACGACCTTAAGAAAACAACTCTAGAGCTCCGAGCTGACTTTAACAAGATTTTCCATGAAATTGTCCAAGCTAATCTACAAGAAGTACAGGATATTGCTTTTAAAATGTATCAATCAATTGAGGATTTTCTGAAGGGAGAGGAAGAGATTCATCAAGGAAGAAGTATCCCTCCTGATTGCGAGAATCCAGATGGTGAAGAAATGACAGACATGAAGGAGTTACAATTCGGCTTTCAAGAAGAAAAATGGGTTGTTTATTACAGGGTTTGTTTGGAAATTGAGATAGCTCAGTCCTGTGGGAAATTTTTTGCTGACTTTGTAGGGGAGATAGCTGGGTTTTTTTTTTTAATCTGTCCATAAAAAAGCTCTTGTGTATAATATGGAGACAAATAAATGCTTTGCTTTATTTTGAGGTGGGATAAAAATTAAGAATAAGTAAAGTTTCTTGTAATGATTTAAAGTTTGTTTTTAAGGTTTAATAGGGGTAAGATTGAAATAATAGTACTAAGTATAAAAGAAGTTAATTTAAATATTTTTAAAAATGCTTTTACAATTTGATTGTTAAAATTAAGAATAAATACTGTATTTATTCTTAATTTTACTGTAGATTGATTTTAAGGCTCTATGATTTTATTTTTCTGTAATGACTTAAAGTTTCTTGTAATGATTTAAAGTTTGCTTTTTAAGGTTTAATAGGGGTAAGATTGAAATAACAGTAATAAGTATATGGATTGATTATAAGGTTGTATGATTCTATTTTTTTAATGATTTAAAGTTTGATTTTTAAGGTTTAATGGGGTAAGATTGTAGTATTAAGTATAAAAGTATAATAATTTGATTGTTAACATAGTGGCCAGAAATATATAGAATAGTGATAGGAGGGAAACATTTTATAAATGAGTTTATATGGGGGGGGGGGAAGTTGATTTGAAGGTTTATATATTTGTTTATTTTTATATATATATATAAGAGGAAGAAGCATTTGCTTTTATTGATTTACATATTGTCCATGGAATGTTTTATAGAAACAATGTGATTTTGGTTAAATTTGGAGAAAGGGATTAATTATGGGAATTGCTATATATTCTTGTTGTTGAAAGTTGGAAGTCACTTCTTATGTAATCTGCAGTAAATGTTTTCTGTGTGTCAATGGCCCCTGGTGGAGTGGGAGTGGGGAAGTGTTCCATACTTAAGTGTTGAGAGATTCAACAGAAAATATTCCAGTCACTGTCAAACAAATAAAAAATTAACTTGATGGACACCCCCCCCCCGCTTTCCTGACATACAATTGTGAAGACGCAGCCTTTTGGAAGGAAAGCAACTTGGATTCACAGTAAGAAATCTGAAGTCAAAACTGAGGCAAGAGCATTAATAAGGAAGGTGAGTACCAAAGAAGAACATTGAACAGAAAGCACTGAGCCAAATTGTGGGACATAATATGCACACACAGCTTTATTTTTTTCAGCTAGGAGAAAGTTTGGCATAGTTGTTCCAGACCCCCACTTCCTCCTCCATCATGATCGTTCATATTCTCAGTTGCTTTTTCTTTCCATTCCTTCAGTCCCTTTCCTCTGCTTCTCTCCTGTGCCCAGCCAACCAATCCCCACTGGTTGAACATTTGGGGTAAGTATAAGGGGAAAAGTGGGCAGGATGAGAGGCCAAAGAGGCAGGACCCAGATTGGCTGGTGGGGGAAGGGGAGTAATTGTTTTTTAGAGGAGTTTTGAAGGTGCAGAAGTTTCTTACTCTGGATCTAGCAGTTGATCTGTTGGGTTTTCTTGCACAGCAGTACGATAAATACAAACCTGAGTCTATTTAATGTATATATTTATTCAGAGGTTATTGTTGTAATTTTATTTCTGTAAGTTAGAATTTTATACTCAAGAGATCACAAAATATCTTTAGCCTAGAGACAAAGAACACAATCATAATAAAGCTAACGCCAGGCTTGTCGATCAGAAGATCGCAAGTTCGAATCCCTAGCCCCGCGCGATGGAGTGAGCTCCTGCACTCGCCCCAGCTCTTGCCAACCTAGCAATTCAAAAGCAGGCAAATGCAAGTAGATGAACAGGCACCACTTCGGTGGGAAGGTAACAGCGTTCTGCGTGCATCATGCCGGCCACATGACCTTGGAAGCGTCTTCGGACAACGCTGGCTCTTCGGCTAACAGACGGAGATGAGCACCGGCCCCTAGAGTTGGACACGACTGCACAAATGTGTGGGGGGAACGTTTACCTTTTTAAACATCAGTAGTCACCCTAAGTGACATGCAAGCCAAAATTCTCTCTACCGATTTGTAGTTATGAATGGGAGACAAAGCAGCTTACTGTCTACTCAAGCTTAACTTTCATAATCAGGAATCAGGAGGTATCTTAAGTAAATCAACCACTGAAGTTACAGCTAACACATCCAGAAACAACAGCAGTGTTAGTAAGGGATTATATTGCACCCTTCAGCTGAAATCATTGGTTTATTCTGTTTTTATTTAACAGAACATTTTCCTCACATTTCTTCCATCACAGGTCTATTGTACACGTATCAATATTAGCTCATTAATGATTGGGCAGAGATGAGATCCAGGCCTGCTTTATGTGCCTTCAAACCTCAAATGGGATATTTCTACTTTTTTTAAGAAAATAAATACACACTATCTCTTTCAAAGAGATTCTAAGGTTCTCTGCTTCAGGCTTATTTTGTGGGAGTTGGTCTTAGGAGTCGCTAACCACTCGTCCCCATTTCCTTTGCTCCCTGTGCATCAAGCTCCATATGTTTAAGGGTCCTCTTTCATGAGGAATGCACACTTTCAGAAAGGTTTGTTGTACAAATTATTCTCTAGATTCCAGACACATGCCAACGTAAAGGGGAGTTTACCTCATTAAGCAAATAAAAGCTGTACTTCACGATTTGCACTTTCTTAAGAGAGGAAGTATAGAAGATGTGAGCCAGGTTGAAAATGGAATTTGGAATATAGAAGTCTTTGCTGCTCACAACAGATGGAAATACATTTCTTAATGTGGCAGCACCTGTTATTTATGGCGAGAAAAGCTTGCCGGCGAAAAGAATGGTCTTGTCGACATTATGCCTTATATAGAAAAGTACAGGTTGATTCACTTTAAACTCGGGAATAATTTGTGCACTTACAGGAACTACAGTTACACCAGTGGCAGCAGCTGCTTCCGTACCTTCTTCGTTCACTTCAATATAGGCTTTATGACGAACCTGAGATAAAACCAGGTTACGATTCTCAGACATGCCAGATAAATCAGCTTTGCCTGGAATAAACACATCCTTCATTCCTATCTCCATTAAAGTTGATCTGAGTGAATATTGTTCTTCCATCCTGAATTTTGGCAGGAAAATCCTAATCTCTCTGTTTTGCATACTTGTAGAACTGGTCCATTCTTGAAGTTTTGCATAAGTGAGTTCCCTCACAATCTGTCAGGTAAAAGAGAGACATCGTGAGAGTTTACGTGAATGAAAAAGTTATTTTGAAAAAGGGATTGAGCAAGACTAAAGTATTACTTTCCAAAGTGACAAATTCCTTCGGAATAAGCATTTTGTTCAGGAGAAAACAGCAACTATATCTGCGCAAATATTACTTTGTTTAAAAAATAATATGCAGGATATTTTTAATAAATGGAAAGAAGGGAACATCAAGACACATAGCAGTACATACTCAGGTCAAGCCTATAAGGCAGGGCTTTCCAAAGTTTTTTCTGCGGCGACACACCAACCAAGCTGCTGCTTTCGGGAAAACCCGGAAAGCGCTGATGATGATCAGCGCTTCCGGGTTGTGTGGCGACACACCAGAATGTGTGTGGCGACACACTTTTGTGTCGCGACACACAGTTTGGAAAGGTCTGCTATATGGAATACCTCTGCTCTGGAATTTTTTATAATTTTCTTTATATTTGATGCCAAAGAGATAAATTGTCCTCTCATAAATGTGCTACTAGTATTCCATACTGTAGATCAGGGGTGGGCAACGTCAGGCCCGGGGGCCGTATAAGGCCCGTGGGGCTCCTGCCTAAGGCCCGCGGGGCTCCCACCCGCAAACCCCGCCCCTTCCACACGATTGGCTCCCGCCCGCAAACCCCGCCCCCCAGTGCTTGTGATTGGCTCCCGCCCACAAACTCCGGCCCCCGGTCCACAGAAATCCCAGAAACCCTGCCCCCCACCCCCCCAGTCCCCGGTTATAAATATCCAAATGGCCCTTGGCAGAAAAAAGGTTCCCCACCCCTGTTGTATTGGGTGGGGATGGAAAATCTGCCTGCCAAACCAGGGCTGGGTGCTCTGTAGGAGCAAGTCAAACTCTGAAGCTGAGGAGTCCCTAGAACAGTGTTTCTCAACCTTGGCCACTTTCAGATGTGTGGATTTTAGCTCCCAGAATTGAAGTCCACACATCTGAAAGTGGCCAAGGTTGAGAAACTTTGCCCTAGAACAGGGGTCGGCAAACTTTTTTTGCCGGGAGCCATTTTGACATGCTCGTGCACATTTTGAAGTGCTCGAGAGCCAGGGGGCGGGGTTTGCGGGCAGGGGCCAATCGCGTGGAAGGGGGCGGGGTTTGCGGGCAGGAGCCAATCGCGTGAAAGGGGGCGGGGTTTGCAGGCGGGAGCCAATCGCGTGGAAGGGGGCGGGGGAGGTTTGGAAGAAGAAGGGAAAGAGAGGCTCGACTGCTTCGGCGGCGGTGCTTCCAGGTTGTCGCTGCGGCGGCAACAGCTGCCCCTTCGAAAGGGCAGGCTCCGGGGACCCCGAAAATGCCCTCAGTTTAGGCAGGGAGGCTGCGCGCAAGCTGCCTCAGCTGTTCTGCGGGGAGAATTTCCACCCCAGGGCAGCGTGTGCATGTGGAGAGGGGAGGTTTCTGCCTCCCTGCCGGAACCGAGGGCATTTTCGGGGTCCCCGGAGCCTGCCCTTTCGAAGGGGCAGCGGCAGCAGCAGCTGCAGTGCTGCCCCTTCGAAAGGGCAGGCTCCGGGGACCCCGAAAATGCCCTCAGTTTAGGCAGGGAGGCTGCGCGCAAGCTGCCTCAGCTGTTCTGCGGGGAGAATTTCCACCCCAGGGCAGCGTGTGCATGTGGAGAGGGGAGGTTTCTGCCTCCCTGCCGGAACCGAGGGCATTTTCGGGGACCCCGAAGCCTGCCCTTTCGAAGGGGCAGCACTGCAGCTGCTGCTGCCACTGCCCCTTCGAAAGGGCAGGCTCCGGGGACCCCGAAAATGCCCCCGGTTCCGGCAGGGAGGCAAAAATCGCGCGTGCAGGCTGCCGGGCTTCCCGACGCACAGCTGATTGGCGCAGAGAATTTCCACTCCCTTCAGCGCTTCCGGCTTGTCACGCGACACACAGTTTGGAAAGCCCTGCCCGTCGTCAAGATGGCTGCCGGAGACGGCTGCCAGGTTGCCAGGGGTATGCCCACAGCAACGCACACCATGCCCGCTGCCGCGCCTGCCCCGCCACACTCGCTGCCGCGCCACGCCCGCCACGCCTGCCTGCGGAAGAGCCACACTCAAGGGGCCAAAGAGCCGCATTTGGCTCGCGAGCCACCATTTCCGACCCTTGCCCTAGAACGTCCCCTGCTCTGGTTGCCTTCTTTCTCACTGAAATTTGGGAGCAAAGGATCGGCTAAATTCTGTTGGGAAACTGCTACATAGTGGTTTTTTAAAAATAGTTTTCTGAAACTGCATTCAAAGCATGGACTGTTTTGCCTACTTTTTCCATATTTCTAGTGGAGAATGACAAGAGGAAAACATGAAAGGTTAGAAGCCATGGGATCACACTCTTCTGCCTGGGTCATATAAAGCCAAAAGGTGAAGTTTGGAAGTTTATGCTTCAATTTTTGCTTGGCAGTGGTTTGTGATGTCACCTGGACAGGCAAACGATACTGAATATTAACTATGTTGACGTTCGGGGAAGTCATCCCTGAGCAGAGTTCCTGAAGCCGCTTTCTTTAACCCAAGTTAGTAAGATTAACTATAGTTCCTGGTTTGGATGACTAGCTGTAGCTGGTCAAAAGCAGAAGCGAATCCTCATGGTGGGGCAGAAGGAAGGGAGATGAAGATGATGATGAAGGGATGTCGTGTGACAAGCAAATATCTTGAGTGAGATGGGCAGTGACGAAATTTGAAATATAAACAAAATAAATAAATATAGCCGGTGAACGACTGAATCTTTAAACACTGGGCCAAATACTTGAAATAGCTGCAATATTTTCTCCAGTAACCAATCTTATCCTTGGAAAATTACTGAGGGATGAAAATTGGTCATCAATAAGCCTGTTTCTGCTCCATGCCTCCAAAATTATGCCGGTATCAAGGGACAGCTCTGCCTGGTATGGAAAAGCAATGGGAGAGTAGTGGTGATGGTGTTGGGCTGGAACTGGAGAGGCCTGGGTTCAAGGGGAGCTCGCCACACTCCCCCCACTCTGCCTCACTGGGAGGCTGTTGTGAGGATATGATTTGGGAGATGCTATGCGTTTTTGCTTTGAATTTCCAGAGGTGGTGAATAGGATGGGTGTATTTGTGTGTGTGTTTGTGTGTGAATGTCTGTGTGTAAAAAATAAGAAATGAATGAGAAAAATAGGGGAGGAAAAAAAAATCAAAATTGTCATTTGAGAGCCTCTTAAGAATACGTATGTGATCAGAGGACCTTCCTAGCAATAAAAATATCCAAAATATATGCATCAAGTTCATTTAAATCCCTTTCTGAATGATTTCAGAAATCAGATTACCTCATCTGTAGCTCCCTTGTTGTCTGGTCGAAGAATGAACATACTTAAGTCTTTGTTATCGTAGGGAAGCTCAAGCACTTGCATTGGTGGATTTGTTATTTCAGCTATGTTAAATTCGCCCTCTTGAGTCATCATTTGCACTTTCTTGCTCTGGTCCTATAACAAATAAAGCAATGCTTAGAAGCAATAATAATATCAGGAACAGTGAGATGTATTGTTGAGTGCAATAGCCAGCTATAATGTCAGATTTTCACTTCAGACCCTATTGGTCCAGGATGAAGCTCATTGTATAATCAGGGATTTTATGTTTTCACGATGTTCAAAAAATTGTTATTTTTAATTGCTTAATTCATTGTGTAGCAATTCATACATTTCCTCATGGGTTTTTCAGGTAGTATACCTTACTAATCCAAAAGTCTGCTTCGTGTGTTTTCTTTGGATCAAATTCCATCATCCACTTTCCTTTGAAGTATATAGCATTTACTAAGACCAGGATAGTTGCTTCGTCAATTGAGCCAACAGGAAACAGATTCTTGATTTTACCTTTTTGAAAAGTAATGACATGAAAAATGTTATCTCTAGATGACAGACGTTTATCAACAATCCACTTCTTTCTACAGTGCAATTTTTTGAGTAAGAATAGAGAAGAATTTAAAATATCAAAGTAATCCAAAAACAAAGGAAAGAAAGAATGAATGAATGAAAGACTAAAACAAGCTGAAATCTTTTCTATCTTCATACATTTAAAAGTCTGATGGGTACAAATACTTTGTCCTAAAATTATAGGATCAGTGACCTTTCTGATCCTGTGGAAGCAGAAAAGTACAACTTTGGATACATTGTAGATTGGCAAAATCTCCAGGTCTCAAGCTTCCCCAGAGAATCAGATTCTTTTCTTTCTTTCTGTGTCACACCCAGGAATATTAAATGAGCCTTCCCTGCTATGCAAATGAATGTACTAGGCAGCACTGGCTAAAATATATTTTTTAAAATAATGACCATGAATGAATTCATGAATGACCTTTTTGACCCTGAGAAATGTACATGTTGAAGGGGCATGGAGCAGCTACATGATCACACATAATTCTTCATGATGCAATATTCAAAGAGATATACATTTCATTTCACTCCACAGTATATCAATCCACAGCAGTTGATTGCACATCAATGGTTGGCATCAGTAAGCCCATTAGCTGGTCTGTCCCATTAGCTGGCGGTGACTAACTATTCTGCTTTTCTGCCGTTCAATGTGGGAAATCCAATGAGCCTCCCCAGCTGATCAATGGCAAATGAAGATTAACCTATGCTTTCTTACCATTTGTTTGGCTTTCAACCCAGGAATTAATTTTCCTTCTAACGTCCTCAGCTGCGTTCACAAAATCAACTCTTTCCAATTCTGCATGGTATAACTCTTTAGAGCACTGTAAGTATTGCTGCAGAGAATGAAAGACGACATATCAATATGTTCATCCCCTTGTTATCATCATATACACTCAATCAACAATTGTAGCTGGTATTGGTTATTGGCCAATCTGGATGGCAGCAGCTAACCAGCTGTGACTGATACCAAAAAGTGAACCAGGATCAGAATCAGTAGGGTAGGCTGAGAAGTTGAAAATAATCTCAGAGAAACTGCATTGTTGTTTACAAAACTGCACTGATGTCAGTTCCATGCAGGTCAAAGGAAACCTCATTGCTAATGTGTTCCCCCTTATGACCACCCACTATTTTAACTATTTAATGCTGCAAAAGTAGAAATTCTCATGAAAAGGGAATGGAGAATAAGATTTTGCCCCTGCCCCCCACCCATCTGATTTGACAATCTAGTTACTTCTAAGGATGGAGAAATGAATGTTACTTGTGCCCTCAATCAGTCAGAGTACCACATGGGCAGAAAGGGGGGGGTTCTTTCTCACCTGGAGGAATTCATAATGGTTCGATCCATACAGCCGGTTGGCTGTGCTCAGTGTATAGTTTTTGGTATGCTGGTTGATAGCTGATAGGAGTTCCTTGAACTGGTTGTGAGGTCCACCAGGTTTGTCACACTGAACCTTTGGAGGCTTCAAGAACCAAAGGACAGGACATTACATTCACAGGAACACATTTCTCCCCCTATTCCAAGGCATTTACACCAAATGCTGAGACAGTCCGTATCCATGATAGTTTTTAGCTAAACGATTTCAAGAAGTACATATTATGTTTTATTGCATAGAAGCAGTCTTCTTAGTGACATTGCCCAGTTCTTTCATATGTCCTTTAGCTGCTAGACTAAAAGGTGAAATATGATTCTCATTTGTTACTGTATGTATTGGGCTTAAACCACTTGTATGGTTTTTAAGAAATGGTTTTAGTATATATTAATCCCAAGGAACTATATACTTGACTGTGTTTTGCTCATCCAAATACAGTTCAGGACACTAAATGTTCTAATACTTCTATAATAAGAAATAAACTATTTGACATTTTTCAGTGTAAAGCTCAGAATTCTTTACACACGAGATGTCAATGTTTCCTTAAGTGGAATTAGTGATAAAAATGACATTTAATGAAAATTCTCTTACAAGCAAGTCTGTAGAGCTCCTAGATCCTGTGATTTTATCAAAGTGAAGGACCTGCAATACAAAATAGATTGGAGATTGTGATCTATGTCGCTATATCCTTCTGTCATAATTCAGCTTCCTTGGAACGTCCTAGAACAAATGCATCCAATTTTCCCAGGGCCACTGATGAAGAGAAAAGGCATGGAAGGGACTGTCCTTAAAAGTAGTTGAGCTCAGATGGATGCCACGTAAGCCAGCATTCTTCCACATGATATTCTCCAGATGTTTGGGCCACAATCTCTACCACCCCAATTAATCTGGCCTATCATCAAGGGGGTGGGAGGTGGGAGTCTAGTCCAAGGCATCTGAGTGCCAGAATTACGGAGAACGAACCAGACTTTTATTTTCCTGAAAATTAAAAAAAAACTAATGACATTATAGATTGTCAATTAAAGTTATGAGTTCCGGATGTTGTGACTAAGAGGCAGACGAGCTTAGAAATGGCAGAGGTTGCTTCACAACACACCAAGATCTCTTTGCCAACATCTTCCTACACTCCCTGTCTCTTATGATTTTCTGCCCTGGTAATCTTAGGTCTCTCCACATCATATCACATCACATTGCCCTATATTCTGAGTAATGGCTTTCATAAAAACACATAGCTTTTCTTACACTTTGCTGTATGGACTTCCTCAGCCTTTATATACATCTTAAGAATTAGTTGTATGGCTAAGGGGTTTTGGAAAGTGCAGTTAGGAAGATTGGCTGTGAGCAATCTGTGACAGAGTCCTCATGATTCCGTTCAGAATTTCAGCCTTAAATGCTCAACCACAAAGCCATCAATAGGAAATATTTTATGATTATCGCTAAGCAAATGGGATAATGACAACAACAACAATTACACAATTGAACATGTTTAACGAACACAGCTGCATGACTTTCTCAGGCTCTGTATACAGTACAACTTAAGAATGTGTTATATGACAAAGGAGTGTTAGTTAGGGTTAGGGTGTGGCTGTGACCAAGGAGCGACTCTTCATAATTGTGGTGGATGTCAGCGCTCCCCGTTTCTCAGGAAGGAGGGAGCGCTTTCCAAGGAGATAAATGGATTCTCAGCAGTCCGGAGAGTATTGATGGGAAACAAAGAGGTTCAGGGTCACCCCACCCTAGAGTTTCCTGGGGTATTCTTTTATTGTTTTTAATAATTTTGAGATCAGAGTTATAGAAATATTGAGATCAATAAACTGAACATTTACTGTAGAAAAAATGCTGCTTTTATTTTAAAACAAAGAAACAAAACTTACAGTTAACTTACTGCTCATCTCAGCCGAGAAGAGCACATGGCTATTTACATATGAATTACTACATAGCTGCAGCCAGTTGCCTTAAACACAAAAGGAAAATTTACAATATAAAGCCTTTACAATAACAACTTGGCATTACCTGAGCGGACCACCCTGACTCAGCTCACCTATTATTTATTTGGAAAAGAAACAACAGATAACATTCTGATTGGCCAGGTCAAACTAGACCTTCAGGCACCAATAATTAACATTCCTGAGGAGGGAGTTAACATGATCCCTCCTGACTCCAACAGAAAAAAAACTTCTCAGCCTGACTTTTAAAACAGAACTTTCCAGATTCTTTCAAAATCATAAAATATATATAACATATTTGTGCTTAGGTTTGTTAGAGTAGCTTTAGTCTGGCAAGATTCTGTCTGTATGGTGAGAGCAATAAAGAACTGAGTTTGGAATACACTGACTCAGCATTGTTCTTGGGTCACCCCTGACAATAATTCAGATCAGAATTTCAACCTCAAAGAGAAAGTCACCAACAAGAAATGCTTTCTGATTATCTTGAGGATTCCTACCTTTCCGATTTCATCAGCAGTGTTACCTCTGGTACCAAGATGGACCATGGCCAAAGCTGCTGAGATACTCAATGGAGAGAAAAAGATGTTTTCCCTGGAATGCTCTTTCTCCATTCTTTTTAAAAGATCCACAGCAAAGCTGGCGTTTGCTTCAACAAGGCTGATCATGGTGAAATGAGTACCTAGAAAATTTTGAAATAATTGTAATGGCTTCTGTAACTTTATTTGTCTTAATACTTTTAAAACTTCTTTCTTGGTGATCACTCATAGCCGAGTAAGACTAGGGTGAATGATAGAATAGGGAGGGAAAATCTGATTAATTAGTATTGCTGTTCTGTCACTGCATAAATACAGCGAACTGAGAATTATGCTAATCTGCAGTCACATCCAACTGTAAAATAGGGTTACATGGATGAATCTTGAAGTTACGCATCCATTGTTTCTGCATTTTGTGTTATTGGTACAAAGGAGAGATTTGAAGCATTCAGCTCTAAACACAATTTACATCTGAAGCATTCAGCATTGTTTTATACAATCACAATTTGCCATTAGGTCTGAGCTAGCAAGCTATCGCTTGTTTAAAAAAACCTTTCAGAACATACAATTTTTCTTGCCAATTTCAATAAATCATAGTTGATGCTACAACTGTTCCTCCAGAACGCTAACGCTAATTTTTTTTTAAAGTCTGAAATATTTGTTCCTGCTCATTCTGAGGCTGCTCTGAAGGTGAAGATGTGATTTTTGCCTTCCTATAACTTGAATTCTAGGAAGAACCACATTGCCTACTGCTGCATACTCTGGGTCTGCAACCACACCCATTTTCCCCCATGGGAGCTGTTTTCACTCAAGTAACATTCAACTCAAGTCAAGCAGTCGAACAATCGTACCACGTAGTTTATCTCTTTTGCTTCAGCTCATTGCAATCAGTGCTACAAGATGCAGCCCTAACCATGGCTACCTGTACAGCTGAAGGAAGGATGAAAAAGATGGTCTCACCTCGGTGTACTTTATCCAAAGGGAACAGCAATCTGTTGCCAGATCTGGGATAGATATGAGTAAGGTTTCCCTTACTTCTTACTTTATATATAATCACCGTCCTTTACTTTAGCTTCCTGGCAATGGTTGAGTATAGATTTGGAAATAATAGGATTTTGAAACCATGATTTTGAAAGTTCTTCTGATTTATGGTTTTTAATTTGTCATGTCACAATGGATCTTGGATGACTGGACTTATATGCACAATCCAGGAAATTGCTTGTAAGGTGTGCAATTTTGTCTTGGGAAAGAATTAGCTGATATGCAACACAGGAATCCCTCATCTTATTTGGCTTTTTGAAACTCTTCCCTTTGTTACCACAGCATGATTTGTAATAGAAGGGTAAATCAGTAAACAAACTTGCCTTCCCTTGCCCAACCACCCAAACAGAAATTTATTTATTTATTTATTTATTTATTTATTTATTTATTTATTTATTTATTTATTTGATTTATCCCCGCCCATCTCCCCGAATAGGGGACTCTGGGTGGTTTACAAAATAGCAGAATTTAAAATCTATACAAAAAATTACTATAAAACAATAAATAGAGGGAATAAGTAAAATCCAAAAGATGGTTAAAATCCACAATCAAGATCAAGGCACTACAGGGCCAGCCACCCCCAAGAGGCACTACCACCTCCGTCGTCCCAGGCAAGACGGCAGAGCCAGGTCTTAAGAGACTTCCAGAAGGTCAGGAGTGAGGGGGCCAGCCTCACCTCTGGGGGCAAGATGTTCCATAATGCGGGCGCTATCACAGAGAAGGCACGCCTCCTGGACCCCACTAAATGAAATTCTCTTGTTGAAGGGGTCCAAAGCATGAACGGGTGGGGTGGGTCGATGTTATCGGGATGAGACGGTCCCTCAGATACCCTGGCCCCATGCCATGTAGGGCTTTAAAGGTGATCACCAACACCTTGAATTGGACCTGGAAGCAAACTGGTACCCAATGCAGCTCGTGCAGCAGAGGCGTCACATGTGCTGATCTTATAGCACCCTTAACTGCCCGCGCTGCTGCATTCTGAACCAGCTGAAGCTTCCGGATACTCTTCTAGGGTAACCCCATGTAGAGCGCATTACAATAATCTATATGGGAGATGACAAGGGCGTGAGTGACTGTTCAGAGGGCATCCCGATCCAGGAAAGGGCGTAGCTGGCGCACAACTTGAAGCTGTGCAAAGGCCCTCCTGGCCACAACTGCCACCTGCTCTTTGAGCAGGAGTTGTGAGTCCAGGAGGACCCCCAGATTCCGCACTGGATCTGAGTGGGGTAGTGCTACCCCATTCAGAACCAAAGATGATAACTTCCCGGATACAGGGGGGCCATCAATCCATAGCCACTCCGTCTTACCAGGGTTCAGCTGAAGCCTGTTGTTCCCCATCCAGGCACTGAGATAAGGCATCGACCGCATCACTTACTTCACCAGGGATGGAGATATATAACTGAGTATCATCAGCATATTGGTGATACCTCATCCCGTGGTGACAGATGATCTTGCCCAGCGGCTTCATGTAGATGTTGAACAGGAGAGGAGTGAGAACCAACCCCTGCGGCACCCCACAAATCAGGGGCCGCGGGTCGGTTTTCTCCTCCCCTATCACCACCGACTGGGAACAGCCCCGGAGGAAGGAGGTAAACCAGCGTAAAACCACGCCACCCACCCCCAACTCCCTGGGCTGCCCCAAAAGGATACCATGGTCGACGATATCAAAGGCCGCTGAGTGTCCTGGTTCAGCCTCTGCCCCAGGGCCTCAGTGAGGAGTCAGAAGACAAGCTGCCCCTGGCAAACCTCCAGGGGATTGAGCCAGGCGAGGCCCCAGACGCAGGCACGGTCCCAGACAATGACCCAGCACCGCAGGAGTTGGCAATACCTGAGGATACAGGGGAGCAAGCTGGGAATGGTGGTTTGTCCCCACCCTCTAGCCAGCAGCCAGCAACCGAGGCTACAGGGGAGCAAGCTGGGGATTGTGGTTTGTCCCCACCCTCTAGCCAGCAGCCAGCTGGATCCCATCAGCCTCCCAGCTCACCTGAATCCCCCAAAGGGCAGAGGCGGAGGCGTGTGCGCCTCGCCTTAAAGGACAGGAGGAAAAGCGCTCGGCTGGCTGCTAGGGAGTTACGCAGAGGGCAGGGAGAGTCTTTTCGGGACCCAGAGGACAGCTCCTGAGCTCCTGATAAATTACCAACGAAGCAGTGAGGGAGTTGTGGGAGCAACGTTGCATTTTGGCTTCGCAACCACTCTGGTATCCTGTCTTGTTGCCTGCGTTCCTGACCCGGTTTGGATTACTGACTACTCTTTGCTTCACTCCTTTGACTATCGGCACACAGATTACTGGTTTGTCTCTCTCTTGGCTCTCCTTGAAAAGTGACTCTGGGCTGCATTCCTTACCTCTGGCCGACTGCCAAGACTCTCCAATCTGTTCTGGAGGCGAGCCAGCACACTGAGAGATCTAAGAGAGCCAGGATGGACACACTCCCTCCATCCTGCTCCCGCCAGAGATCATCCATAAGTGCGACCAATGCGGTCGCTGTCCCGTATCCCGGCCTGAAACCTGACTGAAAGGGGTCCAGATAATCCGTTTCCTCCAGGATCCTCTGGAGTTGCAACATCACCACCTTCTCAACCACCTTTCCCAAAAAGGGAAGGTGGGAGACCAGATGAAAATTGCCCAAGATGGTGGGGTCCAGGGATGGTTTCTTGAGGAGCGGGTGCACCAGTACCTCCTTAAAGGTATCCGGGAACGCCCCCTCACTCAAGGATGTATTAATCATCGCCTGGACCCAGCCACATGTCACCTCCCTAGCTGACTTAACCAGCCAGGAGGGACACGGGTCAAGCTGACATGTGGTGGTGTTTACAATCTGGAGGATCCGGTCTACTTCATCAGGCCCAACAGGATCAAACCATTCCCAGATAACAGGGTAAGTACATTCCTCTGGCATCTCCCCAGATCTTCTCTCACGCTTAGAGTCCAACTTGGAATGAATCTGAGCGATTTTATCCTGCAGATGCTCAGAAAACTCTTCCGACCGGCCCTGTAAGTGGGTCACCGACTTTACCCGACCCAAAAGAGATCTAGTAATCTTAAACAGGGCCGTCGGACGGCATTCTGCGGACGCAATAAGAGCGGATTAATATTCACGTTTCGCCGCTCTTACTGCCGCAAGGTAGGCCTTAACCGCAGCTCTAGATTGTGTTCGGTCAGATTCAGTCTTCGTCTTTCTCCAGCAGCGCTCTAGACGTCTCTTAACCCTCTTTAAAGCCCTCAACTCTTCCATAAACCACGGAGAGTGACGGGCCGAGCGGGGCAGGAGAGGTCGCACAGGCGCAATCTTGTCCAGGGCTCCGGCCGCTTCCCTATTCCAGAAATGATTTGGTTTATTAAAAACTTTATCCAACAGAACCCTTAGAAATTTGGGAAGGCAATGGTTGTATCCACCAAATCCTCATGAAACGATGAGGATTACCTAGCCCTTCAAGAGATAATTTTTACATAATATACCATTTTTCTATATGTGTATCAGTACAAAGGAAGGAGATGTATTGGAAAACACCTTGAAATGCCAGCAGATATGGGCCTGCAAATCATAATGGGATATGCTGAGAATGGTATATATACTGAGATGTTGGAACACTGTTATTTTAATGTTTAAATACTTTTATCCCATGCAAACACTTTGCAACCAAATCAGATGAGCCAGGAAAACTTGACTTTACTCTAATTTTTCATTTGTCTAAACTGGAAAACAGGATAGCATATCTGGGCCAAGATTATTTTCAACCATCTTCAAACCAGAATTTAATATTCTGGATTACAACGAAGCTGGTAATTCTATTTTCTGTTATAATGAACCAAAGCATCCCACAGAGCCAATATTACTGAAACTGGAATATGTAAGTTATTGAAGAGACTAATGCATTCAGAAAGTAAACAGAGAGTAGAGACCTGGGCTCTTGATTCTGCTATCTAGTGATATCTAAGATAACTAAGAAACTAGTTTTGTTGCCCTGCTAGAACACTGCAAATATGTTTGGCATCTGAGATAAGTCACAATAAAACAATGAGAAATAGTAAGTAACTTCTGCTTCTACAAGTCTCAGCAGTATTTATACTGTACTGAGGAATTATGGCAATCAAATAAATGATCAGAATCCAAGCATTGGATTTATTCAAATTTCAGTTTGGGAAGTGATGTAGGGGTAGGAATTACAAATTGTAACTGATGCAAATTGAATGTACACAGTTCTCTAAATTAGTCTGTGTTAATGATGTTAATGACATAACCCAATATATAATAGGTTTTCTAATCAATAGCCAAGCTGATTTATTGTGGCTCAGCTGCAGTACATCCAGAAACGCTGTGGCTGGTTTTTCACTTAAAATTCATTTATTTATTTTATTTATAATTGTATTTATACCCCGCCCAGGGATTGTGGAGGTAGCTTCTTTACCATTGTCAGGAATTCCTGCCTGCTAGCTCCTGGTCTCTTTCATCCTATGGGTTCTGTGAAACCATAGCACAAATGCCGCCAGGTTAAGCATAAATCCCCTAATATGCCCTCTGAAGATAGCCATCCAAGTGTAAGTGGGATCAGTGGGAACCATCCATACCTAACATAGACAGTCCTTCTAGAAGAATATATTGCCAAAAACTGCTAGAAGGACAAGGAGAATCAACAGGGTCCCCCTTCCAGCAAAAATCATCCCATAGGATGCTGCCGCGCCATCAGCGCTTCCAGGTTTCGTGCGACACACTTGCACACCGCTGCCGCCGTTGGTGTGTGTCACCAACAGGAAAAATTTGGAAAGCTCTGTTGTAGAGGTTCAAATGTAGTGGCATTTCTCTGCCCACCACTCTTAAATTGTGATCAGAGGAACAGTGTTTATTTATTTATCATATTTATATAACCGCCCATCTCACATAAAAGTGACTCTGGGTGGTGTACAACACTTAATTAAACAACATTGTTTCCGGGTTTCAGTGGACCACTAGTGACTCTGGCTGTTCACAAACAGGAACTCACGGTATAATTCATGAAATATAGCACAGATGCCTGAAATCTTGGTGTCTAAATTTCTTGCTTAGTTTTTCTTTCTTCGTTTTCCTGTTTCGGTTAGTCATCAGACTGAGAAACAGCAAATCATGTAGGGGAGGCAATGGCAGATGTCATCATTGAGCACGTGAACCACATAGCTCTCTCACAGAGACTCTGGGCCTCTAATGCCAAGTGCCAGCTTCCTTGCTAGACACATACAATGGTAATCCAGACAAGTTCCCAGAGTTGTTGGGAGTCGGGCAGCAGATGATAGATAGATACAGTAGATAGATAGATAGATAGATAGATAGATAGATAGATAGATAGATAGATAGATAGATAGATAGATAGATGATAGATAGATAGATAGATAGATAGATAGATAGATAGATAGATTCACTGCTTTCCTCTATCATTATCTATCTATCTAAGTGATCTGTATATTTCCCTGAGACTGTCAGCCCTACAAGGTAGACCAGACTAGGAAACCAATGCCATGTAGTTCAGTCCTACTGTTATTGTAACAGCTATCGTAACAGAGTCTTGCAAGTCTGAATGTGCTTCTCTCTCCCTTCCTTTATTTTCATGTGAACTAGGGAAGGGCTCGTCTGAGATGTCTTCTCAAGTTACTTGCCTCGGTAGTTGCTCTTCCTCCGGTCCTTCAAGGCTATTCCCTCTTCCCTCTACAGACTAGAAGAACTTCCCCACCAAACAAGCCTGGGTTGGATTCTTGATTAGCCTAATGATTGAAGCGACTACAAAATAGGCAACTCTAGTTCAGATCCAGGCCTGCCCTGATTTGGACAACTATGCTACGTTGATGGCACATCTCAGAGCTAGGTTCAGGCAGATGACAGCTAACCATGAGTTCTGCCATTTACAAGAGAGTAAGAGTATGATGCAGGATTATGCTACTCAATTTCAGATGTGAGCTCAGGAATGTGGACTGGAATGAAAGCAGCTTAATGGACTAGTTCAAGGAGGGACTGTCTGATGAAATATAAATTGAGCTAGTTGGTCAAGGCATCCCAGAAACAATGCCTGCATTAATCCAGATTTGCTTGGGCACTGATGGAAGAATTATGGAACTGCATGTGAGTATGGTGGTGTCCTGACTTCGAGTGAAGGAAAACACGCTGAGACTTGGTGTTGAGGCTCTAGTGCAGAGCTTTCCAAACTTTTCATGTTGGTGACACACTTTTTAGACATGCATCATTTCGCGACACACTCTTACAGCAGGGCACAAGGCAGGCACTAGGACCTGTGCGGAATCCTGGTAGGGCTCGGAGGCAGCAGCAGCTGCGACACACCCAGACACTGCAGCCGACCCGCTAACCTGTCCTGACACACAGTTTGGAAAGCTCTGCCCTAAAGCATGCTGGCTGCGGGATTCTGGGAGTTGAAGTCTGCACTTCTTAAAATGGCTAAGGTTGAGAAACACTGCCCTAAAGATTCCTGCTCCTCTCAGGTATGATGAAAGGCATTAGGCCATTAGTGGTACTGATGCAAATTACAGCCAGCAATCTAATCACCTTCTATCCATGAATCCCCATCTTATCTTTCACTTTTGGCAGCAAAGGACTTGTATTGATGCCTGAGAGAAAGCTCTGGTCCAGGTTTAGTATAATGCATGAAATTTTGTGGAGCTTTCTTTTTTTCAGTTTACTAACTGCAAGCCATCCTTTCTAAATTTGTATCAGATTGTCAAATTTATTTATTTATTTTATTTATCAGATTTATCACCCCCCATCTCCCCCAAGGGGGACTCTGGGCGGTTTACAATAAAATATAATTGATTAAAATACAATTATAAGTAGACTAAAATAAGCATAATAACAACAATTTATAGATGTAATAAATATAATAAAATACAGATGGCAGAGTCTTCTTAAGTCCATGAATAAAAGGACACTCTAGGGCCACCCTAAGGCGCTAGCCATCCCCAAGAGTGTACACTCTCTTTCCCGCCCCAGGCATATTGAGAAAACCAGGTTTTAAGTTTTTTCCGGAAGTCCAGGAGCGAAGGGGCCTGTCTTATCTCCGGGGGAAGAATGTTCCAAAGGGCAGGGGCTACTGCAGAGAAGGCACGCTTCCATGACCACGCCAGATGGAACTCTTTAACAGATGGGGTCCATAGCATGCCCTCTGCGCATGCCCGGGTGGGACGGGACGATGTGATGGGGATGAGACGGTCCCTTAGGTAACCAAATCATTTTTGATGGAAGAAAAATCATTTTCTTATTTATTTTAATGTATGATTTATTTTAATGTATGCACGTAAGAAGCTTCCTGAGTGACCAGATAAGCAGAATGTCTTGCTGCAAGACCATCTTTGTTTGTCTTTACTGCGCCTAAAAAATTAGCTTGTGTTACTGCAATGCATTGTGCAAAGACTGCATTTGAAATCCATAGAGAAGCTTTTGACAATATGTCTATGAAACTGCTAGCTGGGATTGGGCAATATAAATAACCTTGGTTGTAATGAGTTTTTCCTGGTCCATTTGTGGAACAATTCTGTGTGCAGTTTTTAACTTTTAAGGCTTTCTTGGCTTGGGGCTGCAGTAGCTGAGCAACTACCTGTTCCCATATGGTAAGGTCATGTATAAATGTCAGACATTGAGATCACTGCTGAACCGTCTTCAGGGGCCCCACCCAGCAGCACCTGCAGCAAACCATGAACAGCTGAAGAAGACAACCTGCACATGACATCATCGTGCAAATGCCACTATTACATACTGTACTTGCAACTGTAAGTAAGTCATGGCATTTGCATGATGATGTCATTAGGCATGTTTCATCATATGCCCCCCTTGCAGTTCCCCATAGCTCCACCCAAGCCCTTTTTATATTGAATTATGTCTTCTGAACAAGATTGGGCAATCTGTAGGCCCTCCAGACCTTGCAGTACCCATGGTTGCACTAATTAAATTCAGTATGGAAATGCTCGAATCAACTGCGCAATTAAAATGAAGCGAAATTTAAAAATGAACAAGTTAACCTCCCCTAGATTTTAGTCACCTTTTAAAAAAAGAGGTAAAGGTTTTCCCCTGCACAGTCGTGTCCGACTCTAGGGGCCGGTGCTCATCTCCGTTTCTTAGCCGAAGAGCCAGCGCTGTCCAAGACGCTTCCGTGGTCACGTGGCCGGCATCACAAGCACGGAAATCTGTTAATTCTCCCCAAATAAAAAAATGGGAGAAAAATCCTTCACTATCCCATCTAGTAAAGTCACTGCATCGTCGCCATGTCTCTTCTGTCCCTCAAAGGCTGAAAATATATTAAAAAATATTTAAACAAAACCAAAAAACATTCAGGCCAGGCTAAAGATTTGCACAGATGAAGAGAAATACTTTCAAAATTCTTTGCTGTGTTTGTTTGCAGTTGTCATAGCTCAAATTTGGAGTAGCTCATTTGACCTTATACTGCTACTTTATAATTTTTTATCACGAGGAGAAAAAAAGTGCCCTTAGTTCATGGGACAATGTGACAAAAATAAAAAGTTATTGCTAAGTAAAATGTACTGCATCAAGTAAGGAAAAAAATAGTTTATTTGTATATCTATTACTATGTAATGACTGTAGGATTATAGTAGCGGATGACATTGTTCCCACCCTACTCAAAAAGTCTTAACAAGAGATTTCATAAACAGCCTCAAGAGATTTGGGGATATTGTTGTCTGCCAGATAGGAAGTAGAAACAGAGCAAAACAAGTGATGAATGACAGGAAAAGAGGAGGGAAGTGTATGACAAAGCAGAACAGGCTGAAAAACTAAATATGCACAACCATGTGAGAAAGATCACGCAGAATACAACCAATGTGGTTTGGTCACTGTGCCACAGAGGAAATGTGTATTGTACTTTTTAGATTTCCTGGAAAGGCACATTAATTTCCTGCACTGGATCAACCAGAAGTTTGGATCAACCAGTATATATATATATAATAATCTATATATAATTATTACTATATTATAATAATATATATATATAATTATATATATAATCCCTTCTCCCCTCTATGGGTGTTATTTATTTATTTATTTATTTATTTATTTATTTATTTATTTATTAGATTTGTCACTGCCCATCTCCTCCCACCGAAGGGACTCTGGGCGGTTTACAACAACATAAGTAATAAAACAATAAATCACAGTATATAAATTACAATATACTGTATAAAATACAATTAAAGTTAAAAATAAATATTAATAAAATAAAAAATGAAATCCAATGGCTGATGATCTAACTCAGTCCTTGTATGCAATGATCACTCTAGGGCACTAGCCATCCCCAAAAATGCCTACTCCTCTCCTCGCCCCAAGCCAGGTGGCAGAGCCAGGTCTTCAAATTCCCCCAGAAGGCCAGGAGTGATTGGGCTAACCTCATCTCCGGAGGTAAGATGTTCCAGATGGCGGGAGCTACTGCAGAGAAGGCCCGCCTCCTGGACCCCACCAACTGAAGTTCTTTTACTGACGGGGTCCGCAACCTCTGCAAGATCGGGTGGGACGGGTTGACGTAATGGGGAAGAGGCGGTCCCTCAGGTAACCTGGCCCCCTGCCATGTAGGGCTTTAAAGGTAATAACCAACACCTTGAATTGGACCCGGAAGCAAACTGGCACCCAATGCAGCTCGTGTAATAAAGGTGTTATATGTGTCCTTCTAGGGACACCAAAGATGGCCCGTGCGACTGCATTCTGGACCAACTGTAGCTTCCGGATACTCTTCAAGGGTAGCCCCATGTAGAGCGCATTGCAATAGTCTATATGTGTCTTCCTCAACCTCGGGTCCTCTACCAGAGGCCTGGGAGTTTGAGGGTTCTGTGCAGTATCTTAGCTGTTCCTAGCACTGCACTCTTCTGGACAGAGAGCTCTGATGTTGTTCCTGGGATCTGTTGGAATCACTCTCCCAGCTTAGGTTGGCTGGCTTAGATTAACAGTTCTGTCCAGAAAGAACTCTGAGCTATTAGTAATTAAATTTCTAGGTTTCTGAAGTCAAAACTCTGAAACAGAAGTACTTTAAAGTTTCTAGCCTTTGGGGGGGGGGGAAGATGCTTTCTAAAAATGAGTGTAACATTCTTTATGGTGAAATTACATGTATGAAGGCATAACCTATTATATGATGGCCTTATCTGCCATTTTCAGGCAGGTCAAACCTGAATTAAGTGTCCTGATTTAGTCATCCTGAGTTTGTAACGGACTGGGCATGAACTGATGGTAAATTTGTTCCATTCTAATTTGTTTATGAATTTATTGTATTCATTCTTCATGAACTTAAAGAAATCCTTACCATTTCCAATGTTGCAATGCAGTTTGGAGATATACATTTACAGGCTTAGAGAAAATGCTAAAGTAGGAATATTGCGCACAACTGCATTAATTGGAAGAAAAATCACAAGATTTGTCCACCATATGCTGGAAAAGAAGGGTTTAATCCAGGGCTTTCCAAACTTTTCATGTTGGTGACACGCCTTTTACCCATGCATAATTTCGTGACACACTAATGAGTCCCCGCCCCCCGGCCCACATGATTGGCTGCCGGCTCCAAACCCCGCCCTCGGCCCACGTGATTGGCTGCCGGCTCCAAACCCCGCCCCCGGCCCATGTGATTGGCTGCTGGCTCCAAACCCTGCCCCTGGCCCATGTGATTGGCTGCCGGCTCCAAACCCCGCCCCCCGGCCCATGTGATTGGCTCCCGGCTCCAAACCCCGTGATTGGCTGCCAGCTCCAAAATCCCGGCCCCCGGCCCCCCAGTCTTGTATTGTATGTATTGTATTGTATATAATTGTAGATCAGAGCTTTCCAAACTGTGTGTCGCGACACATTTCTGTGTCGCGGCAAGGGCCCAGGTATGTCACAGGGGAACCCGGAAGAGGAGGCCATGCACCACGTGCAGCCCCGCCCATCCCTTGCTGCGCCGACAGGTCCCTGCTCTGAACCCAGCTCTTCAGCTCTTGCCGCAGAAGCCAGGTAAGTTAGCAGCCCGTTAGGGCTGCAACTGGGGGGGAGGGTGCAGGGACGTGACTAGGCTGCCGCGCTGGGGTGGGTGGGGGTGCAGGGACCACAAAGTGCGGCAGCCAGAGACATGGCTTTTCCTTCCTGAGAAGTGCCATCGGCCTGAAAGCCGAGAAAGGGACGGGGAGGCGGCTCCGCTGCCCGCCTCGCATGGCCCCCGCACCGTCTGCGTCTGCCCTTTCCCCTTGGTGGTGGCCCCAGCTAGGCAGAGGCGGGACTGGGTGGGCAGACAGGTGGCGCTCTCCGCCTCCGTGGCCTGGCCTGGCTCGCCGCTTCCTCCCATCACCTACAAGCGGAAGATGGCGGCGGTCTGACGTGCGGCTTGGAAGTGCAGAGCGGGGGGCGAGCCGAGGGAGCCTGCCAGCAGCTACGGCCCAACGAAAGGGCTCCCGGCATGACCCAGCGTGGGTGGCGGGGACGGGGCAGAAGCTGAAGCAGGAGAGGAGCTGCCGGCAGGAGCGCAGCACGAGGAGTGCCTCGCCGGCGCCTGCCCGGCTTCCACCGCACTTCGTCAGAGAAGGTAAGACGCTGCGCTGGTGGGCGGGTGGCTGAGAGGCAGGCGGGTGGGCAGGCAGGGGGTCACCTGCAGCAGGCTCATCTAAACATCCTTCCTGGAGCTGCTGGGGCCGGATGGAGCAGTGTGGGACTCCAAGCCCAGCTGTTCAGCCATCGATCAAGGATCGATCAGGCCCGGGGGCAGGGCTGGCCGAGGGGCTCGGGGGAAGAGGGAAGATGGGTCCCTGTTGCCTGAGACATCCTCACGCATCCTCCCCCCTCCCCCCACAATATGGCAGCAATAACAACCACAGCGACCACCACCTGCCGCGAAGGCTCTGGCAGAAATGGATCCAAGTGCGGAAAGCTCTTCTGGAGAGTGGAAAGTGCAGGATCCCTGCTCTTTCTTGGGGCTTTCGTTCTCTTTCTGGCCCTGCCTGTTATTGCTGCCATATTGTGGGGGGAGGGGGGAGGATGCGTGAGGATGTCTCAGGCAACAGGGACCCGTCTTCCCCCCCAGCCCCTCGACCAGCCCTGCCCCCGGGCCTGATCGATCCTTGATCGATGCCTGAACAGCTGGGCTTGGAGTGCCCGCTGGAAGGAGTGATGCCGAGTCCCCCACCTCTCCATCCGGCCCCAGCAGCTCCGGGAAGGATGGTCAGATGAGTCTGCTGCAGGCGACCCCCTGCCTGCCCGCCCGCCCGCCTCTTAGCTGCCCGCCGGCCCGCCGGTGCGGCGCCTTACTTTCTTCGATGAAGCGTGCTGGAAGCCGGGCAGGCGCCGGTGAGGCGCTCCTCTTGCCGCGCTCCTGCCGCGCTCCCGCCGGCGGCTCCTCTCCTTCTGCCCTGTCCCTGCACCGGGAGCCCTCTCGTTTGGCCGGAGCCGAGGACCGCGCATCAGACCGCCATCTTCTTCTCGTAGGCGATGGGTGGAAGCGGCGAGAACGCTGCCTGTCCACTCGCCCAGTCCTGCCTCTGCCTGGATGGGGCCTCCACCAAGGGAGAGGGGGAGCCGCAGACGCGGATGGCGCGGGGGCCATGCGAGGCGGGCAGCGGAGCTGCCTCCCCGTCCCTTTCTTGGCTGCCAGGCCGCTGGCACTTAAAGCTATGTCTCCGGACGCCGCGCTTCGCGGTGCCTGCACCCCCCACCCCCACCCCACGCGGCAGCCTATTTGCGTCCCTGCACTTACCTGGCTTCTGCAGCGAGAGCTGAAGAGCTGGCTTCAGAGCAGGGACCTGTCGGCGCGGCAAGGGATGGGCGGGGCTGCACGTGGTGCATGGCCTCCTCTTTCGGGTTCCCCCGCGACACACCTGGGCCCTTGCCGCGACACAGAAATGTGTCGCGACACACAGTTTGGAAAGCTCTGCTCTAGTGCTTTATTGTCCCACTCTACTAGACAGAATCCAGCTAAACTAAAATGAACTAGTAATGCTCAGAGAAAGGGCCCAAGAAATCAGGACGGGGCCTTCTTTAGCCTCTTGGGAGGAAAGCAAAGCGATTCAGTACTGCGCATGCGTTTCTCCCCCTGGAGGGAGCCCCCTCCTTCTTCACCAGTTATCTCCCTGACAGGTGGGAGGGCAAAAACACTATTCACTTTCATTCTCCTCTCCCTCCTCCTCCACTGCACTGTAGAGACTTTCGAAGTCAGACCCATGTAGATGGGAGCCAGCAGAGCTCAGCTTACTGCCCAAGAGAAGTTCTGCCAACACACACAAAGCTTATGCCTATGTTCTGGAGAACCTGGTCGCTATGTCATTATGGGAGATGCCCTCACTGCTCCTGATCTGGCTACAGAGGACACAAGGCAATCCCAGCTCCTAAGGACTCTAAGACCAGGGCAACCAAGCAGTTAAGTGATGCTCAGGCCTGTGGAGCTATGCGTCAATGTTTAGTCATTCTTTATACCTTACAAGCCTGGATTGGCACTGGAATACAGCAACGTTCTTTGGCAGATTGTATCAGAAGGCTGGAATGAGTTTGACTAATCACCTAACGTTCTTTTTAAAACTTACTCCATGACAATGAGAAATGAAGAAGGCATTATTCAACAGTGGAAAAAGTAGTTGGCTGGGGAAAGCTAGACAGAACTGGTTTTATGCTTTGGTCTTAGCTGAAGTTGCAAAGGTGTGATCTCAGCCCTAAACTAGGTAAGAGACAAAAACAACCAATCAGAAATCCTACAGGAGGAGGGGCTCAATATGAGAGGCTGTTTTCCTAGCCCCATCTGCAAGATAAAGGTGTGGAAGGACAGCCACTTTTATATTTATTTATATTTTATTTTATTTTATTTATATTTTTTATTTTATTTTATTTTATTTTATTTTATTTTATTATTTTATTTTATTTTATTATTTTATTTATTTTATTTTATTTTATTTTATTTTATTTTATTATTTTATTTTATTTTTTTATTTTATTTTATTTATTTTATTTATTTATTTATTTATTTTATTTTATTATTTTATTATTTTATATTTTATTTTATTTTATTTTATTTTATTTTATTATTAAAGAACCTCCATGAGTATGATCAGTAGATGGATCAAGAAGTACAGAGGTGGATTTGAAGACGTTATTCAACAATCATTATGTAAACACCAGCTTAGCCTTGGAAGGGAGGCGGAAGGGAGGAAGAAACCCAAGATTGCCCCACCTTGATTCTGTTTGGCATAAAAGGGGGAAGAAAGAGACACTCTAACAGGCTTCCTGTTGTTATAGCCTGCAACAACACAGTAGAGCTCCAGTAGCCCTTGTGGTGGCTGTTTCCTGATGTGGCCTACCTCGAAGGGCTGACATCACCAGGTGTTCACTCCATATGCCAGGACTGGAGGCAGAGTTAGACAACCCAGTGTAATGTGTAAAAGGAGGCCAGAGCAATGAGAGTTTCAGGTGTGGGTTAGCAGAAAATTGCAGTACATTGTTGAAAGAAGGGGGCTGTGTACAAATTGCTCTCTTGAGAAATAGTTTCCTGCTGAAATCAAGCCGGCTTCCCATGGGCTCTGCTGAAATATTTGTTTTTAAAAGAAAAAAAAAGTTTTGCAAAGCTTCTAATGTTGTTGGACTTGAACTCTTATCCGTTTTCCCATGTGGTAGGCATCTAATGGCAATAATATAGGTCCAAGCCCCTGGCAGCTTGAAAGAATGGATCAGCCACATAGTGAATCGGCTCTGAGAGATAAAAGCTAAGTTTTTGCAAGGAAGTTTCTGAATCAGCAAGAGGCAGCTTCTATGAAACTCTGCCTGTTACACTATTGTTCAGAAAGCTAAATAAAGCTTTATCATGCAAATACTTTTCAGTGTCAGTATAAATCATGGTTCCCTTGAAGAGTTAGTAGAAATTCACTGCAGGGACTAAGCTATTTAAAGTGAAAGTCCATTGCATGTGACAAAGAGATGAAAAAGGTGCGGCTTGCAGATCCAAAGCAGGTTTGAAATGTATACAGTGGAATGTGAGTTTCATGCCTCCTGGTTACCCAGTGACAAGAGAATAAATATTTTCCTTGTGAAAACCTGGCTGATGTCAAAGTATAGAAAATCATAGTAGAAACAGGTTTAACTGAAATGATGTTTAAGGATTTTACCCAGAGCTTCAAAACTAAAGTGTACACACACCAAATTAAGCATTGACATTTCTACTGTAGTAAAACAATGGTGTTGTCTTAGTGTTGCCAAAGGACAAGCATAGTGAAGTTGTTGCCAAGATCTTCATCGCGATGGGAAAATAATGGTGATTTAGCCTCCCGTATAGAGCAAAGGGACAATACTGCTTTTCTGGCCTTGAGCACTTAAGAATTTCTTGGAAAAAAATTTTTTTTGGTAATTATCAAGCATGTTGCGAAGCATTCTCTAATGCTTTCAGGGCACTTTCTCATTATTATTATTATTATTATTAGTAGTAGTAGTAGTAGTAGTAGTAGTAGTAGTAGTATATACCGGATTTTCATATCTGAGAAAAACAATTGATGGATATTTTACGACCTACCACCAGAGTTCCTGGAAGTAGAAGAAGAGTGTTCTTCATGCTGGTTACTTTTTATCTTCTGCCTGGATCATAGTAGGTCAGAAAAGATGATCAGCCCTTGTGCCCTAATAGACAAATAAGCCTTGAGCTTGGCAAGCCCAGCTTTTGGGCTTGGAGAAATCATAGCAAAGGTATGTTTAACTCAGAAACCTCTAACTCTTTGCTATCATTTAGGGGACATTTGGATTTTGCAGTTCAAATATGACGGATCTGAAATCATTTATTTGTTTGTTCAGTTGTTTTACTGTGCTTTTATAATGGTCACCTTGGTTAAACTTCTGGCCAGGCACAGTACGAGCAAAAACAAAAACCAAAAAAGCTGCATATGTATGAGTATGTTCTTTTCTCATATGATGTGCAAGCACTCTCTGAGAAGTTCCTTTTTTATTGATGGATAAAGCTATACATCTGTTCGTAGGTACAAGTTTAATACTTGAGGGTTGACCCTCTCATGCCCTTTTCTCCAAGATGCTCCTGCCTGTGCTGTTAGTGACTCATTCTACAGCAATTCAGTTACACTCAGCTATTTCTATTGTCATTCCTGCATTCCTGTTTAAGTCATATTCTTCATAAGCTTCAGTTGTTCCATAGGATCGGGTCATTGGCAAAAATATATTACATCAGATAAACGTAGAGAAACTAGTTTCTCTGGGAGTGGTAAAACATCCTATATAATCAGTATGATTAGCACATGAGTTTATGTAAGGATGGAAAATCCAGGAACAACTATTAATGGCACCTGGATGTTCCAACCTTACACAGGATTAATAGAGAAAGGAATGTAAGGGAGATTGGGGGAGGGAGCACACAAGCCGAAGAAGAAGCAACCAACGATTAACATCTTCAGATCCCGGCGGGCATGAAGCAGGAAGAAAGCAATCAGCAAAGAATGGAACTAAAATACAAAAGAAGAGAAACTGAGAGGGAGGGGTGGGGCGAAATGAGAACTGAGAGGTTTAAGGAGGGACCCAGGGCAAGGGAACTCATTTGTATCTTCGATGTGGCACGATGCCAATCTAATAAAGAACTGCACATATCCTATGTGGCTTGTGTTGAAAGTTACTGATTTTAGATTGTAAGATCGGGGACCTCACAGAAAGATATGAATCCCCATGGCGACATTACCGGAGAGCACAGAGCAACCTGAGGCGACCACACCAGGGAGCGACACAAGCAACCCGGAAGGCCGAACAAAAAATTTTTGGGAGTAACCGGAGAAACTTCTCGGTGGGAAGAGCAACCAGCGCACAACTACGAACACGTAGCCACCCCACCAGGACAAACCTTGGGGGTGCAAAGGGGACAGAGAGAGCCACTGGAAGAAATCTCAGCAACCCTGGAGAGGATGCTCCAACCGCACCAGAGGCAGAGCAAGCACACACAAGGAACTCCGCTGAGCGAGGCATGGACTCCCCCCAACTTGCAAACCCCAGAAACCTCCTGCTACTCTGGTGTGAGCAGAGAAATGGCAGCGGACCTTAACCGCAGCACGCAACCCTCACAACCGGAGGCAAGGGACCGGGTGGCAAGACTAGAGCAGGACGTGTCTGCCCTACGAGAGGCAATGGAGCGTCTGCTCTGGAAGCTGGACTGCAGCGCGCCAACCCAAGTGGCAGCGAGCAGAGCAATGCCGGCACAACAGGCACCTCATGGGAACGGGAACACAGCGCCCGAAACCAAGGTGAGAGAACCTGTTGCCTGGGGGGGGGGCTGCGCCAGACCCTTGGAATGCCAGGACCCAAAACCCCTGGGAAGTGAGCGGAGCACGGAGAAAGGGAGAGCCCCAGAACAGAGCAGCAATGGGTGGCACAACGGCGGCAGAGAGGCAAGCGCACACCAACGACGAGCACACAGGCCCCACACTTGGAGCAAGAGGAGAGGCTACCTGGGGGGAAGTCACGCGGGCCCTCTGGACTACAATAGCCCCGGGCCCCACAGGAGCAAACAGCACGTGGAGAAGGGAGGAGTCATCCGAAAGTGGAAGACTCGAAATCCAAGCCGGAACGGCACTGGGAGCTACAGCAGCAACAGAAAGGTGGGTGCCCTCTAGAGGCCACACCACCACCACTGCGATGAGGGCGAGGGAGGCTGCCCCTACCTGGGAGGAAGTCACACCGGCTCTCTGGAACACAACAGCTCCAGGCCCCACTGAAGCAAACAGCATGCACAGAAGGGAGGAGTCACCAGGGAGCAGGAGACTCGAAATCCAAGCTAAATCGGCAGCAGACGCTGCAGCAGCAACAGAGAGGTGGGAGCCCTCTAGAGGCCACAGTGAAATAGCTGAAAGGAGAACGAGGGAAGCTGCCACCTGGGAGAAAGTCGCTCCAGCCCTTTGCAACACCAGAGCCCTGAGTGAGGCAAGTGCTGCAGCAGTGACAGATAGGTGGGCGCCCCCTAGAGGCCATAACGCAACAGCTGCCACGAAGACAAGAGAGGCTGCCACCTGGGGAGAAAATGCTCCAGCCCCATGGAACACAAGAGCCCACACCCCCATTGAAGCAAGCGGAGGATGGAGGAGGGTGGAACTTTTTGGAGACAGGGGCTTAACAGTCAAATTCAACAGAGACCCCAAACAATTAGCGTGTTTTCTAACGCATGTAAGGGGGTTCATGGAAGAATTCGAAGGAACCTTCCATTCAGAGAATGCCAAAATAAGATATGTATCAGCACGCTTGAGGGCAGAGGCCGCGCAATGGCTAGAATTGCATCAAGCAGCGGCCCCAGAACTGCGAGATTTCCATGAATTTATGCAAGCCCTGAAGGAGAGATTTGAGGACCCCCTAGCAGCCATGAAAGCCAGGACGGGTCTGCAGAATATAAGACAAGGGGGCAGGTCTGTATCAGAGTACGCCCTAAAATTTAAAGCACTGGCAGGAAGGTTAACTGACTGGCCAGAATCCTTGAAGATCAAGTACTTCAGGGGCGGCCTGCGCCCCGAAATTTTGGAATGGTCCCTGGCAAGGGGAAACCCCAAATCACTGAGGGAGTGGATCTGCTTGGCAGGCGAAGTAGAAGAAGTGCGGATCCAAGTGAAGCGCCAGCAAAGATCGTATACCACATGGAAGCGCCCAACGACTACAAAGAACCCAACGGAAAGAAGACAACTGAACGACACTGGGATGAAGAGAAAGAATGGAGAGCAAAGAAGGGACTATGTTTCAAATGTGGGAAGGAAGGACACCGAGCAGCTAATTGCACACCATCCACCTCACAGGGGAAGATGAAAACCAATGAGAGCAGAGCAAAGACCCCGACTCAGAAAACCAAGGGAACAGCAGCAGCAGCCATCGAAAAGAAACGCCAAGAGACTTTTGGAGACTCGGAAGACTCATCCGAGGAAGACTCCCCGTTGTCGGGAAACGAAGGGAGCCTGCTCTAAACAGCGCCGAAGAGCAGGCATGGAAGGATGGGCGCAAAGACCCCATGGTGAGCAGCAGATATCCACTAATGGTGGTAAGTGCACACCTGAGACCACTGTGGGGCGGGAAAACCACAAAATTGGCGGGACTACTAGACTCAGGGTGCACCCGCAACCTACTGCACTCCGCGGTAGTAGCTAAACTAAACCTAAAGGTGGAGAAATTACAGAACCCAATCATATTCACCCAACTAGACGGGTGTGAAATGCAAGGGGTCCCTGTAGAACATTACACTGAACCCGTAACTATGCAGATAGGAACACATAAGGAAGTGTTGAGATTTCTAGTAGCCCCCACTGGCAGCCATCCCATGATCCTAGGGCTAGCATGGCTACGAGAGAGAAACCCAAAAGTGGACTGGAAATCATGCCATATAACTTTTCCAGATGGCAGCTACAATGGACTATGTTCAATGGGGGGAGACACAAAAGTGAAATTAACGGGATCCCTAGAGGAGAAAGGGGGGCAACAGAAGAAGACCCCTACAGTGGGGCAAAAAAGTATTTAGTCAGCCACCAATTGTGCAAGTTCTCCCACTTAAAAAGATGAGAGAGGCCTGTAATTGACATCATAGGTAGACCTCAACTATGAGAAACCAAATGAGAAAACAAATCCAGACAATCACATTGTCTGATTCGGAAAGAATTTTGGAGCTGTGAGGCCGCTGAGAGACAGGGGAGGAAAAGAGCCCGACCTGCAAAGCAAACCAAGCCCACCGCCGGTGCTGCAGTCCAGGGGCAGAGCTCAGCAAACCAGCTCCAGAAACAGAGGACTGTGAGTGCTGGGGGGGAGGGGGAGGGGGAAGGAAAAGCCCATTCGCAAGTCTGTACGGGAGTGGAAAGGGTTTTCACCCGCAAATGGGCTGAGATTGGCTGCAAGAGCTGAAGAAAGGAAAGGAAAAGTTGAAAGAAGAAATAGTTACGATAAGAAAACATAGTGCTGGCTTCCAGGTGAGGACCTACGGCTGTTAAATCAGTGGCCAAGAGATGGGTTCTGGCTGACAAAAATCTCACTCTGGATAGCTGCTCCTCACGAGGAGACCACAGGAATTGAGTTTCTTGTGGTCAGTCGTGAGTTGAGCGCTTGGGAGCTGAGGGAATATCAACATGCCCAAAACCGCTGTGCAGCCTTTATGGACATTGGAACGGAAAAAAACTGACTTTCTTGATCACCTTTGGATATAATTAATTTACAACCTAAGAGAGATATTCCGAATGGCAGGAATTAACAAAGATACTCGGTGAGTTGCCTTCTTTTTGGAATTAAGAAGAGGGGAAAAAAATACTATCTTAAGGGATTTTAAGCAAAAAGCAAATAGCTTAACCAGATTGTGATTCAAGAAAGTTTTAAACAGGTAAAGGGGACAGTAATTGTAGAAAACTGAAGAATATTCTTTTTCTGACAAAAATGCCTTTGAAAATAGTAAAATTAGACAAACACACTGGACCTTCGTGGGAGTGCTGATGGTTTATTATTAAGGAAAGTAGATAATTGGTGGATTTTACAAAATAAGGAGATAAGGGTAATATGAGCAAGACTGTGACTGTAACTTCGTGTGGTGCGCCAGTTACGCCCTTTCCTGGATCGGGAGGCCCTCCGAACAGTCACTCACGCCCTTGTCATCTCCCGTATAGATTACTGTAATGCGCTCTACATGGGGCTACCCCTGAAGAGTATCCGGAAGCTTCAGCTGGTGCAGAATGCCGCGGCGCGAGCAGTTATGGGTGCCATGAGATCGGCACATGTAACACCTCTGCTACGCGAGCTGCATTGGCTACCAGTTTGCTTCCGGGTCCAATTCAAGGTGTTGGTGATTACCTTTAAAGCCCTACATGGCATAGGACCAGGGTACCTGAGGGACCGTCTCGTCCCAATAACGTCGGCCCGCCCCACCCGTGCATGCAGAGAGGGCATGCTTCGGACCCCCTCGACAAGAGAATTCCATCTAGCGGGGTCCAGGAGGCGTGCCTTCTCTGCGATAGCGCCCGCCTTATGGAATATCTTGCCCCCGGAGGTGAGACTGGCCCCTTCACTCCTGGCCTTTCGGAAGGCCCTTAAGACCTGGCTCTGCCGCAGGGCCTGGGACGACAGAGGCGGCAGTGCCTCCTGGGGTTGGCTGGCCCCGTAGTAATATAATCCATCCTACGGTCCCCCCATCTTGGATTTTATGTAATTTATTATTAGATGTATTTTAGATATTGTTTTTGTATTTTTTAAACTTCAATTGTTGTAACCCGCCCAGAGTCCCTTGCAAGGGAGATGGGCGGGGAATAAATTGAAATAATAAATAAATAAATAAATAAATAAAATAACTACTGAGAGCTAATTGGGACTAAAGTGTTAAAGACAAAGAAAAAAAAAAAGGAGAAGCCTGCCTTTTACTTTGACGCTACTAATTGACATACTTTCACTTTCTCATAATGCAAGCACAAGAAAAGCAGCAAAATTAGGAGAAGGAAGGAGAGGTTCACTAGAACCACCTACAGATAAGGGCATTTCACCAGATTTATTGCGGAAAATAATTGTTAATGGAGAACTAACAAAACCTTGTGAGATTCAAAAAGGGACTAGAGAAGGATGACCACTGTCTCCACTCTTGTTCATTTTAGTTCTTGAGGTACTGAATAGAGATGTAAGGGTTAGCTTAGCATAACCTACGCCATCTTGCTTTTGGAAACTGCTTGCTGTTAGAAATTAGGTAAAAGGGAAAGGAGATAACGTTCTTCGCCAAGGATTGTTTGGAATACCAGGAGACATGCAGACTGCCCCTGGAGGCTTCTGACTACTAGCGATGCAGATTTAGGAACCTTGCCCTCTGACTAGGAGGAGAGTTCATTATGCTTTCTTACTAAGCTTTGCAAACCCTATATAAGTACTGTACTTGTGTGTGTGTGTGTGTGGGTCTTCCCAGGCATTTTACTGTCATGATGCCTGTGGAGACCTCACCCAGCTCTGTCTTGGCCAAAATAAATGCTGTTATTTTATATCTCCAAGCCTCGACTCAAGACTGTTATTGGTAACTTCAGGAACTTGGGTAAAACAGTGTAAGCAGGGGCCTTACAGAGACATAAGACAAGATGAGAGAATCACGGGAGTTAAGATTAAAAAATAAACTGATAAGTTAAGGGCATTTACAGATGACCGGGTATTAGTTTTGGAAGATCTGCTAGAGGGAATAGAAACATTAATGGGAAAATTAAAGGACTTTGGTATGCTAGCAGGTTTTAAGTTTAACAATCAGAAGACAAAGATGTTAACAAATTATGAAATTAGAAGATCAAACAGAACTGATGGAGAAAACTGGTTATGGAATGAAATTAAGAAGGACATGTTAAGATGGGAGAAAATAAAATTGTCACTGTTGGGGAGAATTTCTGTAATAAAAATGAATGTTTTGCCTAGAATGATTTTTTTTTCCAGACAATACCTGTTTTGACAACTGAAGTTCAAATGATGGCAAAAAGATATATCTAAATTTCTATGGCAAGGGAAAAAACTACGAGTTAAATATAAAGTGTTACAAAATATAAAGGAGAGAGGAGAATTGGGTCTACCAGATTTGAAATTGTATTTTGCAGCTGCTTGTTTGGTTTGGATGAAAGAATGGGTATTGCTAAGAAACAAGAGACTTTTAGAGTTAGAAGACCATGACCTGAGATTTGGATGGCATGGATACTTATGGTACAATAAGTTAAAATTTATGTGGATTTTAAAAATCATTTTATTAGATGTGCCATATTGGGAATCTCAATAGATTCCTGTGGATCTCAGCACAAGAAGCATTCCATAGAAGAGAAACAACAGACAAAGACAAATGGTTAACGTGCCAGGAATTTTTGGAAAATCATCAATGGGATTATAAAATTAAATCAATGGTTTTCCCATTTACAGTTATCAGAAAGATTAAAAATGGATAAAAAGACTTATGGTATGGAACAACATAAGGCAGAATTTGAAGTACATTTGTGTACCAATGATAAACATGTAATTGCTAAAATTTATAAACTTGTTGAAATTTGAAACAGAGGAAGAACAAGTTAAAGAATGTATGATAAGGTGGGCTAAGAATTTTGGTTATAATATACAGATAGATCAATGAGAAAGTATGTGGTTAAAATGATTGAAATTTACATAATGTTATGAGCTTAAAGAGAATTTTTATAAAACGATGTATCATTGGTACATGATGCTAGAGAAATTATCTAGAATGCATAAAGGCATTTAAAATGTATATTGGAAAGGCAAACAACAAAAAGGGACATTTTACTATGCTTCGTGGACATGTAAAAAAGCTAAAAAATTATGGACTCAAATACATACATTGATATAGAGGATTTTAAAGACTAATATTCAATTGAGACCAGAACTTTTCCTTTTAGGATTGATGGTTAAACAGTTAGAAAAAAGCCATGGGAGATTATTTTAATATATGATTACTGCAGCGAGATGACTATACGCACAAAGATGGAAAGATTCGGCATTACCCACCATGGAGGAATGCTTGGTGAAATTGACAGAACTTGCTGAGATGGACAAACTGACTTCTTTGATTGGAGAAAAGACAAATATATGCATTTATTGGTGACTGGAAACCTCTTATGGACTTTTTGTGTACAAATGAAAAAAATGAACTTGTGATTTATGGTTTTGATGATTAGACAGGATAGATTATAGAAAGAAGAGCATCATGATGTAACGTTAGAGAGGTGAAACTCTAACTGCACTTGTAACTGCTATGAAGAATATCAGAATCCACTTCTTACACCTTTATATTTTCCTTTATATCTTTCTCTTTTTCCTACTTCTACTTTTTTTCTTATTGCACTTGTAGCTTTCTCTGTTATTTCTCTTTTTTGTCTTCTCTGTTCTGTTTTAGTTTCCATTAGTTCCTATTATTTCTGTAAAACTTTTCAATTATTTATATATAATCTGGATGGCATGGATACTTATGGTACAATAAGTTAAAATTAATGTATTAATTAATAATTAACCCAAAACTCCCTTTTCATTTTCTCACTGGGACTGATTTCCTAGGTATTGGGAGTTAATGAAAGAACCAGACAATAAGATGCAGGAGGTGGTTGGAATCCCTACAGGAGCCCAAGCCAAGAGACAGGCAGAGGTAGCAGAGGAAGAGGAAGAACTGCTTCTTTCACACCCCAATTTAATAGGAGGTCCCGGACATTCTCGGAAACAGAGGAAAGTGCGTAAGGCGGGTAAGCATAAAGGTCAACCAATAGGGAATTTACCTCTTCCTTGGGATACAGATATTAGCCCAATACAAAAAGAGGACCCTACATGGAAGGGCTGTTGGAAAAGAACTGAGGAGAAAGGAGAGGATTGGGAGAAGCAATCCATATTTGAAGAAAGAAATGGAATGTTATATCAGGTTAGGGCTCATCCATTAACTAAAGAAAAACGTGAACAATTCCTATGTTAGCACTATGTTTTCTTATCAGAACTATTTCTTCTTTCAACTTTTCCTTTCCCCCAGGTCTTCAGCTCTTGCAGCCAATCTCAGTCCATTTGCGGGTGAAAACCCTTTCCACTCCGTACAGACTTGCAAATGGGCTTTTCCCTCCCCCTCCCCCTCCCCCTCCCCCCCCCAGCACTCACAGCCCCCTGTTTCTGGAGCTGGTTTGCTGAGCTCTGCCCCGGGACTGCGGCATGCGGTGGGCTTGGTTTGCAGGCTCTGGTCGGGCTCCGGTTAAGTCTTTTCCTTGACACACTCATCCACATGCTTGTTTTCAGTTCCCTTTTTAGAAAACAAACTCTCCAATTAAGGAGAGGGTGGGGCTGTTTTAACCCTCCTTCCCAGGGTAGCCAAAACTCTAGAATCTAGGAAGAAAAAATGGCTGTTCATTCCAGGTGGAGAGTTCATTCCTCCACATAAATACAAATTAAGATGGAGCTTTCCAAAATGTTCTTGCTCAATTGTTTTGCACAAATAACACTGATAAATGATTACTTCATTCCAGAGATCACTGAGGATCAACATTGGAAGACTTCTGCTTTGAAATGAGAGAGCCCCTCGCCCGGCTAGCTGGGTCATAGGCAAGGAAAGTGTAAGTTGCCTCCTTAAAGGATCATAAGTGGTACTGACGCAAGGAAAGCCTGTGGGGATTGTTTGGTGAGAGATATTATTCATTAATATTTATTTATGAGCAGCGTTAGTGTTACTCTTTAGCGATATTCAAAGGTAGCGATTACAAGGTCCTATAGGCACGGTCCTATAGCTTTGGGGAGCCTGTCTGCATTTCGCCGGAAAGACTAGTCTGCCAAAATCTGTGCCATAATCTTTGGGGGGAGGGGGCATAGTTCCCTTGCTTTTTTGCTGCAACAGAGTTAGCTCATGCAACGTAGCTGTTACAGTTTTAATTTTCCCTCTTTTCCCAATACAGGTGACATTTCATTGATAATTTAAGTGATCAGTGATGCTTCATTGGTATTCTGCCCAGCTCCAATTGGCCATTTTAGGAGACTGTAGGTAACACCTATCCCCACTGCACTCCAGCTCCTTGGGCACTGTTTTTTATGGCCATTATGCTTTTGGGAGTGGACTCTGGTTTTTTGGGTTTTTTCCCCCCCGAACTGGACTTTACCAAAGAGCCATCTCTTCCCACTTTCTGGCCACTCCTGCTATTTCTGGTTACAAATCTCCATGCTGCAAGTGCTAGGCAAGGTGGCAAGAGAAGCGATGGTGGAGCTGATTCTTCAGTAAATCTCAGATCACACAGAGCTGCTCCAGAGACCTGGCAGCTTATGCCACCCCTAACTTCTCTGGCTACCTTGTCCAACATTCATAGTTGATCCCAAGACTGCCAGAGCTGGACAAGGTGTGGCACGAGAGGTGGCCGAGGGAGCAACAGAGCTGCTCCGTGCACCAGGGCAAAACGCTGAAAGCAGGGCAGTGTATGCTGGCATACTTTTCTACCAATTTGAGTGCATAAGAAATGGACATTAGCCATGGGGCAGAGCCCTAAAAAAAGTTAGATCTAATCATTTTTTTATTATTTAAATTTATATGACCGCCCATCTCCCCTAACGGGGGACTCATATGCGCAATTTAGATTTAAATATTGCCTAAATTAACTGCATGTTCAATGTCTGGTCAATGAAATATTGCCACAAAACTCGTATTAGGGTTAGTTTTAGTACATCACTCTTAAAAGTTTTTTTCATCATTTTTAAAACTTACATAATAGATGGATGTTTGCTCCGAGAATGAAAGGCTGTCCTGAAAGCAGGCGCCTTTGGTAACACACAATCCATCCTCTCCTGCTGACCCCAGGTGAACATTTTTTCATCCACGCTCTCACTGATGTCTCTTGCAACAGGTGGACCATTTTGTATCCAATACACAACTGTTGCTTTTGATATCTATTTCTCTTTTTTTGCCATAATTAAAAAAAAACTCTAAGAAATAAATGGCTGATTAACTGAATAATATAATATAATATAATATAATATAATATAATATAATATAATATAATATAATATAATATAATATAATATAATATAATATAATATAATATAATATAATCAAAATGTATGAAACTGCCTGCCTGCCTGCCTAAATAATGACTAGATGACTAGATGACTAAATAATGACTAAATGACTAGATGACTAAATAATGACTAAATTTATTTATTTATTTATTTTTCAAATTTCTATCACCTGCTGGAGTTGGTGTAGACTTGTCCACCCCCAGGATGCATTTCAAGAAAGTGGACTGTATCAGTTCTAATAAGGGGGCCTTTATACTGTATATCCCCACAGTTCTGCCCCATATGTAATCATTGGAACTATTTTGCTGTTGTATACCTTTCTGATTGGAATTCCCATTCCATATGATTGTTTTGACTGTTGAATTGCCTGGCAGAATTTGCAGTATAAGTTTTACTTTGTTTATGGTGGTTTATTTTTAGTTTTTGGTTTCTAATGATAAGCCACCTTGTCTTAAGTGGGCAGCCATATAAATTAAATAATAAATAAGTCTGGCAGTCATATTTGCATACCTTCCAGCTGCTGCAAATATGGTTTGTAGGCTTTTACTTCACTTCCCATTACCTTGTGGTTTTATTTTTGTTGCTTAAGTTAAAAAAGAATCAGAGTGGTGTGATCAGGGCTGGCATCACTGTGGACAAAATCAAAGGACCACACCCACACCCACATTTCCCCTTATTTAGTCTCCTTCCAGTGTGGCTATGACTGAGATAGCTGCAGAAAGAGAACTCCAAAAGAGCCCCTATTTTTATGGAGATGTTGTATGATTTCTTCATGATCATGGAGAGGAAAGGTCTCCATTTGCATAACATGACTGACTGGAGGAAGTTAGTTTAACTCCAAACAGGATGGGGTCTGTTTGGGGGTGTTAGAAGGTTTTAAGCAACCCCCCCCGTTCTCTCCTTTTCCTTAAGCAAACCACCATCTCTCCCCTTTTCTAAACCACGTCTTCCCCGATAGAGGCTTCCCGCCAAAACACTTCTCCCAAACTGGGTAAGAAGTCAGGAAACCCAGGGGAAAAAGACAAAGAATAGATAACAATAAAATAATAGGAGCACGAGCCATGGAGGAAGCTTCCGATAATCCAATCAGATTCACAAGCCCCTCGGAGCTGTCCGGTACCCTAATCAGACTCCCCATGAGCCCAGGTCAGGGAACTGAGAAAACAAAGAGTGGAGAGGCAACATCTTAGCATAAGTAAAGAACTTCCCCTTAGAATATCAAACAATCTAAACCCCACAGACAGAATCCACAGCTGGCAGAGAGCTTAAGTGGTCAAAGGAACTAGAAACCGCACAGCAATAGGGGGCGCAACCACAGGAATGCGCCTGATCTTTGTTCAATTAACACTCATTCAGAACTCTCTGATAAGCGTCCCTGAAACTGACAAGGTGCGAATCCAGCTAAAACCACCGTCTCTTGCGTTCCTTTCTAACAAAAGACTTGCGTCTCTATATCAGGGGCTGGTGGGGAAATACATGTGTGGCCACCCACGAAACACGTTTATTCTGTATTTCGTGCTCTCGCACAATAAAGCAACCTCCTCTCTTCAAGCAATTGCCCGTGTTTCTTCGTTCCCGTCTCAGGACGAACCCTTGGTAAGTTTTCCTTCCAACAATTTGGCGACCATGAAGGGAGTCCGAGACGAACCGGGTCGACGGACAGGGCCTGGCCAACTTCACCCAGCCGGCGCCAGAGCATTTGTCTGGAGTGTGCTGCCCCAGACTGCCCGCATCGACATTGGTAGTAAAGGGAGTTTTTTGGTCTTGGGCCAAAACTTTTGCTTGAACAGAGGCTTCTTCATAGGTGAGTATACCCTGCAAATTTTGTGTCTTGTGCCCAGTGTGTGTGTGAGTGTGAGATTCCCTTTGTGTTTTATCCCGACTGCTGACCAGGGCTGTGAGTCGAATCGGTCTAAGATGCCCCCAGGGTCCTGCGAGTCCTTGCTGGACAATGACCAGGAAAAGCTTGGATAGCCAGTGAGATCGGTTACACATGCGTGCCCCAGCAGGTAGTGAAAGGCTGTACGTGTGAATCTATCCAGTCGAACACCAGTCTGCATTCTGCTCCTAAGTTAATCCAGGGCCAGGGTTTGGTTAGGAGGAGGGCTAGTACTTCATTAGGAATTCTCCAGGGTGTACATCACCTATAACCTTGGGCAGTTAGGAGGAGGATCGGTACTCCACTAGGGAGTCTCTGGGGTGCAAAGGCGCCTAAGACCTTGGTGGAACGGGGAACGACGAATCAAAGGTTTCCCCGGCTTCTCCGTTGGGAAGGTTGCTCATCGCCTGGGACGAGGGGTTACTCCCAGTCCAGGCCGGGATGGGGGAAAAGCCGTGCACGGTGGTATTGTCTGGAATGGGCTAAACAACTATGCTATATTAAGATCTTAAGAAAAAGAACTAAAGCCTTCTCACCTTCCTTATCGGTATTGTTGGGCAAAAACTAACGGCACCTTTACTGAAAAAGAAAGAAACCTGTACCTGGCCAGCATGAGGAAATTCAGATTTTGTTCTTAATTTTGTTTTTACCCACATGTTCTTTTTCCCTTCATGATCTGGCAATTTGGTAGAAAGATGCTCCTCCCTTTCAAAAGGAACGGAAGATGGCCTTTAGGACCCTGCAGTCAATTATCCATCCTGGAAGACATGCAGCTGCTGAACATTCTTCTTACCAGGGACAAGATCTTTAACTTTCTGAGAAAACTACTGAATGTAGCTGAAAAAAGCAAAGCGAGGGTGTGGAGCAGCTCTCTTTCTTCTCCCCAGGAAATGGGATTATGGAGAACAGGCAGTCCAAGTGTTATCAGAGGAAGGAACGTTTCAACTAAGGCTATTGGTGGGGAAGAGGTCATTTTAAAAATGCCCCACGGCACTCTGTGCATGCTCCTTGGAGCCCCTGCAATTTGTGTAATCTCTTCCTCCAGCAGGGAACGTTTTGTACCCCAGGCTTGTGAATAACCAAGAGTTACCGGTAGTTTTGTTCTGTTTTGTTTTCTAAGTGTGCCTGTGCATGCACATGTGCTTTTTTACCTGTTTCCAAGCCCTTTGTTGTGTTCTCTCAGGAAGATGCTCTGGGCTACCATAGTTGCCCACTGGCCCCTAAGGCCCTGCTTCTACAGTTTGCTCCTTTGATGGAGAAACAAGCAAGGACAGCTGCCATGCTTGCAACTATGAGTGATTTCTATAACCGTGTATGCCTTGTTTGAAAGTTGATGAGGTAACTGTACGAGGTTTGAGAAAGTGCCATGCTCTAGAAGGGATCAGAAAGACGTCTGGATAGGAAGGAAGCAAGAGGAAAGTTGTGTTTTATATGGTCAGTAATAAGGTGGTTTAAGAAATGTGATTCAGAGAGCTTGAATTCAGCATGTGTTCTGTGTCTGGATCTGATTGATTGTTGCACTTGGGTCTGAATTCGTCCTTAGTGACGCATGTGGAGAGGCGAAAAGAAACAGGAATGAAGTTTAACATGCTTTTGTGGGATGTGAGCTCTGAGCTCGCTAGGACCCTCAGCACCTCCACAAAACACGCAACAGCAGAATTAGTGCAAACTGAGCTTTTATTGGGCAGCGTTTTGCAAAATGCCGGGCAACTCCAATGTCTCCACAATTTGGTTGACATAAAGAGCGCGCTGAGTGAAGGCTCACTCCATATTTATACAAGTAGTCAAAGGTTTACACAATTTCAACAGTTACATATTATACAAATCCATCAGTTACACCAATTTACACTTCAACGTGTTAGATTGAAAGCATCCTGTTTATCAATCTGTGATATCTTGCTCCTGACGTTTTTACAATACCACTCCATTTATTGTTTCCCTTCCCAGTATCTTTTCCTGGTTTGTTTGTTTAAGCTAAATTGATTAAGCTAGATTATATCTCCTAAGGATTTTAGTTACCCCTTCCTGATCTTAATTTGCAGGAACATGCTGTGTCTCCGTGCCTTTTTACTGTTAAAGAGTAACTGACAAGTGTCAGAACTCTGAGTCCTGTAATAGACTTCTATGTGAATTGTGGAGAGAAAGGAGCAAGAGGCTGGGAAAGGAGACTTATTAACATCTATTGGTGACTGCAACATGAACGGGGAATACAGACCTTGGGGAGGGGACAAGACGGGGGGGGGTTGTTTAAACTGCTAACCATAGTCTCTTACTCAAGTCTTTCCTTTGTGCTAACTTGCATGTAACTGTTAAAGAATAACTGACACATTATTCCTCACAATTTACACATTTTAACACGTTTCAACTATTTGATTACCTTACCCAATCCATGTGTTTTCCCTCCGTTCCATGGAGAGTTTTACGAAAGATTTTATCAGGCTGTGTGTGTTAATGGGATTTCACCTCACATAGGTGTCCGTGTACCTACTTCCTTTATTTCTTCAGGAGGATGAGACTTATCTCTGTTCCCCTTTCCCCGTCTCTTGTGTAATCCTTGGACCCAAGGAGTTCAATTTCAGGTCAATTTCCAGCCATTTAATTAAGACATTTAATTTGCTATAATTCTTACCAATGTAAAATTCTTGTTAAAAATTAATTCATTTATACACCCCCCACACTTTTGTTTAATGAAGTTTAAAATCTAATGAAGCATGTGCCTTTAGAACTCCTTGCCACTGCAAAGGTGAGTCATTGCTAAATACTCTTATTGTTTTGAGGCCTTAGTTCCCTGAAAACAAAAGCCTGGAAAAAAAGCCTTTTTTTCCACTCTGTCCTGCCCCAAGAGTGCTTTGCATTCCCTTTGTATTTGTAAAATATCAGCAATCCTCTCCTCTTCAAGTCTATGAAGGTTCTCAGTCATCCAGGTGGAATTGTCTGTAGCTTGAATCATGTCTCCTCTTCAAGCTTCCCTGTGCCTCCTGCTCCTGTGTGCATGCACACCTCTCCCTGCCTCTTGCTAATTTCTGCCCCCATGGTCACGTGAATGTTTGTGTGTGTGTGTGTACACCCTTAAGCCACCCCATCTTTGCTCTTTGTTTGATCCTGTTAATGCTTCAGATATGCAAATGGAAGTTTGTGAATTTTTTTTTGTCTACCAAGTCCCAGTTTATCTGATGAGCTAGCCTAACAACTTCAACCTCACAGCACTTAAACATGACATACAGTTGAGCCACTCTGAATGAGTTAGACTTTGTTTTATTTCCTTGTAAAACTAATAAAAGGATGCCAGTCAAAGCAGTAGGTATGCATGCTTGAACAATAAATCAAACTAAGCTCCTGAAAAGGAAAGGGCACCACCCACTATAGCAGGGGTCGGCAAACTTTTTATGCCAGGAGCCATTTTGACATGCTCATGCACATTTTGAAATACTCGAGAGCCAGGGGGCGGGGTTTGTGGGCGGGGGCAAATCACGTGGAAGGGGGCTGGGTTTGCGGGCGGGAGCCAATCGCATGGAAGGGGCGGGGTTTGCGGGCAGGGGCCAATCACGTGGAAGGGGGCGGGGTTTGCGGGCGGGAGCCAATCACGTGGCTTATTGGGGCGGGTGGGAGGGTGTGGGGGAGCCGCACAGGCGCCGAGGGGGGCGGGCCCGGCGGCGGAGGTCCGGGCCGCCCACCCGCCCCGCCCGCCTGCCTGCTTGCCTCCCTCCGTGAGGCCCCCCGCTGCCTTCCCGGGATCCAAGCCGGAGAGAAAGGGCGGCGGCGGGGCCGCGCTACCACCACTCGGCGCGGGCAGGGCTGCTACTTCCGCCTCCATGTTGTCTCCCCCCCAGAACGCTTCCGCCCGCCCACGTCGGGCCAAGGAAATGATGGGCGGGAAACGAGGCGGGCGGCGGCGATGACAAGCGGCGCGCTTCAGGGGAGCTTCCGCCGCTGCCGCCGGGTGGGTCCCCTCAGGGCGGGCGGAGGGAGGCGGGCAGCCGCTCCTCCTTCCCTCCCGCCGGTGGAGGCAGCATCGGCGTCCTCTTCCTCGCCACCCGGCTACGGATCGAGCGCCTCTTCCCCCAGCAGCAGACCAGGGAAAGAGATGGGGAAAGTTGTCCACCTCCACCTCTGGGCTCCGCTGGCTCCAGCAAGAGCGAAGGCACCCCGGAGGGGGTGGGGTCGTCCTCGGCCCCCGACCCCGCCGCCCGCCCAGCAGGACCCGGCGTCCCCCCCACCCCCGCTACTCCCCCGGCAAGAGGCGCCCGGGGGCGAACACTGCCCAGCCCGCAGCGATCCGGTGCAGCTGCCCGGGAAGGAGGGTGGCCGGGCGCGCCCGGCATGGCGACGCTCTCCTACCTGCCTGGCGAGCGCTTGGGGGGGCGGGGCGCTGAGGGCGAAGAGCCGCCTGCTCTCCCCTTGGCCGCCTCCAGTCGTAGCCGCTTCCCAAACGAGCGGCGCCGCAATCCCCTACCCGGCCACGCGCACCTGCCCGGGAACGCCGTGGCGCCCAGCGGAGCCCTCTGCACATGCTCCGCGACGCTCCTTCCTTCCCGCCGCCTCTCCTGAGCTGAGCTCCGCAGCCGAGCCTGGGCGTGCGTGCGAGAGGAAAGCCGCCATCGCGGGCTTCCTCGCCGAGTTTGTCCGCTGCCTGCAGGGAGGGAGGCGGGGGGGACAGAGCTGGGCGCTGGGGCGGGGGCAAGGGGCGCGGACGGCAGGCCAAAGGGAGATGTGGGCGGCAGCGAAGAGGCCACGGGCGCAGGAAGCAGCAGCCGGAGCCCGCCTCGCCTCTGCCGCTCTCCGCTTCCACCTCGCTTGCTGGAACATATTGAAGGGGAGGAAAAGGAAACATTAAGATCAACCAGGAGCTTTGCGGAGAAGCGGAGAGCGGCAGAGGCGAGGCGGGCGGCAGCGGCGGCAGCAAAGAGGCCACGGGCGCAGGAAGCAGCAGCCGGAGGCCGCCTCGCCTCTGCCGCTCTCCGCTTCTCCGCAAAGCTCCTGGTTGATCTTAATGTTTCCTTTTCCTCCCCTTCAATATGTTCCAGCAAGCGAGTTGGAAGCGGAGAGCGGCAGAGGCGAGGCGGGCGGCAGCAGCAGCGAAGAGGCCACGGGCGCAGGAAGCAGCAGCCGGAGGCTCGTCTGGCCCCGCGGCGCGCCGAGGGCGAAGAGCCGCCTGCTCTCCCCTTGGCCGCCTCCGGTCACTACAGTCGCCCTGGCATCTCCCTTTGGCCTGCTGTACGCGGCCCCTGCCCCCGGCCCTGTTCCCCCGGCTCCCTCCCTGCAGGCGGCGGACTAACTCGGCGAGGAAGCCCTTGATGGCGGCTTCCCTCCCGCACGCACAGGCTCGGCTGCGGAGCTCAGCTCAGGAGAGGCGGCGGGAAGGAGGGAGCGTCGCGGAGCATGTGCAGAGGGCTCTGCTGGGCGCCACGGCGTTCCCGGGCAGAGCGGAAGGCTGCGCCCTCTCCACCGGGCGGGACCCGCGCCTCCTTCCCTGTGGGCGGGCGAGGCAGGGAGAGAAGGGGAGACGGAGGGGCTCCCTCTCCGGCCTCTGCGCCCCTTCAGGCCTGTCTCTCCGAGGGGGGCAGCGGGAGGGAACTCCCCGTCCAAGGGGAAGCGCTGGGAACCAGCGGCGGAGGTTGGCCAGCTCCTAGAGCGGCTGCCGCGGGCAACTTCTCCGCTCTGCCCGGCTCAAAACCTGGGGCGCGGGAGAGCGGAAGGCTGGCCCTCTTCACCGGGTGGGACCCGCGCCTCCTTCCCTGCGGGCGGGCGAGGCAGGGAGAGAAGGGGAGACGGAGGAGCTCCCTCTCCGGCCTCTGCGCCCCTTCAGGCCCGTCTCTGCGAGGCCCGGCGCGGCAGGGAGGCGCTGCTGGCCCGGGACGCGGCGCTGTCGGAGGCAGCGCAGGAGCGGCTTCAGGGGCTGCTGCGGCTGGAGATGGCGCTGCTCCGCGGCATCCAGGTGCTGGGCGAGGGCGCAGGCCCGGGACGCGAGCGGCAGGGTGGCGCAGGGGGCCTGGCTGGGGCAGTGGCGGCGGGGGACGGAGCTGGCGGAGGTTTGCCGGGCGGCAGGACGGGGCGGGCGGCGCTGCTGGGGCTGGTGGCGGAGCTGGAGGGAGCAGAGGGACCAGGCGTTCCTGTGGGCGCAGCGCGCGCTCTGCAACCCGCCTTGGAGAAGCGGCCGCGGGAGGCCCTCCGGGTGCACCCTCCCGCCCCATCAATCCCCCCACCCCGCCGTTCGGTGTCCTCTCCCCCCGCTAACCCGAGCCCTGCGGTGGCCGGGGGAGCCAAGCCAGGCTCGGACCGGAGGTGGCCAAGGGGAGAGCAGGCGGCTCTTCGCCCTGCGCCGCCCTGCCGCTCGCGTCCCGGGCCCACGCCCTCGCCCAGCACCTGGATGCCGCGGAGCAGCGACATCTCCAGCCGCAGCAGCCCCTGCAGCCGCTCCTGCGCCACCTCCGACAGCGCCGCGTCCCAGGCCAGCAGCGCCTCCCTGCCGCGCCGGGCCTCGCTCAGTGCGAGAGCCAGGGGGCGGGGTTTGCGGGCGGGGGCCAATCGCGTGGAAGGGGCGGGGGTGAGTTCAGCTGCGGAAGAGCCACACTCAAGGGGCCAAAGAGCCGCATCTGGCTCGTGAGCCGCCATTTCCAACCCTTGCACTATAGCAACAGGCAATAAATCTGAATAAACTTTTTCCCCAATACAACTATCATCTAATGCAGCTGCTGGATCATAGTTACACTTGGAATTACAAATGAGGATGTGCCTAAACACCATAGTGTTGCTGGGAATAACAGCTCAGTTCTTGTATCACTTTTTAGTAAAGGTAAAGGTTCCCCCCGCACAGTTGTGCAGTCGTGTCCGACTCTAGGGGCCGGTGCTCATCTCCGTTTGTTAGCCGAAGAGCCAGCGTTGTCCGAAGACGCTTCCAGGGTCATGTGGCCGCATGACGTATGTGGAACGCTGTTTACCTCTGAACAAATTAGTAGAACAGTTGGTGGTGGAAGCAAAACCAAGATACCCCTTAAAGATCTCCCTAGATTACTTTAATTCTGCAAAGCCATTATTTTTTAAAAAGGATCTCAATAACAGTTCAGATACACAACAGAGGCTTACTGAGGCTTTTTTGATGTTCTGTACTTTTCTTATGGAAAACACATTTTGATGAAGCTTTGGTCTTATCATTTCCATGGTTTTTCCAGAAATTAAGAGCTAGCTGGAAATTAAGAGCATGGCAATCAAACACACCTGAAAATCCTAGATTAGAGATGGCTGTCCATTATAGCAAAGTGTCATATAAAACTTGTTAACAGACTCAAGAGCACAAGAAAATCCAAGGTGGAAAACATCTGGAGAAACCCAACTTGTTCATGCCTATTCCCCCAAGCAGGCAAAGAAATGTGTGTTTTGCACAAGGCTGAAAGGTGGCTTTGTGACTCATGATACCCTTTATGGAGAAGCAAATCTACCAAGGAAAAATATAGTTTTTGTTGGATTATGACGGATCAAAAATAGGAAAGGATGGTCAGCATTAAAATCCTCTTCCCTGGGCATACAAAGAAACATAAACATAGCAGCAGTAGCTGCTGCTGCTTCAGTGCCCACTTCGTTTACTTCTATAAATGACTTGTGAACAATTTTAGACACATGGAGGTCCTGGGCTCCTGACATTCCAGACAAATTAGCCTTGCCACTGTCAAACACATCTAAAAGCCCCAATGCTGCTAAGTAAGATTTAAGACCATAGCTTTCCTCCAGCTTAAATTTAGGTAGATGTACATAGATGTCAACGTCGGAAGGCATATTTTTCGGCTGGGTCCACTCTTGCAGTTTTTCCAAAGTAAGCTGCTTCTCCAGCTAAAACAGCAAAGAAAGAGAAGTAATCACTTGTATTATTGTGGCACAAAATTTCCATTTCAGCAGAGAGAAATGCCTTGCTGAAAAGCAGGACACCGCTGACTTCTACATGAATTAATTAGCAAAGCCAGGGAGCACGTTTCTCTGTCCCACACTTGGAGTTTCTCTATCTATGGGAGACAAAAAAATATCAATCGAAGAGAATATTTGTAGCTCAGGGTTGAACCGTGGAGTCCTTGGTGCTCTCTGAGCCTTGTTGTTTTCTTGCAGACTTTTCATTGCCAGGCTAGGCAACACCTCCAGTGCGAAAAAGGAGTGGGACTTGCTCTCTGTTTATATACCGTATGTTGTGAGATTAAGGAGTTTTCATCGTGTCTCCTGACTGCTAGTTGGTGTTCGTGGATGCACTCTGCTAGTCATCTGCCCGTCTGTCCTACATTATGGCTTGGCACTCAAAGCAGCCATCAACTATTAACTCAGTCAATCAACCAATCAGCAAACAACAGCCCAATCAAGGAGAGAACAACACCTCTACCAACACAAGCAGGACAAGCCATGGTATTGTTGGGATAAATTAAGACCTCTCCCTGCCCTCCATGTTGTCTTCCCCCAGAACAGGTAAAGGAAGCCCAATTGTTAAAAGGTTACAAAATAGAATGAGTTTGATAATGCCAGAGATTAAAATGGAAAAGGAAGCCCAACTGCTCAGACAAAGGATTCCCTTCCGATTCAATTGGAAAGCTTGACACACAAAAGGTCAGCTCATTCACAGAACTTAGCCAGCTCATTCAGGTAGACCTTCTTCCCCAGCCAAACAGATCTCCATAATCAAATAACAATAGATTCCTTCCAAGATGCAGATTCCAAGTAAGCCACAGCCCACAGGGAACACAGACAGGAAACACGAACAGCAGGGGGCCCAACCACAGAGCGCCTCCTCTCTGAAATCCGGCAAATTACACTTCTCTCAAGTTCCTAGGGGGCGGGAACACCTTTGCACAGCAACGACCAAGCTCTCCTATATAAATGGCCTGTGGGGGAAATACAGGTGTGGCCACCTTCCAACCAGCATACTCTGTACTTTGTACTCTGTATATGCTCTTGGGAAATAAACCAGCAAACCTCTGTTCCAGCAACTGCCTGTGTCTATTCATTCCCGGCTTGGGACGAACCTCGGTAAGATTCCTTCTAACAGTAAATAAACAGAGAGCAGGTCCCACTCCCTTTTCGCACTGAAGATGTTGCCTAGTCTGGCAATGAAACGTCTGCAAGAAAACAACAAGGCTCAGAGAGCACCAAGGACTCCAAAAAAAAAATATGGCAGTAGACTGAGTGCAAGGCTAGCCGGTTTCTGCCTCATGCCAAACTATTTACAGCTTTAACAGATGTTAGATGAAAAAAAATTAAATTAATGCAAAGCTTATAACACAGATATTAGTAGGAAAAATATGACATAGAAATATTTTTAAAGGATGTATTTTCAGGCAAACCATGGTTGTCCTGTCCAAACATAACATAAAAAGCATTTAATTCTATAGATGCTTTCTAACTATTTAAATAGCGGGGGTACCAAGGTACAAGACGAATTTATTTAAGTGGGGGTTGTTGGCTGACGACAATACATTATGTGAATGTGGAAAAATCCAAGACCAGGAGCATCTGATAAGATGTCGATTACTGTTGGAGCCTTGTACTGTTGACGACCTACAGCAAGCTAATGACAAAGCTGTGGCGGTGGCTACATTTTGGCAGAGTAAAGTTTGATCTGGACACCAAATAAATAAATAAATAAACAACTAATTAAATCTAATTCAAATCTACTCTGTTTTCAAATCTTTCTCCTGAGATGATTAAGGAATTCATAGTGTCTGGCACAAAAACGCAGGAGACTCAACTAAAGATTTTCTGGGGATCCCCAGAATAATGCAGCCTCTCTTCAGAACCCCAACAATGAATGTGCAGCCACTCAATGCATAACGTAAACCTTGCCCGTGCGTATGAGTGATCCTACCAACTGCTATATTCACGTTGTATTTAGAATAATTTGTGTTTATATATAGAAATAGGAAGAAAACAACAGAATCACCTGTTCCAGGCCTGTGGAATTATCCTCAATGTCATCAGGCAGAAGGATTATCATGCTAAGTTCTTCTCCCTGGTAAGGGAGTTCCAGCACACGACACTTGCATTCAGGGATATAACCAAAAGGAAGTTTCTGTTTCATGAACATCATCTTCACATTCTTCTTTTCTGTCTGAATTATTTTAAGAATATTACAGTGAAGAGCTTATAAAAACAACAAAGAAATAAAAACTTCTGCATGTATATGCTGGGAGGGCATGCAGAAGAAGTGGATCTTTGCAAAACTATATTAATACATATAGCTATTCTTTGAAATCATACACCACCTATTAAGCTAAATGAAATTCACTTCCAGGTAAGGGTAAATAGAACACCTAAACCAACTTAAAAACTAAACCAAGGAAAAACCAACCTATGGTAAAAAATAAAAATCACTTTACCATTTTTAGCTGTTTTCCTTCATGTATTAGAGCCAACTAATAGGCAAATGACCCACTAAATTCAGTAAATTATTTCAAAATGGAATTATGTTAAACTTATGGGAAAGCTGAGATTAGGTCCAAAGGTACTGATATAAGCCATTAAAAACAGGACTATCTATTGGTAAATTAGGATTATGTGTTCAGTGCTATCATAAAGGCTTGGTGATGCTTCCTGATAGCGTTTATTGCCACACATGCCTAAACAACAAGCCACTGTTATAGAAGAGAGACAGTATGAAAAAAATTCATCTACCTTATTTAGTCTAAAAAGCTTGTCTTTAGTATCTTCTTCTTTAAATGCCTCTGCCCAGCTGCCTTTAAAGTAGATAGCATTCACCAAAACCAGTTTGGTCACTTCGTTGACGGAGCCTTCAGATAACAACTCAGGGATTTTACCTTGACGGAGAAATTAGTGTTAATCAGCATACTCCGTACTTTGTACTCTGTATATGCTCTTGGGAAGCATCAAGCTGTGCAAAGAGTTGAGTTCTAGATAATACTATCTGATCAATGAGACTAATCTAGATGCACTCTCTAAATCAGAGCTTTCCAAACTTTTTGCGTTGGCGACACACACCAACGGCAGCAGAGCCTGCGGTGTCTTGATGTGTCACGCTAAAACCTGGAAGCGCTGATGGGGGGGAAGCAGCACCCCCGCCAATCAGCACTGCCACCACCGCCACGGTGGCACTGATTGGCGGGGGTGCTGCTTCTTCCGGTTCCCCCCATCAGCGCTTCCGGGTTTTAGCGCGACACACCAAGACACCGCAGGCGACACAGTAGTGTGCCGCAACACACACTTTGGAAAGCTATGCTCTAAATGTACATTTTCCCTCTGCAGTCACGCTCCTAAATAATTTTTTAAAAAAGATCCTGAAGTAGCAAAAGCCGCTGTGAATGGCATGGATTGGCCGCTCTCTGTCATGTGCATAAGGCGCCACATCTCCAGGATTACTTCTTCAATTTAAAATAAAATCCTCTTTTTAATCAATATGTTAGTCAAAATATTCAGTGTCCTTAAACTGTTCAAAAGACAGCGGGGGGGGGGGGGGACGGACTTGAGGAAGACCAATACCAAAAGCTAAACGAGTTTCCAGGTAAACTATAGGGAACTGAACAGAAAATATTCAGTTACTATCCCATGGGGCTCCTTTATATATTACAACTGCATATGACTCCATTTTTGGTTTCATGTTCCTTCATGCAGCAGCTTTTCAATGTTTTCAAATCAGGAGGGAAAAACCCCACAGGTATTAATCTTCATTCTTTTGCAGATGACTGTTTTCCCACCACAGGTTCCATATCAGCAAGATATATGAAGTTACAGAATAATTTGAGCGGGTTAGAACACTGATAACAGTCACATATACATACTTGGCTACAGAAAGTGAGGTATCCATAAAGTGCGGCCTCTTTTATAGCATATATTATCTTTAACCTGTCAATTTTGCTCAGTGCAAAGCTGTTCTTACATTTGTGAAATCTTGTGCAAAGTCCTACAGCACATACTGCTTCTGTTTTCTTCAAAATATTCCACTTTGACCCATTCTCCCCATCTAAAACTCTCAGCATGCCACAGTGCCTCCTCACCATCTTGTGTCTCTGGTTCAGAGGGGCACCTCTGCCCCATCCCTGATGTGTCTCAGGTTTATCTGGTGTGTCAGGGAGGGCCTCCTCCAACAGAGTAAAGGATTGGTGGAGGTCCAGGAGGTAAGGAAAAAGGGGGAGGGGTCCGCTGAATGTATGAGTGACTGTTCTTTCTGGTGATCTGTGGTGGGCCAGGGCTGTGCATCATCTCCTCCTTAGACTAGGTCAGAGCTTTCCAAACTGTGTGTCGTGACACGTTAGTGTGTCTGCTGCAGTGTCTGGGTGTGTTGCGGCTGCTGCTTCCTCCAAGCCCTGCCAGGATTCCGCGCAGGTCCTAGTGCCTGCCTTGTGCCCTGCTGTGTGTGTCCCGAAATGATGCCCTGCTGTAAGAGTGTGTCCCGAAATGATGCATGTCTAAAAAGTGTGTCACCAACATGAAAAGTTTGGAAAGCTCTGGACTAGGTGAAAGCCTCAGACCCCATAGTGCCACAATGCAAGGGAGATGGGGAACGGCAGGTGTGCTCCCATCAGCTGCAAAAGGATGCATGTTGCATTAAGCAGACCCATTAATATGGGATGTCCACTTTCTAAATATCTCTCAGGGGATACTCCGGTGGCAAGGACCGTCTGGAACACTCTTTTACGGCTTCCTGTATGTTGTTCTGAAACTTGAGTTTTCATCAAACTTGTTATGCCTGTCCAAAATACTTCTTACCAAGTTATGGGCTACTGACTGGATCCTTTATTAACTGCTGCACAAAAAAACCCATTTTGCAATATTAACGATTGCATACTATTATTTTGTTTTCTCTTTCATCTATTCCTGCAACTGGTATTTTATGGCAGCATTATGGCAAATAAAAGTAAGGGTTTGACTATTGTCCCCAAGGAAAGACAAAACTATAGTTCTTATTTTAAAAAAAAAACTCACCTTCAGTCTTCTGTTCAACCCACTGGTTAATTTCTTTTCTTGCCTTGTTTGGAGAATTTGAGAAGTCCACTGTGGATAATTCAGCTCCATACAAATTCTGAGTGCTAGTCAAGAATTCCTAGCAAAATTATAAATAATAACAATCATCATCCCCAATAAACTAGAGATCCAATTAATCTTCCTTTTCCTGCTGGACAGCCTTTCCCTTCATCGTTCATCAATTTATGCTCCAGAATCTTAGTTTTCTAACTATGCATTTAAGCATGTAATAAGCACTGATTAATTAGCATAATGAAGACATATCTCTTTCTAAAAGGCTGACATAGTCTGTGTTGAAGTTCTCCAATTTCATTGTCATGATAACCATGTTTAGGCTGAAAAACACAACTAACCCGAAGAGAAAGAGTAAACTATTCTGAGTGCGGTCTTGAATCTAGGCCTCCCCAGATCTACTTCAGTACTTTAACCATGACACCAGATTAGCATAATTTATTAGACTGAAATGTACCTTGAACAAAAAGGTACATTCTTCAAAAGGTCTTTGAAGAAAGTTTATTCTTCTGAAAAGAGGTATATATTATACATACAATTTGTAGTCTAATTGGAAAATCTGGATCCATCTAATAATGTTAGCCACAATACTTCTATATCCCACAAGAGATATAACTGTGTGTGGATGAATGAGAGAGAAAAGGAATGAACTCACTGTATGAACCTCATTACATTTTATTGCTCAGTAAACTGCATATTTCATAGCAGACCTAATCAAAAGGAATTAAAGATTCACTTAAAGCAAAGAACAACTGTACTGATGAACATCACAGTCTAATAAAATTTGAAATTGACCTATAAGGCCACTCTGATGACCCATAAGTTGTTGATGTTCATTTATTTAGCAATCTACTTACAGACAAAAAGGTGTAAGTTTTTTCTCCATACAATCTATTAGCAAGCTTCAGAATATAGGGTGCATTGCTCCGGTTAATCTTAGTATTGAGCGTGTGAATTATTGAATGAAGGTCTTCAACACCATCAAAATGAAGTATCTGCATGGATAAATTAAGGTTAGTTCAAACATATTTTTGTCTAGGAACAATGGAGACATTTCAGAAACCTACAGACTCTCCAGTAGAAAGGCACATGCAAACACACTGATGCACTCACTGGACCATTCTCTGCATTTTTAGGTTTCATTTTAAAAATGCACATATCTAAGACTAATACTACAGGTTACACATATGCAAAGGAAAAATTGTGGATTTATCAGAGCCTGAACCTGTTTACTGAATATTCTATCTTGGGGAAGTGACAAACAGGTGGCTTTATTCAAACTGACTTTAGGATATCGGTTACAGAATCAGAATAGGCTACAAAACAAACTGCTAATGGATAAAGCATAGCTTTTCAAACTGTGTGTCACGACACACTACTGTGTCGCCAGCAGTGTTGCGGTGTGTCGCGAGACAACCCGGAAGCGCTGATGGGGGGGGAACCTGCCCTACCACACCGCCGGTAAGCGCTGCTGCCTTGCCTCTCCCCCCCGTGCACGGACGGCGCTCCCCCACCCCGCTGCGTCACGGAGGCCAAATCCCGGGCTTGCGCCTCATAGAAGCGTGGCGGGGCGTGCAATCTTGCAATCCCCGCCCATCTGGGTCAAAAGAGCTCCGAGCCAGCCAAGAAGCTGCAGGCGCGCTTTGCAACCCTCCCGGGTGAGAGCGCTTATTGCGAAGCCGTCAGCTGGAGCCTGCACGCCAGTCTTACCAGCCCGTCCCTGGCCGCTAAGGACCTGGACTCAAGCCGGCGCTTGCAAGGGAGGATGTGGGTGTCATGCGGTGGGGGACCGGAACACTCGCGGTCCCTCACCGGGTTCCGAATCCGAGATTTCTCCCTGGGCAAGGCGGGGTGTGTGACTTGCCCTGGGACCAGTGGCGCACGTGGCGGGTCAGTCTCAAAGTGGATCCCAACTGCTTCCCCGCGAAACGCGACCCCAGGCATGCTGCCAGCCCTGGTGTTGGTGGCGTGGCTGCCTCTCCTGCCCGGCCACCTGCCGGAGTTGACACAACCCCCCCCCCCCGCCCACGTGCACCACCTACTTTTGCCTCCCCTCCCCAGCCTTGAATGCATGATGTGTGATGTGAATGTTGCTTTTGCTCTTCCCCACCCTGGAGATAAGGAAGGCTGAGCACCGAAGAAGAGCTGTGGTGCTGGAGAAGACTCTTAAGAGTCCCTTGGACTGCAAGGAGGTCAAACCAGTCAATCCTAAAGGAAATCAACCCTGACTGCTCATTGGAAGGACAGATGCTGAAGCTGAAGCTCAAATACTTTGGCCACCTAATGCGAAGGGAGGACTCACTGGAAAAGACCCTGATGCTGGGAAAGACTGAAGGCAAAAGGAGAAGGGGACGGCAGAGGACGAGATGGTTAGATAGCATCACCAATGTAATGAACATGAATTTGAGTAAACTCTGGGAGACGGTGGAGGACAGGAAGGCCTGGCGTGCTATGGTCCATGAGGTCAGAAAGAGTCGGACACGACTAAACGACTGAACAACAACAAAAACCCTGGAGAAGCTCTTGCAAGATCATCTTGCAAGATCATCCCTCCTTTGCCTTGCCCTGTTTTGCCCTGCCTTGCCCTGCTTTGCCTTGCCTTGCTTCGGGAAAGACAATTTTTCCACAGACGGGGGTAGGGTGGGGTTTGGAGCCAGGAGCCAATCGCGTGGCCTGGGGGGTAGGGTTTGGAGCCGGGAGCCAATTGGGTGGGCCAGGGGGCGGGAACCCCCCATTACTGTGTCACAAAATTATGCATGTCTAAAAGGTGTGTCACCCACATGAAAAGTTTGGAAATCCCTGGGATAAAGAAAAAGTTGCATGTTAGTCTCCTTTTCATAACAAATTACTTTTCAATAAAGTAGAGTAAGAGGGTGGAGAATATTTCCTTTGAATGCAGTGGAGGGCAACAGAACATTTATTTATTTTATTTCCCCTTTGCTCACTTGTGTGAGAGGCTGACACTGTCACTTGATGACCAAAATATTAATTCCCCACGGAGATTGAAAGTTTGTGGAGAAAAGAGCTATTGCTTTTATTTATCACAGCCTAGTTGTGTGCTTGAAAATTTCAGCATAGCAGCCAAGAGTATGAATCCATAAGCTGAGTTTACTTGGGGCATGGGGGGAAAAGGGGCATTACTTCATTGCATTTTTAGTACATCAATTTTGTTCGTACTCCCTTATTGGTGGATTCCATGCAGGTTGGGGAACTATCTGTGGAAAATCTAAACCAGGGGTTTTCAAACTTTTCAGGGTGTGTAACCTGTGAGTTAAAAATATAATTCCCAGAACCTTTGATCAAGAGGCCAGCTCTAGGGATAGAAAATCGTTTATTTTATTTTTTTGCCCTTACTCTCTTGGAAATTGTCTGTTCAGCAGTACAGAGTGTGAAAAACCCTGGACTTTATAAAACGTGAAAGAAGGAACATTACTGACATTAATAACTTTATGAAAGTCGCAACTAAATCTAATGATATACTTAATATATTTAAACGTCCTGTTAAATCCAAATGTAACTTCCCTGTACTAGGGATGGTGTTTCAAATACACAACAAAATACAACTGTCCATACAAAAGATCCAGAATTCCTCGTAGGAGCTACGCTATACACGTCAGAAAAGTATCTGCTGACCTTTGAGAATTGCGTGGCTGTGTTACCCCCGGCCCCTAGGTAGATCATGGCCAGGGCAGAAGATATGCTGAACGGAGAAAAGAAAATGTTGTCGGTTGGGTGGCCTTCGTTCAACTTTTGGAAAAGATCCAGAGCAAACTGCGAGTTTGCATTAGCCAGTTTATCCATAGTGACCCCCGGAAACTTGAAGACAAGCAAAAGAAAGAAAGAAAATTACTTCTGAGGCACCTTTGAAATCATAACACCAGCAGAAAGAGCAATGGCGGTCAGAAAATAAGCACGAGCTTTAAACGGCAAGAAGCGACAGCCGCAGGGCCTTCCTTACCTGCCAAGAGGCGGCCAGCGGCGTGGGATGCGCAGAGAGCTACTCCGGCGCAGATCTTCAGCTGTGACGCGGCGGGGAAGGGAGCGCCGGGGCGGACTCGAGCTGGCGGGGCGGCAGCGCCCTCGGACTCTGACCTCACCGGCTGGGAGGGAGGGGTGGTCTGAACGGGGCCGGCTTCGAGGGTTGGAAGGCGCGAGAGCGAGTGAGGAGAATCGGAGGAACGAAGGGTTGGGCTACTCCGAGTTTGCCTACATCCGAAGACTCAAGCATAGGCGCTTTAGCCCGCGCGCCACAGCTGCAGAAGCTTCGCTTCCTCTGAAAAAAGAAAGAAAAAGAAACCGAAACCATCAGGAGGAGGAGAAGCTAGGCCTGCGTGAGAAACCAACTCGAGGGAAGTCGCTCGTAGGGCCTCCAATTGTGGGAAATATATGTAGCCTTCTTGTTAGGGAAAACACCCCCAATATATTTTCAGAAATTGCCCTGATACCTCTAAAGCAGGGCTTTCCAAACTTTTCATGTTGGTGACACACCTTTTAGACATGCATAATTTCGTGACACAGTAATGAGGGGTCCTCGCCCCCCGGGCCGCGCGATTGGCTCCCGGCTCCAAACCCCACCCTACCCCCGGTCCGTGGAAAAATTGTCTGCGGCGCGGCGGGGCAAGGCATCTTGCAAGAGCTTCTCCAGGGTGGGGAAGAGCAAAAGCAACATTCACATCGCACATCATGCATTCAAGGCTGGGGAGGGGAGGCGAAAGTAGGTGGTGCGTGTGGGCGGCGGGGTGGGGGAGCGCCGTCCGTGCACGGGGCAGCGGCACTTACCGGCGGCAGGGCAGGGCAGGGCAGGGCAGGTTCCCCCCCAATCAGCGCTTCCGGATCGTCTTGCGACACACTGTGACACAGTAGTGTGTCGCGACACAGAGTTTGGAAAGCTATGCTTTAGAGCAATGTTTCTCACACCTTAAAGTTGCTAAGTTTGAGAAACACTGCTTTAGAGCATAGCTTTCCAAAATGTGTGTCGCGACACACTACTGTGTCACCAGCAATGTCACGGTGTGTCACGAGATGACCCCGCCTAATTACTGTGTCACGAAATTATGCATGTCTAAAAGGTGTGTCACCCACATGAAAAGTTTGGAAAGCCCTGCTCTAAAGCATCTTACACAGGCTGCTGCTCAACCACCTGTCAGAGAAATGGATTGTAGATACACTGGCCATATTTTCTTTGAAAAAATAAAGGACAAACCTGAAAAGGGCAAATCTGAAAGACGTTCACAAGGATTAAAAAAATATGTTTATAACTTTGCTTTACAAAGGAAAATTCAAGAGCAAAAAAAAATAAATCTAAAGGATAGCTTTCTGAAATAAAGGACTGTCCTTTATAATAAAGGACTATGATCACTGTAATTATAGACTGCTATCTATATTCTTCCAACCACTTTGCAGCAAATAATTTAAAGAACCTCACATCCAAGATCTGGAATCTGGGAAATCCAAGGGGCATCATTTAGCCAGGGAAGTAAAAAAGCATCAGCAGCACACCATTTCTTGACTGATGCTAGGAAAACCACATGAATGAGCTCAAATCAAGGGAGATGATTTATTCATCTTTCCTTTATCCACGCAGTCGCCAGGAGTCAAAAACTGATTTGAAGGCACCAAAACAATCAATCTTTCTTTCTTTCTTTCTTTCTTTCTTTCTTTCTTTCTTTCTTTCTTTCTTTCTTTCTTTCTTTCTTTCTTTCTTTCTTTCTTTCTTTCTTTCTTTCTTTCTTTCTTTCTTTCTGGTGCAAGGAGGCAGAACTGATTAATAAAATCCGGAAAACTGAATATCTTTCCATCCTTCACAAATGTTACATACAGAATGCTGTGGCTTGGATTAAAAACAGCAGCATAGAGAAAACACAAATGAACAAGATACACATAACTCCCATAGAGAGAGAGAGTATATTTTGATACTGCAACTATATGAACTTACCTACTCTCTCTTTCAAGCTACTGCAGCTGATGGCTATCTCAACATTTAGCACCAGGCACTGGGTCTGAAATGAACTGAACTGAACTGAAAATTGGGCCTTGCCCTCTTGAATCTCTGCCAGAGGAAGGCATATTACTAGCAGCCTTACCAGTTGCCCTGACCACATCAACTACTGATGGAATTACACTGAGATATAATTTAATGTAATCAATGTAAGCTGCTGTGATTTTTTGCATCTTTCCAAAATTGGGAAAAATATTGGTCACCCCTGTGATAGTAATTATACTTGCAGAAAGCCAAGCAAAGATGTTAAGCAGGGCAGAAGATGACTTCTGACTATCTGCCATCCACGATTAGAACATAAGCACGGTCATGGTAGGATACCCACTTCACTATTTTAACTACACACAGATCTATAATATTTTACATACACAACACAATAGTTACTAGATCTCAACTAGTTGTTTCCAAAGCTTGTTTTCATCATACCTGATATAATCAAGTAAATTCAATTTCACAGGCGTGTCTTTCAAATGACATGTAGATATGGGTACAATTAAATGAATATTCACCTGGTTTAGCTGTTACGTTTTGACTTATATTGATATATTTGAACCATATAAGAGGAAACTTACTGGATCAGACTAAGGTCGATCTAGTCCAGGGTTCTGCAGAAGAATGCCAACACATGCCTACAGGGAATCCACTGGCAGCATAAGAGTGTAATAGCATCCTGTGATTTATCTAATTATAGCAATCATGATCACCAGTCATTAATTGATTTCACAATCATATATCGAATCAGAAGGGAAGGAGAGCTGCTTGACTGATAAAATCTGGAAAATGGCAGGAGGCAGAACTGTACTTTACCAACTTCATAATGGAGGATTCTTAATTGTACTCCTTTTCAGACAATTGTGTGTGCCTTTTATCCTTCGCAAATGTTATATACAGAATTCATTCTTGCAGCTTGGATTAAGAAATAACAGCATAGCAGTATGGAGAAACACTGTTTAATGAGATTAAAAAGGTCTTCAACCAACAATAAAGAGATAACCACACCAAGCAAGCAGCCTCTCTCAGGAGCATGTTTCAGAGCCGCCAGGACATCACAACCAAGGTTGCTGCTACTCACATTACTTTTGAATTAATTTTCTATAGAATCATGAAATCGGATTTCATTGTGGACATCAAATGTCAGAGGGCTTCAGTTTATGCCAATGAATGTGCTCCATTATGGCTCTTCTACTTTCAAGCCTTTGCAGTCCTCAACTTTGGTGGTTCAGATATGAAAGGTAGGCATTCCATCCCAAAGTCACGACATTCACAAATAGTACTCGGTATTGCGAGGGGAGATACAGAAAATTTAATATTTTTGCTCCTGGCCAAAGAATGAGCTCTGCCAGGTAATAGTCCCAGAATTCATCCCTAAATTCATCAATACTGTCTGCCAAATTATGGCCTTGAAGCAGTGCCATGGTTATGAAATACCAACCTCCAAAAAATGGAGCAAAGGCCTGATCGATTGCTACCTTCATGATGACAACCTTAAGACATTGTACTCCTTTTCTTGGGGTTACTTTGTCTATCCATAAATACCAATAATGCAGGAATGGCCTCATGCTACATCCAGTGACAAACATGTGAAATACCCCACTGTTATGTTTGCTTTTTCCTTCGCTCCAAAGACTGCAGTATTATATCTGCACCTCCTAGTAAGAGTTCAGTGCTAACTGTGTTGACAATAAAAAGATTGCGGCCACGAAAAAGCCTGGCCAACTGTCAGATAATACGGGAACACATCTCACTTTTTTGTTGTTCTGAATTAAATACATGTAGCTCAGATGACTATGATGAGCACATTTTTCTTGATACTTCATCTTCTTTTCTCAGACTGAGAGTGCTGTGTCTTTAAGAACTACTTTATGGTAGCTTCATAGAGATTATTTAAGTAGATAATTCATGGTAAAGATCAGATGAAAAATCAACTTAAAACTAGCATGTAAGATGAGGCACAGGAAATACTTCAGAATATTCTAGTGAATAATAATTTATTTTATTTTGATGCCTTATTGTGATATCACTGATCTTCAACATCCTGCACTTATTGTAGCAAATAAATCACATCATCTGAACAGGTACTTAATTACCTGAATAATTGTTCTTATGCCACATATGAAGCATAGGTTTTTTGGGATATTTTGGGCTACTTTTAAGGGCATGTACAGTTTGTATAGAGGCGTGGTGGCTCAGCGGGTAAGACGCCAGGCTTGTCAATCAGAAGATTGCAAGTTCGGAGGTTCGAATCCCTAGCCCTGCGTGCAGAGTGAGCTCCCGCACTCGCCCCAGCTCTTGCCAACCTAGCAATTCGAAAGCATGCAAATGCAAGTAGATGAATAGGTATCACTTCGGTGGGTAGGTAACAGCGTTCTGCGCATGTCATGCGGCCACATGACCGTGGAAGCGTCTTCGGACAACGCTGGCTCTTCGGCTAACAAACGGAGATGAGCACCAGCCCCTAGAGTTGGACACGACTGCACAAATGTGCGGGGGAAACCTTTACCTTTTTACAGTTTCTGAGCAATTATATCAAACCAGCCTTTCTCAATCTTTTGACCCTGGAGGAACTCTTGAAATATTTTTCAGGCCTCGGGGAACCCCTGCACATTCAGGCTCAAATATAGGCCAGAAGTTACAAAATTATTATATCTGTTTCATGTGTATGCCTGTATATATGCACTAACAGTGTTCTTAAACTAAAAATTATGAAACTTACCTGTTTAATGTGAAGTTGCCCAAATTTGAAATATTTTTTTAAATAAATCATGATCTCCCAGGGAACCCCTAGTGACCTCTCACAGAACCCTAGGGATCCACGGAACCCTGTATCAAACTGTCATGAATAACTGCAAAATGCATTGCAGGGATGCAGATGACGCCACACTGAGTTAGGTTGGCCAGCCTCCTTCCCTCTCCCTGCACCACCAGCACCTTGTTCCCCAAATCCAGCTTCTCCTTTCTCGCCCCCCCTTTCTCCCTCCTCTCCCAAGGACCCCTTTGCAAAACTAGAGGGGGGCTGATGCCTTGCAACCTCCAACACCCCCCTCTTTAATATTTGGACTCCTCAAGCTCTCCTGAAATCTTGGCACCCTGATGCCAAAGCCTTCACCACCACTTTTTTTCTTTCTCCTGCCTTCTCCCCCCCGCCCCCCCCCCCCCCGCCTTTGTGGGTGGCTCCTACTGCCACTGGTACCTGGGCCAGCCCAGCCCCGGATCTCCTGCGCCCGCCGAGACAGAGCCCCCTGCGCTGCTGCACCTGCAGAAAGGCAGATACATGCTGGCAAGGAGAACCCCGGCTAGGAGGCCTTGGGTGGTGTTTCTCGCTTGCGCGCACTCTCTCACCACCTGCTGCTCCTCCCTCCTCTCCTCCTCAGCTCAGCTCACTCACTTCTCAGCTCGTGCTTTGCTCATCCCTGCTTGCACTCACGTGCGCAATCCCTGCCACTGCCCGGGGTCCAACCCCATGTTGGAGGTTGGAGGGTTTTTGTCTCTGCTTTTTAAAAATAAATGATGATCTCCCAGGGAACCCCTAGGGACCTCTTGCGGAGCCCTAGGGTTCCACGGAACCCCGGTTGAGAAAACCTGTTCTAGGCTATTTTGTTCCAACCTCCTAATGTAGATACCCCAATCTAGCATATCTCACTCTATCCCTTTCCCCCAATCTGCAGTCTTATATTGAAGACCTGTGTCATTCTTTTTGTTTCACTGGCTCTCATTTTACAATAAACATTATGTAAGATAAAATCCCTGCTCTTGTTTAGAGCTGGGCTAACATACACTATAATGACGACTTTCAGCACATTTGGCATTTCATATATGTTAAGATATGTGATTTGTTTAGTTTTGGCTTAGTGTGTTGAGTAATCTCATCCTATTGCAATATAGTCAATAAATGATGGTAAGCAGACTATAGTTCAATATATGTAAACCCAAACACTGATTAATTTTTAATCAGGGGTTAATTAAATTAAGTGGTTAATTTTTTTTAAAAAAAAGGAAATTTGATTATCAACAGCAACTTAATTTCTCGTAAGTCCTTTAAATGGGATAGAAAGGAATGTAAGAATTAACTGATAGATCACAGCTTTCCAAACTGTGTGTTGCGACACAAAAGTGTGTCACCTGCAGGGCCCAGGTGTGTCACGTCAAAACACAGAAGCGCCGGTGGTGCGCCGCTGCCGTGCGCATGGCAGCCGGCCATCACCGCTTCCGTGTTTTTGCACGGCACACAAGGACACCACCGCTGCTGCCACTGCTGCGGCGCACGAAAATCCGAAAGCACCGCAGCGGTGGTGGCGCGCAAAACCCCAAAAGCAGTAGCGGCACTTCCGTGTTTTCTTGCGCGCTGCCGTTGGTGTGTCGCCGCGGGAAAAATTTGGAAAGCCCTGTGATAGATGTTACTCTTAAGACTTTGACCTTGTCCCCTAGAGCACATCATGGATGGTTCATTTCTGCTCGTTTACTTTCTGTTTACTCATCTTGCTAGCAACTTGTCCACTGGCTTCAACAGCAGAATTTAGTAGCAAATGGATTATAACACAAACATAATATTTCATTTATTTTTAATCAAATTGCAATATTGGATATGTATGCCACTCAGTCTATTATGACCAGAGAGGCCTACAAGCCCAATAAATAAAATAAACAACAAAAGTAATGATCCCAAACAAAATTCTTTTGGTAATACTGATATCAAACATTGCATGAAACAATAGCCACGGTTGCCCTTTTATCACAGCTTCATTTAGCAACACTGTTTGGATAGGAAGTCATGGGGGAAAGGAAGCAGATAAATCAGGACACTGCCATTTTGACGTGGGCATTGATATCATCCTTGCAAATAAGGCCACAAATGTTAACCACTAAGAACTTAATCTTCATGCTCGATACAAAGAGAAGGGGAAGGTATTGATCCACAGTACTTATCTCTTAGCAAGCTATCAACCCCCCAAAATGAACATGTGACCATCAAGTAAACGAAGAGGTAATTGTGGCACTTCGTGCAGTCTCCTCCTTTACGAAAGTGTAGGTCCAACTACACACTTGTTGACAAAGTCTGCCCTGCGTACAAACAATATTTTAATACAGATTGCCCAATTAGCTTAAGTTGACTAAATTACCATCTGCCACTTCCAAAGGGAAGATTTTGTATTAATGAGCACACCAATTGTCTCAATATTTTTTCAACTGTTCAGTGTATACTTTGTCTCTTATATAACTGCCAACAAGATGTTTAATCAATTAGTGTGTGCATTGGGTTTCTTTTTTTTTTGGTGCCTTCGAGTCAGTGTTGACTCCTGACAGCTGCCTGGACTAGTCCCTGCAGTTTTCTTGGCAAGGTTTTTCGGAAGTGGTTTGCCATTGCCTGCTTCCTAGGGCTGAGTGTGTGTGACTGGCCCAAGTTCACCCAGCTGGCTTTGTGCCTAAGGCAGGACTAGAATTCAGTCTCCCGGTTTCTAGCCTGATGCCTTAACCACTACACCAAACTGGCCCTCTTATTGGTACATGAGTCCAGATAAAGTCCTTCCTCTGGGTGTGGCAGCCGCAAAAGGAAAAATGTAGGTAAGATTTGGGAGGGGTAGATGGACCAGTGGGATATGGCATGCTGTGATGATGGAGAAAGGGGGAGAGGGGGCAACACCCACCAGCCTTCTCACCCACATTGCCCTATTCATTATTAAAATAAATGTAATGGACATTCGGCTTAAATGGATATCCATTCCATCCTATTAATCTAATAAATCAAAGTTTACTGTAATACAATTTGTGTGTAACTGATCATCAATTTCAGTGATACAGGAGATGAGTAACGTAGGGGCTCTGCCAACACCCCAGCTGTTAATAAATCTGACAGCAACACAGTTAAATGCTCTTTTATTTCAATTTTGAATACATGAAAAGCTGCATCAAAATAATAATTATATAAGGTAAATATTGTTTGTAGATATTTGAGTTGCATACAATCAAATTGCTTGATAAAATGACCCATACATTTGAGTTCCAAGATAGGATTCATACTAGTCAACTACATTCTTATTTATGAGCATAAAAATCTGTGTGCAGGAAATGTGTATTCATTCAAGCACTGTTTATACGTGTTATTATAAGCTCAGCAGAGGCATCCACAGCTAACCGTGACATCACCAAAATGACAAAACATGATTATCACAATGCAGGCTGAGCTGTCCGTACTTGTATCATCGCATGGAAATGTATACAGGGCAGATACACAGATACATCTATGTTGTGATGTCTTGATTCATGCTTTGTAACTTGTCCCCTACACCCCACATGCCCATAAATCTCAAATCAATTTCCAGGATTTATCTGCCAATCTGAACACTAGAAACTTGTATTAATAATTGTTTTCTTGAATTCATTAAAGCCATACTACAACTTTCTTGAATAGTTGGACATTTCTATCTTGGAAGTACTGAAGTCCAGTATTACTAGAAGAATCTACCTACAGTATACTCAAAATACAGAGAAAATCAAAGCGTGGTGGGGAAAGTTCAGTACAACATGGCTTATAAAAATCTGATGAGGAATTAAGGTTCAGCCATTTTATCAATATATGCAGGATTTATCCATTATGGAGAAGAATACCTACCAAAGAACAGGATGCTGTTTGTAGAATGCTGCTTAATAAAAAAGAGGAAGGGATGGTCCGCGTTGAATTGTGGCACAAAGCGTGCACACCTCAACATCATAACCGCAGCAGTGGCAGCAGCTGCTTCAGTGCCTTCTTCATTGACCTCTATGAATGATTTGTGAACAACTTCAGACAGGACTAAATCATTGTTAGTTGACATTCCAGAGAAGTTTGACTTGCCCTCAAATGCATCTGTCATTCCCATGCTTCTAAGAACAGGCTTCAGGTCATATTTTTCCTCCAATTTAAATTTGGGAAAGTAGAGTTCAATTTCTCTTAGGTCCATCATCTCTGGATTGATCCAATCTAGGAGTTTCTCATAAGTAATTTCTCTCTCCAGCTAAAATAAGATGAATATGAAGCATTAAAGGAGAAAGAAATTCCTGGTTAAATGTTTACATTATGGCACTATGACTTATCCTGATCATTTCACTCTAACAGAAGTATGAAGCAAGTGTTCACATTGACAGAAAAATCCCAAAGTCTTACAAAACAGTTGCAAGGTTTTGTACTTCCAGGAACATTCCAGGATAATTAAAAGTCATAAAAATAGGGCAGATCTTAGAACCATGTCTGCATCTGTTTTCTTAATAGTGACAGGGAGCCTCTAGCTAACTCTGTACCTGATAACTAAATCTTATCAGAAAAAGAAGCAAGTGTTTGTAAATCCTTCATTTTTGGACATATAAATGCCAACTACTTTGATTAAGGTCAAAATTATTGTTATCCTATGTGAAATATACAGATTCATTTGCCAGTGGAAATCAAAGAGAAATTAATTATGGATAACACATATACACACACACATTATATAACACCTGCAACACCATTTCCATAAAGCCATGTCAGCAACCCAATTTACTTAAACCATCATTCCACATTTTTCCTTCAATCTAAACTTTCCACTTCAGATTACAAAAAAGTTCATTCGATGTCAAGCACTGCTTATTAGCTTGCCTAGTATCCTGGGCCAATTTAATAGGTGAATGTTTTGTACTGTTTTTCTTACTTCTAAAACCTCTAAGACACAACATAGCTACAGTTCTCCATGTTTAAGTAAAAACACAGCTAAGAACAAATACAAAGATGTAATCAAAGAATAATCAGTCAAAGGGCTACAAACCAAGTTCTAGTCATGCCTTAGATAATGAAGCCAGCTAGGTGATTTGGGGCCAGTCACTCCCTTCCAGCCCTAGGAAGAAGGCAATGGCAAACCACTACTGAAAAAGTTGCCAAGGAAACTGCCTGGATTTGTCCAGACAGTTGCCAGAAGTTAAGACTGACCTGAAGGCACATACCCACACACAAAATATGCCAGCTATATGAACTTGTTTATTCTTTCCTTTAAGCTACTAATCTTGGTAGCTATTCCAACATTTAACACTATAGATTGAAGAACTGAAAACTGAGCCTTGACCCCTTGCATCTCAGTACTGTCAGAGGAAGTACTGTATATTATTGTTATTGTATATTATTATTACTGCAACCTTATCAGTTGCCTTGTCCACATCAACTACTGATGGAATTACACTGTGTATACAGCAGTTTGAGATATAACTGTATTAGCTGGCGCTTCTGCGGCTTTTTGCATCCTTTCAAAATAGGGGAAAATACAAGTCAACCCAATGCAACTATAATTGCACAAAGCCAAGCTTCAATATTAAAAAGGACAGTGTATAGCTAGTATCAGAGATGTTTTCTGATGGGCAAGGGTTTTAGATTCTGTTTCATAAAAATGCCTCACCTTCTCCAATCCAGTAGAGTTATCTTCAATCTTATCAGGAAGCAGAATGATCATGCTTAACTCATTATCAACATACGGCATCTCAAGAATTGCAGTACGATAGTCTGATATGTAGGTCATGTTGTACTTAGCTTTCTTGAACATCATCTGCACCGTCTTGCTTTCATTCTACAAGTGAGGAAAATATAGGTTAAAAGAAATATTTGAAATAAGTTGCAAATACAAATAAATCTATCATGTATTTAGTCTTGGGTTTTTCCCCCTCTGCTTAAAATTTTCATCCTTTGCTTTAATTTGACTTTTTGAATCAAACTCTATTGAGTATTTATACTGTATATAGCATATCTCAGCCATCCACCAAATTTTCCAATCTTTATACATAGGGGCGTGCGTCATGCCGGCCACATGACCGCGGAAGCATCTTTGGACAACGCTGGCTCTTTGGCTAACAAACGGAGATGAGCACCGGCCCCTGGAGTCGGACAGGACTGTGTGGGGGAACCTTTACCTTTATACATAGTGGGAATTTAGTTTTCAAAGAATTTGGATTATCTTAGAACATTAAGAATTAGATTTAGGAAACAGGCACAGATTATGACTTTTGGAAAAACGATACCTAAAGGAATGATCAATTCTGTGAGCAAAAAATGCAATGAAACACTGGCCTGTGGTTTTATGCAGCGGTTTTCTCAAATCAACAGATTTTTATGATATGGGAAATCAAAACTAGCCTCCTTCGTGGAGGGCAATATAGAAACATGTTGTGCCTATTTCTTCTCCATCTTATACCTCCAGGTGATTATATACAAAGGAACCCTATATTTAGAAAACATATTCAGCTAATCACTACTACTCTGTAGATGTTGTGGATAATCATACAGAGTTAGTGGGAGTGGTGCTACAGTAGGAGTCCCTACTCTCTACCCATAAAAAGTCTGAATGACTCAAGATGACCAATCTCCTTGACGGATCTATCCTCATGGGGATGGATAAAAATGCACAGGGTATGCAGTCTTGTTGCTGCAGGAATGTTTCAAATTAATCTCTCACATTTGCTTTAGATATATACAAGATAACATAATTTAAAATATTCAGAAATACCTCTTTCACTTCATACCTTGTTAATCTTGAATGGCCTTTCCCGTGTGAGATCTTTGTTGAACATATCTGCCCAGTTTCCCTTGAAATAGATAGCGTTCACCAAAACCAGCTTTGTAAGAGGATCAATTATTCCCGGAACAAGCAGATCCTGAATTTTACCTTTTGAGAGTTTAAAAAAAACTGTTTTAATCCATAGATACCTTCACATACATAATGTTGCACAGATAATTCTTAGGCGCCCACTTGTCAGATTTACAGTTTCTTAAGCATCTGTCTATCAGTCTGTCTGTCTGATCTAATTATGCAAATAACATTGAAATACTTAGCAAATCACGGACAAGTTTGTAGCTAAATTAGAATAAAGCAATTTTATTTAATTATTAGATTTCTATCTTGACTCTCATTCAGTTGCTCAAGGCGGTGTACACAGCACTCCTGTTTCCACGTTCTCACACCCCAACCCAGTAAGGTGGGTTGTGCTGAGAGAGAATCACTGGCTCAAAGTCACCCAGTGAGCTCCTCTGGCTGAGGATGAACTACAGCTTTTGCTTCCTCAGGGCCAGTCCAACAACTTAACATTATTTAGCAAAGTTACCATACATACACAAGTTAAACCACATGCAAGCTAAATAACTGAAATGTGAATATGCTCAGATGTGTCTATCAATAAAACCAGGCATTTATCCTTGGCTAGAATTTCATCAGAGGTTTGATGGGCTTCCATGTAGCAAGTAAAAGTTAGCTTGGGGCCAAGGAAGTAGTAGTCACTCTTGGGGATGGCTAATACCTTAGAGAGCCCCTCTCCTACATTGGGTTGAGTTAGATCTTTTTACTACTCTTGGATTTTAATCTTGTTTTATAACTTAGTATTTTTTATATTGTATGTGGAGGGAGATGGGCGGTGATATAAGTTTGATTAATAAATAAATAAACAAACTGGTGGGTCTGCCTGCCTTGTCTGTCTCTCTCACATGCACACACAATATTGCATACCTTATTGCAACTACTAATTAACTCAATCATTCTCAAATGTTATGAATTTACTTCTGTTGATCACTTCACAATCTTGACTCTGCCACTATATATGCTGATTATACGTATTGTCCCCAACTTACTTGACATGTAAAGACTGGAAAATAGTTCTCCCCCAGCATACTAAATGCCTCATTCATCATACTGAACTGGTCAATCTACCTTTACTTTCTCAAAAAGAAATAGACAGAACCTGGGGAAATCACCTGATGTTTTTTCTTCCACCCAGGCATTTATGTGTCTTCTAGAATCTTCTGGAGCTTGACTGAAGTTAAGTTTCTCCAGACCTGCATGGTAGAATTTCTGAGTGGAATCTATAAATGACTTAAAAACAATGACATCTCAGTAACAGAAGCAACACCAAAGATCAGGAACTGATTTCATTCCATTTTTCTATGAACTAATCATCTGGCAACTGTATTTATTACAGTTTAGTGTATTTATTATAAACTGTATTTATTACAGTAAGGTGTATTTATTATACACCTTTGCCATTGGATAGTTAATACAGCCTAGAAAAAGTATATCAGATATGAGGAACCATTATGGAGTTGTCCCAAGGTAACTTAGTTTATACAAGAATATATGTGGCAATTATTGGTCACATGGTTATATTTATGACTTTTACTTCAAAGTTCTACATTTAGGATGCTAAAGTCTTACCAAGCTGTGTGGTCCTATAACATGCCCAGTAAAAGCAGGTAGACCTTTTAATTCCCCCCTCAGATATCTCAACAGACCAAAGTAAAGCTACAGGAGTACTAGGTACTTTCCACTGATAGATAAGGAGTCCACAGCAATGCAATTCTTTATTCAAAAAGAATCCCCATTTTTTTGGTGTCATTTTCTCCTAAAGCAGCAAGTCCAGAAGGTCTGTCAATCAAACATGTTATTCTATTTTATATTTGGTTGGTGTGCATACTGAGAGCTACAGTTGGCCAAGATGCTTCAGATCATGCTTGAATAGTTCCCACTACCTGTTGGCAATTCCTTAAGGGAGCATGCTCTTCCCTAGTTCATGGATCTTTTAAGAGGTTGCCAATATATAGATCAAGTGCATCCACATCAGATCCAAAGCACCTCTGGGTCCTAATACTGTGCCCCTCTAGAAAATCAGAAGCTTGGCATGAAAGGGTCACTCCTTCTGCACCAAAAATATGATCTAGCACGGGGAAAAAATTGCAGTAGTGTTATGTCATTATAATTCCAAAGTTATAGGAAGACTTTTCACAATGCAGCACCATACTATAGTGGGGTACACTACAGTGAACAAACTGAAAAAGGAAAGACAAAGCTAAGCTTTAATGGTCCGTTCTTGATTAATAAAATAGTTTGTTTCACAGCCAATTTCATTAATTGGGGAGAAGGGCAATGGGACAATCTTTTTTTCCCCATATTAACTATACCAGGGGTCGGCAAACTTTTTTTGCCGGGAGCCATTTTGACATGCTCGTGCACATTTTGAAGTGCTCGAGAGCCAGGGGGCGGGGTTTGCGGGCGGGGGCCAATCGCGTGGAAGGGGGCGGGGTTTTGGGCGGGAGCCAATCACGTGGAAGGGGGCGGGTTTTGCGGGCGGGAGCCAATCACGTGGAAGGGGGCGGGGTTTGCGGGCGGGAGCCAATCGCGTAGAAGGGGGCGGGGGCTCACGGAGGGAGGGGGTGCAGCCAGCGGCTCTGCGCAGCGAGGGGCTCCGCGAACCCGCCCCGGCCGCCCCACCGGGAGTGGCGGAGAAACAGCTGCCACCCTCCGCTCCCCAGAATATCGTGGGGCAAAGAGAAACCTGCCCGGAGGGGTCATCAGGAGCACAGGATCCGGCCCCAGCCCGGCCCGCAGCTTCGGCGCCCTCCCCTCGCCATCGCGAAAGTCCCAGGCGACGGCGGGGGCATGTTCGACCTGCTCGTGCAGCATGGGGCGGCCGCCCCCGGAGACTCCGCGGCCCCCCGGCTGCAGCTCTTCCACCGCCTCTCCTCCTCTCTGGCAGCCGGGGGCCCGTGGAGTCTCCGGGGGCGGCCACCCCGTGCTGCACGAGCAGGTCGAACATGTCCCCACCGTCGCCTGGGACTTTCGCGATGGCGAGGGGAGGGCGCCGAAGCTGCGGGCCGGGCTGGGCTGGATCCTGTGCTCCTGATGACCCCTCCGGGCAGGTTTCCCTTTGTCGTGGGGCAAAGGGACACCTGCCCGGAGGGGTCATCAGGAGCACAGGATCCGGCCCCAGCCCGGCCCGCAGCTTCGGTGCCCTCCCCTCGCCATCGCGAAAGTCCCAGGCGACTGCGGCCCGGGGATCCTGCCGCAGATGGGAAACCCAGCCTGCTCTCCCCACCCGCTTCCCACGCTCTCCGCTCCCCAGAATATCGTGGGGTATTCTGGGGAGCGGAGAGCGTGGGAAGCGGGTGGGGAGAGCAGGCTGGGTTTCCCATCTGTGGCAGGATCCCCGGGCCGCACATCCTCCGCCACTGCCGCGGCCAGCGAGGAGGAGGGAGAAGGAAGAGGAGACAGAAGGGGAAACGGAAAAGGAATTTTTAGGAAAAGGGAAAAGAGAGAAACACAGGAGCGGCTGCAGGGGCAACGTGTGTGCGTGAGAGTCAGCTCCGGGGGTTGCGGGGAGGGGGAGGCTGTGTTTCCCCCCTTTGGGTTGCAAACGGCCTTGCATGTGGGCCTGATCAAAGCCAGAACGCTTTTTTTTTTTTGAAACGCGGCGCAGGAGCGGCTGCAGGGGCAACGTGTGTGCGTGAGAGTCAGCTCCGGGGGTTGCGGGGAAGGGGAGGCTGTGTTTCCCCCCTTTGGGTTGCAAACGGCCTTGCATGTGGGCCTGATCAAAGCCAGAACGCTTTTTTTTTTTGAAACGCGGCGCAGGAGCAACGTGTGTGCGTGAGAGTCAGCTCCGGGGGTTGCGGGGAAGGGGAGGCTGTGTTTCCCCCCTTTGGGTTGCAAACGGCCTTGCATGTGGGCCTGATCAAAGCCAGAACGCTTTTTTTTTTTTTGAAACGCGGCGCAGGAGCGGCTGCAGGGGCAACGTGTGTGCGTGAGAGTCAGCTCCGGGGGTTGCGGGGAAGGGGAGGCTGTGTTTCCCCCCTTTGGGTTGCAAACGGCCTTGCATGTGGGCCTGATCAAAGCCAGAACGCTTTTTTTTTTTTGAAACGCGGCGCAGGAGCGGCTGCAGGGGCAACGTGTGTGCGTGAGAGTCAGCTCCGGGGGTTGCGGGGAAGGGGAGGCTGTGTTTCCCCCCTTTGGGTTGCAAACGGCCTTGCATGTGGGCCTGATCAAAGCCAGAACGCTTTTTTTTTTTTGAAACGCGGCGCAGGAGCGGCTGCAGGGGCAACGTGTGTGCGTGAGAGTCAGCTCCGGGGGTTGCGGGGAGGGGGAGGCTGTGTTTCCCCCCTTTGGGTTGCAAACGGCCTTGCATGTGGGCCTGATCAAAGCCAGAACGCTTTTTTTTTTTGAAACGCGGCGCAGGAGCGGCTGCAGGGGCAACGTGTGTGCGTGAGAGTCAGCTCTGGGGGTTGCGGGGAGGGGGAGGCTGTGTTTCCCCCCTTTGGGTTGCAAACGGCCTTGCATGTGGGCCTGATCAAAGCCAAAACGCTTTTTTTTTTTGAAACGCGGCGCAGGAGCGGCTGCAGGGGCAACGTGTGTGCGTGAGAGTCAGCTCCGGGGGTTGCGGGGAGGGGGAGGCTGTGTTTCCCCCCTTTGGGTTGCAAACGGCCTTGCATGTGGGATCAGGCCCACATGCAAGGCCGTTTGCAACCCAAAGGGGGGAAACACAGCCTCCCCCTCCCCGCAACCCCCGGAGCTGACTCTCACGTGCCGCGTCCTGGGCCGCGTTTCCACGTTTCTCTCTTTTCCCTTTTCCTAAAAATTCCTTCTCCATTTCCCCTTCTGTCTCCTCTTCCTTCTCCCTCCTCCTCGCTGGCCCCGAGCCCAACATAGGATTTCTAGGTCTAAATTCCTGTCTTGACAACCACCCCTGTGGATCTCCATCTTCCAACGTGGACCTTTCGCGTTCAAGAATTGGTCACTCTCTCTTCAAGACTTCCATGCGCCTATTGCTCTCTCGCCTTTGCCTTCTTTCCCCCCCTAAAATTAATACAAGATGCCTTCCCCCCCCACAAGTGCCATTTGTTTTTTAAAATGATGGCAGCAACATGGATCAGGCCCACATGCAAGGCCGTTTGCAACCCAAAGGGGGGATACACAGCCTCCCCCTCCCCGCAACCCCCGGAGCTGACTCTCACGCACACACGTTGCCCCTGCAGCCGCTCCTGCGCCGCGTTTCAAAAAAAAAAAGCGTTTTGGCTTTGATCAGGCCCACATGCAAGGCCGTTTGCAACCCAAAGGGGGGAAACACAGCCTCCCCCTCCCTGCAACCCCCAGGGCTGACTCTCACGCACACACGTTGCCCCTGCAGCCGCTCCTGCGCCGCCTCCGACAGCGCCGTGTCCTGGGCCAGCAGCGCCTCCCTGCCGCGCCGGGCCTCGCTCAGTGCGAGAGCCAGGGGGCGGGCTTTGCGGGCGGGGGCCAATCGCGTGGAAGGGGCGGGGGTGAGTTCAGCTGCGGAAGAGCCACACTCAAGGGGCCAAAGAGCCGCATCTGGCTCGCGAGCTGCCATTTCCGACCCTTGAACTATACAATAGATATTCTCTATCTAGCCTCCGAGTCATATCAGTGGTCAAAATTCAGGACTATATTTTCTAGATGTAGTTTCCTTTTCAACTCCACGCCTTAAATTGGCCATTGCCCACTGAGGGATCTAAAAGACTATTATGAGGCAGTCCCACTAGCAGATTCAGCTAAATGGTTCTAGAATCTAGATGGTTCTCTCTCCTCCTAAAATAAGCAAAGGTAAAATGTTTCATTTAAAGGACTTTACATTGTCTAATCATTATGCGAAGATTTAGCTCTCTGGAGAAGGCTCTAATGCTGGGAAAGGTAGAACAAAAGAGAAGAAGAGGACGGCCTCTTAGTGGATGGACTCATTTACAGCAGCAATGGGTGCACCATTGGGACACCTAAAGGACCAGGTTAGGGACAGTTCCTCCTAGAGAAAATCTACCTATGTGGTTGCTCACAGATTCGACTTGATGTCACATAATCAATCAATCAATCAATCAATCAATCAATCAATCAATCAATCAATCAAATGTTGTCTAGGAATTAGTCATTGGTCTGTCTTTCGATCATTTCAGAAGGGGCGTGGTGGCTCAGCGGGTAAGACGCCAGGCTTGTTGATCGGAAGATTGCAAGTTCGGAGGTCCAAATCCCTAGCCCTGCGTGCAGAGTGACCTCCCGCACTCGCCCCAGCTCTTGCCAACCTAGCAATTCGAAAGCATGCAAATGCAAGTAGATGAATAGGTACCACTTCGGTGGGTAGGTAACAGCGTTCCGCGCGTGTCATGCGGCCACATGACCGTGGAAGCGTCTTCGGACAATGCTGGCTCTTTGGCTAACAAATGGAGATGAGCACCGGCCCCTAGAGTTGGACACGACTGCACAAATGTGCGGGGGGTACCTTTACCTTTACCTTTTTTACCTGTCTTTCGATGCCTCTTCCAACCTGCTGTTATATTTCACTAGAACATAGAGGTAAAGCCTGCCAAATTGCAATTCTGATGAGAGATAGGCAAACATAACCCAGCTTATATTTCATTAGAACAAACAGAGCATTTATGGTTATTTCCAGCTAGTTCTCCAATACGTATGCAACTTACTGCAAGAAAATCATACGACGTTTCTCCAAAGAGCCTGTTGGCTAGACTGAGGACATAATTGGCGCCTGGTTTGTTGATTTCAGAAATGAGTTTCTCAAAGATTTGGTGAACCTCTTTATCTTTGGGTATAGATAGCACCTATAACATGATATATGGTTAATCAAATTATGTTTTATATCAATTCAAAATTTAATACAGCAATAGTAAACTTTGGAAAAACTTACACATTCAGTTAAAACGGTCTCTATACATTTTGGAGCCAAATTCTTTGAAGGATTGCCTGCACACATATACCTTTTTAAGTTAATGGCTGACCTTGTTTGGGCTTGAAAGCTAAACATGTTTAGCTAGTAAAATGTTTGAACCCCAAGGTTGTAGAGTAGGCTGAAAAATGAAAAATAAAAACCTTCCTTAAAGACAACAGTGACAAACCACTTCCCTACTATTGCCAAGAAAACGGGTGTAGGTGTCCATGAAGTCACTAAGAGTTAAGCTTGACTTGAAGACGACTTGACTTTACTGCACGTTTGGGCTTCTCCATGTTTGAAAGTCCTACTCATTGATCTGCTTTGAAGATCAATTTGACAGAAAAGCAAGAGAGAGAGAGAGGGTTTTCAGAAATGTCCTTTCCCTGGAAATATAGGCTTCTAAATCACAAAGAGCACCCCTCCATGCATAATGCATTTAAAAAGAGGCAGAAGGAACACTCTTGTACCTGCTTTTACTCTTTACATACACAAACTTTTGAGCAAATCGAATCATGACTATATACCACCAGCTGTCCAACCTTCCTCCAAATCTAGAATGGAAGGTATTTCTTAGGGCAATGGTAGCCAGCATTTTTGAAGGCAAAGGCTGAACTTAACGCTTCTGGGAAGAGTGGCAGCTGCAGTGAGTTGGGCACTGTGTCAAGGTCACATCCCAGTGCCTGAAGGTTGTTGGGGTATGGATGGGGAGGAACAGGCTTAAACTCAACCCTGAGAAGACTGAGTGGCTGTATGTTTCCATTTCTCCTGGTACCATAACTTTCCATCTTTAGTTCTGAATGGGGTAGCACTCCCCTAGACAGAACTGGTGCACAATTTGGAGTCTCCCTGGACTCATAGTCCCTGCAGGTGGCAGCAGTGGCTGGGCTTTGTCCGATTTGTCTGGTGCACAAACAGCACCCTTTCCTGGACTGGGAATCCCTTCTCTTAGTCAGCCATGCCATAGTTGCCTCACATGTGGGCTACTGCAATGTGCACTACCTAGAGCTCTCTTGAAGGCCACTTAGAAGCTGCAGCTGCTCCAGAATGCAGCAACATGGGCAGTTACAGGCACACCTCTGCTGCATGAGCTGCACAGGTTATCAGGAAGCTCGATAACCTTGGGTGAAATTCAAGGTGCTGGTTGTGACCTATAACATCTTCATGGCATGGAGCTTCATGGCCACTTTTCTCCTATTGTTTCAATAGGATATGACAGAGTTGCTCCACATCCCATCTTTAAAACTGTGCCATGTTTTGTCTTCTCTGTCAAGGTACTTGCCCTCTGGAATCATCTCCCCTTGGAGATTCAAGTTGCCCTGACCCTGCCATCCTTTAAATGGGCCTTGATGCTGTGCCCATCACCCCACTCCCCAAGTTTGGAGTTCCTTTTATTTTATTTTTTAAAAGTGAAGTCAATTTTAGGACTTATACAGGAGGTGGTATGTTTTTCCTACCTCAGCATATCAGTAAATTGTGCTGCTGATTTTTGGCAACTGTGGTGAAGGGTATCTCTAGGATCCACAAAAATGGATTTTCAAACCCTGGGACTTCAAGTTAAGGACTTTTGTCCCAAATAAGACCATTTCCATAGTTAGCAATTGCATTAATGGCTTTTAAAAAGTAAGTAACAGGCACAGAGGACTGAATCCCTATCAGACCTCCTATGCATGCTGTTTGCATTCCAAGCAAAGAGCAGCTGCTACCCTCCTCATGCAAACGGCAGGTACAAGGATCCCAAATCTGGATGAGAATTGCATTGGGAGCAGAGTTAAAGGGTCCCAATAGGGATGGCATCCCTTGTGCTTGCTGTATTTTTCAAAAGCGAATCAGACCCTTGGCAATTGCATGAACAGCATCATCTTAGGAGTGTAGCTTTTTTGAGGCAATAGGTGTACTTGGAACTTTTTAGAGGATGTCATAGATATTCTCATAAAAGGCTACCAAAGGTGGGGACCACCTAAGTCTTAAAAGGACCATCTAATTCCAAACCAACCCCCTTTTTTCTTTTTGATAAAATGTATCTTGATGTACCTTTGACATCTGAGCCTCTGTGTTCCCTCTGGCACCCAACAAGACCATGAGCAGTGCCGAAGACATACTCAAGGGAGAATAAAACAAGTTCTTGGTAGGATCATTTGCACTAAGCTGCTTGAAGAGCTTCAGGGCAAAGGCAGTATTGGCTGCAGAGAGGCTGTCCATGTTTCAGAACCTAGAGGATACAGAGAGATAGCACAATAAACCATACGTCAACTCCTAGATAATGAGATGATCTAAACATCCCACCCATGGAACAGTATTCTACTTGCTTTAAGGAATACGATTTACAGAAATTAATGGGCAAAAAAATAAGGGAACTGTGAACACCACTTCCAGATTCATACGTAATTCCAACGATAAGAACTCCTGCTTTGTTGCGGATTGTGGAAAGGAGGACCCTGCTGTTCAGTCATGCTCATTTTGTATAGAGGCAGCTGTCATTTCCATGCAAGGAAGGAGAGGCTGAAGGGTCACAAGAAGCCCGGTGGACACCAAGTCTTATAACTAAAGCAAATGAATAAGGGTAATTGAATCACAGATTCCTAAAGGCAAAAGTTAAAGGTATGCAAAGAAATATGATTTGCCTATTCCCCCATTAGGGTGGTCTTTGTTTAGGCCCCCACTACAAAAATGGTAGGTCCAGGACAAAAATGTGATCTGAACTGAGATGAAACTGCAATTAAGTTAAAATTAATTAAAAACTATTAATGTCAATATTAAATGAATTATGAATGAAGATTTAATGAATAATATCAAACACTGCCTATTTAATAATTCTCCCCTTCTTACACACTGACAATTTCAGTTTGGTGACAACTTTCAGAGGGGCACTCACTGTTTAAAATTTTATATAAAACATATTTTAAGATTTTGAAATTAACTGCAAGAACTCTCATGTGGGAAAGTCCTGCTAGTGAAAAATAAACATATGGTAAGAGTGGACTTCGAAGATTAACTAGAGGGAACCAGAGAGCATTTCAAGGGGAAGATACCTATTAAAACAATGGAGCAGCACTATCTGACTTTAAAAAGAAGTCAAGTCTGTTTGGGAATAATACACTCAGGCCTTACTTTTAAAAATATCTGCTACTACAAAAATGGATTTAACAGAGGCTATAGAAGAGTGACTTGGAAAGACATTTTATCTTGGATTTACAAAAGGAGTGTGTTAAACCAATGAAGTTGTTTCTGGGAGGAGACAAACAGAAATCATTGAGGCTGTTCCTGAAAGAAAACAAAGACATGATAAGAAATGAATTTGGGGGACATTATTTGACAGGGTTAAAGATTAAGCTTTTTAAAAGTAAACAAACTTTATAAAGTAAATCTATTTGATCAGAGTTAAATTTTCTATGTTGTTGTTTCTGGTAGTTATTAATAGGTTTTTCTTCCTGATCAGGACTGTATGATGAGGCTTTAAGGCAGAGCGTTCCAAACTTTTCACGCTGGTGACACACACCAACGGTGGCAGAGGGGCCTGCGGTATCCTAGTCTGTTGCGCAAAAAACCCGGAAGCGCTGATGGGGGGGAACCAAAAGAAGCGGCACCCCCGCCAATTAGTGCCGTCGCCGCTGATTGGCGGGGGTGCCGCTTCTTTTGGTTCCCCCATCAGCGTTTCCGGGTTTTTGCGCAACACAGCAGGACACCGCAGGCGACACAGAAGTGTGTCACGACACACACTTTGGAAAGCTATGCTTTAAGGATTTGTCTGTAAGTGAAGAGTTTTTTCTTTTGTTTCATTTCTTAGAGAAAGGGATAAGTTGGTTTATAAAACAGATTTTTTTTAATTAAAGTTAAAATTTATATGCTATCTCTGGTAGCTTTTAATTCATCTTTGCTAATTAGGATTAAATGATTTCTTATATTTTGATTATTAAGAAGCGATGTGATATGGGAAGATGATTTTTTTTTCTTATTAGATAAGGTGTTAACCTACTGAAATGGTTTATACTTCTCTGGAGGGGCGGGGGTCTTTTTTTATATATCTTCTTTTTTTTGTCTTTTGTCTTTTTCTCTCTCTCTTTGTATTTCCTTTTTTTTCCTCTTTACTTTTTACACTTTCTTTGTTTGTATTAAAGTTTACACAGAGATAAAAACTATTTTTTTTAAAAAAAGAAGCTGTAGGTGGTCTGGTTGTGCATTCCCTTCTGAAGAAATAGAATGGCTCTATTCAAGTGATACCTTGATTTCCCAACAGTGGTCTGAGAACCAGCACTCCAAGTGTCCAGTGTCACAATCTCATTGTACGCTCACTAACTCAACAGACCACAGGAATCCCACCCTGGTGAGACCATTGGTGGCAAGGACACCCCTTCATGGAAAGGCAGGGGGCTGCCACCCAGTTGCAACTAGAGGACTCATCCCTGAAGAAGGGAAGAAGATAAATATATTCATGCCTTATCCTTTTGAGAGGAAAGAGAAAGAGAAATTGGGGGAGAATGGAAGTGTGCCTATCTCCAGGCTGCAAATATCCAGATGATCCCTAGATGGCAGTAAAGAATTAGAACTTTCTGTAATTTTTTGCTTCCATCTTGTGGTTATCTGGTTGAGGGGGCCCTATATTCAACAGACCACTTCCACAACACACCAGGAGCAATGAACTCTATAAACAGAAATATACTGTTGCAACATTATTGCTGGCTGTCTTAAGAAAGCTATTCTATAGTTTACAGGAAGGCTAGCAGCTACTCATCTTAATTTTGTATACTTAGTGGTTAAACTTAAAAATTATTAAATTATTAAAAATAGAGCCAGTTTGGTGTAGTAGTTAAGGCATCAGACTAGAAACCGGGAGACTGTGAGCAATAGTCCCGCCTTAGGCACAAAGCCAGCTGGGTGACCTTGGGCCAGTCACTCTCTCACAGCCCTAGGAAGGAGGCAATGACCAACCAGTTCAGAAATCCTGCCAAGAAAACTGCAGGGACTTGTCCAGGCAGTTGCCAGGAGTCAATCTTGACATGAAAGCACCCCCCCCCACCAAAGTTAAACAATAATATTTAAAAAGAAAAAAAATTAAGCACTGGAGAATCAACTTTGACTAACTTCCCTGACCTGGTGCCTTTTGGATATACAGGACTTTAATTCCTATTATCCCCAGGCGGCCAATTTATCAGTTTTACAGCCAATAGTCAAACATTTCTCTTTTATACACCTAGACTATAAAGTTATATAGTACAGTTTAACCAGAAATTATTAACCAGGGCCATGATTCATCCATATACATACGTACATACATACATAACATTTATTTTATTTATTTTAATCTATTTTACGGTCACTGACCAGTACAAGTTGGAATTTTACAAAGTAAACACATTGGGCTTTAAAACATAAACCCTCTGATTTGAAATAGTTTTAAATCTAATTTAACAAGTCCCAATTAAATATTAGAATGCATTTAGATCACGATGTAAATGAGCCCCTTATCAAATTTAAAAACAGTCTTATTCATTTACATTATCATGACTAATATTCTCTGTTGTACATAATTTTAAAAATATAAAATACAAATATTAAAATGAGTGATAAAAAAATAAAATATCATATATAATATATATACCACTTAAAATTATTACAAGGAATACCATATTACATTTTCAAATCATAGTCTGGCATATCTTCATGGCAGCTGCACAGAATCTTGTGCTGTAACAGTTGGATATTCATCTATAAGTAGCATTTGCATAGAGAGTATATCTTGCCGCCTAGGATATTTATTGATCAGAGGTATTATTAATTTATTCCTAAGCTCTTTATAAAAAGGGCAGCGAAGGAGCACGTGGTCTGTGGTTTCTATCTCTCCTATGTTACAAGCGCAGCACCTTGCAGCTAAAGGGATTTTTTTGTATCTGCCATCCAAGACTGCAGAAGGGAGTGCATGGCTTCAAGCTAGGGAAAAAGCTTTCCGATGGCTAGGAATTTCGAGTTGTGTAAGATACTTAGCGGTATTGACTATATATTTATTATACTCTGAAGCTAGGAAATAAGGGGTCTTCTCTAAGTCTGTTTGTTGTTCTATGTCCTTTATCCTTTGCTTCAAGACCAATTTTGCCTGTTCGTACTCCATCCTAAGAATTGCAGCCGTAGAAAATCCTAGGTTTGCAAGACTAATTTCAATATCCTTTAACCAAGAGGATTGAAAGTAATCTTGGAAAATGAGTGGCGCTAAACCTTGAGGGAAATACTTAAGTTTTAGCCAGAGGTTCAGAGAAGCTAGTTGCACTCTTGCCTCAACTTTTACCATGCTGGCTTCTAATCGAAGGTAAGCATTTGAAACACACTTGGGCATTTGGAATACTGCTCTTATGAATTTTGATTGCACTCTTTCCAGGGAAGTAATACTTAAAGCACCAACACAGGACCCGTAAAGTAGCTGGGCTAATGTCTTCGCCTGGAAGAGTTTAAGAGCTGCTGGTATATAGTGCCCTCCTTTGTTCCGGAAGAACTTTAAAATGGCATTTGCTGATACATAACATTAATTGCCTACTCAGTCTTCTGAATGCATCAGTGTTAGTCCAAGATATCATAGCATATTAGAGTACATATATCATTACGTACTATAAATGCTCATTTAAAAAGAAAATTAAAAGGAGGTAGAGAAGTGGAGATCTTTCAAGTCAGACAGAGCAATTCCTGTCTATGGATTCAGATGAGCCCCTACTTTATAGCAACACTACTACAAACAGGCTGACTGAAAATATCAAGCGAACAGTTGCAGGTGCTAAAAGAAGAAACAAATGTGAAGAGGAAGAGAATAAAGAGAATCGAGTGAGGAGAAGAGAAAGGTGACTTAAGTAATAGAGCAGGGCTTTCCAAAGTTTTCTCGCGGCGACACACCAATCGCCGTTGGTGTGTCGCCGCGGGAAAACCCGGAAGCGCTGCTGCCGCTTTCAGTTTTTGTGCGCCACCGTTGGTGTGTCGCCGCGGGAAAACCCGGAAGCGCTGATGATGATCAGCGCTTCCGGGTTGTGTGGCGACACACCAGACTGTGTGTGGCGACACACTTTTGTGTCGCCACACACAGTTTGGAAAGCTCTGTAATAGAGTCTAGAGAACTGCATAATCTCCCTCTTGCCTAATGAAAAATTTAGGAGAATCTTACTTTTCTGTTGTCCAAGAGAATTTCTATCTATTTTCAGTGTAGTCAAGAAGTTTTAGAAAAACCAAAAGCTAGCTTCCATATTAAAAGAGAACGAGAACAGCAATCCTAAGCAATAGAAAGTAAGAGACAGAGTGGGAAAGTCGTAACTTTACTGAGTTTTTCATCCTGCCAGATGTTTATTTGGGGGGCACTCCCCCACTGAATGCAATGACACAGCTACAGTACTCAGAATACAGCAGCCCTGCCAGGACGGGGAATCCCAACACTTTGCTCCCCTTCTCTCCTGTGCCTGTTCAGCAAGGAACTGTGAGATGATTTAGAACTATAGTGCACAGGTACCCCAAACTCCCATATATATTGCAGTACACTATACTGCAGAGTGCAAATGCGGGAGTGGGCTCTGAAACACGTCCCATGAGAGTTAGGTGTTTTTAAGGTGCCAAAGGCACCAGGTCAGTTCTATCACCAGAATACTAAGAATTCATACAACAACGTCCCAACAAAGTGAGCAAGAGCAGCTGTCAATCAGCGCTAAGGCAGGGCTATGTTAATCTCACCTGCGGCATCTCCAGGAATTAGGACAGGACAGAGAGAAACATAAAGATGGTTGTACCTGGAAGGGGTAGTTGCTCTGGGCTGCTTGGGCAGTTACTGGAGACTTCTGGCTGGGGAGAAACGCTGACAAAGCTGCAAGAAATCCGGGAAGAAACAGAATGAACAATTTTGAGGTACTGCCCTGCCTGGGTTGACTCAACAGCCTCCCGGCACCCCTCCCCGGGCGATGGAGACCCTTTGATAGAGAAGGAGGAAATGGCTGCAAAGGCAAGAAAGGAATCCGGACGTGGGGAGGCAGATGTTTATGACTATCCCTTTAAACTCTCTGGAGAGGCCTTTTAACCAATCATAACCTCCCTTTGCTGCTACGAACGTAATCCGAGCGTCGCTGCAATTAAATAGATAAGCAATCCCCGGCAATCAGAGTTCAACGCCTTTTGGGCTTTCCCCCCAAGTCCTGAATGCCAATCGCAGTTGAGCGAGTTTTAGCGGCTCTTCTTACCTAGAGGAAAGTCTTTCAGTAACTTTCCTGGAAAGAGGCCGAAAAGAGAAGCTCTTCCGCGGCCAGCCCTCTTTAAAGGGTTTGCAGCCTGCAGGCCGAAGCAGAATTTCTTCAGCCGCTTGCTGCAACTTCCTTCTATCCCTCTCTGCAAAATCCTCCCAGGCGGGGGAACTTCTTGGCGAGCGAGCCTGCGAATATGCTACTCCGCCTGCAGCGATGAAGAACGATTGAGTTTTGCCACACCTTTAAATGACACTTCGGGGGCGTAGGCGTCCAGCCGCCGGCGCTGGCTTTTCCCAACTGAGCATGTGCATAAGTGGCTGTCGGGACATGATTCTTTTCCGCGGAATCAGAAATGAAAGGGTTTCATAATTCATCCCTCCATAATGGAAAAGAAATCTCGAGAGACTCGCAAAAGTATTCAATATGTGCTCTGGCTTGCTTGTACACGTGGTGTGCTCTTTTTACTGACCATACTGCCCAGAGACTAGCAATAAAGGCTACCCTAGCAGACTTCGACTAATCTCAAAAAGCCAAACAAGATGAATCCTGAATGGGAGACCACGGGAAATCACAAGGCTAGACTGAAATGAGAGAAGAAAGAAGAACGTCCTGGAAGAAGACGGTGTTGAAGCATTTGTATATTATGCCAAGAAAACTACATGAAACTGCCCATCCAGGGGTTAGACTCCACTAGGGCGTCTTTTGTTGTTGTTGTTCTGTCAGAACTCTCCGCCATGACCTGGTAGGGCGTCTTATACTTTGTTAATTCCTAGCCCAGGGTTTCTCAGCCAGGGTTCCCTGCTGAGAGGTCACTAGGGGTTCCCTGGGAGATCACAATTTGTTCAAAAAATTATTTCAAATTCGGGCAACTTCACATTAAAGAGGTAAGTTTCATTCTTTATTTTTAGTTTAAGAACACTGTTAATCCATATATACAGGCCTACACATGAAACAAATATAATAATTTTGTAACTTCTGGCCTAGATTTGAGCCTGAATGTGCAGGGGTTCCCCGAGGCCTGAAAAATATTTCAAAGGTTCCTCCAGGGTCAAAAAGTAGAGAAAGGCTGTCCTAGAGACTCAGAACATAGGTCTCGAGGCATTGAAGAAGGGCAAATCTGAACTAGAGATCTGAAGGCATGGGAAGGTTGTGGAGAATCAGACAGTGGAAAAAATCATGAAAATCTTTTTTCCCCAGTTAAGCCATACATCTAAACATATTTTTCTAAAAAAAATATATCCCAAAGTAACTGTGGAAAACCAAGTAAGTGTTATTACAGCAGTTCCTATAGCCTGTTTCTCAGTGGAAATGGAGGCCCAAAGCGATGTAGACCTTTTTCACGTGGACAAATGATGGCCGAAGTACAAAGATTATTTCAAGATCGATTACACCATTCATTCCTTAGGCTGAATCAGCAGTTGCCACACCCAGAAGAAAGACTTTTGCTAGAACTCATGTGTTAGTGAGCCCACTCCTTTGCCTAAATATCTGATGTAAGAGATAGGGAACTGATCACCAGGTTGAGCGATGCAGAGCCAAGTCTCGTAGGGACTGCCTCACCTAGCCCTCGGTTGAAACAGCAGCACGATTAAAAAGCCAAACAATTTATATAATTTTTTATTTTATTTATGGATACACAAAAATACAATGATGGAGGAAGCATCATTTGTCAAGGTTTTAGTTGCTTAACAATGTGCTTTGCTAGAGTCATGTCAAATTAATCATGTATTTGTTGTTGTTGTTCAGTCGTTTAGTCGTGTCCGACTCTTCGTGACCTCATGGACCATAGCACGCCAGGCCTTCTTGTCCTCCACTGTCTCCCGGAGTTTACTCAAATTCATGTTCATTGCGTCGGTGATGCTATCTAACCATCTCATCCTCTGCCGTCCCCTTCTCCTTTTGCCTTCAGTCTTTCCCAGCATCAGGGTCTTTTCCAGTGAGTCCTCTCTTCACATTAGGTGGCCAAAGTATTTGAGCTTCAGCTTCAGTATCTGTCCTTCCAATGAGCAGTCAGGGTTGATTTCCTTTAGGATTGACTGGTTTGACCTCCTTGCAGTCCAAGGGACTCTCAAGAGTCTTCTCCAGCACCACAGTTGAAAAGCATCAATTCTTCGGCGCTCAGCCTTCCTTATGGTCCAACTCTCACAGCCATTCATTACTACTGGGAAAACCATAGCTTTGATTATACGGACCTTTGTCGGCAAGGTGATGTCTCTGCTTTTTAATATGCTGTCTAGGTTTGCCATAGCTTTCCTCCCAAGGAGCAAGCGTCCTTTAACTTCATGGCTGCAGTCACCGTCTGTGGTGATCTTGGAGCCCAAGAAAATAAAATCTGTCACTGCTTCCATTTCTTCCCCTTCTATTTGCCAGGAAGTGATGGGACCAGATGCCATGATCTGGGTTTTTTTAATGTTGTGTTTCAAGCCAGCTTTTGCACTCTACTCTTTCACCCTCATCAAGAGGCTCTTTAGTTTCTCTTCACTTTCTGCCATTAGGCAGAACTCCGGCCATTAGGCAGAACTCCGGCTTCGAGCCCCCCCAAATAAGAGTCATACTGATCAATTCTTGTTTACAAATGCAAAAAAAAAAAAGAGTCTGGAAAATGTGCAATAATTTCTAGTGCTGTTTATATTTGTAACCTCAGATCAGAGTGTAATTAAAAACTGTGGTGTATTTTTTCTTCAATTTGTATAAAGCCATACAGTACTGTAGCTGTTACTTGCTATTAGAAAGGACTCAAAGGAGACCAAGAACATGATTGTTGAATTTTAATAAGACAATTGCAGATTTAGCAGTTGGATTGCACTAGGTGGTAAATCCTTTTGACAGGTAAACAAATGACCACATTCTCTCACTATCTGTCCTGACTTTGAGGGAAGGAACACGCTGAGACTTGGTGTACAGGCTCTAGTGTTTTATTGTTCTACTCTGCTAGACAGAATCCAGCTAAACTAAAATGAACTAGTGATGCTTGGAGAAAGGGCCCAAGAAATTAGGACGGTGCTACCCTCAGCCTGTTATGATGAAAGCAAAGCGATTTAGTCCTGCACATGCATTTATCCTGCTGGAGGGAGCCCCCTCCTTCTTCACCAGTTATCTCCCTGACACTATCTTTTGTTCATGCCCATATTATCTTCATATCTTATAATATGAACTTTTTAATTTATGTTTTCTTTTTCATTGTTTTCATTATTTTACCTTCATATTAGAATGACCTTCTCAATACACCCTTTGTCTACCCTTCCAGTATTCTGTATCTGATTTCTTTGGGGATTACCTTGAACCTACCCTTAAAAATATTCCTTCTCATGCTTCTTTACAGCAAGAGCAAATTAAAATTAGGAATCAAGGCAGTATTGGAATAAATCATAAGAACATAAGCAGTGCCCTGCTGGATTGGACCCCTGGCCCATCTAGTCCAGCAGTCTGTTCTCACAGTGGCCAACCAGCTGCACGAGGAAGCCCCAGCAGATGGCCTTCAGAGGCAGTCCCACTGCCATCAAGGCTAATAGCTATTGATCGCCATGAGAGTTCATCCCCAGGTGAACTCTCTTAACAGATCCAGTCCTGTCCTCTGAGTGACCCTTTTAAAATTACAGGTATTTCATAAAGGGCAAGAAACATAGTTACCAAGAAAGATCCCAATGCTTTGAATGGCCTGATTAAGTCAAAAGGGAAGGTATATGTGTGTACAGTATGTGTGCATATAGTGTGTATACCCATATATACAAAACAAACCTTACAATTTTATCATGTCGAATGTGAAGGAAAGAGTCTCAATACTGAAATTTTGGATAAATTATAATTAAAGTGCTCATATGTCAGTCGAGTGGCATATAAATTTTAATAATAATAATAAGTACAGGGACGCGGTGGCTCAGCGGGTTAAACCGCTGAGCTGTAGACTGCCGATCGGAAGGTCGGCAGTTCGAATCCCCGCGCAACGAGGTGAGCTCTCGTTGCTAGGCCCAGCTCCTGTCAACCCAACAGTTCGAAAGCTTAGCAAGTAGATAAATGGGTACTACCTTAAGTGGGTAAATTTGCTGGCATCCTATCGGGGGTCGGCCACCAAACGGAAAAAGATCTCAGGAATGGCGGCAGCAACGACAGAACCCGAAGTAGAAACATCCAGGACGTCAGCAGCCAGCTCCGACGCAAGGCATTGTGGGACATGTAGTCCAGTAGCCACGGAAGAGTCGGTTCCCTTACCCCTTCCCTTAAGCGCGCGGTTTAAAAATGTATACTGTATAATGAAATGTAATTTACTATGTATGTAAGCCGCCTAGAGTCCTCCATTAGGGAGGGGATAGGCGGGGTATAAATACAATAATAAATAAATAAATAATAATAATAATAATAATGTAGTACTAATAGTAATAGGCACCTTGGGTGCAATCCCAAAACGTCTGAAGCACCACTTGAACACCATCGGCATTGACAAAATCACCATCAGTCAATTGCAAAAGGCAGCTTTACTTGGAACAGCTTACATCCTGCGACGATACCTTTAACACCATCAAACAACAACATCTATCTATCCCAGGTCCTTGGGAAGGACTCAATAGGTGGACAAAAATGCCAAAACCGTTCTAAACATCTGGCTGACTGTACGACCAACAAAATCATGACCTAGTGCTACCGATCACCTCAGCAAAGATCCTTTTTTGTGCTTATCCTTTATGATATTTTTTCTATCACCATTCATTATACTAAAGCAGAGCTTTCTAAACTTTTCATGTTGGTGACACACTTTTTAGACATGCATCATTTCGCAACACACTCTTACAGCGGGGCATCATTTTGCACTAGGACCTGTGCGGAATCTCAGCAAGTTTGGAGGCAGCAAGGCACAAGGCAGGCACTAGCACCTGTGCGGAATCCTGGCAGGGCAGGTTTGGAGGCAGCCAGGCACAAGGCAGGCACTAGGACCTGCGCGGAATCACAGCAGGTTTGGAGGCAGCCAGGCACAAGGCAGGCACTAGGACCTGCGCGGAATCCTGGCAGGGCTCGGACGACACACCCAGACACGAGCTGACACAGATGTCGCAACACAGTTTGGAAAGCTCTGTACTAAAGAATCTCCTTCCATTTCACCCTTTCCTCCAGTTCAGAAAAGAGAAAGAAAATGCTTTTTTCCCCCTATGTACTGTATACTGTACTGATATTCCAAATCCTGAAGTGAGAATTTGGTTTGGTTTTTTTATTTGCTAAATTCTGCAGGAAATTTTTTTTTGAAAAACCATTCAGAAGCAAAGAACGAAGCAGGGGTCCTGTCGACTTTACTTCCCTGAAGTCCCCCAACCCCACTCAGCCACATGTTCAGGAGAACTGCCCTGAAACAGTCCCACAAGAAAAATTATAAATTCAACTACACCGCCCAGCCTCATTGCTGAGGCATAGTCAAATTCTGCCTCGTTAAAATGGCTGGCTGGGTGAACCCTAAAGAAGCTACAGCTTCAATTTAACCCATTGCATCATCACTTCCTGCAAATTGTAGTGAAAGTACACTAAGCCAGGGCTTACAGCATGCAGTCTGTCAGAGTGGAAACCCAAAATTTCAGTGTCCTGCTGAATGATCCAGGCTTTCTAGTTGGAGGTTGGAGGAGTTTGTCACTTCCTGTTCTGTTTTTTTCCTAGTTCAGTTGAAGACCTAATTTGCATATCTGATTCATCCCTGCCTTTTTCCTCATCAAGGGTGGCAGGAATCAGCTTTTACTCAAATTGCAGGTGGGACCAATTTGAAAAAAAGAAAAAGAAAGGCGATCAATATCAGCTAGGATACTAGATTGGAATTATAAACAGATTAAGGAATTACAGTAATTAATTTAATCACATAGATCATTCTATACTCCTTTCAATCTTAGGCATATTTACAGTATATGGTAGGGCTACTGTATTTGGGCTGCTAACTAAAATTAAACTAACTAGCCACAAAGAAATACAGTGAACTCTAACTCTTCCATCTAGTGGTGGTCTGGATTTTTGCAGCCAAATATGATAGCCCTAATCCTACTGAATTCAATGAGGCTTATTTCTATGTAAGCTGATACAGACTGCAACTTTAATCACAAATCATTTACTTCTCTGCCACCATTAAAAAAGAAGCTCTTCAAAAAACAGTAGTGTCAGCAAAGAACGGAGTAACTCCCTAACACAATGCATAGGAAAAGGACAAGAACTTAAATTTATTTGTGAGCATGTTTAAAAAGAAAACCTTTATTGCTTTCAGCTGCATATTTTCCAGACTAGAATTTGTTTGATCAATTTATATAGCCTCTCATCTCGCAATTGTGACTTTGGGTGGGGAACATAGGATTAAAACGCCAACAAAAGAAGACACAAGGCAATAATGAATAATAACATAATAATACAACTTAATGGTGTCTGAGGACAAAGTAACTCAAACCATACAAAACACAAAATCACATTTGATGGGCTCACCCAACCTCCATACCCCATGCCGAAGGGAACAACTAGGTTTTCAAAGATTTATGAAATGCTAGCAGGGTCAGGTTCAAGCGAATCTCTGGAGATACGAGGGCAGGTACAGTAACAGAGAAGGTATGCCTCCTGGGTCCCACCAGATGGCACTGTTTAAAAGGGGACCCAAAGCATGTCCACCCTATTGAATCTAGTAGCTCAGGCAGAAATAATTTAAGAAAGGAGGTCCTGGAAATTATGGATATTGTAGAGAAGTTTGTATTAAACATATCTTCCAAAATATGCACTGGTTTATATTTCAGCACCCAAATTTGGAGCTGCCATGAGTGACTGACAGTTTTGCTAACTGAAGTCCCAAATCAGGTTGGGGAAGCTTGTATTAAATGTCTTGTCATGTAGAGCAGTGTTTCTCAACCTTGGCAGCTTTAATTGTGTGGACTTCAACTCCCAGAATCCCCCAGCCAGCCATGCTGGCTAGGGAATTCTAGGAGTTGAAGTCCACACATCTTAAAAGTTACCAAGGTTGAGAAACACTGGTGTAGAGTAGGAGCACAGGATGTAAGTGGGCTGCTGCAGGATAGTATGCAGACTGTCAAGCCTTAAAAACATTTGGCCTAGATTTAGTGCTTGTAATATCTTCAACCTGCTCCTAAGCATTTTTGCTCCAGCATCAACCCTGCTGATTTCAATGAGTTTTCCTGGCTAAGTGCATTTAAGATTTCAACTTCACAAGAGTCATTGAGTAAAACTGGAGAAGCTGTAAAAATATTCTAGGGAGAACAAAACCGGCCAAAGAAGAGAATGCTTTTTGTTTGGTTGTGCCTGATGAAGAAAAGGAAGGGATGGTCTGCTTTGACTTGGACAGGCCGTGGCGATGACCTCAATTCAACAGGTGCTGCGGTAGCAGCGGCTGCTTCCGTACCCTTTTCATTGACCTCTATAAAGGACTTGTGAAATACTTCAGACAAAACCAAGCCATTTTTGGTTGACATTCCTGAGAAATCTGCTTGGATGGGGTCAAAGGCATCCTTCATTCCCATTTTGCTCAGGGTAGACTTGAGTTCATAACTCTCTTCCATTTTGATCCTGGGTAAGTGAACCTCCACTTCTAGTTTTTCCATCATTTCCGGACTGGTCCATATTGATAATCTCTCATAAGTTAGTTCTTTTTCCAACTAGAGTCAAATTAGAGAGAAAGTTTGATAGGAGGGATTAATTCACACACAGGGTTTTTCTCATGAGGGGAAAAACAATGTTGTCAGGGAGGAGATGGCTTAAAGTGCACTCTACCCACAATTATCAGAGAAAATCAATTAGAAACTTTACTTCTAAGCAGACATAAATAAGTTTACACCATAACTTCCTCAGAAAGGAGGGGAATTGCAGGGGGATACAAAGATAATTTTTTTTCTGGTAGCAGGTACAAGGTATAACCTAAGAAAAGATTGGACAACTTTTTCAGCTCTGGCTACTTGCAGTTTGGGGGTTACGTCAAGTTACTTTAGGGGCAGTGTTTCTCAACCTTGGCAATTTTACGACGTATGGACTTCATGGTGGCTGGGGAATTCTGGAAGTTGAAATCCACACATCTTAAAGTTGACCACAGAGTTTCTTTAGTGTAGAATACAGGGCACTCTACAATTTCTGGTTGTTGCACAAAATGGCTGATTTCCTGAAAGATCCCAATTCTATTAAATATCCCTGATTATAAAATTTGCCCAGTATAGAAGCCAGACCACTTAGAGGACCTTGTGGTCACTGGGTCTTGCAAAAAAAAAATAGTGGTACTCGGTTCAACAGAGGTAAGTTAAGAGATGTAAAGGAATTTGGATATTCATGGAGGGCTACAGCAAAGTCTCTGTTGGGCCACCTATAGTTCTAGATTGTCCACATCTGCACTACATGGTTACTTAGAAGAGGCCTTCATTGAATATAGTGGATAGTATTTTTAGTAAATCTAGAAATCATTAGTTTGCCAGAAAGTTATACTAGCAATAGGGGGAACATTTTATTCATACATATCTGTCTGCTATCTGACAGTCTTTTGAAGATATGTGAAAACAAATATTTTACCAGCTCCAGACCAGTAGTCTCATCTCTTATATCCTCTGGAAGAAGGATGAACATGCTGAGGTCATTGTTAACATATGGAAGCTCTACAATAAAGACCTGTAATGTGTCAACATAGAATGCTGGAAACTTATCCTTTACCAACATCATTTGTACAGGCTTTGACTGGATCTGTTAATTTAAACAAAACAAAACAAAACAAAAAGTTTAGAGTTTTTCAGACCTGGTAAAGACAACAGCAGTACAGAAATTAAATCAATCCATGTATGGTTCCAAAAATCATCTCTGCATAACGATTTCTACTCTGGAGCATCACTGAAAGCTTGAAGGTAGAAATTAATACAGTTGGTGAGATTGGTGCTTCTAGTTGAGTTAGTGGCTGTTTTGATAAAAAAGCTGTTTATTATAACAAGAGACTTAAGTCTATACATTGTTCTTAGGGTTAGTTTCCTTTTGGACACGTTAATTTATAGTTTAAAAAAGATAAAGGTTCCCCCCGCACATTTGTGCAGTCGTGTCTGACTCTAGGGGCCGGTGCTCATCTCCATTTGTTAGCCGAAGAGCCAGCGTTGTCCGAAGACGCTTCCACGGTCATGTGGGCGGCATGACGCGCACGGAACACTGTTACCTGCATGCTTTCAAATTGCTAGGTTGGCAAGAGCTGGGGCTAGTGTGGGAGCTCACTCCGTCATGCGGGACTAGGGATTCGAACTTGCAATCTTCCGATCGACAAGCCTGGTATCTTACCCACTGAGCCACCACGCCCCCTTATTATTACTACTTACCAAATATTATTAATTATTATTATTAATATTAAATATTATTAATAATAGCATTAATTATTTAATTATCAGTAATTAAATATTGTTGATTATTGATTATTAATTATATTATTTAATATAATAATATTAAATATTATTAATTATTATTATTACTTGCCAAATATCTATGATAAATTATCTGAGGAACAGACTATCTCAGTATGAATCTGTCCGGATACTAAAATCAGCAGGAGAGACCTTAAAGTTGCCTCTACTTTCTGAAGTTATTTTTGGGGCACCCAGGGTAAGACCTTTGTTTATGTTGCTCCCAAGTTATGGAATGCACCTTCATGGGACCAACTCCATTCTTTCTACTTTTAGGACCTCAAGACCTTCCTCTTTAACCTGGCCTTCTGACTTTGAGCTATTTTATATTGATTTTATTTTTTTTGTAATAATTTCAAGTGTTTGTTCTATTTCTTTTTTAACTGATAAATCATCTTGAGGACAGAAAGGTAGGATATGAACTGTAAAAACACCAATGCTCCATGAACTGCACTGGTTACCAGTTGGCTTCTGGGGGCAATTCAAGGTGCTAGTTGTAGTCGTTAAACCCTACATGGCATACGGCCTATTTATTTGAGGACTGTCTCCACCTTGTAAGATCTGACACAGTTTGCATGCTCCTGATCCCTTCATTTAAGGAATGTCATCTGGCAGGACCCAGGTGGTGGCTTTCTGTATCGCAGTACCTGCCCTCTGGAACAGCATCCCCCCACCGGAGATTCATATGACCCCCACCCCATTGGCTTTTAAAAGAGTATTAAAAATACAACTCTTCCCCTAGGCTTTGAGTTAGAGTGATTTGGGGGTGGTAGTGGTTCTGTTTTGATTCCCGTGGGTGGGGGAGAGAATTGGTGGTTGTTCCTTCCAGATGACATTGTCTTTTGGATTTTATTTTTGATTTTTACCATTTGTATATGTTAAGCTGCCCAGAGCCATTGGAGCTGGGCAGCCTAGAAATCTAAAATTCAGAGAGAGGGAGGGAGGGAGAGAGAGAGAGAGAGAAATAGTAATTAAATAAATAAGTAGTAGCAATGAAGACAATTTCAAGCCAAAGTCACTGTAGGTGCTCTTGGCAAGTTAAACAAGACTGGATGGCAAGAGGTTAGTTGCAAGAGTTAAGAGTAAACTCTGCATAATCAGACCTTACATCTTATATTTAACCATCCTGAATTAGTAATTTTCATTTTAATATGTTTGTTTTGAATGTGATGTGCAGAGCTGCTAATAATTTTTGCAATTAATTAATATCCTTCACATTTTTCCCTATTATACATATGAACATACCTTACTCATCCGGAAGGGCTTCTCTGTGGTGTTTTCTTTTGGAAACTTTTTCTCCCACTTTCCTTTGAAGTAAATGGCATTTACTAAGACCAATACAGTCTGACGATCAACAGCACCTTTAGGCAACAGATTCTTGATTTTGTCTTGGGAAAGCAAAGGATAACAGTGTAAGTACAGAGATTCTAGGCAGCAGTACAAGTAGCAAATGGTTTTCTAAGGAACTGCCTTTGATTGAATCACATTATTTGCTGATCAAGCCAGAAACACTTTCCTTGACTAGAAGTAGACCTTTAGATTTCTTTTTAAACCAATAATGTCAGTGTTTGCTTTCTGTGATCTAGCTCCGAGAGAGAGGAGGTTCTTGGCTCAAGCCACTACGCTGGAATTCTGCACATCATTCATTCATTCTATATTTCTTCCTAAACTTCCTTTAGATAGGACCTGATTCGTTATAGTAATCATGCATAGCTACTATGATTACAATAATTTCTGTAAATATTGTAATACCCTTAAAACTCTTTATCTACTTCTCTCATTGCCAGCATCACACTTAATTGCAAAATTCAAATCCACAAGTTCCATTTAAAAGATCTGTGGGGAAAAATGGCACAACAATTGAGAATATCTGCATTTAACTCCTGAACATGATTTTTTCTTCTTCCTGACAACAGAGATCAAGGTCACTTTTGAACAGAGCTGCATTATCAAGACTATGGCCTAGAACACATGATTTTCATCATATGGTAAAGGTGTATTTTACACATTCACTACAGAATGCAGAAGTAAGCAACTTTTTGGTACTTCAGACACATGATTTTCATAATATGGTATTGCTGTACCTACTGATTGTTCCATTGGAATGAACTACTTAAAGCAGGAAGGGGTATAATTTGGTGGCTGGAGTTTAAACAATGTTTTGAGGGAATGAGGGTTGCAGTTGATGGGGAGGAGGTGTTTGAAAGTGGCCAAGGTCCATATCAAGTGTGTGTAGCCAAAACATAGGTGGGGAGGGGGATCCTGGTTTGGAGAATAGCTTGGAGTTTATTTCTTGGGCTTTTGAAAACTCTGTAAAACTTAGTTTAGAGCTTATACTACCATTTTCATGAATTTTTTTTTTGCATCAAATGGGCAGGAAAGTGCACCATCAGTGCTTGATAATTGCGATAATGAAATTCAGGACCTTTGCTAGGGGGAGCTTCAGAGTTCAAGGGCCATGGATTATCTATTTCTGAATTAAAAGTAGACTTCACAGGGCCCATTACTTTCATCCTATAAGACTGGTTTTGATTATGATGTTGACACAGAAAGAGTTCTTTTTATTAATATTTAAGATACATGTTTTGATATATAGTATGAGGAAAGGCTTATTGTGCAAGTTTCAAGTGGTTGATAGAAAATAAGACATTTGAGAATCACTGATTCACACATTTCAGTAAGTAGTAAACTGTGGTTTACAAACCACAGTAACTGGTTCACACAACCCGCTAGGGAAACCAAATAGACCACATTATGGCTCAGCATATTGTATGAACTCAGTGGTGTTATTCATACATTGGCAAAGCCAAAATATAACATGGTTGTTTCAGCTTAACTTGTTGTATAAGCCCAGCAATTGTGGCATTAACTTTGATGTTTGAATTAGCACTTGTATAAATCCAGCCAACTGCAGTTTATTCATGGTGAAATAAACCGTAGCTAAGCAAAAGATGTGTACCAGACCACAATCTTCTGTAACGGACTGCAAGAATGAGCTTACTGTTAGTTTGTCCTTCGACCCATGAGTTGATCTGATCTCTGATTTGTTCTGCAGCACGTAAAAAGTCAACTGATTGTGGCTCTGCATGATAATATGTCTTAGCAAGCTGCAGATATTCCTGAAAGGTGTAAGTAGAAGAGTTTACCTTTATATCGAGACAGTTACACATGAATATAGATTGTGCCTGAGATGTACAAAATATTCTATCCCTGTTCCTAAAGAATGTATAGTAAATAACAAAGTATGGTTAAACATCTTAGTGAAGCTGACATTTTAATGTCAGTACTTTACATACACCTCTTAGTTGGTGGGATGCAGGCAAGAGTATGTTGGCTTGCAAATTACTTTCAAGATTAGAGATTCTAGCTTGCATAGAGTAGTGTTAGCATGCTTAGGGTAAAACTAGGGTTTGGTTGCACTTGTGGCACAAGGGCCAAAATATGCCCAAACTGCCTGGCACTGTCCTTATCAAGAGGGAATGCTGCATGTGGCACAGATGTGACTAAGGCTATCACATAGTCTAAACCTTCTCTATCTTTCTACAAAGCATTATGTGAAAATCTACCAAGGTCATGGTCAACGACAAAGGTCAATAGCAATAGGCCCATCTGGTTATGACCACAGCATATGGAAGATGTAAAACATTGGTGTGGTAAAGCAAGAAGAGATAGGTCAAGAATGAATGGGTGCTGAATGAATGTGGAGTGAGTGCAAAAAAATAAGTGACCAGTATGAAAAACAGTGGCTTGGTCATACCAAGAGAATGATAGAGGATTTAATTGCAAAACAAATGAATGAAAGAAGAGTGAATCAGTTGAGAGAAAGGCAAAATCTGAGAAAGTCAGGGTGGGATGGAGTTGATGAAGTCCTGAAAAAAACAAAAACAGGTGAGACATCTAAAGAACAAAGGGCAATGTATGAAGCTGTATATAGGTGTGATAGAAGGACAGATTGCCAAAACTGAAAGTTATGGAGAGGTATAGTGAATGGTCTTGGTGTAAGCTAGATTTAGCTATATTTCCTTGTCTTTTTCCTATCCCAAGTCTTTAATTTCTTTGGCATACTGTTTTTTCCCCCCCTTCACTCTGCATAAAGGGAATAGTGTGATGGGTATGTATGAAGCTGACAGCAGGGTTTGGAAAAATTATTCTTTTTTCTTGTTTGCAGAATTTGTATATTTTTCTTGCAATTTCATTATTTAATTGTATGAATTATTGATTACTACAAAGATCCACACTACTTTGTAATGTATCTCATGTTTTTCAGCTGATTAATAACTTATTGACACTATGTATGTTAAAAGAGGTAACTTAAGAAGTATATGATTTTTTAAGTTAACTGTATCAGTGACATCCAATCATCTAGGCTGCTATGAACCAGCAAAGGAGAAGGGAGATATAAGTATTAAAAATAAACAGTCCATGGGATCATATACTCATATGCCAGTAGCTTGTTCACTGGATATGGGTGTACTGAAATCAGTTAGATCAGCATTCAAAAGGTGGAATTCTTCCTGAAAGCAGAGCATTACACCAATTCGCTAGTGCAAACATATTAAGTCCACCTTCTTGCTGTGATTCCCAGCACTCCCTGAACCTTCCTGCAGCTGCTACTTTTCCTGGGTGTTGCACTTCCCTTTCTAAACAGTTGAGCAGACTGAGGAGTCAGGAGAACAGGCAGCAGATTCTGCCTCCCATTCCCCAGTAATCAGATGCAGGCACTTAGGCTGCCCACGTGGAGGTACAGAAAGGAAAATGAGGACATAGAGGCCCGTATCCAAGCCCTGTTCACAGCATCTCTTGTCTCCTTAATCCCCATCCTTCTAACTTGAATTAGGAAGGGGCCTACTACACAGATTTGCAACATCCCAAATTCCTTTAAAGTCCCCTTTGCAGTTTAGGATTAATGGTAAAGGTTTCCCCACACAGTCATGTCCAACTCTAGGGGCCGGTGCTCATCTCCGTCTGTTAGCCGAAGAGCCAGCGTTGTCCGAAGACGCTTCCAAGGTCATGTGGCCGGCATGACGCACGCAGAACGCTGTTACCTTCCCACCGAAGTGGTACCTGTTCATCTACTTGCATTTGCCTGCTTTCGAATTGCTAGGTTGGCAAGAGCTGGGGCGAGTGCGGGAGCTCACTCCGTCACGCGGGGCTAGGGAAGTTTAGGATTACTTCCCCAATAATCTTGGAGGTTAGTCTTATAAATTTATTTAAAATGAAGCAAGACAGCTTATGGTAAATACGGTACTTACAGTAATAAACGGAAATGTTTTTTCTCCATAGAGCCTACTGGCAGTTTTAAGCAAGTAAGTGCTACTGGGCTGGTTGATTTCTGAGATCCGTTCCTGGAACGCCCTGCGGAGGATTTCATCTTGGCTAAGGTCCAGCTCCTTTGTACAGAGACAGTGTTAAGCTTCACAGTCTCAGTTGCATTTGAATGGATGTTTTAAGGTGCGCTCATGCACATATACATACATAAAAGCACATGCACACACATACACAAAGTATTTCAGCTTCAGTACAGCTGAAAATAATTGCTAGAATAAAATCATTCATTACCATGACTGTTTGCATGAAAATGATAACTTTAATGTAGGAGTCCCCAGGGCCAAATTGGTCTTCCTGTGGTTAGAAAATGACTGATACATTGACAAAAATGAGGAAAAATACTGTGAGAAATATGACAAAATGGGAAACAAGGGCATACAATGTGTATATGCAAATTTTAATTACTCTATTCCTTTATTTTTTGCTCGGTTACAAGATGTTACCTGTGAAAAATTTTCAGTTCCTTTTGTTGGATTGAAATGAAGCACCTGATAACAGAGTTGTAAGGATAATTACTGGAAAGTTAAATACAATGTATTTTCTTCTTAACAAAGTATTAAATGAAATTTTATATAAAATATGTCAACAGTATTCAAGTTTAAGGAACATGGCTTAAAATGTTCACTCACCAGCTGTTTCAACACAGTTGGTTTTAATCCTAAAATTTGAAAACCCTTAGATTTTCCCAGCTCTGCTTCCTTGGGTCTGGATTTTACATTTCATCTTTTTAAAAATTATTATTGTTTGCATGTTAAGAATAGTTAACATTTTTTAAAAAGTATGTATAGCTATAAACTATGTGTGAGGGTGAAATTTTTATTTATTTATTTATTTATTTATTTATTTATTTATTTATTTATTATTTGGATTTATCCCCGCCCATCTCTACCGTGGTAGACTCTGGGCGGTTTACAACCACAATATAAAAGATAAAACCTATACATTTAAAACTACAATAAAAATAAAAAATAAAAATCCAAAAGATGGTCTGTTCTTAAAAGGAGGAAACCACTAAGCCAACCACCCCCAGGAGGAACTATCATTTCCTTCACTCCAGGCACGGTGGCAGAGCCAGGTCTTCAAGGACTTCCTAAAAGCCAGGAGTGAGGGTGCCAGTCTCACCTCAGGGGGCAAGTTATCCCACAGGGCGGGTGCTATTGCAGAGAAGGCACGCCTCCTGGACCCCGCTAGATGGAATTCTTTTAAAGAAGGGATCCGAAGCATGCCCTCCCTGCATGATCGGGTGGGGCGGGTAGATGTGGTCGGGAGAAGATGGTCCCTCAGATACCCTGGTCCCATGCCATGTAGGGCTTTAAAGGTGATAACCAACACCTTGAATTGAATCCGGAAGCAAACTGGTACCCAATGCAGCTCACAGAGTAGCGGTGTTACATGTGCTGATCTCATAGCACCCAGAACTACCCGTGCAGCCGCATTCTGGACCAGCTGAAGCTTCCGGATACTCTTCAAGGGTAGCCCCATGTAGAGCGCGTTGCAATAATCTATATGGGAGATGTCAAGGGCATGAGTGACTGTTCAGAGGGCCTCCTGATCGGCGCACCACGCGAAGCTGTGCAAAGGCCCTCCTGGCCACGACTGCCACCTGCTCCTCGAGCAGGAGTCGTGAGTCCAGGAGGACCCCCAAGCTTCGCACTGAATCTGAACGGGGTAGTGCCACCCCATCCAGAGTTAAAGATGACAACTTCCTGGAAATCAAGAGGCCATCAATCCACAGCCACTCCGTCTTACCAGGGTTCAGCTGAAGCCTGTTGTGCCCCATCCAGGCCCCTACAGCCTCCAGACACTGAGAAAGGGTGTCGACTGCAACACTTACTTCACCCGGGATGGAGATGTACAACTGGGTATCATCAGTGTACTGGTGATACCTCATCCCATGGTGACGGATGATCTTACCCAGCGGCTGCATATAGATGTTAAATAGGAGAGGAGAGAGAACCTAACCCTGCGGCACCCCACACAAGAGGGGTCGAGGGTCAGATCTCTCCTCTGGGTGTCAGTCATACCAAATTGCTGAAAGTAGGGGGAATATTAGGACCATCTCATCCCCAGAACATCGACCCGCCCCACCCGGTCATGCAGAGAGGGCATGCTACAGACCCTGTCGGTAAGGGAATTTCACTTGACGGGGTCCAGGAGGCGGGTCTTCTCTGCAGTGGCACCTGCCCTTTGGAACATTCTGCCCCTGGAGGTGAGGCAAGCCCCCACACTCCTGACCTTCCGGAAACAATTGAAGACCTGGCTCTGCCACCTCGCCTGGGATGGGAAGGGTAACAGCTCCTCTTGGGGTTGGCTTGCGCCGTAGAGGTCTTTTAAATATAACCTCATTGCCTCTTGGATTTTATATTGATACAGTATCTAATTTATTTTTTCTTAGGGTTGTTATATTGTATTTTATATGTTTTAATTGCTGACTTTGTTGTAAACCACCCAGAGTCCCCCTTTTGGGGGGAGATGGGCGGTGATAGAAGTTGGATAGATAAATAAATAAATGTTCGCCGCCTTGAGTTCTGTATAAAAAAGGAAGGATAATAACAATAATTGCTGAACTCACCTTGGCCATCTGGGTTGCAGTATTATTTCTTGCCCCGAGATAGACCATGGCAAGAGTAGATGAGATACTCCAGGGAGAACAGAAAATGTTTTTGCTTTGTGATGATTGATTCAGCTTCTTGAAAAGCTCCAGTGTAAAATTCCCATTGGCTACTGAGAGGGAATCCATTGCCAACACCTATGAGGAATGTGACAGAACAAATGGTAATACTTTCTCATCATGGCTGTACTAAATAGTAGTTGATGCTACAGCCTTCCTCCATCTTCCCACTAAAAGGTGTCTCCATTACAATTTTAAGATGTGAAGCGTTCAGTCTTTCTGCTTATCGATTATCTTTTCTAAATAATTGCAGTTGCCGTATTAATTGGGTTTACTGCTGAAGGAACATATTTAGATTATGCTGCACTGATAGGGCTTTTATATGTATGTATATGTACACATGCACACATATATAAACAAGCATATACAGTATATATTGAAAAAGCCTGCAGTCCGAATTATATTTACTCAGAAATATGTCCCACTGAGTTCCACAAATTTGCTCCCATAATTTAAATATGCATAGTGAGATGGGCAGTGTATACATTTGAAAAAATAAACAAATATGTATACTGTTACAATATTGCAACATTACGGCCCAGTCTGAGATGTGTTAGCAGAAAAGGAAGTCCAACTTTCAATGGAACATACTTCAAAGTATTTTTGTGTAGACTTCCAGCCCCAATGAAGAATTATACGTACATTATAGTGGCAATTTACTAAGAAAGAGTTAATTCAAAGGCATGTCCTGTATCATGTTAGGCAATACTTAAAATCGTAATGCCTGTATATTCCAGATACTATCAAGGGTGTTCTGAAGAAATTTCTACAGTTTTTGTTTCTTTTTGTTTTGGAATTCTTGGCAATAAATAAAATAGAATATTTTAGTAATGGCCAGAGATTGATTTTTAGCAACATTAAATGCAGCAGATGAGTTATAACAGACTTGGCTGAATAGTGTCTTTGTGGAGGTTTTCCTGTACTACAAGATCAAAAAGAAGCAAGGATTTCTGAAATAGAGATTGCCGTATATATCAGCAGCTACAAGCAGTAGTGTTTTTTTTTAAAACGTTGAAATATTCTACATTGTGGGGAAGCTCTACAATGCAGGTTCTAATGGCAAGAAAATAGCACCAAGGTGTTTTTAAGGGGGGGAATTGCCCCATACAATGCATAATTTGTAGTGTGACAAAGGCACAATTTTTCAAAGAGAAAGGACAACAGTGTCAGTGATAGCACATAAGCCTTTGCTCAAAGCAGTTCTAGTTACAGTTTAAAATAGCTTTTTGCCAGATCATTAGTACAGCTGCAGTGTATATAGATCATCAGCCCTTCTTCATAATGCAAATGATATTAAATGTACTTTGGACTGGTGCAAAGTGCCTAGATTCTAGATACCATAAAATCTCTTACCTCACCCTTGTATCAAGGTTGTGCTGATTGTAGTTCCTTGCAAATAATCCTGAGAAATGTATTTTGTGGAGGTTGCAGAGAAAAGATCCCTAGCTTTCCCCACAAATGTAGAGTTCTCAGGTTTCGCTATGACCTAGAAGTGGCACAGGAGCAGAAGGTGGGTTATACATGATAAAATAATAAAAATAAAAATGCCTTATTAGAGAAAACAGCTCTAATTCAATCCCATATATAACTCTGTCCCTTTTACTTTTCATGTATTTTTAAATGGATACCTGCCTTTCTGCAAATAATGCTCAATGCACCCTATTCATTTTACTCAGTACTACCTTGACAAAGAAATGAAAACATTGATGTTAGTCATTTTCATCTTTTCAGTAAATAAGTTGCATCTTGCTGCTGCTTTCATGTTTTATTTTCTCACTCCTAAAGAATAAGACTTTTACCTTTTAACTGTTAATCCATTAATAATGCTTGACATTTCATAGTACAGTACCTGGAGTTGCTAGGATTAATGTGCTTCTTCCTCTTCCAGCTGGGGTGGAAAATAGTTGTGAAGAAATAATTGTGCAAAAATATAAAGCAGCCTGCAGTTCCCCTTACTATTTATAACTTTCATGTCAACATCCTGTCTCTTGGCTATCTTTTCGTATAGCAGCTGCATAATTTAAGATATCTATGCTATTTGGACTTTTAAACGCTAATCCAAATTTTAATAAATTTCCAAAAGCGGCTGCTGCATTAACCTCAAAGAGAAAAAGAGGATCTGACATTGTTCAGGCACCACTTTTTGTTGAACTACCAGTGGAAATGTGATACCAAGCCTTGCCTTGCCATGCCTGAAAAATAGTTTGCTGCATTTTAAATATCACAGTGAACATTATCAGACACTGAAAAAGGCTTGCTATTATGCCTCCCCAGGTAACAAAATTGTTCAATAAATAGTATCATATGAATTACCTTCGCTCCTAGCAATATTATGTTAAACCTGCTGTTTGTTTATGAAAACTGCATGTCTGAATTTAGATTTTCTTTATAACTGTATAAGGAAGTCCTGAGAAATAGCTCCGAAGAGAGCCAGAATATTTTATGGACACAGGAATGAGAAAGAACAGCTTTTCAGAGTCTTGAATTTGTTCAGAAGAGTAGTAGCAGGATTGCAACAAAGATCACCAGGAAGCATCTTGAAAAGTAGCACCTTGCATTTATTTTGTTTTCCATATGACTGCCAAATAGTCAACCATCTATGATCCACAAGCTTTTTCTCACTGGTGGAGGTGGGAATCTGGTGGGAGGGGCAACACATCCACCAATCGCTACATCTCAACTTGCCCTGCCTTAACCTGACAGGACAACATCACTCGCCACCTCACCAAGGCAAAATAGAGATTGACGGGGGGCACAAAGCAAATTATGCTGCCACCTCATAGACTGGTGGAAAGCATGTTGAATCTACTGTCTGGATGTGCCCAAGAACTACTTGGCTGGCTTGTCACCTGCTTGACCACTTAAACCTCCACTCTTTCCATATGGAAGTCAACCTTGTAAAGCTCTTTTGGGTCTTTTAACTGCTCAAGGATGTGTGAACCATTCCCTTCCATCATTTTTAAAGAACAGAGATCCAGAGTTGTTCTTCCACATGTGGAAATAGTTCTACATAAGAAGAACCTGTGATTCTTGAAGAAAATAAGTTGCAGGCTATCTCCAGCAGCCTGCCTCATCTATAACTTGTTAAATAACTTGTTTAACAGCTGCATAATGACACAACTGGGTGAGATAATATGGGCATAAAACTAAGCTTCTCCCTTCTTGTCTCAAAGGGCAGCTGGGTGCATTAATGGACTGGATAAGAGTCCACAAACTAAACAGAAAACATGAAAGTGCTGATGCAGTCGGGGTCCAGGTGATCTGAGTGCAGATGTTCTATTTTGAGAGGAACTTCAGTTGGATGGACTGGGGAGTATAAATGCTGTAGAAGTACTCTTAGGCGAATGCCTGTAAATCTAACCATTTGAGGAGGACTCTAGATACCTTGGTCGCTGCAATGGTATATTTTAGCTGAGTAAGTCACATATACACCCACCTATAGAAAGAAAATCTGGCTCCCGTCACTCATGTGTTGGTAATCTACAGGCATTCGCCTAAGAGTACTTCTACAGCATTTATACTTCCCAATCCATCCAATTTTTTTCAAAGCCCTTCCTGGAATTGTCTCCCCTCCTGAAGATCTCTGAATGTAAAGACGACACAGGAGTCATTTAGAGTCCTCTCTTCAACTGCCCAGTAGAGTGTGCACATTCTCACTAACTCTTGTTCACGCCCTCTTCATCCCTTCATTGTCCTACCTCAAGCTCAAACTACTGAAGTTCCTGCAAGAACAAAAGTCACCTGACCCTCCATGCAAAAAGTGCATATGCCCAAATACCCACCTACATTTTCAGTAGCTGTTGTGTTTGTCAGTTTACAGAACAAAACACCTGGATGAAGTTGTTATCCATCCCATATTATAAACTCCACTGCAGCTAATATCTTATCAATTTTGCAACCAGGTGCTCTCCCCAAAGCTTCTAACTAGGGTTTAGGCTGCCTCAGTGGTTGAAGCAGCAAAGGGAGGATGCTAAGTTCTAAACCAGGGGTGGGGAACCTTTTTTCTGCCAAGGGCCATTTGGATATTTATAACCGGGGGGTGGGGGGCGGGGTTTCTGGGATTTCCGCGGACCGGGGGCCGGAGTTTGCAGGCAGGAGCCAATCACAAGCACTGGGGGCGGGGTTTGCGGGCGGAAACCAATCACGGGGAAGGGGCGGGGTTTGCGGGCGGGAGCCCCGCGGGCCTTATACGGCCCACGGGCCTGACTTTGCCCACCCCTGTTCTAAACAGCGCTCTCAGACTGCAACAGAAACTGCATGCTGAAAACGCTTGAGGAGAAGACAGACATAGTCCTGGAGCAGCCAGAATTCCTTCATCATAGAGAAAGTGTTTCCCAGTTCATCCTAAACCTCGGTCTCGATCTGCTCTTGGGGTTTGGGGGTGGGGTGTCAGTTGTAGGGTTTTCTTAGAGCACCCTTGTTGGCAATCAATCTTGGGCTGCCACTGTTTATGATGGAATAGTAATATGGGAATTGGAGTCTGAATATGTTACTCTCTTCCAGAGTAAATGGGGGATTTTAATGAAAAATAAACTAATCTGAATAGGCCCAGTGGACAAGTAAGGACTTTTGTCTCTCTCCAGCCCCCCTGGCCCATCTCTGTTTTTGGTATATTTCGTACAATAAAGAGCAATACCACATAGTAATCTTAGTTGTGGACCATATGAAACAAAGAAGGTTCTGAAATGGAATAGATGGTCTCCGCAATAGTTTTTCTCTATGTATAAAACAATGCATATATTATTGCTACCATTCTTCCTCAAATCCCTGTATTCTAAATCTTCAGATCACAGTAACACATAGCCCGTGTATGGTTCTGTTTTGTATTACTACCATTCTGTTTTCATTAAAAATGCCTGTTGACAATTCCGTCTACACTGACACAAAATCTGCTGGCAACAGGGCATGGGGTTTGTTGTTGTTGTTTTTGTATTTTTGTTGTCGTGCATGCTTTCTTTGTCTCTCTGCCTTGAATTGCTTTTTAGACCTGTAAGTTCGAGTGTCAAAACTGAGTTCAAGTTTACTTCAGGTGCAGGGAGATACCATGGCTAATGATGCAAAATTAATTCCAGTCATTCATATGATAAATCTGACAATCAGATGCTTTATTAATCCTTGGTCTAGCATACTGCAATTTAATCTTGCAAGACTTAGCATTCAGTAAACCAAGAGAGAGGAAGAGAGGCGATGTGCTTTTATGTGATTTTACCCCCACCCCAATCTTTTCAGACCCTATTTAGTTGACAGGTTGCAAGCTTTTCTTGTATGCTGGATTGTGTGAAATTAATTTTTTTATTTTTCTTACCATATTTCCATAGACTTTTACAAAAAATGTTTCCATAAGTCTATTATAGGAAATGATTATATCAAATTAGATCTCTTGTTCAACTCACATTAAAACTCTGTTTACAAAAAGACATAATAAAAAACAAACTTTTGCTCGTGGTTTTAGATGCTTCCTTGGTAGGACCAGTAACCATGACTTGACTTTTTTCTGAGATATCAGCAGTAGCCATATGCTACAGTTTCTAAAGATGCCGGAAAATGAAAAGAACCCACCATATTTGGACATAGTTGACAAAATATTGCCTGGGTTTTGCTCATTGCTTCTGTAACTTCCTTTCTATTTGCTAACATCAGGTTGAAATCTTTCAGGGGGAACAGAACCTTCCCCAAAAGAGGATGCTTTTAGTTTTGTTGTGCCGGATGAAAAAAAGGAATGGGTGATCAGCTGCAAATAAAATTGCATCTTGGTCACTTCGACCATCTATAGTAGCAGCAGTTGAAGCAGCCGCTTCTGTTCCTTCTTCATTGATGTCAACAAAGCACTTATGAAAAATTTGGGACACACCCAGATTGCTTTTTGCAGACATCCCAGTGAAATCAGCTTTCTCTAGGCTGAAGGCATCTGTTATTCCCATGTTGCTCAGCAATGACTTCAGTTCATAGTGGATGTTTAATTGCATCTTAGGGAGATAAACATTTGCTTCAACTTCTTCCATTTCTTCTGGGCTACTCCATTTGGAGAAGGCCTCATAGGTTAATTTGTTTTCCAGCTAGAATAATTTTGAGAAAGATACACAATGAAAATCAGATACTCATCACTCTGGAAAGGTTTCAATCTGCATTTGCATGCTAAACCCTGAGTGCTTTCTGTTTATGCTCATGTACTGATCCCTTGAGCTATGCAGCATCAAGGATATACAGTAATACATCCTGTTAGCATTTAGTGTAAAAATCAAAGGTTTACAAATGTCATCAGCAAAGTCATTTGTGTCTGCAGAAAAAAAAATGGGGCTAAGAAAAAATAATAATGAAAGTACCCTTGATTTATAAGTACCTTTGATTTATAAATATCCAGGGTACTTATAAATCAAATGAACAAAACTAATGAAGGTTACAGACTATCTTTGGAACAAGACCCACTGAATTTAAGCCATAACTTCAAGATGTAGTTCAAGAGTAGCATGTTTAATAGTTTTCCAAGATCATCTGAAGAAGCAAACTGTCATTAAATAAAACAAGAGATGGATTAGTATGTGAGAAATATTTATAAGTGGTATTTCAATTATTGCTTATTTAAATTAAGAATAAAACTACCTGAGCTTTCTTGTTAGAACTTTTGCTTTTTCATGAAGAAATTATGTGTGATAAAAACCGAAGACATATAACACGTAAAAATATTACTCTGTAGGAGGTTAGCTGGAATCTTTTCTGCAGAACGTTCTTACAGTTTTCAGATTCACTGAACTTTGTTTCAAATATGGTGGAATCTATTTCTAAAAGATAGTGCTGCAACTATATTAAAATTCTTTGGTTCAAAAGGAGGCAGATTTTTGTCTGCTGCCAATGCCATCAAACTGTGAGACTAAGTCATTTGCTCAGACCTTATATGGAGCCTAGTTATTCTGCACTTTCACTCCTAGGAAATAAGTCATAATAAGTGTGTGTGTCCTGCTATATTGTGAATTTTATAGGGAATTATGCAAAATTTCCAGGCCATCTCAATGAATTCCTTCTCACCCTTTTTACTTGGGAGAGAAAGCCTGCTACTGCCTACAGCGGTCCCCAACCTTTTTGGCACCAGGGACCGGTTTCGTGGAAGACAATTTTTCCGCGGACTGGGGGGCGGATGGTTTTGGGATGGCGTAGACAGAAGTGGTAAGCGGACGGGATGGCACGGACGGAAGTGTGCAGCCCGGTTCCTAACAGGCCACAGACCGCACGGACGGGGGAATGGATTCGGGATTGCGTGGACGGAAGTGGTAAGCGGACAGGATGGCACGGACGGAAGTGTGCAGCCCGGTTCCTAACAGGCCATGGACCAGTACCGGTCCACGGACTGGGGGTTGGGGACCCCTGGCCTAGAAGACAGCAAACTTTTGTGGGGCGGTGAATGTGGCTGCAGGTAATGTGGTAACCAGAAAAAGTGGTAATCCATCTCTCTCAGTGCTTATAGCTTATAATGTCCATTGCTTTTACATTACTGTTTCTTTTACTACACTTTATTCTGTTGACTGGATGTTTAGTGCTTATTGGCTTGCCTTGGCTGTACTATGGAATTCATTCATTCACAATTTCTAAATGGGATTATCTGACGTTTGTGTACTTAGAAGCTGTTTTTCAGCAAGTGTATGAATGGGGTAATGGTTAAATAATCAAACCATGTCGGTGGGAGCTAATCACAAATGCATTTCCCAAAGAAATCAATAGCATATTTTCCATCCAGCAAGCAGCAGACCAGAGGTTAGGAGGACCCATGGAATAGGTCCCTATGCATATGTCCAAGTAATTTATATGTTATCCTGTAATAAGTATCTCCCATATAAAAGCTCTGTCATGTCAACTGTCCAAGGCCGCCCAGCAGATTTCATAGAAGAGTAGGAATTTCAGTCTCTTTATCCCATTCTACTATGCTGCACTGATTCTCCAACTGATTATATGAAATTTATTGAAGGCCTATATTGAGCATCCATATAGGTTCATCACATTTAGATATGAGAAATATTGAAATACACTGATCAAAAGACAGAATAATTTGTTTTTCAGCTAAGGTTCTTGGACTTTTGATGGATTAGATTTTTTTTCTTTTCTCCTCTTGGTTCTGCATCACATACGGCAAGATAACTATGTGTGATAATAATCTCCTCCTGCAAATGATGAAGGCTCGTTTTCTGTTTAAATACAAATCTAGTATCTGACCAAACAGATTCATCAATTCTAAATGGTTCAGTAATTTCTGATACAGAGTAGGTCAAAGGGGAGCATTAAAGACAACACAGTGAATAACTGGGATAAAATCCGAAAACATACTCCCCCCTTAATGTAAACAGTTTACCATTTCCAAGCCAGTGCTGTCATCACTGATGTCATCAGGAAGCAGGATAAACATGCTGAGGTCATTACCGACATACTTGAGTTCAAGAATCTGGGCCTGTACTTCATTTACGTACTTCCAGTTAAATTTGTCATGCTGGAACATCATCATTACTGGCATACTTGTGTTCTGAAATGAGATACTGTATATGATTTTGAATCTTAAATGATATGGACTGGGGACTGCATGCTGACCACCAGCATCCTCTTTACCGCTTACAGAGCTCCAAGAGTGAATGGGGCAAAAACATTTAGTGTTCTTTTGCAATGCTTGGAATATCCCCTAAATCAGAGCTTTCCAAACTGTGTGTCACTGGCGGCTGCTGCCTCCAAGCCCTGCCAGGATTCCGCACAGGTCCTAGTGCCTGCCTTGTGCCTTGCTGCCTCCAAACCTGCCCTGCCAGGATTCCGCGCAGGTCCTAGAGCCTGCCTTGTGCCCTGCTGCCTCCAAACCTGCCCTGCCAGGATTCCGCGCAGGTCCTAGAGCCTGCCTTGTGCCTTGCTGCCTCCAAACCTGCCCTGCCAGGATTCCGCGCAGGTCCTAGAGCCTGCCTTGTGCCCTGCTGTAAGAGTGTGTCGTGAAATGATGCATGTCTAAAAAGTGTGTCACCAACATGAAAAGTTTGGAAAGCTCTGCCCTAAATGTTTCCTGGTGCCACTTAGTTTTGGAATACAGCCCTTGACATGTCACACAAAGCCTCCTGCTGCTTTTAAGCTGATGGATAGCAATGCAGCACAGATCATACAATCAGAGGAGAGAATGACTACAGTGATCTTCAGAGCCTTCATTACATAATTATTTACCTTGTTCAACCTGAAAGGCTGTTCTGTGGTGTCCTCTTTCTTAAAGGTGTTTGACCAGTTGCCTTTGAAGTATAGTACATTCACCATGATCAGCTGGGTAAGGGGATTTATAGATCCCTCATTCAACAGGTTGTGAATTTTACCTTATCACAGAAGGAGAGAAGAAAATAATGTTCCTGCATCTTTATTCATCCAACAAAGTGTAAAGGTAGAAAAATAAGCTAAGATGATCATTTAAGAAATGCAATTTTACCTTTTAACTGTGGGTGTGATTGCCTGCCCCCTATTTTTATGACTCTACTTTACAGAGCTTCATTGTTCCAGTTGTACCATTTATTGCTGCCCAAAAGTATCCTGCTTTAAAACAACTTCACCTAGTTTTCTCATGTTGCACTTTTACACTGAAAACTAGCAGCTCCTTTGAGTGTCATTCAGGGGTGGAAGCATGGAGTATAAATTTAAGAAATTAGTATTATCAAATCCTTCCTCAAGCATTTGGCCTATTCCCTCTGTCCAAATCCCCAAGCGAATTGTAACCTAATGCAGCTTCATATACTAGTTCCAGTTTACCCTTGCTCCTTTCTTCTGCAACTTTTCCTGTATTACTTAGCAGAGTGACATATAAATAACAACAACATGACCTATGGTTTTATGGAAGAAAAAGAAGAAAACAAGAATCATTGAATGGGGCTACAATAGTCCATAATCTTCAGATAATATTTGACATATGATATTTTATTGACAATTCTGCTGCATGCCTTTATCCAAGCTGATTAGCACATTGGTTGTGAATTCAAGCCTTTGAACGCTCACTTCTCCAAGCACCCATTGCAATACAGGAAGCTGAGAATGAGCAAATCGTACAAATGAGTTCTAGCAAAAGACAAAGGATTTTCAAACATCAGTGGCCAATATGAAAAGGGAGCTAACACTATACATTGTATATACATTATATACAATAGAAAGCTACCAAACGGTAATGCATACATGTTGTAAAATACAGAAAAGAAGGCATAAGGGGAATCAACTTCTTTATAAATGACTCAGCAACTATTTGGACCTTACCTGCTGTCTGGTGTTCAACCCATGAATTGATCTCTTTTCTTGCTGCTTCTGCAGTTTCTTGAAAGTTTACTGTTTGTGGCTCTGCATTATAGTATTTCTTCATTGATTCTGAGAATTCCTTAAAGGTAAAATGAAGTTTCATAGAAGATAGCAATATATTCATGCCAAAGGCCCAAACTTTAACAATAAATAATTATTAATACACCCTCAGTACTAAAACAAAGGTGCTGCTCACTCTTTGAAAAGACACTGATCCATCTCCGTATAGTTGATTGATACTTCTTAGCAGAACATTTTTTGTGGGTTGGTTGATTTCTTGATTAAGGGCTTGGAATCTTGAATGGATGTTACTTTGTGTTTTAAGGGAGGGCTGAAAGAAAGAAAAAAGGAAAGAATTTTTTAACCCTCTTCATTCTATTCTATTCTATTCTATTCTATTCTATTCTATTCTATTCTATTCTATTCTATTCTATTCTATTCTATTCTATCCACACACACACACACACACACACACCCTATTGTAGGGTATTTATATCCTGCATGCTACCATAAATTTATTTCTAAATCTTTCTTACTAGATATCTAGTGGTTAAGGCACCAGGCTAGAAACCAGGAGATTGGGAGTTCTAGTCCCGCCTTAGGCATGAAAGCCGGCTGGGTGACTTTGGGCCAGTCACTCTCTCTCAGCCCAACTCACCTCACAGGGTGGTGGTTGTGGGGAAAATAGGAGGAAGGAGTATTAAGTATGTTTGCCGCCTTGAGTTATTTATAAGAATAATAAAGGCGGGATAGAAAATAAATCAATAAAATTTAAATTGTGTGGTTTCTCATCTAACATGCTTTTTGTCCCTTTGAGTCTTTCCCCCCCCCAAAATATTCAGTCACGTTTCTGTTACGTTTTCCAGTCAAGATGGATTCCCAGAATCCTTGGAGCCTAAATGAATGTAACTAATGCAAAGGCTGGTGGGAATAAAGTTCTCCATAGGAACTTTATTAAATGTGAGACAAACCGGCTTTCATTAAATTTCTGATTAATAGATTGGAAAGAGTGGAAAGAAAAAATAACTTTCTGCTCCCCTTCTCCTGATTGCTGCATAAAGCAAATTGTTTTTTGGAAGGGAAGGAGGAGGAGGGTAAGTTTCAGCACAATTGCCATATGATTATGTACCCAGAGCAGTGTGGGAAAGTTAACACTTCTTTAAGTTTCCACTTGGGACCTGGGCTTAAGCTAGACTAGCTGTTTCTTCTGGAACTTACTCCAGAAAACCATATCCGCATATGATTCTATGATATGTAAATTTCTACCAAGTGATAAAGAAATTCTAATTAGTAACCACTAGGAGCAATTAGTGATTGTCCTAACATAAGAGTATGTCTTTGAAACTAGTGGGACTTGTTAAGCAGTAAATATATGCAGATTGTAGCTGAATATGGTATAATTTCATTTAGCAAAGATTTCTGATTTAAGCAATTTGAAAAACTAACTAGAGATCTTATGGATGCTCTGCTACATTACAATAGACTAAATTCTTTCTGGGTGTAGCTTTGCTTCTGCTTTTTTGTTTTCATTTTTCTTTTATCTAATGGTTTTAATTTTAAGAAGGCAATGCAAATGATGTAAACAAAACCTCATGCTTTTCCATTATTTTAAAATGGGCATTTAATAAAAATGAGTCAGATTGGGATAGGTTATAAGGTATTTTTAGCCTAGCTTTAAATAAACATTCAGGTTTCATACAACTGGGGTTTATTTTTAAGAAATCACCTTTTGAAGTGAGATGCATGGGTTTTTCAAAAGCTCCTCCATTTTGGAATATACTTGTGGGTGCCTCAGAGGATAGGCAGTTTCAGTTCCCCCAGCTTTATTAAAGTGAAACACCTACAATGAAAGACATTAAAAACATAACACCATTATCTTAACTGTATAAAATTACACATTCTCACATCCACTACTTGTAAACCAAGAGGTAGTTTAAAACAATCATCACATTAGGTCATACCCTTTAATTTGGATATGTCTTCTGTCACTCTTGCTATATTAGAAAGAGGGGATGATAGTCATCCCAAGATACGAGCCCAAAAGACTTCAATTATTTCTATACATAGTACAGTTTCATCACCCCAGTATGACTCAGTTTTGCAAATCATACAGCGGCAGAAAAATCTCCTCTTGGATTAAATTGGCACGAAAGAACAGGCCTCTAAAGACCTGGATGAGAGGAATCAACCTCATCTCAGCTCTTCTCATTTTTTTTCCTTTTTTTGTCCATTGTTGCTGTGTAGCTTGAATGTATGTCTTTTCCAGTTGGAGAAGTTGATCCCTCAGTCTGATGAGATGATCCCTCCCTTGTTCACAGTGGCCCCAAACACTACACCTTTTTCCTGCTTCAATCAAATCTTACCAGTGACAGCATTATAGAAATCCAGTGGAGGGGGAGGCTCATCCTGTTTTGATGATTAATCCATACCCCCACATGAAGAGTCCTTTAATTTGTTAACTAAATGGATTCAAATCAGCACAAACTCTTGCTGAGCCATTTATAAGTTTGAGTGATCTTTTAATCAGCCAATCTGCTTATTATATTTATAATGTGAGATTTGCAGTCTATTGCTAGAATCTAATTAATTGTTTTGATATCTCTAGGAGACTCCAGCACCATATTACAAGCTGGTTTGGAAACTTGGCAGGATGTAGAGCTATTGTTTCAAGAACACAAAATCATGTTGTGTGGTTCTTGACATTTAAGATTTTATTATTCTATTAATTAGCCCCATTCATTGAATTTTAAGGTAAACCCAAACAATGTTTTTAATTTGTGGACCCACCCACCTTCTGATATTTTTCTTTCAATTCCCCCTTTTTCTTCCCACAAAACTTTCCTAAAGAAAATAAGATAGGATTAGCTGCCCAGCACCTTTTGAATGGTGGTGGAGAAGCCATCCATCTGAAGACATTCTATGCCACTATTAAAGCATTCATTATCCAGAGTGTTGGACATATCTAAATTTGGGCTTCTTTATCTAATTATGCTACAATTGTGTTGCTACAATGGAATCTCAGGCGTTAGGAGGTGAGGCAAATGAAGGTTCCCCTTCTCATGAGAGCACAAACCACTCATTCAAAGACGAGGCAATGATACATTATTGTTTCTGAAGTGGCATTCACTGTTTTAAGATGGCAGTTCCATGTCTACAGATACAGAACTATCAGTACAGGGGTATGTCAAACTTTCTTGCTTGGAAACTCCCACTTGGAGCATATTGTGATCAGTCAGACTTGCTTCATTTTGTTTGGAAGACCATGTTCTTACTCAAGGACTTAGTCCTTCCAACAGCACCAGCAGCAGCCCCTCTTCCTTGTGTCAGCAGCCATAGATATACAGTTGATCCTCATTATTCACTGATTCCCTATTTGCAAATTTGCCTACTCGTTAAAATTTATTTGTAACCACAAAATCAATACTTGGGGTACTTTTGCATTCATTCGCAGAGGAACAAAAAAATTGAGTCACCCGACACATACACTCCCAGCTGAGGTTTCCGTATTTGCTAATTCAGTGTTCAGCATAATTCAGTATATTCACTTTATAGAATATAACTACTGCGAATAATGAGAATCCTCTGTACATGTGTCTCCCCAAATCTGGTAGTTTCCAGATGTATTCGGTCTACAAACCTAGATCTACCAGTCAATATGCTGTCTGCAAATTGTGGTTGTTGTCACCCAAGCTCATCTGCAGAGCATCACATTAGGAAAGAACAGAATACATAGCAGAACCAGACTTCTTTTCAAACCTCTCAGTTATGATTAAGTCAAAACTTACCTCTGCTATCTGCTGTGCAGTGTGGCCTTTGGCCCCAAGATAGAGAGTGGCCATAACCGATGAAATACTCCATGGTGAAAACAGTACATTTTTGTTGCTTTGATTCTTGCATAAATGTTTGAAAAAATCAATGGCAAAGCTAGTGTTTGCTGCACTCAGCGTCTCCATCACCATTTAAACCTAGTATATAAAAAAGAAAAATGCATTCAGGTCTATATGTAAGATCCCCGGAAACCACTCAAGCCCTATGAGGAAACACTGGAAACTTCTGATAAACAGACATGAAAACAAAATTTCCGGAATGGTATCTCATTTGGTCCACAAAACCGTCTCTAGGGCTGTATGGTTTTGGGGCATTGATTAAGCTCTAACATTGAGGAATTATTCCTTAGATTAGTTGCTGGAGATGCCTCTAGGCTTGAAAACAGGTGACAACTAGTCAGGAGTTAGATGGCACTTGGCAAGCAGCCCAGACCTTCTGCAGCCTTGGGAATCAAGGTTTTTCCCCCCCTTTCTCTTATGCTACTGCACCAGTAAGAACAGGAAGTGTGTCTATCCTTTGTTGTTGGATTGGAGAGGCCTCCCTCCCACCTCCCAGCTGGTATTAATTAGCTCCTGAAATTATTTGCAAACTGCAGGTTGGTGAAATCAAAGGGAAGGGAAGCTTGGGGGCTGAATGTGCTTTGGGAAGAGTTTGCAAGTTCAATGGTTGTGGTAAGATAAGGCCCATTAGATGCTAGTGGTGGATGGATAGTTAGATCTGAGTAAACCCTTATTATACTATGACTGGTTGGTTCTAGCTGAAGACGTTAAAATATGAAAACCATGTGTTTGACTGGTTCTGAACTATATCATGTGGTACATGATTTTTATTAGGATAATACATATCAAACATTCTACCATTCTGGAATTCACATAGTATACAAATGCATCTCTCAAGTGGTATCAAGGAAGATATGATTCTACCACTCATAATTATGAGGACATTTCTCAACTTTCAAATATTTACTGAGACAATAGAAACTTGCCCCTAGCTCTCAGGTGAATCATTCCTTGTGACATAGATCCCTGAGAATTGTGCTTCTGGATTGGCATGCCTTGGAAAAGTGATGTCATAGATTTGTGTTTTGGCTGATTTTTTCTGCTATGATTTACCTCTCCATGCTCAAGAAGCTGTCAAGTCTAGTCTTGCCTTTCATCCACTCCATAGTCTCACAGTTTCACTAATTAGTTTAGCTTAGTTCCACCCTGCTATGCCACCTACGTACCACGTTATACCCAACGTTTCACAAACTACCTTAAGTTTTACTGGTTTGCTGATAGAAACACCTTCATAAGCTAACTGCAAGAAGGGAGCCTCAGTATGTTGAGTTGTAAATACTTATTTATGATCCAATTCAGAATAATTTATTTTTTTATTTCCTTCTCATATGTCCACCCATCTAAGAGGCTGATTGTTTTACATCTCAATCTCCCTCTTTAATCACTTGAGATCTAAGTGATATAATGATTGGCCCAAAGCCAAATACATAGTTTTACTTAGTTGCTGCAGTAAAATCTCCATATATATCTTCAGACATAATTTGTACTTTTCCAACATTTACACATTTATTTATATGATTTAGTAACCACCCCAGCTAGTTAATAAAATATTGTAGTATTTATGCTACCTTTTTACTATGTTTATAACAATAAAACAATAACCATAAAACCAACCATTCTAGCTCTGATAGTTGTAGAGTATGTAGTAAACTTCCACAAACTTTCTGAAAGAGACTAGTCTTCATTATCCTTTGGAAGATCACAAGAGGAGTGATCATTCTTGCCTTATGGGGTTCTAAAGGAGAGGAGATCCCACAGATCTGCTATTGAATCCCTTCCCATCATTCCTCACAATAGCAGGGATCCTTCAGCAGGCACTCTCTGGTGATCTCTTAGATAGCAGGACCTGAGCTCTATAGAGCTTTATTGCACTTGGGAAAACAGGACTGCCCACTAAGAATGCAGACCATTGCATTTTGGACCAGCTGAAGTTTCTGGGTAGCATTCAAGGGCAGACCCATGTAAAGCAAATTACAGTGACTAGAGCATGGCTGATTGTCCTCACTGCCTCCTGTTCCAGGTGAGGCTGCAACTGGTGAATCCATCAGAGCTGTGCAAAGACTCCCTGGCCACAGCTTTCACCTGTTCTTCCAACAGGAGCTGTTAGTCCAGGAGGACTCCCAGGTTAGAACACAACTTCATCAAGAACCATAGCTGGTATTCTTTTGGAATCAGTAGACTTGGAATTGACAGTCACTCCCTCTTGCAAGGGTTGAGCCTGAGCATCTTTCTCCCTATCCAACACTTTATAGCCTCCAAGGCTTCTACTGACCTGGTGTGGAGAGAGATAGCTAGCACGTTCAGCATATTGCTGATACCTCATCCCACACCAGAGGATGACCTCTCTCAGCAGCTTCACGTAGTTGTCAAATAGAACTGAAGAGAATAAACCTGAGGCACCCATTAATGGCAAATCAAAGGTCCTAACCTTTTCCCTCTGCCACCATGGACTGGACCTTCCTATTCAGGTAGGAATGGAGCCATAATAAAACTTTGCCTCCAACTCCAAGCCCTTGCAGGTCTCCCAGAAGGATGCTGTGATAAACAGTAAAAAAGACTGCTGAGATGTCTAACAGAATAAGGATGGTTATGCTCCATCTACCCAAGCCCCACCACAAGTCACCCATAAGAATGACCGCTGCGGCTTCTGCTCCAAGACCAGGTCTGAATCCAGATTGCCAAGAGTCCATATAATCTGTGTCCAGAATTTGTTGCCTACTACATTTTCAACAATTGTCCCCAAAAGAGACGTTTGGAGGTAGAACAGTAACTGTCAAGTAAAGGTGGATCCAGGCTTCTTGAGCATGGGAGTGGACCAGTGCCTCTTCCAACGCTGCTGGAACTGCCCCTCCCTCAAAGAGACATTGGTTGCCACCTGATTCCAACTTCCTGTCTCTTCCTTGAACACTTTAATCAGCCAGGTGGAGCAGGGGTTCAGTGCAGGACTGATTTTACAAAGAACCCTGTTCACTTCCTAAAGACCCACAAAAATCTCCCAGGTAATGTTACACAACGCCATCTCTCATCAGATTCCATCTACTTGGCTTTCAGCTTGGAGTGAATGTGAATAATGTTATTCACAAATCCAGACAGTTGCAACTTACATTAATGAGGTGTTCCAATCTGTCCTTTCCTAAAAGAATTTGGGACATTCTTAGTAATGCAGCTGGCTGAGATTTTGCAGATGCAAAAAGGGCCAAGAAATAATCCTACTTTTCCACCTATATCACTATGGAGCAGGCTTGAATTTGAGCCAATTCCTACGTCCAATCATGCTTGTTTCTCATTTTCCACTATTACTGCAGAAGTCTCTTCCCTTAGTCCATTTCCTCCAGCAGAAAACCAAGGCATCGTTGGAGGTTGGTGAGCAATGATAGGCATATCACAAGCAATCCTCTCTAGTTCTCTAGCTGCCTCCGTATTCCAGAGGCTGGCTAGGCATTCAACAGCCCTCCCCTCCAAATTCACAAATGCTATCTGCAAACCCTCTTGACCCATCAGGTATCTGAGATGGGCTATCCGAATTGGCCCAGTCGGCCCCAAAGTCATGGGGAAGTGATCTGTTCGTGATAAGGGACAAATGGAAATGTACCCAGAACCAGAACTTACCTCATCTGCTCCAAGGTAAAGGCAAGTCCAGTATGCAGCCAGCTCTGTGGGCTGCACCTGTGATGACCTGGGACAAGCCAACAGTTGCAACAGTGGTCAGAGAGGGAAGGTTAAAATCATACCAGACTTACGGCCTAGGCAAATCCACAACCACCCCTGCAATGGGATCAAGCAGATACTTCTATGCAGGATGTGCTGAGAGGACAGTGCAATAGCAGCATCCACAGCTTATCCCGCAGACCCCACCTCACAATTGCAACCTCACAACCACAGTGCACCTCACAGCTTCCACAGCCTCATGGTACACAATTACATCTCCACCTCTACTCCCTTGGGGTTGGCACTGTTTACCACAGTGAGGGATATTTCTCCCTCTTTGTCAGATCTAGTTTTAATGATACACACCAGATCTGACTACTGTTTTGACATATTTTTAAATGAGAGGGTTTTTTGAGATTCCTAGCACAATTTTCCTCAGCCTGGTATTACTGAGATGTGCTAGATAACATTTTAGCTCACATCAGTGGGCTCTTATTGAGTGGATTACTGTAATGCACTCTATATGGAGCAGCCCTGGAAGAACATCTGGAAGCTTCAGCTGCTCCAGAATGCAGTGGTGTAGGCCATTATCGGTGCTCCTTGGTGAGCCTATATTACTCCTCTGCTCCACGAACTGCACTGGCTCCCGGTATCCTTCCAGGGGCAATTCAAGGTGCTGGTTGTCACCTATAAAGCTCTTCATGGCCTGGGGCCAGGTTATTAGCAGGACCACCTCTCTCCAGTTGTTTCTGCCCATCCCATCAGTAATGGCAGGAGAGGCATGTTGCAGCTCCCGCCAATTAAAAAATCTTATCTTGCAGGACCCAGAAAGGGGGCCTTTTCAGTCACAGTTCCTGCCCTTTCAAACATCATATCCCCGAGATTAAGTTGGCCTTAACTCCGCCTGCCTTTCGAAAAGCACTGAAGACCTGGTTGAGCTCCCGGGTATGGGGTTTGGGGGGTTAGTTGGAGCCCATGAGGCATTTTCAGTTTATTAGATCTTTTTACCCCAGCAGTCAACATAAGTTTCATATGTTACCTGTTTCCTGATTTTTTTTGTATTTCTATGGTGTTTTTATTTGTTGTTAGCTGCCCAGAGTCACTATGGGGAGGTGGGCAGCCATATAAATCTAAATAAATAAATCATACATATAAAGAAAATTGTAGTCCAACATTTCAGGAGTATACTTGGTTAGAGAAGACTGTCTTGAGATATACCCTGGATAGCTCTTGCGATAATTGCTTTGTCAAGCTGTGAGCTACAGGTGCACAATATTAATGAACTATATTAAACTCTAATTATAATACAACATATTCTCTTCGATTGGTATAATATAACAGCACAATTTGCGATGTGATTTTATGACAGCCTAATATAGTTCCTTGGGAATGAGTCCAATTGAATTTAATAAGATTTCTAAAAAACATACACAGGATTAATTTGGAGTCATCATTGTCACTGTAGGTATAAGCATCTATAAAGCATACCTTTTATTGTCACCACCACCATATTGTAAAATAAGTTATCCTTAGTATACTGGCATAGCTAGAACAACAAAAAGGAAAGTGACGATCTGAAGTTTTACATACCTTTTTTAAATCAACAACTACAGTAGGCACTCTCTTCACTGTCTTTACTGTAAACTCATGTGCTAATCGTACTGATTATATAGGATGTTTTACCACTCCCAGAGAAACTAGTTTCTCTACGTTTATCTGATGTAATATATTTTTGCCAATGACCCGATCCTATGGACAATAGAAATAGCTGAGTGTAACTGAATTGCTGTAGAATGAGTCACTAACAGCACAGGCACGAGCATCTTGGAGAAAAGGGCATGAGAGGGTCAACCCTCAAGTATTAAACTTGTACCTACGAACAGATGTATAGCTTTATCCATCAATAAAAAAGGAACTTCTCAGAGAGTGCTTGCACATCATATGAGAAAAGAACATACTCATACATATGCAGCTTTTTTGGTTTTTGTTTTTGCTCGTACTGTGCCTGGCCAGAAGTTTAACCAAGGTGACCATTATAAAAGCACAGTAAAACAACTGAACAAACAAATAAATAAATGATTTCAGATCTGTCATATTTGAACTGCAAAATCCAAATGTCCCCTAAATGATAGCAAAGAGTTAGAGGTTTCTGAGTTAAACATACCTTTGCTATGATTTCTCCAAGCCCAAAAGCTGGGCTTGCCAAGCTCAAGGCTTATTTGTCTATTAGGGCACAAGGGCTGGTCATCTTTTCTGACCTACTATGATCCAGGCAGAAGATAAAAAGTAACCAGCATGAAGAACACTCTTCTTCTACTTCCAGGAACTCTGGTGGTAGGTCGTAAAATATCCATCAATTGTTTTTCTCAAATATGAAAATCCGGTGTATACTACTACTACTACTACTACTACTACTAATAATAATAATAATAATAATAATAATAATAATAATAATGAGAATGTGCCCTGAAAGCATTAGAGAATGCTTTGCAACATGCTTGATAATTACCAAAAAAAATTTTTTCCAAGAAATTCTCAAGTGCTCAAGGCCAGAAAAGCAGTATTGTCCCTTTGCTCTATACGGGAGGCTAAATCACCATTATTTTCCCATCGCGATGAAGATCTTGGCAACAACTTCACTATGCTTGTCCTTTGGCAACTCTAAGACAACACCATTGTTTTACTACAGTAGAAATGTCAATGCTTAATTTGGTGTGTGTACACTTTAGTTTTGAAGCTCTGGGTAAAATCCTTAAACATCATTTCAGTTAAACCTGTTTCTACTATGATTTTCTATACTTTGACATCAGCCAGGTTTTCACAAGGAAAATATTTATTCTCTTGTCACTGGGTAACCAGCAGGCATGAAACTCACATTCCACTGTATACATTTCAAACCTGCTTTGGATCTGCAAGCCACACCTTTTTCATCTCTTTGTCACATGCAATGGACTTTCACTTTAAATAGCTTAGTCCCTGCAGTGAATTTCTACTAACTTTTCAAGGGAACCATGATTTATACTGACACTGAAAAGTATTTGCATGATAAAGCTTTATTTAGCTTTCTGAACAATAGTGTAACAGGCAGAGTTTCATAGAAGCTGCCTCTTGCTGATTCAGAAACTTCCTTGCAAAAACTTAGCTTTTATATCTCAGAGCCAATTCACTATGTGGCTGATCCATTCTTTCAACCTGCCAGGGGCTTGGACCTATATTATTGCCATTAGATGCCTACCACATGGGAAAACGGATAAGAGTTCAAGTCCAACAACATTAGAAGCTTTGCAAAACTTTTTTTTTTCTTTTAAAAACAATTATTTCAGCAGAGCCCATGGGAAGCCGGCTTGATTTCAGCAGGAAACTATTTCTCAAGAGAGCAATTTGTACACAGCCCCCTTCTTTCAACAATGTACTGCAATTTTCTGCTAACCCACACCTGAAACTCTCATTGCTCTGGCCTCCTTTTACACATTACACTGGGTTGTCTAACTCTGCCTCCAGTCCTGGCATATGGAGTGAACACCTGGTGATGTCAGCCCTTCGAGGTAGGCCACATCAGGAAACAGCCACCACAAGGGCTACTGGAGCTCTACTGTGTTGTTGCAGGCTAGAGTGTCTCTTTCTTCCCCCTTTTATACCAAACAGAATCAAGGCGGGGCAATCTTGGGTTTCTTCCTCCCTTCCGCCTCCCTTCCAAGGCTAAGCTGGTGTTTACATAATGATTGTTGAATAACGTCTTCAAATCCATCTCTGTACTTCTTGATCCATCTACTGATCATACTCATGGAGGTTCTTTAATAATAAAATAAAATATAAAATAAAATAATAAAATAAAATAAAATAAAATAAAATAAAATAAAATAAAATAAAATAAAATAAAATAAAATAAAATAAAATAAAATAAAATAATAAAATAAAAATAATAATAAAATAAAATAAAATAATAAAATAAAATAAAATAAAATAAAATAAAATAAAATAAAATAAAATAAAATAAAAATAATAATAAAATAAAATAAAATAAAATAAAATAAAATAAATAATAAAATAAATAATAAAATAAAATAAAATAAAATAAAATAAAATAAAATAATAAAATAAAATAAAATAAAATAAAATAAAATAAAATAAAATAAAATAAAATAATAAAATAAAATAAAATAAAATAAAATAAAAAATATAAATAAAATAAAATAAAATATAAATAAATATAAAAGTGGCTGTCCTTCCACACCTTTATCTTGCAGATGGGGCTAGGAAAACAGCCTCTCATATTGAGCCCCTCCTCCTGTAGGATTTCTGATTGGTTGTTTTTGTCTCTTACCTAGTTTAGGGCTGAGATCACACCTTTGCAACTTCAGCTAAGACCAAAGCATAAAACCAGTTCTGTCTAGCTTTCCCCAGCCAACTACTTTTTCCACTGTTGAATAATGCCTTCTTCATTTCTCATTGTCATGGAGTAAGTTTTAAAAAGAACGCTAGGTGATTAGTCAAACTCATTCCAGCCTTCTGATACAATCTGCCAAAGAACGTCGCTGTATTCCAGTGCCGATCCAGGCTTGTAAGGTATAAAGAATGACGCACAGCTCCACAGGCCTGAGCATCACTTAACTGCTTGGTTGCCCTGGTCTTAGAGTCCTTAGGAGCTGGGATTGCCTTGTGTCCTCTGTAGCCAGATCAGGAGCAGTGAGGGCATCTCCCATAATGACATAGCGACCAGGTTCTCCAGAACATAGGCATAAGCTTTGTGTGTGCTGGCGGAACTTCTCTTGGGCAGTAAGCTGAGCTCTGCTGGCTCCCATCTACATGGGTCTGACTTCGAAAGTCTCTACAGTGCAGTGGAGGAGGAGGGAGAGGAGAATTATTATTATTATTATTATTATTATTTATTTATTTATTTATTTATTTATTTATTTATTTAATTTATATGACCGCCCATCTCCCCCAATGGGGAACTCTGGGTGGTTTACAATAAAATAAATTAATATAAAATATAAAACATCAATTTATACAGTCAATGTAATAAATAATTATAAAATCCAGATGGGAGATAGAATTAATAAAAGGAAGGACATTATAAGATTAAGGGATTAGCCACCCCCATGAGGAACTATCCTTTCCTCCTTCCCATGCCAGGCGGCAGAACCAGGTCTTCAGTTCTTTCCTAAAGGTCGGGAGGGAGGAGATCTGTCTTAACTCTGGGGGCAAGGTGTTCCATAGTGTAGGTGCCACCACAGAGAAGGCCCGTCTCCTAGACCCCATCAGATGACACTCTCTAATTGATGGGGCTTGTAACAGGCCCTCTCTGAATGATCGGATGGGGCGGGTCGATAATATGGGGATAAGACGGTCCCTCAGGTATTCTGGCCCCATGCCATGTAGGGCTTTAAAGGTGATAACCAACACCTTGAATTGTACCCGGAAGTAGTGTTTTTTCCCTCCCACCTGTCAGGGAGATAACTGGTGAAGATGGAGGTGTCCTGGTTCAGCCTCTGCCCCAGGACTTCAGTGAGGAATCAGAAGACGAGCTGCCCCTGGTGAACCCCCAGGGGACTGAACCAGATGAGGTCCCAGACACAGGCACGGCCCCAGACGAAGACCCAGCACCACAGGGCAGTGGGGAGTTGGCAATAACCGAGGCTACAGGAGAGCAAGCTGGGGATGGTGGTTTGTCCCTACCATCTAGCCAGCAGCCAATAACCGAGGCTACAGGGGAGCAAGCCGGGGATGATGGTTTGTCCCCACCCTCTAGCCAGCAGCCAGCTGGATCCCATCAGACTCCCAGCTCACCTGAATCACCCAAAGGGCAGAGACGGAGGCGTGTACGCCTCGCCTTAAAGGACAGAAGGAGAAGTGCCCGGTTAGCTGCAAGAGATTTACGCAGAGGAGAAGTGGAGTCTTTGCAGGACCCAGATGACAGCTCCTAAAATCCTAATAAATAACCAGCAGAGCGGTGAGTGGGTTGTGGGAGCAACGTAGCATATTGGCTTCGCGACCACTCCGGTTTCCTGACTTGATTCCTGATTTCCTGACCCTGCTTGGATTATTGTTGCTCTGACTTCTAGACTCCTTGACCCGGCTTTGACTCCTCGCTGACCTACTTGTTACCACCCCTGACCTGGCTTTGGAATATCGGTTATCTTCTGGATTAACTCTGACTTCGGCAAACGAACTCTGGACTTCTCTCTCAGCTTTTCCCTTCAGCGTGTTTTCTGGCTGCATTTGTTGCTCAAATTACAGCTGGTGAGTGAATTCCTGCCTGCAGCTCACAAGCAGAGGCTCTGTGTAACTTGATACTCGAGGCTAGCCAGCACAGGAGGGGGCTCCCTCCAGGGGGAGAAATGCATGTGCAGTACTGAATCGCTTTGCTTTCCTCCCAAGAGGCTAAAGAAGGCCCCACCCTGATTTCTTGGACCCTTTCTCTGAGCATTACTAGTTCATTTTAGTTTAGCTGGATTCTGTCTAGTAGAGTAGGACAATAAAGCACTAGAGCCTCAACACCAAGTCTCAGTGTGTTTTCCTTCACTCGAAGTCAGGACACCACCATACTCACATGCAGTTCCATAATTCTTCCATCAGTGCCCAAGCAAATCTGGATTAATGCAGGCATTGTTTCTGGGATGCCTTGACCAACTAGCTCAATTTATATTTCATCAGACAGTCCCTCCTTGAACTAGTCCATTAGGTTTCTTTCATTCCATTCCTGAGTTCACATCTGAAATTGAGTAGCATAATCCTGCATCATACTCTTACTCTCTTGTAAATGGCAGAACTCATGGTTAGCTGTCATCTGCCTGAACCTAGCTCTGAGATGTGCCGTCAACTTAGCATAGTTGTCCAAATCAGGGCAGGCCTGGATCTGAACTAGAGTTGCCTATTTTGTAGTCGCTTCAATCATTAGGCTAATCAAGAATCCAACCCAGGCTTGTTTGGTGGGGAAGTTCTTCTAGTCTGTAGAGGGAAGAGGGAATAGCCTTGAAGGACCGGAGGAAGAGCAACTACCGAGGCAAGTAACTTGAGAAAACATCTCAGACAAGCCCTTCCCTAGTTCACATGAAAATAAAGGAAGGGAGAGAGAAGCACATTCAGACTTGCAAGACTCTGTTACGATAGCTGTTACAATAACAGTAGGACTGAACTACATGGCATTGGTTTCCTAGTCTGTTCTACCTTGTAGGGCTGACAGTCTCAGGGAAATATACAGATCACTTAGATAGATTCACTGCTTTCCTCTATCATTATCTATCTATCTATCTATCTATCTATCTATCTATCTATCTATCTCTATCTATCTATCTATCTATCTATCTATCTATCTATCTATCTATCTATCTATCTATCTATCTACTGTATCTATCTATCATCTGCTGCCCGACTCCCAGCAACTCTGGGAACTTGTCTGGATTACCATTGTATGTGTCTAGCAAGGAAGCTGGCACTTGGCATTAGAGGCCCAGAGTCTCTGTGAGAGAGCTATGTGGTTCACGTGCTCAGTGATGACATCTGCCATTGCCTCCCCTACATGATTTGCTGTTTCTCAGTCTGATGACTAACCGAAACAGGAAAATGAAGAAAGAAAAACTAAGCAAGAAATTTAGACACCAAGATTTCAGGCATCTGTGCTGTATTTCATGAATTACGTATACCGTGAGTTCCTGTTTGTCAACAGCCAGAGTCACTAGTGGTCCACTGAAACCCGGAAACAATGTTGTTTAATTAAGTGTTGTACACCACCCAGAGTCACTTTTATGTGAGATGGGCGGCTATATAAATATGATAAATAAATAAATAAATAAACACTGTTCCTCTGATCACAATTTAAGAGTGGTGGGCAGAGAAATGCCACTACATTTGAACCTCTACAACAGAGCTTTCCAAACTTTTCCTGTTGGTGACACACACCAACGGCGGCAGCGGTGTGCAAGTGTGTCGCACGAAACCTGGAAGCGCTGATGGCGCGGCAGCATCCTATGGGATGATTTTTGCTGGAAGGGGGACCCTGTTGATTCTCCTTGTCCTTCTAGCAGTTTTTGGCAATATATTCTTCTAGAAGGACTGCCTATGTTAGGTATGGATGGTTCCCACTGATCCCACTTACACTTGGATGGCTATCTTCAGAGGGCATATTAGGGGATTTATGCTTAACCTGGCGGCATTTGTGCTATGGTTTCACAGAACCCATAGGATGAAAGAGACCAGGAGCTAGCAGGCAGGAATTCCTGACAATGGTAAAGAAGCTACCTCCACAATCCCTGGGCGGGGTATAAATACAATAATAAATAAAATAAATAAATGAAATTTAAATGAAAAACCAGCCACAGCGTTTCTGGATGTACTGCAGCTGAGCCACAATAAATCAGCTTGGCTATTGATTAGAAAACCTATTATACGTATATTGGGTTATGTCATTAACATCATTAACACAGACTAATTTAGAGAATTGTGTACATTCAATTTGCATCAGTTACAATTTGTAATTCCTACCCCTACATCACTTCCCAAACTGAAATTTGAATAAATCCAATGCTTGGATTCTGATCATTTATTTGATTGCCATAATTCCTCAGTACAGTATAAATACTGCTGAGACTTGTAGAAGCAGAAGTTACTTACTATTTCTCATTGTTTTATTGTGACTTATCTCAGATGCCAAACATATTTGCAGTGTTCTAGCAGGGCAACAAAACTAGTTTCTTAGTTATCTTAGATATCACTAGATAGCAGAATCAAGAGCCCAGGTCTCTACTCTCTGTTTACTTTCTGAATGCATTAGTCTCTTCAATAACTTACATATTCCAGTTTCAGTAATATTGGCTCTGTGGGATGCTTTGGTTCATTATAACAGAAAATAGAATTACCAGCTTCGTTGTAATCCAGAATATTAAATTCTGGTTTGAAGATGGTTGAAAATAATCTTGCCCAGATATGCTATCCTGTTTTCCAGTTTAGACAAATGAAAAATTAGAGTAAAGTCAAGTTTTCCTGGCTCATCTGATTTGGTTGCAAAGTGTTTGCATGGGATAAAAGTATTTAAACATTAAAATAACAGTGTTCCAACATCTCAGGATATATACCATTCTCAGCATATCCCATTATGATTTGCAGGCCCATATCTGCTGGCATTTCAAGGTGTTTTCCAATACATCTCCTTCCTTTGTACTGATACACATATAGAAAAATGGTATATTATGTAACAATTATCTCTTGAAGGGCTAGGTAATCCTCATCGTTTCATGAGGATTTGGTGGATACAACCATTGCCTTCCCAAATTTCTAAGGGTTCTGTTGGATAAAGTTTTTAATAAACCAAATCATTTCTGTTTGGGTGGTTGGGCAAGGCAAGGCAAGTTTGTTTACTGATTTACCCTTCTATTACAAATCATGTTGCGGTCACAAAGGGAAGAGTTTCAAAAAGCCGAATAAGATGAGGGATTCCTGTTTTGGAGATCAGCTAATTCTTTCCCAAGACAAAATTGTACACCTTACAAGCAATTTCCTGGATTGTGCATATAAGCCCAGTCATCCAAGATCCATTGTGACATGACAAATTAAAAACCATAAATCAGAAGAACTTTCAAAATCATGGTTTCAAAATCCTATTATTTCCAAATCTATACTCAACCATTGCCAGGAAGCTAAAGTAAAGGACGGTGATTATATACTGTATAAAGTAAGAAGTAAGGGAAACCTTACTCATATCTATCCCAGATCTGGCAACAGATTGCTGTTCCCTTTGGATAAAGTACACCGAGGTGAGACCATCTTTTTCATCCTTCCTTCAGCTGTACAGGTAGCCATGGTTAGGGCTGCATCTTGTAGCACTGATTGCAATGAGCTGAAGCAAAAGAGATAAACTACGTGGTACGATTGTTTGACTGGCTTGACTTGAATGTTACTTGAGTGAAAACGGAAGACAGCTCCCATGGGGGAAAATGGGTGTGGTTGCAGACCCAGAGTATGCAGCAGTAGGCAATGTGGTTCTTCCTAGAATTCAAGTTATAGGAAGGCAAAAATCACATCTTCACCTTCAGAGCAGCCCCAGAATGATCAGGATCAAATATTTCAGACTTAAAAAAAAAAACTAGAGTTCTGGAGGAACAGTTGTAGCATCAACTATGATTTATTGAAATTGGCAAGAAAAATTGTATGTTCTGAAAGGTTTTTTTAAACAAGTGATAGCTTGCTAGTAGCTTGAATCATGTCAACTGGATTTCTATTTTCTCAGTGGAAACGTTTCACTCCTTATCCAAGGAGCTTCTTCAGTCTGAGCAAAGTTGGTAAGGGAATCCTAAATATGTTTCTAGGTAGCTGTGTGGCCTTACACCTGGGGCTAGGTCATGGTTATATTGAGATGTTATTTTAAGTCCTTTTATCATCTAAAGGAGGATTGTTAAGATCACCATGCTGCTGTTGAGCTTGTGAAATGGTCTTAATCTTCCTAGGCACAGAAGACAGAGCCGGGAGGAATATGGGCGAAAGATTGTGCCTGAGGCCCCCACCTCTATTCAAGGAAGGATTTTCCAAGTTGGCATAAATGGATTCCTTGACCCCTCTCTCAAACCACCTATCTTCTCTGTCTAAAATGTGAACATTAATGTCCTCAAATGAGTGTCCTTTTTCCTTTAAATGAAGATAAACTGCTGACTCTGGTCCTGTGGTGTTACTTCTCCTGTGTTGGGCCATCCTCCTGTACAAAAGTTCTTTGGTTTCTCCAATGTAGAGTTCAGAGCACTCCTCACTGCACTGGATTGCATAAACTACATTGCTTTTCTTGTGTTTTGGAGTTTGATCTTTGGGGTGTACAAGCCTCTGTCTCAGTGTGTTGGTGGGTTTGAAATATACAGGTATGTGGTGTTTGCCAAATATCCGTTTTATCTTTTCAGACACACCAGCCATGTAGGGAATGACCAGGTTCTTTTGTTTACTCTGAGTCTCAGCCCTATCTGTCGCTGTTTTAGGTCTGGTAGATTTAGATTTGGTGAAGGCCCAATTTGGATATCCACAGGCCTTCAGAGCTGTTCTCAGGTGCTGATTTTCATTCTTTTTGGAATCCATGGAGGTGGGGATGGTTTCTGCTCTGTGTGACAATGTCCTGATGACTCCTAGTTTGTGCTGCAGTGGATGGTGGGAGTCAAACATCAGATATTGATCTGTGTGTGTGGGTTTCCTGTAGATCCCTATTTCTAGCTTGCCACCGGTCCCAATGAGGACTTCACAGTCTAGGAATGCCAGTCTGTTGTCCTTGGTATCTTCTCTGGTGAAGCTAATGTTGGCATCTATAGTGTTTATATGGTCCGCGAAGGCCTGTTCTTCCTGGGCCTTGATTTTGAAATCCATATTTAGGATTCCCTTACCAACTTTGCTCAGACTGAAGAAGCTCCTTGGATAAGGAGCGAAACGTTTCCACTGAGAAAATAGAAATCCCGTTGACATGATTCAAGCTACAGACAATTCCACCTGGATGACTGAGAACCTTCATAGACAGATAGCTTGCTAGCTCAGACCTAATGGCAAATTGTGATTGTATAAAACAATGCTGAATGCTTCAGATGTAAATTGTGTTTAGAGCTGAATGCTTCAAATCTCTCCTTTGTACCAATAACACAAAATGCTGAAACAATGGATGCGTAACTTCAAGATTCATCCATGTAACCCTATTTTACAGTTGAGTGTGACTGCAGATTAGCATAATTCTCAGTTGGCTGTATTTATGCAGTGACAGAACAGCAATACTAATTAATCAGATTTTTTTTCCCTATTCACCCTAGTTTTAAAAGTATAATTCACCCTAGTTTTAAAAGTATTAAGACAAATAAAGTTACAGAAGCCGTTACAATTATTTCAAAATTTTCTAGGTACTCATTTCACCATGAACAGCCTTGTTGAAGCAAACACCAGCTTTGCTGTGGATCTTTTAAAAAGAATGGAGAAAGAGCATTCCAGGGAAAACGTCTTTTTCTCTCCATTGAGTATCTCAGCAGCTTTGGCCATGTTCCATCTTGGTACCAGAGGTAACACTGCTGATGAAATCAGAAAGGTAGGAATCCTCAAGATAATCAGAAAGCATTTCTTGTTGGTGACTTTCTCTTTGAGGTTGAAATTCTGATCTGAATTATTGTCAGGGCCAGCCCAAGAACAAGGAGGAGTCAGTGTGTTCCAAACTCAGTTCTTTATTGCTCTCACCATACAGACAGAATCTTGCCAGACTAAAGCTAAGCACAAATATGTTATATATATTTTATGATTTTGAAAGAATCTGGAAAGTTCTATTTTAAAAGTCAGGCTGAGAAGTTTTTTTTCTGTTGGAGTCAGGAGGACTCATGTTAACTCCCTCCTCAGGAATGTTAATTATTGGTGCCTGAAGTTTGACCTGGCCAATCAGAATGTTACCTGTTGTTTCTTTTCCAAATAAGTAATAGGTGAGCTGAGTCACCTATTCTTAACGTTGCCCACTCAGGTAATGCCAAGTTGTTATTGTAAAGGCTTTATATGGTAAATTTTCCTTTTGTGTTTAAGGCAACTGGCTGCAGCTATGTAGTAATTCATATGTAAATAGCCATGTGCTCTTCTCGGCTGAAATGAGCAGTAAGTTAACTGTAAGTTTTGTTTCTTTGTTTTAAAATAAAAGCAGCATTTTTTCTACAGTAAATGTTCAGTTTATTGATCTCAATATTTCTATAACTCTGATCTCAAAATTATTAAAAACAATAAAAGAATACCCCAGGAAACTCTAGGGTGGGGTGACCCTGAAGCTCTTTGTTTCCCATCAATACTCTCCGGACTGCTGAGAATCCATTTATCTCCTTGGAAAGCGCTCCCTCCTTCCTGAGAAACGGGGAGCGCTGACATCCACCACAATTATGAAGAGTCGCTCCTTGGTCACAGCCACACCCTAACCCTAACTAACACTCCTTTGTCATATAACACATTCTTAAGTTGTACTGTTTACAGAGCCTGAGAAAGTCATGCAGTTGTGTTCGTTAAACATGTTCAATTGTGTAATTGTTGTTGTCATTATCCCATTTGCTTAGCAATAATCATAAAATATTTCCTATTGATGGCTTTGTGGTTGAGCATTTAAGGCTGAAATTCTGAACGGAATCATGAGGACTCTGTCACAGATTGCTCACAGCCAATCTTCCTAACTGCACTTTCCAAAACCCCTTAGCCATACAACTAATTCTTAAGATGTATATAAAGGCTGAGGAAGTCCATACAGCAAAGTGTAAGAAAAGCTATGTGTTTTTATGAAAGCCATTACTCAGCATACATATAGGGCAATGTGATGTGATATGATGTGGAGAGACCCAAGATTACCAGGGCAGAAAATCATAAGAGACAGGGAGTGTAGGAAGATGTTGGCAAAGAGAACTTGGTGTGTTGTGAAGCAACCTCTGCCATTTCTAAGCTCGTCTGCCTCTTAGTCACAACATCCGGAACTCATAACTTTAATTGACAATCTATAATGTCATTGGTTTTTTTTAATTTTCAGGAAAATAAAAGTCTGGTTCGTTCTCCGTAATTCTGGCACTCAGATGCCTTGGACTAGACTCCCACCTCCCACCCCCTTGATGATAGGCCAGATTAATTGGGGTGGTAGAGATTGTGGCCCAAACATCTGGAGAATATCATGTGGAAGAATGCTGGCTTACGTGGCATCCATTTGAACTCAACTACTCTTAAGGACAGTCCCTTCCATGCCTTTTCTCTTCATCAGTGGCCCTGGGAAAATTGGATGCATTTGTTCTAGGACGTTCCAAGGAAGCTGAATTATGACAGAAGGATATAGCGACATAGATCACAATCTCCAATCTATTTTGTATTGCAGGTCCTTCACTTTGATAAAATCACAGGATCTAGGAGCTCTACAGACTTGCTTGTAAGAGAATTTTCATTAAATGTCATTTTTATCACTAATTCCACTTAAGGAAACATTGACATCTCGTGTGTAAAGAATTCTGAGATTTACACTGAAAAATGTCAAATAGTTTATTTCTTATTATAGAAGTATTAGAACATTTAGTGTCCTGAACTGTATTTGGATGAGCAAAACACAGTCAAGTATATAGTTCCTTGGGATTAATATATACTAAAACCATTTCTTAAAAACCATACAAGTGGTTTAAGCCCAATATATACAGTAACAAATGAGAATCATATTTCACCTTTTAGTCTAGCAGCTAAAGGACATATCAAAGAACTGGGCAATGTCACTAAGAAGACTGCTTCTATGCAATAAAACATAATATGTACTTCTTGAAATCGTTTAGCTAAAAACTATCATGGATACGGACTGTCTCAGCATTTGGTGTAAATGCCTTGGAATAGGGGGAGAAATGTGTTCCTGTGAATGTAATGTCCTGTCCTTTGGTTCTTGAAGCCTCCAAGGGTTCAGTGTGACAAACCTGGTGGACCTCACAACCAGTTCAAGGAACTCCTATCAGCTATCAACCAGCATACCAAAAACTATACACTGAGCACAGCCAACCGGCTGTATGGATCGAACCATTATGAATTCCTCCAGGTGAGAAAGAACCCCCCCCTTTCTGCCCATGTGGTACTCTGACTGATTGAGGGCACAAGTAACATTCATTTCTCCATCCTTAGAAGTAACTAGATTGTCAAATCAGATGGGTGGGGGACAGGGGCAAAATCTTATTCTCCATTCCCTTTTTATGAGAATTTCTACTTTTGCAGCATTAAATAGTTAAAATAGTGGGTGGTCATAAGGGGGAACACATTAGCAATGAGGTTTCCTTTGACCTGCATGGAACTGACATCAATGCAGTTTTGTAAACAACAATGCAGTTTCTCTGAGATTATTTTCAACTTCTCAGCCTACCCTACTGATTCTGATCCTGGTTCACTTTTTGGTATCAGTCACAGCTGGTTAGCTGCTGCCATCCAGATTGGCCAATAACCAATACCAGCTACAATTGTTGATCGAGTGTATATGATGATAACAAGGGGATGAACATAATGATATGTCGTCTTTCATTCTCTGCAGCAATACTTACAGTGCTCTAAAGAGTTATACCATGCAGAATTGGAAAGAGTTGATTTTGTGAAGGCAGCTGAGGACGTTAGAAGGAAAATTAATTCCTGGGTTGAAAGCCAAACAAATGGTAAGAAAGCATAGGTTAATCTTCATTTGCCATTGATCAGCTGGGAAGGCTCATTGGATTTCCCGCATTGAACGGCAGAAAAGCAGAATAGTTAGTCACCGCCAGCTAATGGGACAGACCAGCTAATGGGCTTACTGATGCCAACCACTGATGTGCAATCAACTGCTGTGGATTGATATACTGTGGAGTGAAATGAAGTGTATGTCTCTTTGAATATTGCATCATGAAGAATTATGTGTGATCATGTAGCTGCTCCATGCCCCTTCAACATGTACATTTCTCAGGGTCAAAAAGGTCATTCATGAATTCATTCATGGTCATTATTTTAAAAAGTATATTTTAGCCAGTGCTGCCTAATACATTCATTTGCATAGCAGGGAAGGCTCATTTAATATTCTTGGGTGTGACACAGAAAGAAAGAAAAGAATCTGATTCTCTGGGGAAGCTTGAGACCTGGAGATTTTGCCAATCTACAATGTATCCAAAGTTGTACTTTTCTGCTTCCACAGGATCAGAAAGGTCACTGATCCTATAATTTTAGGACAAAGTTTTTGTACCCATCAGACTTTTAAATGTATGAAGATAGAAAAGATTTCAGCTTGTTTTAGTCTTTCATTCATTCTTTCTTTCCTTTGTTTTTGGATTACTTTGATATTTTAAATTCTTCTCTATTCTTACTCAAAAAATTGCACTGTAGAAAGAAGTGGATTGTTGATAAACGTCTGTCATCTAGAGATAACATTTTTCACGTCATTACTTTTCAAAAAGGTAAAATCAAGAATCTGTTTCCTGTTGGCTCAATTGACGAAGCAACTATCCTGGTCTTAGTAAATGCTATATACTTCAAAGGAAAGTGGATGATGGAATTTGATCCAAAGAAAACACACGAAGCAGACTTTTGGATTAGTAAGGTATACTACCTGAAAAACCCATGAGGAAATGTATGAATTGCTACACAATGAATTAAGCAATTAAAAATAACAATTTTTTGAACATCGTGAAAACATAAAATCCCTGATTATACAATGAGCTTCATCCTGGACCAATAGGGTCTGAAGTGAAAATCTGACATTATAGCTGGCTATTGCACTCAACAATACATCTCACTGTTCCTGATATTATTATTGCTTCTAAGCATTGCTTTATTTGTTATAGGACCAGAGCAAGAAAGTGCAAATGATGACTCAAAAGGGTGAATTTAACATAGCTGAAATAACAAATCCACCAATGCTAGTGCTTGAGCTTCCCTACGATAACAAAGACCTAAGTATGTTCATTCTTTGACCAGACAACAAGGGAGCTACAGATGAGGTAATCTGATTTCTGAAATCATTCAGAAAGGGATTTAAATGAACTTGATGCATATATTTTGGATATTTTTATTGCTAGGAAGGTCCTCTGATCACATACTTATTCTTAAGAGGCTCTCAAATGACAATTTTGATTTTTTTCTCCCCTATTTTTCTCATTCATTTCTTATTTTTTACACACAGACATTCACACACAAACACACACACAAATACACCCATCCTATTCACCACCTCTGGAAATTCAAAGCAAAAACGCATAGCATCTCCCAAATCATATCCTCACAACAGCCTCCCAGTGAGGCAGAGTGGGGGGAGTGTGGTGAGCTCCCCTTGAACCCAGGCCTCTCCAGTTCCAGCCCAACACCATCACCACTACTCTCCCATTGCTTTTCCATACCAGGCAGAGCTGTCCCTTGATACCGGCATAATTTTGGAGGCATGGAGCAGAAACACGCTTATTGATGACCAATTTTCATCCCTCAGTAATTTTCCAAGGATAAGATTGGTTACTGGAGAAAGTATTGCAGCTATTTCAAGTATTTGGCCCAGTGTTTAAAGATTCAGTCGTTCACCGGCTATATTTATTTATTTTGTTTATATTTCAAATTTCGTCACTGCCCATCTCACTCAAGATATTTGCTTGTCACACGACATCCCTTCATCATCATCTTCATCTCCCTTCCTTCTGCCCCACCATGAGGATTCGCTTCTGCTTTTGACCAGCAACAGCTTGTCATCCAAACCAGGAACTATAGTTAATCTTTCCAGCTTGGCTTAAAGAAAGCGGCTTCAGGAACTCTGCTCAGAACGTCAACATAGTTAATATTCAGTATTGTTTGCCTGTCCAGGTGACATCACAAACCACTGCCAAGCAAAAATTGAAGCATAAACTTCCAAACTTCACCTTTTGGCTTTATATGACCCAGGCAGAAGAGTGTGCTCCCATGGCTTCTAACCTTTCATGTTTTCCTCTTGTCATTCTCTACTAGAAATATGGAAAAAGTAGGCAAAACAGTCCATGCTTTGAATGCAGTTTCAGAAAACTGTTTTTAAAAAACCACTATGTAGCAGCTTCCCAACAGAATTTAGCCGATCCTATGCTCCCAAATTTCAGTGAGAAAGAAGGCAACCAGAGCAAGGGACGTTCTAGGGCAAAGTTTCTCAACCTTGGCCACTTTCAGATGTGTGGACCTCAATTCTGGGAGCTAAAATCCACACATCTGAAAGTGGCCAAGGTTGAGAAACACTGTTCTAGGGACTCCTCAGCTTCAGAGTTTGACTTGCTCCTACAGAGCACCCAGCCCTGGTTTGGCAGGCAGATTTTCCATCCCCACCCAATACAACAGGGGTGGGGAACCTTTTTCTGCCAAGGGCCATTTGGATATTTATAACCGGGGACTGGGGGGGGGGGCAGGGTTTCTGGGATTTCTGTGGACCGGGGACCGGAGTTTGCAGGCGGGAGCCAATCACAAGCACTGGGGGGCGGGGTTTGCGGGCAGGAGCCAATCGTGTGGAAGGGGCGGGGTTTGCAGGCGGGAGTCCCGCAGGCCTTATACGGCCCATGGGCCTGACATTGCCCACCCCTGCAATACAATAAGGATTCCAGAGCAGAGGTATTCCTTATAGGCTTGACCTGAGTATGTACTGCTATGTGTCTTGATGTTCCCTTCTTTCCATTTATTAAAAATATCCTGCATATTATTTTTTAAACAAAGTAATATTTGCGTAGATATATTTGCTGTTTTCTCCTGAAGAAAATGCTTATTCCGAAGGAATTTGTCACTTTGGAAAGTAATTTATTTATTTATTTATTTATGTTTCAATTTATATACCGCTCCATCTCCCCACAAGGGGACTCTGGGCGGTTTACAAAACACAAGAATTAAAATCCGACAATTAAAACAACCTAATAAAATACTCTAATATAATAAAATTAAGTAATACTTAATTATACTAAAGTATTACTTAAGTATTAAAGTAATACTAAAGTAATACTTTAGTCTTTCTCAATCCCTTTTTCAAAATAACTTTTTCATTCACGTAAACTCTCACGATGTCTCTCTTTTACCTGACAGATTGTGAGGGAACTCACTTATGCAAAACTTCAAGAATGGACCAGTTCTACAAGTATGCAAAACAGAGAGATTAGGATTTTCCTGCCAAAATTCAGGATGGAAGAACAATTTTCACTCAGTTCAACTTTAATGGAGATAGGAATGAAGGATGTGTTTATTCCAGGCAAAGCTGATTTATCTGGCATGTCTGAGAATCGTAACCTGGTTTTATCTCAGGTTCGTCATAAAGCCTATATTGAAGTGAACGAAGAAGGTACGGAAGCAGCTGCTGCCACTGGTGTAACTGTAGGTGTTACAAGTGCACAAATTATTCCTGAGTTTAAAGTGAATCAACCTGTACTTTTCTATATAAGGCATAATGTCAACAAGACCATTCTTTTCGCCGGCAAGCTTTTCTCGCCATAAATAACAGGTGCTGCCACATTAAGAAATGTATTTCCATCTGTTGTGAGCAGCAAAGACTTCTATATTCCAAATTCCATTTTCAACCTGGCTCACATCTTCTATACTTCCTCTCTTAAGAAAGTGCAAATCGTGAAGTACAGCTTTTATTTGCTTAATGAGGTAAACTCCCCTTTACGTTGGCATGTGTCTGGAATCTAGAGAATAATTTGTACAACAAACCTTTCTGAAAGTGTGCATTCCTCATGAAAGAGGACCCTTAAACATATGGAGCTTGATGCACAGGGAGCAAAGGAAATGGGGACGAGTGGTTAGCGACTCCTAAAACCAACTCCCACAAAATAAGCCTGAAGCAGAGAACCTTAGAATCTCTTTGAAAGAGATAATGTGTATTTATTTTCTTTAAAAAAGTAGAAATATCCCATTTGAGGTTTGAAGGCACATAAAGCAGGCCTGGATCTCATCTCTGCCCAATCATTAATGAGCTAATATTGATACGTGTACAATAGACCTGTGATGGAAGAAATGTGAGGAAAATGTTCTGTTAAATAAAAACAGAATAAACCAATGATTTCAGCTGAAGGGTGCAATATAACCCCTTACTAACACTGCTGTTGTTTCTGGATGTGTTAGCTGTAACTTCAGTGATTGATTTACTTAAGATACTTCCTGATTCCTGATTATGAAAGTTAAGCTTGAGTAGACAGTAAGCTGCTTTGTCTCCCATTCATAACTCCAAATTGGTAGAGAGAATTTTGGCTTGCATGTCACTTAGGGTGACTACTGATGTTTTAAAAGGTAAAGGTTTCCCCCACACATTTGTGCAGTCGTGTCCGACTCAAGGGGCCGGTGCTCATCTCCGTTTGTTAGCCGAAGAGCCAGCGTTGTCCAAAGACGCTTCCACAATCATGTGGCTGGCATGACGCATGCGGAGCACTGTTACCTACCCACCAAAGTGGTACCTATTCATCTACTTGCATTTGCCTGCTTTCGAATTGCTAGGTTGGCAAGAGCTGGGGCGAGTGCGGGAGCTCACTCCATCGCGCGGGTCTAGGGATTCGAACTTGCAATCTTCTGATCGACAAGCCTGGTGTTAGCTTTATTATGATTGTGTTCTTTGTCTCTAGGCTAAAGATATTTTGTGATCTCTTGAGTATAAAATTCTAACTTACAGAAATAAAATTACAACAATAACCTCTGAATAAATATATACATTAAATAGACTCAGGTTTGTATTTATCGTACTGCTGTGCAAGAAAACCCAACAGATCAACAGAAGTGGGGGCCTGGAACAACTACGCCAAACTTTCTGCTAGCTGAAAAAAATAAAGCTGTGTGCATATTATGTCCCACAATTTGGCTCTCAGTGCTTTCTGTTCAATGTTCTTCTTTGGTACTCACCTTCCTTATTAATGCTCTTGCCTCAGTTTTGACTTCAGATTTCTTACTGTGAATCCAAGTTGCTTTCCTTCCAAAAGGCTGTGTCTTCACAATTGTATGTCAGGAAAGGGGGGGGGGTGTCCATCAAGTTAATTTTTTATTTGTTTGACAGTGACTGGAATATTTTCTGTTGAATCTCTCAACACTTAGTATGGAACACTTCTGCACTCCCACTCCACCAGGGGCCATTGACACACAGAAAACATTTACTGCAGATTACATAAGAAGTGACTTCCAACTTTCAACAACAAGAATATATAGCAATTCCCATAATTAATCCCTTTCTCCATATTTAACCAAAATCACATTGTTTCTATAAAACATTCCATGGACAATATGTAAATCAATAAAAGCAAATGCTTCTTCCTCTTATATATATATAAAAATAAACAAATATATAAACCTTCAAATCAACTTCTCCCCCCCATATAAACTCATTTATAAAATGTTTCCCTCCTATCACTATTCTATATATTTCTGGCCACTATGTTAACAATCTAATTATTATACTTTTATACTTAATACTACAATCTTACCCCATTAAACCTTAAAAATCAAACTTTAAATCATTAAAAAAATAGAACCATACAACCTTATAATCAATCCATATACTTATTACTGTTATTTCAATCTTACCCCTACTAAACCTTAAAAAGCAAACTTTAAATCATTACAAGAAACTTTAAGTCATTACAGAAAAATAAAATCATAGAGCCTTAAAATCAATCTACAGTAAAATTAAGAATTAATACAGTATTTATTCTTAATTTTAACAATCAAATTGTAAAAGCATTTTTAAAAATACTTAAATTAACTTCTTTTATACTTAGTACTATTATTTCAATCTTATCCCTATTAAACATTAAAAAACAAACTTTAAATCATTACAAGAAACTTTACTTATTCTTAATTTTTATCCCACCTCAAAATAAAGCAAAGCATTTATTTGTCTCCATATTATACACAAGAGCTTTTTATAGACAGATTAAAAAAAAACCCAGCTATCTCCCCTACAAAGTCAGCAAAAAATTTCCCACATGACTGAGCTATCTCAATTTCCAAACAAACCCTGTAATAAACAACCCATTTTTCTTCTTGAAAGCCGAATTGTAACTCCTTCATGTCTGTCATTTCTTCACCATCTGGATTCTCGCAATCAGGAGGGATACTTCTTCCTTGATGAATCTCTTCCTCTCCCTTCAGAAAATCCTCAATTGATTGATATGTTTTAAAAGCAATATCCTGTACTTCTTGTAGATTAGCTTGGACAATTTCATGGAAAATCTTGTTAAAGTCAGCTCGGAGCTCTAGAGTTGTTTTCTTAAGGTCGTCCATAATTCAAACAGTAAAGTCTGGCACCTTCTGCTGATGTGTGTAAACTAGTGGGTTAATAAAAGGCTTCCAGAGGCTAAAATACAGCATCCAAGGCAAGTGAACAGAAAACTGAAAGCTAAAAACATCAAATTAAATGTGTAGGAACATAGAAAGTCCTTCAAACTAGATAGAAAAATAATAACAGAGAGATTATTTTTTATTCTCAGTCCTCCTTAAATTTGAATGGAAAGCAAGCTAGCAGCTAGAAAAATTTTTTTTAAACCTCCTCCAGAAACAACATTACTCAGCACCAAGAGATTCATATCTTCTTGTTGTTAAAAACCTCTCTTGGGGTCCAAGAACTTAAAAATATACAAACTGCGTGATTTAGAAATGAAAACGGCTCGACCTAGTGTCCCAAAAAGGCTGCAGCGTGGTCTGGAAATGATGGCATCCCTGACTCCCGTCTCCTCTTACTGGAATAATGCCAACGCTGTTGACGATCTTCAGGCTACAAGGTGATGTTATGAAGTGCAAATGGGATGATTCCAAGTGTTTTCTGTCCATGAAAACACTCTAGGGCAACCGGAGAAGCCTGCCTGTGCCTCCAAAAAGAATCCACACTGTTAGGTCTGCCCGCTGATCTTGCGAGCAGAGTATTCAGTCGGCCATCTTTTCACTGGAAGTCCCATTCCAATTTTTTTTCTTTTGTTTTTCACTTTTTTCTTTTTTCTTTTTTCGTAGTTTTTTTATTTTTATTGTAGTTTTTATTTATGCTCTATACTTAATAAAATTCTTTAAAAAAGAAAAAAGAAAAAATTTACTGCTGTCAAGTAAAAAGTTTTGCCTGAAAATCAAATCTCTATTTTCTAAGGCATTCAGGAAACCATGAAAAATGTGTGGGTTTTTTTCACCTGAGGCCTTTTGCTCTCTCCTCCCCACATGAAGAATTATGAAATTATTCTTAATATTTTTGTTTTGTACTATATGCCCCCCCTTGTAGCTTTAGTATTTGTAATACAGTAAACTTCCCCTTTGTTGTTTTACAGTCCCTAAATACAGTCCCTAACATTCTATAGCATTCTATGTTAATCAGTTTCTTCTTTGTAAAGTTTAGTCTATTTCACCCCAACAATAGCCTTCTAAATAAAGATGACACCTTGTTTGTTTAGAGAAGCCATACTGTAAGCTGTAAAGAAAGAGATAAGAATGTTCTTTGAAAAGGGTGTCAATGTTGTTCTTTTGAAATTTAAAGCCAGAGCCAGCCAGGAGAAGATTGCCCTCAAGGTCTCAGCTCTCTAAGATAGATAACCGGGGTGGAAGGAATTAGGGAGGATCAAAAGTGTGATTTATTTTGTTCCTGCTTTCTGTTTCTGCCTTATCAAAAGAATTGCCAGTTACTTTACTTGCCAATTACTTTTCTTGACATGCTTACATCTGGGAATGCCAGGAAGGAGGTGATAATAAAATTCAAAGCTATTGCCTGTAAATTGTGTGATTGGTTACTATACTAATGATGTAAATCTTTGTTCTCTGCCCTATATAATGCTTTGTTGAACTCTATGGGATGTTCAGCCCACCTCTGCTCAACCCAGGTTGCGTGTGGGGAGGAGGCTCACCCAGCTTCCTTGCTTGGCCAAATAAAAGCTGTTTTTATTTATTTATTATTTATTTATTTAATCAATTTTCTTTTGAAACCTCCGTCTGAGTCTCTGTTTGGTAGATTGGGATCTCAGATTCTTCCAGAAATCCAGGGGTTGGCCATACAGTACAAGACGTTAAAATACTGTTAAAATATGCCATTTTATTTTATTTTATTTTATTTTATTTTATTTTATTTTATTTTATTTTTTATTTTATTATTATTTTATTTTTTATTTTATTTTTATTTTATTTTTTATTTTTTATTTTATTATTATTTTATTTTTTATTTTATTATTTTATTATTTTATTATTTTATTATTTTATTATTTTATTTTTTATTTTATTATTTTATTATTTTATTATTTTATTATTTTATTATTTTATTATTTTATTATTTTATTATTTTATTATTTTTTGGTTTGGTTTGGTTTGGTTTGGTGGCTGCAGAGCCTCAGATAGAAAGTCTGTGCAGAGAGTGGTAAGGGCAGCAGAAAAGATAATTGGGATATCTCTGCCCCTCATCCAAGATTTAGCACATGCACGCTGTTTGTCCAGAGCTCGAAAGATCATCAGTGATGCCTCCCATCCTCATCATGGTTTGTTTTCTTTGTTACCCTCTGAGAAGAGGTTCCGCTGTATCCGATGTAGAACAGCCAAATTGGGAAACAACTTTGTCACCCAGGCTATTGGATTCTTGAATGCCAAATAGGTTCTTTTAGGTGAAATATGTTGGATATGTAAAGAATGTATATTTTATAGTAATTATGGATTTTTATTAGTATTTTAATGTTTGACTGAAATTGTGAGTTAAAGAATGTATATTTTATAAGAATGGGTATTTTATAAGAATGGGTATTTTATAGTAATTATGGTTTTTTTATTATTATCATTAGTATTTTATTGCTTGAGTGAAATTGTGAGCCAACTGCAACGAAATTTCATTCTATTGTGCACTTGTATAGTGTATAGTGGGATGACAATAAAGTTATTATTCTATTCTATTATTCTATTCTATTCTATTCTATTCTATTTATTTTATTTTATTTTATTTTATTTTATTTTATTTTATTTTATTTATTTTATTTTATTTTATTTTATTTTATTTTATTTTATTTTATTTTATTTTATTTTATTTTATTTTATTATTTATTTTATTTTATTATTTTATTTATTTTATTTTATTTATTATTTTATTTTATTTTATTTTATTTTATTCACCTGAGGCCTTTTGCTTTCTCCTCCCCACATGAAGAATTATGAAATTATTCTTAATATTTTTGTTTTGTACAAGACGTTAAAATACTGTTAAAATATGCCATTTTATTTTATTTTATTTTATTATTTTATTTTTTTTATTTTTTTTATTTTTTTATTTTTTATTTTTTATTTTTTTATTTTTTATTTTTTATTTTTTATTTTTTTTATTTTTTTATTTTATTTTATTTTTTTTTATTTAATTTAATTTTATTTTTTAAATGGTTTCTTCTGTTTTAACTTTTTTTTGCTGCCCATTGCCCTGTGTTTTAATTCAAAGTGGGAGTCAAAGTGTGCACCCTCTAAGCTACCCCGCATAGTGCTGGGGGCCATTTGCCATTTCCAAATACGTATATGCTGTACTTCTTTTTTCCAATCCTATGTTCTTAACACTTTTCTAAGGAGAGGCAGAATATAAATGCAGAATTGTAACTAACTGGCCATTTCAGATTTACCAGACATGTAACTCTACAATTATGTAAGATAATTAAGACATACAAACAAACTTCCTGTAGACAGGAATATATTGAAATTGCTACAAGCAATACAGGAGTACGTTGGAATGGTTACAAGCAAAGCCAGGACCCCCATCCTGTATATTGAAAATAAAGGCCTTTGAAAGCCATTGAAAGCTGTATCCCTTTGATACCAATTCTTCTATTGATTTAATTATATATTGTCCTTGTTCTTTCTTTAAAAAGTCTTTATAGGTTAACCATTTATCTTTATTCCTTACTTCTGTTCTGTAGATGGCTTTCATATATGCAGCTCGTAGAGAAATTTAAATTAGATAAGAAAGACTTTGAATTTGAACAAACCAAATCGGAATTTGAGTTACAACTATGTGAGACAGATGATCATCTAATTGCAAAAATGTATAAATTATTGTTAAAAGGTGAAATGGTAGAGGAACAAGTTAAAGACTGTATGATTAAATGGGCTAAAAATATTGGCCATAATATTCAAATGCAACAATGGGAAGATATGTGGACCAAAGGGCTAAAATTTACTTTGTGCTATAATTTAAAAGAAAACTTTTATAAGATGATGTACAGATGGTATATGACCCCACAAAAACTTTCTAAAATGTATGGAAATGTTTCCAACTTATGTTGGAAATGTAAAAAAAAAGAGGGGTCTTTTTACCATATGTGGTGGATATGTGAGATTGCAAAGAAATTTTGGACTCAAATACATGCATTGATGCAAAATATATTACAAATTCGAGTTCCATTTAAACCGGAATTTTTTTTACTGGGAATAATTGATGGACAACCTGGGAAGCAATTTACAAGGATTATGCAATACATGATTACAGCAGCAAGACTTATTTTCGCACAAAATTGGAAAAATCAGATATCGCCTACGATACAAGATTGGATGTTAAAATTGATGGATATGGCAGAGAATGATAAACTGACATGTTTATTAAAAGAAAATCCAAATTATTATTTTCTTAAAGAGTGGAAACCATTAACTGACTATTTACAAGATGCGGGAGGGGCAAAGCTTATATGGGGATTTTTAAGATTAAAATATATATATATTGATGTAATAGACAAGAAATATTCTTTAACGTTTTATATAGACCTAGCATATAAGATAAAAATTTTAAAATACCATGACCAGATAACAAATCGGAAGTTGACTAAATTCTATGTTTCAGCTTTATCTTTTTTCCTTTTTAACTTTACTACACTTTTTTATCTTTTCCTTTTCTTGATTTGTATTTTCATTTTCTTTTCTGTTTCAAACTTTTATCTATGTAAAATTAAAATCTAATAAAATTTGATAAAAAATAAAAATAAAGGCCTTGATACAAGATTGGACTCAGAGCAGTGTTCTGCTTGTTTCTGAGAAAATGGGATAGAGCAGGGTTTCTCAACCAGGGTTCTGCGAGAGGTCACTAGGGGTACCCTGGGAGATAATAATTTTATTTATTTATTTATTTTCTAATCCGCCTTTATTTTTATTTTTTTTATAAATAACTCAAGATGGCAAACATACCTAATACTCCTTCCCCCTCCTATTTTCCCCACAACAACCATCCTGTGAGGTGAGTTGGGCTGAGAGAGAGTGACTGGCCCAAGGTCACCCAGCCGGCTTTCATGCCTAAGGCGGGACTAGAACTCTCAGTCTCCTGGTTTCTAGCCCGTTGCCTTAACCACTAGACCAAACTGGCCTAGTGAAAAATTATTTCAAATTTGGGCAACTTCACATTAAAGAGGTAAGTTTCATTCTTTATTTTCAGTTTAAAAACACTGTTAGTGCATATTTACTGACCAAACCATGAAATGAATATAATAATTTTGTAACTTCTGGCCTACAGTATATTTGAGCCTGACAAATATTTCAAAGGTTCCTCCAGGGTCAAAAGGTTGAGGAAGGCTGGGATAGAGGGACCATTTTTGTAAAACCACCTTCTTCCTGTGCTCTGGGAAAGCTGTGTAAAAAGTCATACGTGAAGAAACGTTGAGTGTCACTGCCTGCTCTTAATGGCGATGGAAACTGACTTATTCCCTGGACACCAGCCCATCCACTGGCCGGTAGAAGAAATGGGTGGGACTCAGCGGCTGAGGACCATCTGCACCCCAGGGCCAGGGGCTGCTGTAGCTTGCCTCTCTCGGTTTCAAACTGAAAACCTGTCAGTTTGCACAAAGTCTCCACAGGTGAGGGGCAAACAGGCCCGTTGGGATTTCCCAGCCAGCCAGTCCTCTTAACACCCACACTGGTTGATGGGCACCTTCAATCGATTATATTTCACCCATTCCTTTAATCCCCAAGAGCTTTCTACAATTGTTCCTGCCCTTCAGCATCTACTGTAAGTGCTTGCTACTCACCTAAGTAGAAGAGTTAAAAGAGTGCTATTTGCCATCTATCTGTAAAGACTCAATTGATTCAACACTTTTGGTATTACTCCTGCTAATGTTTCTGCACTGTGCTAAAACTTTTTTTCAAAAACAAGATTTCAAAAACAATCTTATTATACAACTTTTTTTGCAATACTGGACCCTCCAGAATAACGGATTGAAAGTAGGTAAAGTCATTTTCAATGAGGTCAATGTATTTTCATATATTCCTATCCAATGTGTTTTTCAATATAGTCCTTCCCAATTTTGAACATACTTAAAACTGGAAAGGGATTATAAGAACTTTATACTAATTCAATTAGATGACAGTAAGATCATTCCAAGTAGGCTATGATTGATAATATCTATCATACTGTTTAATACTATATGTAAGATTTCTATATTTTATTCCATTCATCAAATAATTCCCCAGAACCAAACTGTAATGATCAAGTGTTTCATTTGCTTATTACAATTTTTCAATTTAAATAATTTAATTACAATATTTAAAACAAATTACTATAAACCAAATTACTTTATTCACTACAACATTTTTACAAAATATACATATGAACATTACATAAAAAGTCAAGACACTTTTGTATAATTGTGGAAGAGTGAACTCACCACCCGGAGTGAGCAGGCATTTTTTCTTCCTAGGATCCAGAGTTTTGGTGCTACCCTGGGAAGAAGGGTTAAAAGAGCCCCAACCTCTCCTTAAATGGAGAGTTTGTATTATAAAAAGGGAACTGAAAAAAAGCATGAGGATCAGTGTGTCGAGGAAAAGAGTTAAGCCAGAGCACCTGTCCTGGCCCAGTTCACACATGACACCCGAGGCGATAGCAACATTTAATCTTTTACTAATGAACACAATTAGACAATATAAGCAGCATTCGCACCCAGCTCCGATGAGCACAGTCAAGGGTTAAGGTTGGGCAAGGCACGTGACGGTTTGAGGTTGGGGCTTGACTCAAAGGTGCCCTCTGGCACGAGATCCGGGCAAGCCACGGAAGGACAGTCTGTTGCAGAGACAAGGCGAAATGTGGATAGGTGGTCTGGCGTGGATTCAAGGTGGGACCTGGGGGAAAGGAAAAGTTTAAAGAAGGAATAGTTAGGATAAGAAAACATAGTGCTGGTTTCCAGGAGAGGACCTATGGTGGTTAGATGTTCCTGCGAGCAGGGATAGCACCGTGGTGAAATCGGTGGCCAAGAGACAGGTTCTGGCTGACAAAAGTCTCTCCAGAGGAAGGACGGATTGGGGGATCACCCACTTGCACTCTGGATAGCTGCTCCTCACGAGGAGACCACAGGAATTGAGTTTATCGTGGTCAATCGTGAGCTGAGTGCTTGGGAGCTGAGGGAATATCAACATGCCCAAAACCGCTGTGCAGCCTTTATGGACATTGGAACGGAAAAAAACCCCTGACTTTCTTAATCACCTTTGGATATAATTCATTTACAACCTAAGAGAGATATTCCGAATGGCAGGAATTAACAAAGATACTCGTTGAGTTGCCTTCTTTTTGGAATTAAGAAGAGGAAAAAATTACTATCTTAAAGGATTTTAATTTAAAAGCAAATAGCTTAACCATATTGTGATTCAAGAAAGTTTTAAACAGGTAAAGGGGAGAGTAATTTTAGAAAACTGAAGAATATTTTTTTTCTGACAAAAATGCCTTTGAAAATAGTAAAATTAGACAAACACACTGGACCTTCGTGGGAGTGCTGATTGTTTATTATTAAGGAAAGTAGATAATTGGTGGATTTTACAAAATAAGGAGATAAGGGTAATATGAGCAAGACTGTGACTGTAACTACTGAGAGCTAATTGGGACTAAAGTGTTAAAGACAGAGAAAACCAAAAAAAAGGAGAAGCCTGCCTTTTACTTTGACACTACTAATTGACATACTTTCACTTTCTCATAATGCAAGCACAAGAAAAGCAGCAAAATTAGGAGAAGGAAGGAGAGGTTCACTAGAACCACCTACAGATAAGGGCATTTCACCAGATTTATTGCAGAAAATAATTGTTAATGGAGAACTAACAAAACCTTGTGAGATTCAAAAAGGGACGAGACAAGGATGGCCACTGTCTCCACTCTTGTTCATTTGATTTCTTGAGGTACTGAGTAGAGACATAAGACAAGATGAGAGAATCACAGAGTTAAGATTAAAGAAGAAACTTATAAGTTAAGGGCATTTAGAGATGACCGGGTGTTAGTTTTGGAAGATCTGCTAGAGGGAATAGAAACATTAATGGGAAAATTAAAGGACTTTGGTATGCTGGCAGGTTTTAAGATTAACAATCAGAAGACAAAGATGTTAACAAATTATGAAATTAGAAGATCAAATAGAACTGATGGAGAAAACTGGTTATGGAATGAAATTAAGAAGGACATGTTAAGATGGGAGAAAATAAAATTGTCACTGTATACCAGTATCACTAAATACCAGTATCTCGGCTTTCGACTTCCGGGTGTTGAGGTGACCGGTGCGCTGAGCCGAAAGCTCCGTGGTTTCTCCGTTTGCGGCGATTTTAAAAGAAAAAAATTGCTGAAAAATCGCCCTCGAAGAGAGGGTGAGCAGAAGATTGCCCACAGAAGGGTCGCCATATTCGCTGCTCTCTTCTGACCCCCATACTTCCACCACGGGGAAAGGGAGATTGAAGCAGTGAAAAGCGGCTGGAACTGTCAAAAAGCTCTGCAGATACCGTGAATCTGAATAAGGTAAGTAGCACATCACCCAACCTTTTAGACACACTTTTTATTTTAAAATATTATTTGCCTATTAACATCTAAGATTTACCTCTGGACTTGATTTATAAATTCTGGTGTTTTACTTCTTTCTTGCCAAAGGACTGTTTAAATGGAGGGATTGGAAAGCTAATTGACTTTGCTGAAATAGATTGAGTGACTTTCTTTCTTATACTTGTCTTGGTTTGTTTTTATTCTTATCATAATTGGAAGTATTTTTCTTTTGGGATTATCTTGCCTGGATTTTTAATTTCTCATGGATTAATGAACTATGATTTAACACCCTTTCTTTTATCTGTTGGTGATTTTTAATATGAATTTTTCATTTTTTTAAAGTATTTTAATATTTGCTGGATTATATAAGTTGCTTTATAGACTTATGATTTTTTTGGATCCCTTTTGTACAGAAATTTGCTTGCTGAATGTTTACTTCTATGGTAGTTGCTTTTTTAAATTTTTTAAAAATTTTTATATAGATAATATTTTACTTATTCATGGCTGGACTGAGTGGATACAAGCTGGCATGAGAAACCTTGGGATTGTTTATCTTTTTTGTTATTATTTTGTCTACAATAGAAAAAAGCCTCCTTGTTTCTTTTTATCTTTTACTTTTACATTTATATGGACATATATTTTTAATGGATTATATTTTAGCTATTTTGACAACTACCTTTAAAGGATTAATTTTATTTTTTGTAGTTTTTATTCCCTTCCTTTTTAAAAAAAACCTATTATCCCTTCCCCTTTTCCTTTTGTCTTCCACCTCCTCTCTTTTTTTTTTCTCTTGCAGGGAAATTATTTACACTATGGCATCTATGGCACTGAGGAGGAGAGAGAAAGAAAAGGAAAAAGAAACTGGAAGAACATCTACAGATCTTACATTGCCTGCAGCACCATTGGACCCTCCCCCATCAGAAATGAAAAAACTCCTGGATGCAATGGCATCACTAAATAAGAAAATGGAAGATTCAATGACACAAAATAAACAGATGGAAGAACAGATTGCATCCTTAGATTAAAAAATAGATAAGATGGAAGAAATGAAAAAAGAAATAACTCAGGAGATTAAACAAGAATTTAAAAAAGAAGTACAGATAGTAAAGGAAGTTGTGAACAGTTTGTCAGGGGAACTTAAAGATATGCAAGGTCAGATGCAAAAATTAGAGACTAAATCAGAAGATGTTACTAAGGAACTTGAATATAACTTAGATATTACTGCATTAGCAGGGCAACGGAGCAGCAGCTTCTCTGCTGAGCTCCTTATAATATTTTATAGCTCCAGCTAGTTTAGTTTAATTATTATTTTCCCTTTTTAGTAGTTTTAGTAGATTTTAGTAGTTTTCTGCCTAAAGGACTTATTTTAACTCAAACAATTTCGTTTGGATAAGACGGCAGTGAAGACAAACGGCTAGTTAAAAAACTTTGTATCGAACTTACTGAGATGGGTAAAAGGAAGAAAAAACTTCGTGTTAGCCCAGGCTCCTTTCCTCCACCTAAGCTTGCTAACAAGCAAGAATTGAAGACTGTTTGATACAAAAGGGAAATGTAAGTAAAGCAAACCCTCTTCCCTTTTCCAACAAATTTGAAATTCTGGAATGGGAACTGCAAACAGAGGTGGAAAAACAACAGTTAACAGAGCTTTCCCTCTCTGTTAGGGAAGAGTTAAACGAGAGCCAGGACTTTGACCTTGATACAGTTGGTCCTCGTATGTCGTCATTTCATATAACTAGTCCAAAAACTTGTCGTAAGGGATCTGAAACCAAGCCTAATATTAAAAATAAAAAACAAAATTTGGACATAGTCTTCCACGGGAAAACTCAAAGGAGTTCATGGCAAGGCAATGTCTACTCACTGCACAAACTGTCATCTCAATTTTCGAACAGCTCGGGTATAAAACACGAGTTGGGCGTGTTGAAAGGAGATATAGAGACTTTTATACAAAAATATGAAACTAGACTTCCTATTTTCACAAAGGTTTGTGTAACAGATACGGCAAAGCCTCATGTGCTGAGTGGAGACACTGATAAAGAGCAAGCAGCTAAATAAAAAGTTAAACAATTTGATAAAAAGCAGCAGCTCCCAAAGAATAACCCTTTGACTCCTGGCAGAGTGAAGAGTGGGGAGTGTACACAAAGTAAAGACTCTTTAGATGTGAACGAAGTAATTCCTTCCAAATCAAACTGCTTGCTGCAAACAGAACAGATTGCTCTTGTTATCTCCAGGAATAGATATAACATTGGGCGCTGGAACACGAGGAGAGCAATTGTAACCTCCCTGGGTCAGCTTCTGCACTGTCATCAGAGGCAGATAGATTTACACGCGGTGGAATGGCTCCCAGGTTTGCCAAATCAGAAGAGGATCCTCCTATCTTTCAAACAGCCCACTATTCCTCTGATGTTACTCAAGATGAGGTTGTATTTAGCCACGTTTCAAATTTTTCCTGTTAGAGTCTTTTGTGATAAAAGGGTTAAATCTCTATTTCCTGATAAGGCAGCCTCTAAGGCTGCAGTTTTTTCACCTGTGACTTTGAGAGAGCGAGAGTGTGGGAGTCAGCCTGCCTCGCTTGATGAAGATCCTTTAGACCCAATTGAAACTGGTCTTATTAACACTTTTGGGTCTCTACCAAGAAAAGAACAAGGCAATATCTTGCTTAAGCTGGAGAATTTGAGGAAAACTTTGTTGGTCACTATTGCCATGGCTGAGCCACTTATAGATCTTGTGACCCCAACTACTGATAATAACTGTCTCCCTTCACCAAACAGGGGACTGTTTGAACATGACTTCCTAAAAAACACCACTCGAGATCCCTTTGGGCTGATAGAGGAACCTGTTGACAAGAAGGAATTATTATTCTCAGCAGGATATTTTGATGGGGCGCCAGCAACAAAGCAGGGGTCTGGAGGGGAATTTATGTCAACCTCCACACTACAGAGACCAATACAGCATGACAAAGTAAGCCTGTCCCCAGGACCACTGAATGAAGCCCCAATAAGACAAGATCAGATGGCTGAAGTTAATCGAGAACAAAATCCTCAGGAATCAATGCAGAATCTGTATGAGGCAAGCCACCCTTTAGTGGAGGTTGTAATTCCTGCTGCTGACTCCACAGCCCAATATAATAACCCTGTAACTCACCCTGGTCAAAATCGTACCTTGTGACTGGCTACAAATGCTTATGAATTTTCCTTATTAACCTGGAATATTGCTGGATGGTTAGTCCCATCAAAAGACCAGTCTTTTTTTGACTATCTCTCACAATTTGATGTCATTTTTTTTACAGGAAACTTGGGTTTCTTCAGAGGTAGAGTTAGATGGTTACTGGGTCAATGCTATTCAGGCTGTTCCAAGTAATGCTGGAGGGAGATCTAAGGGTGGGATTGCAACTTTAGTAAGTACAGCTCTAAAATTCAACTGTATCTCACTACCTCCCTTAAAGCCATGGGTAGTAGCCACCCTGCTTTCATCCAAACAAGTGGAAATCTTACTTATTAATGTTTATACTTCTCCTTTAAATAAGAATACTATGATTAGTACTGTTTGGGAACATATAGAAAATTTTATTCTTAGTTGCTTAGATAAATATCCCCCAGCATCGGTAATAGTAGGTGGGGATTTAAATGCTAGGATGGGATTAAATGATTACATACTATTTAACCAGTTTAAGAGACACTATGAAGAAAATGAATTAGAGGAATCTCTATATCCCGGAGAATTTAAAGACCCAAAAGCTAACTGGGCAGGTTTATGTGTAAGACAAATGACTGCACATTTGGATTTATGTATTCTTAATGGTTCTGTAGGAGAGGACCATCCAGCAGAATATACCTATTGGAGAGCAGGAAGAAGATCCACAGTTGACTATTGGATAACCTCCTATGATCTATTAAAACTCATACCGAGGATGGAGGTAGATTCTAGGTTAGAAAGTGATCATAACCCTGTAATTTTAACCTTGACATCTCATTGAAAATCTTTAAGAGCTAACTCAATTTACATGCCAATGCTAGAAAGTAATAATACTCAAGTGAGAATCAAATGGACTGAGAGGAATGCAACAGAAGTGGATAAATGGATGCAAGCCCCTGAAATTTTAGAAATCCGTGCTCATCTCCTTGATAATAACACTCACACATCTTACATAGATTGGTTTGAAACTTTAATCACCAATCTTAAAACAGTTCTTACCAAGGGAAGCCAACTTGTCCCTAGAAATAGGGTTATAAAAAATAAAAAAATGGTTTGATTGGGATTGTGTGCAGTTAAAGAGGATATATAATAAGGAGTATAGGAAAAGTAAAAATTTCCCCTCTGAGGATCAAACTCATTTTTTAAGGTCCTTAAAGATCCAATACAAGGCTCTTTTAAAAGAAAAGAAACAGATGGCATTGAAGGAATCGTGGCAGAAATTAATCCAAGCAGTTAAGATGAAAGATACACCTCTCTTCTGGCATATCACTAGAGGACTGGGAAAATCACTCCCACCCCCATTGAATCAAGTACCATCTCACGCATGGGAGGAATATTTTAGAGAGTTGTACATGGACCCTACCTGTAATAAGAAAGAGGACCAGATCAATTTAGGCAATATCCCTCACTGGCTACCAGTTACAATACAAGAGGTATCCCGGTTAAACGAATCTCTTAAGGCTAATAAGGCTCCTGGCGCTGATTGTGTCTTACCTGAAATAATTAAAAGGAACTCTAGTTGGTGGGCACCTATATTAGCATCTCTTTTTACATATATAGATCAGACAGGATATATGCCAAAGGATTGGGGAATGGCAATCATTGTCCCAATCTATAAAAAAGACAATAAAAATAATCCATGTAACTATAGGCCTATCAGTTTATTAAGTGTAGTTAGCAAGTTATACGCTAAACACTTAAACATTAAATTACAAGACTGGATTCTGTCTGAGGACATAATCAAAGATGAACAGGCTGGATTCAGAGAGGGGAGATCAACAATTGTTCACATCTTGGTGCTTCATCACCTTGTATTAAAATATACATATAAAAAGAAATCTTCCCTCTTTGTGGCCTTTCTTGATTTTAAACAGGCCTTTGATTCAATACCCAGAAACGCTCTGTGGGAAAAATTGAAAAATACAAACATTGATAGATGCCTTCTCTATCTTATACAGAAGTTATATTCTAACTCTACTCTAAAAGTGAGATGTAACCCCCTAGGGACCTTATCTGGTTTAGTAAGTGTGCAGAAAGGAGTACATCAGGGATGTATTCTTGCTCCCTCTCTTTTCAATTTATACATTAATTCCTTGATAGATCTTTTTTATAATTTGGACTCTCATCCACCAAATTTAGCACAACATAAAGTACCAATACTTCTTTATGCTGACGATGCCGTTATTATTTCACAAACTCCAATAGGGCTGAAAAGAGCCTTAGCAGCAACATTAAATTACTGCAAACAAAATAAATTGGTTCTTAACTTCAATAAATCAAAAATCATGGTTTTTGCTAAAAGAGCTATTAAATACTCTTGGAAAGTAGAAGGGCACGATTTAGAACAAGTGAATGCATTCAAATACCTTGGAGTGATTTTTCACTCGAAAGGTACTTGGAATGCACATGTGAATTACGTAATGCAATTAGCCCTTAGGTCACCAAATGCTATTAAACGTTTTTTTTATACAGGTGGAGGACAATTAGTCCCTGCAGCCTTAAAACTATTTGAGGCTAAAACATTGGCACAAATTCTCTATGGGGCACAAACAGGAATTTTCTTGAAGAAAGAATCACAAGAAACTGTACAAACAAAATTCCTAAGATCAATTTTAGCTGCACCTAGAGGAACATCAAATGCCCAGCTGAGATTAGAAACAGGAATGCCTCAAATTCAGGTCAGGGCCTGGAAGATGATGCTAAATTTTTGGATGAAACTTCAATTCTTCCCAGTTGGATTGACCCCACTAGTTTTGATTGATAATTTTTCTTCTCCCTGGAAACAGGTGATAGAACATAAGCTGGCTCTGTATGGGTTTTCCCCATTATTCTTAAAATCATTAGACTACGATCAAGCCAAGCAATTGGTTAACAATAGAATAAACGATATGGAATTCCAGTTAGAAGTTAATAGAATACCTATCCATAGTAGAAATCGGATAAGATGGGGCACATGGGAACCAGCAGGCTATTTGAAAGACCTAACCATTCCTAAGATTAGAATAGCATTTTTTAAAGTTAGATTTAATATCCTTCCATCAGCACTCCTGCAAGGTAAAACCCCACTAGCAGAGAGAACCTGCACATGCGGTATAGAGGAGGTTGAAAATATTGCTCATGTTTTATTACATTGTAAATATTATAGGGATATTAGATCCAAAAACATCTATTCTCTAATTGAAAGATTTCCAGGGAGACCAGATAGTTTCTATGAGAACCATCTTTTACAAGATACAAATCCAAGTATTACCCGTCTAGTAGCTAAATTTTGTGCTGCCGCAATAACGATGAGACAAAATCAGATAAAGAAATAGGGATTTTTATTTGTGCTTATATTTTTACCAATATTCTGTTTAATTATTTTAATAATCTTTGTGGATACTCATTTTATAATATTTTATAATATAGTTTTAATAGAATGTTCATTTAATGATTAATAAACTAAAATGTTATTATAGTATAGGATTTATACGTTATAGTATAATTGTCCTAACATATTGCTTTTTATGTATAGATGTATTTATAAGATCTAGTCGCCTGTATCCGTAATTTTTATTAAGTGTATGTTGTTGGTCATTGACCGAATAAATAAATGTTGTTGTTGTTGTTGCATTAGCAGAAATGAGAGAGAAAGAATATATCTTGAGATTGAGAGCAGTTCCAGAACAATTAAATGAAAATACAAAAGAAAGGATTGTTTCTATATTAGCTAAATTTTTGGAGATAAAAGAACAAGACTTAGATTTGGAAATAGATAAAACTTTTAGAGTTAATTCACGTTATGCTAGAGAAAAAAAGGTACCTAGAGATATATTGATATATTTTGTGAGAAAAGTTATAAAAGAGCAAATTTTGAAGAAGCACTATAATACTGGATTAAAAATAGAAGGAAAAGAAATAATTGTATTAAAAGAAATACCTTTGAGGATACTAAGAAAAAGAAAAGACTATTCCTTCTTTACAGAAAAATTAAAGAGAAATAATATTTCATTTAGATGGGAGAGATTAGAAGGTGTATCTTTTATGTTCAAAGGGCAAAGGTTCAGGATAACTTCCATTTTAAAAGCAAAAGCATTTTTAGAGAAATATAAGACAGATATGAAAGATGCATCTGGAGACTTGGAAGAAAAAGTGGAGACACCAAAAGATAAAGGGACGAGTGAAGACTTATCTGAGTTAGGAGCTGCAGGGCTGGACTGGAAAAAAGGCTTTTCAACATCAATACACTTATGGATTACAAATATTTGACATGGAATATTAATGGTGCCAACTCCCCACAGAAGAGACGAAAAATCTTTCATTCTCTGAAAAAACTGAGATTGGATATAACTTGCTTACAAGAGACTCACATCTGTAAAAAAGATATTAAGTATTTGATTTGTAAACAACTTGGAGAGGAATTTATTTTGGCTGGACTTAAAAATACTAAAGGGGTAGTTTTGTATATACGATCAAAGTTAAATCCAAAAAAGATACTAGTTGATGATGAAGGAAGATATATTGCAGTTGAAATTAATATACAAGGAACTAAAACATTAATTGTTGGACTTTATGCACCAAATATGGACAAAGGAGTATTCTATAAAAACTTAATGGATAAACTTTTGGATTTACCCTATGAAAATTGGTGTTTTATGGGTGATTGGAATGGGGTTATTCACCCAATGATGGATAGACACTCACAAAAAGAAGTGAAACGTGCACAGGGAAAATTACCACAAACATTTTTTGACTTGAAAAAAATGTTGGATTTACAAGATATTTGGAGATTGATGAACGGGACTTCAAGAGAATATACATACTACTCAGAGAGATTTAAATCCTTCTCTAGAATAGATATGATTTTGATTTCTAAAAGTTTAATGATGGACATTGGTAAAGTTAAAATATTACCTAAAACTCTTTCAGATCATAATCCTGTAATGTTGACTTTTAAAGGAAAACGGAATGTATTTAGATGGAGATTGAATGAGTCAATTTTTCGGAAAAATGATATAGTTGATGTATGTAAAAAAAGGTTAAGAGAATATTTTCAATTGAATTTAAACAAAGGTACAAATATACAAACTGTATGGGATGCCAGTAAAGCATATATGAGGGGTTATTTTATCCAATATAATGCTCAAATGAGGAGAAAGAAACAAGAGAGAATTCAATTGATTTTAGATGAAATCAAAAGCAAAGAGCTATGTTTGAGAAATAAGCCAATGGATGATACTTTGCTTACTCAAATTAAATTCTTACAAAAACAAATATCAATGATATTGACACAAGAAATAGAAACCCAAATGAAATTTACAAGGCAAAAATACTTTGAACAAGCAAATAAACCAGGGACATGGTTAGCTTACAAATTGAGGAAACAAAGACAAAAGAATTCAATTGTTAATATACAACATGAAGGTAAAGTTTTAGTGAATAATATAGACATACAAGAAGCCTTTCATGATTATTACTCAAAATTATACAAAAAACAAGATGTTAATCTAGTTGATATTGATGAATATCTGAGTAAACAAAAGCTAACTGTTCTTAATGACCAACAAAGAGTAATACTAAATAACCTGATAACAACAGAGGAAATGGTGAAGGCCTTTAAGAAAATCAGTAGTGGAAAAGCTCCTGGACCTGACGGCCTGTCAGCAGCCTATTATAAATGCTTCGAGGATGAACTATGTTTACCCTTGCAGAATATTATGAATTTGATTTTGGAAACAGGAAACATGCCAGAGACTTGGAAAGAAGCGCATATAACATTGATCCCAAAAGAACAACAAGATTTGACTTTAGCTAAAAATTATAGACCAATATTTTTATTGAACAATGACTATAAGATATTTACAACTATATTAGCAGAAAGAATGAAAAATATCCTTAAGAACTTTATTCATCAAGATCAAGCTGGATTTTTACCTAAGAGACAAATCTGAGACAATGTCCGAAATATATTAGATATGGTGGAATATTTGGAACATTATGAAAAACAAGCTGCCTTGATATTTATACAGTAGATGCTGAAAAAGCTTTTGATAATTTAAACTGGTCTTTTATGTTTAAAGTACTGGAAAATATGAATTTTGGAGGAAATTTTATTAAGTAGATTAAATCAATATATACTCCCCAATTTGCAAAAATAATTGTAAATGGAGAATTTAGCAAACCATGTGAAATTCAAAAAGGCACAAGACAAGGTTGTCCATTATCACTTTTGTTTATACTGATACTAGAGGTGTTACTTAGAGATATTAGACAAGATGATGGTATTCAGGGTATTAGAGTTAAAAAAGAAGTTTATAAATTAAGAGCCTTTGCTGACGACCTAGTCATTACTTTGGAGAATCCACTAGATGGAATTGAATTACTGATACAGAAATTAATAGACTTTGGGTCATTAGCAGGGTTTAAAGTGAATTTACAGAAAACTAAAGTCTTGATCAAAAACATGGATCACCATCAACAAGAGAAATTGAAAGAAATAACGGGATATTCAATGGAAGAAAAAGTAAAATATTTGGGAGTATATTTGACATCTAAAAATGTTAAGTTGTTTAAGAATAACTATATTCCACTTTGGATAGATATTAAAAAAGATTTGGATCAATGGAAAAAACTACAATTATCATTGCTAGGTAGAATTTCAGTAATTAAAATGAACATTTTGCCACAAATTTTATATCTTTTTCAAACACTACCTATATTAGCATCAGAAGACCCTTTTAAACAATGGCAATGGGATATTTCCAAATTTATTTGGCAAGGAAAGAAACCAAGAATAAAATATAAAGTCTTGCAAGACTCAAAAGAAAGAGGCGGACTAGGTCTACCGGATTTGAAGTTATACTATGCTGCTTGTTGCTTGGTATGGATTAAAGAATGGATAGTTCTGAAAAATGAAAAATTATTGAACTTGGAGGGCCATGAATTAAGATATGGATGGCATGGATATTTGTGGTATGACAAAGTTAAAGTTAATGTGGACTTTAAAAACCACTATATTAGAAGATCATTGTTAAGAATTTGGAATAAATATAAACAAACTTTATGTTATAAAAGACCTTTATGGATTTCCACGCAAGAAGCATTTCATAGAACAGAAGTAAGAAATAAAGATAAATGGCTGACTTATAAAGACTTTTTAAAGAAAGAACAAGGACAATATATAATTAAAACAAAAGAAGAACTTGCTCTAGAAGGATATACATTCCAATGGCTTTCATATATGCAACCTGTAGAAAAATTTAAATTAGATTTTAAAAAATTTGAATTTGAACAAACTAAATCGGAATTTGAGATACAATTATGTGAAGCAGATGACCATTTAATTGCTAAAATGTATAAATTATTGTTAAAAGGAGAAATGGTAGAGGAACAAGTTAAAGATTGTATGATAAAATGGGCAAAAAATATTGGACATAATATACAAATGCAGCAATGGGAAGATATGTGGAACAAAGGGTTAAAATTTACTTTGTGCTATAATTTGAAGGAAAATTTTTATAAGATGATGTATAGATGGTATATGACCCCACAAAAACTTGCTAAAATGTATGGGAATGTTTCCAACTTGTGTTGGAAATGTAAAAAAAAAGAGGGGTCTTTTTACCATATGTGGTGGACATGTGAAATTGCAAAGAAGTTTTGGACTCAGATACATTCATTGATGCAAAATATTTTACAAATTCAAGTCCCATTTAAACCGGCATTATTTTTATTGGGAATAATAGAAGGACAAGTTGGGAAGCAATTTACAAGAATTATGCAATACATGATTACAGCAGCACGACTTGTATATGCCCAAAATTGGAAATATCAGGTTTTACCTACGATACAAGATTGGATGTTAAAATTGATGGATATGGCAGAAAATGACAAATTGACATGCTTATTAAAAGGAAACTCAAACTGTTACTATCTTAAAGAATGGAAACCATTAATGGACTATTTGCAACATGCAGGTGGGGCAAAGCTTATCTGGGGCTTTGAAGACTAAAATATATATAAATTGATATATTAGACAGGAAATGGTTTTGTATGTTATATATAGAACTAGCATGTAAGATAAAAAAAATTTAATTACTAAGACCAGAGATAAATCTATGCTTTATCTTTTTTCCTTTTTTTCTTTACTTTTCTATACACCTTTATTTATTTCTTTGATTTGTATTTCTATTTCTTTTTCATTTTCACCCTTTTAACTATGTATATTCAAAATTCTAATAAAAAATTTGGAAAAAAAGAAAAAACTAAATACCAGTATCTCCAAATCCAGTTTCTGGGATAGTAAGGGAAGGACCCCGTGAGATATGCATTCCAAAACTCACAGAGGAGGAAGATATTGAACCATTTTTCATTATGTTTGAGAGAGTTGCTATAGCTTGTAAACGGCCAGAAGAAGAGTGGGTAGCTAGGTTAGCACCTTGCCTAACTGGAGAAGCCCTTAGGGCCAGTTTATCAGCACAGGAAGTTGCAGACTACAAAAGAGTAAAAGAAGTTATTTTGCATCAGTATGAAGTAACACAATAGACATGCTGGCAAAGGGTTTGTGAATATCCTTATAATTCTCAGGAAGGAGTAAGGGAACTGTGGGCTCCCCTAGCTCAAGGGTCGGCAAACTTTTTGAGCCGAGAGCCATTTTGGTATGCTCGTGCACATTTTTAAGTGCTCGAGAGCCAGGGGGCGGGGTTTGCGGGCAGGGGCCAATCGCGTGGAAGGGGGCGAGGTTTGCGGGCAGGAGCCAATCGCGTGGAAGGGGGCGGGGTTTGGGGGTGGGATCCAATCGCGTGGAAGGGGCGGGGTTTGGGGGCGGGATCCAATCGCGTGGAAGGGCTGCGCTGCGCTTGGCCGGCCACCCCGGTCCTCGCTCACCTTCCATGGCCGGTCCTCGCGGGCTGCCGGCGACGCTCCCGTCCCCCTGCACCCCGGCTCTCCAAGGCCAGGGCCACCCTCTCTGCCGCTCCCTTCGACGGAGGAGGGACCGGCGTGCCTTGGGAGCTGCTGCTGGCGGCATGTCTGGGCGAGGCGCGCGGGCGAAGCTGCCCGTCTGGCACTTGGGCGCTCCCGAGCCTCTTCCCTTCTCCCTCGCCACGTTCGGGCATTGAGGCCAGGCAAAGCCGGGCGGTCGCGCAGGGGCGAGGCGAGGAGTCCCGCTCCTGCGCCTACCACCACATCCATCCATTCCCGGCCTCTCTCCCCATATCTGGCGGGTGCCCATGCCAGAATCCCCACGACCCGGAGGCAGCAACTGCTCGGAGGGCCCCAGCGAGAAGAGGTGCGTGATCCCCGGTGGATCCCTTCGAGGGGCCGCGGGGCTTCCCCGCTTTCCTCCCAAGGAGGCCTCGACGGCGCACCCTCCCGCCCCATCAATCCCCCCACCCCGCCGTTGGGCGTCAGAGGCTGAAAGGATGTGGCAGGAACGGCCCTGGAAAGCGGGGCCTGCGGAGCGCCACCTTTGGGGAGGAGGGTCCAGCCGGCGAGCAATGGCGGCACCGGAGTTTTCGCCGGAGCGCTGTCTGTCGGGAGAGAAAAGCAGCCACCGCACAGGCCCGCTTAAAAAACCACCACCCCGAAACCGCTTTCGAGCCGCCTCTCCGGAGGGTCCCTGCGGTCCCGCCGGGTGCACCCCCCCACCCCGCCGTTCGGCGTCCTCTCCCCCCGCTAACCAGAGCCCTGCGGCGGCCGGGGGAAGCCGAGCCAGGCGGGGGTGCAGCGGGCCCAGCGGCGCGCTGAGGGCGAAGAGCCGCCTGCTCTCCCCTTGGCCTCCTCCGGTCGCTACAGTCGCCCCGCCGGAACGGAGCCTGGCTTGGCTCCCCCGGCCACCGCAGGGCTCGGGTTAGCGGGGGGAGAGGACACCGAACGGCGGGGTGGGGGGGTGCACCCGGCGGGACCGCAGGGACCCTCCGGAGAGGCGGCTCGAAAGCGGTTTCGGGGTGGTTGTTTTTTAAGCGGGCCTGTGCGGTGGCTGCTTTTCTCTCCCCACAGACAGCGCGGGCGGGCGGGTCCTCTGGAAGGAGGCCGGCCGGAGTTCTGCTTGCAGCGGACGAGTTGCTGCTGGGCCGAGCAGATGCTTTTGAGACCTAACGGCGGGGTTACATCGGGACCGAGTCCGGCCTATCCCCGGTCTGTGTCGCGTTAATGCCGCCCCCTTTCCCACCTGGGAGGCCAGCTTGCAGCGCAAACGGCAGTCGCTTACTGAGCGAGTGCATTTTAAAATCTGCTTAACCACCCCCCCTGTGCGGTGGCTGCTTTTCTCTACCGACAGACAGCGCGGGGTTTCCAGGGGAGGAGCGCCTGGCAATTAAGCGATAGGGAAGGAGGAACGAAATGGGGCGTGTGGCTTGTGTAGCGATTCCGCCCATCCCGCGAGGTTTCTCCAACTTGAATGGCCTTGTCATTAAGGGCAGCTTCTCCCTTTAACGCAAGACTGAAACTGCGCTTTTCCGGCCTTCCTTTTTCAAAGAGGGAGAAGTGCGGGGGGGGTGTGGTTAAGCAGATTTTAAAATGCACTCGCTCAGTAAGCGACTGCCGTTTGCGCTGCAAGCTGGCCTCCCAGGTGGGAAAGGGGGCGGCATTAACGCGACACAGACCGGGGATAGGCCGGACTCGGTCCCGATGTAACCCCGCCGTTAGGTCTCAAAAGCATCTGCTCGGCCCAGCAGCAACTCGTCCGCTGCAAGCAGAACTCCGGCCGGCCTCCTTCCAGAGGACCCGCCCGCCCGCGCTGTCTGTGGGGAGAGAAAAGCAGCCACCGCACAGGCCCGCTTAAAAAACAACCACCCCGAAACCGCTTTCGAGCCGCCTCTCCGGAGGGTCCCTGCGGTCCCGCCGGGTGCACCCCCCCACCCCGCCGTTCGGTGTCCTCTCCCCCCGCTAACCCGAGCCCTGCGGTGGCCAGGGGAGCCAAGCCAGGCTCCGTTCCGGCGGGGCGACTGTAGCGACCGGAGGCGGCCAAGGGGAGAGCAGGCGGCTCTTCGCCCTCAGCGCGCCGCTGGGCCCGCTGCACCCCCGCCTGGCTCGGCTTCCCCCGGCCGCCGCAGGGCTCGGGTTAGCGGGGGGAGAGGACGCCGAACGGCGGGGTGGGGGGGTGCACCCGGCGGGACCGCAGGGACCCTCCGGAGAGGCGGCTCGAAAGCGGTTTCGGGGTGGTGGTTTTTTAAGCGGGCCTGTGCGGTGGCTGCTTTTCTCTCCCGACAGACAGCGCTCCGGCGAAAACTCCGGTGCCGCCATTGCTCGCCGGCTGGACCCTCCTCCCCAAAGGTGGCGCTCCGCAGGCCCCGCTTTCCAGGGCCGTTCCTGCCACATCCTTTCAGCCTCTGATGCCCAACGGCGGGGTGGGGGGATTGATGGGGCGGGAGGGTGCGCCGTCGAGGCCTCCTTGGGAGGAAAGCAGGGAAGCCCCGCGGCCCCTCGAAGGGATCCACCGGGGATCACGCGCCTCTTCTCGCTGGGGCCCTCCGAGCAGTCGCTGCCTCCGGGTCGCGGGGATTCTGGCATGGGCACCCGCCAGATATGGGGAGAGAGGCCGGGAACGGACGGATGTGGCGGTAGGCGCAGGAGCGGGACTCCTTGCCTCACCCCTGCGCAACCGCCCGGCTTTGCCTGGCCTCAACGCCCGAACGTGGCGAGGGAGAAGGGAAGAGGCTCGGGAGCGCCCAAGTGCCAGACGGGCAGCTCCGCCCGCGCGCCTCGCCCAGACATGCCGCCAGCAGCAGCTCCCAAGGCACGCCGGTCCCTCCTCCGTCGAAGGGAGCGGCAGAGAGCCCCGCGGGCTGTGCGCGAGGTGTGGGCGGCTGCGGGTGGCCCCGGCCTTGGAGAGCGAGAGCGCGTAAGAGCGTAAGAGTTTGGGGGCAGGATCCAATCACGTGGAAGGGGCGGGGGTGAGTTCAGCTGCGGAAGAGCCACACTCAAGGGGCCAAAGAACCGCATGTGGCTCGCGAGCCGCCATTTCCGACCCTTGCCCTAGCTGATCGAGGAAGAAAGTGGCTTAGGCCTGATGAATGAACCAAGGCGGAAATCCTGGATGAGGCAGTCCTTGAGCAATTCCTCCAGCTTTACCCCCAGTGTATGTTTTTGGGTACAAGAGCATCACCCAGAGACAGGAGCAAGGGCTGTGTCCTTAGCAGAAAGTGATTTAGTAGCCCAAGAAGCAGAAGACCCTAGAAGGGGTGAAGGAGGCCATGAGGAAGGGCTGAACAAACGTGGACCTGTAGAAGTGTTTACCTTGGGCAGGAAAGAGCGATGGGAGTAGCCAAGGAGAGAAATCACGTGGCTCTACCCAGATTAAAGGACAGAACTGGACTGACAGAGTGTCAAAAGGGTGTCATAACTGCGGTAAACCTGGTCACTTAGCCAGCGACTGTAAGGCCCAATCCCTACAAAGCTCCAGCTCAGCTGCTTTGCAAGAACCTCCAGCAAAGGAAATGACGGTTCCAGGAAGAGCAAATGGGAGAAGAGTAATTGGTCTTAAAGATACAGGCAATAGGCGGACTTTAGGGAGCCCTTATTTGGTAAAAGGAGCCCCTGTGGCGGGTAAAGAGAGGTTGACAAGTGTGCGTGGGAGAACTCAGAAAGTGCCCACAATGAAAGCTCAAATACAAGTAAAAGGAATTAAAAAGACACTTTTGGTAGGGATTGTACCAAAACTCCCTTTTCATTTTCTCACTGGGACTGATTTCCTAGGTATTGGGAGTTAATGAAAGAACCAGACAATAAGATGCAGCAGGTGGTTGGAATCCCTACAGGAGCCCAAGCCAAGAGACAGGCAGAGGTAGCAGAGGAAGAGGAAGAACTGCTTCTTTCACACCCCAATTTAATAGGAGGTCCCGGACATTCTCGGAAACAGAGGAAAGTGCGTAAGGCGGGTAAGCATAAAGGTCAACCAATAGGGAATTTACCTCTTCCTTGGGATACAGATATTAGCCCAATACAAAAAGAGGACCCTACATGGAAGGGCTGTTGGAAAAGAACTGAGGAAAAAGGAAAGGATTGGGAGAAGCAATCCATATTTGAAGAAAGAAATGGAATATTATATCAGGTTAGAGCACATCCATTAACTAAAGAAAAACATGAACAATTCCTATGTTAGCACTATGTTTTCTTCTCAGAACTATTTCTTCTTTCAACTTTTCCTTTCCCCCAGGTCTTCAGCTCTTGCAGCCAATCTCAGTCCATTTGCAGGTGAAAACCCTTTCCACTCCCGTACAGACTTGCAAATGGGCTTTTCCCTCCCCCTCCCTCTCCCCCTCCCCCCCCAGCACTCACAGTCCCCTGTGTCTGGAGCTGGTTTGCTGAGCTCTGCCCCCGGACTGCACATGCGGTGGGCTTGGTTTGCAGGCTCTGGTCGGGCTCCGGTTAAGTCTTTTCCTTGACACACTCATCCACATGCTTGTTTTCAGTTCCCTTTTTAGAAAACAAACTCTCCAATTAAGGAGAGGGTGGGGCTGTTTTAACCCTCCTTCCCAGGGTAGCCAAAACTCTAGAATCTAGGAAGAAAAAATGCCTGTTCATTCCAGGTGGAGAGTTCATTCACATAAATACAAATTAAGATGGAGCTTTCCAAAATGTTCTTGCTCAATTGTTTTGCACAAATAACACTGATAAATGATTACTTCATTCCAGAGATCACTGAGGATCAACATTGGAAGACTTCTGCTTTGAAATGAGAGAGACAGGTTTTAATTTCTCAGATTGCTTTTTTCTAATGTCTTTCTTTTTTGTCTCTGTTTGTTTATATTTTGAACTTTCACTGTCAGGTAAGGAACAAGCGGCGGTTGTTCCTGGTGATTCTACATTTGTAGAATTCAGTTTCACATCTGGGCAGATTTTGGATGAGCTTCCAGAGCATGACAGAGATTGTCGTGCAACTACGTTGCTTGAGCTTGGAACTACTGGAGTTTTGTTGGACTTAAAATTACTGCAAGATGCTCGGGTCGTCTTTGAGGATGAATGCATAGAGGGTGCAGAATTTTTGTGGTTATGGCTCTGTTGGCTTTTTGGCATGTCTGTTTGTTGCCCACCACAGCTAGAATTGTGAACATCTCCATCATCACGCTTTGCTTGACGACAATTAAGTGGCCTTGGCTGTTTTGATCGGGGTAATTCTTTTGTCAAAATCGTACGATTCCTAGCAGCCACAGCAGGACAAATAGCTTCCCCTGCCCTTTCTCTTAAGATAGTTGTGTGCTGTAACCTTTCCATGTCCACAAGACGCGAAACTAGTTTACCAAGTTTGGCACTAAGTGGTGGCTTTATAGATGATTTCCAATCATCCGACTTGGATAAGGACATTTTTTTTAAATCCAAATTATTGTAGGGTGAAGGAAGAAAATCAGGGTATGAAAACGTCTCATTCTCAGCAGAAGAAGAGGGAACGTCATCTTCCTTGTGCTCAAAAGGGTCCGAAGGTGAAGGGAAAAAATCAGGGAATGAAAACGTCTCATTCTCAACAGAAGAAGAGGGAACGTCATCTTCCTTGTGCTCAAAAGGGTCCGGTTTTAAGTTAAGATTTAAATTTTTTAACTTTTCCAGCAGAGATTTATTTTTTTTCTCAGTCTCAGTTGCTGCCTTTTCTGCTACTGAAAGCTTTCTTTCTACATTACCATTTCTTTTTTTCAATTTCAATTTGTTTGCCAAACGCATGTCATCCCCACTACTATCTGTAGCAGGATGCGAATCACAAGTAGTAGCTTCATGGGTCTTTTTGAGAAGGTCCCCATTGCCATTTCTGCTGTTTCTCTCTGATGTGGTCTTCTTAGTTCCTGGATAAGAAACAGGGTGCTGTCTCTTCATAAAAGACTGTACCAGTGGATTAGTATGGATTACGTTTCTAGGAACGTCACTGGAGGTAGATGGCATTTCTGCACAAGGTTTACTGAAGTCTCTGAAGAGAAAATGAAAGAAGCTAAATTAATATTGTATAGTCGAAGGCTTTCACAGCCAGAATCCAATGGTTGTTGTGGGTTTTCCGGGCTGTGTGGCCGTGTTCTAGCAGTTTTGGTTCCTAACGTTTCGCCAGCCACAGCGACTGGCGAAACATTAGGAACCAAAACTGCCAGAACACGGCCACACAGCCCGGAAAACCCACAACAACCATTAAATTAATATTGATCATTAGATTGTACCTCCTATGAAAAGGCATCACCAACTCTGTACAAAAAACTCCATTTGCAACTGAAGTGCCATGTGAAATACTCTGAACTAAGAGTTTGTATTTCCATCAAATTAATACTTGATGAAAATACTACAAGGATGAGGATGCATTACCCCCATCAAGATCATAGCAAAAGTCATTCAACAAGAATAACCAAGGCTGTCTCTGGCCCATGCCCTGATCTGAGTCCTGACCAAAGAAGGGCCAGCTTGTATACCAACAAAGTTTCAGTAACCTTCCCTAAAATGGGGATGTTAGAGACAAGTTGTATAGTTGTTCAATGCAAGTTCAGGAACAGCCTCTTTAGGAGTGGGTAAGCATAGCCTGTTTCAAAACTGCTGGCACTATTCTTCCAAAGTGAGGCATTGATCACCTAGATTCAATCTGGAACCCTTTTTCCAGGTCCTCAGCCAAGAGGGGCAAGAATCAAGTACACAAATGATTGAAAACATGTGACAGAGCACCTCATCTACTTTATCAGAGTTCACAGAGCAGAAGAATTATCAGATGATAGGGCAAAAGGTTGCTCCAGTCACTACAACAGACCCGACCCATGAAAAATCAAGACTTGGCAAATCTGAGTGACTTCACCAGCAAAATGGTGTGCTAATCAGTCAGAACATCCAGGTGGGAGAGCAACCTGTTTTTCTTATAAGGGGATTGGCCTCCCTGAACAGCATTGCTGGACGACAGCCTCGGGATACCATAAAGGATGAATGAGAAATAATAACGCTTCACCTCCCTTATTGCCACAATGTACCTTTGAACCGGATCTCAAACCTGTGCTCAGTTAGATTCACTTTTCTACTGCTTCATCCCCTGCAGGTCTTTGGAAAACCAATCAGCCAACTGGGATCAGCTAACAGGAAGAGGCCACTTGGGAGTAATTGCATTAAGCAGCCAGGTCACTTCCTGGTGACAGCATGTGACCAGGGTGAAGGGAATGGCAGCACGTTTGCCTAGAAAATCCTAAAGCCCAGAGGAAACCATCTACAGATACAGAGCACACCTTGGCTGGATCACCCTAATCAGGCTATTCGTACTGTGGAGATCTTGGGGGGCCAATTTCATCTGGTTTAGGAAGTGATCTGATCTCAGCAAAGGGCATATAGAAATGCCCCCCCCCCCATATTCAGCTCACTACACACCTGCTTTGCAACAAAAATGGGGTCCAAAATGTGGGTTTTGTCCATAGTCTCCAATGGAGACCCTGAACTCCCAAATTCTGCTTAAACTGGCCCTGAGAGCATAGAAATTGAAATTGTTCAACATGGGGACTTTTAAGATTGCTATTACTTATTAACTATCAGTATTAATAGTTAATTAACATTAAAAATAGCAGCTTATAAAAAGCCATATGAAGTCATTCCCACAGATAGCTTTCTTTGCAAGCAGACATATCTCAATGTCTATCATATTTGTTGCTCTTCCACAATTAGTTTTTTAAATGTATTTTTTTAAAAAAGTGAGATATGTTGGCATACTTTTGCACATGCCAATCCACTCAGCAAGATAATTTCCAAAGAGTGTTTTAAAATGAGTCCAATGCTTTTAACAAAGCAAAGCAAGGACTGCATTTCTTTCATGCATAGACACAGAGCAAAGAATGAAGCTAACAAGCAAGAGCTGGAACAATGCAGGGAGAGTACAGGATTACCCTAAGTTGGTACTTGGCACTTTATTTTTATTAATGAAGACATTGAGAGGTGCCAGTGGCTTGCTTGTGCTCTTATTCTGTTTAATTTCTTTTTTAAACAAACTCAATATACTGTATTTCTTTACCTGCTGACAGAATTATTGACTTGCTTAGGTACATCGTTCCAGGAATGGGATTGCCCTTGTTTGCTGCTGTTTGAATTGAGCTGAAAGATGCAAAACATTTTTAACAAAAATACTATTGGTATGTAGCTTGGAAGAATCACTGAAATTCAAGCATAAGTAAATTGTAAAACAAATGGTTTTTCCAAATGTATACTACCTGTGCTGTCCTAGAATTTTTTGACATCTTAAGAGTTGCCAACGGTTCCATCTCATTCTCAGCAGAAGAAGAGGGAACGTCATCTTCCTTGTGCTCAAAAGGGTCCGGTTTTAAGTTAAGATTTACATTTTTTAACTTTTCCAGCAGAGATTTATTTCTTTTCTGAGTCTCAGTTGCTGCCTTTTCTTCTACTGAAAGCTTTCTTTCTACATTACCATTTCTTTTTTTCAATTTCAATTTGTTTGCCAAACGCATGTCATCCCCACTACTATCTGTAGCAGGATGCGAATCACAAGTAGTAGCTTCATGGGTCTTTTTGAGAAGGTCCCCATTGCCATTTCTGCTGTTTCTCTCTGATGTGGTCTTCTTAGTTCCTGGATAAGAAACAGGGTGCTGTCTCTTCATAAAAGACTGTACCAGTGGATTAGTATGGATTACGTTTCTAGGAACGTCACTGGAGGTAGATGGCATTTCTGCACAAGGTTTACTGAAGTCTCTGAAGAGAAAATGAAAGAAGCTAAATTAATATTGATCATTACATTGTATTTCCTATGAAAAGGCATCACCAACTCTGTACAAAAAACGGCATTTGCAACTGAAGTGCCATGTGAAATACTCTGAAATAAGAGTTTGTATTTCCATTAAATTAATACTTGATGGAAATACTACAAGGATGAGGATGCATTACCCATCAAGATCATAGCAAAGGTCATTCAACAAGAATAACCAAGGCCGTCTCTGGCCCATGCCCTGATCTGAGTCCTGACCAAAGAAGGGCCCGGTTGTATACCAACAAAGTTTCAGTAACCTTCCTTAAAAAGGGGATGTTAGAGACAAGTTGTATAGTTGTTCAATGCAAGTTCAGGAACAGCCTCTTTAGGAGTGGGTAGGCATAGCCTGTTTCAAAACTGCTGGCACTGTTCTTCCAAAGTGAGGCATTGATCACCTAGATTCAATCTGGAACCCTTTTCCCTGGTCCTCAGCCAAGAGGGGCAAGAATCAAGTACACAAATGACTGAAAACGTGTGACAGAGCACCTCATCTACTTTATCAGAGTTCACAGAGCAGAAGAATTCTCAGATGATAGGGCAAAAGGTTGCTCCAGTCACTACAAAATGTTAGAGATCGGGTTTCAACCAAGCAAGTCTCATACACAGACAGCCTCTGCTGTAACCTGATCTCACTTGCTGTGTGTGGGAGGGGCTGAATCCTGGTTTCCTGTTCCCTTCTCTTTCTCTTTTTTCTGCTTGGATCTCCTACCAGGAGCATGGCAGCTATGGCTGCTGCCACGTGTTTCTCATACTTCCATCCAGGTGGGCCGAATTGGAAACATGTGGTTCACATCAGAACCTTCTTGCTCGCACACATGGACCATTTCTACTAAGGAACTGTGAGTTAAAATAAAATTGTAAACTCTTTTTTTATGTAACTTTACATTAACGTGTGAAGTGTGTTTATTTTGTGTTTTGAACTGATTAAGCCTTGTGCAAGTTTATGGGAACGCTTCTACTCTGCTATATACTAATAAGAAGCTGCGTGGAGTTCTGGTACTACCATCCCAGAATTCTTACACAACAGACCCGACCCATGAAAAATCAAGACTTGGCAAATCTGAGTGACTTCACCAGCAAAATGGTGTGCTAATCAGTCAGAACATCCAGGTGGGAGAGCAACCTGTTTTTCTTATAAGGGGATTGACCTCCCTGAACAGCATTGCTGGACGACAGCCTCGGGATACCATAAAGGATGAATGAGAAATAATAACGCTTCACCTCCCTTATTGCCACAATGTACCTTTGAACCGGATCTCAAACCTGTGCTCAGTTAGATTCACTTTTCTATTGCTTCATCCCCTGCAGGTCTTTGGAAAACCAATCAGCCAACTGGGATCAGCTAACAGGAAGAGGCCACTTGGGAGTAATTGCATTAAGCAGCCAGGTCACTTCCTGGTGACAGCATGTGACCAGGGTGAAGGGAATGGCAGCATGTTTGCCTAGAAAATCCTAAAGCCCAGAGGAAACCATCTATAGATACAGAGCACACCTGGGCTGGATCACCCTAATCAGGCTATTCGTACTGTGGAGATCTTGGGGGGCCAATTTCATCTGGTTTAGGAAGTGATCTGATCTCAGCAAAGGGCGTATAGAAATGCCCCCCCCCATATTCAGCTCACTGCACACCTGCTTTGCAACAAAAATGGGGTCCAAAATGTGGGTTTTGTCCATAGTCTCCAATGGAGACCCTGAATTCCCAAATTCTGCTTAAACTGGCCCTGAGAGCATAGAAATTGAAATTGTTCAACATGGGGACTTTTAAGATTGCTATTACTTATTAACTATCAGTATTAATAGTTAATTAACATTAAAAATAGCAGCTTATAAAAAGCCATATGAAGTCATTCCCACAGATAGCTTTCTTTGCAAGCAGACATATCTCAATGTCTATCATTTTATTTATTTATTTTATTTATCTTATTTATACCCCGCCTATCCCCTCCCTAAATGGAGGGCTCTAGGCGGCTTACAATCAGTACATATATATTTCAATTATACATCATCTTATAGTACCCGCGCAATTAGGGAGGGGGGTGAGGGAACCGGCTCTTCAATCGCAGGTCGGACTACATGTCCCAGGAACCTTTGCTTCCGAGCCGGCTGCTGACGTCCAGGAAGTTGATGTTTTTTTTTTTTGTTTTTTTTTTTTCGGGATCCGTCGTCCTCTGCCGTCCTCCATCGCATCCACAGGAACCAGCTTTTCTTCTCGGTTCGAGGGCGACCCTCCGAAAAGGACGCCAGCAAATTGGCCCACGTGAGTGGTCCCCATTCATCTACTTGCTAGGCTTTCGATCAGCTGGGTGGGCTGGAGCTGGGGCTAGTGACGGGCGCTCACCCCGCCACGCGGATTCGAACTGCCGACGTTATGGTCGGCAGACTACCGGCTCAGCGGTTTAACCCGCTGAGCCACCGCGCCCCCAATCATACTTGTTGCTCTTCCACAATTAGTTTTTTAAATGTATTCTTTTTAAAAAGTGAGATATGTTGGCATACTTTTGCACATGCCAATCCACTCAGCAAGATAATTTCCAAAGAGTGTTTTAAAATGAGTCCAATGCTTTTAACAAAGCAAAGCAAGGACTGCATTTCTTTCATGCATAGACACAGCAAAGAGTGAAGCTAACAAGCAAGAACTGCAACAATGCAGGGAGAGTACAGGATTACCCTAAGTTGGTACTTGGCACTTTATTTTTATTAATGAAGACATTGAGAGGTGCCAGTGGCTTGCTTGTGCTCTTATTCTGTTTAATTTCTTTTTTAAACAAACTCAATATATTTCTTTACCTGCTGACAGAATTATTGCCTTGCTTAGGTACATCGTTCCAGGAATGGGATTGCCCTTGTTTGCTGCTGTTTGAATTGAGCTGAAAGATGCAAAACATTTTTAACAAAAATACTATTGGTATGTAGCTTGGAAAAATCATTGAAATTCAAGCATAAGTAAATTGTAAAACAAATGGTTTTTGCAAATTTATACTACCTGTGCTGTCCTAGAATTTGTTGACATGTTAAGAGTTGCCAACTGTTCCGCTGCATTTTTATAGTAGTCCTGTAAAAGAACGGAGTCACTCTAATATTTATAAAGCACTATAAAATTCAGTCACTCTTTTGACCTACATGTTTGATCTCAAAGCTACACACAGTTCCACATGTTGGCCTAAGAAATTACACAGATGTGCAACTCATACTTAAATATACTACAATTACTTGGAAGAAAAATTGGGGCTTCCCCACATTATTTACCTTTCAAAAGCAGAGGTCCTCTGAGAAGAAACTGACAGTGTTTTTCTGTCTCATTTCCCTTAGGGTGATATCTCAAATTCAAGGTAGCTTTCCTTTCAGAAAGTACAGTATATCCTTTTTCAGTGATTTTATGTGATTCTGGAATTCAATAAAATAACCTTTCTGGAAAGACTTGAAGCAGATTATATCCGAAAGGAGACCATAAGAATCAAAGAGGAAGTATGAAGGTCTAGGGATCTTATCCCACTTCCTCTCAAATACTTTTTCAGAAGGTGGTAAAAACCTTCTGTTTTAGGAGGCCCTTTGAGAAATAATCCTATTGCTTTTATCACATTATCCTTTTAACATTTTACTTATTTAATTGCTTTTTCTCTGCTGTTTTATTTTATAAGTCTGTGTTTATATTTATGTTGTGAGATTCTAGAGCTCTATAAAGAAGGGGTGGGCCAACTTTGGCAAATGCTGCCTTAATATGCGTTGAAGGGGCGAGGGTCACACTTGGCATCGCAGTATTGTGTGTGTGTGGGGCCATGACACAAATATAGATGGGACAAGGAAGTTCCATATGTTTTCCCAGTTTTGGGAGAGACGTTTGGGGAAATTCCGTTTTTTAAAAACTATGTTAAACCTATTTTAGGGCTTATACTAAGTCTATTATGTGTTCCGTGACTCAGAATGGTGTGAAACTGCCAGTAATTTCCGGCAGTGGTACTCAGAGAAAGCTCCAGCGGCTAAAAAATGGGCTCAGGGCTAGCATTAAGGCTTCCAGTTCCCCACCTCTCCTGTAGAAGTAGGTGGGACATACAGTAAATCTTGAAAGTAAATAGGAATAAATAAAATAGCCCTTATTTATTTATTTGATCGATTTGTGCAGCAGCCCATCTCAACAAGTGACTCTGGGAGGCGAACATTAAAATAAGTTAAAAAGAATTCCAACTAGAAATACAAAAATTAAAATACACAGAAGCCAAGGAAGGTGTCACAATCAACAGTCGCTAACAAACCAGGAGATGGGTCCCTTCACACACTAAGGGCCCAGGTCCAGGCACAGAACCAGGTCTTTAGAGATTTACAAAAGGCCAGCAGGTTTAGAGATTTAGGGCCAGAGATTTAGGGTCATCTAAATCTCGGGAGGAAGAATGTCTCATAAGGCAGGCGCTATGGCAGAAAAGGCAGGCCTTCTGGGCCCTGCCCACCGGCATTCCTTACATCAGAGCTTTCCAAACTGTGTGTCGCGACACAAAAGTGTGTCGCCACACACAGTCTGGTGTGTCGCCACACAACCTGGAAGCGCTGATCATCATCAGTGCTTCCGGGTTTTCCCGCAGCGACACATCAACGGTGGTGCGCAAAAACTGAAAGCGGCAGCAGTACTTCCGGGTTTTTGTGCGCTGCTGCAATGGCGGCACTTCCAGGTTTTCCCGTGGCGACACACCAACGGCGGTTGGTGTGTCGCCGCGGGAAAACTTTGGAAAGCCCTGCCTTACATGATGGGACCTGGAGCAGGCCTATCCTGCCATACCAGATCAGACAGGCAGAAACAACCGGAAGAGACAGTTCCTCAAGTAACCAGGTCCGGAGACAAGAAGGGCTTTAAAGGTGAAAAACAGCACCCTGAACTGCACCTGGAAGCACTCCAGCAACCAATGCAGCTCACAAAAGAGTGATGTTATATGTGCCAAGTAATTAGTGCCATTTACTATCCGTGCAGCTGCATTCTGCACCAGCTGAAGCTTCCAAATGTGCTTCAAGGGCAGCCCCATGTAGAGCACATTGCAGTAGTCCAGATAGGAGGTCATGAGGGCATGGGTGACAGTGAGCAGGGCCTCCCAGTCTAGGAACAGGCACAACTGGCATACAACCCAAAGGGGTGCAAAGGCCCTCTTACCCACAACTGCCACCTGCTCTTCCAGCAGGAGCCATGTGTCCAGAAGGACCCCCAGATTATGCACCAGGTCTGTCTGAGCAGTGCCACCCCATCCAAAACCAAAGATGGAAGATACATGGAACCAGAAGATCCAAACATGCCATCCATGTCCCCACAGCCTCCAGGCACTGGGATGTCATCACTCAGGTGGCCTGGGTGGAGATGTAAAGCTGGGTATCATCAGCATATTGCTGATACCTCACCGAAAGCCATCAGATGACCTCACCCAGTGACATGATGTAGATGTTAAATGAGGGGAGAAGACCGAGCCCTGTAGCACCTCACAAACTAAGGGCCATGGTCTGGACCTCTCCCCTCCTATCAACAGCAATTGGAACTGGGTAGGAAGGAGGAGAACCAGAAAAACCAGTGCTGCCCTCCCCAACTCCCGGAGATGGTCCAGAAGAATACCATGATCAATGGTATCGAAAGCCACTGAGAGGTCAAGAAGAGCAAGGATGGATGCACTACCCCCATCCCTCTCCTACCTGTAATGGTACGTGGGAATGATCTTGGGAGACTGGGCCCAGAGACACCGCCTAGGGAATGGTCAGATAAGAGACATCATAGTCTGCAGCTGAATAGAGGGTGGGGCAAGAGGCTCAGAAGAGACCCTCCCTAATTTCTCAGGGGTAAAGGAGATGGGAGAAGAATTGTACTTTCAGACTCGCAAGATTTGGTTAATATAACCTTACAATAAAGTAGAACTAGCTGATCTGGTCGTGTTTCCTGTTTGGTCTACCTGGTAAGGCTGACATCAATCTTACAAGTCTCCTACTCTCTTCCAAAGACAGGAATTTCAGAAATGGCCTCCGATCAGTTATCCACCGAGTATCTGGCTGCGGTGGCATTGCAACACCAGCAGCAAATGGGTACACAGATGACAAATTTGCAGAATGCAACGCAACACCTAGGGCAGAATTTGCTCCAACCCGCTGCAGCACAACAGATGGCGGCTCAGCCAATGCTCACTGGGGCTTGCCAGAGAAGTTTGGAGGGGACCAGGATCAGTTCTAGATATTCACTGCTCAATGTGAAATGTTTATGGCAGGCAGGCTGGTGGAGTTTCCTGCTGATCACACCAAAGTGACTTTTCTGCTGAGTTTGCTAAAGGAAGCAGCAGCTAAGAGGGTAATACCTTTCACTGAGGGGAACGATCTGGTGCTGGACAACTATCAGGTCTTCATGCGTAAACTCAAACAACACGTTGGGGATCCCATACATAGAATCACTGCTAGTCAAGAGATCCGGAAGCTCAAGCAAGGACACAGGAGAATAAGGTCATATATTTCGGACTTTAAATTACTTGCTGGCAACGTAGGGTGGAATAACGTAGTCCTAACTGAGCAGTTCAAAGAAGGGCTGGCTGAGGATCTAAGAGACGAGCCGGTGAGGCACGGCACCCCAAATACCCTGGAAGAGCTGTATCAGTGTTGTGTAATAATAGACACCTGAGTGGAAGAGTTAAGGCAGGGAAGGAAGGGTCAGGGAAAAGAAGCTACAGCCTGTCTTCCCCCATACCGCCCCTCCCAATGGCCTCCTCAGAATTCAGCACGGGGGAACCATGCAAGTCGGAGTAGCCAAGAGATCCCTATCATCAGGAGAGAAACAAAGAAGAAGGGATCAGGGACTGTGCTTTTACTGTGGGGGACACTTAGCCAGATCATGCCCGGTAAAAGTGCCAGCATCTGACACAGCAATGAGATGCAGAACTTGTAAATCAACAAGTAACCTTACAATAAACAGCTGATCTGGTCATGTTTCCTGTCTGGTCTACCTGGTAAGGCTGACAGTGCCAGAGGTTATCCAAGAATGTGATCAATGCTGTCTTAGTCCCATTCCCTGAATTCCCACTGAAAGGGGTCCAGATAATCCATTTCATATAGAGTCCTTGGAAGCTGCAGTGCGACCACCTTCCCCACAACCTTCCTTAAAAGGGAAGGCTGGAAACAATGAAAACCATCCAGACTAGTTGGGTCAAGTGATGGCCCCTTGAGAAGGCAGCACACCACCGCCTCCTTAAGAGCCTTTTCTGACAGAGACTTTAGGAGAAATTAACCACCGCCTGAACCCAATCACACGTCCCCTCGCAGGCAGCCTTGACCAACCAGGAGGGACATGGATCTCAGATGGAGGGGGCTAACAGCTGCAAGAACCGTGTCCAATTCCTCAGGCTCAACAGGATCAAATACTGCTATATTCATTTAGTGTTTATTTATGCTAATAAAAATTGCATTATTTTTAGCCTCCTGATGTCTTTATGAACCCTATTAAACTTTGAACTAAAAGATCATTGCTAAAATGTTGCTGCTGTACCAGCCTCCCTGCTGCGTAGCAACCTCCCTGCCTGAGCTGCTGGAGGCCGTCTCGGAGCTGGCAGTGGAATTCCCCAGGCTTATGTTTCTGGGAGATTTCAACCTGCCGTCCCTGGGACATTCCTTGGAGGCGGCTCGGGAGTTCATGGCTACCATGGCAGCCATGGGCCTGGTCCAGATTATTCGGGACCCGACTCGAGACAGTGGCCTCACCCCAAACTTGGTTTTCTTGTTGGAGCAGTGGCAATGTGATCTGGGGGCAGAGCTAGATCTTTCCCCATTGACATGGTCAGATCATGCCCTGGTGGCCCTGAGATTCTCATATGCTGCCCCACTCCACAGGGAGGCAGGACCCATTCGATTGGTCTGCCCCTGGCGACTAATGGACCTGATGGGGTTTCAGAAGGAGCTGGGGGTTATACCCAAGGATCTACTGCACGGTCCAGCGGAGGTCCTGGCCACAGCCTGGAATAAGGAGGCAGCTGGGGCCTTGGACAGGATCGCGCCTGTGCAGCCTCTCTTGCCCCACCTGACCCGACATTCCCCATGGTTCACAGAGGGATTAAGGGTTTTGAAGAGGGTTAAGAGACGTCTAGAGCACCGCTGGAGAAAGACAAAGACCGAATCTGACCGAACACAATCTAGAGCCGCTGTTAAGGCCTACCTTGTGGCGGTAAGAGTGGCGCAACGCCAATATTTCTCTGCTCTTATTGCGTCCGCAGAATGCCGCCTGATAGCCCTGTTTGGAATTACTCGATCTCTCCTAGGTAAGGTGGGGCCAGTGACCCACCTTCAGTGACGTGCGGAGGAATTTTCGGAGCATCTGCAGGATAAAATCGCTCAGATTCGTTCTACGTTGGACTCCAAGCATGAAGCATGGTCTGGAGAGATGCCAAGGGAACGTCTTTGCCCTGTTATCTAGGAACAGTTTGATCCTGTTGGACCTAAGTAAGTGGACAGGATCCTCTGGGCTGTAAGGGCCACTACGTGTCATCTAGACCCATGCCCTTCCTGGCTGGTGAAAGCAGCCAGGGAGGTGACATGTGGTTAGGCCCATGTGATGGTTACCAAATCCTTGGGAGAGGGAGTGTTCCTGGCTGCTTTTAAGGAGGCGCTGGTGCACCCCCTCCTCAAGAAACCATCGCTGGACCCTACGGTGTTGGACAACTTTCGTCCTGTCTCCTACCTCCCCTTTTTGGGGAAGGTGGTTGAGAAAGTGGTGGCGTTAGAGCTCCAGAGGATTCTGGATGATACGGATTATCTAGACCCCTTTCAGTCAGGGTTCAGGCCGGGATATGGGGTGGAAACTGCATTGGTCTCGCTTACGGATTATGTTTGGCGGGAGCGGGATGGAGGGAGTGCATCCATCCTGGCTCTTCTCGACCTCTCAGCGGCTTTCAATACCATCAACCATGGTATCCTTTTGGGGCGGCTCAGGGAATTGGGGGTGGGCAGCGTAGTTTTGCGCTGGTTCACCTCCTTCCTCTGAGGCCAGTCCCAATCGGTGGTAATAGGAGATGAGAGATCCGACCCTCGGCCCCTGCTTTGTGGGGTGCCGCAGGTTTCGGTTATCTCCCCTCTCCTATTTAATATCAACATGAAACCACTGGGTGAGATCATCCGTCAACACAGGATGAGGTATCATCAATATGCTGATGATACTCTATTATATATCTCCATCCCGGGTGAGGTAAGTGACGCGGTGGCTGCCCTTTCTCAGTGCCTGAAGGCTGTGGGGGTCTGGATGGGGAACAACAGGCTTCAGCTGAACCCTGGCAAGATGGAGTGGCTGTGGATTGATGGCGCTTCTGGACCCAGGGAGTCTTCATCCTTAGATCTGGATGGGGTGGCACTACCCCATTCAGACTCAGTGAGGAACCTGGGGGTCCTTCTGGACTCACGACTCCTGCTCGAAGAGCAGGTGGCAGTCGTGGCAAGAAGGGCCTTTGCACAACTTCGTGTTGTGCGCCAGCTACGCCCTTTCCTGGATTGGGATGCCCTCCGTACAGTCACTGTCATCTCCCATATAGACTATTGCAACGCGCTCTACATGGGGCTACCCTTGAAGAGTATCCGGAAGCTTCAGCTGGTCCAGAATGCAGCTGTGCATGCAGTTATTGGTGCCCCAAGATCGGCACATGTGACACCTCTGCTGCGCGAGCTGCATTGGTTACCAGTTTGCTTCCAGGTCCAATTCACGGTGTTGGTTGTCACCTTTGTATTGCATGGCATAGAACCAGGTTACTTGAGGGACCGTCTCATCCCCAGAACATCGACCCGCCCCACCTGGTCATGCAGAGAGGGCATGCTACGGACCCCGTCAGTAAGGGAGTTTCACTTGATGGGGTCCAGGAGGCGGGCCTTCTCTGCAGTGGAGAAGTGACCTTCCGAAAACAATTGAAGACCCGGCTCTGCCACCTCGCCTGGGATGGGAAGGGTAATAGCTACTCTTGGGGTTGGCTTGCTCCATAGAGCTCTTTTAAATATAACCTCATAGCCTCTTGGATTTTATATTTATATCTAATTTATTTTTTAGGGTTGTTATATTGTATTTTATATGTTTTAATTACTGGCTTTCTTGTAAACCACCCAGAGTCCCCCTTTTGAGGGGAGATGGGCGGTAATAGAAGTTGGATAAATAAATAATAAATAAATAAATAAATTCAAGCTAGAATAAAATCTGATAGAGTACAGAAGTTGAAATAGTGATCTATTTAACTAAGACTCAAAACTAATTACTAATATATGTTGTGTTCACAGGCTACAGTCTTTCGAAATTACTCTTTTAGAACATCTGTGTAGAATATTTACATTAATGGATTATCTATGAAATTCACTGGGGACAGTGAGCTTAGCGACATATCGCTGACCCCACTTGCTAAATCACTCTTGATATCTGCAGTTTTCAGCTTTATGTACTTCAGGAACACACATTTTATTAGCATCCCATAAGTACAGATATCCATTTAACCAGTTTGGTCTAAGAGAAGTACTCAGTGAAAAGTCCTAAGTGTAATCAGCATTCAGAGAACAGTCTAATGATGGTTAAGCTGTGCTGTATTCAATAAAAGAAAGCAGAAATGAAGAAACAAGAAAATAGTTTTGTGGGTTTAGCATAACAGTTGTTGCTGAAATTGTTGGACTTTGCTAGCTGTGCAAAATACAATAATTATCTGTTTACCACTGAAATTAAAAAGGATCACATAGTCCTGTATAGTTTGTAGATGCTGGTACTGAGTCAACACACCAGTTCTCCTAACCACTGTCCAAACAGAAGCTTCTCAGTGTAATGTTGAAGTGCAATATAATATCTGGAAGAGCTTAGCATAACTTTCCTACCAAATACTAAAGTAATCCTATCCATAAAGCAGAAGGTTCCAACCACAGAATATTTTGGTCATTCCCAAGTATGGTTTCTAGCCAGCTGGCCAGAAATGATGATGAAAAGAAGTTTGAGTCCTTCCATCCTCTTCCAATGTTTTGAGTTTGTTCTTTTTAGCAAAGCTTCCCTTGGCTCTAAATTCCAACCAGGACTGGGGGCATGCAAAGGCTTAGAATACATGGAACTCTTCAGTTTCTACTGCCTACCTCCACTCTCACCCATCTCTTTGAACATTTCCAGCCTTTCAAACAGTTGGCCTCAAAGGCTGGCACGCCGGCAAAAGGGGCAATATAATATTGGATTCCTTAAAAGGGGGGATTGACATACTATATGGCTCCTGGGACCCAATAAGAGGAAGTAGGCTTCAAAATAAACATGCATGGGACTTATGCTGACCATACGTCCTGTTTTAAAAAGGACAGTCCCATTATTTTAACATTTTCCAACCGTCCCGTCGTTCTGGACAAAATCTCCATTTTGTCCCGTTTTCCAATTTAGAGTGTGTGCGTGCGTGTGCTGGTGCACCTGCCTGCGTGCCTGCCTGTATGCCTCCTTGTGTGCCTGCCTGCGCCCCCTGCCTACCTGCACACCTCCCTGCGCGCCTGCCTGCGTGCCTGCCTGTGTGCCAGGGTGCTGTTAGGGTGCCGTTAGGGTCCCATTTTCATCTGGAGGAAATATGGTCAGCCTAATGGGACTCTACTTTATGGTGGATAACTAAAAGCTTAATCCATTTTGTGGTTGGACTAGAAAAACAAGATAGAACTATTTCAGAGTTACACTGAAGTCAACTCACACTTGAATAATGTATGCAACACTTTTTTTGAAAGAAGAACAAGGAGAATTTAGCATAGGCTGCTATGAAAAGTATTAAAGGGGTTTATATTTTGCCCTTACCTTGTATAATTTGCTTGAAATAATACCTGCAAAAGACCAAATTTTAGCTTTACTTATATCAATTTTATAAATTTTATAATTTCTTAACATAAAGAATCTGTGCACTTGATCTCACCTCCTGTGGCAGGCTTATCTTCTGATGGATGAAATTTCTTTTCAGCAGAAGAGCCAGTTTCCAAACCATAAAGATGAGACGCCTGTAATTATACTCATGTTTAGTTTTGCTAACTGCATATAAATAAAACTATACATTTTACTTGTATCTTTGTAGTAATGATTTTATTATTGTATGCCACTCAGAGTTATCATGGAGTTTGGTACTCTTACAAAATACATAAAACATTGCCACCATAGCTGTGGTGCATTACAGTGTCGACTTGAGACTGCATTTTGGGAAAGGTTAATTTAGAATGAAATCAGAAGTTTCCACCCTCTTGGTATATGCATAAGGCTATCTGGATCCTTCCCAGGACAATGAGTTAAGTATGAGAAACATCCATAATCACAGCTATGCAAAGAGCACAGAAGAGAGGTGTAGTGTAAAGCCAAAATTCATACACACAAAATGGGTCTGAATCCCTACCTATTGTGAGGGTTCTCTAGTTTCAGTTTTAGAGGGCAAAAAGCTTGCATATGGGGTAAAGTATGTTTTAAATCATTCCTCTCTCCAGAAAATAATTCAAATACTCTGTTTGAAAACTGGCCAAAGTTCTATGTATCTCAAAGGGTGGAAAGAGTTTTGACTTTACCAAAGGTTGGTTATTAATATTTTCAGAAACAGAATTAATAGACTTTTGCTTGCTTCTCCTCACCAAGCTTTGGGAGAGCCCTCATATCAGACTAACCCCTGATAAGAACTAATTCACACATATGAAGACTTCGCATTGCACTTTCTAGCCATGTAAACTGGTGCAGAGATGGCAGTAATATCAGCCCCATTTTTTTCTGCCTGTCTTTTTTTCCTTCCATGCATTAACCAACTTGACTGATCATAGACTATATGACTTGGAAGGGTCTTTGTAGGTCATCTAGTCTACCTTCCTACTTAGTGCAAGAATCTACCAACTCATTACAGACTGACCTGTGGCCATCCACCCTGTTTGAAACCTCCAGTGAGGGGAAGTTCACTACTATTCTTCCATTGAATCTTCATCTGCATCACTACTCTGTCTTCCCCTTTTCCCCAGCCTCATCCCTATGTATTTTAATCCCAGGTCAGTAAAGCCACTTTATGCACCTGATGCAGTCAGCTGTTGCTCAGGAAAGCTTATGCCTTAAAATACAAATCAGTCTTAAAAGGTGCTATTTCTGATTGTTCACTGTTCTGGGCAAACTGCTCCATTGTTTAACAACTCTTATCATCAGGAAATTCCTAATATTCAGTCTTATTTTTCATTTCCTGTAATTTCAAGAGTTCTTGAAAGCAAATAATTCTTTTCAGATGAAAAGCTGTTGAAACTTAAAAGCTTATTGTTGTTGTTCAGTCGTTTAGTCGTGTCCGACTCTTCATGACCTCATGGACCATAGCACGCCAGGCCTTCCTGTCCTCCACTGTCTCTCGGAGTTTACTCAAATTCATGTTCATTACATCGGTGATGCTATCTAACCATCTCATCCTCTGCCGTCCCCTTCTCCTTTTGCCTTCAGTCTTTCCCAGCATCAGGGTCTTTTCCAGTGAGTCCTCTCTTCGCATTAGGTGGCCAAAGTATTTGAGCTTCAGCTTCAGTATCTATCCTTCCAATGAGCAGTCAGGGTTGATTTCCTTTAGGATTGACTGGTTTGACCTCCTTGCAGTCCAAGGGACTCTTAAGAGTCTTCTCCAGCACCACAGTTCGAAAGCATCAATTCTTCGGCGCTCAGCCTTCCTTATGGTCCAACTCTCACAGCCATACATTACTACTGGAAAAACCATAGCTTTAACTATACGGACCTTTGTCGGCAAGGTGATGTCTCTGCTTTTTAATATGCTGTCTAGGTTTGCCATAGCTTTCCTCCCAAGGAGCAAGCATCTTTTAATTTCATGGCTGCAGTCACCGTCTGTGGTGATCTTGGAGCCCAAGAAAATAAAATCTGTCACTGCTTCCATTTCTTCCCCTTCTATTTGCCAGGAAAGTGATGGGACCAGATGCCATGATCTGGGTTTTTTTAATGTTGAGTTTCAAGCCAGCTTTTGCACTCTCCTCTTTCACCCTCATCAAGAGGCTCTTTAGTTCCTCTTCACTTTCTGCCATTAGGGTGGTATCGTCTGCATATCTGAGGTTGTTGATATTTCTCCCGGCAATCTTAACTCCGGTTTGTGATTCATCCAGCCCAAGCCTGGCATTTCTCATGATGTACTCTGCATATAAGTTAAATAAGCAGGGTGATAATATACAGCCTTGTTGTACTCCTTTCCCAATTTTGAACCAGTCGGTTGTTCCATGTCCGCTTCTAACTGTTGCTTCTTGACCCGCATACAGGTTTCTCAGGAGACAGGTAAGGTGGTCTGGTACTCCCATCTCTTTAAGACTTTGCCACAGTTTGTTGTGATCCACACAATCAAAGGCTTTAGCGTAGTCAATGAAGCAGAAGTAGATGTTTTTCTGGAACTCTCTTGCTTTTTCCATGATCCAGCGAATGTTGGCAATCTGATCTCTAGTTCCTCTGCCTCTTCGAAACCCAGCTTGCACTTCTGGTAGTTCTCGGTTCACATACTGCTGAAGCCTAGCTTGTAGGATTTTGAGCATAACCTTGCTAGCATGTGAAATAAGCGCAATTGTACGGTAGTTTGAACATTCTTTGGCATTGCCTTTCTTTGGAATTGGAACGTAAACTGACCTTTTCCAATCCTGTGGCTGCTGTTGAGTTTTCCAAATTTGTTGGCATATTGAGTGCAGCACTTTAACAGCATCATCTTTTAGGATTTTAAATAGCTCAGCTGGGATACTGTCTTCTCCGCTAGCTTTGTTGTTAGTAATGCTTCCTAAGGCCCACTTGACTTCACTCTCTAGGATGTCCGGCTCAAGGTCAGTGACCACACCATCGTATTTATCAGGGATATTAATATCTTTCTTGTATAGTTCTTCTGTGTATTCTTGCCACCTCTTCTTAATCTCTTCTGCTTCTGTTAGGTCCCTGCCTTTTTTGTCCTTTATCATGCCCATCTTTGCACAAAACGTTCCCTTGATATCTCTGATTTTCTTGAAGAGATCTCTAGTCTTCCCCATTCTATTGTTTTCCTCGATTTCTTTGCATTGTTCATTTAAGAAGGCCTTCTTATCTCTCCTTGCTATTCTCTGGAATTCTGCATTCAGTTGTTTATATCTTTCCCTTTCTCCCTTGACTTTTGCTTCCCTTCTTTCCTCAGCTATTTGTAAAGCTTTATCAGTCAACCACTTTGCTTTCTTGCATTTCTTTTTCTTTGGGATTGTTTTAGTTGCTGCCTCCTGTACAATGTAACGAACCTCCATCCATAGTTCTTCAGGCACTCTGTCTACCAGGTCTAATCCTTTAAATCTATTCCTCACCTCCACTGTATATTCATAAGGGATATGATTTAGGTCATACCTGAGTGGTCTAGTGGTTTTCTCTACGTTCTTCAATTTAAGCCTAAATTTTGCGATAAGAAGCTCATGATCTGAGCCACAGTCAGCTCCAGGTCTTGTTTTTGCTGATTGTATAGAGCTTCTCCATCTTTTGCTGCAAAGTATATAATCAATCTGATTTCGGTATTGACCATCTGGTGATGTCCATGTGTAGAGTCATCTCTTGTGTTGTTGGAAAAGAGTGTTTGCTATGACCAGCGTGTTCTCTTGACAAAACTCTATTAGCCTTTGCCCTGCTTCATTTTGTACTCCGAGGCCGAACTTGCCTGTTATTCCGGTTATTTTTTGACTTCCTACTTTAGCATTCCAGTCCCCTATGATGAAAAAGACATCTTTTTTTTGGTGTTAGTTCTAGAAGGTGTTGTAGGTCTTCATAGAACCGGTCAACTTCAGCTTCTTCGGCATCAGTGGTTGGGGCATAGACTTGGATCACTGTGATGTTGAATGGTTTGCCTTGGATTCGAACTGAAAGCATTCTGTCGTTTTTGAGGTTGTACCCCAGTACTGCCTTTCCCACTCTTTTATTGACTATGAGAGCTACTCCATTTCTTCTAAGGGATTCTTGCCCACAGTAGTATATATAATGGTCTCCTGAATTAAATTCGCCCATTCCTGTCCATTTTAGTTCGCTGATTCCCAAGATGTCGATGTTCAATCTTGTCATCTCATGTTTGACCACATCCAGCTTACCTTGATTCATAGATCTTACATTCCAGGTTCCTATGCAATATTGTTCTTTACAGCATCGGACTTTCCTTCCACTTCCAGACACATCCACAACTGAGCGTCCTTTCGGCTTTGGCCCAGCCGCTTCACTCTTTTTGGAGCTACTCGGAATTGCCCTCTGCTCTTCCCCAGTAGCATATTGGACACCTTCCGACCTGAGGGGCTCATCTTCTGGCATCATATCTTTTAGCCTTTTGATACTGTCCATGGGTTTTCTTGGCAAGGATACTGGAGTGGTTTGCCATTCCCTCCTCCAGTTTTGGACCATGTTTTGTCAGAACTCTCCGTCATGACCTGTTCTTCTTGACCTGACTTCATTGAGTTACGCAAGCCCCTTCGCCACGACAAGGCAGTGATCCATGAAGGTAGTGATCCATGAAGCTTATAGTAATCTTCTATACCTTGCTGACCTAATAAAGATGCTGTATCTATTGATTGCTTTTTCATGATAAATATGGCTATTATTGTTTTGTGTAAAATTGGGTACAGCAGAATATAACAAAGAAAGAAAATGCCTACACACGTTCAAAAAGAAAGTAAAACACACCAGCTGCATTACTTCTGTGTTTTTTCCAGCCCTAGAACTTAATGACAGATATACAATGAAGTAGCCTAAATACTGAAATTATGAGGACTGGGGACTCTGTACTTTAAATCCCAGATATTAATTGATTGATTGATTATGTGCCACCAAGTTGTTTTGAAATATTAGTGATGAGACAGAGTTGTAGATATAAATTCCCAGATATAGAATCTCCTAAAAAAATCAACTCAAAACAGGGCCACCTGCAATGGACAGTGCTAAGGGAGCCAAAATGGCAGGCATGAACTGTGGATTGAAGCCTTGCCCCATTCTACATGTGTTGATTATGCACGTACAAAAAGAGGCATAACTTTGAATTGCAGTCGAGCCCACCATTTTGGCTTTCTTAGTCCCTCATGGTGAGGATACCTCTGTCTCAAAACACACAAAAATTCCTAAGCTTAACCATATATAAAATATATTAAAGACAAAGTTATGATGTTGTTTCCCCTCTATGTTTTATCACAGGCAGTCATATGGCATCAGAGCCACAATATATTCCATCCAGGAGTGGGTGGATATCAATGATTGTATATCTAACTGGGAGAGATCAATTATGTGATAATATAGGTGCAGGTAATTCAAAGTCACATACAATATCAAATACAGTTCATAAATACATTTGATTTATTCCTATAAATGTGAAAATCATCAAATTTTATTCAGTCTTAATTTTGGGCCTCATTTTATTTCTCTTTATTTCTCTTTCTTATTTATAACTTCCTTAGCTATAGAATTTTCAACATATCTCTGTATCTCTGAAAGCAAGTTTTCTTTAAAAACAATGCCCCAAACTTCAAAATTTAACCAATATGCACAATACTACAATTGTGAATACTTTTATTCAATTGATATTAGTACATATCAAAATGTCAGGCTTCATTGTTTATTCTATTCAACATTTGACTGGTCTTTCTTTGCATAATGTTCTGATCTGAGATTTGGGTATATTTTGCTTCTTCAAAATTAATGCAGTATATTTATAGGGCTGTGCTGCACTTTGAGTTCAGTTTTAGGAAAGATGCTCCAGCGGATTCAGGAGTATGGATTTAGTATCTGCCTACAAGTCTTTAAAGCAGCCACAGTTTTTCCTGAGATCGTGTGGCAGCTGTGGTAGGCAGCTGCATGATACAATTGCTTTGAGGAGTTGCAGACAGGTGGTGTGTTCCTGCTCCCAGGTGCTCTGAAACACCTTTCTGGAACCAAGTCTGAAGCATGATAGCTCTAATTAATATGACAAACTATCCAGCTTATCATTAAACAGCGGATATAGTAGAGAATGAATGGATTCATTTGATAAAAGATTCATGTACCTGGTGAGAGAAGGTGCTTACTGGCAGTCTAGTCCCATAAATTCCAGGGATATCTTCTTTTTTTCCCATTAAACTGACAACCTTGTTTTTCTTGCTTTCATCACCAAGCCTGTATGCGGATGAGAATTAGGAAAGAAACAAAAAGGATGTATATCAGGATGAGCAAGAAATGACAATATATGTGGTAATGATAGTTAATATAGGAACGAAGGACAGAGCTCTGCCAAATCATATTCTACTAGGCTGAATTTAAGATGAATTTAAAAATCACTATAGAGATGGAATTAGATGTAAAAAAAGTGGATCTAATTGTCCATGCTGGAAGTATTTGTTATCAGCTCTCTCTCAAGAGGACATTGCAATGTTCATCTACATTGGCTTCTCTTCTCGAAATAAAGTAGGGACAGGATGACAGGCTGCAAAGAGACAGTCAGAGCAGACGTTGAAGTAAGACCATGGGGGGAAAAGACAAAATTGAAGGGTTTGTTTCTTCTAAACACAAGATATGCCTGACTTTAGCCCTCTGAAAGGGACATAATCTCCACAGGCATACGGTAGGTCATATTCCTTCAAAATGCACACAAAAACTCAGCAGGTTCTGTGCTTCAGCACAGCAAAGGAGAGAGTCATCTTTCAAGAGGTAAGAGGACATTTTTGTAGGGTTATCAAAGAGTTGAAGTTGTTTTGGGGAGAGAAAGAAGCCTAGCCCTGAAGTGTTTGTCCTTAAAGGCAACTGCATGTTTATGTGGTGTAATGGATAAGCACTTAGGCTGTAAGAATTATTTTATTATTATTAAATTAATGAAACAAAATCAAAATCTTAAAAATGGTACCAAAATAGTGGGATGGCTAAGAACTATGTTTGCTGAGGACAGCAAGCATTGTAATCTAACCCATCTGGAAAGCAGACAGGGGAGGCTGCTTCAAAGGGTAAAAAGGTATTTTATTTAGAAGAACAAATTCATTCAGAAAATTAGATTGCAGTGGTTAAACTGACTGGAAGAAGCAGAGCCAGAAAATAAAGGGTATTGAATAAATAAATGTTTGAACACTGACAAGATATATCAGTCCCCCGTGTCAAGACAGTGGCTGAACCCCCGCCCCCTCTCAAGCCAGAGAGAAAGCATTGCCAACCCCCACACGCGTTGCCGTCTCCCAAGGCGGCTGACCGGGAAGCAAGAAAGAGAAGAGCAAACGCAAGCGCAAGCAAAGGGCGTTCCAACCCGGCCGTGAGGCAGGCAGGATCACCTCCTATTGGGGAGAGCGGGTGGCTCTAAGGGCGTTTCCTTTGCGTCGGGGACTCCCACCCGGTCTTCGTCCTGCGTTCCCCTACCCTGGGAAGTTTCTGAAACTTCCGAGCGTTTCTTTCTCACGAGGAGAAGCGGGCGCAGACCCCCACCCACCCACTGGGTATATGCTGGGGCAGGACGCAGCTGGGCGAAGCTTGGGCTTAGCGCCTTGCGCCTCTGCCTCGGCTTTCAGGGCGCGTTGCGGGTCGCCAGTCGCCATGGGAATGGCCCAAGGCACTGCCGCAGCCCGCAGGGACCCCTGGGTTCCTCAAGGGCGAGGAGACTGCGGGTTTCTTTCCCCTGGATCTGCTCTTCCCCGCGCCCCCTCTGATCCCTTCTGGCCGGTCGCTCCTTTCCTATTCCTATTCCTATTCCTGATGGGACGCTTCCAGTTGCCTCTCGGGAGGAATGAGCAGTGGGGAGGGAAAGACGCTCGGGCCGAGGCAGCCCCACTCTGGCTCTGTGAAATGATCCCCTTGCCCGGCTAGCTGGGTCATAGGCAAGGAAAGTGTAAGTTGCCTCCTTAAAGGATCATAAGTGGTACTGACGCGAGGAAAGCCTGTGGGGATTGTTTGGTGAGAGGTATTATTCATCAATATTTATTTATGAGCAGCATTAGTGTTATTCTTTAGCGATATTCAAAGGTAGCGATTACAAGGTCCTATAGGCAAGGTCCTGTAGCTTTGGGGAGCCTGTCTGCATTTCGCCGGAAAGACTAGCCTGCCAAAATCTGTGCCATAATCTTTGGGGGGAGGGGGCATAGTTCCCTTGCTTTTTTGCTGCAACAGAGTTAGCTCATGCAACGTAGCTGTTACAGTTTTAATTTTCCCTCTTTTCCCAATACAGGTGACATTTCATTGATAATTTAAGTGATCAGTGATGCTTCATTGGTATTCTGCCCAGCTCCAATTGGCCATTTTAGGAGACTGTAGGTAACACCTATCCCCACTGCACTCCAGCTCCTTGGGCACTGTTTTTTATGGCCATTATGCTTTTGGGAGTGGACTCTGGTTTTTTGGGTTTTTTCCCCCCCGAACTGGACTTTACCAAAGAGCCATCTCTTCCCACTTTCTGGCCACTCCTGCTATTTCTGGTTACAAATCTCCATGCTGCAAGTGCTAGGCAAGGTGGCAAGAGAAGCGATGGCGGAGCTGATTCTTCAGTAAATCTCAGATCACACAGAGCTGCTCCACAGACCTGGCAGCTTATGCCACCCCTAACTTCTCTGGCTACCTTGTCCAACATTCATAGTTGATCCTAAGACTGCCAGAGCTGGACAAGGTGTGGCACGAGAGGTAGCCGAGGGAGCAACAGAGCTGCTCCGTGCACCAGGGCAAAACGCTGAAAGCAGGGCAGTGTATGCTGGCATACTTTTCTACCAATTTGAGTCCAGAAGAAATGGACATTAGCCATGGGGCAGAGCCCTAAAAAAAGTTAGATCTAATCATATGCGCAATTTAGCTTTAAATATTGCCTAAATTAACTGCATGTTCAATGTCTGATCAATGAAATATTGCCACAAAACTCATATTATGGTTAGTTTTAGTACATCACTCTTAAAAGTTTTTTTCAGCACATTTAAAACTTACATAGGAGTTTTACTAGGAGATGGCTGTTTTTTCTGAGGATTAAAGGCTGGTTTGAAAGCTGGTACCATAGGTAGCCCACATTCAATCGTCTTCTGCTGAGCACACGTGCTTTGGCTGGTAGCTTTGCCAACAGGTTGACCACTTTGTGGCCAGTATACCACAGTTGCTTTCGAAAGGGGTTTCTCCTCTTTTGGCATTGTTAAAAAAAAACACTAAGAAACTATCTAACTAACTGACTAAATAACTACCAATCAAAGAGAACTAAATAACTAACTGACTAAAGAAACTAACTAACTAACTAACTAACTAACTGAATAAATGACTAAATTACTAAATGAATAAAAGACTAAATGACTAAATAACTGAATAATTGAATAAATGACTGAATAAAAGTACTGAATGACTAAATGACTAAATAACTAAATGAATAAATGACTAACTAACTGACTAGATGACTAAATGACTAAATGACTAAAAACTATATTAACTATATGGAATAAAAACAAAATGTTAACAAACCTTAAAACTAATTTTTTGCACCCTATAATCTAGAACAAAGCAAAAACAGAAAAAAGGAGAACATTGAAATCACCACCGCTTCCTACGCCTAGTTCAAAGAACTGAGTGTGATGATATAAGCCCACGCATTCTTCAAGAGCTTTGCAGTTTAGAATGTTAATATGTCATAAATTATTATTCAAACTACAATATGTGAAGTTCCATATTCTTTACTCCACATTTTTTCCCAACTGAAAGCAAGCTGGACTAGAGATAGAGAACAAAATAACTTTCTTCTATAGTCTGTTTCCAGATCGATATAATTTCCCCATATGTTAAAAAAAAGTTTCAAGGAAAGAAGGTTGATTCCACAGATTAAATTCAGATTATTAAAATAATTCAGAGTGCTGTCTGCTCTTTTTCTAATAGGTGAACACTTTTTTAGCCTATCACCACCTACCCAAAAGTTTTTATGAGTCAGCTTGATTTGGTGGCATACAAATCCAATTAATCAATCAGTGAAAGCTTTTCCATCACTTCCAAAATGTGTGTCTGAAAAAGTATTGCCTATTAAACTTCTGTATATAAGACTGGTTCTGTATTATATGATCTGATTAAATAGTTAGGGGCTGAGCTGCTTTGGGTGCCAGTCTGCTTCCGGGTCCAATTCAAGGTGTTGGTTATCACCTTTAAAGCCCTGCATGTCATGGGTCCAGGTTACCTGAGGGACCACCTCACCTCCATTACATCGACCCATCCCACCCGATCAGGCAGAGAGGGCATGTTGCAGACCCTGTCCATAAGAGATTGTTGATTGGCAGGGTCCAGGAAGAGGGCCTTCTCTGCTGTGGCCCCCACCCTGTGGAATAATTTACCCCCAGAGGTGAGGCTGGCCCCCACTCTCCCGGCCTTCAGAAAGGGAGTTAAGACTTGGCTATGCCACCTCGCTTGGGGGTGGTTGGTACCTTGATGTGGCCCCAGAAAATTTCACTAAGACCGTCTTGGACTTTATATTTTATATTCTTATATTCATGTATATTTATATTTATAATGAATCTTTTATTCTTTTATTCACTTGTAAACCGCCCAGAGTCGTCGCTACACGAGATGGGCAGTGAAGAAATATGATAGATAGATGATAGATAGATAGATAGATAGATAGATAGATAGATAGAATATGATCTGATTAAAGGGTTAGGGGCTGAGCCAGTATAAAATACTTACATCAATGTACTAGGAAGATACATTGCATAGGCTTGTGCCTATGCTGTTCCTTAAGATTAGAAAAACCAATCTGATCATACTGGATTATAGTCACTAATAACTCAGGTGGATGGAAAGTAGCAAGACCATCATTACATTTCTGAGTGATGCGCAACAGGTTTGGACTTCCAATTGTTTTAAAACAGTAATGGTGAAAGGGCTGTGCCCACCTTCTAAAATAAACTCTTGAGATAAAGATAGATGAAAGACTTGGGGGAGGGCAGGATTTTTTGTACCTGACTGTTATTGGAAACAAATTCCTAAACTTAGCATTTTTAAAGTATTTATTTATTGCTGTATTTATCCCACTTTTTCCCTGGACCTCATGGTGATGTGAATGGAGGTTTCAGACTCTCCTAATTAAACATTCACAACATTTATTTATTTATTTATTTATTTATTACACAAATTTATATGGCCGCCCAACTCACACACAGTGACTCCAGGCGGCTTACAAAATTAAAATCCACAATATAAAACCCCGTCAACCCCCCACCCAGCTTGCGATGGGTTAAAAGAGAATTACTGGTCTAAAGTCACCCAGCAAGCTCCATGGCTGAGTAGACTGGAGCCTCGGACTCCCCAGTCTGAGTCCCACCCCTTAACCACTACATTGCACTGACTCTCAGTGCATGTTCCCTGTTCTTCATAGGAGCCATATTTCAATCTGTCTCCAGTTGATAGACTTCTAAATTATACGGGTCTCAAGAGTACCTATTCCTATCATTAGTGTAAACTAGCATTTCCATTTCAAGAGCCCATATGATAATGCAAAAGCATGTCCAATAAACCTGAATTTAACAGATAGAATGGAGGGTAGATTTGTCTATTGTTTCCAAAGATCTATTCCAAAGAAATAAGAAAGTTTGTAATTTGCACTGATATCATTATGCAAATGACTTGAATTGTGTAATGTGTATCAGTTTACACCACTTGAGTCATGATGATGTTGTAAATTACATAAATTGGCACAAATGACATATACCAGAATTTAATGTAAATTTAATATAAATGTAGATGTCTCATCTGGACTACTTTGGATGCAATAAACTTGCTTACTCGGGGGGGGGGGATGTATGGATAAAAAATTTGTCTGTGGCATCCAAAATATGTTAAGTGGGGACCCACTGTATTAAGGTTTTACTGTATGTACAATGTAATATGGATTTCAGCATATCCTTTTATTCATATGACCTATTTTATTACAAATTTTGGGCCTTTTTATAAATGGATTGTATAATTAGGCTTAAAAGTAATTTGCTTTATGTGAATGAATTTAGAAAGACTGACATTTGATTAAGTCCAATTGTCATGCAACCTTGAATGTAAAATTGTTTTTATTTGTCATAATATTATCATATTCTTTATAAAGGAAAAAGTTTGTCCTTAAGCTTGGAACTAATTCTATACATAAACAGACTTGCATCAAATAATAAAAGCAGATTTAAAATGTCATGTGACAATTGTGAATTACTACTGAACTTCACTTCAGATTTTCTACATAGTTTTTATTAGTGGTAAGTTTTTATTAATGATTAATGATAACAATTTAGTGAAAAGCTAAATTTTTATTAGTGATAAACTAATAATAGTTCACTAATAATTTAATATGAGAAAGAAAAGTTACACATACATATTCATTATCAATCCATTGTCTCTTAACTTAAAGCCATGTTCCATATTTTTTGTGTTTGTCCTTTTGGATTATAATCCATTGAGGAATATGATTTTTCCATTAAAGAAAATGAAACCAATGTTATTCCATGTTTTGAAATTGTTTTCTTTACCTATACTATTTTCTTTACCTATACTATACTAGTTTCTCTCCAGACCTAAGAAGAATTAAGAGCTAATACAAATTAGTTTAAAATGAAATTTTACTAACTTCATTTTAGACTGAAGCTAAACTTTGGCATATTCTTCATAATCACAATCCCTGCCCCCCCCACCCCCATTTTAAAGGGACCTGAACAGGACATCCAGTACTTCAACTTCTAGGTGTACAAATTATTGTTTGTATGAAATGAAATGAAATTACATATGAAATAGAAGAAGATGCTTTACATGAAAAAGCCTGGAGCACAAATCACATTTGGTATATTAGAACAGTGGTGCTCAACATTTTGTTTCTTAAGTCCTGCCAGTGACTTGTATCAAAGATTCTGGGTCTCACAGAGATAGCAGCAAAATATCTACTTCTTCCGAGAAGAATATTTTCATTCACAGACTATAGAGGAATGAAGGGTTCAGTGCAAGAAATGAAATTAAAGCACCCTCAGTGGATGCCTTTCTGACTTCTGCTTGAACCCATCTAGTGAAGGAGAGCTCACAACTTCTCTGGGTAATTGATTCCATTGTTGAGTTGCTCTTACTGCTAGGGTTTTTTTCTAACTTTTAATCAAAATCTGTAACTTAAATCAATTATTTTGTGTCCTGAATTCCAGAATGAAAGAGAACCTGCCAGTCTTCTGTGTGACATGCTGTAGTGGCAACGCAGAAGACCACTGTTATTTCCAGGACTTTAAGTGACATATTTTGATTTTCTCCTTCACACGAAGAAGCTTAGAGTTTATTTTGAGTTATACTAATGTTTAACTGGCTTGGTTTTTATTTCTGTTTGGAATGGGGGGGGGAGATAAGAGAAAACCCCAAGATTGTTTTTGTTAAGCACTAGCTTATCTGTATAGCCTCCCAGGCTCTTGGAAACAGGTGCTCCAGACCCCGGGAACTGTCCTAGTCAAGGCCGGGTCCTGCAGCCTCAGTACCATGGAAACAGGGTCACGAGGTTTTAGGGCCAGACTTTGATAAAAACCTTAGGATGGTCTTTTGAGTTGGGGAGCTTCTGCACAGACCTGAGCACTGGGTGCTGTGGAAATTGAGCCATCCTGGGGTATCTCCGCTGTCCTTATTAAGGGGCTCCTGACAGCCTATGGAGATAGGGTTTCAACTTGCTTGGTATGTAATGATTTTCCTTTCCTTATGCTATGCTTTTTATGCTTCTGTTTAATCTGCCTAAACTGTGTTTCTGTTTAAACTGTGTTTCTGTTTAAATTTGTTTGCTTAAGTGTATAATAAAGCTTAAAACCTCTTTATCCACTGGTGTGCTTATTGTCTCTGGATCTAAAAGAACCAACTGTCTGAGCACCTGATCACTGCTTGGACACTTGGCAGAACATAACTGACAACGAATGTGGGATCCAGTGACAATGCCCTGGTGGGAAAGGAAATCTGCTAAGCAAGGTGATAGTGGCAAGAGCTGTATCCCTGGTCAGCCCAGTACAAGTGTCTGGGGACCAGGAGCTCAGAAACAGAACTGGCTAACCCCACCGGTGTCATGTGAGTATGAGTTGGCAGAATTTGGAGGTTCAACTCCCAATGCAGTGCTTAAAGGCATGCAGTTATTGGGAGTGGGAGAGAAAAAGGGGCAGCATGCAGAAGGGAGACTTGGACGGATCTTTCTTACTGCACTCCATAATAATGTTCGGGAATTAGAGACCACTCAGAGGAAGGTGCAACAGGAGGTTGAAGAAGTGACTGCTTTTAAAAATCAGCAGGCTTTTCTGGAAAAAGTGGATGGGGCTCAGGGAGACATCCTGGCCCCCCTTATAAGTGATCTAATCACAGAGGAAGGGGCTGACCTGGTGTGTATTACCGAGACCTGGCTGGGCCCAGAGGGGGGAGTAGCCCTCTCGGAAATGTGCCCAGCCGGGTTTCGGGTGTGGCATCAGCCGAGACACCGGGGCAGGGGAGGAGGGGTAGCAGTGGTCATCAGAGAGTCCCTTGTGGCCTTCAGGGGCGCTGCTCCACAAGTGACCGGATGTGAGACCCTGTTTTTCAAGTTGGGTTCACGAGAACAGTTGGGAGTGTTGCTGCTGTACCAGCCTCCCTGCTGCGTAGCAACCTCCCTGCCTGAGCTGCTCGAGGCTGTCTCAGGGCTGGCAGTGGAGTTTCCCAGACTTATGGTTCTGGGGGATTTCAATCTGCCGTCCCTGGGGCGGTCCTCGGAGGCAGCCCGGGAGTTCATGGCTACCATGGCAGCTATGGGCCTGTCTCAGATTATTCGTGACCCGACTCGTGACAGTGGTCTCACTCCGGATTTAGTTTTCTTGTCCGAGCAGTGGCAATGTGATCTGAGGGGAGAGTTACATCTTTCCCCATTGTCATGGTCAGACCACGCCCTGGTGACCCTGAGACTCTCTTGTGCTACCCCACTCCGCAGGGAGGCGGGACCTATTCGATTGGTCCGCCCCCGGCGACTGATGGACCCAGTGAGGTTTCAGAAGGAGATGGGGGTTATTCCTGAGGATTTGCTTCACGGTCCAGTGGAGGTCCTGGCTGCAGCCTGGAACAAGGCAGCAGCCGGAGCCCTGGACAAGATCGCGCCTATGCGACCTCTCCGGCCCTGTTCGGCCCGTCACTCTCCGTGGTTTACGGAGGAGTTGAGGGCTTTGAAGAGGGTTAAGAGACGTCTAGAGCGCTGCTGGAGAAAGACGAAGACGGAATCTGACCGAACACAATCTAGAGCCGCTGTTAAGGCCTACCTTGTGGCGGTAAGAGCGGCGAAACGTGAATATTTCTCCGCTCTTATTGCGTCCGCAGAATGCCGTCCGACGGCCCTGTTTAAGATTACAAGATCGCTCTTGGGTCGGGAGCAAGAGGAGACCCATCTACAGGGCCGATCGGAAGAGTTTTCTGAGCATCTGCAGGACAAAATCGCTCAGATTCATTCTAAGTTGGACTCCAAGCGTGAGACAAGATCTGGGGAGATGCCAGAGGCTCGTACTTACCATGTTATCTGGGAGCAGTTTGATCCTGTTGGGCCTGATGAAGTAGACAGGATCCTTGGGATTGTAAATGCCACCACATGTCAACTTGACCCATGTCCCTCCTGGCTGGTGAAATCAGCTAGAGAGGTGACATGTGGTTGGGTCCTGACGATTATAAATTCGTCCTTGAGTGAGGGGGTGTTCCCGGCGGCCTTTAAGGAGGCGCTGGTGCACCCCCTCCTCAAAAAACCGTTTTTGGACCCTACTATTCTGGGCAATTTTCGCCCAGTCTCCCACCTTCCCTTTTTGGGAAAGGTGGTTGAGAAGGTGGTGGCGCTGCAACTCCAGAGGATTCTGGAAGAAACGGATTATCTGGACCCTTTTCAGTCAGGTTTCAGGCCGGGATATGGGACAGAGACTGCATTGGTCGCGCTTATGGATGATCTCTGGCGAGGGCGGGATGGAGGGAGTGCGTCCATCCTGGCCCTCTTAGATCTCTCAGCGGCTTTCGATACCGTCGACCATGGTATACTCTTGGGGCGGCTCAGGGAGTTGGGGGCGGGCGGCGTGGTTTTGCGCTGGTTCACCTCCTTCCTCCAGGGCCGTTCCCAGTCGGTGTTGATAGGGGAGGAGAGAGCTGACCCGCGACCCCTGTCTTGTGGGGTGCCGCAGGGATCGGTTCTCTCTCCTCTCCTATTCAACATCTACATGAAGCCGCTGGGCGAGATCATCCGTCACCACGGGATGAGGTATCACCAATATGCTGATGATACCCAGTTATACATCTCCATCCCGGGTGAAGTAGGTGATGCGGTCGATGCCCTATCTCAGTGTCTGGAGGCTGTGGGGGTCTGGATGGGGAACAACAGGCTTCAACTGAACCCTGGTAAGACGGAGTGGCTGTGGATTGACGGCCCCCCTAGATCCGGGAAGTTGTCATCTTTGGTTCTGGGTGGGGTTGCACTACCTCACTCAGATCCAGTGCGGAATCTGGGGGTCCTCCTGGACTCGCGACTCCTGCTCGAAGAGCAGGTGGCAGTCGTGGCCAGGAGGGCCTTTGCACAACTTCGAGTTGTGCGCCAGTTACGCCCTTTCTTGGATCGGGAGGCCCTCCGAACAGTCACTCATGCCCTTGTCATCTCCCGCATAGACTACTGTAATGCGCTCTACATGGGGCTACCCCTGAAGAGTATCCGGAAGCTTCAGCTGGTACAGAATGCGGCGGCGCGAGCAGTTACGGGTGCCATAAGATCGGCACATGTAACACCACTGCTACGCGAGCTGCATTGGTTGCCAGTTTGCTTCCGGGTCCAATTCAAGGTGTTGGTGATTACCTTTAAAGCCCTATATGGCATAGGACCAGGGTACCTGAGGGACCGTCTCGTCCCGATAACGTCAGCCCGCCCCACCCGTGCGTGCAGAGAGGGCATGCTTCGGACCCCCTCAACAAGAGAACTCCATCTAGCGGGGTCCAGGAGGCGTGCTTTCTCTGCGACAGCCCCCGCCTTATGGAACATCTTGCCCCCAGAGGTGAGACTGGCCCCTTCACTCCTGGCCTTTCGGAAGGCCCTTAAGACCTGGCTCTGCCGCCTGGCCTGGGACAACGGAGGTGGTAGTGCCTCCTGGGGTTGGCTGGCCCCGTAGCAATAAGTCCTATGCTACGGTCTCCAATCCATCTGGGATTCTATTTTATTTTATTTTATTTTATATTTTATTTATTTTTATACATTTTCTACTTGTATGGTTTTAAATATTTTAAATTTTTAAGTCTTGATTATTGTAACCCGCCCAGAGTCCCTTGTATGGGAGATGGGCGGGGAATAAATTAAATAAATAAATAATAATAATAAATAATAATACTGGAGTTCAGTTGTGGACTGGCTTGACCAGTTAGAGACCTCTAGCGATTGTGGAGGCACTTCCAATTTCCTGGTGGAGATTGGGCAGTGCCTGGAAATTTTAAAAGTTTCTTCAGTAAAAACTGACGGGTGAATGCTAGTTGCTCGGACCAGATGGCTTTTGCTGGAGGCCCTTAAAAGGGTACATGATGAAAATCAAAACCTGAGGGGAGAAAGTAAAAAACTGCAGGAGGAGTTGGAGCAGGAGGAGATTCAATTGTCAGTTTAGATGGTTCGAAATCAGTGAGCACATGCTGTGTGTAAAAATCTGGTTGATTACTGTTGTTTTTGTTGGGATTATCAGGAGTCAACTCAGCATTTTCTCATAAGCATAATGGTTTTTTTTCTAGTAAACGTATCTCTACTGTGCTTGTGGGAGGTTACCTGGGTCACCTGATTTCCTCTTCCTCCTCCTCCTTGGTTTGGGGGATTAACAACCTCCATTACTCCTTGGGCACATCTACAAGCAGGAGGGTTGCAGGTATGCAGCTCTCGTCCATTCCATCTCACTTGCACGCAGATCTACTATGAACCTACTCGTATCCAGATCTACTGAATAAATGTAAGCTATCTCTATGTGTGAAGACTGAATTTATTTCTGAACGTAATTAATCTTAAAGTGCAAGTCCCTGCTGGTCACGCTTCTACTCTGCAGGATTGTTGTTGGCTGCTTAGAGTTCTTTTATTAACCATCTCATCCCCATAACTTCAAACCATCCCACTCGATTATGCAGAGAGGGCATGCTGCGTCGTTAAGGGAGTTTCACTTGGCGGGGTCCAGAAGGCGGGCCTTCTCGGCAGTGGCACCCGCCCTTTGGAACATTCTGCCCCTGGAGATGAGGCAGGCTCCGTCACTCCTGTCCTTCTGGAAGAACTTAAAGACCTGGTTCTGCCGCCTCGCTTGGGAGGGGAATGGGAACAGCTCCTCCTGGGGATGGCTGGTGCCATAGAGCCCTTTTAAAATAACATCTTATCGCCTCCTGGATTTTATATTTAACTTTTTAGTAATTTTGATGATCGTAGATTTGTATGATTTTTTATTTTTTAATATTTTTTAATATTTATTTATATTTATAAATTTTAATTGTTGTATTTTGTGAACCGCCCAGAGTCCCCTTCAGGGGAGATGGTGCAGTAATAGAAATTGAAAAATAAATAAATAAATAAATAAATAAATAAATAAATAAATAATAAACCTTCAAGACACCATCAGTTTTTGTTTTTGCTTTTTGTTCTTAGTAATGCATTTGAGGGCATTTTAGAAAAGGAACAAAAGAGATGAAGTTTGACATGCTTTTGTTTTGTAAAGTTTATAATTTAGTATGTGCATTTGGAATTCCTTGCCATTGCAAAGGGAATGGCAGGTTGTTGTCAAATGTGTGTACTTTGTTCTTCTTTCCTTTCTTTTGAAGCCAGGGAAAGGAAGGGCTAACCATTTTTTATGGGGAGCCAGTTTGGTGTAGTGATTAAAGGCACCAGGGTAGAAACCAGGAAACTGTGAGTTCTAGTCCTGCCCTTGTTGCATGGCATCCAACTGAGTAACTTTGGGCCAGTTACTTTCTCTCAGCCCTAGGAAGGCAGCATGGGTTCTTTTTATACCCACAGGTTGTTTATCCAAACTCAAATGAAGTTCCCCAATAAAGCACTGCACACTTAAAGTTTTTAAATCTCCCCTTATAGACTTGGGTGTGTGTGTTTTACTTTAAACAAACTATTTACAATATAAAATTGTGTTCTATATAACTATTTGACTAGCTACTATCTACAATCCTAGCTTATAACTAACCTATATTACTAATGGACTTATACTATACAACTACTTCTATCCTTATCTAATACACTTATGAACTAACTATTCTTATATTGCATTTATTTATTTATTTATTTATTTATTTATTATTTATTTTCTATCCTGCCTTTATTATTTTTATAAATAATTCAAGGTGGCAAACATACCTAACTCCTAACTCCTCCTATTTTCCCCACAACAACAACAACCCTGTGAGGTGAGTTGGGCTGAGAGAGAGTGACTGGCCCAGGGTCACCCAGCCGGCTTTCATGCCTAAGGCAGGACTAGAACTCTCAGTCTCCTGGTTTCTAGTCCATTGCCTTAACCGCTAGACCAAACTGGCTCTCTATTTACTACAAACTTACTCTATTGCTAATATAGCTAGTACACAGAGCTTCTTTAAGTGGGCAGTTTGCACACACTTGCCCCTCTTCACACATTTGCTGCAGGACGTTTCTTCTGCAAGTTGTTTCCTCTGGACCTTCCAAGTCTCTGTGGGGAAAACAAACACCCCTTTGCTTCTTCTGTTGCTTTATTTTCTTTCTGGCTGGCTGCTGCAAAATCTCCACACACACATTGGCTCTGCAATCTCCTACTTTCTCTCACCTCCTCTTCTCCCAGCTGTTACAAAGCTGCTTTTTATCAGTTGCTCTGCCATCCTGACGCTGGGAGGATGAAAACACTGTCTTCTCCTTTGAATGGTGTTCTAATGGAATTTGCCAATACCCTTTTGTCAAGTCCACAGGTGATAGATAGGCTCCACCTAGACCAGGGGTCGGCAAACTTTTTATGCCGGGAGCCATTTTGACATGCTCGTGCACATTTTGAAATGCTCGAGAGCCAGGGGGCGGGGTTTGCGGGCAGGGGCCAATCGCATGGAAGGGGGCGGGGTTTGCGGGCAGGGGCCAATCACATGGAAGGGGGCGGGGTTTGCGGGCGGGAGCCAATCGCGTGGAAGGGGGCGGGGTTTGCGGGCGGGAGCCAATCGCATGGAAGGGGGCGGGGTTTGCGGGCGGGAGCCAATCGTGTGGAAGGGGGCGGGGGCTCACGGAGGGAGGGGGCGCAGCCACGGCTCCGCGCAGCCAGCAGCTCCACGAACCCGGCCCGGCTGCCCCACCGGGAGTGGCGGAGAAACAGCTGCCACCCTCCGGCCGGCAGGACAGGCATGGGAGAGTGGAAGGCACCCGAGCAACCTGAGCAGGAGATGCCTTGCCGCCCCCCTGGAGCCCTCACAGGCCGCCCCCCCCCGGCTGCAGCTCTTCCACCGCCTCTCCTCCTCTCTGGCAGCCAGGGGGCCGCGGAGTCTCCGGGGGCGGCCGCCCCGTCCAGCCCCCCCCCGGCCGGGCCCGCGGCTTGCCCAGGCCGCCCGGGTGCTGCACGAGCAGGTCGAACATGTCCCCGCCATCGCCTGGGACTTTTGCGATGGCGAGGGGAAGGCGCCGAAGCTGCGGGCCGGGCTGGGGCCGGATCCTGTGCTCCTGATGACCCCTCCGGGCAGGTTTCCCTTTGCCCCACGATATTCTGGGGAGCGGAGAGCGTGGGAAGCAGGTGGGGAGAGCAGGCTGGGTTTCCCATCTGCGGCAGGATCCCCAGGCCGCGCATCCTCCGCCGCCGCCGCGGCCAAGCAGGCGCGGGCTCTTTGGTGAGAAGGGGAAAGGCCTTCGCGGGCTCTCCCCTTGGCCACCTCCGGTCGCTACAGTCGCCCTGGCATCTCCCTTTGGCCTGCCGTCCACGGCCCCTGCCCCTGCCCCTGCCCCAGCGCCCAGCCCTGTCCCCCCCACCTCCCTCCCTGCAGGCGGCGGACAAACTCGGCGAGGAAGCCCGCGATGGCGGCTTCCCTCCCGCACGCACGCCCAGGCTCGGCTGCAGAGCTCAGCTCAGGAGAGGCGGCGGGAAGGAGGGAGCGTCACGGAGCATGTGCAGAGGGCTCCGCTGGGCGCCGTGGCATTCCCGGGCAGGCGCGCGTGGCCGGGTCGGGGATCGCGGCGCCGCTTGTTTGGGAAGCGGCTATGGCCGGAGGCGGCCAAGGGGAGAGCAGGCGGCTCTTCGCCCTCGGCGCGCCATGGGGCCAGACGAGCCTCCGGCGGCTGCTTCCTGTACCCGTGGCCTCTTCGCTGCCACCGCACCCGCCTCCCCTCTGCCGCTCTCCGCTTCCCCCTCGCTTGCTGGAACATATTGAAGGGGAGGAAAAGGAAACATTAAGATCAACCGGGAGCTTTGCGGAGAAGCGGAGAGCGGCAGAGGCGAGGCGGGCAGCGGCAGCAGCAAAGAGGCCACGGGCGCAAGAAGCAGCAGTCGGAGGCTCGTCTGGCCCCGCGGCGCGCCGAGGGCGAAGAGCCGCCTGCTCTCCCCTTGGCCGCCTCCGGTCGCTACAGTCGCCCGAGATGCCAAGAGAGCGCAGCCAGGTTGGGCGCCCCATCCCGAGAGGCGGCCCGGGCACCGCTTCTACGTGGGGGAGAATGCAACTCATCAGAACCCCATGCGCGAGGTGTGGGCGGCTGCGGGTGGCCCCGGCCTTGGAAAGCGAGAACGCGTAAGAGCGTAAGAGTTTGGGGGCGGGATCCAATCGCGTGGAAGGGGCGGGGGTGAGTTCAGCTGCAGAAGAGCCACACTCAAGGGGCCAAAGAGCCGCATCTGGCTTGCGAGCCGCCATTTCCGACCCTTGACCTAGACCATCCAAGAGGTCATCAATTCTAGGCATCGGATATCCATCGAATTTCGCCTCTCTGTTGATTTGCCTAAAGTCCACACAAATCCGCATCTCCCCATTCGGTTTCAGTGCTAAGACAATTGGAGAATACCAGTCGCTTACAGACGGTTCTACAATGTCCATTTGTAGCATCTTTTCTACTTCAGTTTTTAATAGTTCTTTCAGATGCTCTGGTATCCTGTAGGTTCGCTGTCAAATAGGATGGGTTTCTCCCATGTCTATTCTGTGTTCCACTACATTCAGTAATCCTGGTTGCATGGTGAACATATCCTTGAAGTCCCACAATATTTTCCCCATCTCTTCCTTTTGACTTTCCGATAAGTTCACATTGATGTCAACCTTTCCACATGATGGCTGTAATATTGCATCCCATGCTTGATCCAGCAACTCCAGATTTCTTTCCTTTAAAACAAGCAACGCCATCTCAGGGTCAGTTCTTTCATGCCACTTACATAAGGGGTTGGCATGGTAGATTTTCTTCTTCCCATCTTCCAGTGTAACCTCATAGTTCGCTGGCCCAGTTCTTCTCCTCACTATGTAGGGGCCCTGCCACTTCACTAGCAACTTACTTTCCTTACTAGGTAATAATAATAATACCTGTCCTCCTACATTAAACTGCTTTGCCTTTAAACCCTTATCATATAGTCTCTTCTGTCCTTCCCTGGCTATCTCCAAATATTCCTGGGCAATGTCTCCTAGTGCTTTTAATTTGTCTCTTTGCATTAAGATATACTCTATTAAGTTTTTAGGACCTTCTATCTTTTCACACCATCCTTCCTTAATAACATCTAAAATTCCCCTAGTCTGTCTTCCATAAAGTAATTCAAAAGGACTCAAACATGTGGATGCTTGTGGTATTTCTCTATAAACAAACAAAAGAAATGGCAACCAAGTATCCCAATGTTTTGGGTCTTGGCCTGCATACTTTTTCAGCATAGCTTTTATGGTCTGGTTCATCCTCTCAGTCAGACCATCAGCCTGGGGATGATAAGGACTGGTACGCACCCCTTTTATACCCAAATCAGCATATAAATATTTGAGCAGCGCTGATTGGAAATTAGATCCTTGATCCGTGAGGATCTCCTTGGGTATACCTACTCTACTGAAGATCTTTACCAGCTCCTCAGCTATTTGTTTGGTGGTTACATTCCTTAATGGAACTGCTTCTGGATATCTAGTTATATTAAATAAATAAATAAATAAATAAATAAATAAATAAATAAATAATAAATAAAGTTGCATAATCACATACTACAAGGATATATTCATTGCCCTTCCTGGATCAGGGTAAAGGACCTACAATGTCCATGGCTATTTTAGTAAAAGGAGTGGGAATTAGAGGCACCATCTCCAATGGAACTTTATCATGTTCCCCTTTTGGTTTTACTAATTGACATACAGGGGAGGATCTACAATACTGGGCTACATCTTTACTAATCCCTGGCCAATAAAACCAGTCTAGGATTCTAAATGTAGTCCGATCCCTACCCATGTGCCCTGACTATGGATTTTCATGAGCTAATTGCAATATCGCCTTGCGATATTCTTGAGGAACCACTACTTGTTCAATTTGGTCTTTGGTAACTGGATGGAGCCTAATTCTAAACAGCAACCCTGATTTCTCCTGAAATCTGGGTGTGGTTTCCTTGTTGCCCTCCTGTTTTGCCGCTATCCAACAATGGTTTAAAGTAGGATCTTTCCTTTGCAAGGGCCCCAGATCGATCTCCCACTTAGGTGTGTTTAACCCTGTGGGTTCCCCTTGAGCCTCAGCAGCCCTTCTCAATGCTTTGTCCTTTCTTGGACCTCCCACTTCTCCCAACAAATCAGGATGGGTAGGAAGGGTTCCAGGCTCCTTCCCCTCCTGCTTTTGCTCCTCCTTCTTCACCTCAGCCTTAGACTGAGCTCTTGTGGTTACTCCCACTACTTTAGCCTCCTTTCTACACTCCTTTTTCCTTTTACACGGCAATTTAGGGACAACTCCTACCACCATTAGCTGCTCAACTCCCTTTACATGTATCCTGGCTTTAACTAATTGAACCATCTCAGTCTGTCTGAACACACTTGTGAGAGGCTCCTTACCTACACAACTACCTTTTCTATTAGGTGAGGACATACTAACGTCCTTCTACTCCCAGTATCTACTAAACCCTTAACAGACACTCCATTGACTTTTGCTGGAACCATAATTTTGGTCCCAAGAGGTGCTTGAACTACAGCAGACATTCCCTTTTTTGTTGTATATATTTTTTATGTCTGTAAAATATGTGGCTGAGTTTTTTAAAAAAGCCAGGCCTCAAAACTTTTTTCCTGTTTGGGCTCAGAGAGCACATGTTCACCCCCCACTCAGGAATGTTCATTTGCCTTCAGGTGCCGGCCAGTCTGAGAGTTCTGACCAATCAGAATTAGCTGTTAGAGCTTTGCCCATATTGGGAATCTGTTGCCTAGGTGTTTTGGTCACATGCTGGATTCTGTCCACTCAGATGCTGATCAAGTTAAGGTTTAAAATGTAAATGCGTTTTGTTCTCTACTCTGCACTCTGCTCTGCTATCTAAATGTAAATTTAGATATGTTAATCATCCATGCCATGCTTTGGCTAAAGAAGAAGATTCGAGGTTTGTTCCTATGTTTTTGTTTTAAATAAAACAACATTTTTACTACAAAGTTATCTCTTAGTTTTTCCATAACTCTTAGCACAAATTTTATAAAATATCAAAAGGTTATGGGCCCAGCAATTGCTTCTGGATCAGAGACAAAACTTATGGAAAAATAAAAGAGAAGAGCTGAACTGATTCAGTCTGCATCTGGAGAGGCTTATTTTGTTTTTTGAAACTTGCTGGCAGTTGCAAGAAGTTTCAATTGGAGGCGGAGTTTTAAGCCTCGTGCAAGCCTCGTGGTGTTTTTTGGATTACTACAACAGGGGAGAGAAAGAGCCATGACTGCTGCTGCTGGAGCTTCAAATTTTCAAGGTATGCCCCTGAAAAAACTTTCTAATACTAATTATTTGAACTGGTCTTTGAAAATGGAAAGTTTCTTGAGGAGAGAAAATTTATGGTCTGCAATTTCTGAACAAATTCCTCAGAATCCAGATCAAGCCTGGTTGAGGAAAGATGAGAAATGCAAAGCCTCCATTATTTTGGCTGCTCAGGATGATCAGCTTATACACGTGAGAGGCAAAGAAACTTCCAAAGACTTATGGGACTATTTGCATGATTTATATGTGAAAACTAGTCCAGGCAGCAAGGTTATTTTAACGAAAAAACTGTACAAGGCTCACTTGCCTGAGAATGGAAATTTGCCAGATCATCTCCACAAGCTTCAGAATTATTTTGTGGAACTTCAGGAGCGTGGGATGGAATTTACCCCCCTGATGAAAGCCTACATTATGCTTTCTTCGTTGAATGAGTCCTGGGACACTTTAATTTGCTCCATGGAGGGAATCCCAGAAGCTGATCTAACTCCATCGTTCGTGACTACCCGGCTGCTTGCTGAGTGGGAGAAAAGACAAGAAAAAGCTGCCTCCATTTCTACAATAAAGTCTTCTCATGGCCAGCAGAGGGAGCGGAAGAGCTCTGGATTTCAAGCTTCTGCATTATCCAGCAGGCGATGCTTTACCTGTGGATCCCCTGCTCATCTGCAAAAGGACTGTGTCAAGTTTAAAAAGAAGACTTCTAAGATCAAAGAAGAAACTTCTAGAAAGAAGATTCTTCATGCAACAGTTGTTGAGAACTCTGATAATAAAGATTTGTGGGTTCTTGACAGCGGAGCCAATTCTCATATATGTCACAATAAAGATTCCTTTCTGTCTTTGTCTAAAACTAACAAACAAAAAGTTTCCTTGGCAGATGGATCTGTATCCAAGATCGTGGGTGAAGGTGAGATCAATCTTCCATGTTTGGGGGAAACTGTTCAAAATGTTTTGTTTGTGCCTAATTTTCAAAGCAATCTCTTGTCTGTGGGGCAGCTAGTAGCCTCAGGTTATGTAGTAACTTTTAAGAAAGAGGGTTGTGATATTAGAAAGGATGGTAAAATAGTTGCAAAGTGTTTGCAGAAAGATTCTCTGTACATTGTACAGAAGGCTGAAAAACAGCAAATTGCTAAGGCTGTTTTTGAGAATAAGCCCATACACGATCAGTGCATCCATTTATTACATAGGAGATTTGCTCATGCTAATTTTAAGTACATTTCTCAAATGCCTAGTTATTCTGCTGATTTAAAATTGAAACCTTGTGATAAGTATCTGGATTGTGCAGTTTGCAAGGAGAATAAAACCACAAGAGCTCCTGTGAAGAAGTTTTCTGATAGGTCCACCTCTAGGCCTCTAGAGATCATTCATTCTGATGTTATAGGCCCCTTTTCTCCTAGTCTTGGGGGAGCAAGGTACATTTTGACCTTCATAGATGATTTTTCCAGGTACACATTCATTTACTTGCTGAAACACAAAGATGAGGTCTTTGATAAATTTAAGGCTTTTGTGGCTTGGGCGAATGGAAAATTCCCAAGGCCAGTGTCTGCCTTGCAATCAGATCACGGTGGCGAGTATCTATCCTCAAAGTTTAAAAGCTTTTTGTTAGAAAAAGGGATAGAACACATTTTGGCTAACCCTTACACTCCTGAACAGAATTCTGTTGCAGAGAGAAAAGGCAGAACACTGCAGGAAGCAATGATGTGTTTGCTGAAGGATGCTAGTTTGCCTTTTAGGTATTGGGGAGAAGCTGTTTCTACAGCATGTTATGTGCAGAACAGGCTGTTTAGCAGTGCAATTCAGGATGTGCCTTTTCATTTGTTCTATGGTGTCAAGCCTAAAGTAAGCCACCTCAGAGTGTTTGGAAGCACAGCTTGGGTCCACATTCCCAAACAGCTGAGGCGCAAGGGGGCTTCCAGAACAAAGAAAGCAATCTTTGTAGGGTATGAACAAAGTCAGAGGAGCTACAGGTTCATACTGGATAATCAATTGATAATTAGTAAAAGTGCTTCTTTTGCTGAGCAGAATTGGGATAAAATAAACACTAGTTCTTCAGTTGATTTATCCATGGGGGAGCAGCAAAGTCTTGCTGATGGTGATTTGCAGGAATCACCTAGTGAAGTCATTGAGCAAGAAGCTGACTTGTCTGGAAAGTCAGAGGTTTCTGAGGACAATGGTGGGAATCAGAGTGTAAGTCCTGTCCTACCTCGCAGGTCTGAAAGGATTAATAAGGGAGTTCCTCCTGATCGTTATCAAGTAGATGTTGTGAAGGCTTTTCACATTCACACAGAGCCTGAGTCTCTGGAAGAAATTAAAGAAATGCCAGCTGAAATAGCTAAGTATTGGCATGAAGCCATGCAGCAAGAGTTGGATTCCTTAAAGGAAAATAAAACTTGGAAACTAGTAAATTTGCCTCCTAATCAGAAGGTTTTAGGTTGTAGGTGGGTGTTCAAACTGAAAAAAGATTCTGATGGTAAAATTCAGAAGTACAAAGCAAGGTTGGTAGCAAAAGGTTTTGCTCAAAGAAAAAATGTGGATTATGACAAAACATTTGCTCCAGTGACAAAAGCTGAATCTATCAGGTTGCTTTTAAAGGTTGCTGCCATGAAGAAACTGTCTGTTTATCACTATGATATTCAAACTGCTTTTCTGTATGGTGACTTGGAGGAAAAATAGTTTATGCAACAACCTCCTGGTTATGAAAAAGAAAAACATCTTGTGTGTGAATTGCAGAAATCCATCTATGGATTAAAACAAGCCGCGCGTTGTTGGAATATTAAAATGGATAATATTTTGCAAAAATTTGGGTTTCAAAAGGGAATTGTTGATCCTTGTGTGTATGTAAAAAATGATAAGCAAGGTGTAATGTATTTGTGCTTGTATGTGGATGATTTGTTGCTGCTCACATCATCTGATGAACAGAAGCATTCCTTTGAGGTTTGTATGAAAAACAATTTCACATTGAAATGTCTTGGAGCAGTCAACAATTACTTAGGATTAGAAATTCAGAGGGAAAAAGATGGCAGTTTTCTCATAAGCCAGAGCAGTAAAATTAAGAAGCTGCTGGAGGATTTTAAAATGCAGGACTGCAAGTCTGTCTCCTCCCCCATGCTTCCAGAGTTTCTAAAAGAGGAGGGGGAGAAGGGGGATGGTGAGTCATCTGAAGGAGATAGTTTCAGATCAGCCATTGGCAGTCTTCTTTACATTGCAAACAATAGCTGTCCAGACATTGCTAACAGTGTGTCCATTTTGAGCAGGTTTGTGGAAAATCCCACATCTGCTGCAAAGTCTGGTTTAAAAAGGCTGTTTCGTTATTTGCAAGGCACCAAAGATTTTTGCTTAAGGTTGTCTGCTACAGACACAGAAGAAAAGTTAGAATGCTGGTGTGATTCAGATTGGGCTGGAGATCTCAGTGATAGGAAGTCTACTTCTGGAAGTGTAATTCAATTTGCAAAGTCCACTATTGCATGGTTTTCCAGAAAGCAGACTGTAGTAGCCATCAGCACAGCTGAAGCTGAATTCTATGCTTTAGCACAACTGTGCAATGAAGTAATTTGGTTTACACAATTGTTGCAAGACATTGGAGTCATTTTAAGCCAGCCTGTAACAATTCATGAAGACAATCAAGCTTGTATCCATTTGGCTTTATCTGAAAGTTCCAGAAATCGCACAAAGCACATTGATGTGCATTTTCATCTTGTTAAAGATTTTCTAGCCAAGAAAAAGGTTATTTTGAAATACTGTGATACTAAATTAATGTTGGCTGATATCTTAACCAAGCCTCTAGTTGCCAGTAGGCACAATGAGTTAATTACCAAACTGGGTTTGTTTCCATATTCTTTCTAGTCATAAAAAAAAGGGAGTGTTGTATATATTTTTTATCTCTGTAGAATATGTGGCTGAGTTTTTAAAAAAGCCAGGCCTCAAAACTTTTTTCCTGTTTGGGCTCAGAGAGCACATGTTCACCCCCCACTCAGGAATGTTCATTTGCCTTCAGGTGCCGGCCAGTCTGAGAGTTCTGACCAATCAGAATTAGCTGTTAGAGCTTTGCCCATATTGGGAATCTGTTGCCTAGGTGTTTTGGTCACATGCTGGATTCTGTCCACTCAGATGCTGATCAAGTTAAGGTTTAAAATGTAAATGCCTTTTGTTCTCTACTCTGCACTCTGCTCTGCTATCTAAATGTAAATTTAGATATGTTAATCATCCATGCCATGCTTTGGCTAAAGAAGAAGATTCGAGGTTTGTTCCTATGTTTTTGTTTTAAATAAAACAACATTTTTACTACAAACTTATCTCTTAGTTTTTCCATAACTCTGATCACAAATTTTATAAAATATCAAAATTTTTCCTCTGGTTCTTACAGTCCCTTGACAAATGTCCACTCTTCCCACAGTTGTAACAACTATGGGTCTCTCGACCTTCCCATTGTTTTCCTTTCATTTGGGCCGGAGCCAAAGGCTTTCCTATACCTTTCTCCTTTAACTCTTCCTGCTGTTTATGATTCCTGCTTTCTGAAACAGGCTTTCTCACTTTCCTTTCTCCTCCTGTATCTCCATTCCAATCATCACCCTTTTTGCTGCCAGATAATCCTCAGCTAATTCTACTGCCCTTTGGCCTGTTTTTGGGTAGTATTCTTACACCCAAAATCTTACGTTGGTAGGGAGGACCTGTAGAAACTGTTCTAAAATTACTTCCTCTACCACCTCTTCTTTACTCCTTTCATCTGGCCTCAACCATTTCCTTCCTAAGTCATCTAGTCTTGCCCACAACTCACGAACTCCTTCATGTTTGTCAAATGTGTAGCCCCTAAACCTCTGCTTATAGGTATAAGGAGTTACATCATATCTGTATAGAACTACCTCTTTAACATGGTAATAATCCATTATTTCCCTAGCTGGAAGACTGCTATAAGCCCTTAAAGCTTTCCCTGTAAGACTAGGGGATAACCTGGCTACCCATTCACTCTCAGGTCATTTACAAGAGGTAGCAACCCTTTCAAACATAGTGAAATAGGCTTCTATATCTTCCTCCTCAGTTAATTTAGGGATTTTAATATCTTTGAATGTGCCCGTCCTGGAGACTGTATCCCTTTAAGCAGGTTTATCAGCCCCTTAAACTCTTCCCTCCTTGCCTCTCTCTCACTCTTTTCCCATTCTAACCTATCTCTTCTCTCTGTCTCTCTCCAGAGCTGCTCTTCTTGTTGCTGCCTCAACTTTTCTGCAACAATGTTAGCCCAAGTATCTGGTCCTAGCCCCTTTTCTGGCTATTCTACCTTTTTCTTTGATTTAACAACCGGCTTAGGCTGGACACCTGTTTCCACTATAGTGGTAGCCTCTTCTGTGTCTATAGGAGAATCAGCCCCTTCTGCCTTTTCCATCTTTGTTTGTTTGATGTAGGCTCTAGTGAGGGGTCTGGTTCCTGCAGCCAGAATGTTAGCTAGTGTCTGCAACCTCCTCTCCTCCTAGCTGTTACAAAGCTGCTTTTTATCCGTCGCTCTGCCATCCTGACGCTGGAAGGAGGTTTGAAGTAAGAGGGAGGGAAGCGGCACAGCTGCCTGCAATTACCCCGGCAGCTTGCTCTCCCACAAGGCACCAGGCTAGAAACCAGGAAGCTGTGAGTTCTAGTCCTGCCTTTGTTGCACGGCATCCGGCTGGGTAACTTTGGGCCAGTTACTTTCTCTCAGCCCTAGGAAGACGGCACTGGCAAGCCACTTCTGAAAGAGTTGCCAACAGTGCTAGGAGTCAAGACTGACTCAAAAAAGTGGGAGGTTAGGAGGAAATCCCCAGCCTAATGTTCTCAAAAGGAGGTGGGAGCAGAGTGGGAAAAGTCAGCTGTTTGCAAATGTGGCAGGACTTGTTAGCTGCAAGGGAAGCCGCTGTCCCCAGCATGCAGTCTGTGAGGCAGCAAACCCCAGCTGCTCCACCAGCTCAGGAGGAGGATAGGGACATGCGTCTGTCTTTGAGTACATGGAAACATCCCGCTCCTACAGACTGAAGGGGCGGCCAAGGTCCACCTGGGGAGACAGTTATTACCCCAGGGGACCAGAGGTTGTATATTGAATTAGCCATTTATTGAGTAAACAGAACAAACAATGGCTTTAGCGAATACAGGAACTGAGTGTACCCTTGTGCACGGAAAGCCAGTAAGATTCCAGGGGCCCACAGCTCACAGTACATTAATGGCCCTGGAAGTTTTGGTTCCCTGGAAATAGCAGAATCCCTGAAAATCATTTCTTTTTAGTCTGTTAGACTTGAAGGGGTTGGGAGAGGCTTACTTCCTACTCCAGAATAAAAATGATTGTAGTAAATGAGCTGGACTTTAAGCCCCTTTATCAGAATAACATCTGAATTTTAAGTTTTCTTGTCTTTTCCTACAGCTGTTACTGTTGGGAAGAGCTGATTGCTCCTCTTGAGGAGACCTAGGCAGTCTCGGAGAAGCAAGGGTTTGCTTATTGCCATTGCTTGTCTCTTGTGCTGCCCCAAGAGTGCTTTGCATTCCAGTTTTCACCAGCGATCTCACCCCTTGTCTTGCTGCAAGAGTCCAACATTGGCCCTAATGCAGGCTCTTGAGAGAGAGAGAGAGAGAGAGAAAGGGAGGGGTGTTGGCTCCCTGTGTTTTAGCTTTTAAACGTTACTTGGATTATAAGAAGTAGTTTATTGGACTTCATTTGTCCTTCAACATGGCACATGATGAATAAAAGAAAAAATATTTAGGATAGAGCCTCCATGGACTGGAATGGTCTATCTGAATTTTGTTTTTGTTTTTGTTCTAACAACTTTTGGCTATGGAAGCAGTCCAAGCACTCAATAAATTACTATGCCAATGCATAGATTTCTTTTTCTCAGCTTTGCAAGTTTTAATTTTGGGAAGTTATTGGGGAATTAATTGGTATTAAAGTTTTTTGCAGCTGAATTGTATCATGTTGTCTTTGCCTAAACAGAAAATGATTTGGACCCTGAGTTTCTTGAGAATTAAAGAATGATTAATTTAAACAGGGAGGCCAGGACCACAATTCCTGTTTCCCTCTCCTAGCGTCTGGTCAAATGGAAACAGGTGTGTGGGGGGGTGTTGAAACAGCAATTTGTCTTTGTACTAACAGAGGTGAGAAAAGATTTTGGGTCTGCCCTTACAGATCTTTGTGCTGCACTCAGTAAACAAACAAACAAACAGCCACTGGATGATACCAAGTTGGCTTGCATTTAAAAAAGCAGCAAGGCAGACTATGCCATTCAACGGGAAGTAGTGGAATTAACCCTTTGTCTCCTGAAACTTCGGGCCAGAGAGTGGAACTTTTGGTTTTGATCCTAGTTCTCCAGTGGCTAATGGTAAAACTGTCAATGTTTTCACTGATTTTAAATATGCCTTGTGAAAGAATGGGGACTGCTTTTGCCCCAAGGTTGCTTGCATTCAGCCCTGCCCTGTCAGGGTATGGAGGCATGCATTATTGTGATAATGTTATTCTTTGATGATTTATCTTTACTGCCGAAGGGTTCAACTGACCTACATTTTGTAATGTTACATTGATCTTTGCAACTTATCTCTTAAGAGTCCTACTTTGCCTTGAAGGGAAAAAAAAGCAATTAGTATATAACCCACTTAATTAAGAACATGAATGGGAAGCACTAATGACTTGATGGCACATAATCAATAAAAAAGTGATTGCCTAACAGGAACCTATTATTTATAATATAAATTTATCTATTTATAATATACATAAATAATCAATTAGGGCAGATGCAAGTCATTTTGCTGCCTGATGAAGAGCAGGAAATGTCACCAGAAGTACTTCTTCACCCCAAGGGAAACCTGGGAAAGTCACTAACTCTCATGCTAAGCTACCCCAGAGGCTCTTGTGACAATAACAATGACACTCAAGCATTATCTCCTACAATGAAAGTTGACTTTAGGTATTTGGCTTCCGGTAGGAATGGCGGACTGAACGGCTGTGCCCATTGGTTCAGTGGGTGGAGCTGACAAGGTGGCAACTTTTTTCGGGCTCAGGCAGGTTTCCCTAAAGCCTAGAAACATTCTCCGGATCAAGGAGAATACCTGGAATCATCCCATCTGTCCTCAGGAGAGCTGCTTGCAGCCAGAAGATCGCAGCGTTTTACTTTCAACTGGTAAGAGCCAGCTGGGAGGCGGGGACTTCATCACTTTCCAAGCCACGCTGTACCCTTAAAGGGACACTAAGACCGGCCACCCCATTTCTAAATCACCAATTTGTATTTTTTTTAAGTATGTGTGCCTCAAGAGAGGCTTTCTACAGCGAGGATGAGCTGGTTCTCTTGGTGCTTAACGTTATTTTTGGGATTATTTTTTTTAAAAAATTCTTTTAAGTTTTGGATTTTGTTTTCCTTCCAAAGGAAATTCCAAAGATTGAGAGTAAACAATTGTCTTCTTGTTATTATTTTTGTATTAAATTTGAAGATATTAGCATTTTCCTACACATTGAATCAGCTGATTTGAACCTACAGCTTTCTGTTTTCACTTTCCCTTGAGAACAGTCTGCTATCTCACTCTCACTTTATGTAAACACACTTTGGAAGTCTTCCATATCTTTGACTTTCGCTGGTTAAGCTCCTAGGAGGCACCATAATCTACTGCGTGAGACATAGAGGATTTCAAACAGATTTTTTCTGACCTTCACCAGGATTTTGAACAGATTTCTTCTGACTTCTATCAAGCTTTTATGCAAGATATCCAGGACATTGTGGCAAATATGAGATCTAAAATGTGCCGTCAGGTTGGTGATGTGGTGGATGAAATTGAGGAATTTAAGAGCAATAGAAAGTTTTTTTTAAGACTGAGATTGGGATTTTAATCCAGATGCTGGATGAAGATTGGATAATGGAGTTGGAGAAATCTAAGGGAGAGAGTGATCTGCAAACCATAAGTAAAATCAATCTCCTGGTGGAATGCCATGAAAAGAACCTGGAATCTTTGAGGGGGCAGTTGGGCTGTTTGATTCTTTCAAGAGGAAAACTGCACATTGTGGGGATATGTAACTGCTTTGGTTTATTTTGAAGTGGGATAAGGGTTGAAGAATGTTTACTGTATCTGGTTTGCTTTAAGGATTTGATTGATCCTATTTGCCTTTAAAGATTTGGATTTACTGTTTTGAATTGGCTTTGTTTTTTGGGTTTAAGAAGATTAAAATTATTAAAACTGTTGTACTATTAAGTATAATAGCAGACAACTTATGTACTTTTTAATTTGATTTTTATTGTAGTAGACAGAAATGTATAGAATAGTGGTAGGAAGGGAATAATTAAATATGTTTTTATCTTTTGGAGGGGAGAAAGATGTTTAGGAGGTTTATATGAACTTTTTTCCCCTTTATTTTAATATAAGGGGGAGGAGTAACTGTACTTAGTGATTTTTATTATGTGTTAAAGTGGAATGACTTATAGAAATAATGTGGTGTTTTGGTTTAATATAGAGTAAGAGATTGATTATGGAAATTTTTGTATATCCTTGCTGTTAAAAGTCAGAAGCCACATCTTTTTGTAAATTTGAAAAAAAAATATCTTGTGTTTCTGCACTCTTTTAGTTTTTGTTTCTGCACTTTTTTGGGTTTTTTCTTCTTTGTTTGTAGTTTTTTGGGTTTTTGTAGTTTTTATTCTTTTTTTGAAACCTAATAAAATTTACTATTAAAAAAAAAGAAACTTGACTTGGAAAGTACTGCAGATCAAGTACCTGTAAGCTTGTCTGTCACAGCCTCTTGCAACTGTCCTGATGGGACACGCCAAACAGAAGCTCCTATCTCAAAACTGCCTTGCAGAAACTCCAGCTGGAGCTCCTGTGAGTGTGGCTCAGTCTTGGCTGATCTGCTTCACCCCCACAGGTGGAAGTTGGAGGGCGGCCGAAACCTCCAGAACTGCAATTCTCCTACTTGGAATTGGGTGATGTCATTGGGGTAGCAATGTCATGAGTCCAATTGCATTGTCTGTTACACATGAGCAAATCAAAGACATGATCTTTATGACAGCCAGTGTGCTATAAAAGATACAAAGTTGCATCTAGGACCAAAGGGGCCATGTTCAAGTCCACCCTTAGCTACAGAACCTCACTGGGTACTGGTGTTAGTCATTACCTTTTAGTTCATGCCACCCTGCAGGATCATGGCTGTGAAAAAATACAGAGAAGCCTGGCAATACGCTGTATTCAGATTGAGTCAGCCAACGGTGCTTCGGATAGAAAACTGGCATCCTTTCTTTATTAGTTGGCTTAAAGAAACTGCCTTTTCCTGGATTTATGTGAGAACTATTCTGGAAGATACGTGTAAGAGTTAAGGAGCATTAAGGATATTGCGACAGAGTGGTGACGCTTATGATTCTACAGCAGCATTTAGAATTGGGGAAGGAAATGAATGGAGAACAAATAAAGATGATACAAGAGTGATATAATTGACCATAACACCCATTTCCTATCCATGCTGCACCAGCTATACATCAGCAGTTTCAACTGATATCTAATTATAGGAAGAGAGTGTATATCTTTGTGGAATTTTTGGAAGCATTATAAATATATTCACTATGTTTTTATGTAATGCTTCTGCATTATCAGATCATCTAAACTTCTCTTTACTCAATTAGCTCAGTTTAGTGAATTTGACTCTGATGGTCTATTTTATTTTTATTTATTTAATTAAATTTATATAACCGCCCATCTCCCCCAACGGGGAACTCTGGGCGGTTTACAATAAAATAGTTAAAACAAAATATAAAACATCATATACAGTATATAAAAATAATAAATAATTATAAATCCAGATGGACGATGGAATTAAAACGAAGGACATTATAAAGTTAAGGAGTTAGCCACCCCCATGAGGAACTATCTTTTCCTCCTTCCCATGCCAGGCAGCAAAACCAGGTCTTCAGCTCTTTCCTAAAGGTCGGGAGGGAGGAGATCTGCCTCAACTCTGGGGGCAAGATGTTCCACAGTGTAGGTTCCACCACAGAGAAGGCCCGTCTCCTAGACCCCATCAGATGACATTCTTTGATTGATGGGGTTCGTAGCAGGCCCTCTCTGAATGACCTGGTGGGGCGGGTCGATAAAATGGGGATAAGACGGTCCTTCAGGTATTCTGGCCCCATGCCATGTAGGGCTTTAAAGGTAATAACCAACACCTTGAATTGTACCCGGAAGCAGACCGGCACCCAATGCAGCTCGCGGAGCAAATGTGTTATATGTGCAGATTTTGGTGCACCCAAAATTGCTCACGCAGCCGCATTCTGCACCAGCTGAAGCTTCCGGATAGTCTTCAAAGGTAGCCCCATGTAGAGCGCATTGCAATAATCTACATGGGAGATGACGAGAGCATGAATGACTGTTCGGAGGGCGTCGCGATCCAGGAATGGGCGTAACTGGTGCACCAACCAAAGTTGTGCGAAAGCCCTCCTAGCCACGACTGCCACCTGCTCTTCGAGCAGGAGTCGTGAGTCTAGAAGGACCCCCAAGTTCTGCACCGGTTCCGAATGGGGCAGTGCTACCCCATCAAGAACCAAAGATGATAATTTCCCTATACTCTCTGAGCTAGAGAGCTGAGACTTACCTACAGTCAATAAGGGGCACTGGCTTTCCCTTCTTAAAATAATAGGCACAGAGATCTTTTTCAAGTTTATCAAATTGTCCACAGTTCTGCATAAGTCCTGGGTTCTAAATTCCAAACACTGTTTTGGGACAAGAAAAGTGGTAATACAGGGACAATGTCACCATTCATTTTGTGAATGAGCTCGCTCACACAGGCTTCTTTTCTACAAGATTGTGTCCGAAGTAAGTAAGAACAGTGGGAGAGTCTGGTTCTTTCAATGTCATCCTATGCAATAGTGAGAAACCAGTATAGCCAATGCAACAGATACTAGGAATTGTGATTCAGCAACATCTGGAAGTTCTTTGGTTCATTGTCCTCAATCTGGCACAGTTTCGGTCGAACTTTTGATGTTGAAGCCAGTAGTAAACAGTTGGAGCAAGTCTCAGGGGAAGTGAGGAGGGTGAGATGCCAGACAGGCAGGACCCAGATTGGAGACGGGGTATGGGGATTACTTGTTTCTTTAGAGGACTTTTGAAGGTGCAGAAGTAAATATGAATAAATACAAACCTGAGTCTATTTAATGCATACATTTATTCAGAGGTTATTGTAATTTTATTTCTGTAAGTTAGAATTTTATACTCAAGAGATTACAAAGTATCTTTAGCCTAGAGACAAAGAACACAATCATAATAAAGCTAACGCTAAATATCAGTAGTCACCCTAAGTGACATGCAAACCAAAATATCTCTCTACCGATTTGTAGTTATGAATGGGAGACAAAGCAGCTTACTGTCTGAAGTGAAGTGAACGGTCCTCTGTGCAAGCACCGAGTCATTACTGACTCTTTGGAGGGACGCCGCTTTCGCTGACGTTTTCTTGGCAGACTAGAGAGCGGGGTGGTTTGCCATTGCCTTCCCCAGTCATGATTACCTTTCCCACAGCTTAGCTGGGTACTCATTTTACTGACCTCGGAAGGATGGAAGGCTGAGTCGACCCGAGCTGGCTACCTGAGAAACCAACTTCCGCTGGGATCAAACTCAGATCGTGGGGAGAGTTTCAGTTGCAGTACTGCCGCCTACCACTCTGCGCCACACGAGGTTCAGTTAGCTTACTGTCTACTCAAGCTTAACTCTCATATTCAGGAATCAGGAGGTATCTTAAGTAAATCAACCACTGAAGTTACAGGTAACACATCCAGAAACAACAGCAGTGTTAGTAAGGGGTTATATTGCACCCTTCAGCTGAAATCATTGGTGTCTTCTGTTTTGATTTAACAGAACATATTTCTCACATTTCTTCCATCACAGGTTTATTGTACACATATCAATATTAGCTAATTAATGATTGGGCAGAGATGAGATCCAGGCCTGCTTTATGTGACTTTTAACCTCATATGGGATAATCTGGCTATGTAATCTCAGAAAAACTTTTATTTATTTATTTATTGACTGACTGACTGACTGACTGACTGACTGACTGACTGATACCATGCCTTTACTGTATTTTGCTCAACTCGAGGCAGCATATATAATGCTTGCTCCTCCTCTTTTCCTCATAACAACAATTCTGTGTGGTGGTTTGTGCTGAGACAGAGACGGTGACTGGCCCCCAGTCCCCCCGCCCTTGGCTTCCATGCTTGAGGGAGGGCTTGAACTCCTGGTTTCTAGTCCAACACTTGGACCACTATCCCAGACTGGCTATCGGATTGGAGATTGAGACACCCACTGCGTTTTTGAGTGTCATGCGCAGCCCACACATTCCTGTGGTATTTTTGCCCCTTATTGACCATGTATCCATTCCAGTAACTGACAAAAAGAAAGCAGGAATATAGACTATGCATGTCCTCCACCACCATCCCGCAGGTGAAGGGGGAAGAGTCATGGAACCTCTGCTTGCTTCCTTCAGCTCATGGTCACCAGTTGGGGTGATTGTTATTGAGCTCCACAGAATTCTTCATTAGGGAGACAGAAAGCAAAACAAAGTGAATAAGGGCAGGAAGGAACAGAGGGAAAAGTGAGCATGACTTTTCAGGGAGAATTATGAAGAATTTGAAGTTTTGCATCCTGTCCTGTGATCTTGAGAGGGCTTCACAATGATTCTGACCTAACATGCATTCCAGCATTTTTATGATGCGCAAAGACTACTTTGGTTATTCGTTTTTCTATATTTAAAAAAAAGAGATACACAATATTATCTCTTCCAAAGTGGTTCTAAGGTTCTCTGCTTCAGGCTTACTTTGTGGGAGTTGGTTTTAGGAATCACTACCCATTTCTCTCCCACCCTGTGTGTAAAGGATTGTGCTCTGTTTTCCTGTTCTCTCTTATAACAAGTCCATCCATTTGAAAAGTTTAGTCTACACATTACTCTTTGCAGAGGAAAGAAGAGTTCCAAATGTAAAGGGGATTTTATCTGGAAAGGAAATAAAAGATCTATTTTAAAGTTTGACTTAAGTAAGACAGGAGATATGGGAACCATTAGCAATGTTAAAAATGGAATTCCTTTGCTCACAACTATTGGGAAGATAGTTGCTATTATCTGAGCACCCGCTAGTTATGGTTTGAACAGCTTGCCAGCAAAAAAATGCTGTTGGTTTGGTTATGTTTTAGAAAGAACATGACGGTCATCTCTGGTGGACTTGTGAGAAGGCTAAAAAAAAATTGGGATCAAATATGTATTATTATCCAAAAGATTTTAAAAGTGAATATACAAAAAAAGCCAGAACTGTTTCTTTTGGGATTGATGGAGAAGGAGTTGGAGAAAAAATATGGAATCTTGCTTTTATATATGATCACAGCTGCAAGACTTTTATATGCACAGCGATGGAAAGATCCACAGATACCTACGGTTGAAGACTGGATTGTTAAATTAATGGATCTGGCCCAAATGGCTAAATTAACAGCATTAATTAGAGAACACTCTGTTTCTGGATTTATAAATGTTTGGCAACCACTTCTAGATTACTTGCTTGTGGTAGAAAAAAAATGAAGCTTTGATTTTGGGTTTTAATGATTAAATGGTTTGTTTTAATAGAAATAATGTTACTATGGGTTAAATAATGGTAAGAGATTATATTTGTAAATTTACCTATATATGAATTGGAGAAGTCGGAAGTCATTTTTCTGTTTTTGTTTTCTGTCTATTTGCACTTTTATAGTTTTTTCTTTTTTCTTTAGTTCTATTTTCTATCTTTTCTATACTTTCTATTTTGTATTTTAACTATACTCTGAAAATTAATAAAGTTCTTTTAAAAAGAAAAAAGAAAGAACATGACGTGTCTGTCAACTCTAAACTCAGGAATAATCTCGGAGACACTCGTGATACCTCCACCATTCCACCAGTGAAAGCAGCTGCCTCTGTCCCTTGTTCATTTACCTCAATATAAGCTGCATGACGAATCATGACCATTCATTCCCATTGCGCTTAAAATTGGCCTGAGTGAACAATCTTTTTGCACTTTGAACTGTGGCAGGAAAATGACAACCTCTATGGTTCGCATGTTGGTTGAAATGGTTGAAACTCCTGAAATTTTGCGTAAGTGAGTTGTGTCACAATCTGGCAGGTAAAAGAAATTCGGTGCTCGTGCACAAGAATGAAAAAGGTATTGCAAAAAACAGAACAAGAAAGACAAAATCATTTTTTCCCAAAGTGACAGATTCCTTGGGAGTAAACATTTTGTTCAGGAGAAAACAGCAAACGTATCTGGGCAAATATTACTTTCCTTAAAAAAAAACAATATGCCAAGTATTATTGAATGAAAGGGAGGGAGCATCAAGATGCAGACGGGGATGGAAAATCTGCCTGCCCACCGAGGAATGGGTGCTCGGTAGCAGCAAGCCAAGCTTTGAGGCTGGGGAGTCCCTAGAACCTCCTCCACCAGGGTTCCCTTCTTCTGGCCTGGAATTTGGCAGCGAACTATTGGCCAAATTTGGATGGGAACTTGCTACAAAGTGTACATAACCTTAGCCATGTTAAAAAAAAACAGCAGTAGAAAAAAAGACAAATCGACACAGGCATACGAGCATTGGAACCTCTGACAAATGAAAATCAGAAATACTTTAGCATTAATGGTCTAAAATTGGTCCTTCCTCCTTTTTTTTCTTCTTCAAATGGTTCACTTGACGACAAGCTCATGTGACCTTGTTTTAAGGTATGTGCTTCATGACAGAGAAATGTATTTCTCTTCGAATGAAATGTATTAGGTCAGGATGGCAAGGCATATTGGGGCATGTATTTTTTATTTCTTTCCAGAAGCATCTCTTGGCCACTGTTGGTAGCAGAGTATTCCACACTGACAAGTCCCTGGTGCAGAATGACAAGAGGAAAACATGAAAGGTTAGAAGCCATGGGATCACACACTTCTGCCTGGGTCATATAATGCCAGAGGTGAAGTTTGGAAGTTTATGCTTCAATTTTTGCTTGGCAGTGGTTTGTGATGTCACCTGGACAGGCAAACGATACTGAATATTAGCTATGTTGATGTTCTGGGAAGTCATCCCTGAGCAGAGTTCCTGAAGCCGCTTTCTTTAAGCCAAGTTAGTAAGATTAACTATATTTTAACTATATATTTAAATATATATTTAAATATATATATATATAGTTAAAATATATAGTTAAAATATTAATATATTAACTATATTGTATATGTATATGTATATGTGTATGTGTATGTATATGTATATGTATATGTATATGTATATGTATATGTATATGTATATGTATATGTATATATATTTATATTATATTATATTATATTATATTATATTATATTATATTATTATATTATTATATATATATTTATATTATATTATATTATATTATATTATATTATATTATAATATTATATTATATTATATTATTATTATATTAATACTGTATATATAAAATATAATATATTAACTATAGTTATAGTTATAGAAGACCAGAACACCTCCTTGCCAGCAATCAACAACCAGATAGGCAAAGGTTAACAGCAAGATTAGCACCAGAGGAGCAATCAAACAACACAATAGACCCTAATCAAGGAACTATTAACTCAGTCAATTGACCAAGCAGCAAACAACAACCCAATCAAGGAACTACCAAGGAGAGTACAACACCCTCACCAACACAGGCAGGACAAGCCAGGGTATATAAACAGAGAGCAAGTCCCACTTCCTTTTCGCACTGAAGATGTTGCCTAGCCTGGCAATGAAACGTCTGCAAGAAAACAACAAGGCTCAGAGAGCACCAAGGACTCCACAATTAACTATAGTTCCTGGTTTGGATGACAAGCTGTAGCTGGTCAAAAGCAGAAGCGAATCCTCATGGTGGGGCAGAAGGAAGGAAGATGAAGATGATGAAGGGATAGGTTGGCAAGAGCTGGGGCTAGTGTGGGAGCTTACTCCATCACACGGGACTAGGGATTCGAACCTCCGAACATGCGATCTTCCTATCGACAAGCCTGGCGTCTTACCCGCTGAGTCACCATGCCCCTTTACTTTACTTTAGGTCCTTTACTTTAGGCTTATTCTGTACGGAGAAGGATTCAAAGTAGCATCCTCCAATCAGTGGCCTTAAGAAGTTGCCATTTGATCAGATATTTTTGCTGATGCTGGATAATAGACTGTATTCTGGATAGTGGGTTTGTATTTTGTCTTACTTTTTCCACCATATTTATAGTGGGAGACCCTCAGGAGAGTATTGGTCAGTTTTGGCATATTTTGGCTAGTGTGTCACTAGAAGAACCAAAGAAAATTTTATCCCAAATAACTCATGCTACTCTATGCAAGCTGGGTTATCTGACCTCTAGACTGCCTTGCAAGCCAGTGTACAGTGTATTTCAAACCCACCAACACACTGAGACAGAGGCTTGTACACCCCAAAGATCAAACTCCAAAACACAAGGAAAGCAATGTAGTGTATGCAATCCAGTGCAGTGAGGAGTGCTCTGAACTCTACATTGGAGAAACCAAACAACCTTTGTACAGGAGGATGGCCCAACATAGGAGAAGTAACACCACAGGACCAGAGTCAGCAGTTTATCTTCATCTAAAGGAAAAAGGACACTCATTTGAGGACATTAATGTTCACATTTTAGACAGAGAAGATAGGTGGTTTGAGAGAGGGGTCAAGGAATCCATTTATGCCAACTTGGAAAATCCTTCCTTGAATAGAGGTGGGGGCCTCAGGCACAACCTTTCCCCTATCTTCCTTCCTGCTTTGTCTTCTGTGCTTAGGAAGATTAAGACCATTTCGCAAGCTCAACAGCAGCAGGGTAATCTTAACGATCCTCCTTTAGATGATAAAGGGACTTAGAAATAAACATCTCAAAATAACCATGACCTAGCCCCAGGTGCAAGGTCACACAGCCACCCTAGAAACATATTTAAGGATTCCCTTACTAACTTTGCTCAGACTGAAGAAGCTCCTTGGATAAGGAGTGAAACGTTTCTACTGAGAAAATAGAAATCCAGTTGACATGATTCAAGCCACAGACTGTTCCACCTGGATGACTGAGAACCTTCATCGACATAAAGCCAGTGTACTGTTTCCCACAAGCTCGGAATACGTTCAGTGTACTGACACATCCAGAATGCTGCAGTTAACTGTTACACTGACGAACAATACAGTAAAGTAAAATTTTAAAAAATCCAAGCTGACATTTGAGAGCTACTTAAGAATAGAAACATCATTTCCTGTAATTCTACGATGTTTGAAAAGTTGTGAATGGGGATTCAGGGATGTGTGATCAGAAGATTTTTTTTACCAAGAATAGTACCAGACTATACATATTGATTTCATTGAAGAGAATCCAAAACTCAAATCAGCTCATCTGTAGTTACACCATTATCTGGTAGAAGAATAAACATACTTAGGTCTTCGTTATCGTAGGGAAGCTCAAGCATTTAGATTGGTGGATTTGTTATTTGGGCTAAGTTAAATTTGCTCTTTTGAGACATCATTTCCACATTTATTCTCTGATCCTATAACAAATACAATAATGCTTAAAAGGAAAGCAATAGCAGTATCAGGAATTGCAAGATTAAATGTTGAGTACAGTAGGCCAGCTATAATATCAAATTTTCACTTCAGACCTTGTTAATTCAGGATCTAGCCCACTATATAAACATGGATTTTGTGTCCCCACACAGTCTGGTGTGTCGCCACACAACCCGGAAGCGCTGATCATCATCAGCGCTTCTGGGTTTTCCTGCGGCGACACACCAACAGCGGCGCACAAAAACCCAAAAGCGGCAGCAGCGCTTCAGGGTTTTTGCGCGCTGCCGCAACAGCGGCACTTCCGGGTTTTCCCGCGGCGACACACCAACAGCGGTTGGTGTGTCGCCGCGGGAAAACTTTGGAAAGCCCTGCCCCACTGTGTTCAACAAGGCTCTTACTTTTAATTGTTTGACGGAATTGTGGCTTCACTGGCTTTTCATGTACTCTACCTTGCCAGTCCAAAAGACTGCTTTGTGTGTATCCTTTGGATTAAATTCTGTCTTCCACTTTCCTTTGAAATAGATAGCATTTACTAAGACCAGGACAGCTGTTTGGTCAATGGAGTTAACAGGAAAGAGATCCTTGATTTTACCTTTTTGAGAAGAAATTGAATGAAAAATGTTATCTGCAAATGGTGGAATACTGTCAACAATTCACTTCTTTCTACAACACAATTTTTGAGTCAGAATAGAAAAGAGCATGAAACATATCAAAATCCAAGATAAGGGAAAGAGAAAATGAACTGATTTTTCCCCTTAATTAATTAATTAATTCATTCATTCATTCATCATACTTATATGGCTGCCCATCTCACAAATGTGACTCTGGGAGGCATACAATAAAAAACAGAACAATAAAAATAATATCTTAAAACAAGAAACATGCATATAACACTGGAGAGTGTTTAAAAACTCAGACATAATAGAGCCATCTTGTGGGCTCCCTGTTCCCAAGGGATCCCCAGGCCACACATATTTAAGACTTGGAAGGGAATGTTGGCCCCAACAGTCCAAATCCTTTTGCTAAAATCATGGATGAGTGACCTTGGTCCCAAAATTTCATAGGGTTGAAGGCCTGAAACTTTGACCTCCTGGCATATTGCAGATTGGCAATACGTTCAGGTCCTGGCCTACCCAAGACCATCAGTTTCTTTTCTCTTCTTCTGCATCACAGCAGGGCATATTCATTGACCCTTCCCCACTCTTCATTTGCGAAGTAAACAAATATGTTGGGCAAAACTAGATAAAACCTTTTTGTGTATACTTCTTTGCTATTTAAAATTCATGAATGACCTTTTGGGCCCTAAGTGTTGCACAGGTTAAAGGGGCAGGTTAAAGCATACAAGAAGAGCTTTCACACGCAGCCCTTGACACTGGCTTCATGCTCAGAGAGACATACTCTTTATCTCACTCCACAGCACATCATTGGCTGCTTCAGAACTGCTAATTATTATGAAAATCCACATTGCTCATCCATCAATATTGGACTGAGATTGGAAGAGAGAAAAGAAGTGTTCTTTCTCACCTGGAGGAATTCATAATGGTTCGATCCATACAGCCGATTGGCTGTGCTCAGCGTATAGTTTTTGGTGTGCTGGTTGATGGCTGATAGGAGTTCCTTGAACTGGTTGTGAAGTCCTCCAGGTTTATCACACTGAGCCCCTGGAAGCTTCAAGCAGCAAAGGATAGCATTTATATGATTTACAATCATATAAATATACTTGTCCACATCCTCCAAAATATTTATATTTAACATACTTCTTAGTAAAGCCAACCATGAAGAAAAAACAGCAACAACCGAAGATAACAACTTACTGTACATATGACAGTTTTTAGCTAAATGGTTTCAGGATGTGAATATAAGTTTTACTTTTATAGCAGAAGAAAGTCATTCTTCTAAGAATGACTTCTTAGAAGTCATTGTCCAGATCCTTGAGATACCCTCCTTTAAGCTGCTAGGCTAGGAGGTGAGCAATTATTCTTATCCACAACCTTGTGGACAGTATATATTGGGCACAATTATTTGAACATTATAACAGACTTTGGTTAGGGTTAAAGTTAGGGTTCGGGTATATAATTTTGATTGCCAAATAGTTTAATATTTCTTTACTAAGAAAGAAACTATTTTCAATTTTTCAGTATAAAGCTCAGAATGCTTTATACAAAATATTTCATTTATTAGAATTAGTGGTAAAATAAAATTCAATTGATAATTCTCTTACAAGCATGTCTGTAGAGCTCCCATATCCTGTGATCTTACTGAAGTGAAAAGCCTGCAGTACAAAATATATGAGTATCTTGTTCTGTCCTAATCTACTTTTGTTGGGACTTCTTGGAACAAATATGCATGTTTTTCCAAAAGTTCACTGATGAACAGAAAAGGCAAAGGAATGGCAGAAGTTCAGGTATTTGACTTTAAATGGATGCTTGATTGGCCAGCTTTTTTCAAGCTCAACTTCTCCAGATGTGTTGGACTACAATTCTTACCACCCCAACAACCTGGCCAATCATAATGGATGGTATAATGGAATTCTCAGAGCTTGGGAAAGCAAATGGATATTTCCAAAATATTGTAGAACATGAACAGATGGACATTCCTTTCATAGCTCCAAGCAGGTAGCATCACCCCTGCCATGCCCACAAAGCAAGAAATGGTAGAAAGAAGAACAAAGGTATCGAGGAGGCCCCACCTTAATGAACTCAGTGACTGATGTGGGCAAAACTCCACATTTCCAGCTTCCAAGACTGTGTAACCTAACCCCTTTTTCCTTGCAATACACCTGATTAATGAGCCTCTGTGACAACCAAGCTTTCTTGATTGTGAGCTGCTGCTTGGGGCTCTACAGGTGACAGAAATGGAAAAACTAATCAGAATGTTATATTTAAAAGTTATTTAAAAATTAATGGGATTATTGTTGTTGTTGTTGTTGCAATCTGACATAACTGTGAGTAGTGGAGGTACCTCCATTTTGGAAACTTCTCATTTTCCTGCTGGTCTTACCTATCTTTTAAGGAATGTTGCTCCTGCAGAAAATTCTGGCATATATCTGTGTGTGTGTGCTGTTAAATTACATGGAGGCATGGCCAGGCCTCTTGAACTCTCAAATGTCCTCTCTAAATGGAGAACACATCTTTCAGGACAATCCCTACCTGGCTGTAAAAGGCAAGAAATGTGGGCAAGCTCTTGTTCAGGAAAACTTGTCATTGTTGATCTTTAATCATATGCTACCCAAGAATCATTTGCTGCCTGAAATGAGGGACAAGGTGCTGCCCCCTCATGACTCCAGAGAAATAATGACTTCAACACTGCAAATGAGTTAGCTTCTTCAGCTGTGACACACTGAGTTCTGTTTTACAATTGCTGCCACTCATCATCTTGTCTCCTGAGGTTCTTGCATCACTTTGCCTACTTGTTAAGGTTGTGATAATTTCCCAAAGAACATGGTTTCAAAACCACCGCTCTGTGTCATTTTTGCTGAGCTGGAGGGTAGGAATATTCTTCCCACCATTCATCCTCTTCCCCCAGCACGACACAAACACACACACTCACACAAAGCTCTATAACTCAGGAAGGTAGAAAAGACAGGGGTCTTCTATGGGGCATTAAATTAATTGGCCATCACTGTTACTGGATGCCAGGAAGTTTTTTTTTGGGGGGGGGGGTTGTGTTAGTTATGTATTGGTTTTACTGGTTTTGGTGTAAATATTGTAAACCACCAGGAGTTTTGTTGCAATGTGGCTGTCGGTAAGAATCGTCAGTAAGTAAGTAGGTACATAAGTAAGTACTTTCCTTGTGTACCATATTCCTGGGGCATGGTCACTGCAAAAACGCATAGCTTTCTTGCCATTTGTTGTGTCATTTCCTCACTGAAGATGTATAGAGATAAGATTCCTTTCCAAGGAATCTTGGAAAGTGCAGTTGAGAAAAAAGGCTGCTAGTAAGGGGAGATTTTCCCCATGATTCAGTGCAGATATTCACATGAAAGATACCAAGAAGAAACATTTTCTAGCAATGATAATACAGATGGGATTATATATGTTATCTATTGTTAGAAAGTGAAAGTCTTCCCGTTCATTTCCCAAGCCGGGGGGAAAAAATGAAACCTCTAATTGGCTGAGTCAGAAATAAGTTTATTAGCATGCAAAGCAATTCAGAATAACCCTGTATACGCAATACAGAGAGATCATTTAGTATTTGTACATCTAATGACACATGATTACATTAATTTCATTTGCCGATCTGCTATAATCTAATTATCATCCTAATATTTTATGTAGTAACTTCAGGGTGGGTTTAGTTTGAAATAAGATACAGTTACTTATCAATAGAATAGAATGCACTATTCATTAGTTCTAGTCTACTTGTCTGAAGCTAACCTTGAATGTATTATTTCAATGGAACAGCACATTCCTTTTCTCAAATGCTTATCTAGTCTCTAATGCAGAGCTTTCCAAACTTTTCATGTTGGTGACACACTTTTTAGACATGCATCATTTCGCGACACACTCTTACAGCAGGGCACAAGGCAGGCACTAGGACCTGCGTGGAATTACAGCTGGTTTGGAGGCAGCAGGGCACAAGGCAGGCACTAGGACCTGCGCGGAATCCTGGCAGGGCAGGTTTGGAGGCAGCAAGGCACAAGGCAGGCACTAGGACCTGCGTGGAATCCTGGCAGGGCTTGGAGGCAGCAGCAGCCACGACACACCCAGACACTGCAGCCGACACACTAACGTGTCCCAACACACAGTTTGGAAAGCTCTGCTCTAACATGAGAGAAAGGCTTGTTCTGAAAAGTTTCTAATGCCTCTTGTTTCTAACAGCTAAAAATGCTTACACTATAATCAATAATTTAATAAGACTTAAAACAACTAATTTTTTTTAGGAACACAAGTATTTGAGGATACCTACCTTTTCTATTTGGCTAGCAGAGGTACCTCTGGCATAGGCTGACCATATTTCCTTGAGACAAAAACGGGACATTGGGATAGAAAAAACGGGACAGGAGTCCACGCGATTGGCTCCTGCCTGCAAACCCACCCCCAATCCGCGTGATTGGCTCCCGCCTGCAAACTCTGCCCCCTGGTCCATGCAATTGGCTCCCACCTGCAAACCCCGCCTCCTGGTCCACGCGATTGGCTCTGGCTCCCACCTGCAAACCCCGCCTCCTGGTCCACGCGATTGGCTCCTGCCTGAAAACCCCGCCCCCTTCCGTGTGATTGGTTCCCGCCAGCAAACCCTGCCCCCGGTCCACCCAATTGGCTCCCGCCTGCAAACCCCGCCCCCCGTTATGTGTGATTGGCTCCCACCTGCAAACCCTGCCCCCGTTATGCGCGATTGGCTCATGCCTGCAAACCCCGCCCCCCCCAGTCCGTGGAAAAATTGTCTTCCACGAAACTGGTCCCTCGTGCCAAAAGTTTGGGTACCCCTGCTTAAACAGATTACTGTTTATATAAAAAGACTTGCGATCACCCACAAGGTCTGGGTCAAGGTTCCCTTTTGCAATAGGGTGAGACTGGAAATATATATATTGACTGTCAAAGGGAACCTTGACCCAGATGCTGCCAATTGGTCCTATATTTCTAGTCTTGCCATATTGTCAAAGTTTGACAATACGGCAAGACTAGAAATATAGGACAAGGTCTAACTAAGGCACACTGGAGTTTGATATCCTAAGATGTTATGGACTGCAGATCTCATCAGCTGCGTCTATTCAGGCAGGAAGGGGCGCCCAGCCCACCATGGCCCCAACGGTAGACTGTGCCTGTCGAGAGGGGTTCTCCCGCCAGCACCAGCTCCAGCACCGCAGACGTGAACATCGCCTCCCCTGCGCCTGTTCCGAAGGGACAGAACAGGATGTAGCCGGCCCCACCGCCATCCTGCGTACCTCCAGCGAGGGCTGGCATCATCAGCAGCAGCAGCAGCTCCAGGAGGCGGAGGCAGCTCCGTACCCAGAGTGGCTGCATCCCACCGCGTAGCTCGGCGGTGCCCCGACCAACCGGTTCCCTGGCTTGCTCTGGCTGGGACAGCTCCTCCTGCCCGGCGTGGACAGGTGGTGAGAGCGCTCTCCTCCCATCCCGGGGCCCGCTGCTGCTACCGGGGTGGAGGAGTTCAGAGCGCCACGCCGGGAGGCTTCCTGCTGTGCCTCGCTCAGTCCTCCCAGGGACCCAGGACAGCTCGGCTCAGCAGTGCTGCTGAAAGAGGAACTTCTCTGCCTGGCCAGAAGTTTGGAAAGGGTGTGTGAGCGCACGTAAGCTAGGCTGGCTGCCGGGGCAGAGGGACTGGGGGCCGTGAGGCTCGGATCGGCTGCAAGAGCGGTGGCGAGGCGAGGCGGCAAGACTGGAGCGCACGAGTCGGGCAAAAGTGGCAGAGAGCCCAGCGGATTCCAGGGGGAAGGCTGAGTGGGCGTTTGGACGCCGGCTTCTTGGCAGCGAGGCAAGGCTTGGCAGCGGAACTCCTGGCAGAGAGGCAGGGATGGGATTCAGGGACCAGATCTTTGGTCAGGAGGCAAGGCTCAGGGTCAGGACTCACCACTGTAGGGCTTCGGAGCATACGGCACCGACAGGATCACGTAAGGAGGCAGGAATGGGGTGGACTGTGGTGCTAGTTCTGGCGATGGGCTCGCACATGGCGAAACAACCGGGCTTCCAGGACAGCGTAGAAGACCGGTGTAGACGGGTATCTCCGGCAGCGCATGTTGGCTGCGCTGCCCCTTTTATTATTCGCATTTCGCGCCGTTTGTGCGTCTTGGCCAATAGGGCCGAGCAGTGCTCGGCCCACCTCTTCACCCTCCTTTGCTGCGTGCTGATAGGCAGGAGGGCTTCATTTTCCAGGCTGTCTCCCAAAATGGGACAATACTGAGATTTTTGTCAAAAAGACAGTACGGTTCAAAAATGCTAAAATAACGGGACTGTCCCGTTCAAAATGGGACGTATGGTCACCCTACTCTGGCACCAAGTAAGATCATGGCTGTTACTGACGAGATACTGATTGGGGACAAAAATATATTTTTCTCAGACCTCTCTGCCATTAGCTTTTTCAAAACGTCTATAGCAAAGGTGGAGTTTGCCCCGACAAGGGCGTTCATGGTGGAACTAATAGTACCTGGAATTGTAAAGAAATGAGATTAATAGTTCATATTGACGTATTTATTTTTGTCCTTTTTACAACAAGGGGAATAATGGAACATGAAAAATACCAGCTAGCCTTTAACTGCTGCATGAACAAGCTATTCTGATCTGTACATTTTTATGGCTTAGCACTTCCTTATTCTTTGCCTACATTCACACTAATGTGAATGTTGGTCCAAATGAATATATCTTAAGCTTAGGTATCCACCTCTTCTAGTATATTTGAAAATAAGAACTCCTAAGCATTCAATACACTTTTTAACCAAACACAATTTGTCATTGGGTTTGAACTAGCAAAAACTATGGTTGGCTTGAAATCTGGTTTGTTTAAAAAAAGTTCCTATAAAAACTACATTTTTGTTTGCTGTGTTCCCATAAATTAAAGTTGATGCTAAGCCGTCTTCAATTCATTCATCATCAATGAACTGTGGTGAACTGAAAACTGAATCACGTGCTTCCAAGCTGCTTATGGATGCAGCTTTTGGCAGAGTAAAAGTGAGGGAGGGGAGGGGTACCTTCAGACTTGCAAGATTGATGTCAGCCTTACAAGGTAGTCCAGACAAGAAGCACACCCAGAAATACTAGCTGAGCTCTATCTTTATTATAAGGTTACATTAACAGAATCTTGCAAGTCTGAAAGTATCACTCCTGTCCCTCACTTTTACTGTCCAGCGGAGGGTCGTCCTCGATTCCAAGAAAGACCTCGGAAGAGCGGCGATGTCGGCAGAGGACGACGGAGGACGACGGATCCAGAGACACCAGCTTCCTGGACGTCAGCAGCCGGCGCGGAGCGAGGCATTCTGGGACTTGCAGTCCAATGCCTGCAGCAGAAGAGCCGGTTCCCTTCCTCTCTCCCTGTCGCGCGGGAATAAATTGTAATAATGATGTTGTATAATTGTATAATTGGATTGGAGATATATAATACTGTAAGCCACCTAGAGTCCTCCAGTAGGGAGGGGATAGGCAGGGTATAAATAAGACAAATAAAATAAATAAAATAAACGTAGATTCAAAAGTAAGTAAAAGAGTCTTACTGATTTATTTGGTCCAGTTACATCCATTTCAGTAGAAAATTGGTTTCAGTTCTTCTTGTCTTGTTCCCTAAACTTAATTAACTCTTAGCCCTCATTGCTGCTAAGAGCTGCGTGTAGAAAGGGGGAACCTCCTGAATTCTAGGCCTACCACATGGCCCAAGTTGGAGAGAGAGGCAGCATGCATGCTGCCTTCCCCGATGGTGGAAGGAGGCAGAGAGAGAGGGAGAGAGGAAGTGAGAGGGGCAACAAACAGCTTCCTCAGGAAGAAGCACATAGTGAGTTTGCCTCCTAGAGCAATCACCCATATGCTAATGAGACATGCTGATTTGCTGGAACCTCCAACATTGCAAGTCTGAAAGTACCACTCCTGTCCCTCACTTTTACTGTCCTGAAAACTAGGGAGGGTCCCTTCTGAGATGCTTTTGCCACCCCTCCTCCTTTGGACACAAATTTCATTTATCAGACCTTTGTCTAGGCTGCAGCTCTTCCTCCTGTTTCCCAAGGTCATTGCCACATACCATTAGAAAAGGAAAGACAAGGCTATCAGGTCAAAAAACATGGTCTACTTTCTATTTACTAAGCAGCCATACAAGTATGGAAATAAGGCCACAGCCAATAACAACCTTACAGTAACCCATTGTCTTCATTAGTTTCCAGGAACCAAAAATCAAGTGTTTCTACTTTGGAAAGTTTTCCAGTGCGTGCAATCAATATGATCTGATGTAGGATGGCAAAACCTGTTACCACTTGTTGGGAAACCCTCTGTTAAGGATCTTTGCAAAACAGAAACACTCATCTGTTTTATAAACAAAAACAACATATTCACATTCAACTATTTAAGACAATGACAACATACAAAGTTACATATAAAACAATTATTATTTAGTATATGTTAATAAGGTTTCTTCGTAAAGGAAACAGGAAGTCTCAGCATCATGTGACATGTCATCAATACACCAACTAATTGTACTGTTTGACAGTGGAACTTTTTCGATTTCTTGTACTGCATCTGGTCCTAGCATTTTTCCCACTATTATTTTACTTGCTGGCATGATTACTTTCTCACCCAAAGCATGATTTTTCCTTTGCTGTGTAATAAGTAGTAATATCCTGCCCAGAGTCACTTTTTGTGAGATGGGCGGCCATACAAATGTGAAAATTAAATTAAAAATTAAATTAAATTAAATTAAATTAAATTAAATTAAATTAAATTAAATTAAATTAAATTAAATTAAATTAAATTAAATTAAATTTTGCTACTAAATAACTTGCTTCTTGGGCTTTTTTACTGACTGTCATTTTATTAACAAAAGCTTTACTCTGTTCTTTTTTATTATTATTAAATTTTATTTTATTACATCAAGAACAAAAACTGACTTAACATAACATAACAAAAATGACATAACATTACAAAAATAACATTACGTTGCAAAAATAACATTACTTACACATTAATATGACATCAACCCTCTTTCAAAACAACCTATTACTTCTCCTTCCTAACTTACTTAAATCTCCCTTCTTTCTTCTCTCTTCTCTATCTCTCACTATCCCTTTTGAACTTACAGAGACAACTTATTTTTTCTTCTCTCATTTTAACTTCTATCTCTTCTCTTCTCTCTCTTCTCTTCACCTTCTCCTCTTCCTCCTCTTACCTTCTCTACTTCCTAATTCCCCTCTTCTCTACCCTATTTTCACCTATTCTAAAAATAAAATAAAATAAAATAAACCAGACAAAAAACAACTACAAAACAGGACTTCCTACTTTCTCACCATCATTTTCTACAACTATTTAAAAACAACTATAATCTCTAACATAGTTAATTTATTTATTTACATTATAATTCCAATTGGACTTTTTGAGTCTTTTCTATGAACTTGTAGAAAGGGCTCCAACAAAAACTAAATTCCTCCATATTCTTGTTATTCAATTGATCCGTCAGTTTGGCCATTTGTGCTAGGTCCATCGTTTTTATCAACCATTCTTCAATTGTAGGTATAAATTCCTCTTTCCAATGTTTAGCAAAGATGGTTCTGGCAGCAATTATTAAGTAAAATAATAGTTTTCCATGCTTCTTATGTATTTCTGGTTTTATAAATCTCAACAAGTAGAGTTCTGGCTCTTTATTCATATCTTCTTCTAATATTTCACATATAGTCTGATGAATTATGTCCCAATACTTTTTTGTTTTCTGACACGTCCACCATTGATGAAAAAAGGTGCCAACTTCTTTCTTGCATTTCCAGCATTTATTAGATAACATAGTATTCATTTTAGACAATATATTGATCTTTGATTCCAATAGCCATTTAAAATAATCAGAACTTTTACTTGTCATATGGCTGTCTTTTATAGTTAAGTGTCTTTTTAATTTTGCTCGAGCCATTGCTGCATTTGTAAGTTGTTTGCCACAGATAAGGCACAACGGAATAGGACAACTTGGATCACCAGTCCATGTACTGTAAAACCCATTGATAAATAGCTTTCATTGTAAAGACAGACTTTTTTTGAGTCCGTTGATGTACCAATGCATGGAAATGCCTGAGAAGATTTAAATTCTTCATTATCGTTATCATCATTAAACTTATCAGTATTGTCCATTCTAGAATCCTCCTCTTCTCTCACACTCCTCCTCTACAAAAATTGCCACATTGGACCCTCAGACATGACTGAATAAATGTGTACAAAATTTATTTAAAATAACAGGATAAAATAACTACAGGAAAACCACAGAGAAAAGACGCAAGAGCGAGAGACTAACGTCACAGACTAAATTGGACGAGTCCATTAATTTCTTGAGAAATGCACTTCTCCCTCCCCTTCTTTCAATATATTTCTCCCTTGCTGCAAAATATCCTTCCCTTCCTGCAATATATTCCTCCCTTCCTGCAATATAGCATTCACCTGTTATCAACGGTCTCCCCATCTTGTGTAAAAAATAAGAATGGATTCAACAAAATAAACACAGTCCTACAGCACACTACCAGAGAGCTCAGAAAGAGTTGTAACTAGATTTTTATAGGGGCGCGGTAGCTCAGTGGGTTAAACCGCTGAGCTGTAAGACTGCCTGATCTAATGGTCAGCAGTTCAAATCCCCACGTGGCGAAGTGAGCTCTCGTCACTTCCCCAGCTCCTGTCAACCCAGCAGTTTGAAAGCTAAATGCAAGTAGATAAATGGGTACCACGTTAAAGTGGGAGAATGTGCCGGCGTCCTGTCGGGGGTCGCCCTCGGAGCGAAAAGAAGATCCCGGGAATCCCGTGAATGGCGGCAGAGGACAACGGAACCCGATCAGCAACATCCAGGACGTCAGCAGCCGACTCGGAAGCAAGGCATTCTGGGACATGTAGTCCAATACCTACAGAAGAAGAGTCGGTTCCTTTACCCCTCTCCCTTAGCGCGTGGTAATAATATATATATGAATGGTTGTATAATATATATAAATTGTAATGTTGTAAGCCGCCTAGAGTCCTCCGATAGAGAAGGGATAGGCGGGGTATAAATATGATTGATAAATAAATAAATAAATAAATAAATAAATAAATAAATTTTCGTTTGGTCTCTGCTCATCACTGCGAGAGTGCGTTGCCCAAAATTGAAATAACTTTTTAAATAAATCATGATCTCCCAGGGAACCCCTAGTGACCTCTCGTGAAACCCTAGGGTTCCATGGACCCCTGGTTGAGAAATCCTGCTAAAGAGGGCTGCTCAGTCACCCAGATAGACGCTAAGTTTCACTGCTGCTTCGGTCAGTGAAAAAGCAACCATTAGACCCGAACCGCAGGTCCATGACTACAGCTTCCGGTGTATCCACACCTACTGCTTCGTCACTCACCCATCACCACAGGGCTTTTTTTTCCAAAAAGGATGATAATGGTGATGGTGTTGAGACTAGCGCGTAATTTGGATTTAAGTGAGGGAGAGTTGTGCAGCATGAGCCTCACTCTCTCATCCCTATTCCCATCTAAGTCCAGTGGCAAGACAGAGTCAAGACAACTGGAGAAGGAACTAGGCACAGTGGATGACCAGGATGTCTTCTGTGCCTTGTCATGCTCTTCATGTTCCACGATGCTTGGAGAGACCACCTTCATGACTGTTGGGCCTTCCAATGGTCTCATCCACTCAATCCAGCAGAGTCTGTCTTCACATGCTGGGACAGGCAGCTCCCTGACTCACCAAGGGCTTAAGACCCATTGGCTACCCTCACCTGGTTCAGCTGGCTTGTCGAAGCCGTTGCCCAGGGTGTGGCTGCTGTTGCATGCAAACAGCTATGGGGAGCCACAGGTGAGAGCTGAGAGCCAGGTGGAGACCAAAGGTAAGAGAACCAACCAGAAAGGACGCAACATGTTCCCCACCAAAGGTGCTACCCCTCCCTGACACCCCATACACCCATTATTATGAGTCATAAGTTATTACTATAATAACTTATTATAATAATGAGCTATATTAATGAGGTATAATAATATTAATGAGTTATGACTGGAAGATTTATTTTGGGTTCCTAAGGTATATGACATGGTTATCATCATGATTAATATAAATGGACCTAATTTGGACTATATTACATAAATATTTTCACTATTCAGTAGAGCTATCATATGACTACATTATTGTGGAAAGAAGCTTTCATAAGATTTTAGATCTTGAACTAGACAGAAATTCCCTGACATGTAAAGAATATTTAGCAGAAAGAACTACAATTCAAACATTCATGGAAGGGTTAAATTTGATTTACCACTGGTGATTCCCACATCTTAAACAATGAGGATACAGTTTTTATTCAACACTTCATCAAAACACTTTTTGATTATAATTTTTTGTCTCTTCACTATTTCAATATAGTCAAACCTGTTAAGATTGACACTATATGTATATCAGGTCATAGTTCAATTATGTAAAATTACTATTTCAACAATATAGTAAATTTTATTTTATTGAGATTGTTTGTTTGTCCATCTGGGATTTTATATTTTATATTTATATTTATATTTTTATGATGCACCTGTTTTTATTATTTTAATCTCTCTTTTTTCATAAATTTTATTGAATTTTAAAATACATATTAAAAGTTAGAAAAGGAAATAGAAATACAAAGCAAAGAAAAAAGTAAAAGAAAAGTGAAGTGAAGTGAAGTGAAGTGAAGTGAAGTGAAGAGAAGAAAAGAAAAGAAAAGAAAAAAAGAAAAGAAAAGAAAAGAAAAGAAAAGAAAAGAAAAGAAAAGAAAAGAAATAAACAAAAAAGTATAAAAGATAGATGACCTCCAATCTATCTTTGGTCATTAAATACAATATTTTACTTTAAATGTTAGTCTTTCATCCAATACACGGGAACTTTTCTTTGTCAAGTATACTTTAATTTCTATAATCCAATCTTCTGGTCTTCATATAGGTTTCATCTTTCTTACAGTCCTCCAATAATCCATCTATGATTTCCGCTCCTTGAAGTAATGTCAATTTAAATGTTCTTGAATGCATCAATTTAATATTTTTAATCACTTTTTCCATTTTTACATCTGTATTTATATCCTTAATAAAGTCCAATTAGTCTTGAATCATATATATAACAACAACAACAACAAAAGGGGGTCCTTTTTTAAAAAAATTTATTTCTAGTAAAATATATATTCTATTCATATATATCCATAAAAAATAACACAAATCTAAACATAATCTATATTAAAACTATAATTATACCATTATCTACATCATCCTACATATTTACATAATTAACAAATTTTTATAACTATCTGTTCCACTAATACATAACCTTATAACAATTCTCAATAATATTCATACTAGTAATTATAGTAATAATGCATCCTATAATAACATTAATTCTAATTCCAACTCAACATCCCATCCCAATAAAATATAATCTATAACATCAACATAAATTTAAGTTTTATATCCTTGTATCTTACAATTAAAATACAGTTTCTCATATCAATTTTTCCAATTAGAATCCATGGTTCCATTAACCTTATATCCCATCTTTTAAACTAAATCTCCTATTCAGGTTATGCCAAGATCATAATGTATAGTCTGTTTTATTTGTCTCATGCAAAATGTCAGAATATTTTTCTGAACCTTTCCCCATCCAATACCAAACCAGGCAATTTCACAATAACCCTCAAGTTGCAAGTTCAAATCTGTTTCTCTCTCTCTCAACGGCAATAATACATTTAAAATCTCTTTCTCCTGTTTCTCCTCTATCTTAAAGACATCTCTACTTTGCTGTAAATATTTCAAAGTTTCCTCTGCCTCCAATTCTATCTTTTGTTCCTGGCCCTGCAAATCCACCAACAAAACCTCCAGTGATCTCTTAATTTCTGAAAGACTTTTTCTGACCTCCTCTCTAAACTCCTGAATCAAGACTACAACTGTAACTGCCATTTCCATTTCCACCCCCCTCCCGTTCCCCAGGTCCCAGCCGCCACCACAAAATCTCTAGTCAAAACAAAGAGCCTCTCCAAGAGAGTGAGTAAACAGCTGGTCTATTCAAGTGGAAAATCACCAGCAGAGCCTTAACAAATCCCAAATAGTTCCAGTTATAAGAGAAGGAGAAAAAGAAAACAATTATCACCTAAATACAAAATACAAATTATTGAAGTAAAAGAAAGAGATCCATTAATCCAAAAATAGGGAGAAGAGTAGTATTTCAAACAGTTTGTAAAAATGAAAAAGAAAAAAAAGATTTCAACCACTATAAAAAGAATAAGAAATAAACAAATTGATCAGTAATTAGTCCAACAAAATATATTCAAAATATGTTCAATAAAAATTCTTATACTTCCAAGTGAGCAGGAATCACTCTAGTAAAATGGGAAAGTAAAGTAAAAAAGAAAAAATTTGCAGACGTTTTCACTGTACTTCAGATATAAAATCCATCATTACTTCCACCGCAATTATTACAGCAAAGAAAGCACAAAAATTGCCAACATTTTGAGCATTGTCCAAAGATAGACCTTAGATAATAAGAGAATATAATCTAGAAGAAAAAAATAAAATAAAAGTGGTCTAAAAGCCAGCTTTTTCCCTAGTGTCTCTCTATTAGGAGACTTACGATTCCCTGGAGAGCCAGTTTACTCCTCCGGCCGTTCCTCTGCTTCCCCCCCCCGATCTTCCGCGGTGGAAAACAACGAAAAAGACAGGAGGGGGCAGTTCCCAACGACCCAGTGAGCAATCTTCTGGTTCTCCCCTCTCCGGGGAGAAACTCCGGTGGTCTTATACATTCAGTAGACCCCTGCAAACAGGGAAAAGCTAGCCAGGTTTTCAACACTCTGAAAAATTCTGACTTGTCGAGCTGCCAGTCTGGCCCGGAAGTCTATTATTTTAATCTCTTGTTATTTTAATTGAATTGTAAACCACCCAGAGTCGCTTGGCGAGATGGGCAGTGAAGAAATGTGAGAAATAAATAAATAAATAGTAAATCACTTGATATTGTTATTTCACTATTGTTTTGTTGGACAATGTTAATTTTCTAGAACAGATTAATTCAGAGAGATTACAAGCTTTTCAATTAAATGCAGGCGCAGCTAGTTCAACAATACTTTATGGTAGTATTATTGCATATGCATTTAAAAAAAAGAAATTCAATTGGCAACCACTTTTGGAATATCTGCTTGTAATTGAAAAAAATGATGTTTTGATTTTGGGTTTTAGAGATTGAATGATTCATTGTAATAGAAATAATGTTATGATAGGTTAATTAATTGTAAGAGATTAGATTTGTATTTAACCTTATATCTGTATCGGAAATAGTCGGAAGTCGCCTTTTCTTTTTCCTCTTTCTATTCACATCTTTATAGTTTGTTCTTTTTTCTTTAGTTCTGTTTTCTATCTATTCTATAGTTTTTTCTTTTTTGTATTTTAATTATATCTTGAAAATAAAAAAAAAATCTGGAAAATAAAACAAAAGAAATTCCATGAGACCGATCTGAAAAATAAACTGAAAACATTTTGGGTACAAATGGCTAGAGATTCCACCAATGCTTTATACAGAGATATACAGCAAACTAAATTTTAGTTAAATCATATCTTATTCTAAAGATCTGAATTTGCTTTAATATGTTGATGCCACTTATTGGAAAATACTGAAAGGCCTGGCAAGATCTTGACACATTTTTTAAAACGAGAAAAGGATTAAAACATTATCACAAGTATTAAGGATAAGCAAGATAGGTAAGTAGACATAAACTGAAGACATAAATTTTCAATTTTTCAAATTCTATACAATTCTGTACAGTCAACCTGAGAATGTATCTCATAAAGATAAGGTTTCCTTCCTTCCTTCCTTCCTTCCTTCCTTCCTTCCTTCCTTCCTTCCTTCCTTCCTTTCTCTCTCATTTTACCAAAATTGATCTCCAACAATGATTTTTTTTATAAGAAGAATTAGTAGATCTGTTAACTGTTCATGAAATAAAAATTGTGATACTTTGAGTAATGGTGAAGCACCAGGATTGGATGAATTTGCTGTGGAATAATATAGTATGTTTTCTGATACACTTATTCCTAAATTTTATGCCTTATATAATAATATTTTGGAAGAAAGTATTTTACCATTAGCATTCAGTAAAGCTATATTACAGTGTACCAAAACTAGGTAAAGTTCATAGTTTGTGTTTCAATTATTGTCCTATCTCTCTGGTAAAAAAAATAACAACTCTTTTAGCAAAAAGAAAAAAAATTGCAAGAAGTAATAACAAAAGACATGCTGTTGTTGTTATGGTCCTTTGAGTCAACCCTGACTCCTGGTGACTACATGTACTATACAGTTTTCTTGGCAAATTTTCAGAGATGGCTTGTCAGTATCTTCTTAGGACTGAGAGAGAATATCTGACCCAAAGTCACCCAACTGGCTTCATGCTTAATTGAGGACTAAAAACTCAGGTTTTCCCACTCTTAGTTTAGTGTCTTAAACCTTTAATGCCTTTAAAAACAGACATGGATCAGATAATATTTGGCCTTTAGTAGATCTGATTGGTTTAAATAAGGATAAAAGTTAAAGGTTCCCCCCACACATTTGTGCAGTCGTGTCTGATTCTAGGGGCCGGTGCTCATCTCCGTTTGTTAGCCAAAGAGCCAGCGTTGTCCGAAGACGCTTCCACGGTCATGTGGCCGCATGACGCGCGTGGAACGCTGTTATCTACCCACCGAAGTGGTACCTGTTCATCTACTTGCATTTGCATGCTTTCGAATTGCTAGGTTGGCAAGAGCTGGGGCGAGTGTGGGAGCTCACTCCGCACGCAGGGCTAGGGATTCGAACCTCCGAACCTGCGATCTTCCGATCGACAAGCCTGGCGTCTTACCCGCTGAGCCACCACGCCCCTTTAAATAAGGATAGAGAGGATCAAATATGCATTTATATCATTGGATGCTGCAAAAGTGTTAGTGATGTTTGTGAATAAATGGAGCACCTGGAGGAAATGAAATTCTACATTAAATCTGGGGCAGCAGTTACATAAATATATTAGCTGAAAACTTTTTTTCCTGAGAAACAATAGTTTTTTAATCCAAGAAGCCTCTTTTTATTAAATACTAGTATTCAAAAAGACTTTCTTGTCATATCTTAAGGATTGCTTGCTTGCTTGCTTGCTTGTTTGTTTGCTTGTTTATTTTTTATTTGATTTGATTTATATGACTGCCCATCTCACCATAGCAACTCTGAATGGCTAACAACAATTAACAACAGTTCTCCATGAGTGACTTATAATGTCTTCAATTATCACTTGGCCACCATTGAAACAATACAAAGCCTCTCTTCGTTACTGTTATTTTGGCAAACAATGCTTGGTTGACCATAGAAGAAAAGGGAAGCACACCAGTCCACTACTTCATGAGTCAAGAAAAGGATACCTTGATGTTCCAGTAGAAACCTCTTTATCTCATCTTCACCTCTTTACTGCATCCAGTCTTGATGCCAAAGCAAAGGTAGCTCAACACTTCCTTGACTTCAGATGTGATACTGTAATCTGAGGCTGCCGGTGAGTGAGATGCCTTCAACAGTGAAGTGCTGACATTTATAATGAACTTTTTCAACCGCCAGGTCCCTTTACACAAATATTGCATTTCTAATTCTACAACAATTTGACTAAATCAAAATGCATTATGAAAAACAGTATACTTTGTGAGCTGGACGTTTGATTCTTACATACACTGCATATTAAGGTAAGGTAAGGTTTCCCCTTCCAGTCGTATCTGGCTCTAGGGGGCAGCGCTCTTCTCTGATTCTCAGCCGGGGGAGCCAGCGTTGTCCATAGATGCTTCCATGGTCATGTGGCCAGCATGAATGAACGCCGAGGCGCACGGAACGCTGTTACCTTCCCACCGGAGTGGTACCTATTTATCTACTTGCATTTTTACGTGCTTTCAAACTGCTAGGTTGGCAGGAGCTGGGCGAGAACGGGAGCTCACCCCGTTACACGGTGCTTCCGGGTCTCGAACTGCTGACCTGCCGTCCTTTCGTTCGACGGTCAGTAGTCTTAACCGTTAGGCCACTGCGCCACCCCTATACACTGCATATATGATCTGGTAAAAACTCCAGGGACTTGTCCAGGCAGTCTCTGAGAATCGGACACAATTGAACAGATAAAAAAAATTATGACGTTTACTACATATGCGGTAGACAGCATAAAGACATCAAAAGGCAGGTCCTTTTTTTCATTGAGAATGCTTGGAGTACTGCCAGGACATCCTAAGCCTGTAACTATCTAGTTACTTATTTCCTGCTGTTGTTATAACCATGTCATTATTTGCTTCTTGTGGTTATTGTTTGCTTTTATTAGAAAGTATATTTTTGATGTTATTTTTTGATTTGGACCATTTTATATGATTGATACTGTGGATACTGTGAATGTTTGATCACCAATTACTAACTGTAACCTAAGAATCAATTGACTGTGATGTGCTAAAATAAAAAATAAATAAACTGGATTTACTAGAAATAGAGATTCGTTATTGTCATTCCCCAAGGCTTAGTATGATGCAATCAATTGCACCAGAGGATGCAATTAAAGAAATGGAGGAATCCATAATCACAGGAAGAGTTGGACTAGCTAAGCTCAATAATACAGGAGATAAATTAATAAAATATTACAAAGAGAATTATTTGTTTATTCCCAGCACCAGCTTCAAGCAACATACAATAAATGCAGACTCAAAACCTGAATATCAATGGATTGATTAAAATGGAATCAAGTGGACGAAAAGATAGGAAATAAAATATAAAGAAGCATAAGCGACTCAGGTCAGGTGGGACATTTCTAGGTGCAGACTGAGAAACAGACAATGAGTGATTACTGTCTAATATGTAGATTAAACAAAGAAAATTAAAGAGAGCAGCTATAGCAGCAAGATTTGACCTGGAAAGCACACAATTAGAATATAAAATCATTGTGAGAAGTAAATTTGGTATACTTAACATGCAAAAGTGAATCTGAGGAATTATTAATGAAAATTACAAAACATGATCCATTAAATGCTTTGTTTATTAAGATATTTTGCAGTTAACAGGGAAAAACAAAGAGGCGGTAGAATTTCATACATTCCGGGAAAAGCAAGCATCTCAGAAGCTTCAGAGAAACATTTTTAGGGTTAACATCCACTCTTTGAAAAAGCCAGATTATACTACAGTTCCAACACAACTCGGCTCCAAAGTGCATCCCATTCAGTTCAATCAGACATAAAGGTAAAGGTACCCCCCGCACATTTGTGCAGTCGTGTCCGACTCTAGGGGCCGGTGCTCATCTCCGTTTGTTAGCCAAAGAGCCAGCGTTGTCCGAAGACGCTTCCACGGTCATGTGGCTGCATGACGTGCGCGGAACGCTGTTACCTTCCCACCGAAGTGGTACCTATTCATCTACTTGCATTTGCATGCTTTCGAATTGCTAGGTTGGCAAGAGCTGGAGCTAGTGCGGGAGCTCACTCCGCACGCAGGGCTAGGGATTCGAACCTCCGAACTTGCGATCTTCCGATCGACAAGCCTGGCGTCTTACCCGCTGAGCCACCACACTCAGCGGGTAATCAGACATACTCCCAAGTAAAAAATACAGGACCAGTGCTGACTTTAGTTAGAGTAAGGGAACAGAATCCCTACATATCATTTCTCAAGCAGGCTGTATCACAAAGCAACATGAGAATGTGTATCTAAAACAGTTTCTATTCATTTCCTGTCCTTGGGCTTCATCTAGCTTTGTCATCTAAGAGGAAGAATCTGGAGGCCTTCTAACAGAGGCTTAAATACCACATGTTCAGAATGCTTTAGCAGACCCTGCACTGAGCAGAGGTTGGACTAAATGAGAGCTAAGATTGCTTCCAACTTTATGGTTCTCTGGTTATGACTCTTATTAGCAGTGGGGATCCTTTGGCTCTTATGCATCAGATGTATAAATACCTACAGCTAGCACTGCAACTGATAAACAGGTGTCAGATTCACTGCACTTAATTTAAGGCACCTTCCCTGATGGATGGCCAGTTGAAGCCTATACAGTATTAGAAGATACCAAGGATGGGAAAGGCTGAACTGAGTTCATCTTATCCCAAAGAAACAGGCCTATTGAAGAATCCCACAGAAGGGAGAAAAGCAGCATTTCCTACCTTACGATAGTGCTGATGAGCTACAGAAAGCTGCAATTCCTAGCTACTGCATTTTTCAAAGATCATATTCTTGTTACAGAAGCCAAAGGAGGACCCAATATAAAACACTAGAAGGAAACTGTAGCAAATTAAGACAAAAAGCTTAAGGGCATCATAGCATGATAATTAGCCCTATCACCTGATGAAAGACTTATTTGCCCAAATCTATGCAATGACTGGCATTGTGGAATATTAGACAGGGAATGGAACATTAAAATAATGCAGCTTTCTGAATTTCGCTATCCATATTCCCATTGACCCTTTGTTTTACTCAGGTTTGGCAAATCTACCTAAGGCAAGGATGCTCTCAGTAGATTTATGTAAGACATAAAAAACGAAGGGATGATTAGCCATGAACTTCACTGGTTCCTGATGTGAGTGCCTGGGGAAACAGCATGAGCCAGCTTCCTCACCACCATCCTCATCAATCTCAATAAAAGTATCATGAAGGAACCGCGTCAGAGTCACACCTTCTGTTGTTGTTGCCCCAGAGAAATTTGCTCTTTCAGAATCTGACAGATTTAGAAGATCCAAGAATTCATCAAGATAGAGGCTCCTCTCTAAGCTGAACTTGGGAATGGATACCGCCACCTCTTCAGGCTTTAGAATCCAGGACCAGTCAAGCAGGTTCTCGTAGGAAAGCCCATCTTCTAGCTAGAGGAACAAACAGATTGAATAGCAAGGGGCAAGAATCAGGGAGGACTGCAAAGCCAAGGTGATACCAAATGACTTCTGCACCAAAGTTAGATTATAGGGTGCCAGGAGTGCTTAGATTGAATAACTGCACATAGTCAACACTCTCCTAGAAAGCACATTATATATTACCTGTTGAAGAGCCTCAGTACTGTAGTCTGTTGGCAGCAGGATGAAAAAGCTCAGCTCATTGTTTTTGTAGGGAATCTCCAACACCTGTACTTGTACGTTGGCTATATCAGTGATGGCTGTATTGTAAATGCCCTTCCTCTGCATCAATTGTACAGTATAGTGGTCACTCTGTGAAAAGGAAAAAAAAAGATGGAGTGAAAAAACAATGCTTAGAAACGGAAATCCAGTTTTCCTTTGCTGCTTTTCAAAATAGTTGACTTGCCGCCCCTCTGATGCCAGCCCATCACAGATATATTGTTTATAATGATGAAATTTAAAAGCAAGCAATCCTCTCTGGGTATTAGAAATAAAAAATAGGAACCCATGGCCACCTTTTATCAAGCACATCAGTTTTAGGAAGCAGACTTCACCATCCCTTGGAAAAAGTAGACAGGCAAGATAGTGAGAAAAGACATGGTAATGGAAGGTTCATAATGGAATCATTATCCTTAATTATCTATTAGGTAACAACAATTTAAAAACCTTTGAACTTTAACAAAAGAAAAACAATTTATCTGAAACTCTGAATGGCAATACATAAAATTAAAACATTTGTTAGCCATGCCATTTGGCCCCAGTGTCTCCAGAGGCACTGAGTGTTTTGGAGAAGGGCTTCCTTGAAACTAAACTGACAATTTATTATTACTATTTTTTTAAAAAAAATTAAAAGATAAATTTGGACATTATATAAGAAATATGGAATAGAGAATTGCTGTATCCTATATTGGCCAAACAATAGCTTCAATGACTTAAAAACTCAGTTCAGAAAAAAAGTTATCTTTTGGGTCTGTTGAACTGCTCCTTAAAGGATAACACAACTCCTACATTTTTCCAAAACACACCCACTGAAAGTAGCAAACTTTCTCATCTCCTGAAGAGCAAGAAGCCAAAAGAAATGTGATCAGTGTATATTACTCACATCATGTGCATAAAACGGTGCTTCTGTTGTAATGCCTTTATCAAATTTAATGTCCCATTGCCCTCTGAAGTAGAGCGCATTCACCAGCAGCAGCTGAGCAAGAGAATCAAAGCTGTCCTTGGGGAAAAGTTCCTTGATTTTGCCTGACAAAGAGATGGGTACACACTCTGCACTTAGCACCTACATTTCACTATATTATTACTTTTGGAAAAACAGAGCAGCTTGAAAAGTTGGAATTTTATATGACATCCTGAACAGCAACTATAGCAATCTAACAGCTTCAATCTTTTTGTCAAGAGGCTGCCTTCAACAAAGAAGTGCCCTTATTGATATCAGAAAATACTTTCCCCTCGTGGCTTAGTTGATGCTCCAGCAAAGATTTGGTTGGTTGGTGTCCTTTAGGGCAACCATATGAGGAGCAACAACTGGAGATTCCCATCAAAGTTTCCCCCAAATATCAGGAAGTAGTCAGTGGATGGGGCACTGTTACCATGGGTCCGAACTTCAGTCCAAAGGTTGATCAGTTTTCTCACTTCCTCTGGTGCATTATGGGTATTAGCCCCCACCACATCTGTCAAGTACAGTTTCAGAGCATTGTAAATGAATTTCTGGAGGGGGAAAAACCCAGATATTTTAATTAACACATGGAGCAATATAGCAATATAGACAATAATTTCCCTCTCCTTCAAATTTCTCTCATTTGAAAATGTTTCCAGTATAGCCTAATTCTTTCAATCACTTTACAGCACAGAATGTTTTCTTCCAGCCTCGTAAAAGAGAGAAGAAATTAAGTCTGATGGCCTTCCTCAGGCAACAATTTACACAAGGCAGGAGTAACTACTGAAAAAGTCTTCTTAACCATCTTGGATTCTACACCTTGGAATGTTCAGATTGAACACTGAAATGCATAACATTCAAACAAAATATTAGAATATTTGTAGAACAAAGAGTGATGGCACTAAAATTGCCAGAGATGGCCTTGATTTGAGGCATATTTCTGGCTGAAAGCTCTAGAACCGTTAAATCAGTTGTGATACAATTCAGCCAATACATTCGTTTCCACGATGCAATGAGTCAGTTCTAGGCCGTGTTCAAACCTACCTGGATGAAGGCAACAGCATAGTCTCCATAGAGCTTGCTGGCAAAAGACAGTGTATAGTTGGGGTTGGGTTTATTAAGAGCGGCAAGGATTTTGCTGAACGCAGTATGAACTTCTTTAGGGGTCTCAGATTCAGAATCTGGAGCATTCTAACAATAAAAAAGTGAAGATTAGGTTTAATTACAATCGGTTGAGTTTGATTTTTCTTTTCTGTGAGCCTAACAGGCTGAGCTGTTTCTATTGTCAAGATAGGTGGTTGAGATTCAGAAAGTAGCAACAGTGTCATAGAGTGTAATTGTGAATGGGTTCCATTTTTAGTCTTCAGTAAGACTAGTTCCTTTCTAATATAATTTCTCAGTCCTTCCTCCTCTGATTATAATTTGCAATAGTCTTCCTTAAGGCCACCAGTTGAATCAATGCCATTTTTAAGTCCAAGTTCTCATCGCTTAGCACACAGATAGGAATGACCATTATCAAAACAGAGAACAGATGCTGACTGCCCAGCTTCTCGAAAGAAGTAGTTTGCAAGCCTACTAAACCAAAAATGCACAAGAAAATAGGCAAGGGTTTTTGTAGTCCTAAATTGCCTATATATAGATGTTTAATATGAAGGTAAAATTCAACTCCCAGTACTGAAATTGATCTAATGCCTTGAAACCAATCCTCTATTCAATTTACCAGCTTCCTCTTAAGTTTCACTGTTTTAATATTTAACGGGGCAAAGTTAAAGACATTCAGTTTACTCCATAAAAGGTTCTTAAGCTGATCTTGTTTTCTGATGATCTCATTCTGACTCTTTCAACAAAATAAAAGCATAATTTCTGTTACAAGAAATCTTAATTTAAATGCATTTACAGAGGAGTCGTACTGATCCTATAAATGCTTTCACTGAAACAAACGTTGATTAAATTCCGTTTTTCCTCTCCTCTGACTATGGGAATTAATACTTTTATGGCTACAACAATTGGGTCAGGCAGGTTAGCAGGACAGAGAGAAAAAGACTGATCCCAGATGAACCCAAAAGCTTTGTTGCTGAGCTAAAGAGGATGTCATGTGTCTACCCCCAACCTATTTTCATTGGATCTTATTATGCAAGTGATTAAACAACTTGCTTCTTTAAAAAATAAGCCCTAAACAGCAACCCTTTAATCGAGATGTCACTCCCCAATGTCTTGCAACTTACTCTTTCAGTGGAAGGAGAAGGCTCTGGTTCTGGCTTCGGTTCTCGTTCAGGCTCTGGCTCATGTTTTGGTTCCAGCTTGGGTTCTGCTTCCAGCTCTAGGCAAGGATGTGGATGCCTGCTATCACCAAGTCTAGGGTGAGTAGATTCAGGAGAGGGACTTGGCCGGGAACACATTCTTTCAGGTGACAATCTGATTTGGGGAGAAGTAGGTTCACAGTGGGTTTTGGGGCGTGTTAGCTCAATTCGGGGTTGGGGGTGTGCGAGTTCACTGCCAGGTTGGGGTTGGGCTGGTTCAGGGTGAGGTTGGGGGCATGATCGTTCAAGACCAAGTTCAGGGTGTACTGGTTCAGGGCATGGTTGTGGGTGTGTTCGTTCAAGACTAGGTTCGGGATGTGCTGGTTCAGGGTGAGGTTGAGGCTGTGCTGGTTCAGAGCATGGTTGTGGGTGTGTTTGTTCAGGACTACGTTCGGGATGTGCTGGTTCAGGGTGAGGTTGAGGCTGTGCTGGTTCAGAGCGTGGCTGTTGGCGTGTTTGTTCAGGACTACGTTCAGGATGTGCTGGTTCAGGGTGAGGTTGAGGCTGTGCTGGTTCAGAGCGTGGCTGTTGGCGTGTTTGTTCAGGACTACGTTCGGGATGTGCTGGTTCAGGGTGAGGTTGAGGCTGTGTTGGTTCAGAGCGTGGCTGTGGGCGTGTTCGTTCAGGACTAGGTTTGGGATGTGCTGGTTCAGGGTGAGGTTGAGGCTGTGCTGGTTCAGAGCGTGGCTGTGGGCGTGTTTGTTCAGGACTACATTCGGGATGTGCTGGTTCAGGGTGAGGTTGAGGCTGTGCTGGTTCACAGCGTGGTTGTGGGCGTGTTTGTTCAGGACTACGTTCGGGATGTGCTGGTTCAGGGTGAGGTTGAGGCTGTGCTGGTTCAGAGCGTGGTTGTGGGCGTGTTTGTTCAGGACTACGTTCGGGATGTGCTGGTTCAGGGTGAGGTTGAGGCTGTGCTGGTTCAGAGCGTGGCTGTTGGCGTGTTTGTTCAGGACTACGTTCGGGATGTGCTGGTTCAGGGTGAGGTTGAGGCTGTGTTGGTTCAGAGCGTGGCTGTGGGCGTGTTCGTTCAGGACTAGGTTTGGGATGTGCTGGTTCAGGGTGAGGTTGAGGCTGTGTTGGTTCAGAGCGTGGCTGTGGGCGTGTTCGTTCAGGACTAGGTTTGGGATGTGCTGGTTCAGGGTGAGGTTGAGGCTGTGCTGGTTCAGAGCGTGGCTGTTGGCGTGTTTGTTCAGGACTACGTTCGGGATGTGCTGGTTCAGGGTGAGGTTGAGGCTGTGTTGGTTCAGAGCGTGGCTGTGGGCATGTTCGTTCAGGACTAGGCTTGGGATGTGCTGGTTCAGGGTGAGGTTGAGGCTGTGCTGGTTCAGAGCGTGGCTGTTGGTGTGTTTGTTCAGGACTACGTTCGGGATGTGCTGGTTCAGGGTGAGGTTGAGGCTGTGTTGGTTCAGAGCGTGGCTGTGGGCGTGTTCGTTCAGGACTAGGTTTGGGATGTGCTGGTTCAGGGTGAGGTTGAGGCTGTGTTGGTTCAGAGCGTGGTTGTGGGCGTGTTCGTTCAGGATTAGATTCGGGATGTGCTGGTTCAGGGTGAGGTTGAGGCTGTGCTGGTTCAGAGTGTGGTTGTAGGCGTGTTTGTTCAGGACTACGTTCGGGATGTGCTGGTTCAGGGTGAGGTTGAGGCTGTGCTGGTTCAGAGCGTGGCTGTTGGCGTGTTTGTTCAGGACTACGTTCGGGATGTGCTGGTTCAGGGTGAGGTTGAGGCTGTGCTGGTTCAGAGCGTGGTTGTGGGCGTGTTTGTTCAGGCCTACGTTCGGGATGTGCTGGTTCAGGGTGAGGTTGAGGCTGTGCTGGTTCAGAGCGTGGCTGTGGGCGTGTTTGTTCAGGACTACGTTCGGGATGTGCTGGTTCAGGGTGAGGTTGAGGCTGTGCTGGTTCAGAGCGTGGCTGTGGGCGTGTTTGTTCAGGACTACGTTCGGGATGTGCTGGTTCAGGGTGAGGTTGAGGCTGTGTTGGTTCAGAGCGTGGCTGTGGGCGTGTTCGTTCAGGACTAGGTTTGGGATGTGCTGGTTCAGGGTGAGGTTGAGGCTGTGCTGGTTCAGAGCGTGGTTGTGGGCGTGTTTGTTCAGGACTACGTTCGGGATGTGCTGGTTCAGGGTGAGGTTGAGGCTGTGCTGGTTCAGAGCATGATTGTGGGCGTGTTTGTTCAGGACTAGTTTCGGGATGTGCTGGTTCAGGGTGAGGTTGAGGCTGTGTTGGTTCAGAGCGTGGCTGTGGGCGTGTTTGTTCAGGACTAGGTTTGGGATGTGCTGGTTCAGGGTGAGGTTGAGGCTGTGTTGGTTCAGAGCGTGGCTGTGGGCGTGTTCGTTCAGGATTAGATTCGGGATGTACTGGTTCAGGGTGAGGTTGAGGCTGTGCTGGTTCAGAGCGTGGTTGTGGGCGTGTTTGTTCAGGACTACGTTCGGGATGTGCTGGTTCAGGGTGAGGTTGAGGCTGTGCTGGTTCAGAGCGTGGCTGTTGGCGTGTTTGTTCAGGACTACGTTCGGGATGTGCTGGTTCAGGGTGAGGTTGAGGCTGTGTTGGTTCAGAGCGTGGCTGTGGGCGTGTTCGTTCAGGACTAGGTTTGGGATGTGCTGGTTCAGGGTGAGGTTGAGGCTGTGTTGGTTCAGAGCGTGGCTGTGGGCGTGTTCGTTCAGGACTAGGTTTGGGATGTGCTGGTTCAGGGTGAGGTTGAGGCTGTGTTGGTTCAGAGTGTGGCTGTGGGCGTGTTCGTTCAGGATTAGATTCGGGATGTGCTGGTTCAGGGTGAGGTTGAGGCTGTGCTGGTTCAGAGCGTGGTTGTGGGCGTGTTCGTTCAGGCCTACGTTTGGGATGTGCTGGTTCAGGGTGAGGTTGAGGCTGTGTTGGTTCAGAGTGTGGCTGTGGGCGTGTTCGTTCAGGACTAGGTTTGGGATGTGCTGGTTCAGGGTGAGGTTGAGGCTGTGCTGGTTCAGAGCGTGGCTGTGGGCGTGTTTGTTCAGGACTACGTTCATGATGTGCTGGTTCAGGGTGAGGTTGAGGCTGTGCTGGTTCAGAGCGTGGCTGTTGGCGTGTTTGTTCAGGACTACGTTCGGGATGTGCTGGTTCAGGGTGAGGTTGAGGCTGTGTTGGTTCAGAGCGTGGCTGTGGGCGTGTTCGTTCAGGACTAGGTTTGGGATGTGCTGGTTCAGGGTGAGGTTGAGGCTGTGTTGGTTCAGAGCGTGGCTGTGGGCGTGTTCGTTCAGGACTAGGTTTGGGATGTGCTGGTTCAGGGTGAGGTTGAGGCTGTGTTGGTTCAGAGTGTGGCTGTGGGCGTGTTCGTTCAGGATTAGATTCGGGATGTGCTGGTTCAGGGTGAGGTTGAGGCTGTGCTGGTTCAGAGCGTGGTTGTGGGCGTGTTCGTTCAGGCCTACGTTTGGGATGTGCTGGTTCAGGGTGAGGTTGAGGCTGTGTTGGTTCAGAGTGTGGCTGTGGGCGTGTTCGTTCAGGACTAGGTTTGGGATGTGCTGGTTCAGGGTGAGGTTGAGGCTGTGCTGGTTCAGAGCGTGGCTGTGGGCGTGTTTGTTCAGGACTACGTTCATGATGTGCTGGTTCAGGGTGAGGTTGAGGCTGTGCTGGTTCAGAGCATGGCTGTGGGCGTGTTTGTACAGGACTAGATTTGGGATGTGCTGGTTCAGGGTGAGGTTCAGGATGTGATCGTTCAAGATGAAGTTCAGGGTATACTGGTTCATGGAATGGTTGTGGGTGTGTTCGTTCAAGACTAGGTTCTAGATGAGGTGGTTCACGGTGAGGTTGGGGGCATGATAGTTCAAGACGAAGTTCAGGGTGTACTGGTTCATGGAATGGTTGTGGGTGTGTTCGTTCAAGACTAGGTTCTAGATGAGCTGGTTCAGGATGAGGTTGGGGGCATGATCGTTCAAGACAAAGTTTGGGGTATACTGGTTCAAGTCGTGGTTGTGGGTGTGTTCGTTCAAGACTACGTTCAGGATGTGCTGGTTCAGGGTGAGGTTGAGGCTGTGCTGGTTCAGAGCGTGGCTGTGGGCGTGTTTGTTCAAGACTAGGTTCTAGATAAGCTGGTTCAGGGTGAGGTTGGGGGCATGATCGTTCAAGACCAAGTTCAGGGTATACTGGTTCATGGAATGGTTGTGGGTGTGTTCGTTCAAGACTAGGTTCTAGATGAGCTGGTTCAGGGTGAGGTTGGGGGCATGATCGTTCAAGACGAAGTTCAGGGTG